>OX421312.1:27500000-30000000 GCA_949125395.1 Diaphora mendica | reverse complement strand
TTAGACTAGGAGAATGTTGATCGTTGGGGCGGCTGTTCTTCGGATCCGTTCCAAGAACACCGCCCCCGGGCCGGACGGGGTTCCAGCCCGAGTGATGGCCCGAGCCCTCGACCATATGTCGGACCGCCTCAGGGAAGTGTTGGACGCTAGCCTGGCGTCCGGACGCTTCCTTGAGTGCTGGAAATGCGGGAAGCTGGTCCTGTTGAGGAAGCCGGGACGGCCTACCGATTCGGTCGCGGCCTATAGGCCCATTGTGTTGCTGGACGAGGCGGGTAAACTTTTTGAGTGGATACTCTCTGCCCGCATCGTCCGGCACCTCTGCGAGGTGGGGCCCGACCTGTCGGACGCCCAATTCGGATTCCGAGAGGGGCGTTCGACGGTCGATGCCGTGATGCGTCTTAGGGCCGTGACCGAAGAGGCAGTGAGCTGTGGCGGCGTGGTGTTGGCGGTGTCCTTGGACATCGCCAACGCCTTCAATAGTCTGCCATTTAGCTGCATCAGGGAAGCACTCCACTACCACGGGGTGCCATAGTACCTGAGGCGGCTAGTGGCAGACTATCTAGAGGAGCGTACCGTCGTGTACGAGGACCGAGAGGGCGTCTTGAGACAGCGACCCATGTCGTGCGGCGTTCCGCAGGGGTCTGTCCTTGGACCACTCCTGTGGAACGTGGGATACGACTGGGTCCTACGAGGTCGTCTCCCCCCCGGGCTGGGCGTAATATGTTACGCCGATGACACTCTTGTCACAGCCCGGGGGGTGAACTTCCAAGAGGCGGCGCGCCTGGCCACCTGGGGTGTTTCTCTGGTGGTCGGGCGCATCGAGGCGCTGGGCTTACGGGTGGCCCCGGACAAGACGGAGGCCCTATTGTTCCATGGGCCCCGTCGTGGTCCACCCGCCGGCGCCTCCATAGAGGTCAACTCGGTCCTCGTACCGGTTTGGGCCCAGATGAGGTATCTGGGCCTGATCCTCGACGGTAGGTGGCTCTTCGACGAGCACTTCCGACAGCTTGGACCCAAGCTGGTCGACGCTGCCTCCGCCCTTGGGCGACTTTTGCCCAATCTGGGTGGAGCCAGCGTCGCAACGCGACACCTCTACACGGGGGTGGTCCGGTCTATGGCGCTGTATGGCGCACCGGTGTGGGTAGCGGCTCTGACCGCCCTAAATAAGGCGCGCCTCTGGCGGCCTCAGAGGGTATTGGCGGTCAGAGCCATACGTGGATACCGCACGGTGTCGACCGAGGCGGCGTGCGCCCTGGCCGGGACACCCCCGTGGGATTTGGAGGCGGAAGTGCTCGCCGAAGTTTATCGACGGGTGGCTGAATATCGGGCGGAGTATGGCTATCGCCCTCCGCCCGAAGAGGTACGCGAGTGGCGTGAAGCCGCCCGTCGAGCCACCATGGCTAGATGGTCATTCCGGCTGAAGACTCCACGTGCTGGCTTTGCCGCCGTGGAGGCTCTCCAGCCGGTCATCCTCGAGTGGGCAGGGCGGCAGCACGGGACCCTTTCCTTCCGACTGACGCAGGTCCTTTCCGGGCACGGTTGCTTCGGAAAGTACCTGCACTCGGTCGCCAGGAGGGAATTGAGTCCCGCCTGCCACCACTGCGACTGCAGTGAGGACTCGGCCCAGCACACGCTGGCGGTTTGCCCCGCTTGGGCGCCGCAGCGTCGGCCCTCACTGCAGTCATCGGAGGAGATCTCTCGCTGCCGGCCGTCATACGCTCCATGGCCGGTAGCGATAGCAGTTTTACCGCGGTTGCAACCTTCTGCGAAGAAGTCATCTCGCAGAAGGAGGTGGCGGAGAAGGCCCGGGAGGATGACATCCACTCGGACCCAATCCGCCGCCGGCGAACCGGGCGGCGGAGGCGCGCCTATCAGCGCCTCATGCCGCCCTGAGTGTGGCCGCGGATGGTCGGGACGGGCTTTCCCTTCCATCCGCTCTAGTGGCCACCCGCGAGGAGGCGACGTTACGTGTGTGCCGTACGTTGCCTAAAATGAGAGGTTAACACCTGACGGTGCCCGCTTTTGTGCGGGCAAGCGCTGGGAGGGTTCCGGACTTGTTAACAACTGCAGTTCCCGGATTCCTCCCTTCACAGGCGCAGAGTGGCACACCGTGTGGTTTTAGTCGGTTCGAGTCCGACACACCGCCCCGCCGCAAGCCCCGGTGGGGTGACGGTCCGAGGGGATTTCCACACGTTAAAAAAAAAAAAAAAAGGAGAATGTTGATTGGCTATTGTTTTCTTTACGACCGGTTGCCACCTGACGTCAAGACTGTGATCCTCCACTCTCTTGGAGTATCGCGAGCGCCGCCGTTGGTCCATGAATTAGACTCCTCCGCCGCCGACTCTTCTATACTCTCCAGCCGAAGGGTATAGTCCACACCCAGCCCCAGCTTCAATTACCCTGAAGAAGCCCGCCAATGGATATTTCTTAACGGAGTTTTCTCTCCGGCCTGTTGGTCCGCGGGAGCTATTTTATTTCGCCCCTACCCTCCATATCTGGCGGGCATTCCCTGATCCGCCACCTAGGGACGCGTTCTCTAGGGGTGAGGCTCCCCCGAGAAGATCTTTCAGCAACATATTAGCAACAAATTGACCCCTATTTGCTTGATCGATCAGTCCACATCCAGTGATTTCCACGCTATCTTAATGTAAAGTTAGCGTTATTGCCGATTTATTGCGATCGGTTGGAGCAAAAAAAAAATTTTTTTTGCAACTAATTTGCAACAAAAAAGCAACAAATTTCGTTTTTTTTTTTTCAATTCCGTTTATTTAAATCGCCAGTTTTTTAGACCTGATTAATACGTATTATTTCATGACATCTTCGCTTAAAAGAAAACCAATTGAATCATAAGTATTGTATATATATATTTTTTCTTTTTTATATTATTTTATGACAACATTTTTAATTTTCCTTTTCGGCTTTAACAAAATAAAGTGAAAAGTACTATTAAAATTGGTGCGGGTCCAAATGTTCAGTGCGATGAGTTAGTTGTGAGTCGCGGTGTGGTGGAGAGTAGCGAGATGAGGCTGACCGCGCGCTTTATGTTTGTCATTAAAACATATTATTATCTTTATGACAATTGCATTGCAAGGGCCATGAGATGAGAGCTACCGTGGGAGAGCCACGCTTCGGCATGAATGGGCCGGCTCGACCGGAGTGATACCACGGCCTCACAGAAAACCGGTGTGAAATAGTGCTTGCGCTGTGTTTCACCGAGTGAGTGAGGATACCGGAGGCCCATACCCCAACCCCTCCCCCTATCTCCCCCCCATCCCCCAAAGTCCGGTAACGCTCTGTGACGCCCATAGGCGGCGGTAATCGCTTACCATCAGGCGATACGTCTGCTCGTTTACCGGGCTATTCCATATAGAAAGAAAAAAAAAAAAAAAAAAAAAAAAAAAAAGATGCTGATCAAGATGAGACTAAACTCAACTAGTCTCTTGTACTTTATTGAGAAGCTAGTTGATGGTGGTTAAAGTTATACTACATTTAATTATTTATTAAAAGTCCTAATACCAAGGGGTAATCGTCTGATCTAACAAAACATTAATGAACTTTTATCACAGACGTACAGAAGAGTTACAAGGTAAGCTTGGTTGGTTACAAACTTATCGAAGTTTTCCTGGCGGTACGTCACACCTCCACAATGGTCGGATCTCTTAACAGAGAGGTAGTGTATTTAAAATTTCAAAAAATTAAGAAAGTAACTACTAGCCACGTTATATCAGTAAAAATGAAGCCTCAAGTTCCAAATCTTAAAGTCTATTATAGCATATTTTTGCTACTCTGGTAAACACTGATTATTTATTATTTTGTGGCTGACACAAATGAGTGCCATGTCCGGATTAGTTGTTACAAGGGACGGATTTTCGAATAAATTTGACTAAAATGTATTGCTTACTTTCATTTACAATACTTTACATGTTATAATTATTTTGTACTTTTAGTTCAGGTTTCTGATTAAAACATTGTTTACGTTGAAATCTATTATTTTATCTATATGCTGTACTGCGCAGGACTCAAGGGAATCTAGACATTGCAATATTGATTAAACTAGAGTAAAATTAGGAGGTGGGAGGAGTGCATGTAATTGCATCACGCAGGACTTTCAGTCTGTGCAGTGGAGACAGTTGAACGTGACGTGCACAGAGGCTACCTCGTGATTACCATTAAATACATCAATGTACTGACGCAGGAAGGAAATATAAGGTCAGTTTTTATTGTAATACGAATGTTAAGCTTTATTTCTAATGTTATACCGAAATGTTGCATCCTTATGTATTTGACAGAAATCGTGGTTCCTGACACCTTTGAAAGAGTGCGAGATAAGACGTTAGGCTCGCATTATAATATTTTTTGTGAAATATTAGGTAGTCTATGTATGTTGTTTTGGTTTGTGTGTTTCACCGTAGCTTTTAAACTACTAAAAGTATGTACAAGGTCGAGCCTTTTTACAGTTCTTCTTATATTGTGTTACGCTTCGTTCTAGAAGGTGTTGGTGGTGAATGTTGTTTTTGTAAATATTACCAAAAACAAACTCTGTTGTAGAGATTTTAAGCTCTGAAAAATGCATTGCGCAAAGTATGGGATGCGCAGGTTTGATTGATAAGGATGGGCGCAGCATCTGTTGCAGTATTGATTAACTGAAATATGGGGTGGAGGTGGGGATTGATGCGCGGGTTTCAAGTTCTTTACAAAATTAGGGTCTCTTTCTATGTCCTGCATGCCTTGCACAGGTACTGGAGCAGTAAAAGAAATGTAGTCAATGTGACTGTGCTTTGTTTCAGATACCGAATTCGAAGTATCTTGAACATGAATGCATGTGCAGATGCAGGTGTATCGGTGCGCTGGGAGAGAGTATATACCATCCAACTATATGTTGCAGGCACCTCAGGTAGTTTCTATACCGAGTATGAGCAAGAAACGGACGGGGATTATGAGAATAAGAACGCAATGGTACGAACATTATTTATGAGCATTAGCAATAACGATAGTAAAATATGTCAATTTATTATTATTCTACTTTTTATAGCTGGTGGCCGTTACCTAAAGGATAGTGGCGCTTCTGTGGATGTGCTTATTTATTATTCCTTACTTTGTAAATATAAGTAAATAATTCTAATCTTATAATTCTACAAAATTTAATACAAATATTCGTTTCAGGTAATCCTGAATATGATACATGCTTCAGAAAACAAGTAAAGAACCGAACTTGAATAGGTAGCCACCTGCTTAGTTTTGATGTCATAGTTTATAAGAAGGGGAATGTTGCGCTGTTGTTATCATGTGTAAGTGAACTATCAAGGAGCTATTCGAAGGGTAACATCGCCCGGGTGAACACTTCTTACTCTCTAATCGAACTTTGGACTTTAAGGGCACCTCTTTGATAAGCTCCTTTTTAAACACGGAATCAATATAGTCTAGAATTATATTTATGTGTAACCCTTCCATTAACCCTGTGATTTTCAATGAGGGTCTTTTGATTGGTTTAAGTACATTTACTTTTAAAGATTTCGTTGTTATGTTTTATGTAGATTGTTTATCTATATTAAATTTTCATGATAATTAAAAGTTTGCCTATTTTCTTTAGGGATATATTTTTAATTGCATTACTTGCAACCTGTTATATTTATTCAGCTTAAACAACAACAACAGTTGCCTTAATTAAGTGCCCGAAGCCCCGGCCGGTTCCATAGCTTATTAGTATAGTATTTTGAATATTTTTATACTTGTTAATTTGGAAATTGTTATAGTTATTGAAATATATTATATAAGCGTTATATACCCGCCGAGGCAGTTATTGTATAAGTACGTAACAACAGTCCAACTACCCAAAAGTTTAGGTGTCGTGCATAGGTAATATTTTTTGTATTCATTTAATGACCGGAGGCGTGTACTTACTCAAACCTTCCCAACTGTGGCTTGTATAGTTTCAATATTTGATGTTTTCAATTTGATGCCAATTTTGGTTAGTTTTTCTCAGTAAACGTTCACATCTGATTTTAAAGTATCTTGTTATTTAAATTGTTATTTTGGATTGTCCCACACTTAGGTTGTTCATTATTTCACATTAGATGTTGATTTCTATACGCCAATGGACAATCCACACAAAGTTAAACGTTACCCTTCGTATATAAAAAGTGACGCAATGATATATTGTAACACCTCAAACTTCCATATTCGGGCTTCCAACATTAATGTTAACTTTGTGAGGAACACGTTGCAAAGTTTATTGTAGTAATATAGCTATTAGTGCAACACATACATTTGCTCGCGTGCTTTTGACTATTGAATGTCCTCTATTATGTTCAATTGAAGTTCTCATTCTTACATCTCAATAGTTCCTCTGTCTAAATTCTCTTACACTGTCTGATAGTTAGTTTAAACTAACGTCACTGCCTAAGTAGGTACAGTTTTGTTCTATTTCTGATCTCTCTGATGATTTTATTTCAGCCAACAGCAACACGAGTGTATGTTTGCCCACGGTTCATGCACGAATCCATTTCATGTATAGGTTTTAAGGTTCGTCTAGATTGTTTTTGAGAACGAAATTCAGGAATGTTGTAACAGATGGTAAACAAGACTGATTTCATGAGACGTGGTTCGGCTTGAACTTATTTAAACTACCTCACTAGAAAAATGCATACAATTCATTTCTTTGCAATTTGGGGAAATGGTTTGTAGATATTTTATTTAAGGATATGACACTAAAAGGACGACTAAGTTGAACAGTAAGCGGAGCAGGAAAGTTTAACTCACAGTTGGTTTAAGAACATCTAGGAACACTACCGTGGCTTGGGTGACAACTTGGTCGTCACCGCTGATGTAGAAGGCTCGCACTACCACCACAAGGAGGACTACTCACTCGGCCAACGGTACGCGCACCATCGACGGTCTTTGTAGATATTTATCTAATTATATATTCTATTAGAAATGGGTCCCTCTCTTAGCTTTGTGTAAGTGTATTCTAAGATTTATAGATATATAAGTAATATAATATTGTCAAATATCGGTGGATTTTTTATTACATTTAAAATTCATTGATATATTAAGTACCTACATGTATTTTATTATTTTTAACAAATAGATAAATTATTGTAAATATACCATAAATACTAAGTAATTGTATATATAATTGTAAGCTAGTAAGTAAAAATTAGGTTAAGCAAATACAGTGTTTTATTTCTACGATTCTCAATAAACAAGCCCAACTGTAGCCGAGTTGGTACTTTTGCCTTGGCCTTATCAAGTTAGTTCATGTGGTGATGGATATTGGAATTTCACCACCCATCTTCTTACTATATAGACTACTGCTGTGCTACACTAATGCACTACATAAACTGTCTAGCCAACGTGGTATCTTAAGACAAAACCTACTTACAAAGGTGGAACTTATTTCCAACTACATATGTGTTAAAGCATATTGATGAGTGTGATACTGTGATGACATAAAGTCGAGTATAACGTCGTGTCAAACGTGCATACATATATGGAACCATGTGGGAATAAAGGACACCCTCCGCGATTTTTCGTTGACTGGAAATGCAAAGTTACTTGTATTATGATAGGTTCACACAAACATATTCATTTACAACGCATTGAGATCTCTTAAAACATGGACAGAAGGTCTTTACGAATTGGATAATGTATCACATAGTAGAAAAACATACTTCATATAGCTACTCTATGTAATGAAAGCAGTCTATATTTGCTAAAAGGAAATAACACCACAAAAAAATGCTATGGATCCAACGGAAATTATAAAAGAAAGCAAATGCCTCAAATCAGAAAATAGGCCGGAACCAGACTGGATAACTAACGACACATTTAAAATAGCTCTTACGATCCTTGCCAAACCACTGATGACTCCCTTCAACAAAAACACTAGACACCTCCATGACATCTCAACAATGGTCAGAGTTAGACATCATATCCTAATTCTAATCCTAACATCCTAATCATTCTGGTCTATTAAAAAAATAAGGTGAATTTTCTTTCGCGGGCTACCCACATTCGATCATCGACGTTTTTAATTTGTTATGTTGGTACACTCGTCTTGAACATATGTTCACAGTTTTAGCTATATAGCACATTTAGTTTGTTTGTGAGAGGCATAAAAGTTAGAGAAGTGTTTTGCGTGTTCCGCGATTTTCTGCTGTCGAAAAACATGGATCAAAGAGTTTGCATTAAATGTTGTGTAAAAAATGGAATCAAGTGCTCCAAAACACTTAAAATGTTGAAAGTGGCATACGGTGAGTCTACTTTAAGCCAAAAAAATGTTTACAAGTGGTACAAGCTTTTCACAGAAGGTCGAGAAGATGTGAATGGCGACGCTCGCCCTGGACGCCCCAGCACATCAACGACCGATGAAAATGTTGAGGAAGTGAAGAGAATTGTTATGGAGAATCGTCGAATCACTATTAGAGAAGTTGCTGAGAATGTCGGCATATCGGTTGGCTCATGCCATGCAATTTTTTCGGCAATTTTGGAAATAAAGCGTGTGGCAGCGAAGTTGGCTCCAAAATTGCTGAATTTTGACCAAAAAAATCGTCGCATATGAATTGCTTGTTCGTAATTTTTTGGCCAAAAACAACACCGTAATCATACCTCAGCCACGGTATTCGCAAGATTTGGCCCCTGCGACTTTTCCTGTTCCCAAGATTGAAGAAACCCATGAAAGGACGGCGTATTGAGACGATCGAGGAGATACAAACTGAATCGCTGAGAGAGCTCAAGAGCATACCAAAAAGTGCATATCAGTACTACTTCGAGGATTGGAAAAAACGCTGGCACCTAGTTTGAAGATGACAAAATAGAAATTGATGAATAAATAAATATTTTTTGAGAAAAATGAAAATTTAACTTATTTTTTGAACAGATACTTCTATCTATAATTATAAATGTGAAAGTAAGTTTGTTTGTAACGCTTTCACGCGAAAACTACTTAACCGACCATCATGAAACTGTGTACACATATTTTTCGAGGTATAAGAAGTAAGATAGGATACTTTTTCCTAAATGCGAGCGAAGCCGCGGGTAAAAGCCAGTTGTCATATAAAAAGGCTATATTAATAATCCCACCAGACCATCCAGTAATTAAGAGAAATGTCATGAATACTTGTCTCTTACTGTCACTTACATACGGTTGCCAAACGTGGAAATTCACGCGCCAAGTAAAAACAAATTATACTCATGTCGACGGAGCATGGAAAGAAGCATGTTAAAAATTAGAGAAAGAAATCGTAACAGGAGTAATAAGCGCGCTAAACTATTTCAAATGTGTGAAAGTATCTACTAGCTTTACGTAATTCATCATCATCTTCCTAACCTTTATTATTCCCAAGAAGTCCCAAGATTTGCGGTCGGCTACGTTATTAAAATTTACAAATATTGTTTGCTTTGTTAAATTGCCACAATAGTTCTTAACGCAATGACTACACGTGTGGAATACAACATAAAACTTAAATAAAGCTAATTTAATTTATTGATGTATAAAGAGCATTGTTAAGCAATATATTTTCATTGATAAATTTTTCTTTTTTCTGTTAAAAATTATTCAAAATTTGAAGCCATAACTGTCGATATCCACTTGCACCTCGGTGGACAAAGCTTTGCTTCATTTCGTACAAAAAGAGACGTGGGTCTTAGAAATTGTGGTTCTACTTTTATTGATATAACAATGCTAGTAATTACTTCCTTGAATCTGTAAAATTTTAAATACTAGTGATTGCCCAGTGGTCGGAATTCGTCCATAATGAATTTTGTTCAGGTTTTTGCATCCCTGCTTCATATGAACATAATATACATCACAGATCACAATACAGAAGACAATACAGAAGACAAGACAGAAGACAAGACAGAAGACAATATTGAAGGTGAAGAATATGTTTGTCACAGTAGTGAACTTTACTCTTCAGTTCGCATAATTTTCGTACAAAGGGTACAAAGGTTTTGCTTATGAGAGCCTTTTGTTTTCTTTTTGTTTTTTTATTGACGGGATAATCCCTTCGGTTCGCTGGCTCCTAATTCGATCTACAGTAGGTTTAAATTTAATTTTGTTCAAATGTTACGAGAATCTTATTATGAAGAAGGAAGACATCATTACTATCGTTGGCCACTACAAGTCGAAGCCTTGAACAAACGCCATCTGTACTGTACTACTTTGTATTATCACGATTAGATGGGGTACACCACGAAGCAAATACAAAGAGGAGATGGCATAAGCGCATAGGTCCCGTGACAAAATACAGGTCCCGACGTCATCGCAGTTAACGCGACTTACAAATTAGACTGTCAACGTCAATGTTCTAGAACTTTATCGAAAAATCGCAATCCTTGAATATTCTCGGTACAATTAAGTAAAAGATGAAGTGTTGTGTTTTATCTTGTACAAATAACTTGGATAGACGTTCTGGTGCCATGAATGGCATAATATTTCATTTGTAAGTAATTTTATACTTAATTTCTTAAAATAGTTCTAGAAAAATCTCTCAGTGTGTTGTTGAAATATAGTTAAATCTATTCGCCACTAGATGGAAAAACTTTGTGTGATGGGAAATAAAAATACAAAGGTTCGTAGAGCTGAGTATTTATAAAGTAAATCATAAAAAAATATTGAAATATGTTCTGAATTCTTGCCTAAAGAATATTTAATCGAAAAAGTATTATTTTTTGTAATCATTTTGTGAACACTGACGTCTATCGTCAACTAGGAAAACAAACATCAACAGAACAAAGAGACAGGGTCGTATTTAGAATTAATTTTTTTATCTATATTCAAATTATATCTATATTAATCTAGAATTTAAAGTACTTGAAAATGAAACAAATTTTACTTATACTGATTATTTGATAGGTTTTCTAATTAACTAAAATTCTATCCCAGGAATCCCAGGAAAATTAAACTTTCTCGGAACCCACAACGAAATTAATCAAACGAAAACTGAAGAATTTGAAAGTATAATAAATGAAAAACTAATTTGTAGAAACATTTATTTTTGTATTATACTCCTACTTGTATGTTATTGTTCTCTTTATTGTATGTTTGTTGTTGTACTATATTTCTTTGTTTTTGTTCTCTTTAGTATATATGTTACCGTCAGATTGTCAAAACCGTTAGATTGTAATCTATCTCGCGAGATTGTAAAATGGTATCTACGAATCGCAAGTCGCGCGCTGATTGGTTGAACAGCATATGTCCCCGCGCCGCCATATTTGTTTGTTAATTTGTCTTTGATGCCAAATGTAAAGTATTTCTGTGATTGTAAATTGATTTCATGTTGAAAATACCTCACAGCTTTAGGATTAGTTATATAAAGTTGCTGTGGCAGAAAAAATAATTTGTGATTAATCAAAGAAGTAATAACCTAAACTATCTCTATGGGCATTGATCGGCCTACTATAAAACCGAACAATCAGGGAAAGTTGACAATTTGACGCGCGTAAGTAGTATATCACATCGATAGTTGGCAATCTCGCTAGGTAGATTATAATCTAACGGTTTTTATAATCTTACGGTGACATATTTAAATAAGTAATAAATCAAATACATCACCAAGGTTACGGGGAAGATATAAAGAACACACAAACTTTCACTTTTATACTATACTAGCTGACCCACGCAAGTTCGTTTACGTCTCCTATTTCCCGTAGCGTAATAATTTTCCCCCGTTTTCGCAACTTCTTCATTGGTGCTCCACTCCTATTGGTCTAAGCGTGATGATATATAGCCTATAGCCTTCCTCGATAAATGGGCTATCTAACACTGAAACTTTTTTTTTTTTAAATAAAAGTTTCACTTTTTTTTTTTTTAAATCGGACCAATAGTTCCTGAGATTAGTGCGTGCAAACAAACAAACTCTTACGCTTCATATATTAGTATAGAATATATTAGTATAGATGTTATGTACGATGTTTCTTACTAATAATATTTTTGCGATACATGCATCAAAATGATTTACAAAATTGACTTTAAAAAAATAACTACCTGATAAGAAAATTCTGAGTACGTCCCTGTATGTCCCTTACATCGCACGCTTAGTGTCAAATAGCTAAACTACATAGCAACATCAACATGTAACGATGCAAGTAGTTTTGCTATTGATTGGTAGATGGCAAAGGGCAAAGTAACCCCCCCTCACCCCCGCAAATTGTCACGCATTGTTTCATACAAAAATTTCATTAGGGCATCTCCTCTTTGTATTTGCTTCGTGGGGTACACACATAATTTTTCCCTCCAGAAGCGATAGCGGGATCAGTTTGCTAATATCGCTTGTAGATGGCGCAATTAAAATAAAGAAACAAGGAGTTAATATCAAAGTTGTTGATAGAAAAACTGTGAAACAGTAATATATAGCACAGTAATTTTTTGGTAAAATAGGAGTTTACCTAGTTTTCCGGGAGATTAAAAAAATTGGTCACTTTGATTTTCTCTTTTAAATAAATAAATAAATAAATACTTTGGACATCTGACACATAACGCCATCTAGTCCCAAGCTAAGCAGAGCTTGTGTTATAGGTACTAGACAACTAATATAAATACTTATTATATCCTTTTTTTTTAGGCATGCCTTTTAAGTTTTGTCGTTTGAAGAAAAAACACAACTAGAAACTTATTGTACTTTTTATTGTGTTTCAAAATTTTCACCACGTAGCTTAATATGCTTTTACATTCGCTCAAACCAGTTATTATAACATTTATTCTACTCTAAAGTGGGGGTGTTCAAAATGGCTGACTTGAAAGCGTCGACTGCTTCTTCACCGGACTGGAACCTTTGACCACGAAGACTTTTCTTAATTTTAGGAAATGTAAAGAAATCGTTAGGGCTTAGGTCAGGACTGTATGGAAGATGGTCAAGAACTTCTACTTTTTCCTGCTTTAAATACTCAATCGTTTGACGAGCGCTGATTGAGGTTGCGTTGTCGTGGTGCAGGATGATGCGTCGCTTTGAGTTAGATTTTCAAACTTCGGCGTTGACTTGTGGTAAACGAACTATGGTATACCACTCTGCGTTAACCGTTCTACGATCTTCAAGTGCAATAGTCGCAACATGGCTGGTTTTTCCAACAAACGTGGCCACCATATCCTTTGAAGTGCTTCGAGAACGCTGTAACTAAACAATAGCATTAATCCTAACTTTCAACTATTTTGAGATTCAAAATTTAAACACATTCGAATATAGAACAGTTCCAAATTCAAAATTGCCGGGCAATATGGAAACGACAGAACTTAAAAGGCATGCCTAGTATTATTAACCCAAACTCAGAAATAAATATATGTGCTAGAGCCACGCTTCGGCATGAATGGGCCGGCTCGACCGGAGTGATACCACAGCCTCACAGAAAACCGGTGTGAAATAGTGCTTGCGCTGTGTTTCACCGTGTGAGTGAGGATACCGGAGGCCCATACTCCTAACCCTCCTCCCCCTATCTCCCTTCCCCCCCCCATTCCCTTATTTCTCTCCCCCCCCCATTGTCCTATCTCCCTTCCCGGCCGGCAACGCACTTGTGACGCCTCTGGTGTTGCAGGTGTCCATGGGCGGCGGAGATCGCTTACCATCAGGCGATACCTCTGCTCGTTTGCCCGCTTATTCCATAAAAAAAATGTAGATCATACAAACATTTGATCCGATCCGGGAATCGAACCCGAGACATCAATGCACAGCAGTCACAATACATACGCTACCACTGCGCCACCGAGGCAGTTTGGATTTTCAACTTTGCCATCTTGTACCTATGCCACTAGCCCCGCTATTTGGTAAAATGGTGGTAATTCGGTTGTTGACCTCACTGAACCGAAATTCACTAGCATTTGTTGTTGGATTATATACTTTATTTTCAATTGCTTATAGTTATTTTTTTTGATATTTCAAATCTTACCTATCACTGTGTTTAGTTTAGTACAAAAACTTTTTATAAAAAAAAAACCGACTTCCAAAAAACATCCAACGAAAACTCTCTGCCAAAAAAACACTTAAAAGCGTAAAATAAACTGGTTCTTCATAAATTGCCTATACCTAATCCTTTATTCATTTAAATAGTAGTATTATAATGTGTGCTAGGTACCTAAAATCTGTTTGAAGTCTATAAAAAGTTTTTATTTTTCAGTTTTTAGTGCAAACAATCGTAGGTAAGTAGTAAGTTGAACTATTTCATCAAGTTTCATCATCAAGAATACAAATGAAGGTCTAAACGTACGTGTAATATTGAAATCATCCTCTAATTCCTAACTGTTGAAGAGTTTAATCTTCTATCATCAGCTCACCTAAATAGCTTGAAAGTATACGACTGAAGGTCTTTAGATACGTATGAAATTGAAAGAATTATTCTCCAACTCCTAACCGTTGAGGAGTTGTACCTTCCACCTTCCATCATCAGCTTACCTAAATAATTTGTAAGAATACGACTAAAGGTAACTTATATACATATGATATTTAAAGATTTATCCTCCAACTCCTAACCGTTAAGGAGTGGTACCTTACATCATCAGCTCATCATCATAAAATGATGACTACCAGACGCAAATACCGGTGTAACTTCAGAAAATATACGAAAAACATAGTATGTGCCTATAAAAAATGAGGGTTTCCCTCGATTTCCCTGGGATCCCATCATCAGATCCTGATATGCTGGCAATGGGACCACCACGGAAGCATACCCTGTCGAATACAAAAAAAATTTCAAAATCGGTCCACAACTGACGGAGTAATCAGGTAACATACATAAAAAAAAAAAAAAAAAAATAAATACATACAGTGGAACATAGAACCTCCTCCTTTTTGGAAGTCGGTTAAAAAAGCTTGTAAAAACGAGTAATGTGTGACGTAACTTAGACTTCGGCTAAATACATGCCGCCTAATTACTTACGTAATAATTTCTTATAATTTTTACATTTAGAGTTTAGTTCATGAGATCATAGTTTAAAAAAAAAAGAGGATAGAGACAGAAGAGAATATGCTGATAAAAGATACGCATAACATATGAAGGATCAAGGTCTCCAACACAGAAATACTTCAGGATTACTTCAATATGCCAAGATTTATTGTTATAAATTGTACTGACTACTTGACGGTGCCAAGAATTACAATATAAATCCCCGCTATAGAAGCGCGATCTCAAAGTAAAAGTTTATAATGGTTCTATCCTATCAAAAACAGATGTATAGATATTTATTAATATCGATGCTGATATTAATCAATATCGATACAGTTCATTGAAATTAAAAATATGGTTAACAAAAACAAATCATAAGTATTTCATACAATCGCATCATATAACAAATCATTATTATTTAACGTGACGCTAACAAATAGAAGATATGATTAAAGTACATTATCCAACAACAAAATTTATGTGAATTTTAGTTAAGTGATGACAACACAGAATTGTCACCAATGTCTAGCTTTAGCAGTTTTTTAGTAATACCTTATTTCCGATCCATTCTACGATAAAAAGTACTAAATTTAACTAGAGGCAATTGCCTACAATTTATGTTCCTACAACTTTTTCGTCAAATTGATAGTTTCGGTGTACGAGCGCTGCAAAGTGTTATTCAACCCGCTTTTTTGCTGAATGACCCCTTCCTCACCACCTTGAGGTAGAATAAGTAAAGCATACTATTATTCATCAACAATTATACATACACATTGCCAATTGTATTAAAACTGCCTGGCATCGCTCCACGACAACAATCTACGTACAAAATCTCCTAACGCCCCACAACTTGTAATACCTCTACCCCTAGGGTCTCCTAAAGCAATTCATTGGTGACTTTAAAAACATTCATGAAACTGATACAATAAACACATAGACTCAAAACAACAATTTGTGGATTCACAAAGTGTTATCCCACCTGGGATTATAACCCACAACACTAAGCACAGTACAAGACCACTACGTAATCCGGACAATCAATGCGTAACTGGCATGCTACGTTTACCCTATAGAAAAATATGAACTAATTCACCTACTACATATTATTCAAACGTATTGGTTCATACTTTTAAAACATAGGTCATGAGGGTGAATATACAAAGTACAATATGTGTGTAGTATAGATGCACAGTTCCATACAAAAGTAAACAAAATACTGTCCACGCTTCTATACGTACTTAGGTATATGTATACCACTTGAGATATAGCGAAAAAAGTCCTGAACTGATATACACCTTAACCTAATTTTGACTTTAAGCAATTGACGTACGGACGGAAATAAATTCAAATTAAATTCACTACATATTACCTTTTAGTTTGATGTCAGGATAGGACAATAAAATTTTAAGACTCTTTCAAAAATCAGAAACAAAACAGCACATGCCCAAAAACAAGTGTATTGAAAAATTAAACTTAACGTATTACAATAAAGCACATAATAGTACAAAGAATAACGAGAGTTACATTCCACTGACATTAAATAGTGTGTTCGCGTCTTATCGCTTCTATTTGGAACATGGACAAAATGGAGTTGCTTTTTGATTTAAAAAACATACGGTAATTGGATGGACCAACAAATAATTAATTCTTCACACAATTTTTATTTCTTCTTTTGATTCTGATAGCTAAAAGTTTGAATAGAATTTTATTATAAATTATAATAAGTATTAATTTAATATTGATTATTCCACTCAGATATTAGACCTTCTATACCTACGTGCCTGTATTTATACATATTATATTGCACTATTCCATAAGTTGGACTATACCTAAACTATAATCATCAAATATATTTTATATTCCAACTTAAATGTTTTTCAGATATTTACGAACGGACGGATAATTTTAAATTTTGGTAATCACGTTTAGAATCTGGTATAGACCAACATTTATAAACAGTTTGCAATTTTGTCAAAAATACATACATGCAGATCGAATTAATAACCTCCTTTTTTAAAGTCGGTTAAATATTCTTAGTAGAATATAATACCTACCTGTGAAGTTGGTAAGGCTGTCTTTTTTATTCTCCTGAATATGTAAATTTCAAAAAACTAAAACAAAAACAAATCTTCAATTAACCTAAAAACATTGTAACGGCGACTCGGTCATTATCCTACTGACTTTGTTCGCTGGCACTAGGCTTGTCTTTTTTTCTCTTATGAACATCGCGCGTGAGTGTGAAAGGGGTGGATGCGTATATTAGAAGCCGTTATAAATCACAAATTATATCAAAATATTAATAAAATTAGCTTTAAAGCATAACGAAAATACACCAATATGTTAGATTAAAGATATACTTACTGAAAATATGATATTCCATCCTTCTTTTGCACTTTAGAGTGTAATTTTTAACATTTTTTGTGTGTAAACAAGAGCACGACCACCAAGCGAATGAGAGCAAAACAAGGCATATTGTTGTTTTATGCCTTGTTTTACCGGTGCCACTTTTTAAGCGGCAACAGTGCATCTATGATATATTTGATCGAAGGTGTAGTACAACATATTACTGCCGCTACGAGCCTGTCGATGTACCTCCTACTGTTTGTGCGAATGCGGAGCGCTTATTGTGTTTGACTGTCTCGATACAAGTTACTTAGCATTACCAGTCAACGAAGGAGGTTCACTTTTATCCCTCATGGTTCCGTCTATGTATGCACAAAAAACGTTGCACACGGCGTACTCATCAGTAGATGACTTAATGTCATCACACTTATCAACATGCTTTAACACACATATAGCTGGAAATGAGCTCCTCCTCTAAATTAGGTTTTGTCTTACGATACCACGTTGGCTAGACAGTTTATGTAGTGCATTAGTGTAGCACAGCAGTAGTCTATATAGTAAGAAGAGGGGTGGTGAAATTCCAATAGCCCAATCCGTCACCACACAGACTTACTTGATAAGGTCAAAGCAAAAGTACCAACTCGGTTACAGTTGGGCTTGTTTATTGAGAATAGTAGAAATAAAACACTGTATTTGCTTAACCTAATTTTTACTTACTAGCTTTCAATTATATATACAATTACTTAGCATTTATGGTATATTTACAATAATTTCACTATTTTTTAAAAATACATGTAGGTACTTAATATATCAATGAATTTTAAATGTAATAAAAAATCCACCGATATTTGATAATATTGTATTACTTATGTATCTATAAATCTTAGAATACACTTACACTAAGCTGAGAGAGGGACCCATTTCTAATAGAATATAGAATTATGTAAATATCTACAAAGACCGTTGGTGGTGCGCGTACCGTTGGCCGAGTGAGTAGTTCTCCTTGTGGTGGTAGTGCGAGCCTTCTACATCAGCGGTGACGACCAAGTTGTCACCCAAGCCACGGTAGTGTTCCTAGATGTTCTTAAACCAACTGTGAGTTAAACTTTCCTGCTCCGCTTACTGTTCAACTTAGTCGTCCTTTTAGTGTCATATCCTTAAATAAAATATCTACAAACCATTTCCCCAAATTGCAAAGAAATGAATTGTGTGCATTTTTCTAGTCAGGTAGTTTAAATAAGTTCAAGCCGAACCGCGTCTCATTAAATCAGTCTTGTTTACCACCTATTACATCATTCCTGAATTTCATTCTCAAAAACAATCTAGACGAACCTTAAAACCGATACATGAAATGGATTCGTGCATGAAC
Organism: Diaphora mendica; assembly: GCA_949125395.1. Lineage (NCBI taxonomy): Eukaryota > Metazoa > Arthropoda > Insecta > Lepidoptera > Erebidae > Diaphora > Diaphora mendica. The sequence continues at coordinate 29,981,417 of OX421312.1, read as the reverse complement.
CGTGGGCAAACATACACTCGTGTTGCTGTTGGCTGAAATAAAATCATCAGAGAGATCAGAAATAGAACAAAACTGTACCTACTTAGGCAGTGACGTTAGTTTAAACTAACTATCAGACAGTGTAAGAGAATTTAGACAGAGGAACTATTGAGATGTAAGAACGAGAACTTCATTTGAACATAATAGAGGACATTCAATAGTCAAAAGCACACGAGCAAATGTATGTGTTGCACTAATAGCCATATTACTACAATAAACTTTGCAACATGTTCCTCACAAAGTTAACATTCATGTTGGAAGCCCGAATATGGAAGTTTGAGGTGTTACTATATATCGTTACGTGACTATTTTATATACGATGGGTAACGTATAACTTTGTGTGGATTGTCCATTGGCGTATAGAAATCAACATCTAATCTGAAATAATGAACAACCTAAGTGTGAGACAATCCAAAATAACTATTTAAATAACAAGCTACTTTCAAATCAGATACGAACGTTAAATGAGACAAAACTAATCAAAATTGACATCAAATTGAAAACATCAAATATTGAAACTATACAAGCCACAGTTGGGAAGGTTTGAATAAGTACACGCCTCCGGTCATTAAATGAATACAAAAAATATTACCTATGCACGACACCTAATCTTTTGGGTAGTTGGGCTGTTGTTACGTACTTATACAATTACTGCCTCGGCGGGTATATAACGCTCATATAATATATTTCAATAACTATAACAATTTCCAAATTAAGAAGTGTAAAATACTCTACTATTAAGTAATGGAACCGGCCGGGGTTTCGGGCACTTGATTAAGGCAACTGTTGTTGTTTTTTAAGGCTGATTATAAACTGAATAAATATAACAGGTTGCAAGTAATATAATTAAAAATATATTCCTAAAGAAAATAGGCAAACTTTTAATTAACATAAAAAATAAAACAGAAATCATAAATAGTAAATATGCTTAAACCAATCAGAAGAATAATTTGAAATCACTGCGGAGTTAATGGAAGGTACACACAAAATAGAATTCTAGATTATATTCATTCAGTGTTTAAAGAGGAGCTTATCAAAGAGGTTAAAGTTTTAAAGTCCAAAGTTCGATTAGAGAGTATCTTCGAATAGCTCCTTGATAGTTCACTAACAAATGATAGCAACAGCGCAACATTTCCCTTCTTATACCCTATGAAATCACAACTGAGCAGGTGGCTACCTCTCCAAGTTTATTTCTTCACCTGTTTCCTGAAGCATGTAACATATACAGGATTACCTGAAACGAAGATTTTGTAAAGTTTCAAATTATTTACAAAGGAAAGATAAATAAATAAACACAGCAGCGCCACTATCCTTTAGGAGGACACGCCTTGACTATTGCGCTATACGCTCTGGTGTTGCGGGTGTCCATGGGCGGCGGTAATTCATTCGCCTTCCATCAGGCGATTTGTCTGCTCGTTTGCCCCCTATCCCATAAAAAAACCAGTAGCTATAACAAGTAGAATCATAAAAATAAACAGAATATGTTGCTATAATTATTACTTATGCTCATAATTAATGTTTTACCACTGCGTGTAGTGTAGAATAAGAATTCTCATAATTCTCGTCCGTTTCTTGCTCATACCCAGTATAGAAACTACCTGAGGTGCCTACGACATATGGTTGGTATATACTCTCTCCCGACGCACCGATGCGCCTGCATCTGCACATGCATTCGTGTTCAAGATGGTTCGAGTTCGTTATCTGAAACAAAGCACAGTCACATATATAATAATAATTATTTTTACAGGAATTAACGCAATCATTTATTTAAAGGTATTACATACGTCTAATTTGCCTGACGTTTCAACCAGGTTGCAGTGGCCGTGGTATGTAATACCTTTAAATAAGTGATCGTACCTAAAAACAATTAAAAATAATTATTATTATATCATGGAACGCGAAAGTTTAAAAGTTAGTATAGCACAGTCACGTTGATAATACAATTCTTTTACTTCTCCGGTACCTGTGTAAGGCATGAAGGACATAGAAAGAAACCCCAATTTTGAAAAGAGCTTGAAACTCGCGCACTTATCCCTACCTGCACCACACATTTCAGTAACCTAATCAATACTGCAACAAACACTGCACTGATCTGCATCAACCAAACCTGCGCATCCCGTGCTTTACGCAGTGCATTTTTCATTTTCAGGACTTGGGTTCTCTACAACGATCATATCTCTTACTCTTTTGTACAGGTTAATTGAACTAAAGAATACGACACTTTAAACTTAAACATTTGAAGAAAATATTAGGATAGTGAAAGATGACAGGCTTATTGATTGAGGTAATAATTTAACTAAAAGAACGTCATTGAGAATAAATCTCATATGCACAATGCTCAAAGTTACACCTTCTTTTTACCCGACTACGGCAAAGCCAAAGGAGGGTTATGATTTTGACAGGCTATGTATGTATGTAAGTATGTATGTATGCCTGTTCATTTGTTCCCTCATAGCTCCTTAACTACTTATTAGAACTGGACAAATGAGGTATCGTTAGAAGCGTCTTGATTGTCCGCTGGTTATAGCCTATATGACGTGTCGCTGAATGAAAATTGGCGCCCTCTAGCCGACATAAAGTACTGTATTAAAAAAATAATTTGAGATAAATATACCGTGTTTGGTATCATTGGAAAGGGCGTTACTTGTACATTTCAAAAATATATATATTATATATTATTAACGGCACCAAAATATTTTAAATAAAAAAAGTAAAAACTAAAACCCAACTACGACAAAAAACGACGCTGAAAAAGTATGAAACAAGTTTGAAAAGCCGTAGTCACACGTTACATAGAAACGCACTATAACACTTTAACAACGTGTGACTACGGATTTCCAAACTTGTTTCATACTTTTTCAGCGTCGTTTTTTGTCGTAGTTGGGTTTTAGTTTTTACTTTTTTTATTTAAAATATTTTGGTGCCGTTAATAATATATAATATATATATTTTTGAAATGTACAAGTAACGCCCTTTCCAATGATACCAAACACGGTATATTTATCTCAAATTATTTTTTTAATACAGTACTTTATGTCGGCTAGAGGGCGCCAATTTCATTCAGCGACACGACATATAGCCTATAACCAGCAGACAATCAAGACGCTTCTAACGATACCTCATTTGTCCAGTTCTAATAAGTAGTTAAGGAGCTATGAGGGAACAAATGAACATACATACATACATACATAGCCTGTCAAAATCATAACCCTCCTTTGACTTTGCCGTATTCGGGTAAAAAGTTAAAAAAACTATATTCCATTTCCAGAGTTTGTAAAAACTTTTGGTATTGTTTAAATTACGTAAACTATTGTATATAACTAACGTCTCCCGCGCTATTATTACAAATCTATTAAATTCCGAAATATCAAAATGCTTTCATTAGTTTAGAAGCCATGATGGAACATAGAAACTTGCATAAACTGCCAAAAATATCACACGATATATAACAATGCGAGCATTATTACCTTGTCTCGAACTCTTTCAAAGGTTTCCATAACCTCGGTTTCTGTCAAACAATTAGAGATGCAACACTTCAGTCAAATCTTATCTAAAGCCTAACATTCGTATTAAAAACTGACCTCATATTTCCTTCCTGCATCAGTACATTGATGTATTTTACTGGTAATCAAGAAGTAGCCTCTGTGCACGTCACGTTCAACTGTCTCCACTGCACAGACTGGAAGTCCTGCGTGTTGCAAGTCTATGCATCACTCCACAGTAATTCTAGTTAAATCAATATTGCAATGCCTAGATCCTTTAGGACATGCGCAGCACAACATAAAGGCAAATTAAAGCATACACAATTTTTATTAGTAATATAAACTATAACTATAAATTCTCAAAATTAAAAAAAACCCCGAATATAATAACCTGAGTTCCCTTTAAAAAGTAAAAAACACGTTATGCGCTTTCATTTGAGACCCAACTCGAGTTTATTTTTGCAGACATTCGGTTACTCTTCCCCACGTTCACCCCCATAACTTTTAAACGGCTCAACCGATTTTCATGAAACATGTCTAAGAACACTTGCACGTAACTCATCTTTCATACAAAAAAAACTAAATTGAAATCCCTTCATCCGTTCGGGAGCTACGGTGCCACATACAGACAGACAGACACGTGAAACTTATAACACCCCTCTTTTTGGTCGGGGGTTAAAAAGTACGAAAACTAACAAACTAAGTTTTAGGGTGTCAAAATAAAGGTTTATACAAGTCTACAACTGACTATATCTAATTCCGAGGTGAAACCCCTAATACCCCTGGACTATTTATCTTTCTTTCTGAAATGACTAATTTCAGTAATTTTAACTGACATCTCTCTGTACTATTGTGTAACTACAAAATAACTCAGTGACCTGTTACCCCCAAAAACTACCCCTATTTCGTAATTAGCGACGTCGGTTGAAAGTTTATGCGACTAGCTAGTGCCATCAGTTTTCCACAGATGTCGCTAATGTTTTGATAGAACGAATGCATTATAGTACGGGACGACGATAAACTTCTCGACATAATAATAGTATCTAAAGGAAATCTGTAGAGTAGATATAAAATACATAATAATATCAGATATACCCGAGACGATGTGCAGTTTTTAGTCGATTCGAGTCCGACATAGCCAGACATAGACATAACCAGTTGGTGGTATCCGAGGGGATGTCCGCACAAAAAAAATTGGGGGTTAACCACCTAAAGTATTAACAGAACAGTTTTATTCCCATCAACGCTTGACGAGGAGCTACAGTAAACTAGTATACCTAGGTAAAAAGCTACCCTAACGTAATTTAAACCATTACTCTATTAGATATATGAAAGATTACATTTAAAAGTACTGTCCTTCCTTCAGGACCGTACGGTACGGGCCTTCTCAGGAGAAGAAAATGACCGTCGGGATGATTTTACTGAAAGCACCATATACTTCTCTTCTCGTGATAAAAGGGTACGATATCTCAATAAATTCGTTATACCGTCACCAATAAAGTACTGTTTTAGGAAGAGAGATCAAATCATTTCTATTTCAGACTAACTGAGCCCCGCGGTGTTACTCGCAGTAAAACAACCACCGCGGTCAATACCAGGGTGTGAAACTAGTCTAAAAAAATTGCCTAAGTTACTTTTTGGATCATCAGATACCCGCCAGTGTAAGTCCCGTTAAAATCGGTCCTGCCGTTACAGAGATTAGCCGGAACAAACAGACATACCTTTTAAAAATTACTCTTTGTGTGTAAGTAACGCACAAAAAATCAACGTAAAATTATAGCGTTCGTGCTGTCGTGTTTCGTTGGTGAGTGCGAGACCGGAGGCCCAAATAGTCTAGTCAATGACACAATATACTATAGACCGTCCCTCCCTTGGCCAATACTGTACGCCGCAAAAAGCTACAAAAGTTCAACTAAATCTAGATGGCGCTCAAAATAAGCTCTAAAAAGCAGTTTAACAAAGTTTAACAGTATTTTATTGATGTGCTTCAATTCTAGTAACTATATTATTATTTTTCAAATATAAAACTTGCTTTGTATTGCTTGCTTTAAAAAAATGATTTTCAATTGCATAACTAAAAGTTATCACCTATGTTTAGGAGATGTCGTTGCAATCGATTTAAATAAACTTGAAAATAATGACCTATTTACTACGCTAGATGTCACATTTATAAGTTATTTGGTTGAATCAGAGAAACAATGCACTCATGAATGGCAACATTGCAAAAATCGTTCATATCTTCCAGTAGTTAATACGGAACGGCAACGTCGCTTGAGCCGCGTACTCAGTTCAAAAATTTAATTATTAAGAATGTTTATTTTTAACCGACTTCAAAAAAAGAAGGTAGTTATCAATTCGACTGTATTTTTATTTTTAACCGACTTCCAAAAAGGAGGAGGTTCTATGTTCCACTGAATGTTTTTTTTTATGTATGTTCACCGATTACTGCGTCAATTGTGGACCGATTTTGAAAATTCTTTTTGTATTCGAAAGGGTATGCTCCCGAGGTGGTCTCATTGTCACCATATCAGGATCTGATGATGGGATCCCAGGGAAATCGAGGGAAACCCTCATTTTTTTAGGCACATATTATGTTTTCGTATATTTTCTGAAGTTAACCCGGTATTTGCGTCTGGTAGTCATCATTTTATGATGATGAGCTGATGGTGTAAGGTACAATTCCTTAACGGTTAGGAGTTGGAGGATGAATCTTTAAATATCATATGTATGTATGTTACCTTTAGTCGTATTCTTTCAAATTATTTAGGTAAGCTGATGATCGAAGGTACAACTCCTCAACGGTTAGGAGTTGGAGGATAATTCTTTCAATTTCATACGTATCTATAGACCTTTAGTCGTATACTTTCAAGTTATTTAGGTGAGCTGATGATAGAAGGTTAAACTCTTCAACAGTTAGGGATAAGATGATGATTTTAATATTACACGTGCGTATAGACCTTAAGTTGTATTCTTTCAGTTAATCATATGGATCGTTTTATTGAGTAGACATGCACTAAGGAAGGTATTTTGGAATTTCTACCCCTAGGGGGGTGAAATACGGGTTGAAAATGTGGACGAAAGTCCGTCATTTTTAAGTTAGAAACATGAAACTTTAACTTTGGGCTACTGATTAAAAATGAGTAGATATGTATTTAACCGCTTCTGGATATTTTTTAACTTGGTTACGCGCGACGCGACGTAATATGACCCCTGCCCCTGGTAATACCACGGCCTCACAGAAAACCGAGGTGAAAAAGTGCTTGCGCTGTGTTTCACCGAGTGAGTGAGGATACCGGAGGCTCATACCCCAACCTCTCCCCCCATCCCACTCCACTATGCCCCAAAGGCCGGTAACGCATTTGTCAAATTATTTTAGAAATAATCAAACTTTACAAAATATACTATAAAACAATATATTATTTTCTGTAAATAAATGCAAAAAGCCAACAACACGTGGTATTCCCAGGCGGTCACCCATCCAATTACTAACCACGCCCGATGTGGCTTAACTTCGGTGATCGGACGAGAACCGGTGCATTCAACACGGTATGGACGTCAGCAATCAGTTCGTTATATTTAACGTTGAGTATCCAGCACTATGACGTCAACTCAATGTTAAGTGTCGCTACAACTTTTGGCGCGAAAAGCGCGTTAGGGAATATCGTTCCAAAAACATTTCAGATTGTTTTATTAATAACTAGGTTTCGCCCGCGACTTCGTTCGCATTTAATAAAAAGTATCCTATGTTACTTCTAATACCTCTACAAGAATATGTGTTTCATGATGATCAGATTGATCAGCTAAGTAGTTTTCGCCGGAAAGCGTAACAAAGGAACTTACGTTCGCATTTTTAACATTAGGATTATTTATAAGACGCAAACCGAAAGAAAATCCTTAATTACACCTTTTTGTCATCTACAGTTGTTAATTAATATGTGCAAGCCATTCTCGATATTATTAACTCGTAATTATCAAATTTTTTATTTGCATACATTCACGATCAACAACATTTATCAACGCCAAAAACTGTTTTTAGACATGTGTCATTAAGGACGGGAATTGTAACTGCAACATGCAATTGTATTTTATTAATTCATCAATTTTTATTTTGTTTTTTAATCCATTAAAAAAATAAAATGTCAGTCCTTAGTTCCTTACTTATGTCAATTGAGAAACATACATACAAAGTTTAAAGTGAATCCATTGAAAATACAAAAAGGTTTCAAACAATGAATAAAAAAGATTGTAAAGAGAAAAACGGTTATTTTAAAATTAAAAACAGACGTTTCAATTTTATTTATTTGTGTTGATCTCTTTGACGATAAAATAAAATATTACATAAATTAGGTAGGTACTAAGATAATTAATTATTTAAAAAACGACATCTAGTGGTACATTTCGCAATAATACAATGACAATAAACTCGACAGTTGACTGTTGGGTTCGTATTGGTGTTGGGGGTCAGAAAATATCGTTGTAATTCACGATTTGATGCACGTAGTGACATCTAGGGAACATTAAGCTTACTATAAATCCGCGTACAGGTCTCGCCTAGTAGAGTGTTGGTCTAGTATATATTTCGTCAGTGGTCTAGTCAATAAGTTCCATACTTGTTGACTAGACTAAAAGATGCAGAAGCATCACTAGGCCGTCATACAAGCGTCTATTGGTATAACTGGCAAGGTAGTAATTTTTAAATTTTCCGAATTCTAACTATATACTAGGGTGGTTTGAAAAGTTTGTACAAGTCAGAGAGATGGCACTACTGGTGCGAAGTTATTTTCAGTTTGTAGCATCTCTTGGACGAACACACAACAAGTTTCCCGGCTGGAGACTCCACGCGCTGGCTTTGCATGGAGACTATCCAGCCGATCATCCTCGAGTGGGCAGGACGGCAGCACGGGACCCTTTCCTTCCGACTGACGCAGGTTCTATCCGGGCACGGTTGCTTCGGGAAGTACCTACCTGCTCACGGTCACCAGGAAGGAACTGAGTGCCGCCTACCACCACTGCGACTGCAGTGAGGACTCAGCCCAGAACACGCTGGCAGTTTGCCCCGCATGAGTGTCGCAGCGTCGGGCACTCACTGTAGTCATCGGAGGAGATCTCTCGCTACCGGCCATCAAACGCTCCATGGTCGGTAGCGATAGCAGTTTTACCGCGGTTGCAACCTTCTGCGAAGACGTAATCTCGCAGAAGGAGGCGGCTGAGAAAGCCCGGGAGCACGACCTCCTCTCGGACCCAATTCGCCGCCGGCGAACAGGGCGGCGGAGGCGCGCGTATCAGTGCCTCGTGCCGCCCTGGCATGGCCCTGGATGATCGGGACGCTTCATCCGCTTTAGTGTTAGCAGAAGGTGCCCGCTTCAGTGCGGGCAAGCGCTGGGAGGGGGCCGGATGTGTTAGTTTTTAGTCTATATTGTTGAGAAGTATGAACGCCTACGCTAACTTATATAGCAATACACATGACGCGTTTGCTTGCAATAAATATAGCCAAGGCATTAGTTCCTATAAACTTTAAACGAGTCTGGGGAGGTCTTAGGCCCCTCAGATTGTGTTGGGCTGATTGTAAAATATAAAAAAAAATACTTAATAATATTATCAATGACACAATATACTAAATAGACTGACCCTCCCCTGGCCCAAACTGTACACCGATAAAAGCTAGAAAAATTCACCTAACTAAATCTAGATGGCGCGCAAAAATAAGGTACTAGAAATAGTTTAACAAACTCTATCACTATTTTATTGATATGCTTCAATTATAGTAATTATTTTATTATTTTTCGAATATAAATCTTACTTTCTAATGCTTGTTTAAAAAAAATATTTTTCAATTGTGTAACTATAAGTTATCACCTATTTTTAGGAGATGTCGTTGCAATCGATTTAAATAAACTTGAATGTAATGACCTATTTACTACGCTAGATGTCAAATTTATAAGTTATTGATATGACATATAGAATATTAAATGCTGGATGCGCGATGATAGCGCCACCAAGTGGCTACAATTACGTCGGACTTTGATTTGTCAAATGGTTAGTTGTCTTACGAAGAGTAAGTAAACAAACAAATTATTTCAACGAAACATCGTAAAGGGGCGTCCATTAATTACGTGAGGCATTTTCGTGAATTTTTCGACCTCCCCTCCCGCCTTGGTGAGATATCGTAAGATTTTCCTCAACTCCCTCGCCCGTCCCCAAATCTCACGCGAGATTTTTCAAATTTATGTTTTGGCTGTAAACGTGTTGGATTATTGAACTTGTTCTGTTACTTCTATTGAAGACTAGCAAAGCAAAATCGAATGCTACTTCGCTGCTCTGCGGAGTTCGGACGAATACGACAAACACTATTGTGTCAGATTTGGCCATATTTTATTCGGAAATAATTTTTCACCCAATTTACACAATAATTACGTGATATTTGCCAAGACCCCCCTTAGTGAGATTTGAAAAGATTTAGCTCAATCCCCTCCCCCCTAAAACACTAAGGTGTTTTAGGGGTCGTAATTAATGGAAGCCCCCTAATTTAAATATATTCTATTCGATCATGTAAATCTATGGTGTAGATAATAATGTTGAGCGATTTTATTTCCTGTCTGATATGGCATAATCAATAAATTTTAGGTCATTATATGTCATTTTAATATAAAATAAATGATTGAACTGCAAAGTATAATCTTTATTTTGGAACGAAGTTCCTTATCGCGCGTTGCGAAAGGGGGCTAGACGGAAAAAAATGTAACGACACTTTTCGTGCCAAAAGTTGTAACGACACTTTTAACATTGAATTGACGTCATAGTGCTGGATACTCAACGTTAAATATAACAAACTGATTGCCAACGTCCATACCATGTTGAATACACCGGTTCTCGTCCGATCATCGACGTTAAGCAACATCGGGCGTGGTTAGTACTTGGATAGGTGACCGCCTGGGAATACCACGTTATGTTGGGTTTTTGCATTTATTTACAGAAAATATATTATTTTATAGTATATTTTGTAAAGCTTGATTATTATTAAAATAATTTGAGTATTTAATGCGCATTTTTATTAGTAGGAGCATATCAAATATAATATATATATAAACTTCGTTCCATCTGGGTGTTCCTTGACACCTCTCAAGTTTTTATTATACATATTTTAATTTGTACAACAACAAAAAAAGAATAACAGAAATACGAAATGCATTAATTAAAGATAAAGCTTGTGTGATCACTTTCGATGAAATCGCAATAATGTGTAACTTATAATATTCCATCAGCAGTAAAAGCAGAAATGTTACAACTCTTTTAAAAGCTACTATAAATAAACTATTTGATAATAAGTGGGCTTCTGCTAAAAGCTGTATTTTGCGGTCGGGCTACGAAAAACCAAAATACATGCAAGAAATCAGGGATATCTAGTAACTTTCCCTTTTTCTTTTGTAACGTTTTGTAAAATTATTTGCGTTTTTTGATGTGCCACATTTCAAAAAGTAAAATTTCAAAAGTATTCAAAATCATTTTTTAAACAATATCTATGTTAACGGCAATGAGCAAATTTCGTTTCAAGATGTTACCAAACCATATGAAATAGACAAAACTTAAAATTCGGTCGATCACTTACAAAATTGACAGATCGGCCCATTGAACAGTAAAAAAAAATATGGGATGCCATAGAAACACGCATTGTTTTAAAAAGTAACACATGCATTAAATGCGATAAAGAAGGGCAAAAATTATTTGAAAAATTACACAATTAACAAAAACAAAAACCAACTTCAATGTTCGACTTGAGAAAAAAAATATATTAACTTAATAAAGATTAAGTTTTACTTAAATATTTAAAAAGTGAAGATTATGAGCGTTTACATTATTTTTCTTTCAGTAATCGACATAGATATCATTATTGTGACATAATAAAATATACGTGTCGTTCAGAGATGAATATCTGAGGCCACTTTAAGGCGCCTCAATCGTGTTCAATTCAGTTCTCGTACTGTATTAATCCCAAATAATGTATCTAGGCCTGTTCCTTAACAGTAGGTTGACGACAGTTTCACACACACACTTTCGATAGTTTGCTCGAAAGCTTTTGCCGAATTTAGGTAAACTGAGTGTTGCGACAAGATGGAACGCAGAATTCTCCGGTTAATAACACTTTACGGTACCCGGTGTAGACGGTAGCACTGACCGCCTAGAGTAGGGAGCGCCACAGGAGAGTAGAGAGTAGACAGTAGAGAGTGTTGTTGGTTTGAGCCACACACGTTTATCACCTAATGTCTACGGAGGCAGAATGCGCGTTGGCAGGAATATCCATGTGGGATTCGTTCCGCGTAACGCAGGTTCTTTCCGGTCACAGTTGCTTCGGAAATACCTGCACGCGGTTACTAGAAGTGAGTTGAATCCTGCCTGTCCAGTGTATTGAGCCGATTCCCTGTGCCATAACTTGAGCATCGCAGCGTTGGATATAGAATGCAGTTATGGGAGAATATATCTCGCTGCCAACCATGTTATGCTCCATAGTGGATAGCAACAGAGTTTTATCTTCTGCGAAGATGACATTGCATAGAAAGAGGTGGCGGAAAGGACCAAGGATGAAAATTTCTACTTGGACCTAATTTGCCGCCAGCTGCTGAAACGGACGCAGCAGTGCATTCTAGCAACTCATGCCACCTTCAGTGGTAATTAAGAAAATGTTTAGTTAAAATTACTAATTTAAATTGTAATATTTAACTGCTATTGAGATGTCTTATAAACAGATATTTACAAAGATGTATTTTAACAAGCATATATAATTTCTCAAACAGTACTATTAATACATTATTTCTTCTTGTTAAACTGCCAAGACTTATTTTCTCCATTTCTATTACAGTAATGTAGTTTTTTTAAATCGTTTAATTTGCCGCCCCCTAAAAGAAGCCGCCCTAGGCTTCAGCCTACTGAGCTTTCATCACTGAATAATATAACATGTATAATATATGGATTTTTTTCAAAAAAATTTGATTATTATAACACAATTAAGTAGCTAGACCTACATACAGAGTTTTATGTGAAAATTTAAAAAGTTTCATACGAAAATTAATAAAAAAATATATTCATGTACCGTATTTACTGAGAAGCATTTATTAAGAAGCTGTTTATTTGAAATTATAAACAGACATTTCAATTTTATTTATTTGTGTGTATAGCTCTTGGACGATTTTATAAAATATCACATAAATTACTAATGTAATTATGTGGAAAACGACATCTAGTGGGACATTTTGCACTAATACAAAAACAAATAAACTTGACAGTTTAGTCTCGGATTCGTATCGGAGTAGAAGCTCAGAAAATATCTTTGAAATTTACAATTTGATACACTTAGTGACATCTAGTGAACATTAAGCTTATTATACATCCGCGTACAACTCTAAGTTCATGCGTTGTAAGTCTATAGTTATATTTCGTCAGTGATATTATATAAAATTCAGGCTTCCTAAAATGACATGAGTTATCATGGTTTTTTTCCACCTTTGATACCTGCTAACTGTAAATCGGCCCCACTTTCAGCTTAGTGAGCATCCATTCCTTTCCGAGTATATGTTAGACTACCGACCCTAAAACTTTCATCTCTCCTAAAATGACACAAGTCTGGGCTGATTGGGATCTTGGGCTATAAAGGTATGTGTTAAGGATAATAACTACATGATTGGTAAAGATATTTCACTTGTTTTATTAATTTTTCAAATACAATAACATCTATACAATGGTATTCTACTACTAAATGTTTTTCATTATATTGACACATGCATCGAAATTAAAATAAAATATAATATTAAAAACGTAAACAATTTATAATTGTGTGAATAAATAAAATAAATAATCTGTTGACTGGAATCTCTTTGCAAATCACAATGCGGTAGGTAAACTCTTAGTTGACTAAAAATATTCTACAAAAATATTTAAATTAAACTACATTTAGATTGATTAATTTTACGAAATACTTATTAATTTCTCACTCAATAAGATTCTTCATGCTAGTAAGCACATATTTAAGAACTAACATAAACTAAGAAAATTAAAAACTAAGCACAAAAGAATTAATTTTACATATTTTAAGAATTACATTTTTGGTAACAAGTATGGTTAAAACTAAATCGTCTATGTCTAGCATGAAGATATCCTTAACACCAAATCAATACAAACCGCAAATAAGGGGTAATAACCTTTGTGCCGACTTCCTTGTTCCGTCGACTTAACTGAAATTTCATACATTTATTCCCTTTATGCCGACTTTTCATGAATTGTTAAACTTGGTGATTTTATGCCGACTTTTTCAAATTTTCTAAACTTTATTACCGTTTTGGCAGTTTTTATTTTTTTTACAAAGGTCATTACCCCAAATAAACAGGTCTCTTGAGTATTATAATAAAAACTCAGGTTATTAACTACATAAAATAACTTACAAATTTCATAATTTATTTCTAAACTATTTCTAATGCTATTACGATTGCACTTTTAAAATATAATCTAACATTATATACACGACTATTATAATTCACAGTTGAAAATGTTAGGTACAAATAGGGTAACTTATAATATTTTGTTTACAGATTTTTAAAATGGAGCAATATTTTATCGACTATTTAATTAAAATATACCTTTATGTTGCTCTAAGTTAGTTTAGAAAATGCTATATCCAATGTCTGAGAGATTAGCTTAAAAAAATACATATAAGATGAATCTTGTTCTATGTTTTAAGGCAGAGCGCAAACGTGGACACTTTTGTGTCTTGTGTCGGATACAAGCTACCGATGAATATTTGATTTCTATAGAACCAGTATGAAATCATTCATTCCCTGCACATACGTAAACATTTTTTGTGTCTAGTTGCTTCCACTTAACACATACTCATGAAGATCAAAAAGTGTTCGGTGACAGTAACTGAAAACCTGTTGAAGACACAAGCAATATTAACAAATTTCCTTAAAACATCGTGAGACTGACAGAAAACAAACGTCGAATTGTCGCCAGTAGTAGCAACCGGTGACTGTTTACGGTTGCTGCCACCGGACACAGTGGCAGCAACCGTAACCAGTTCACGGTTACCAGTGACTAGTAGTAGCAACACGTTTGCGCAACGCCTAATTGAACTTAAAATCCTATATTATTATGATCATTAATAAAATAAATAATTATGGTAAAGGAATTTTTATTTTTAATACAAAACCAGTTACTGAATTGATTATACATATATGATACATACGACTATACCTATAGTTAAACACATTTAAAAATGAAGGGAACACACTTTGTCTTATTCCATTAAAACATTAAAATATAAATTATATTGCTTGGATCTAATACTGATGATCACAATATTTACAAAGAAATTCTCTACACATCTCTTACTATTAAAACTGGGTTAAAATAAAGCAAACTGATGTTCTTCACGTTTTTATCGCAACACGAAATTTTTGAGCTTACTTGATATTTAAAATGGGCTTAGTTTTTAAAAAAGAAACTGCAAATTTTATAGTAATACTGTTGCTTATAGTTAAAATTTATTGTACATATTATTAATACTGAGTATATTATCACCACTCGTTATCAATACGTGGCGATTGTGCTTAACTTTTTTTGAGTAGCGAATACTTTTCAGGGCTAATTTTGCAATAACTCTAAAAAACGGTTATTTTACTGACCTTTAAAATATGCAATTATTTTTTTCCTTTAAAATTCGACTTTAGAATTCAATATTAGTAAAAATCGATTGAGATAAAAATGACCGAAATGAGAATTTTAGGTGTGGTTCAAATGAAATGGTTATTGCAAAACACTCTTCAGTTAATAAGCGAGAAGTATTCGTTATTTTTACAATAATTTTCGTACGACACTATTTATCAATTCGATATCATAAATAAATAATTCTACTTAAATTTAATGAGTATCTATTATGTACAACATTCTTGGATTAAAGACTAATGTCGCTGTTTTGCCTAACTCTTTTGGATGTATAAATAATAAATTTATTAACAACACAATAGTGAATTATTCAAACCACATTCTCTAATTCAATTACAAATAAAATTTTGTTCATTAAAAATATATTTAAATGTAATAAACGGATATTTAATGGACCAACATAAGGAAATTTAAATAAAGAACCGATTAATTGCCGTATTAATTTATATGGCTGGTCATGCGTAGTGTGGGTAAGACCCGAGATGTGATGTCACGTGCGGTGGGGCCATAGAGTGCGGGGAATACAGGTTACTGCCTCCGCCGCCCCAATTACCCCAAGACGCTGACGGGAATATTGATGCTGAAACAATAGTTTTCTTACCTCAGTTAATAAGTGGAACTGACACACACACTCGCATCAGACATTATAACAACGGCATAAAAAAATCACAATAAGTTGAATTTACAATTTTATTGTTAAAGACACTTTTACATTCATCCAACTTTTTACCGACCGTATAGGAAAAAATGTGCGTAATAACTAAACTCCATTGTCATGAAAGGATTCAATGTACTAAGTGGTCAAATGAACTTTTAAACTTTAAATGCCACTTTAAAGTTCAATTACGTGTACGAGTATACGAGTGTACGAGTTTACGTGTACGTGCATCCTCCTCCACATCAATCATTGACTGCACGGTTGGCTTAGTGGTTTAGGCGGTCGCCACGCCGCTTGCCAATTCGCCAAGGGTTCAAATCCTACACGAGTGTGTGATCCACAAATTGTTGTTCTGAGTTTGGGTGTTAATTGTGTCCGTTTCATGTATGTCTGGTTAACCTATGTTTTATTAGGTTTTATGTGAGGATACTTTTTAGGTTAGCATCAATACTTCGATTTAGGTAAATTTGTTCATAAGGTGATCCTATAGTGCGTACAGAAAATACAATGCAATTTTCTATCAGTAACCTTACATTTATTTCTTAACGATAAGGTAAGGTTTTTATAAAAATATCAAGTAAAAGTTCCCACCGTTTCTGTAAAGTCTGAATTTTACCAAAAGTGCAAAGTAATCTGTAAATTTACCAAATAGGGCTCATTTCAATGTTTTTTTTATTGTTTTTGTTTTATTTAAAAATATAAAAATGTCCTTAAATATGACGATACATGTAATCGCAGTAGCTACATTAAACATTCATTTTTATATTTATTGGTTAAGTTAAGAGAAAATTTGTAACTTCATACTCAATTAAATATTTTTTCAACAACACAAATGTACCCAAAGGTACAGCCATACGCATTCGTAATTTATATAAAGTAATTTTCATTAAAAGTAAGACTAAACATTTTTTTTCACAGATAGTAGCAAAATCTGCTAAGCCAATGTTTAAAACTGTTTTTCTATATTGAAACGGCTTCTGGTAATCTCAGTATTTTTATACATTACATATTATACTTCTCAGCGCAAATATTTTATCTGTCATTCGTAGGTAGGTAATTTTATTCTTTACGGCTAACAGATATCCAAAAGTGCCTTAAATTTCAATACAGTGAAGTTTAAATAGTGTGTTCCATTAAGTCAAGTATACCCGGGTTGTGTCAATGACAACCCGTTTCGAGCGGCGTGCAAATATTTGTGCACCCAAGTGTACCGAAGCATTAGGAGAGAAATGCAGATTATCAGCACAACACTGTACACTGTATTTGAAGGGTGTATGATATTAAGTAATCGTCACCCTGTGGGGTACACGAACTTTATTAAAAAAAATTTTACCGTGGTAATGAATAAGGGGAGTTGTCAGGTTATGATTGTGAAATTGTGATTTTATTAAATTGTAAACAAACTACTGGCGTTTATTTTGTTAATTATTTTTTTCTTTGACCCAAAAGAAATATAAATTTGAAATTGAATATAACAGTTCGCTGAAGCACAGCACGCTGAAATGTATAAATGTTATATTACCTGTAGATGTGGGCATGGCCGCGTGTGGGGCCATAAAAGACGAGAGTTTTGCGGAGTGATGGTACGAGCTCATGAACAAATCACTCTGGTACTTATAAGCAGGATCACTGGCTGCTGGTTGCGTGGCCGCAGCTAGCCCTTGGAAATCGAATTTGTACGCGTACCTCTTGCCGTGTACTTTGGTCATAATGTTTTTGTCGTAGTAATATCTGTACAGATCGAAAAACAATTATCAAAAAATAACCAAATTTAGCATCCCTAATATGTACCCGGACAATTTAGTAGTATTAATATTGCTTAGTAAATCGCAATGCAACATCGCACAGATGTTAAAGGGTACCCGCAATCGCAAAGGCTCGCATAGTCTCCATAGTCGTTACCTCAAAGCACGGCTGAGCTTATCGTAGTTCATGTTCGGCTTGGACTTGCGCTCGCCCCATCGACGTGCGACCTCATCTGGGTCTGTCAGCTTGAACTCGCCGTTAGTGCCCTCCCAGGTGATACAGCCGGCGTTGCTGGAGTCACTCAGCAACTCAAGTAGAAACTGCCACAATTGGATTTGCCCTGACCCTGAAAGATTGGAACAATAAGACTTTAAAACAACTCTAAATTGTTTAAACCTGGCCGTCTAAAGTATTACAACAGTTTTATTCATCCTGTATGTACTGAATATCCCTTTTA
The DNA here is from genome assembly GCA_949125395.1 of Diaphora mendica. Lineage (NCBI taxonomy): Eukaryota > Metazoa > Arthropoda > Insecta > Lepidoptera > Erebidae > Diaphora > Diaphora mendica. The sequence continues at coordinate 29,963,326 of OX421312.1, read as the reverse complement.
ATTTTCGTAGGTTACAATACTTTTCTATACCAGTCATTTTCTGTCACGTAAAATTAAAAACTGCGATTTGCTTTGAAATAAGTACTAATTTGCTCATATTAATATTGATATTATTACAAAAAAAAAAACAAAACCATTACAATTTTATTCTCCTTTTTACCACTATTTCCAAAGAAATAATAAATCAATGAGTCCATAATCACAAAGAAACGTCCATAGTGGAACTAAATTATAAGAACATCGCACCTATGTATTTCCAAAAATATCCTACAAAAGTGATTTTATAATTTATACTATACCAGTACTTAGTGTTACCAGAAGTGTTAAAAGTGTTAAAAGGCCACTTTTAACTTTACACGTAAAGCAATGCTTAAAAAGCACAATAATATTGCTACATTTCGATTTCTATTCACGTTCACAGGTTACGCTTATTTGCCTGACAAAAAAGTGAATACAATGAAATCGGCGCGTCCCACAGTTGTGGATAGTTGGGGCTAATGGACAGGGTGGGTAATATTAGTCGGTGTGTTATATTTGCGCACGATCGGTAACGAGTGCGGTCGTGTGTAACAGACCTTGCAGCGTTAGCACACTTATACATAATAGTGATACTGTTAAGAAGATGGTGTTATTTAAAAATGGCTTTGAATGAAGAATTGGTTTGAGGAGACTGGTTTTAGAAACCTTTTTTTAAATATTAAGGACAGAACAAGATTTTTGCTTTTTAAAAAATGCTTGGCACGAATGTGATGTGCCAGTGGTGAACATAGAAAGTACTGATACATTTTCAAAGAGGCAAAGAGGTTTATATAAATGACACTAGTGGGATTAATTTAGCTATCAAAATAAGCTCTTGGCTTACAATAATCTCTTACGAATGCCGAAACGAAGGGGATATGATATCACTTATCTTTAAATCGACAAACTTATTGACAAATCATTTAGTACTGGTGGTATTTCAATTTCAATCAGTTCGCTTCACAAACGGAATGGAATCTTATGGATTATTGAATTTATCGAACAATACATACATACAAATAAAGAAATTAAGATACCACTCGTTAAAGACAAAATACGCCTTAAGACTGCACAAGAGATTTAATAGAAGTAAGAAAAACAATCATTAAACGAAACAACTATCTATCAGTAATTTATTTTATTTTCCCTCTCGCATTTGTTCTGTCGACCGTACCCTAAGGGTGAGTGCACACGAGCGTGCCTTTCACGTGATTTATACGCGACTCTTACGTCACAACGTTTGTAGCGGCGCATCTCGCCTCGCTTGATACATTGTTGGTGTATGCCTCATCGATTTTATGACTCGCAATTAATGCCTCTATCGGCAAAATATTGTGCTCCCGGCTTTAGGCTAGACGTCGGATGGGTTACTGAACATAAGTTATTAATCAAATTTATCTATTGCAAATGTAATTGTGCATGAAACTAAAATGGTTTTTTTATTGTCGGGATATGGGAAGAATATAGTTATCGGTTTGGGAATTCAAGGGATTTTTTATTTATAAATTAGATTTTGTAACATCTTTTCATACAAATACTACAAAGATCTAAGCATCGGTGGCTTTGAAGATTACAGTCAGATGTTAACTTTTAAAATATCATACCTACTTGTTTCATGTCGTTTCAGACAACTATAATTTTAAAAAGTTTTAGACACAATGGAAAAAAGACATTTTCTCTTTGGCAATTTTAGTAGGAGAAAGAAACAAGGAAAAATAAGAAGAACAGCTAGATATGTGAAAGTCCTAAAAATAGAAAAAAACACCTTGACACGAGTCACATGTCTTTTTATCTATTAAAGATTCTTCACAATAGAAACTGAACAAAAACGATAATGAGGCAAAGATATACATTTTACGAGCCACTGAATTTTTTAAAGTCTCTGTACTACAGTATCACGTCAAGAGGCCTACTTTAAACCGTGTGAATAATTTCTTTGTATACCGGTTCGTATATAATAATTATAGATATAGGGATTAAATTTCTCACGTAACACAGTCTCAATCACCTAGGGTTGCTGCGTGATTGCGTGCGCAGGTAAGGTGTGGCGTTATTACAAGTCAGGGTTGGCACGTGTCGTTAATTGTTTTAACTTGAAACGGCGTTCGCGCAAAGATTTACTGTCACTAAATTATACGGTTTGATATAAAGGTGCATCGGTTCGGAACATGGGTAGTCATTCTTTGGATCAATAGATTTAAAAAAGATTATTTTTCAAAATAATCATAAACGAATTTGGGTTTTAAAATAACGATTAAAAGAAAAGAAAACTTAGACCTATGAATTTTACTTGATTTTAAGCTGAAACTATTTTTCCATAGGTTGCAATATTTATTTAAAACAAAAGAATATAGGGAAGCTTTTTTTACCTATAAACAAGGGCTTTTTATAAATATTTGTATAATAAACGTAAGTAATTTGAGTACGTAAGTGTGATTTGACTTAAGTGATTTTTGTCTATACTTAACTTGAAGCACACTTTTTTTTTTAATTAGAAGTTAAGACGTTTTACCGTTCAAAAACTTACGATTTTTGATGTCTACATATTGTAACTAACTTAAATTAAATGCGATCTAAAAGCGTACTACGAGTATTACCAACAAATTCGAAAAAAGTACACAAGGAAAATAGTACTACCGAAAATGCCCCGTTCAATTCAAGTATCATTAGCATTGATAACCAAGAATATAAAGTCCCCTATACAATATGCAGCGATATCGTCGAAATAACTCGCGATTTACATAAATCCCCAAGTGCCACCCCTGTCGATGTAGCCTGTTAACGTTTCACCTTCTAGGTCGAGGGTTGATCGGACAGATACCGGTAACGGCATGTACTTACGCGCCGTGGAAGGCGTAAGCTTTATTTAAAATACCTTGAAAATCATATTGTCAATATGGTTTTAGCTTCTCGTAAATGTTTGTGGCTACATGGTACTGCGAACTTTGTAGTACTCGGTATAATTATCGCTTCTATAATAATCAACTTTTTTTTTACCTTTTTTAATTATTTATTTCAAGAGTTCATATTTGGCCCAGGTTAAGAAACCAAAACCCGATGTTAAGCCAAGCTAAGTAATTCTTCCATTGCTTTTAATCGTGTGAGTGAGGTTACCGGAGCTCCAAATCTCTCTATTATTTGGGGCTCCGGTAGAGGGGGGTTTGGGGGTTAAAGGGCGGCAACGTAATTGCGACTCTAGACTTGCAGTTGTCATGGGCTCCAGTACTATCAGGTTCCCATCTGCCTGTTTACTCGTCTGTACTACAAAACATCAATCGTGAATAGGAAACAGGATCTTGTCATGGACTTTTACTATTGGTTGTTTCATTTTCAAGGTGTTTTATTGAACCGGTGACGTTATGCAAGGTATTTTGTTAAGCACAACTTACGGCAATGGCGTTCGTGACGTGTTCCAGTCGCGTTTCGAAGGCATGGCATTACAAACGCTATGCTATCGCGTGTGGTTTACACAGTTACACTCATACAATTTTATTTGTCAATAGCTATAAGTATTTGAACTTGAATTTCATGGGCTTCAGTGTAGCACCTATATGTAATAAGGTCACAATTAAATAACAAAAATGTTTATATTTTTTCATTTGTTTTTTTTTTGAGCGCTCTCTGTTCGTTAGTAAATATATAAGGCAATATGAATATATATCTATGTGCAGCAAACTATACGAGTATGTGGATATATATAAACATTTATTTCAGTACTTGCACTACGATCTTCCTACTTGATTTGTAAAGACCCATTTCTCTTATCCTATTCTAAGAAAGTTAGTGAAGTAAGAATCAAAAGTAAGTATATACAGGCCCTGGCACAAAAATAGAATAACACCCCAAATGAGTCCGTATTTATGGGAGTATATCTTCCAGTAAAGTCCCATATTACGTCTAAAATTAGTCTGATATTCCCAAAATACACACGTGTACCCATTGTTACAAAAGTATTTACTTTCAACAGCAATAAGTTGAAAAGCAAAATAATAATGAAAAAATAATTTCAAACTTCTTGCTTTTAAAAAAAAACTGTTTGACATTCTGCGTAGAAAGGTTTAATATTTAACTTACGAAAACCTTATTACCGAAAACAATAAGAGTATTAAAGAAAACACAGAAAAATAATTAAATTGATCACATTAGATAATCTTAAATGTAACAGTAGAATAGGAAATAGAAAATAAATATCAAGAGTAGACGAGATATTAAAACTTACAAGAACAAACAACGTCTCGCCACGGCATCAAAAGATAATGCACTACCAAAGTGGTCTTTTTGACCACTAACTGTTTACATTTATACCTATTAATATCAAGTTCCCACAGATAAAAAAACAGTTAAAGCCCGATTGACCCCTGCACACGGGAGCTCGTTATCGAGATCTCGCGTGATTTCCTTGCGACAACCGGCCACCCTATTTTCTCATAGGTCACCCACCACCACTTTCACCTTTCGGCCAATGTTAATTCACCACTAAATCACTAATTAGCATTAGATGGTAACACTAGTTTTTTTAGTTGTTTTGATTGATTGTTGTTGATATTTTTATTTTGAACAAGTATTTCCTATTTATAGAATAAAAATATTACTTGTCAACCATGTTTTGAAATAAGATTCAGATAATATTTTAAGGCAAATTAACAAGAATTACGCATAGGATACCTATACTTGGTAAATAACTAAAAAACTGTAATTTTTTGTTTAGTGGTGTACTCCTTGATGCATGATTTCTGCTATGGCCTGATGCTGTGGTTTTTGTAAATATTCCTCATGTTTTTACATTTACAAAGCAAGGGAATATTTTGTAAATGATCTTCTCAGTTCTATCGGGGTCTATCCAATTTGTAATTGACCTGCGAGATGATGACGGTCTCTCCTTTATTCCACTAATCGATTTGATGAGCTTTAGTGTTAGACATATATGTATACTAACTGCATTCGAATATCTTATAGACAATTTAAAAAAAAAGCTTTTCAATTACCTGAATTTGCTAACCGACTGCTTGTAGGTCCAAACATCTGATATGGATCTGTAACAATGGAAACAAAAGTTACTGATATAAAGTTAAATAAAATACTAACAATCGCGATCAATAGTTTCTATAGCCAAGTTAGAGATAACGATTATACTATTTCAATCGTTAACTTTATTTATGATGTATGCAATTACTTGGCATTTAATTTCTTTTTATGCGTTTTCAACATATCAATTATCGTAAATTGATACATCTTACTCTTGGCCGCGGGATTTAAGATTAGGCATAGCCTCCGACATAATAACCGAGCTGCTTATAAATACTCTAACTGTACTCATACTTTTTTAATACAACTTGCACCAAACAAAACAACTGTTTGTAATTATCCCACAATAGTTTGTACACGACTTCTTGTATAACATAAAAGGTCATAGGGCGCCTTTCATTCTGTAAATCACTGCTCTCGAAGTTGTGTTATGTATATCTAAGAATACATACAGTAAACTATGACGAGGCAGTACTTGAATTCATTGTATACTATTTATCATTCATGTTATAGTGTAAACAAAGGTTGGTAAACCAAATAAATAAATAACAGCCGAATGCACTAACTATCTCACCAAAATGATAATCAAATATATTAAATACCTTGTGTGACTCTGTCAACATTAATCTGTAACTGAGGTCAATTTAGATACTGTCAATGGAAGCTTTGATATCGTCTGAAGTCAAACTCCGATAGGCGACAACGAGATTACAAAGAAATTACGGTAGCCGTCCTCGCAATCGTATTTTGCTTTAGATAACGAAGAATCGTAAAAGATAACAGTTGCCAGGACGACCGAACCACAAACAACACCGACCCGAAAAAAAAACCAAGATACATTGCATAGATTGCATTACAAATAGGCATAATGAGTCAGGTTGCAACTATCTCGATTTGCATAGATAGTCCTCGGTCGGCGAGCCGTCAACGACAGAGTGTTGGAGGCCTAACGGGCTTTGAATATTTCTGATTAAACTGGTACTGCCTCGTCATAGTTTACTGTATGTATTCTTAGATATATATAACACAACTTCGAGAGCAGTGATTTACAGAATGAAAGGCGCCCTATGACCTTTTTGTTCCGTGACAAAGGGTACTATATAAAACTTCACAATGTTATGTAGTTAAGGCGTGAAAGCGTTTTAACATTACAAAAATAATAGCGTAATTCTTTTACAATTTACTAAGTTTAAGAAGCAGAAATCTTTAACTGTTACACGCACAAGATGGGGTAGAACGTTGGATCTAAAACGAAATACTGAAAATACCTTTCTAAACCATTTTAGCTTAGAACAAATATACCGAACAACCGAGATAGCTCCAGAAGGTAAGAAACTTTGATTTAAATCTTGTTGAAGATAAATACGCAACGTGCTTAATGAAAACTTGATAAAAAGTTATACAAGTTTATAATTTCAGAATTTTTTGAGGACATTAACAAACAACGCCATCGAGTCTCTTAGCCGAGCTTGTATTATGGGCTACTATTAGACAACTGATATAAATACAAATATACTTTTTTATAATTAAACTTGCTGACACGTGCCCACTTCGTTGGGCCGTAATTTCTTGTCTCTCCAACTTACTTTTCAAATCCGGCTGATAAATGAAGAACCGCTCGAAGGATTTTGTGCCAACTTCACATAAACCATCTACTAAATAGTCCGAACAAAGCCTAAACATTTGGTTTGAATACGTGATTCCGTTCTTGAGTTATAAAATTACAACGAAAAGTGGTATTGATTTTTATATATGATGATGATGATATATATAATATATAGAAAAAAAACACCAAAACTCCGAAACAAATATTTGCAAATCATACAAACATTTGGATCGATCCAGGAATCGAAACCCGAGCCCTCAAGCACAGCAGTTGCATACGTTGTCGCTGCACCACAGAGGCAGTTATTTATGTGTTTAGTTATTTAATTGGAATCTCTCAAAGAGTTCAATCAAACATAATCTAGTCATCACTCTTGTAATTTTAAAATTTTAAAGTAACGGACCCGTATTTAGCGACTAAGTTAACACTGCGTATAGACTCCACAATCACGCACTACCCCGCACAAGACGTAGTCATAAAAAATCGCCCCCATAATTTCATACGACCGTCGGCTATGCAAATTATAGTAATAATTCGAATGGAACTTTCATATTGAAACAATAGCACCCTAATACTTCTCGCCTTTTGTAATGTAATAATGAAGTGGCGATCTTAATGACACTCCAGTTAGTGCACGGACTATAAAGCATTGTGCCATGACGAATCGAACACATAAAGTATTTAAAATGATGTTTAGACTCTTTCTCTCTCGTTTTTGGGACGATGATCCTATTATATTTAGGGTTAGAATTGTTACGAGTTTATTTTTAGCGAATTAATGACAATTACAATAGTACAATTTAATGAAAGAAAGAAGTTTTCAATCTTAATAATCGTTTATTGTTGTAAACCAAAATATTTTGCTTAATTTGAAATTATATTTATTTTGGTATTTATTTAGCTCATTGGTGCAGTGGTAGAGTACACGAATGCTGTGCATGAGGTCTCAATTTTGGGTTTTAGATGTGAAGATTTTATTTTATATAACCAGTAACCTTTGGTGATGCCATAAGGCGAAACCGGTCAGGTGTAAACAATAATAAAATAGTGGAATAAGTACAAGTGATTTTAATTCTAGAATGTATTACATTACAACAAGTTCCATCAAGTGGTGACAATCGAGAGCATAAATTGCAAATATTTGTGTCTGAATTTTGGTGATTTCTATTTTCGGACATCTAACACGCAACGCCATCTAGTCCCAAGCTAAGCAGAGCTTGTGTTATGGGTACTAGACAACTGATACAAATACATACACACTTTTTTTTTGTAAATACATACAAATTATACATAGAAAACACCCAAACTCCGAAACAAATATTTGTAGATCATACAAACATTTGGTCCGACCCGGGAATCGAACCCGAGACCTCATGATCAGCAGTCGCACACATGTGTCGCAGAGGCAGTCGGATATGTACAATATGTATGTCTATCAGGTGTCTAGAAACCGTAATACAAGCTCTGATTAGTTTGGGACTAGATGGTGTCGTGTGTTAAACGTCCGAAAATATTTATTTATTTAAATCTAAATAAAATAAATTCCAAAACATGCAGTGATTCGCAACTTAAATGCAAAGGAAGAAGAGCCTATTAAAGTCTGTCAAAGCACTAATAACGAAGATGAAAGACGAAAATGTTGCAACTCACTGTTACTGACAAAAGGCAAGTTAAGTATAAAAAAAATGTTCAGAATAATAGTTAAATCGAGGGTGGGTAAATAGCCGCTTGTAGGGGCGAGGCGCGATCCAATCGAGATGATTATGATAAATGATCGAAACGTTTTGAACATAGCGTTGTAAAGCGTGCCACGGATGGATTAATCCGAAATTGACGATTAGGACTACTTTGCCGAGATTTGTTTTTAAATAAAATCGTTGGGTAGGAAACTCATAAAATTAGCAGGAACTTATAACATAATACTCGTATTAAGAAAACTGCGATATAGGTGACATATGTTGTTTAAATGTACCTACATGTTATAATCAGATGGTAATGAGTAGCATAAAGTAAGGTATAACGAACATCAGCATATAAATATATATTTTTATGTAATTGTAATTTCACTCATGTAGCATAAACATAGCAATTTAATCATAAATATATCCTATACATAGAATAATTATAGACAGCAATATAACAAACTTCGCATCCAAGTAGAATTACTACATTAAATACAATTTTTTTATGCAGTAGTAGTACAGTACACTAAATAAAAAGTATTCCTTAGTATGGTTCTTATCGTGAAATCTGTTATACGTATGTAATAACATCTTGCTTCTGAAATATGTTTTTTTTTATGTTTGGGCCTGTCAAAATGACTCTACTCTGCCTGATGGAAAGCATAAGCAGAATCCAAGAGTGGTGGTCACCATGCTCACTGCGAACGCAGACAATGCAACAATGCAGAATGGTGAACCACACCATGGCGGGCTAGAGATTCAAAAATTTGTGTTTCTCTGACTTTATCGTAGTGAAGTGAATCCATCAATCAAAAAGCCCCTCAAAACACTGTTCTCATATAATAGCTGCATTTATATTCTATTCAACTTGCATTTGCATGGGCAAGCTTAATAATTATATTTATAAAGACGATGTGAGTCTATAATTTAAAGTTAAAGTTTTGTATGCATTTCAATTTATTACGATATATTTAGGTTATTCTTATTAAAAAAAAAATATTTGCAACAATACCTAGATATGTTTTGAATATACACACATCAAAAGTGTCTAGGGATCAAGCATTTTTATGCGGATTTCTTGAGATTGAGTTGTGGCTTTGGCCCTGGCCTGCTCAGTCGCCAGACTTGAACCCGATTGAGCATGCATGGGATATGCTACAGAGAAGAGCTCTGCCGAATATGGAGGGTATCCAGTCGCAAGAAGACCTTTTTTGTTTTTGCAACGAACATGGGCGGCCATTCCACAGCGTGATTTGGATGAACTCATTTTGAGTATGCCAAACCGATTCTTGTGTTGTTAGTGTTCGTGGTAGAAACACGGATTATTAATTGTTTAAGTTACCTAATAAAATTTTAAAGAAAACTGTTATTTCAGTCTTTTTTTCGAACTTTAATGTTAGTGGTTCAAATGTCAAAAATCCCTTTATTAGGAAAATGGCAAATTTCTTTATTAATGCAAAGGTGACTTGGTTTATCGTTACTGTGACAAACGAAAACACTTTATTTGATGAATCCTTAAAGAAAATTTTAATTAATATCAATCAGGAGAAAAGTTATTGCAAAAATATATGTTGATCCCTAGACACATATGTTGATCCCTAGACACTTTTGATGTGTGTAGTTTTGTCTACGTATTTGTACAATTATTGTCCATTGAATATAAATTCATTTAAATCTAGACATTTCAAGAGGAACATGATGCTATTATTTATAGTAAAAAATTACATACTCATAAATTAGAGTGCTGTTAAAACTCAGTGGCACAATGTAACAAAAATAAAGAATTGAAGACTTACTAGTGTTTGATTCACAGTAACATATTGAACAAACACCAACAACAGTAACATTTAAGGTTACATTAAACTTCGTTCATTGTTTTAACAAGTGGAAACAACTTAAGTAAAACCGTTGAAAGATCTACCCATATTGTATTAAATGAAAACGAAGTTAAATTTAGGATTCTCGTAACAGATTTCACTAAAACATTCGACTTCATCAACCAGTCAGATATACCTAAAATCACACAACCACCTGCAAACGAAGTTATACCACTGAAACATTCCAAATCGAGTTGTCAAAAGCGATTACGTTTTCCATTTGCGATCAAAATTGGTGGGACGTGCGCCCCACCGATGCTCCTGTTGCCACTTATTGGTACTTTGATTGTTTTCGTATTTCTCATCATTAGATTTTCATCTGACGGTATTTTGCCTTGTGTTATCAGTAAACAAGTCTAATACTTCTATGAGTACACTAATTAATATTTTTAATTCTTTACTAGTTTACGACCGATAAATCACTGTTAACGCTTAATTAATTTAACTGTGGTCAAATTCATTTATTAAAACTAATAACGTACCATTTCTTATTTTATTTAGTTTGAAGTATTGGCCAAATAGCCACAGTTCACCATTATTATTGAATGAACTATGATAAACATATTTTTTGGTTTTATTTTCGGCAGTGGACAATATGTCCCCCGCTGTTTGCCGGGACGGTCTGTCGCTTCCCCTACGACGCTCAGTCAACAATACATTCTTACTGCAAACATGGTGATCTCTATATGAAATTTATTGTGCCACTATGGAGTTCCCGAGTAGAATAGGATAAGTTATTTGTCGAGTCAATTTTCTTAGCATTTCTTCTACACTGTACAACATTAGTCTCTGTATACTCTATAGTCCTAACGTTTATGGAAAATGAACTATTAGAAAAAATACAAAATAATGTCAATGGTGTTAATTTGCATATCGCCCATGCAAATTACTGAAATTCTGTTTCATGAACACCTCGTGCAAAACATAAATCCTCTCCCTGCATGTATCAAGTATACCTGACTAAGATTTAAAGAATGTCACGAAATAAATCTGGATCAACATATGCGCGCGCGCCGGACAGGTCAGTGGGTAAGAGAAATATAAAAGCGAAACATTTAGAATTAAACGATAAAATTATTAATAATTTTAATTAATCTTAAACGTCAAATTTACGTTACATGAAAGAAAAAAATACGAATCTACTCAAAAACATTAGAGTCGAAACAAGTATCATCAAAGTGTTTGTCAGTAAGTGAATCTGTTGGTGCCCAAAGCGGTACTCAAACCGAAACCCCTTCACATCACAATTGATTGGTGTCCGCCAAATGAACCTCACGGTGTTAGTCTTTTCTACTGTAATTACGCGCTATTACCGCTAATCTTTCGCAGTTCAAGTAAGTGTAATAGGCAAAATAAAGCTTTATAGATTAGTAGTAAGACACATTATTCTGTAACGTTGTTTTTCGAGACTCAAAAATGTGCGTCAATACGACAAAAGAGAAATAGTTCTTACTGCTTTAGCTGAAAATCCAAAATCATCAGCAGCGGATAGTATAGAACAGATTCAAGCTTTACCGTTTGGAGTTAAAGTTGTTTTTCGTTTGGAAAGGGATAAAGTGTGGGGTGTAGCTGGAGGTCTGAAGGAGTTAATGCGTGCGGCACAAAGGGCCAAATCACTGCCCGACGTGCGGCCGCGGCGTCAAAGAGCGAATTTGTATTCCAATTATGACGCCAGCGTAGACATCCTTCGATCAATAAAAGGTGGACATTTCAGTCTAATTTTTGTATATGTTATATTTAGGGCAAGATTTTATTTAGGACGTAGAGAATTTAGGGCATTCTAAACGGAACTACTAACACACGTTAGTAGGAGTTAGTGGTATTTACAAATTTGTAAAGTTATTGTAACTATTGGTACAATTTACTTGCTATTAATTAAAAACCTGTATCCCAAATACGTAAAACAGTGATCTAAAATGGACGAAACGAGATAATAATTCAGATACAAATCCAGAAATTTAAAAGTACAAAAATGGTCCAGTTAGAGCCGTGATCGAATTTACTGTATACCTATCGTGTCTTTTCCTAGCATCCCCGCAATCATAGTGTTCTAAGGTAAATTTCTAGATTAAATTATATCTTTTAGAATTTTGTTAAAATGTATATAACCTGTATATAACCTGGGCTATTTTATGAACCTATTTACACCTCATTCTATAAATCAGTGCTGTATATTAAGCGCTACAGTGGAACATACTAGGAGACACACATAGCCTGCCAAAATCATTACCTTTCCTTTCACCCCTAATCGGATAAAACGATAAATAATTAGGAATCAACAGATGCTATTACGATGTCACTACTACATCTATTTTATCTAAATTATCCGTATAACTATTACATTATGCAAAATACGGTTTTAGGTACGAGATGTAAGTACTAGATACGTGACATTCAAAGAGATTCAAATAAGGCCAGCTCCCTTAGCGTGAGGACTTCATAGAATCTCCGTTAAATTTACGACTAACAAAAAGAACATAAAATAATAATAAAGGGATAATTAACCGATTTCGGTGCATTACGATTCCCCCAGTGGGTCGTTAGTGCAATTCCGTGGCCCCTGTGGCATTAGCTGTTTGATTGCGAGTCCCCACTCCCCACTACCAAATTCAATAATGTTCACTCGGCCAGATTTATTTTGACATTTCTATTTGTTAAGACGTATGATTATTAGGTAGTAATTGTTTTGTGAGAACAGTTGATATATCGGTTTCGGGGAAAGTCTTAGATAAGTCAATGAGTTTGTTATATTTCTTGTTCTTGCGTTCGCTTTGATTCTTGTGAAAAACCAGGAAAGTTTAAATTGTCTTCAAACTATAGGATTTGCTACAGAAAATTAAAAAAGGAAAGGATGAAAAAAATTTGATCGATATTGTTATTTTTTCTTATTTTGAACATGTTTGTTGTAATATACACGTTTATTAACAAAGTCAACGTTGGACTGTGAGAACTGGATAACTGTTTTACGTCACGATTCGTTTTTAATATTTTTTCCAGTTTCTTTATAGAGTTTCTTAGAGAGACTTACTTCTAAAAAGAAAGGAGCCCTAAACTGATCATTTAATTACATATGATGAAGAAGCATCTCAATGACCCACACGGTCACCATTGCATTGCCTGCATTCGCAATTAGTATGGTGACCTCTTCGACGTCCGATTTTAAGATAAACTGAAATGGTTTATGGTAGTCAAATCTATACATCTATACAAATAAATAAAATTGGAGTGTCTGTTTGTAATATTAAAATAAGCGCTTTTTACCAAATGCGTAATTATGTATGTATACACGGTACACATACCAATATAACATTTTATACAATTTTTATCTGTCCGTCTGTCTGTCTATTTGTTCCGGCTAATCTCTGGAACGGCTCGGCAGATTTTGACGGGACTTTCACTGATAGGTAGCTGATGATCTAAGAAGTAACTTATGCTACTTTTTTTTAGACTAGCTTTGTCCCGCGGCGTTACCCGCGGTATTACAATAACCGCGGGTAACACCGTGGCATTCAGCTAGTAAGCTAAGTATTTTTAAATAATAATTAAAAAATTAATCGATAATTCTTACCTATCACAATGTAGTACCTAATAAATATTAACACTATAAACTAAACTACTACTAACTAAACTGCAATAAAAGTATATTGTGATTGTTAATGCTTTTTTTTGCATTTAGCTATTTCCTCGCTGAGGTGGGATGAAAAGTTACGTGTTGCACTCGAGTGCAAAGATTTTTCACCTCGTGCTCTTTTGATTCCCTCGCTAATGCTCAGGATTCTAATTTTGAATCCTTCGCTTGCTCGGTCATCAAAATTACCGAAACAAAACATTTACATATTACAAAAAGGTAACGAATAACTATTTAATAGCGTTAACTTTTTTCGTTTTGTGCAGGATAAAGAATAAAAAGTGTCAATACCTGTTCATGTTAATGTGCCGTAAGATTTGAATAAAAAAACAAAATACGAAGGCCAACAATAATATAAAAAAGTGTGCCGTCACGGGACGCCTGGCAGATGTGAAATATCGAAATTGTTTTAAGTTATATAATCAAAAAAAAAACTTTTTTTTTCATAAAATTAAATTACTGTTTATTATCTCTTTTTTTTATCTCTTTTTTTTTTTAAAAAAAGACAACGCCCGCACTAGGAATAAATCCTGTGTCGCGGGGGACTTTACAAACATACATGTAACGGACACAAAAAACACCCAGACTCAGAACAACAATTTGTGGATCACACAAAGTGTTGTCCTACGTGGGATTTGAACCCACGACACTTGGCGAAGTAGGAAACGGCGTGGTGACCTTTAAACCACTAGGCCAAACGTGCAGTCATGTTACAGTAATATTCATTTTTATTAAATACAAAATACAAAAATTCTAATTTTTTTTATTTATTTGAAATTGCGACAACTCAATTATTTTCATCGGTGACTTCGGTAAGGCGAAGCGGCGAGCATCACCACGGCAATTCTCGCCACGCCAAAAGTCAATTTTACCCTCGCCTATAGATGTTTCACATTAAAAAAAAAGTAAAACAAAGTTAGTACCAATGTGCCTGTAATATAGTAGGTTAAAACATCCTTTCTTAGTATAGGCCTATGCCTGTGAACTGTTAAAGACTGTTGACGATGATGACGATGATGAGTCATCTCTTTGATAAAAATATCGGCATATTTTAGTGTTATAATTCACGTTTCATTTTTTAAAGATTACAGCCTGCCCTATCTACATATATACATGCAAAGCTGACTTAATTTTGTCATCAGATTGATGTTGCGTTCTACCCAGTGGTGAATGTTTTAAATTTAACCTGGTCTGGAGTCAAGTCAAAATATTTGAAAGAAAACTAACCTCAACATTTTGTAATACCTATCCATTGTCTTTAAAAACATTGTCAGCTAAACACAACTATCATTGTTAGCAATGAAACCTTCGGAAACTAACTCTGTTCTAAAAATATTATAAAGCCATATTTTGTACTTTAGCTTCCAAACGATTGGACTATTTTCTTCATATAGGTATTTTTCTTCAAAATTCTGCTAGTACAACAGACGCTACACTTTAGTTGGAACAGCTCCAAAATTTCCAAATCGATTACACAGAATTCTTACATACAGAATAAGGTTGAATAGCGACAAAGGCGATAAGTTACGCATGAAATCGGCCCCTACTACAGTCGACACACAGAAGACAATGTCTAACGTCACCGCACGCACGCCTGCGAAAACAATGTTTTGATTTCTTTCGTGTTTTAGTACCCCTGTTTGCTTTGCAGCTGGGCGCGACCTACCAAAACGTAAGTAAATATACTTTTACTGTCTCCAGCTCGTAACTTTACGTTTACAAACAGTAAATATAGTAAATGACCTGATGTACCTATATACAGTTAACGAATATCAAGCAATATAGATTAGTAACCTTGCGCTTCACAATCACTTCATCTGGACTGTTAGTGTACTACACTAACTTTGACAAAACGCAATCTCCACTCTACAACTCGTTTGTCTTAATGGTTGTCAGTTCTGCGAATAATATGGCCTTGCTTTAATTCAACAAAATTCCTAATAGTTCATTAGAAATACTTCAGTAACAATATATAAATCGAATAAAAATTCTTCCTCGATAAGGCATTGCATGTTCATAAGCCGTATGCAAGCTTACACTAACTTGGGCAGCTTGCTGGAAGGTGCCTAAACACGGCATTCTTTATTTGCCTGACTTATAATGTAACAAACTCTACGCCACAAACATTCTGAATATGTTAATAAAAATTGTCTCGCAGACTTTTGAAGCTATTTAGGCAATGCAATATAGGTGGGTTTTGTGTAAGTAACAACATTAATTTTTGTAAAGGCATTTTGCGAACATATTTTTCAACTGTAACCAAATACTTCATCAATATAAAAGTTTATGTCGACATCGTGGTCGACATATTTAAATAAAAATTGGCAATAAACAATCTGTATGTCCGATGGCGATAGTCTAAGAATACAGTAACTATACTCTTTGCGCTGTAGCATGGTGCGGGACAGTTTCAGTAACATTTCGTTTCACTCTTGAAAGTTGCGCGATTTACAAATTATGACTTAGTATTTCAGCTGTACCACAATCGCAATATATTAATTCTATACTTGTAATAAAAATGTAACAGGTCCAATTATTACATTAAAGATATTTAGAAAACTTTTTTTTGGAGGGCTCTCTATAATCGATACTGAAGCCAAAAGTGTATTTTTTTTTGTCTGTCTGTCTGTCTGTACCTCGGTCGCGCATCACGCCGAAACTACTGAACAGATTCAAATGAAACTTGGCATGATATGAGTTCATACTACGATGTAGGACATAGCATACTTTTTATCCCGAAATTCAGTACGGTTTCCTGGAGAGCGGGGATGAAAGTCAAAATATGTACTTAGTTGTATTTCAATAACATATAGTCCGATGTCATTCATTCTTTTTTTGCTAGAAAGAAAAACATAAAAGATAACGGGAAAAGTGTTTTTTTTTGTCCGCGACTGTACAATGCCTGTGGGAAGCTGAGTAAGGTATGTAAATATGGCGGTACAAAGTTCGCGGGTCAGCTAGTAATTAATAACTGTAGTAAGTTAAATTAAACTAACCAGAACCGTCGTAAAGGCAACTGTCACCCGCACCATGCTACAGCGCAAAGAGTATAAGTGTCACCATCTTTTCTCATCAAAAGATGTCGTAACAGGAGACTAAGGGAGCAAACTCTCTAGGGAAGGAAATCTTAAAACCATAACTATACCAATCAGTCTGGTTAGCGTATAAAGTAGGCCCAAACTTCTTTTCCAAGGAGGTGACTATGTCTTGCAGTGAAATAATAAAAGTTTTTGATGTGATATTACAATTTTTAATAAAATAAGCAAGTAACAATAGGTATTTAACATATCTTTCAACTAACTAGATACATCAGGACATGAGCAAAACAACCCAAATGAGCTTTTTAAATATTGATATAATAGGTCTTTACCTATGAAATTGCCGTTTTGTATGCAATAAGTGAAAGTACTTATTTTTTCAAACTTTTTTATTTCTGTTATTCGAAGTAATCACCCATGCAATCGACGCATCTTTGCCAATGCATTGGCAGTTTATTGATGCCCTTCTTGTAAAAATCAGCTGGACGGGAGGCAATAAACTCTTCAAAGGCATTTTGTACTGCCTCTCGGGAATTGAA
This sequence comes from Diaphora mendica, assembly GCA_949125395.1. Classification (NCBI taxonomy): domain Eukaryota; kingdom Metazoa; phylum Arthropoda; class Insecta; order Lepidoptera; family Erebidae; genus Diaphora; species Diaphora mendica. The sequence continues at coordinate 29,945,913 of OX421312.1, read as the reverse complement.
TTTTTTACCCACTAAAAAGTCGTCTAAATTTTGGAAGAAGTAGTAGTCGGTAGGTGCAAGGTATGGTGAGTATGGCGGATGAGGGAGAGCTTCTAACCACAGCTCTTGCGGCTTGGAGACTGTCTGTTGCGCAGTATGGGGTCCTGCGTTGTTGTGAAGCAGCTGCAAGAGCTGGGGTTGGAAGCTCTCCCTCATCCGCCATACTCACCAGACCTTGCACCTACCGACTATTACTTTTTCGAAAATTTAGACAACTTTTTAGTGGGTAAAAATTTCAATTCCCGAGAGGCAGTACAAAATGCCTTTGAAGAGTTTGTTGCCTCCCGTCCAGCTGATTTTCACAAGAAGGGCATAAATGTACTGCCAATGCGTTGGCAAAGATGAGTCGATTGCATGGGTGATTACTTCGAATAACAGAAATAAAAAAGGTTTAAAAAATAAGTACTTTCACTTATTGCATACAAAACGGCAATTTCATAGGTAAAGACCTATTATCTACGCAAATGTAAGAACATAAAACCTCCTTACAGAGGCAGTTTTAAAAATGTATATCTTGGTTACATGAATATAATATTACTTATATTTGTCAAATCAAAGTTAAAGCTTGATGCTATCCACTCTGTGACGTGACATAAGTCCAAAGTGACAGCACATAGGCGCGTCACTTCTCGATTTCATTACAAAACATTGGGTTCGTTGTTTGCAGTGGCCGCGTGTCACAGATCGCGTTACTTGCTTGTATGCTCGGTGAGAATATTGCGGTTTGGATAAACTTTGAGCTTTGATCGGAAAACCGTGTTTTATTTGCGCTTTTCAAATAACAGATTGGACGGTGTTTTTTTTTCTAATGTTCAGAGTAGAGCTTTTTGATTTTTTGGTAGTTATTGTGCTATATATCTGGTATAGTACCTAAGTATAATATAAAATAATCAGGCTAGGCTTTTACTAGGCTACTTCTCACACATCTTGAATCATAAAGTAACTTATCCGCTAATTTTGCAGGATTGGAAACCTTACTAGCTAGGTCACGTGTGAGCTGGGATGTCATTGTATTGACTGAATGCTGGCTACGTGGTACCAATAACCTACCAGACCTACATGGCTATAATTATAGGATGTGTGAGAGAGGAATTTTATAAATTCTTAGTCAAATTAGACTACGAGGAAACAGAAAAACTGTTAATTATACAAAAATATTAGCCTAGACATGACGCACACATAATTCACACACACGTGAGCACTCACATGCGCTCTCACACGCGCTCACACACCCACACACACACAAAAGCGTGCTCAAACACACACCATATAAGAGATATTTATTTTTGTTTGTTTTTTCTTTGTTTTTTCCCTCTTTTGTTTTTTGACTCCTACATGAATGTACAGTGTTTCACTTTCTATGTTCTCACGTAGTTTGGAAACAAGTCTCCCAATAAGCAATGTGTATTGTATTATTAATAGGAATATGGGATAAAATAAACAAATTATTATTATTATTAACTTCGACAAAGAAAATGGATAAGGAAAAAAATCAAAAGGCAAGTTACTATATAATCTGCAATGATTTATTGTTTTTATTTTTGACGGTGCAAAAATATTAAGACTTTTGATAATAGTCTACTCACTTTAGAATCACTACCGAACATGCTTCCTCTTGACCATCATTGATCATTAAAAAGTTTGTCTCATAAAAACTTGGATAAAATTGGCAGACTATATGGCATGATCAACTTTAATTCATATCTTCATATGAAGATACAGAACAACCTCGTTGGTCTAGCGCTTAGCGTATGCGATCAAAATTGTTGTTAGATTTTTCTTACAAGAATTTCTTAATAACAGCTCGGAGTATGAAAATTAGGCAGTGTTTCACGCCCGTGTCGACCAGAGCACGTTAAGCCCAGTTGTCATGAACATCTAGGGCAATCGTTATTCGGAAGTCAGTGCTTTCTGAATTCAGTTCACTCTAAAAATTACTGAGGTACGATGCTAGTCATTTCGTGTAAAAACTGTTAATCAGGCAGAACCGGACTCGTACCTGTATTTTGGGAATAATAAAGGCTAGGAAGAATAAGAAGATCCAAAATTATACCACAGTTCTTTATAATAATTCTTCTAATAGTCGATGCTGATCCCTATTACGAAGGCTATCAATAAAAGAGTCACGTATAAGGGGGTCCATACTGAGACCACTTGTCTAACGATCTTCATTAGTGATGAGTATTTCTCCTGATTTACACAAATTAATATGAGTGTGTTGTTACGTACGGGGGTCTAAGCGGCCTGAGCCATGCAGAAGAATATTGAAAAGCTTTGTATGGCACCATCACTGTTTTAAGTCGTTTTGAGAGTAATCGTCAAACTTATCTAACATACTCGACTTTAAATCATCATTAGCCTATTGCAGTTCACTGCTGGGCATACGCCTATCCCTCTTCAAAATGTGAGAAATGTGTAATATATGTGAAAATATTATATTATTAGGGATCGGAGAAATGTATGCTTATTAAGACCAAGAAGAAATTTAAAATAAATAATGATTTTTGTACCCTAGCAAAACATACAATCAGACCACCTCGAGTCGTAGATGAGTCTTGTTCTCTAGTAGGAACTAGAGAGCAAGACTCATCAAGTGTAGGTCATCAAAAGTGTAAGCAAATAGCTAGGAAGCTGTTTGATTACACTTTTTCATTACGATATTATAGTCTATCTTTAATACGTTTATCAGTAAAGTTTCTACTATCTCGATACGATTTGTCTAAAGCAGTATTCTAAGGACCCTCAATATTCTTCATAAAATTGGCCCTATATTCTCTGTGCAGGAAAGCAAATAGCCTTTATATGCGATGGGTAACTGACCGTGGAGCAAACACCGTGAATGTTTGGAAACGGCCCCTCGACAAGGATTTATAGTTCGTTAGATTGAGAAATGTTTGGATTTTTTATACTTAGGATAAGCTAAATTCTGAGTAACAAGTGAGAAAATTCTAAGACAATTGTTAAAATCTAATTTGTTGTAAAATGTACCAATATTTAGATTAAGAACTGGATCGATAGAGTATGTGAAGTCCATGATATTTCATAGTAATTTTACAATTAAATATAATAAAAATTATACACTAACCTGGTTGACGAAGATGCGTGTGAGCGTCGAGTGTCGACTTCGACATAGCTGATAGCGAATTGGTGCCATAGCCTGTAAAGAAGAACCTTATAAATAACAATACTATACAATTTCAAACAACAAATAATATATTATTTTAGTTTGTGTCTGAAGTTCATTGCTGGATTGGTGTTAAGTAAACATATTTCGCAAAATCTATGTTCAAAGAAAAGAAATAATTTACTCTAAATTTACTAGTAATTTTTAAAAGTTTTGGTCTGTCAGAATAAATATTTGTTTTAAGAGTAATCTATTCTTTTGTAGTACCTGAGAGGGATATCAATACTAAAATAAGCTCACTGTATTGTTATATTTTTATAAACTAGTGTTATATTACTGCCCGCGGCTCGGCCTGTGTGTATTACGTATTTCGCGGTAAAAGATATTCTACGTGTGATTCAGATGTATGAGATATAGCTCATACATCATATTACTTTAAAGTTTCATATAAATCCGTTCAATAGTCTTTGCGTGACATACCTGCATTCTCACTTACTTTTGCATTTATAGTAGTAGTAGAATAGGATATTATTTTTAGTAAATAAATAGTGGCAAATGCAGGTTCATTCAGGAGATTAAACATTTTAATGCTTGAGAAATTCACACATTGACAGTTGGGACATATTATCAGCAAAGTTAATTTCCTTTTTGGAAAATAAACTATAATCCTTGATTGATTGTTGACAACTTATCAGAATGTTAATATTAGGTTGATATTTCAAATCGAATTGAGAGTTGTCTTTTTATTTTTCTTTTGAAGTGCAGAAGTTCAAGAGATATAAACTTGACAACGCACAAATGAACTAACTATTATTTTATTGCAGATCGTGTATTTACTTTTATTTCAAATCTGTCTATATGAATCTATGTTTATTTAAGAATGATGATCTCTGGAATTATTGATCATATGGGAAGGTAACATAACATGACACAAAAAAAATATCCAATAGACAAATCCAGTAAGAAACAAAGTAATATATTCTTTATATTCGTCGGGATATGTAGTTCATTGTAGTGTGAACACAATCCCGGATATTCTTCAATCGCTTCACATCGATCATCCGTAATATGATCCGTGACATAATGCGAAAGCTCTATCTTTGCCAAAGACAATATCTATGCTAGAACTTTTTGCGAACTTTGACCCATGTGTGCAAAATGTTGTTTATTTTAGATGCCATGTGGCATAAATTGACTATTGAGTAATTTTTACCCGACGACAACGGCACGTTTGGCCTAGTGGTTTAGCGGTCACCACACCGTTTCCTACTTCGCCAAGTGTCGTGGGTTCAAATCCCACGTAGGACAACACTTGTGTGATCCACAAATTGTTGTTCTGAGTCATGGTGTTCTTTGTGTCCGTTTTACGTATGTTTGTAAAGTCCCCCGCGACACAGGATTTATTCTTAGTGTGGGAGGTGTCTTTAAAAAAAAAAGCCAAAAGAAAGGGAAATAGTTTTGGCAGTCTATGTATGTTGTTAACCGTAGCACTTAACCTACTGAACCGATTTTAATAAAGGAGGTGTTGGATTCGTAATAATGGTCAGGGTAATAGAAGGTATTTATTACATCAATTTTTAAAGTGAACCTTCTAATGCGACTTCCAACAAGGTTGCGTTAAACGTTTAACGTTTCATTTCATAAATAGATTCCAGACAGTAATCATTCAAATCCCACAATAACATGTAATTATACTTTAGATTATTTGGTATTGGATACCAGTTCAATCGGTTTTAACTGAATATTAGTTTTTCCATGGAGCGACTGGTATCGAACCGCCGCAATGATATGGGCAAACTGTATTAAGTTAATTATCCAGTATATTTGAGGGCACTGATTTCCCAATAAAGATTTACAGCGTAAAATTGTAAAATTTCAATAGAAACGTAAGAGTAAAAATTTCAATAGAAACGATTTTATATTTCCAATATTTAATTTGCGGTTGATTGACCGTTTAAAAATGTCAATTAAATGAGATTTTCAAGAGACTGTTGAGAGAAGTCAAGAGAATTTATTCTGGTATAATAAAAATCAGAATGAATTTAAATGTAGTATTTACACTTTTAAAATTGGACATCGCATTATCAAGCTATTTTTAGATCAAAAGCCGATGCTTAGCAAATATTTCTGTTGTTCTAATGGCACTATCGCGTCTTTGTTCCCCTACAAGAGTTAAAGCACCGTGAAACATGGAATCAAAAATACACCCGAAATCAAAGGAGCTTCCACAATATTGCTCTAACACTAACAATGCGTGAAATCTTATTGAGAGCATCAAAGAGATCCTAATCCTACAAATATCGGGAACTATATAAAAAAACCGTATTTAAGAAATAAATAGAGTTAGGAATTGTTTGGCAAATAAATCGAATGCCTCAGGGTCTTCTACAACCCTAAAGAAAGAAGCAGCAAATACTCCTATATTGAACTTTATAGTATGGAAAAATATTGTTATTTGCCTTGTTAAGTAATTAAATATAACATTTGAATATATATATAGGAAAGTTAAATTAATAGACTATTAAACTGTGAACCTGTTTGAAACAAATAGTTTAGAATAAAAAATGTTATAGTTGTTTCGTCACCTTCTGATACAGATGTCGATTTAATTTTTAATCTGATACTTCGCCTTTCGGGGAGCAGAGTTTATTGACCAAAGGAAGAAAAAGCTTAGTGGTAATTTAATAGAATATAGGCACTTGATAGTAAGGTAAGACTATCCAGCTATCTCCGAAACAAACAGACAGTCAGGTGTTTTTTTTGTGTCAACACCGTGTATACTTTTATATGCGAAGAGTAAAAGTGAAAAGTTGTTAATTTGAAATTACAAACAGACACTTAAATTTCGTTTATTTGTATAGATAAATCGAACAGTTTCTAGAAGTTTCTAGATAAATGATTTTACCTATTGACAAATCTTAAGGTTAACAACATCGCTTAGATTTTCTAAATCAAACATTACAATTATCCAGACTAAAGCTTATTTACTTTCAACCTTCGCAGAACCTTCGCCATACTCTGTTAATACGAAGCAAATTTCTTTTCTCAATAAAAGAGGTTTCAAACCTTTAAGGTTGAAAATCCATTGAATTGACAAATAATTGTATTTTCAGTCAGTAATAGCATTATTGCTCCGTCTGAGTACGGAGATTGAAAAAAAATAACGGTAATTTGTCATTCTTTGTTTTTTTTTTATTGATTGGCGATTGTTTGAACGAAGCAATCATTAGGAAGATTCAGTCATTTTATTTTTGAATGAAACAATAGAGTGTGGGCATTTATTTCGCTCTCATTTTTGAGTTATTATTTATTTTTGTTTGAAATAGAACATCTTCAATGTTCTATAATTTAACGAAGTTGATACTTTGGCAAATATATCTCATAAAATTACGATAAGAAGATGAATAAAATTGAAACTTACACTAATATTTTAGACGAGTATGTTAATATGTTGTTACAATGTTTTTAGCATGATTTTTAGGTTTCGAATTTGAACGATTTTTTATATCAAAGGAGACGGCTGATCAAATTAAACTAAGATCTTTAAGTGTATATGAGTAAATAAGACGACCACCACTATTTATACAAATGTCCATATATCATAATTGGTGATTTCACGTAAACACTCAAACGAAAAATCATCTGTAGTTGAACTAATTTTAAAATTATATATTATTAGAAAAAATAACTGAGAAAATGTAGTACATTCTAGAATCAAACTCACTTGTACTTGTTCCACTATTTTTATTTTTTCCTAACAACAACAAACCACAAACCTAACAACGTTTTAGATGTAAAAATATTTTATGTAACCATAACCTTTGAGAATGCCATAAGGCGAAACCGGTCAGGTGTAAAGAAAAAATAAAAATAGTGGAACAAGTACAAGTGAGTTTGATTCTAGAATGTATTACAACAAGTTCCATCAAGTGCCGACAATCGAGAGTATAAATTAAATAGAGAAAATGTAGTTTATTAAGAATATTTTTATCAGTGAGATTATTTTTATTATTAAATACCGCATCACATTTTATTTTCCTTTTTTCGCACCAAACCCGAACTTCAAATAAATACCAACCCCTTTTGTCATCTGACAACACCTAAAAACAATTTGGATTGTCTATGCTTTCAGACCACAGATTAGATATCTCATTACACCACTTCAAAAGCGTTTGTGTTAAAACTATTTGTTCAGAGTAGGGCGTAATGAAACCCTGACAATGTTGGGTTTTGAATCTAAAGGTTAAACCGAATAAGGTCTATTCTTCAGTGGACTTTATTATAAGTGTCTGTGTTTGAATGGTATGTAATTTAAAGTACATGTACTTTGAATTGCCAGAGGCTACGTAGGATGACAGTTTTGACGCAAATAGAAATCACAATGTAATCTGATTGTGACGGCAGTTAATTGATAATCGTTTTAATGTTTTACTTTTCTCAAAATCTGACCCAGTCTTTCTCAGACTCCAACACACATCTCACTAAAAGAGAAATTAGGTCAGAGATAGGTAACGACTTTGACATTTATGTATTTTTTAATACTCTGTCTATGTACAGTGGTGTAAAATAATGACGTATCGAAATTTTCAACTTGTTGAATTACTATAAGTTTCTGCTGGATTTAAATCCAGATAGCAAGTGCACTTCCGTGTATGATTGGAATTTAAAACAGTTTTCAGAATCGATGCTGACATCTCTGATAGAAACCACTTTAAACTTAATGTCTTAGGCGTTATTATCTCCAGGTAAAAAAGTGTTTTTTTTTATAAAAAGAAATGAAATAGTCAAGAGAGTAATATCATAGGGTCAATGATAATTCTGTGTTGTGGAAGATATTGGTGAACAATGGAACAATTATTTTACCAGACACTTGGATTATGATTCCTTTAACGTGGCTTAGAAGATCCTTTTATAAATAAAGATTAAGTTAGGACTAAAGGAATAGACACCAATCATCAACAGCTTCTAGTAGTTCACTACTAGATATAGATGTCTTTTTAGAAAGGGCATCAATGAAACATCTAAATATTATAAACATATTTGTCTGCAGCTCCATACACGTGTACAGTAGATCCCGCGATAAATAGTAGCCTAGCCTTCATTGCACGTCCTTCCTCAAGTACCAATGTATGTCCATGTCAAATTCCATTTAAATCGGTGTAATGGTTCAACCGTAAAAACGTAACAGATAGGCAAACAGAGTTGCTTTTGAATTTAATATTAGCATAGCCTAGTCATAGATTTGAATAGCTTTGATTCTCCAGCATATAGAAAAAAAGGCTCAGTTATTCTTAATTTAAAGAATGATCATGTAATTTTATTCAGGAAATACATACAAATTTATCGAATAAATTGGATTATATCACTTTAAGTAGCCAACAATTAGTAAACTAGAACCACTGTGTACAAAAGCTATCCACCAAATTCACCCATATAATCAGAGAGTCTATATACCACCGTACCCTCATATATAAGCGCAAAATTTTCATTCTAAATTACAACTCTTACACAGTCATAAGTACGTACCGTTCTCGCTTCAGAGAGTGCAAAACAATAGGGTGCTTGCCGCTTCCCTCATGATGCCTGAAGCGGTTTTTCCTGCTTTCCCCATCCTTTTCTAACATACTAATATGACTGTAAGTGCGAAGAGTATAGATGACGGTGACGAAAGCCACTTTTAGCTAATTTTCGCGGGAGCTTGCAGCGTCTCGTCGCGGTACAAACTTAAGCTTTGAAATATTGGTTCGTTCGTTTCTGTGTTTGGATTTTTTAAACTGTCATTAAAATTTTAGAAGAATGAAATTTTTTGTTAATGGCACTACATATTTTAATACTAGACAAATTTGTGAACTTAATGTTTAAAAAAGTTCTCAATCTTATCTCTGAGTCTGTAGTAGTATAATATACAAAAGTAAGTTTGATAAGTGACACCATAATAGTATAACTCAAGAACAACTCAAAATATTTTTATCTTTTTCAATTAATTTTATTTTTTTTCCGCCCCAAATAGAATTCAACATATATATATAAAGTGTTAAAAATTCACATGAAAAACTTTAATACAAATTAATTTTTACATAAACATAGTGACTGTTAATGATGAAAATATAAACTGTTGATAAAAAACAAGTAAAATTTTAACAAAATAAAAACCGACTTCAAGGTTCGACTCAATTTTTCTTGGATGCCAAACTCTTGAACAAAAGTTGTCAATTTTGTGTTGTCAACACGTGTTGGTGACAAAAGTTTCTGTAATTTCCTTGTGTTGGCAACAAAAATTGTCAACGAATGTTGAGAACAGTGTTTCCGTTTTTTGGCGGTAAACGTCAAAAGAATACGTTTGTAATAATAAATATTTATTGGCTTTAAGGTGACGCTTAGTTCAAATGTTTTTAAAATTGTTGGCGACTCGGTATAGACACAATGGAAACAAAAGTTGGCGATTTTTTGAAGTGTTGCAAACAGTTGGGAACACTGAAATTACCAACAATTTTGGTGGAGACGCGCCTTTAGTGTCCTTATCATGGTGCCACAGTTGGGATATCTCCTTTCCATTAAAAAAAGAATCATCGAAATCGGTTTATAAACGACGAAGTTATCCGTTTTTTTTTATATTTGTACTATTTTTAGCAACTGCTATTGTAATTAAAAATCCCTTCCAATATTATTTTACAGTTTAAATTTATATTTCATTCTCTAGTTAGGCTCTTTATTAAAAAGAGTTTTAGGCTATTTTCTTTTAAAAAAGTCAACTCCCGCATTAGGAATATACATCCTGTATCGCGAGAGATTTTACAAACATACATGATACGAAGGCAAAGAACACCCAGACTCAGAACAACAATTTGTGGATTACACAAAGTGTTCTCTGACGTGGGATTTGAACCCACGACACTTAGCGCAGTAGAAAGCGGCGTGGCGACCGCATAAACCTCTAGGCCAACCGTGCAATCACTCTAAAAATTAAAGCCAAGGAGTAGTGTTCATTAACTTTGGTGAACTAGTCATAATCAATAGTAAAGAATAATAGTGATCCACTATCACTGCCCAAAATAAGATCGAGGATGAATCCGTCTCAGAATCCTGGCGGGTAACAGGTGTTTTTACTCATGCAATAAATTATTAGCGTCAAATTTCCAGAGCAACCAAGCTGATAATATATAAGGCGATAATAAGGCCTGTCGTTACATACGGATGCGAAACCTGGGCTTTAACCCTAAAAGAAGAAAGCCAGCTTGCATTTTTTGAGCGAAAAATCTTGCGACAGATCTTAGGACCAGGCAAAGCGATTGAGTTTACCGCAACCGTAACCGTATGAATCATGAGTTGAATCGCCTGATGGGCAACGTGACCGTCGTTCGGTTCTGCAAGGCGAAGAGAGTTCGGTGGGCAGGTCACATTGAGAAAATACCTGACTCAAGAGCGACAAAGGCCATTACAAACTGGGTCCCTCAACAAAAAAGACCGCGCGGTAGGCCCAAGAAGCGGTGGCAGGACTGGCTACTCTAAGAAAGAACACCAACTGGAGACGTACTGCCCTGAATAGAGATCGCTGGAGACAAATTGTGGAAGAGGCCAAGACCCACACTGGGTTGTAGTGCCATAGGAAGTAAGAAGAACTAGTCATAAATATGGTAAACACTTTAGAATACCTACAGACTGATATACAGTACTACGTGGACCATTGCCAAGTAATTAACTTTTGCACACCACAGCTCATTTAACTTACTCATTTGACACTGTCCCCCGTAACTATAGTATAATCATTTAGTCGTTGCACACTCGGTCATAAATCATCGAAGCGAGATAAAAAATTAACTTCTCGCTCCCACTTCTCGGTCGATATTTCTGTAGTAGAAAGCTAATAAATTTTGTTATAACTAAAAAAAAACAAACTATCTAAACAATTTGTTTTTATTGATGCCGTAATACTGATGCCCAGAGTATCAGTATTTATGCCCGTGTGAGTTATGTCTTGTAAATTAAGATATAACTCACACGGGCATAAACACTAGGGCATAAACATAGTTGTCAATAATTTCACTTTAGGTACATTTTGTGATTAGATAGAAATCATTTTTTTTATTTTATTATATAATATTATTATTTTTATACACATTTATGTTAGCTATCTTATTAAAATACACATATACCAGTTAATATAGCCTCTAATATAGATGAATAAATCATTTATATTGGTGGCTACATTAACTGATTTTCAAGTCATTGTGTTGGATTCAGAGACTAATCTCCTTGTTTTTAATAAGTATCTTTCTTTTACACACATAATAGCCTATACCTACTGCTGAATGATAAAAGAGGATTGATCAGGTGAACACAGAAATCACGGCTATAATCATTTTGTCCCCCGTCGGTGAATGGGAGGTCCCATTATTTTTATTAGTATGTTTAACCGTTTGAATTTGTTTTTTATTTTATTTATTAAGATGTGTTAATTGGGGACATTAATATAGTCAGTTTTTTATAATCCTTATGCGAATAAATATTAAATAGCAATCAAGGTCGAGGCCTTAATATATTTCAGGCTAAGCGACAACCATATACACCAAACTGAGGAGAAAGGCTTTTAATTTATAAACCTATAGAATTTCTATAGCTAAATATAACCTTCTTCAAATATATATTACTACATACCATACATAAACAACTAGAAAATGAGTACAGTTTCAATAAAAGAGCCCCTTAGATTTAGATGAATTAACTTAATTTATTTAAGGTGTTGTTCACAGTATGTGGTATGTGTATAAAACATAAGGATCTTGAAATTGAACACAATTTTCTTTATAGGTAAATACCCCCTTATATCTTCTACCATCTCGACTGGTACAGTAGACCAAACCCTCCTTCCTAAGGCTATCCTGACCGGTCTCGATCTGTGACCAGCAATATACTATCAATGGCTGTTTATAATGATGACCTTCTAAATAATTCAGATACTATGACTGCCTCGGTGGCGTAAGTGGTAGCGTATGCGACTGCTGTGCTTAAGGTCTCGGGTTCTATTCTTGGGTCGGACCAAATGTTTGTATGATCTGCAAATATTTGTTTCGGAGTTTGGGTGTTTTCTATGTATATTATGTATGTATTTACAAAAAAAAGTATATATGTATTTATATCAGTTGTCTAGTACCCATAACACAAGCTCTGCTTAGCTTGGGACTAGATGGCGTTGTGTGTTAGATGTCCGAAAAAAAAACTACTAAGTAATACTTGCAATAAGAAAAGCTTGAGATAGTCACAATTCCAAGCTAAGTTCTACCAAGAGGGTCCTCGCTCACCCTACAACCTTACATAGCGGATAGGTGTCAAGCAAGCGGCTGTAAGCGCTCCCTTGGGTGTGGTTTAATCGTTTGTAAGCGTGGTTGGGGGCACGGTGATCAATACTGACACTTACAATATTGTGTTATGAATATTATATCATAATTTTATTGGATAAATCGTTTTCTATTATTATTCATATTAAAATTATAAATTCGTAAGTAACTGTATCATCTTTTTGTTATGTTTTCATGGCTAAACCACTGCACGGATTTCAATAAAGTTTGGCATTTAGATACTTCGATTCTTGAGGCTTGAAATAGGCTACTTTTTACCGTGTTAACCGACATATATGTGGGCGGAATTACGTGCAAAAGCTAGTAAACTACAAAGGACCTTACAACGTTTTAATCACCTTTCTACATGGCCTGCGGACCATGTAAATTGATACCCATATTGTCTGTTGACCATGTGACAACACCTCTATTGTTTTTTGTAACCCATTGACTAATTACTCTTAATAAACTAGTATGCTCCACTAGTATGTAGGTATAGGTTGTTGATTTTAACCGACTTCAAAAAAAGGAGGAGGTTCTCAATTCGACTGTATTTTTTTTTTTTTTTGTTACCTCATAACTTTCGACTGGGTGAACCGATTCTGATGATTCTTTTTTTATTTGATAGCTGGTGCTTCCCATGTGGTCCCATTTTAATTTTGTCATGTTCTGACATGGCATCCATGAGAAAACCATATAAGTCTTCAATTTGCATTAAGTATGTGCGCGAAAAATTAACGAATAACTCAATATTCTGGTATGGGCCCATTTCAATTTGGTTGTTCTTGAAGTCGGTTGTTGTTTTGTTAAAATTTTGTATTATTTATTTGTTGTAGTCTCATAAACAGATACTACACTAATTAACAACAACAAATACTAAGTAATTAATTGAACTTAAGAGACTTGAGTTATCATCACTGTTATTTTCACACTACAGTCTTAAAGTTAATTGACTGCCTCGTTGGTCTCGCGGTTGGCGTGTGCGACTGCTGATCATGAGGTCTCGGGTTCGATTCCCGGGTCGGACCAAATGTTTGTATGATCTACAAATATTTGTTTCAGAGTTTGGGTGTTTTCTATGTATAATATGTATGTATTTACAAAAAAAAGGTATATATGTATTTGTATCAGTTGTCTAGTACCCATAACACAAGCTCTGCTTAGCTTGGGACTGGATGGCGTTGTGTATTAGATGTCCAACATATTTATTTATTTATTTAATTTGAAAGTATATTAAATTTCCAACTAAGTACTATAAATTTACTAACATGAAAATTATGTCCACTTTTCCATATTTCATAAATTTTATTCAAAACTATCCCCATTACAATTTCACCACAGTTTTGACTCAACACGTAAACAATACATTTAAATTCGCATTGACAAGTCAATCCGTATAACGCGAGTAGCGAAGCGAACCGACGATAATACGGCAAGCGCTAAAATGATAATCATCAAAATATTGCATCAGTTATCGAAATATTCTAAGTGTCAATCAAAGAATTAAGTTTGTATTGTTAGGCCGCGCGGCGGCCACGCGCCGTTCCGTTTCGCTGAACGCTCGCATGCAACATTTTAGGGCGTCCATTGTTTTGATTTTTGCGCGTGAAATGACATGGTGACGTCATATTGCCTAGATCCGTTCGAATTCGGATGAGGATTTACAGGCAATTTGAGTAGTGAAAAAAATTAGTGACGCTCTGCTCGCCACATGTATCTGATAGTATCTGACTGACTGAGCCTTGCTCGGATTTTTTTTTTGGTAATTTTTCAAAAAATGAATACCTACTAGCTAGATAAATTTATCGCCCCCGAAACCCTCTGCATACTAAATTTCATGAAAATCGTTGAAACCGTTTCCAAGATTCAGCGATAATGAATTGCGATAATTTTTTGAATGTTGTAAGCACCTTATTATATTTCTTGGGGCTTTTGTTAGTATTTAAATATGAATATAATCCCAAGATCTTACAGCCTTTCATTTTGTTAAGACTGTAGTGAAAAAGATTTTTAATAATGAAGATATAAACATTTAAAAAGTCACTTTAGTGTATAGAACAAACGGCAATGACATTCAGCTAATGATAGACTTCAAATAACTTTAAAATAATATTGAAATAATTAACTCTAACAAAACTACCTCTGAGTTCAATGCACTTACATCATGATGAACTGTAACAACCTATATTATTTAATTATTAATTACCCATGAGGTAAACATTTTCGAAATTTAAATAGGACTAAATTCAACTTAGTTCAAACGTCCGTAGAAAAAAAAATCTGATATTCACGTAAAACCAACTGAACTAGTGGCCTACCCCGACTCATCTTGGGAGTAATGGTAATAGGGACTAGGAAGATGATATGGAACTAAATTGGGAGCAAACCCGTCCAAATAACAAAGAATTTTCCAAATTTATTCATAAATTATAGAGTTATAATGTAACAAACATAAAAAGTGCAATCAAATAGACAACCTCCACTTCTCATTAAAGAACGAGCAAAGAACCAAACATAGAATCGGACGCGGGTCTAAATCGAATGAATGTATTAAATACATTACAGTCATGTCTTCGTACAGGTTGTGTACATACATTTTTTTCCGTAATACACTTTTACGTTCCAAACATAGGCCGGTAATTACGTTCGGTGGCGCCGCCGTCGGGCGGTCAGAATGGAGAATGGGAATGATGTAAAAACATAAAAAAACGTTATAACTTACCTTGTGACGCTTGTGACGTGGCATGTGTAGACCAAGTGCTTTTGTATGAGGCATCTGAAATTAAAAGGAAATATTAATATAGAATTTAGTGTGGAAGTAATTGAGATGGTAAAGTTGAAAATATACACACAAATATTATAAACGCTAAGGTTGTTAAAGCAAATGTATTATTTATTTACATTGATACAGAAAATATTACATTCTCCGGCAATATGATCAAGTTGCAAATGCAAAAAAAAAACTATTGTATTTGCCGATAGAAAGTTGGAAACATCAAGAAAGTTACTAATACAAAGTTATTACCGGACAGCGATTATATTTTTATTTTTTTTCTACATACGGCAGACTTGATCTATACATACATATATAAAATGGTTTGCTTTTGTGTAATAAGAATGTTAGTTATGATACTGTTAGTAAGATAATATCAATACAAACATACCGCTATAAAAAAATGGCTTTAGATAAAAAAAAATGAGAAACGAGAAAAATGAGGTCGCTATAATCGATCCTAATATCTATTCTCCACTACTTAGTCAAAGTTGTAGAAGTCTTTTAGTTTTTTAGATTAAGAACGCCAGAGTTGGCCATTTAATGCAAATAAATTAAATTATAAAGCTTTTTAAAAACTAGCTTTTACTGGAATGCCTCGAGCATTATACGAGCCCAAACTCGATGATGTTGCGACGTTTCTTTACAGAGTTCCTATGACCACCTTCCAGCTCCCGCATCAGATCAGCTCCACGTCATTATAATATTGTATTGTCACGCTGTATACATATGCTTGCAAAATTTCAGCAAAATCGGTTGATATGCAGATATCTTCAACCAATTACAAAATTGAGTTGCAAGATTCCACCCGAACATACAAGCATACATACATACATTGCAAGTTAATAAAAAGCTTGTAAAATCGTGGTCGGGATGTAATAGGACTCTTAAAGGACAGCGTGTCACCTAAAAAGATTGTGTAAGAAAGAGTGTAACCAGTGATTACTAAAAGTTGACAAGAACACGGCTAGAATTTCACGAGAAAAACTGAAAATGTAACAAAATGTACAATATATGATTAAAATAAAAGAATCAAATCGTATTACATACATTGAAAAATAATGTGCTGAATAAATATTTTCCTTTTGCAACCAATTAAAAATAAGCCACCATCTGCGAATAAGCCTCATTCAATATCTCAAATCGTTGATGACACCAAAGAGGATAACTTCATCCCTTTCAACGAAAGCTTTCATCCCCTTGAGCGCAAGCGTAACTACCCTCTAGTGTCTCCAGCACTTAATAGGTGCCAGAATGTCTCTTACGAGACACGTTTTATTCAGGTGAAGAGTTTGAGTAACTATTATTTGAAAGAGGAACTTGGAACAGAAAGAAGGAAGTAGATTGATGATGGGAAGAGATGGGGATTATTGTATTCAGATGGGTAGCGTTTTTTTTTGTATGGGACCTAGTCTAGAAATAAAACCTTCGTGTAATATTTTTATCGCATGTATTATATACTAGCTTTCGCCAGCGGTTTCGCTCGCATTTAATAAAAAGTATCCTAAGTTACTTGTAATACCTCCAAGAATATATTGTGTACAAAGTTTCATGATGATCGGTAAAGTAGTTTTCGCGTGAAAGTGTAACAAACAAACTTACATTCACATTTATAAATATTAGGATGATTGTCGTGACACTGGCTTACGCTGATCGTCAAAACTATCTAACCGATTTCTACATTTTTTTAATGTGCTTTTTGCTTTTTGTATCGTTTTTGTTGCGTATTGCGTGGGTCAACTAGTATGACTAAAAAATTTTCATTAAAACTGCAATTTTAGGCAAAAACCGTGTTGTTCTGAGTGATAGGCGTAGAAAAAGACAATTGTTTGACATTAAATTAAAAAGCAATCCCATATCAAAAATATATCTTACACCGCGACACTGAGTTTCTAACCTATTTAAATGGAATACAATATTTATTGAAATATTGTAAACTTTATATAAGATTTTGTAGTAAAACTTGGAAGCATTGTAATGAGTTCTGATAAAAAAATAAAAGCGTAGTTAAGAATTTTGATATAATTTTAAGTACCTAATTTCTGGAATAATTTATTGTATACACATCAGGTGTTAACTTAACACAACTTTATGATTGATATAGAACTTCTAAAAGTGTGAATTTAATTTACTTTTCATTTAATCAAAGTCATTTCTTAAACTGAAAGTATTTATAGAAAAATATGTTTAATTCGTACACAATTTAAATTTAAAAAAGAAGGTATTCTTTTAAGCATAACTATCTTTTACTTAAACCTATTCAAGAGAAGATAACTTTAAAAAAGCCCTACACCAACCCATCCGGTCAGCACGGTAGTAGTAGGCCTAAACCCCTTATTGAGGAGAGGCCTAAGTCCAGCCAGTGGTCTGCTGTAAAAGATAAACACCTACCTATTTGAAAAATACCCTTTATTTATCAAAATACACTTGATTTGCCAAAATACACTTGATTTGCCAAAATACACTTGATTTGCCAAAATACACTTGATTTGCCAAAATACACTTGATTTGCCAAAATACACTTGATTTGCCAAAATACACTTGATTTGCCAAAATAAATATCTTTTAAATCATCGCTGTTCCAAGAACAACATAAACGTCTAACCTGAAAAGCCATAAACCCTATTTTTTTTTACAGTAGCAACAATGGAGTTTCTTGCCAGGTTTTTCTCCATGAAGGGTAGGCTGCACTTGTAAATGGCGACTAGTATCACTCGATTTTTAAATATTGACTATTCATAAGTGTCTGTAAAATAAGTGCCTATTTGAATAAAATCTTTTGACTTTGACATACCATATCCATATGACTGACTATAAACTGAACAC
This sequence comes from Diaphora mendica, assembly GCA_949125395.1. Lineage (NCBI taxonomy): Eukaryota > Metazoa > Arthropoda > Insecta > Lepidoptera > Erebidae > Diaphora > Diaphora mendica. Next base: position 29,927,816 of record OX421312.1, on the reverse strand, counting down.
TTGTCATGGAAAAAATCTAATACCTAGTTCAAAAAACAAAAACTGTTTTCACAACTGAATGCGTTTTGAAAAATGACAAGATCCAATACCATTCTGTTTAAAACAGCACTGCATGGAAGTCCTTTGTTGGCTGGTGACGGCTGTCTGCCAGACAGTTCCATTTCCGCTGCTGAAGGCTCTTTAAGAGTCATGCAAATGTTCCATGGAAATTTTTGTAGTAGTAAATATACATAAAAGGGATACAATAATAATAGTTCTCCTCTTTACACGTGTCAAACTACATCTCGTAAAACGGTATGCGATTACCAATGCGTATGACGGTTAGAAATATAAGAAGGTATTATTATCTTAGTCATCCACACTAATATTATAAATTCGAAAGTAACTGTCTATTTCGCTTTCACAACTATACCGCTGAAAAAAATATTATTTATTTATTTATTGTGAATGAAATGTTTGGCTTTTTTTAATATTTCAACTATTATTGTTGACCAATAAAAGTTGCTGATCCTCAACGAGTATGATGACGTAATGTTGTGACGAGTTGCCTACTTTATATAGGTTGAAGGCAAACTTTATTATGCGTACCGCACATAGAATCTATTTCCAATACAAACTTTAAAAATAGAAACGTATTTCTGTTTATTTTAAGGCATATCCAAGAACGAGTGGCGGTGGATTTATACTAAAATCATTTATGTTATTAAATGATTTTTTTTGGAAATTTTATTTCTGCATACCTACTTCTTCCATATCTCATGAATTAGATAAGACTGCTGGTAACGGGAAAGATAGACAAAAGACCTAGAGTTCGAAACTCGAAGAGATCATTGAACCAGATCTCCGAACAGCTGGAGATACCTTCTAGCACCGCTCTCCATCAGGCCGTGGTTCTCTGACCGTTTCTCTCATTACTGAAGTACCTAATGAATAATTGAAGTAATGATTACTGAAGTAAGAATAATGGGAGAAAGAATATGAAGAGAGATAAATTACGCAGCAAGCTATTTTAACCGACTTCCAAAAGGAGGAGGTTCTCAATTTCATCGGTATTTTTTTATGTATGTACCGTGATTACTCCGTCAATTGTGGACCGATTTTGAAATTTTTTTTTTCACTTTAAGATCTATTTGACGCCATCTAATTATGTACGCGTCAATGCTCTAACAATAAGATTGACAGCTTTTTAGTAATAGTCCACCTCTGGTCATAGTCCTTTCTCATCGAAATGTATGTATGCGCGTACATTTCGAACTCGACTTCCGATTGACGACTTATTTTGGACAGGACAGGACAAGGTTCGTATCTAAGAAAATGTAAACAAAACCGGTAGTGTTATATTTTCTTAGTCCGCGACTATACATTGAGTACCAACCGTCGCAGGGTCCTGGCGTGCTGGCGCAGGTGCAGCCCCAGGGTTGTGCTGTCTCCCCGCCAGCTGCAGATCTGACAACACGAGCTGGTGAACACACCAATATTATAGGTAGCTGACCCACGCTACCTCGTCTTCGTCTCCTATAGGGAACGTGCACAACGAAAGTACTGCCAACTAGCGTCGCCAATCCGAATCTTGTACTCTATTAAAAACTGTATCGGTGGCGCAGTGATAGCGTACGCGACTGCTGTGCTTGAGATCTCAGGTTTGATTCCCGGGTCGGACCAAATGTTTGTATGATCTGCAAATATTTGTTTCGGAATTTGGGTGTTTTTCTATATATAATATGTAGTATTTACGAAAATAAAAGTGTATATATACTAGCTAACCTACGCAACCTAGTACACCTCCACACCATCTATAATATTAAATTTCATATTTTCTATACATTATAAATTTCAAATCTCTCACTTCAAAAACATAGGACTTTCATACAAACTTCCAACCCCCGTTTTACCCCCTTAGGGGTAGAGTTTCGTAAAGTCCGTTCTTAGCGGATGTCTACACCCTATAAGGAACCTACCTGCTAAATTTCAAGTTTGTGGGTGTTATAGTTTCTGAGATTTCGTGATTAATAAGTGAGTGGTATTTCACTTTTATATCTATAGATTCATATCAGTTGTCTAGTACCCATAACACAAGCTCGCTTAGTTTGGGACTAGATAGCGTTGTGTGTTAGATATCGAAATATTATTATTATTGTATTATTAATACTTAAAATTGACATTTATAACAAGTTAATATAATTAATTTTATTAGTGAAACTTACATTATTATTGTACCTCAGCATAATGCATTGTTGCATTTTTGGATGTACCAATACGACATATTTTAGTCACGCTGACGATCATTATTGAACCCATATTTTGTAATAAAAAATATCATAATTCAAGAAGCTGGAGCGGGGACATAAATAAAAAAATAATAGAAATTTCAGTTTTTTTTTAAATTGTCTACGAAATGATACAGGGTTTAAAATCTCTACTTCTGTTTTTTTCTGTCTTGATAGTATCTTGTAATAAAATAAAGTTGGGTTAGATACACTATTTGTAATTTAAAAATGTCAAGACCGATTTTTAAGAGTTATGGTTTGTCAGATTTATTCCTGTCTTGAATAACTATTAACGCTTGAACATCATTCAGTCACTACAATCACTACAAAATATTCAAAGTAAAATTATTTTCTGATCCAGTTTGTATACCTAAAATAAAACAAGGACGTCAAGGCTTGCGTAAAAACGTAGGTAAAACCGTGGGCTCTGTTAGTAATTTTAGTTGCCTCGTTGGTCTCGCGGTTGTCGTGTGCGACTGCTGATCATGAGGTCTCGGGTTCGATTCCCGGGTCGGACCAAATGTTTGTATGATCTACAAATATTTGTTTCGGAGTTTGGGTGTTTTCTATGTATAATATGTATGTATTTACAAAAAAAAAGTATATATGTATTTGTATCAGTTGTCTAGTACCCATAACACAAGCTCTGCTTAGCTTGGGACTAGATGGCGTTGTGTGTTAGATGTCCGAAATATTTATTATTATGATTTATTATTGTTTTTAAGTAAGAATACCCCGGCAAAAATGTTTCTGATACTGGTAATCCGTCAGCGCCGCCGTGGTTAGGACTCCAGCTCACTCATTCAGTGAAATACTCCGAAATAATTACTTTATACCCGTTTTCTGTTAGACCGAGGTATTTATCATTCCGGTCGTGTCAGCCAAAGCATTGGTTTCTCGTGGATAACTTATTATTAAAGTCATTGTATTGTAAAACTAATCAAAATTGCAATGCACTATTGTAATATAGGTAAAATTACCTAATTAAGTAGTTAATATTATATTGATTTAAGGTTGCATGGCTGTAATAAACCCAGGCTTAATTAAGTAATTTGCAATAATGATGCAACGAGTACGAGTATTTGTTAAATTAAAATTATAGTTCCTACTGAATATAGAGATGGATTTTAATTAATTTTAAATTAAGAAGCACAGTTTTTTTAAATATATACCTAATAGCCTGTCAAAGTGTCTACTCTGTCTGACGGAAAACAACATGGGTAAAATTAACTATTTACGTTGGAATTATTTAGTGATGTGCGATTTTATGTGATGTGACCTTACGCGTAGGCAATACTTCCGACGGTATGAAAACTATAGATACCTTAAAGGCACTAAAGAAATGCTTTGTTTTTATAATTTTATACTTAAACACAAACTACATACTTAGATTTTTATTTTATTAAACTAGTGAAATTTAAATGGAAAATAAAGTTTATCACTGGAATTCCTCAATAAAAGGTAACAAGTAAAACCTACCAGTATAATACCAATATAATTTATCAGTGGTTGGTAATTTATCAGTGAAATACTTGACTTTGTTTATTACTTGTATAAACAAAATGTAATGAAGATATCTCTGTGTATGAATGTGGACGGTTTCAAGAACCACCAAAAATGGGTGGATAACAAGAAAGGGTAGGTACACTGTTAGAAGAGAAGTAAGTAGTATAATGCTTAATGGTAAACTATAATGAAACAATACCTATTGTAACACACATCGTAACAGATCAACAAAATTGGGAAAAAATTAAGAATGTAAGTAGGTACTTTGCAAAAGTTGAAAGCATCACAAGCACCATTTTATTATTCGTATAGGTACAAGTAGATCACAATATGTAAGTTTATACGCTATTTATTTGTCTGTCTGTCTGATTTATTTAGGTAAACCGATTTTGACAGGACTTTCATTGGCAGATAACTGATATTATAAAAAGTTATAAACATCATACCACCGATTTGCTCGTATAATAAACAATGTCAAAAAACATAGTCACAAATCTTGCTTGCAAATTGAGAGTCCATTGCAGGCTAGATTTATTAATAATTATTATAAAAGTTGACTTAAATTACAATAAACTCAATCAAAAATATGTAAAATGGAACTTAATACCGCCTTCGTATTTTCATGTAGGTGTAACTATTGTTTTAACAAACCCAATATGAAGATTTCAACCTACTGTATACCTACTTACGACCTTTTCAAACTAAACCTTAAAGGACCACATCACTTCACGTGTCACTGTACACCACACAACACAGAAATACAATAGAAAAAATATACAAAGGAATATTCACCCGCAAATAACATAGAGAAGTTGGTGAAAGTGCCCGACCGACTGAGGTAGTCGGCGGAGCTTTTGATATCGAGCATGATTCTCGCGCTACGGGCCCCGCATGTCGGTGCGTACGCGGCGTCCAGGGACGCTCATCTACGCCGCTCGGCGTCAACCGGGGGCGGAACCCGACGACGACCACGCCTTTATACGCCCCCTCTCACCTCAACACACCACCCCGCCAATAGCAAAACACTCTGGCTAATCTTTATCTGAGAAAAATAAACACGGTGGGCGGTAGATAATGACTTGCCTCGGCTTCGGTAATCAGCCTTTGTGGGACGCTGACACCCCGCCGCCGTGGAACACGGTTTGGTAAAAATTGAACGCTTAGATTCTCCTCTTTTTAAAAGAGCATACAACGTTTTTATTAAAAGCCTATTGCCTATCGAAGTTGGCACTCGTTTCGGCTTGTTTGTCGCATTTTTTTTTTTTTACATTCGCTTCCAATTTCGGTAGCGAACAATGAATGCCTTTGTGCTCACTTTTGTGTTGTTTTTTATTTTATAAATTGCCCACCTTTTCCTATCTCGATAATTGTCCATATAATTGGCTGGGTTTAGTCACATTCTGTTATACATTTTGCCACAATATGTGACAGGTGGCGAGTTTAATTTTTTGTTTGGATTTAATGTACCGTGTTTTTGGTATCAATATTTCATGAAAGATATATGATGGTACGGTACATTTTTCCGACGTATATCAGTAGCATGATCCTAAATACGAGATTATAGGTATAGAGTAGGTTAATGAAAATTGTTTTAACAATACTACCTAAACAAGTACCTTCATACCTATTACGACTTGGTAATGTAGTGAGAAAGAAAGAGATAGAAAGAAATAAAGATGAACAAATAGAATAATACCTGTATTGGAGAATAAACTACATAAGTATTTAATTTTATTTACTACTACGTAAATAATAACGAGAACCCATCTCATTTCTATTATGTCTTTCATTCACTGAAAAGTTGAATCTAGGAGTCAATATGAGACAAACGTTACTTTCTTTATAATGATACTAAAAAACAAAACAAAGATATTACCTTAAAAATGTTCCAAATTCAAATACTAATGTGGGTTTAATTTATGGGTTAACTAGACTTGTACACGGCTCCGCCCGCGTATATATCAGTCTTTTCTTAAGAACTGCTGTGGGTACCTCCAGACCAAAATTTATTGAAATCAGTGAAGCGGTTTAGCCTTGAAAGCTCACTTGATGGTACCTAAGTAACGCTAATTACTAAAGCTACTATCTACAACTATTCATAAACCTGTTACCAGCCTTTGAGATATCGTAAGGACACGCTATTAAGCCGAGTCTCCACTGAACAAAAGTTAGCAACTTTTGTGTTGTCAACACGTGTTGGTGACAAAAGTTTTTGTAATTTTCTTGTGTTCGCCACAAAAATTGTCAATGTCAAAAGAATACGCTTGTTGCAGATATTTATTGGCTCTGTGGTGACGCTTAGTTATAATGTTTTTCAAATTGTTGGCGACTCGGTGTAGGCACAATGAAAACAAAAGTTGGCGATTTTCTGAAGAGTTGCACACAGTTGAAAACTCTGAAATTGCTAACAATTTCAGTGGAGACGCGCCTTTAGACAATAGCTAAAGTAATATCGCCTGCATTACACAATGAAAGTTTTTGCGCCGATTAGTACTTGTATAAAGGTTACCTTAAATTTTCAAACGTCGTCCGATTCCTATCTATAGTATAAATTTGTTTAGAAAAGCCTTGGAAGTCTCCGCTTTAGAGTCTTAGATATGCCTACCCACGCTTTCGAACTCAAAATTTCGGTTCTTCCTCCCTGTCCAGAACGGTCAAAACCTGGAACTCATTATCAGCACACGTGTTTCCCCCCCATTATGATCGTGGGTCTTTTAAGAGGGGCGTTAAAAAGATGTGGTGGCCGCGTAAGTATCTTTTACGAGGCAACCATCGTTCAGAGTTCCCGAGACGCAATGGACCGTAAAAAGTGGAGACATATCGCTGGAGCCCTATTGGCCAAAGAACATGCAGCATCGTCAACTACGAGTATTCTGTCTCAGCCTAAGAAGAAGGCCGCTGTAGTGGGGGTCTCAATAGGGCAGCTAATACTTAAAATAAATAAATACCTGTTTATCAGCAATTTGGTTACAATCAGCTGTTCATAATCATTCTGGCCTACAAAAAAGTCTATAATGCAAATATAACAACAATCATTACGTAAATTCGTTGACTGTGTGGCTAATTAATTGTGATTTATACTGTCGGGGTCCCTGGCGCCACGGTCACGCTCGCGGGTTCATAACCCGGTGTGGGTAAAAAACTAATTAGTAAAATGTATTTTTTTTAAGTTTCGACTGTTTGTCGTAAAAACATTTACCTCAATATTTCTGTTTTAAGGTTTGACTGCTTCTGTGGCGCAGTGGAAACGTATGCAACTGCTGTGCTTGAGGTCTCAAGTTCGATTCCCAGGTCGGACAAAATGTTTGTATGATCTGCAAAAATTTGTTTCGGAGTTTGGGTGTTTTCTATGTATAATTTGTATATATTTACAAAAAAAGTATAAATGTATTTATATCAGTTGTCTAGTACCCATAACACAAACTCTGCTTAGCTTGGGATTGGATGGCGTTGTGTGTTAGATGTCCGAAATATTTATTTATTATTATTTATAGCGATACACAATCTACGCAAAGTCGGTGCTATTCTTACCAGACTGCTAATAAAAATACTTTTATATTTCTAAACATAAACTGTGCCACTAAGAATGCGGAATTTATGGGTGCAATACAAGCAAATACTATTTTCCTATAAGTCGGTATGTTCTACACTCGCAGTACACCGGCCTTGTACCGATAAAACGATCTTCGAAGATGCATTCTATTTACTGCCATAAGTCTTTAGTCTAAAGGCCGTTTGTCCTTTACACTCGCAATAAAGAAATCAAAACAGACTGGAGATCACTGGAGCGTCTAGACGCTTGCATGCTACGGTCCTATGAAGGCAAGAGAACCGTAGCTGAGGCTACGTGTGCTACGAACCGTAGATAGATAACTTTAAAGGAAACGCTACGAAGAAACGGTTAGAATGAGAATAGAGACGTCTGTATTAGAAGAATATAGTGTTGAATACATACCTCGTGTAATATCTATTACTCGATATTATACAATATTATTTAACTGATCCGCATGAAAGCACTCATTATCTACAATAAGCACAGTGTATGTATGTACATGTCTTAAATATGTTTTTCAATTATTCAAATACTTTTTTATTCGTTAGTTTAATAGGTATCTAGTCATCATAATAAATAATTAAATAAATATTTCGGACATCTAACACACGACGCCAGCTAGTCTAGTCCCAAGCTAAGCAGAGCTTGTGTTATGGGTACTAGACAACTGATAAAATACATATAGACCTTTATTTTGTAAATACATACATATTATGCATAGAAAACACCCCAACTCCGAAACAAATATTTGTAGATCAAACAAACATTTCGTCCGACCCGGGAATCGAACCCAAGACCTCATGATCAGCAGTCGCACACGCCAACCGCGAGACCAACGAGGCAGTCAAAACCGTAACACAAGGGCGGAGCCACGGGCGACAGCTAATTATTTACTTTAAAAATTCAAATTTGCCTTTTCACGATTAGGAACTTCTTACAAGCAATCATAAGTTTCATAAAATCAATTTAAATATTTCCCATATTATCATAAAAAAGCCATGCAATTAATATTCACTTCAGTAGAGGCAGGCGTCAAGTCGCACGCGCCATGTAACAAAGGGTGATCTACACCATAGATAATGTTGTACCATAGAACACCATGCAATAATGCCACTCACGTACAACCCCACTCAATTATCTGAGCTTTATGGGATTTCTGTTCTTTTTATATAACGGTGATTGTACAATAGTATGACTAACTAAACTTTTGAGTATTTGATATTAGTAGTCGATAAAATTCGCAACTTAACGATTCGACAGAGAACTGGAGTAACACAAAGTGGAAGTGGGTCGGATATATCTCCTGTTGGGCTGATGGTCACTGGAACTTTCCATACGAAAGTAATGTAGGGCACACTATGGCACAATGGACTTGAGGAAGTAAAGCCACGCTGATTTCAGCATGAGCGGACCGACTCGACCAGGGCGGTACTACACTCACACAGAGAATGACAGCGTTCGTGCTGTCGCGTTTCGTTGGTGAGTGCGAGACCAGAGGCTCAATGATGTAGAAGTATCACTAGGCTGCCATAGTGTGGGTCACCGTATATATAATATGTATGTATTACCTAACAAAAAAAGTATGTATGTTTTCAGTATATCAGTTATCTAGTACCCATAATACAAGCTCTGCTTAGTTTGCGTCTAGATGGCGTTGTGTATTAGATGGTCCAAAAATATTTATTTAATTCGAAATAGACGTGACGATAGCAAACTTTGTTTACATGATTCCAAGACTGTACTCTTACGAAAGAGCATATTTTGCATGGCGCCAACTATATTTAATAAATTACCAAAATGTTGGAGGGAATACACAGCCCTTAGACTAGGAAATAAAATAAATAGTATATTATTAGAGAAAGCCTATTACAGCGTTAATGAAATTTTAACAGAGAAATTCTAATCATGGACATGTAATATTATTATTATTTACACTGTACACAATAATAGACAGCTGATATATTGTAAATAAATACTATAACAATAAATGACATAAATACATATACATATTTTTTATTGTTAATTAACATTACTAAATGCGAATATGCTATGACTGTGTAAATTAAAAAAACCTAGAATTTTGTATCCCACCAGCTTTGAAATGGCGCACACTTTTATATGATTGGTCACCCGCCCTGTTAAAATTCTACCTCAACGCCTTTCAATTAACTCTCCCCGATCAAAGCAACCTAGTAAGGTGGGGAAAAGCTACAGAAAAGGCTTGTATGATGTGCAATGCGGCAATAGGTACAGCCAGGCACTTACTGACAGGTTGTAAGGCGCTATTAGACCGGGGTCATTATTCACGTCGCCATGATAGGGTATTACTCATCATACGCGAAGCTATGAGTTTATCACTGGCGAGAGCGAAAAAAGGAATAACAACAAACATAAAAACTAACATCGCGTTTGTAAAGGAAGGCTCAACAAAAAAGACTAGACTCACACAAAAGCCGTACTCAATTATAAATACCGCCAGTGACTGGACATTATTAGTGGACACTAATGAAAATCACTACAGAATACCGGAGGATATCTGTGCCTCGTCGTCCAGACCAGACATATTCTTTATGCAATGTCAATTAAGCGTGTAGTACTAGTAGAACTCACGGTGCCGTGGGAAACGAACATCCCACGACCCAAAGACCACGCTTTAAAAAGAAACAAGTACTTAGACTTAACCAACGAAATAACTAAAAATGGTTATGACGTTGCGCTGTATGCCATGGAAGTGGGTGCGAGGGGTATACCAGCCAAATCCCTCTATAACCTGCTTAAAGACCTTGGATTGCCAAGAGCTTCAGTAAGCTCTTTTCTTGAACGAATATCCAAAACGGCATTGCTAGGCTCTTTTCAAATATGGTTAGGTAGAGGGGGCAACACGGCGGACAGTGGAGGTGAGCGTTGACGCGTCGTAAGGAGTGCTCCTTAAACCTAAACCTGGGTCGCAATTCCCAGGCACTGTCGAAGTCCCATGTGTTGCCCCCATCTATCACGCGATGGACCCGGCACCCGCACGGTGAATCCATGGAACGCTAAGAAATAGGTATTTTGTATTCCGAAAAGGAAAAAATAAGTGTTCCACTAGTTATTCTAGCATCCTGCATGCTTTGTGTATGCATACTTATGTTTTGGACAAATAAACTATCTTGTATTTTGTATTTATCGTGGTAAAGAGTAGCCTTGTTCCTTCTTCAAGAATCAAAGTAGATTCATGCCAAATTATCACTGAAACCGGTGCAGTGGTTTAATCTTAAACGTGTAGCAGATAGGCAGACAGTATGATTAACAGTGTCATTCATCTCAAACACAACAACTCAATATCAAAGTGATACGTTGATGTACTATGGTAACCAAACTGCTGATATTTATATTTCTAAATACACAGATAAATATATAAAAATAATATCATATTGAATCACTATTTTACTTACCGCGGGATTACTCGTGAACGACTGGATTATTTTCAATAATTATTTTATGGCACTGACGAAATATATACTACAAATCTATCGACATGTCGGTCACATAAATACATAAACATACATAAATCGGTCCAATACGGTGGAACATACAAACTGCCAAAAATAATACCTTTCGAACATCGACGAAACATCGTCTCATTAATGGACACAAATTGGTCTAAATAAATTATTATTATTAAAATCTAAACGAGATGTTAATAACAAAGTATAATACATAATAGAATATCTAGGCAATGTATACAATTCCTGGGGCATCCAGGCAATGTATGAAATATTACGAACATTATTGTCCATTACATACCATGCCTAGCTATTATTTACAATTCTTAGGGATTGCACAGAATACCTACTGATCCACCGTCAATGTGTAAAAAAACGAGCATAGGAAACGTGTCCTGTTTGCATTAAATCAACTTTACGTGGAATCATCTGGGTTTAGGTTAGGTTAGAAGTTTTAGAATAGTAACCAAATCCAAATCCCCCGTGTTGTTGTTAAATCATTTAGATTAGATGAGATTGAGTGGATTGCTTTTGACCTATTCTCGTGGATAGAATACCTAGGCAAAGTAAAAAATAAATAATATTTCACACATTACCTACACGTTTAACGTATTGTGTACATTGCGGGTAACATATATGTATATATAGGCACACACACCCATACACACACACACACGCATATAGATATATATATATATTATATATAAATATATATGTTCAGCTTTTTTTTTCTTTTTTTGTTAATAATTTTTTACTAAGTTCGATTTGTAAACATATTTTTTGTTAACATATGACCCTTGTCCGTAAAAATATCGATTGTTACATTTATATATTTTTTTGTAACTCTTTTTATGTTTTGTTATTATATGTTGCATACATATAATAACATAAAACATAAAAAGAGTTACAATTTATATAAAGATAAATAAATAAAAATATCGATGATATTAGATAACAGTTTTATAAATTTGACGTTCACGAGTGTCACTTGATGTCTTAGATGAATAAATGATTTTGATTTGATTTGATTAAACCAGCCTCTTGGCTAACTTGGTACTATAAACAAGTTATATTGTATAATCTATTTACAATCCAATGTTAAAGTAATCTCCATTAAAGCACCTACCCTACCTTTATATACATTTAAACATGTGACCTATCTCTTCTCCCTCCCAAAGTAAACGGAGCCCTGTATACGAGGGCTAAAAAAACAATAATTTAACCAACAAGCAAACACCTCAAGGCTTTAAGAGAACGTATCGCAGTGTGCGTAATATTTATATATGTGTGAGTGTGCACAGCCATGATCGATGCCGATGCGATGTTGCCGCTCCGCGCACTTCCGGTTGCGACGACGCCAACTCGCGTTAGGTGGCGCAAAAATGAAATTTTGGATTAAAGCCTCCTTTTTTAATATGATTTAATTTGAATTTGGAATTTAGTTTTTGATAAGGTGCCTTTGATATTAGGACGCATTTGAAAGATTTTAAATAGTTCGAATTTTATTTTTTTATTTTTTCACAGAGAACTTTTCTATCTTTTTGGGCTTTAAGCCACGGGGTTTAGAACTTTTCTGTAATATTCAGTTACTAAAAAAGATAGCTGCACATATTGTAAGATGTTTCATTATCTCATTATAAAAAAAACTCATAACTTGACTAATTTCAATATGAGAGTTACACGTGAAAATTCATGATAACTTTGTTAACAGGCAGGACAAGGGTACAGGACAATGAATATCCCGCTCCGACGTCTCTTTATCCATCAAAATATGTCAATTTTAGGATTTTTTGGTATTATTCAATGTCTTTATATTTCTAAATAACTAACCTTAGAACTCGAAATTAAAATCATCAGATTTGACTGCCTCGGTGGCGAAGTGGTAGCGTATGCGACTGCTGTGCTTGAGGTCTCGGGTTCGATACCCGGGTAGGACCAAATGATTGTATGTATTAACAAAAAAAGTTTATATCTATGTATATCAGTTGTCTAGTACCCATAACACAAGCTCTGCTTAGCTTAGCACTAGATGGCGTTGTGTGTTATGATGTCCGAAATAGTTTTATTTATTTATTCAATGGAACTCATATAATAATGAGAATTTCGAAAACTATATAGTATCTGAGTCGGTCTTATATCATGCTTCTGTTACCCAACTACAGCGGGGACTAAGCCAAAAGGACGGGTAAGGGCGCCCACACAAAACTGCGAATTCGCAACGCATCGTAAATATCTGCTCGCACCGCAAGAACATCCGATGTAATTCGCATCGTACATTCGTGCGATGTTACGTCACACTTGTTGACAACATTTTTGGTCCACTCTGAGACTTTACTAAACGGCACTACTTTTTTCTTTCTTTTTTTTCGTTACTTTACCTTTACTAGATAGCGCTTTATATTAGATGTCCTAAATATGTATTATTTTATACATATATAATAGGTCTTTACCTATGAAATTGCCGTTTTGTATGCCTTTTTTATTTCTGTTATTCGAAGTAATCACCCATGCAATCGAAGCATCTTTGCCAACGCATTGGCAGTTTATTGATGCCCTTCTTGTAAAAATCAGCTGGACGGAAGGCAACAAACTCTTCAAAGGCATTTTGTACTGCCTCTCGGGAATTGAATTTTTTATCCACTAAAAAGTTGTCTAAATTTTGGAAAAAGTAATAGTCGGTAGGTGCAAGGTCTGGTGAGTATGGCGGATGAGGGAGAGCTTCCAACCCCAGCTCTTGCAGCTTGGAGACTGTCTGTTGCGCAGTATGGGGTCGCGCGTTGTCGTGAAGCAGCTGCAAGACCTGGAGTTGGAAGCTCTCCCTCATCCGCCATACTCACCAGACCTTGCACCTACCGACTATTACTTTTTCCAAAATTTAGACAACTTTTTAGTGGATAAAAAATTCACTCGCGGCTGTTGTTCTACCTTACCTAAACAACAACAGCGGGTAACACCGCGGGGCGAATAAAGACTAAAATAAAAGTAGCCTAAGTGGCTCCTTATATCATCAGCTATATGAGAGTGAAATTCCCGACAAAATCGATCCAGCCATTCTAGACGCGAAGCAAACCGTTTTTTATTTAAATTAATTTTTTGGTGTAATTACGGTTATACTTTCATATGAATTAAGTGACAATTTGTTAAATTGAAATTATTACAATTAGACTCTTCAATTTAATTTCTTTGCAGAGATATTTGAATTCAGAGTTAGATCGTTTTTTTGTTTTTTCGAAAGGTCCCCATTTTTTGACACCCTCATAAATAAATAGATTTAATAAGCAACCTTTGAAAAATAGTCGTTATGTGTTCTAATAATCCATTCACCATTGCACAGTTCTAATAATTCAGGTTCCAATGTCATATAAATTGCAGTAAGCGCAGCGTTTCAATTTGTCACATCGAGGTAGCTTAATTCCAATAACTAACATAGCATCTACCGATATGCAGCTGAATGATTAAAATCGGGCACAGCGCTGCAATATTGGAAATACAGAGAGTTGAATTAAACAGCCAGAGGCAATTTTATACGGGTGACATAGACTTTATAAGTTTTAACGTAGTCGAGTTATAATTTCTCAAACTGTTACTTGTTTCTACCACATCGCAATTCATATAACAGACATAAATCAATGGTCGTCTATCACGTACGTTTCGAAACAAACGTTCTCTTCGAGCTCTCATAGATAAAACGGTAACAGAATTGCAAAGCATTACTCGTTGCTCATGTGGTTTGAGTTTCCGACCGTTATACCTATACAGGGATAATACGTGTATAACTACATCCACACAAAGTTCTAGCTTGCGCCGAGCGAGTTTAATTAGCTCCCCAGTACTCTACCGTACGTGTCTTTGTCACATAATAAGCTAGGAGTATGCGTTAGTTGTTTATTCAGAACGTAATAACTTTGATCGAAAAAGTTTATGCGCTTTCATTCAATTACTATGTTTACTATTTTAACTATTTTTTAAATTATGTTATACATCTACAAGACTTTGGTAATGTTTAAAGTATTTGAAAGTCATTATTTGTGAAAACAAAAATATAATATTCGTTTTATTTAAACACATGTTTGTAAGTTTTAGGTTTTCGATGGAACGTATCAGATTACTAGTTTTTACCCTTGACTCCGCCCGCATATTTGGCGAATAAAAAGAATCCTATGATTTATTCAAATGTATGAGCTATATCAGTCTAAAGTTTGTTAAGAATTACTTCAGTAATTTTTGAGTAGAAGAGTACATCCTTACACACTTTCGCATTTTTAATATTAATAAGAAGTAGAATCCATACTTATTATGTTATAAATACGAAAGTAACTCTGTCTGTCTGTCAGTCACGCTTGAGCGGCCAAACCGCTGCAACGATTTTAATGAAATTTTGCATGGAGATACTTTGATTCTTGAAGAAGGACATAGGCTACTCTTTACTGCGATAACCGACAAAAATCAGGCGGAACCGCGAGCAAAAGCTAGTGTTGAATAAGCTCTAGAAATCAATAAAATAATATTTTGCATAATCAAAATTCAAATTCCTATATAGATGATAAATTACTCTAAATTAAATCAGTGCACCTCTGTAGACTCCACCTGTTATAAACACATACATTTTTGTTTATATCGGATTGACGGCTCGTCGCTCTATCCGTACCTAATTTAAAATTAATACAGCCAGCCGGCACACAGGAAATGAGTATAGAGCTCAGGGAGAAGGGAATCAAGAGTAGGGGGTGATAGAGGGGAGTGGGGGTTATATCCCGATCTATGAATTAGATGGTGCCGTCGCAATGATTTTATAAACATTGGCATTGTGGATAAAAATGTACGATGTTTTGTTTCAGAATAATAGCGATAATTACGTTACTCGACGGCGACTATGTTTGCTTCTTTAACTTCTCTTGGATAGTGAATGGCTGTGAATTTATAAAGGCCTGTAAGTTGTATGGTGCAGTAATACAAAATCAGTGAGGCCTAAAGGAATTTTTTATATTTGGTATATAAAAAAGATAGAAAAGGATCACAATGTATGAGTGGTTTTAAGTTGTAACTATGTTCATTTATCAGTTACTAGTTGTTGCCCGCGGCTCCGCCCGCATATATGTCGGTTATCGCGGCAAATAGTAGCATATGTGTTATTCTGATGTATAAGCTATATTACTGTAAAGTTTCATCCAAATCCGTTCAGTAGTTTTTGCGTGAAAGAGTAACAAACATCCATCTATCCATCCATCCATACTTACAAACTTTCGCGTTTATAATATTAGTATAGATTAGGCATTCAGTCCTTAAGCTGTTTAGGTCTCTTCTAAATATAAACAAATAAATAAAATCGAAGTGTCTTTTTGTAATTTCAAATTAACAGATTTTCATTAAATGCATAATGAAAGTGTTTTTTTTTATGTGATAAGGGACAAATGAGCAGACGTATCGCCTGACGGTTAGCAATTACCGCAACCCGTGGACACCCGCTACACCAGAGGCGTCACAAGTGCGTTGCGGGCCCTTGGGATGGAGATGGGGATGGGGGAGGGGTAGGGGTATGTGCCTCTGGTATCCTCACTCACGCGGTGAAACACAGCGCAAGCGCTGTTTCACACCGGTTTTCTGCGAGGCCTTGGTACAACCGGTACAACAACACCGGTTGAGCCGGCCCATTCATGCCGAAGCGTGACTCTCCCACGGTACATACATACGTCATTGTTTTTTTTTAAATTTATCTTTGTCTGTCTGTTTGTTGATTTTGATGGGAATTTCACTGGCAGATAGCTCATGATAAATATAAGGAGTAACTTAAATTAGTTTTTAGACTAACTTCGCTCCGCGACGTTTATCATGTACCCCGGGTAACATCATCTTCATCATCATCTTCCTAGCCTTTATTATTCCCAAGATTAATTGGGGTCGGCTACCAGTTCAATCAGTTTTACCAGAATAACAGTTTTTCCAAGGAGCGACTGGCATCGGACCTCCGCAACCCTGACGGTGAACTGAATTCGAAAGTTGAACTATGTTATGTACTAGTTGTTAGTATATTTGAGGGCACTGACTTCCCAATAACGATTGTCATGTATGTTCATGATATATAAAATGGTTCCATTACACAATTCATCATTGTATTGCTTACTCTTCACGTTCATAATAAGGATTACTTACCCATGTTTGTTCAACCTCCTTTTTTAACCTCCTCTTACCTCTTATTATTTACAGCTATCAATAAATAAATATCATCATCACTGATCCACAAAACCTTGAACACAAATACATAATTGCTAGAAATTCAATAGAAATAAACATTTTACGACGACCAAGTCGACGATATCCTATTATTCAGTTCATTCACAATTTTGAATTCGACTTGAACGTGAAATCTATTAAAAGTACTAAAAGTCAAAGTCGTTGTACGATTGAGACAGAAAATGATAACATACGTAAAAACACTTGACACCGACAGATTTTAAGATAAACGCAAACATCGAAGCACGTCAGGGTATACCGACCTGACAGGTTTCTCTGTACAGGTAAACTAGATCGTGTATGTTGCACAACTGGTAAGGTATATCTTTTACTTTTTTTTTTTTTTAACGTGTGGAAATCCCCTCGGACCGTCACCCCACCGGGGTTTTTTTTTTTTTTTTTATTTTTTTTTTATTGTTATCCCTTGGGATAACGCTGCTTTCCCCCGTCCATGATAACGACAGGACCTTGCTACTATTCATATATATATTTGCTGTTCCTTGATGTGCCTTGCACCAAGTGCCTCCCATCCATCTCTTTGCTTTTGTTAATTTCCATTTATTGTATGATTACTTTACAGAATGTAGTTAATTTTTCTATTTGTTGTTTAATTACGTTACGGACGTGACTTTGTGTATTTTGTTTTTGTACATGTCCAGTGTTTAATTATGTGTGTATAGTTTTATCTAAGGTGTATTTTAATTTGTTATTTAATCTGTGTGTATATAATCTATATGTGATGTTTGTGTCTGGATGTTTTTTGTTTTTAGCATTAATTCCACCTTTGTTAGCAACAATGTGTATATATGCCTAAATATATGCAATTATTGTAATCCTGGTCGTGAATTTATTATGCTGTTCCCTTTAGTTATGTGTGCGTGTCTGGTGTTTGTGTGCGTGTTACGATATCTCCATATATATTCACTATATACTTCTAAAATCTGTGTGTGTGTGTATGTTCCTGTGTCGTGTGTGTATGATCGAGTGTGTCACAAATATGCCGTACTTAGTCTCGCCAGATAGTCCCACTTTTTGCGGATTGGGCACTCGGCGCTGAAGGCGTTGTGCCCCGTGCTGCTCAGCTTCTCCCCTTGGCAGTTGCAACAGTTTGGTTCTGCACGACTGGCAGCGTCCGGGCATTCGGCCCTTAGGTGGGGCCCTCCGCAATGGCTGCACTTGAGTTCTGTTGTGGTACAGAACTTCCTGCTATGCCCGTATCCCAGACACAGGGAGCACTGCACTAAGGGAGATTGGTCCGCAACCTTAATCGGTTGTAGGTCAATATGCAGTCTCCCTATGTCTAGGGCACGAGACCAAACCGCCGGGGAGACCCTGAGCACCACGTGGCACATGTGGGGATTCTTTGCTCGCCTCCTATAGAGCACTGTCAGCCTGTCCTGGTCCGGTGTTAAGTTCCGGAATATATCCTGGTTTCTGCACCTCACAGCTTTTACCAGGTCCTCATCCGTCTGATTTTTTAGGACGCTGTACAGTACCAATAGGGGATCCCTATTCTTTATCTCTTCCACCACAAGGTCTTTCCTTTTTTCTGTTAGTCTTTTTTGGGCCTTTTTTCTGTCTTCTTCCGTTTTGTAACCAATTATTACTTTTCTGTCTTTGGCCTTTCTTATTTTCTCTGCCTTCACCCATCCCTCGTCCTCGTCCGCAGCTTTCCTCAGTCGCTCTATGACCTGCTCCCCGGTGTCCAGTTCGTTTTTGGACGTGACGACCATCGAGTGCAGGGTCGTCCTCTCCGGGAGCCGAGTTTCAGAGCGACCTGCCACTATCCCCGCATAGGTCGCTGCTTGTGTTCCCTTTCTCTCACTCTCATCGTGTTTTCCAATCATTTCTTTTATTTCTCCTAAAACTTTAACGTTCTCCTTTAGTATCTTCTCATTCTCCTTTGATGTTACTTTTCTCTCCCTCTCCTTTTCCCTATCATCTTGTTTTTCTATTCTTTCTTTTATTTCTACTAGAACTTTAACGTTCTCCTTCAGTATTCTCTCGTTCTCTTTTGATGTTCCTTTTCTCTCCCTCTCCTTTTCCCTATCATCTTGCTTTCCTATGCTTTCCTTTATCTCTCCCAGGACCTTAGCGTTCTCCTTCAACATCCTCTCGTTGTATTCTATTTTTCTGAGGATTTCCTTGTTGGCATTAATATCCGGAACCTCCGTGACCTCGGTACTGTGCCCTTGTTTCGATCTCTTTGCCTCCTCTTCATACGCCTTTATTATTCGTTCTAGGAGATCGACTCTTCTGTCGATCTCCCGCTTTATCTCTTTCTTGAGGTTCCTTGAGTCATTGAGCTGTTGCCTTATTATTGTACAGGATTTGGTGGCATAGTACATACGTTCTTCTATAGGGATCGTCTGGAAGACCTCTTCGATCGACGGATCCCTAATCTTCTGCGAGTTCTTGGCCGCGCCGGACGTTGGTGGTGTTTTATACATATTGATGTATGTGTTATGTGTGACAGAGTGTGATGTGGTGTATAATGTGTGTGAACGGGGAAAGTTGTCTATTTTGTAAATGTGTGTAAATGTGTGTTCAACCCTGTATGGGGGGGTGTGTCAGTGTCAGTATGTAAATGTTTGTGTAGCCCTGTATAGGGGGGTGTGTCAATCGTACAACTAACTTAAACAATAAGGTTTGTGTAGAACGTAGTTCTACACAGTTAAAAATAAGAAAATGAAATACAATCAAACAAAAGTTTTTCGCTCTAATTTGAGCCGGTCTATTAATTTTTGAGGTGTATAGTGCCTCTGTCAATAAATTAAAATAAGTGCGAAATTAAATTTAAGTGATTAAAATTTTTCCCTGGAAGTTGGATTAAGGGGTCAGTGACCTTTACTCCAAAAAGTGTATGTGGCCCAGTGAAAGATGGGGGTGGGCGGTCAATTTTCCAATTTTCCGTGAGGCGGATCCGGACGAGAGTGGTGTCGTTCGACGGGTAATTAACAGGGCTATCTAAATATGTATAAATGATAATTAGGAAAACAAAGGCTATCGAATTAATCGACAAAAACCTCAAAAATGACTAAAATTGAAATTTAGATGTCGGATTTCTAAGGTCCTATTTACCAGATTTAATTAAAAGAGGTGTTGTTAGATAGGTCGTGACGCGAGCTATCTAGATATGTATAATTTATTATTTCCAAAAAATAAGGGGGCAAGTTATTAAAAGAAAATCTCAGAAAATTTTCGAAAAAACGTTAAATTGAGTTTTGTATGTTAAAAATTTGCTACTTTTATTAACCAGATCTTAATAAAAGAGGTGTTATTAGATAGGCCTAGATGAGTTCTATCTAAATATATATAATTAAAAATTCCGAAAATAAATTTCGAAGAGTTATAAGCAAAGTGCCTTGGAAAATTCCTTAAAAATACCGAAAGTCAAAATGAATGTGGAAATTTAGCAACTTCTATTTATCCAACCTATACAAAAGAGGTGTTATTAGATAGGCCTTGATGAGGGCTATCTATATCTGTAACTATGTCAAGTTTGAGGCGAAGCGTTATCGAATAATTCGACAAAAACCTCGAAAATTAAGCAATTTAGAAATTCAAAATTATTCTAAGTCCAGAAATTAAAATTTTTCTATGTTTTTCAGGTTATTTTCTTCCCACGGGACGCAGGAGTGTCTACAAAGATGATATCAACAAAAAACAACGACACCAGCAGCCGTTTTCAATTAAAATTTCGCACACCCCACCGGGGTTTGCGGCGGGGCGGTGTGTCGGACTCGAACCGACTAAAACCACACGGTGTGCCACTCTGCGCCTGTGAAGGGAGGAATCCGGGAACTGCAGTTATTAACACGTCCGGACCCCTCCCAGTGCCTGCCCGCACAGAAGCGGGCACCGTCACCTAATGGACTCTCAATGTAGGCGACGTACGGCATACGCGTACGTCGCCCCCTCGCGGGTGGCCACTAGAGCGGATGGAGGGGAAGACCCGTCCCGACCATCCGCGGCCACACTCAGGGCGGCATGAGGCGCTGATAGGCGCGCCTCCGCCGCCCGGTTCGCCGGCGGCGGATTGGGTCCGAGTGGACATCGTCCTCCCGGGCCTTCTCCGCCACCTCCTTCTGCGAGATTACATCTTCGCAGAAGGTTGCGACCGCGGTAAAACTGCTATCGCTACCGGCCATGGAGCGTATGACGGCCGGTAGCGAGAGATCTCCTCCGATAACTGCAGTGAGGGCCCGGCGCTGCAATGCCCATGCGGGGCAGATCGCCAGCGTATGCTGGGCCGAGTCCTCACTGCAGTCGCAGTGGTGGCAGGCGGGACTCAGTTCCCTCCTGGCGACCAAGTGCAGGTACTTCCCGAAGCAACCGTGCCCGGAAAGGACCTGCGTCAGTCGGAAGGAAAGGGTCCCGTGCTGCCACCCTGCCCACTCGAGGATGACCGGCTGGAGAGCCTCAACGGCGGCAAAGCCAGCGCGTGGAGTCTCCAGCCGGAACGACCATCTAGCCATAGTGGCTCGACGGGCGGCTTCACGCCACTCGCGTACCTCTTCGGGCGGAGGGCGATAGCCATACTCCGCCCGATATTCAGCCACCCGTCGATAAATTGCTGGTTATAACAATCAAACCTGCCAGGTACACCTTGAAGTGTATGTCTAGCTTAACTCTTGCGCCTGAATGAGTATTTTTATTGCATTATTACTATTAGAAGCCTTTAACAATTAAATGCTGGACATAGATATTTTGCTCAACTAGGTAATAGACGGGTCACTTAATGGTAAGCAACTCTAGTTACTCATGGATACCTCAACCCTACAACTCAAAAGTCATAAGTGTGTTGCCGCCTTTGTTGAGTACCCGATTCTAAATTTATAATAGTTAAGTTTCAAAATACAGTTATACCCTTTCCTATGAAATTTATACTAAGTTTCTTCTTTTTCTTTCACTTAAAAATTTATAGAGAATCTCACAGTCTTTGTTAATGAGATATTATATAACATTAGTTGTTATTGTCACAAAGTACGCATTTTGAATTTTAATACTAGCTTTTGCTCGCAGCTCCGCCCGCGTGTATCTCAGTTATTTCGGTAAAAAGTAACCTATGTCCTTCCTCAAACATCAAAGTATCGCCATGACAAATTTTATCAAAATTGGTGAAACGGTTTAGCCGTGAAAGCGTGACAAACAGACAGACATAGTTACTTTCTAAATTTTAATTTTAGTATAGATATATCGTATATTTTTATCCGTAAGACTCTAGACGGTATGATAACTGCAAGAAAAGTACTGTCTAATCGATTTTTTCACTTATGGAAATGTTCCACTTAATCAGAAGCTGATGACTTCTATCACTAGGTCTATCACTATCACTCTCAACTTTTGTCAGTACTTTCTACACGATCTTGAATATTTCATAGGTAGGTTCTATTATTACTTCCATTGAAATGATAATTCGGAGGTCTAGCCGTCCCGCTGAGAATACACATCTCTATGTTTTCATTTTAAGCCAACTTTATTACAACTTTTCAGCGCTTTTCAGGCATAAGTTGTTGAAGTTTTGTTCCTCTTGCAGCTATTGTATCTTGGACAAAATAATAATGTATTTAATTTAACTTAAATGTATATACATAAATCACTCCAATTTGATTTTCCTGTCCACAGTAGGTACCACCACCGCACTACTCCATATTACGAACAATATACGTACAGGTTTTGATGATGGGAGGCTAACGGTGCATGATTTTAGCACCGCCTTTTACATCGTTGACTACGACACCGTTGATTCGTTTGTGGAATGCATTGCCACTGTCCATCAGACGAACACGAACTCTCAGGAGTTTCCAAAAATTATTGAGGTAGCATTTTTTCAATTGACTATGCTTATCCATGTCTCGTGTAGGTATTCCGTTTTGTGTTGAGTATATACTCGTATGTAACAATGAGTTTGCAAAACAAATAATCTCTTGATATGATGCTGCTAATGCAACTTCTCATTTCATCGTTAATCTCCTTCTATATAATCAGTGGTTGTCTAGAAGAGTTCGCAAATCGCGATAAGACCGCACATTGTTCCATTTTTTCTTTATATAATTTAGTTGAACTTTGTTTGTGTAATTTTCTTTGGATAATAAGACTTAAATCGTAATGTTATTATGTCTTTTGTACAATAAAGGAGTTGTCTATATATCTATCTACTCACATAAATAATTATCCTGTATGTGTATGGTTAGTACAAGATTGATTGCAACGATTGGGAGTATCATAGGTCCATTTAAATTTCGAATTAATCCTTTTTACGAGACCTTGGTCAGATATAGTTACTTTAAACTGAGAAAGCTTGTGCCAAATACTAATTGTTCTCGTAATAGTTTAGCCCTAATCTTAAACATGAAATTTGACATGACATGAAACTTTAAACCTACTTTAACGCGAATGACAAAGATCATCGTATCCTTTAATAAACATACACAACATCCAGATTACACTGATCTTTGGCGGATGTCCTTATTATGGAATACTTCCACCGACATTCTCTTTATATTTCTGTCGAGGTGATTGCTGTACTAGTTACGATTTTTTGTTTTTTTAATAAAAAATAATCATTTTCGACATTAGCCCATTTTATAAGGTCCTAGAGTTTCTCTCAGTATACCTATAAATATTCATTCTCATTCTTAGAGTGGCTGGTTTACTATCAAATTATAATAATGTGGTAACGAATATGGCCATTTTTATTTTAATTAAATTTTATATAGGTTATCTTTTAATGATATACAAGCGTACATTCTAAAAATATGTTCATGTAGAACTTGTGCGGTAAGTTTGAAATCAAAAAAGTCAAATTGTTTAGAGATTTTAAAATTATTGCAAATATAGGTTTAATCAACAAACTGATCAAGAACTAAACATGATTAATAAATTATTACATCAATCATTTACAGACTTTAACAGCCCACTGCTGGACAAAGGCCTCTCCAAAGAATGGAGGTTTTAGCTTCATATACCACGCTGGCTAGACAGTTTGGTGTAGGTTTTTAACCGACTTCCAAAAAGAGATATGTAGATGAAACTTTAAGAAACCGATCTAATAACTAGTAGTCATGCAAAGCCATAAAACAGACTCTAAAAAAACAGCAAAACAAAACTCCCTGCCTGGAAAGACTAAAAAGCGAAACTATTACATTTGGCTTGGCACCGACTTCAAACCTATGAATAGGTAGCACATAGAAATAACAGTGTTTCATCAATATTAAAGGTTTGCATATGAGGTGTATTTAATTAAATCTTTATTATGTTATTTTATACTTTTTAGTTTTTGAAGTCGATTTTTTTAACTAAGTTTTTTGCTGTTGCAAGTTTTCCATCTCTTTGCAGTGATGTTGTCGTACGTAGTTGGTTTCCTTATTCACTTCTTACGACACCCATTGGATGAATATGATCATTCTGTATTCTAAATCCTATTATTACTGGAAACTAACACATTTAGACTGTTGCAATATGTTGTTTCAGCTGTCCTAGTCAGGCCTCTACATGGCGGTATATGGTCTATGTTATGAAGATTGCTATTAACGAATAGTCCTTGTGACAAAAAAATTTAGGCCTTATTTTTTATTTTTAAAGGAACCTTTTGATAAATGCAAGACAAAGCAGATGTTTTGAAGAGTCCTAAAATGAATAAATCCTTTTCTACATAAATGGGGATTGCAATCATCGCAGACAAAGTCGTTGGAAGCATTGAAAAACTTTGAACAGAATACTTTAATTAGTTTACTCAACGCCGAAGCAGCGTACGTGAACCGCTTTGCTGCAGGCTACAAATTTAATCGAAAACTACAGAGGGATTTCTCGTCAATTTTTATCCGTATACATACTTCCATATTAATTTATGTACTTCACACTTAGAAAAACAGCAGACCTCAGAAAAATAACTATGTATATTATTTTATATACTTTAAAATAAATGGTTTTATATCGCAGCTCTTTCAGACTCTATTTGCAGGATGCTACAGCATAGTAGGTTGTAGTAATATTTTGATTGTTAATTAGATTCCATAAGTAAAGAAAATTACCCGCAGTTGTCGATTTTTTTTTCTTGCAGATTCCTATTTTGTATGCCTAAAATATTTCAAACATAAATGTTAAAATTAACCATAAAATTTATAAATTATTTAAAAATATCCACTTCCATTGGAAAACTGATATGATAAATCTTCAAATTTAAACAAAATCAATCACATTATTTACAACGAAATTCAAACATTCAGACACAACAAACCGACCCCAAAGTACCCAAACGATTAACATATGAACGAAGCACAAAGAGCCTAATCATATTATCAGCTTCTAGATTAGCGGTAGGAAGATATAAAGGGTCCATTGTAGTGCGGCAGAGTTGGCGGAACCCCCCCGCCCCCGAGCCTCGTGCCCACGGAAATGGCGGCGGAGAGCGGAGACAGGGACATCCGGAGAGGTGAAGCTAGTGGTGCCCGGTTCAGCATAAACTCCGGTATTGTTAGACGAACACCTAGTAGGAGTCACTTTTAGAAATTTGTATTATAGCCAGCCACCATCGCACTGTGGACGATTTGCTTACTAACTGTACTTGTGATTTGTAATATCATATTTTGTTTGGGATCAAAAAGGCTACAAGTGCAGGCGATTTATTTTTGAATGTTAGTTTAGAAGTTATTATAATGACGTATTAACAATAATATGCAAAATAACAGTAAAGTGTAGGCGATTGATGACGATAAGTACCAAATACATGTAACAATATACAGATGGTTCTGTACCGAAGGGTTAAATACCTAGTCATTAAATTCGAAAAAAGCAAGCTAAATAAACATGTACGTACATATCCTAATACCCACGTCCCCGAACGATTAACATTATCGTATAAAATAGTATTTTTCTTGTTAGCTTAACTTTGTACAATACACAATATTTGTTCAAAAGCAAATATTATAAAGATTTGTACTGATTTGTACCCAACGTGTTCGTATTTAATAAACTCAAGTAATAACCTCTACTGTCGTAAGACGGGTTTTGAAGAATCAGATATGAAAATTGAGAGTATGAGGAAATAAAAGATATACCAGAAACGTAGGCAAGGCACATATGCAAGGCAAGTACTGTACTTATTATATTTCCAACACTTTCAGTTTTCTACAGATTGATTTCATTACGGGTTTCAAAACAGTTTAATATCTCCTGGCACTTCCCAAATGTCATAAAGTTTTTGTGTTGATTCCTGGTGGACAGGAGTAATAGTGGTGGGCCTGTGGGCGGGATTAGTTCCATTAAAAAACTCAAATTTACTATCACCTTAAAGTTCAAACTAAAAACTTATAACTAAAGTAGTTAACTTGCGTCAATTTGCAACGAAATCACTTTAAGACGTCAGTGCTGACTCAACTTTCCTTGAATTATTAATTTCATTTGAACCATAATCATAATTTTTATATTGTAATTTTATATGACTGTGTGTAAGAATAAATAATAATTTGTTTTAATAGTACAATGGATTCATTAGATTATTAAGAATTTGTTACCAACGCCATCTAGTTTACAGTTGACAATGTTCTTGTAACTAAAGAAAGCGCCCTCTAACTAAGATATGCTGTACTAATTATATAGAAGGGTGGTATGAAACACATACTCAATTTCACCCTCCCTATCGTAAAAGTTACTGTGATAGTTTAGTATAGATGGTGTCAGAGTTTCGTTACGTTCTGTTGACCTTACAATATTCTCATTTATAAAGAAGAAAAGTTCGTTAGTTGCAGGTATTATATAAACTGTATTTACTGTTTTAATATAGATTATTTTATATTTATATAGATAGATATATAGCTATCTATCTATATGAATAAAAATTAATCATCACAATGTATGTAGGTACGCGCATAACTTTAGAACGGCTGTTCCAAATTGGATGATTCTTTTTTGTGGTTTTAACTGTCAAGACAAGGTTTTTATAGAAGAAAATTATAAGGAAGGGTTATATTTTCATAGTCCGCGACTGTACATTACCCGTGGAAACTTGAGGCGTACCTACATAAATATTAAAACAAGTTTTTCGGAAACTTAGGTATGGCGGCACGAAGTTCGCTGGGTCAGCTAGTAAGCTTATAATAAGCACATGTCGTACTTTCTTGCAATGTCAATATAATGTTGAGAAGTTACAGTAATTGAAAACTTTTTATTGTAGCACCAGAAAAACAGCCTCAATACTTGCTGTATCCTCATCATCATCAACAGCCTTTAACAGTCCACAGCTGGATTTAAACATTTCCCTACTCATTATGAACAAATAATTGCGTGGACAAAAAAATCATAAAGTCTTGTGAATAAGCAACTTTCAGTAGAAATATTATATATATTTTTTCGCTATAGTTACATTTGGTTTTCAGCTTTGATTATAACAAAAATATTAAAAAAGTTATGAGAAACTTCTTTTGTCTCTTCACTCTTAAAACTTTCTAAGGATCTACTTATGTAGTTATTATTTTTTTCCTAAAGCTTTCAGATGATATATATATTGAGATTCCAGCATAAGCTTATTATCTGCAGCCTTAGGTCCCCAACGAGAATAAGACACATACCAATTGGTGTACATTTGATAATCAAATGGATCTAAATACACAGACGTTTCATTCTCCATGACTGCCTGCAGTATTTCCTCAGGTTTTAAGGGTCTATATGCTAACTCAGCCATTCGTTTGCCAGCCAATAGTTTTGTAACAACTTCTATAACAGCATCGATACCATATCCTCGTAAAGTTTGAGCAACGGAATGAACGTTAAACTCTCGATCAATACCGTGATATTCCATGAGCATCTTCTTTAAAATAAATGACAAGCTTCCGTAATCAGTTCTTGGAAATAATATTACCTCAGGAAAAACTTTATACATCTTTGCTTTTGCCGATAACCACGGCTCTGAAGCTGTTCCTAAAACTAATATTTTATCTTCGGCTTTAAGTGGCTTAATAATTTCTTTGAAAAAATCTCTGGAAAGTCGCGTGGGATCTAACTTTTTTTCTTCAGCTGGCACAGCTTTGTAAAACAATTTATCAGCCTTGTCCACAAAAATTATTGTTGGTTGCATCATTCTACTAATTTTATATACGTAGGTCCACAAAGTTTTGGTATTTTTTGGACCTGGAAATTTATTGTACACTGAAAAAGGAGAAAGATCAATTAATAAAGCATTGCACTCTGTAGCAACTGCGTAAACTAATGTTTTTTTGCCACATCCTTTAGGACCTACTATCAATTGCGTTTTTTGCTCACTGTCCGCTCCTAGGCTCAAAAGACATCGAATTCTGACTTGTTCTTTGACATCACCAATACATGCTGATGGAAATGTAGGTGTCCAGGCAATAGCTCTACAATCAGCAGCCGCATAATTTCTATCACCCCAAAAGTCATCAAGTGTCACTCGCGGATATTGTCTGACTATCCCTTCATCAACCAAAGATTGGAACATTACTTGTGGAGTAATTTTTTCCGGCTTAGGTTCTTTAATTTTTTTTGGCTTTTTTCTTTTTAAAGTGATGGGTATCTTTGCGTTAAAGCTGTCATAATCTGCTTTTAATGCCTTTTTTAAAATTTCTAATTCTAATCTCATAACTTCGTCAACCACAGGTCTTAGTTGCAGCTGCACATCCTGATAGGCGTTTTCTGTTACCAGTTTCAGAATATATCCCTTTATTGCATCGTTATCTGCGTCCGGCTCGTCAAAATCTTTCCACTGAGTTTCATAACTTGCCCAAGTAATGCCTAGATTTTCAAGATATTCTCCTATATTTATATAAACTCCAGGGTCTGAATCTGGATTAAAACGTGATTTCTTATATTCCAACAGACGTCTTGCTTCCTTATCTTTTGCTTCTTGGGCCAAGCGCTTCTTTTCTTCTTTAGCTGCCAATTTTTCGGCTTTAATTTGTTCTTTCGTTTTTTTTGCACCCGCTTCGGCTTTTAATCTCTTTTCCTCTGCCTCCTTCCATTCAATATATTCTTCAATAGTAAACGTCTCACCTTTTACTATTAATATTGACCCACCTTCTTCCGGATAAGGAAATTCATCAAAAACACGAACAACTTCAAACCACTCACAAAACCACTGTCTTATTTCATCTGATATATCTTCCATTATGTCACCTTCTTTAAATTTTAATATTCGTGTCTTTTCTGTAAGTTTTTTTTTCATCCATTTCTCGTAATAAGCTTGTCTAAATTTGCGTCTTGTTTCTTTTACTTTTGCTAACTGCACTTTAGCTGATGGTGGTTTGAATGAAGAAATTACCATATCGAGCCTCTCCTTAACTTTATTTTCTCGATAATGTTCTCTTTTTATTTTCATGTACTGTCTTAGTATATGTTGTATCAAACTACATGCTTTCCTTCTTAAGGCTTCTTTAGCAGCTGGTTTTTTAAGACCTGCTAACTCTAAATACATGTTTTCATCTTTATATTTCTTATGAGATATTTCTTTTATAATACATCGAGCTCTTTCCATTCTTTGGATATTAAATACATGACCTTCATACTCGTCACGAAGTCTTTTTTCTTCTAATTCTTGAGGAGTCAAAACACAGGTATCTGATTCTACATCAATTTCTATTCCTAAAGCCATTTTTCTTCTTATCTCTGCTTCTTTCTCTTCTTGCAGCCTTTCTTCTTCCTCTCTTTTCTTTTGTTCTAAGAGCTCTAATTCAGAAGCTGTTGGTGTTGGATCACCAATGCGATTACCCGCGTATATTTGATCCATTATATACTGCATTTCGGCTTGACGCATTTCAAAAGAGTACAAAAAAGGGCAAATAATTTCCACATCAAAAGGTATTATTAACAGTTGTTGACAAGCATTATCTGTATATGTGTATTCATAAACTTCAACCGATTGTAGTATTTCTTTTAATTCTATGATTCGACAGGCAAGTGCATCTATAATGATTTTGATGTAGGGTCGTCTCTGCACTTGTGTCATCTGATCATAGCAATCACACATCTTATTATAAAGCTCACAATATTTACCGTAAACTCTGGCTACAGTTTCAACAGCATTTGACTGGGGTTTGATACCTATATAGTTAACAGCTAATTCTTGCAGCCGTGCATCTTCTGCTAATGTCTTTTTGAAACTTTCTTTCATCTTCAACCAAATTGCATAATAATCTTTAGTAGACATTTTTATATACTATTTTTTGTGGTCTATTTTAACTCATAAAGTGTGCAAATCTAAATGTACTTTAACATTTTATAAATAAATTCAAAAAAAATAACAAAAAGAAAGAAGAAAATATCAATCACATGTCAAAATATATGATGTTAGTTGTCAAAATGGACCTTTACAATATTTTTTTAAGGTTGGCGCTCTAAGTAAACCTTCATATAATGCTTTTATATTTTAAGAAATTACTTACATCGTCAACCAATAGATTAAAGATATATGCCATGCCATGGAACATGGAAAGGCAATTCTTAAAGTATCACACCGTGAATAACCAGTCTAATGATTAGTTGATTCTGAATGCTACTGGTTATGAGTTCGATTCTAACCCAGAAGAAATACTAGTGCGATGTGGACTATAATTTATTTGAGAACATTTAGTGAGTTCAATATAACGATCATGAGGTTAGAAACGTATGTAAGTATGGGAAGTTGCTTAAAAAAAATTTGAGTTGAGTGGCTCGCAGTGTAATTTATCGATAGTATGTATGTACTTAGAAATAAATATGAGTTCTGAATGTGAAGCTATGAAAGAATATAGTTTATTTTATTATAATTGAATATGAATCACAAAGTATAATATTTTGGTTGCCTCTCACTCGTTTATTTTAATGAATGGATGCCCCCTTACTATACTAATAGAGGAGATTGAATTTTAAAACTTTTTCTTGAGGTAAATTAATCCATCATGAATTAATCAATATGTTTACATTTTGAATACATTTTAATGTCCTGCCTTTAATCAGAAAGGATCTCCTTTCATGCATTGCATGTGCAGAAAGAAAAAATAACGTTTGGGTTAGAAACATCGTTCATTTTGCGATTTCGTCGAAAACAGTACATACCTATTAAATATTTATTTATTCCTTCATTTTTCATATTTTTGTTTAAAATATTATTTTAATCCATAACAATATTGTAGAAAAAAGGATGTCAGTACGAAAAATACTACTATAATGCAATGTCATTTCTACTTTTACTCCATTATCAAAGCTATCCATTTCAAAATGCGTATCTTGTAAGGGTGTGATAACAAAGAGACGACCAATGGTTACAGTAAAAATGTTTTAAGTGTGCCTCCGTACGTTCCATTGAACATTTGAATTGTATGCGCACGCGCACGAGCTCGTCATCAGCGTCCGGTGCATGATGCCAACTATTAAATATGATTGGATTTAAGAAGTAAGAGGAAGCGACAAATAAGGTTTACAATTAAAATTAAAAATAAATGATTTTTCGTCAATACGTTCATTTGTATTGCTCTGGCTATTTCTATGTATGTAATACATGCACTTATTTTAAAAGTGAACTATTTCTTAGTCTTTTTATATGCATTTGAGAACTGACCTCTGTTTAGTATTAATTATCAAAGTAAAATCAGATGTGATGGTCAATATATAATTATTATTATACAGAGATTAAACGTTGGTTGAAACAAAATGTGATCAAAGATCAGATGTCACCACAATAGGATTTTTCGGCGTCGATATTCATACTGTGGTAGTAGTCTTTGGGAGAAAAATGGTTTAAAACTCTGTTAAAGTAGAGATTTCTAGAGGTATAACTTTGAGAGAAGTCTCTAGTAACAGTACTTTATGAATATCAAAAATGTAATGCCAATATGTTGGAATCATTTGATTTAATTTTTTGAAAATTATATATTAATAAGGTATACTAGGAAGCGGTATGTTGTCACTTAGAAGTTTTAATAAATGATGTGATTCATCACCATTTTTCCCATTAAAGGTGGCATACTCCATGTTTGACACAAAAGTATCTGAAGCACAATTCCTTACTTGATCTGATCTGTAAAGCGTTTAAAACTGAAAGATATAAAGTAACTGAAACGCTTATAGTAAACAAACACGAACGGGACACGAAATGGTAGTGTTTGGACGCGCTTTTTCAACGTTTTAAATTTCACTTTGCAATTTTTTTTCTTCGTTATAAAGATTTAATAAAATCCTAATCTTTAAATTATTTTTAGTGGATCAAGCATCATACAAATTTTGGTAACCGTCGTAGTCTTATTCTATTCGGAAGTAGTTATCTCGCTAGGCCACTCCGCTACTCGCTGTAGCTTATATTTTAGGTCAAGCGTTTCCCCAAAATGCAATGTAACAATGATTTATTCACCAACCCTCGCATGTATTCATTACTGGTGTAGAAATTTAAGCTATTTATTTTGTTAACTCTGTGCCGGGCAATAAACGCCAAAGGGGCGATTATAAGGAATAAATGTAAAAAAAGTTTGTAATCCGTAATATGGTATCTCCTTGATATTGTTTGAAGATATTTCAAGATTTTGAGAAAAAGACAGTCTCGACGATTTAAATTATGATAATTTATTTTGACCACATTAAAATTGAACTTGTCCGGAGGTTTTAAAAGTTACAGTTTCATATTTTACGGTTTTCAATGACCTACTAGCAATTTTAAGGATAGATTAGTTTACAATGACCTACTCGCAATTTTAACGATAGATTCGTTTTCAATAACCATTAGACATTTAATGTTGTCATTTTTAACCCCCGACACAAAAAGAGGGGTGTTATAAATTTGACGTGTCTGTCTGTCTGTCTGTGGCACCGTAGCTTGCGAACGGATGAAGCTATTTCAATTTTGTTTTTTTTGTATGAAAGGTGAGTTACGTGCAAGTGTTCTTGAACATGTTTCATGAAAATCGGTTGACTCGTTTAAAATATATTGGGGTGAAAGTGGGGAAGAATAACAGAATGTCTGCAAAAATATCATTGGCGTATGATTACTCGATTAAGTGCTTGAGTAGGGGTTTTTTTAAATTTTGAATTTACAGTTATGAATATAGGGCCACAACCTACGGTTACCTATCACCTTTAAGAAAAGAGCGTACTCCTTCTTAAAAGGTCGGCAACGCACGCCTCTGGTGTTGTGGGTGTCAACGGGCGGCGGTAATCGCTTATCACCAGGCGATACGTCTGCTCGTTTGCCCCCTAATCCATTAAATAATATATAATATATTAAAAAATACAATAATCGCTCGTTTAAAGATATTAAATAATAAGTGTAACTAGTAAATGGTTCTGTAAATATCCCACTTTAATAGTTATTATTATAATTTATTACTATTAGTTTGGGTCTTTACATTTTGTATAATTCTGATATAAGTCAAGGGAATATGTTCAGATATCAAATTGTTAATTGTGGACTAAAATTTAATCCCGGAATAAGTCCCAATTACTTCTGGGTACCACCCATACATTTATTTACCACCGGAAAGTAATGGCAGAATGATTGACTGCCTAATAGACTGCTACAGAGGGGTGAGACGCTGCTTATTCAGTTTGTGTGCGCAATAAATATGTTTCTACATAATGTTTGTTGTTATAAGTCAGTTGGATTTAAATGAAAGTGTCTTTGAATTAATAGTGATCGATAACCCTTGCTGAGCATGAACGACTACATATAAATAATAATATCTTTACACATCTAATACACAGCCGTCTGATCCCAAACTAGACAAAGCCTATAAATAAATATTTCGGACATCTAACACACAATGCCATGTAGTCCCAATCTAAGTAGAGCTTTTGTTATGGGTACTTACTTACTTCGCTGGCTCAGGGACCCAAAGTGTGTCTTGGACTCCGACAGTAGAATTCGCCATTCTTTCCTATTCTTTACCAACTCAGACCAATCGGACACTTTCATCTCTTCGATATCCCTCGCAACGTCATCATTCCAGCGGTATCTGGATCGTCCTACCGGCCGCCGCCCAATGGGCCGCCCAAGGTATGTTTTTTTAACTGCTCGATCCTCACCCATTCTTTCGATGTGGCCAAGCCAACGAAGTCGGGCAGCTCTTA
The DNA here is from genome assembly GCA_949125395.1 of Diaphora mendica. Classification (NCBI taxonomy): domain Eukaryota; kingdom Metazoa; phylum Arthropoda; class Insecta; order Lepidoptera; family Erebidae; genus Diaphora; species Diaphora mendica. Next base: position 29,893,725 of record OX421312.1, on the reverse strand, counting down.
TTTCCCCGATTATATTTGGCATTGACACTAGGCTCTCTATCTTCCGGTTGGGTACTAGACAACTGATATTAATACATATATAATAATAATAATAAATATAAATATTTTGGACATCGAACACACAACGCATATACTTTTCTTTGTAAATACATACATATTACAGAAAACACCCAAACTCCGAAACAAATATTTGTAGAACATACAAACACCTATCCCGCCCACACGCCCTCAACTATAACTCCTGTACAGCTGGATCAACAGCAATGACCCACGAACACACCGAGTTATGACACTCGGGAAGTCCCAGGAAAAATTAAACTGTCTTGGAACCCGAAACGAAATTAATCAGAAGAAAAACTGTAAGAGTTGGAAATTAACTAGACAAAGCCTGTATTATGGTAATCCGACTGCTGATAAACATTCCTATTTATTTCTAAATACATACATCATCATCTTCATCTTCCTAACCTTTATAATTCCCAAGATTATTTGGGATCGGCTACTAGAACAACCGGATTTACCTGAATATCAGTTTTTACACGGAGCGACTGGCATCGGACCTCCGCAAACCTGAGGGTGAACTGAATTCGAAGATTGAACTAGTTGTCAGTATATTTAAGGGCACTGAGTTCCCAATAACGATTGCCATAGATGTTCATGACAATCGGAACCGACGGCTTAACGTGCTCTCCGAGGTACGGGCGGGAAACACAACCATTTCCCAGACTCCGGGCTGCTATTAAGAATTTCTTGTAAGAAAAACCCAACAGCAGTCCGCCCCGGAAACGAACTCGAGACCTCTTAATCTGTAGTTGCTTACGCTAACCACTGGACCAACGAGGCAGTCAGTAAATACATACGTACTTGCATTATAGATAAATTACACTCAGACAGAAGAAATGATCGTGTTCACCACACAAAAATTTGTTCTGTGTAGGTATCGAACCCACGTCCTCTGGCTTGGCAGCCGGGTCACTAACCACTAGACCTGTACGGGTCTGTTTCATTGAATAAATCGTTTCCTGATCGATTGATCAGTAATGACGCTGAGAGCCTCTATCAACATGATGGAATTCTTCTACACGCTGACGCCAAGAAGAGTTATGGAATCAGGCGTTATGGAATCAGGCGTTACTTTGCGGAAATCCATGACATGCTTTTAGACCTGGATATTTGCCTCGCGGAATTAAAGCTAAATATATTTCATAGCATTTAATGCCAAGAAGAGTGTTATAAGTTTGACACGTCTGTGTGTACGCCTAAACAAATACACTGGTTATTTATCAAATCGTATACTCAGATGAAAACTTGCCACCTTGAAATCTGAAGAACCTTATCAACAAGAAAAAAAAACATGAAGATAGTGATAGATTTCATTTAAAATCAATCGTTATGAAATGAATTATTTAAGCGTGAAAAGATAATGAAGATAGTTCCCAAAATAAACATCATAATAAATTAGCATCAGCTTTAGCAAAGGGCTACATAATTATTGAATTAATTCAACCCTAAAATATATCAGTGCGGTCTTTTGTACCACATGAGAAAAAAATAACAGTGTAATTCACGGTTGTCACCGCAAAATTGTAACCGTTCAATGATCGCAGGGATCGTCACACGCGCAATAATTTGATACGCTTGGTGGGGACTGTCAGACCCCTTCATATTTGATGGTATCAGGACATCTACTCATGTAGAGTACGTATGTAATAATTTGTTTTTGATACATTCATTATCAAGTTCAGATAAGCTATTTTTCAAATTGAATTTGGTTTGATAACAAGTTTTATATTAGGAAGACAAGACTTTAGGCTAATTCCAATGAAATAGGTATGATATTTGTATTACATACTAGTATTATTTTAACCTGTGAAGTATTAGCTAAATAAAGAAATTAGAAAATGTCATGTTTAGAGACAGTTGATAATAGACAATGCAAGATAATGTAAGAAATAAGACAACGAAGCTAAACACGGTATATTTATTTGTTAATTGAAGTTAAAATGGGGAAAAGCAGGGACTAAAAAAAACATGTTAGAGAGACAGATGTAAAATTTTAAGGTATAGGTATTATTGATGTATTACTCAACGTAGGTAAACTTATCAAAAATATTTGTACCTTACTGAATAATCTACTCTATAAATGTGCCAATTCATACTTAACATTCATTGACAGAAAGATTAACTATCGACATACTATGGTAATAAAAAATACTATATATTACTTGCTTCATAATCAAATAAGTAGCCTACCAGTGAAACCTATAAAGAACTGATTAGAATTAAGGCTTATTTAGAATTTGTTTCAATCCTTTAAAGGCGCTTTTCCGAATATATAAAACACACGTCAATTTTCACTGGTATTTGTAGGTACGTATGTCTTAATGCCTAGCGTGTTAACCCCAACAAAATCGGACGCCAGCCACTCCCAACCGATTCCACAGAATTATGTGGCGTACGTATTGACAGCACTCGGCAAAATTAGAACAGTATCGAATCGTGTCATATAAAGCGCTCGAAAGCTCTTAATTAACAGCGTAACACGGCGCGTGGCGGGTTTTAGACACGGTACTATATGTACCCATTATTATTGAAGTACTATGGATGGTTCTCAGGGTTAAAACAAGCATGTATAACTTGCGATGCTGAGAGTTCATTATACAGGCAGTATATTATTACAATGTATTTTTATTTTTTTTAGCAATTTGTTGGTGGGTTTTTGAAGTCGGAACTACGAGTATACCTTAGGGTGACCAAGATAACACATAGTAAAATGAAGTTATGTAAAAGTTTTTATACATTTATTTGTTAATAATTTGCAAGTGAAAAGACTACATTTAAATCACTTTCAGCAAACTTAATAGCTTTGTGTTTGCGTTTACAAATTTATGTAGAGCTATGTGTATTCAGGTATCTATTCGAGGACCTAAATGAATTAATTCATTGTTCAAAATAACGATCTTTTAAAAAGTATTAATTCGTATAATATCATGTTTTATATCGTATAATATTATGTTTTTACATGTTATCATTGTTGATAAACTTAATAAAATTGGCCAAGTGCGAGTCGGACTTGCGCAGGAAGGGTTCCTTACCATTATCTATACATTTCAAGCGTCTACCTGTTGCCATTATAAATATCGAGCAAAAACGAGCAGAAAAATCACGTATGTTCTATGGGAGCCCCCTGAAATTTTCAACTGTGTAACTATCACAGTTCATGAGATATAGCCTGGTGACAGATGGACAGCAAAGTCTTAGTAATAGGGTCCCGTTTTACCCTTTGGGTACTGAACCCTAAAAAATAAGCATTGTCAAAACTAAGACGCACCTATACAGCTAGCTAATCTTTCAAACATTTTGATCTATCTCAAGGTCACCTGGAAGATACCTGTCTACAGAATTATACCTATATTATTTTATGTAGAAAGGTCAATGACGGGAGTTTTGAAATATCAAACATAGACAAAAACAGCTTGATCAATACCATCTTCGTTTGTATATAGTCTGTTAAAAAGTGTTCGGTTTATATTGGAGCCAAGTCATGCAATTGAATTTGTTGAGATTAAATTGATTGAATTTCCATTTAGTTTATTTCAACACGCTATGGAAGTATTGTTACTTAGGCACAATCTGCACTTGCTTGCAGTTGAATCGACTCAAGCCCACATTTGCAGAAGAGACTGATATTCGGAAAACGGCTTTTTCGATTCATACAACCCTTTTTTATTTTTAAAACCTAGACGATGGTCTAAGACAGAGTAATAGTTCTATATATAAAGATCATTTTGTACACAAAGGTATTTGTTAAAATACAATTCAAAAACTTTAATAATTGCTTCAATGTCTCATATATAAAAAATACCAGATGCATAATAATAATCACAGGGAATCGTCTTTATAGCGTTTGTTACCATTGATCAATTCCAATGCAGAATATCTTGAACTTACAGCTATTTTGTCGCTTTACTGAGCGTAATGAGAGTCCCTTTGATGGCAACTTTTAATTGCAGCCCTGTATGGCCCAAGGGCGCTTTGAGTTAACGCTTGAGGAGACCTCGACTGTCACGAGTTAAATCGTCCAGAATTTTTGAAGAGCTTTGGTTAAAGAGAGATGGAGAAATTACTTAATTGTAAGCGATACTTTGATACTGGTCGATAGTGTCGTACGATAGACAGTGTGTTTAATGGTTTATCAGGAATTATGTTTCAAATGATGAAAATTATAAAGAAATATATATAACTACAGATGGTGACGTCTAATTTAACTATTTTACGATTAACTCATTTCATAATTGAAAATGTGTGCAATTTAGTTTTGTTTTCATAGTATCTGTTTCATAATCTTCTTTTTCTATGTATACTTTTTGAAAACAATAAAAGTGAAGTAAGTTATACTACCGTGGGAGAGCCACGCTTCGGCATGAATGGGCCGGCACGACCAGAGTGATACCACGCCCTCACAGAAAACCGGTGTGACACAGCGCTGGCGCTGTGTTTCACCGAGTGAATGAGGATACCGGAGGCCCATACCCCACCCAAACCCTCCCCTTCTCATCCACCAAAGGCCGGCAACGCACTTGTGACGCGGTAATCGCTTACCATCAGGCGATACGTCAGCTCATGTGCCTACTACACCACAAAAAAAGTCGTTAAGTTAATTTTTTTTTTTTTTTTTTTTTTATGTGTGGCCCGCCATAATGACTCTACTCTGCCTGATGGAAAGCATAAGCAGAATCCAAGAGTGGTGGTCACCATACTCACTGCGAATGCAGACAATGCAGTATGGCGACCCCCACCATGGCGGCCTAGTGATCTTTTAGTCTAGTCAACAAGTATGGAACTTGTTGACTAGACTATTTGGGCCTCCGGTCTCGCACTCACCAACGAAACACGACAGCACGATCGCTGTCATTTTACGTTGATTTTCTGTGCGAGGGTAGTACCGCCCCGGTCGAGCCGGCCCATTCGTGCTGAAATCAGCGTGGCTCTACTACCTACTAGTTTCATATTTTTACTACTACTTTCATATTTTTTTCTTGATAATTTTCAGTCTCGTTTCTACGTATTTGATGAAAAAACCAATTTTTCAAGGTATGGAAACAAGTGTTCATACTATAAGATGCATATTTAGATTAATAAGGTGATACATGTATAGAACCCATTTGATTAATTTGGTTAAGAACATATTTCATAATATTACAGATATATTAAACAGAGTACTGCAGTTTAGTGACATATTTAAAGTTTGCTGAAAGAAACATAGAGAATATACATAGTTCTTTATTATTGAAAGTGCTTTATAACTTTATAATTTTTTTTAATTATATTTTTATATTAGTTTATTTTTTTAATATTTAGTCTTTTTATATAAATTGACAATTGAAATCGATACGTGACTTTACGTTGTCTACTTCAAAATATAAAGACTTGTATATTTTAAGGTTGTACTTTTGAACTGAATTTAAACACAGTTTGTACGAATTTTGAAAACCGACCAAACATATATTATATGAAATCTAAGCAAACTTAAAATGAAATAAGCATCTATAAAATCGAAGACTGAATACGAAAAATGAAAGGTGTCTGCTATGTGAGCCGTATTCATAGTGTTACGTGTTAAGGCTCGATTTATTTGAGAAAGAAGCCTTTTGACGTGTTAAAGAGACTTTATTAAAACTACTATTAAAATTACAATACTACTCTGAATTACAATCCTTAAAGGTCGCCGAGGTCGCTAGGTTGATCGCTGATATTACTTCGATATTTATCTCACTATAGCTCAAACTGAACTGAACTGACTGCGACCCGCGAGACGCTCTATTTATAATCATATTATTATTACTCTTCCATTTCTAGAAACGACGATAATACACAAGAGTCGTCTAGTAAAAACGCTAATAAAAATAATCGAAGTTAATAATAATTAGGCAACATCCAATCGATATCCGACACTATGCATATAGAAATAAGGTTCATTATTCCTTGCCTCAGGAGATCGATAAAGAGTGTGTGTGTAGGTATTTGTGTGCGCAGATAAGGCTTGAAGATTATTATTATTCGTAACAATAGTATAGATAGTCTATAGCCATCATCTTCTTCTTTCGCCGAGCAAAAGTAACTATCACATTGCGAGGCAACAAGTCTGCTTTTAGGTATACATACCTGAACATTTCGTAGCCCGCAGCGTATCAGACAGGGTCGGAGTTGAGTAGCCTTTACCCAGCCCACCGGTGAGCTTGTCCGAACCTGTTTTAATAACGACTAATTATAAACAAGAAAAAATCTAGTCAACTTCAAAGTCACCATAATTAAAAGTAAAAAAAAAATAGGATTATCATCATAAAAAAAATACTTTTGATCGGTTTTAATTGCATTACTGTCACACTATATCCAGTTCAACTAATTGAAAAAAAAATAATCGCCAGAACCTCTCACGCTAAAGTCAGACGTATCAAATCACCCGAGCCGGCACAATATGTTTCAAACAATTTATTTTTCTATAATATAAAAGAAGGGCGCGGCGCGTGGTCACCGTGGCTCCATAAATCTAAAAAAAAATAGGGTAGAGATCATCATTACTGGTATCTATCGCACAATTAAGTTCGCATTGTCTCGGCCACGGTTCCCATGAAATGGTACACAACATTCGTGGGGCTACGAAAACAGTGGGTTCAGAGCTGAACTGAGGCCAGTGCTTTGCTATACGATAATGAACCTTGTTTATTAATTGTGATGGAGTAAAATGATTATCCATCTGACTGAGTTATATATATGCTTAAAGTGATCTGAATGTAACACTAGTCTTTATTTTTAATCTTGATCATTGTTTTATTGTTATCAGATGTACAGTATTCTGGTTAAGTGTATTATTTTACTTGATTATGTAAGTTAGTAGACACTATTTGTGTGTTTCGACAAATAAAAATATTGTTTTACATTTGTTAGACCTTATCTTTCTGAATAAGATAGTCTTTATTTTTTTATTAGTCCTACTAAAACATACATACCTACTGTTACTGATACTGTACAAGATATTTAATGAAACTTCGATTAAACTTATCCTGCGTATAAATGAGCGCTTCACGTCATCCGCGAATTTAGGGAGCCCGCGCGATGTTTACGGCGTGCGCGGGCGCATGCACCACACACACGCCATCTATTATCATCGTTGCGAACTAACAGTGATGTCACTCTCCGTAATGTGCTATTATGACTACTGATTTATAATATTCGCGCGCGAGTACCCATTGATTGTATAATGATTGTTTGTTTGGTGGGTCACCCTAGGGATGAATCTGTGAGAAAGTGACAATTGGCTTATTGGCATTAAAGTTAAGTGCTTGGGGTAAGAGTGGAGTTGCAGTGATTAGCTGTGATTATTTATGTTTGATTTTTAAGTGGTCCTCGTGCATTTAACTGTTATGATGCGACTCAATTAACATTAAGTTCATGATGCATGTTGAAAATATTACGGATAAAATTACAGGATGTGCCTATGGCATAATAGATATGTAGTGAATGTTGTTCGCTTCTGAGTACTGAGCTAGCCTGAGCTGTATTGTGAATGTTTACAATGACATGTAGGTAAGAGTTACGTAAGAAACCGAGAATGCAAAAAAGTTATAATTTTAATTTGAACTAAAAATTTTACTTTCCTAATGTTTATAAATTTGATATGAATATATAAGTGTCGGTGGAGCCACGGCAAAAGCTTGTTAATTATAATATATTTAGTTAAACTTGTTTTATCCTATTCGCACCATTCGAGAAATACTGAGCCTATCAAATATATTTTAGGAAAACATTTAAAAACTTCGTTGAAGATTTATAAGTATTAGTAGTAGTTTCGAATATAGAGAATAAAAGATCACAGATGGGACTTAGTTAGTAACGTTAGTGCTAAAATAAACGCTATTAAATGAACCGCGTACTGCGTTAATATCAATAAACACAGATTCAAAACGATACTATAATATAATAACATGTACTAATTAAACATCAAACCCCTGGTCTATTTAGTGTAATAAAGTCAGCGCGGACGGTCCCCTATCATGACTCACGGTGTTAACACTCAAAACAAAACGTTCCTTCGTACAGCGTGTAGTAACTTCGTGCCGTGATTTGGGGGTTAGAATGTTTAATCTGTATTTACAGGGTGGTTTTGAATCTGTTCATTTTAGATAACCAAGTGAACTTTTGCATAGGGAGACCGTTGTCAGTTCATAATGACATTCTTTTTCTTTTAAATTAAAAATATACCTGATTTAATATAAACTATGTGCAAAATAATATAAGTATGCATGTTATTGTTAATGTGATCATAGTAATTTTTCATACAGTGTGCCACAGTCAAAACAAATAGTACTAATTACACCACTATAATTTATCACTACCCCTTAAGTACCTACCTAACTCATCTTTTCTCTGCATCGTCCAATCGGTCGTCTGGCAGTGACATTCAGTCCGCCGATGCATGTATTTCTGTATCTACCTATCACCTTCCACTGCTGAACGAAAGTCTCCCCCAAGGAACGCCAACCATGGTCCTGGACAGTCAGCATCCATTCGCCACCAGCCACTTTCTTTAAATCATAGGTCCATCGTGCCGCAAGGTGCCCTACATTACGTTTGCCTAATCGTGGTCTCCACTCTAACACATTTCGGCTCCACCGACCATCGGTTCGTCATGGATGTGTTTGCCCATAAAGTAATGAATAAACTAAGGCCCGTATTATAAAAGGCTTCTCAAGTATCGTTTGAACTCTGATCAGCTGAAACTAGTTTTAAGTTCACATCAAATCTAAAGCGTCGTTCTTATTATAGAATGCGTTTTAAGTTCTACTCAGCTGAAACTAGTCTCAGTAACTAATCTAAACTTACAGTCTGTTCTCAGTTACGTTTCTGCATTATAGAAATTATTGTTCCGTATAACGCATCAAATTATATTAAACAAAACATAGTTAAGAAACATAATTTATATATTATTGGTCATTAGTTTATATGTGATACAATAATGGCTAATGTATCAATATAAACATAATAATAAGAAGCAACTCGCCCTAAAAAAATATTATAAATATTAAAATAAAAATGATACCTACATATTACCTTTAATGAGATGTTCAAATTGTTACCATTACTTGTCATGTTGAATTGTCAAAGTATGTTTTGGTTTTATATTTAAAATAAAGTTATATTTTTGTCATAAACCAAAAGGTTATGAGTGATATTAATTGAAATAAATGGTTAAATGTGTATTTTAAGTGAATTGAATATCAATCAGTGTTAATTAAACTGAATTGAAATGTGTATGATAAGTAAATCTTTGCTAAATAAAGTAAAGTAAAGTAAATCTTTAGTTGTTATTTAGAAACATAATTATAAAATATGTTCATTTCCCCTAAAAGACCTTAAAAATTACCACTTGAGACTAGATTGAGCTTGTTTCAAGTGACAGAGATAACATCTGTCAAAATCTGTTCTTGAGAGGAGATTTTGACATAACCTGACATAACCATCGTTCTAAAATAAACTGTTCACAAAGATTCACTGATCTATAGGTACTCACTTGATTAAGGTTCAGTGAATCTTGTTTCAAGAGACGTTCAATAATAAAATCTCTTTTTTTATGTATGGGCCTGCCAAAATGACTCTACTCTTCCTGATTGAAAGCATAAACAGAATCCAAGAGTGGTGGTTACCATACTCATTGCAGATAATGCAACAATGCAGCATGGTGTCCAACACTATGGCGGCCTAGTCATACGTCTGCATCATCGGGCCTCCGGTCTCGCACTCACCAACGAAACACGACAGCACGAACGCTATCATTTTACGTTGATCTTCTGTGCGAGGGTAGGACTTCCCCGGTCGGCCCGTTCGTGCTGAAATCAGCGTGGCTCTACCACCTTGATTCTCTTCTTATAATCAGTTTTGGAACTGGTTTCACGACTGAGACGCCTTTTAAAATACGGGCCTAAGAGTTATGATAACAGACCTTCATTCGATGTTGATGTTATTTATTAATTTAAATAAAAAAAAAACTTCGTTTAAAAAAACCGATTTCAAAAACTAAAAAGTATAAAATAACTTAACTTGTATGTGCTACCTATTCATAGGTTTGAAGTCAGTGCCAAGCCAAATGTACATTTTGGCATTGAGTTATTTTATACTTTTTAGTTTTTAAGTCGGTTTTTTAAACGAAGTTTTTTTTTATTTTTCGCTTTTTAGTCTTTCTCAAGTCTCTCATCATCATTTCATTTAAAATTAAATGTTGTCTACAGAAAATGAAGGCATGCAGACAATTGCTCTTAACTTCATTGCAGGCGCTCACGTAAATTTAAGGGTTTCTTTCGATTTCCTTGGGATCCCATCATCAGATCCTGATATGGTGGCCATGGAACCACATGGGGAGCATACTTTTACGAATACAAAAAGAATTTTTAAAATCGGTCCACAATTGACGGAGTAATCGATGTACATACATAAAAAAAAGTCGGTTAAATAAAACTTTAATTAAAAGCTTTCTAAAGATAGTAATCAGAAGTACAAACTATTAGTAAACTTTTATTTTGTGAGCTTAATCTACATCTAGATTAAACTGCATACTATATACATACATAGCTAATCATATAAAGTATCATTCTTTCAACAGTTTTTGCGTGAAAGAGTACCTAACCAACATCCACAAATCCACATCCACATCCTCACAAATTTTCGAGAAAGTCTACATGATCTGTACAAACTTGGACATCTACCAAAGCTAACTCCACCGGTAACAAAACTTTTGACATCACCTGGAAATCGCCAACGACCTATTTCCCTCAGACGCTCACCGACTCACCCCCGTCCGACGGTAATGAATATAAATTGTGAAACAACAACCCCTAGCCCTTTGGCAATAAACATTAAAAAAATCAATATACTCATATCGTACCGGTTGGAGTATGATTTATTGATATATATTTTATCACGATACCATCTAAAGTGCGGCGTCATAATTGATGACATTTGTACGGTACAGATCTCAGTGTATGATAGGATACGCCGTCCGCTGTTGGGGCGTTCCACAATCATTTTCGATTTAACAACTCTTTAGGAGTCGTTAGAGGGTTTATTTTTAATACATTTCTCTTAATGACTAAGATTAAACGCTGTCGGCACGTGGATTTTTGCTCTTATTAGAATATTATGTAAATGTTACCATTGCTTAGTATTCTTGGCTCGGCGCTTGTGTTTATCAACGATGGTTCGTAATGGATGTTGTTGTAAGCAGTTAACTTGGTTTTGATTGTATAATTACAACAAAAATGATGGTTTTCTGCCCGTATTTTATTTATTTCTTAAAGTCTGTTGATTAAATACTTGCATTAGTGAAAAACGAACACCCATTCCTTTATTCTAACGTACTCTAAAAACGTACCGGCATTACTACTACAAAGTACTACTAAAGTATCTACTATCATTTTTAACCGACTTCAAAAAAGGATAAGTTTCTCAATTCGACTGTTTTTTTTTATGTTTGTTACCTCATAACTTTCGACTGGGTGAACCGATTTTGATGATTCTTTTTTTATTTGAAAGCTGGAGCTTCCCATGTAGTCCCATTTGGTCCAGTTCTGACATGTCATCTTGGGGAAAATCATATAAATCTTCAATTTGCATTATGTATGTGCGCGACTAATTGACGAATAACTCAATTCAATTTGGTCGTTCTTGAAGTCGGTTTTTTTTTGTTAAAATTTTGTATTATATGGTGTAAGATCTGTTATAACACGTAATATATAATCTAGCTGTCAACTCTAACACCTCGGTCGTTCATGGGTCACATTAAATAAATCGTTTCCTGGGCTTGCTTTTACACTCTCGTCTTTTTTTCACCAAATTAATCCTGCAGGCTCCAGTATAGCGAAATCAATATTTTGTATGTCTCACTAACATGGTCAAGATGGAGTTTCGAGTTTCAGTGTCATTTCTTCAAAACTGAGCTCCGTTTAACACAGAAAGACATACCTGCTTCAAAGTTATCCTTGGTATGAACATCATTGAGATAGGAATCCTGTGATTGCGACATTTGAAGAGTGCTCAGATCGTAACGTAAATATACCTACCCATTTCATAAATCAGATACTTTGTAGCAACTAATTCAGCTCACAAACTGAACTATAGGCGTTGCTGATATATTAGCATTAAAAGAAGCAATAAAATATGGTACTGAGAATTTGTATATTTTGAACTGCTAAATTCTCTTTAAATACATACACACAGGAACCTGAAAAAATAATAAGCTGGAAACTTGTCAGCGTTTTTTTGCCTATGATTTTAAATAATCTATCACTTTATATTTATACAGAGGTACCTATCAAACAAAAATATCAATATACATGTTAACGGGTTTAAAATCAATTCACATGATACATAAATAACGTTTTAATACATAACAAAATCTTTAAGCCCTACTACTACTACCCAATTAATGACACTTACAATAATATCCGTACAAAGGTAGTCTGAAAAAGATCGCGATGAGCGATAAGACCGCCAGTTGTCATGGTAGTATATTGCAACTCTTTTTTCCTATCATTTGTGTGTACAATAAAGATAAATTTAAAAAAAGGAAGTTAGTAGGTACGTATCGTAGTTTGGTATCTGATTTAAGTTCAGAAATGTGTCATGAACCGCGACTCTCATTTAAATACCTAAATGAAAATATTTCCATTTCGTTACGAAAGCGGAAAGCCCCGATCTCCGTACCGTTGCAGCTTCAAGACAATGGTCGCTTCGTTTTAAATTTACATTTTTTTATGAATTTCGACAGTTTTTTAATAGCAAAAATCTTTATTGTCTTTTTGGAGAGCACTTCTTTTGTGCGCTGGCTTTTGTCGCGACCTCTGCCAGCACAAAGGGCTTTAGTACAATTGGAATATGCTCGTGCTGTATTTGAGTTTAATAAGAGGGCCGAAATGCCAACTTAAATTTTGAAGAGTAATAACGTTTTTTTTTTACTAATAGAAGTAATTTAAATTATTTATCAATAAACATTAAAAGCAAAAACCAACTCTGAAACGATGTATAAGGTTTAAAAGGTTTCAAAATCTCTTAAGAAAATTGTATGTCTATTTGACTACCTTTAGTGAAATCACCAGAATAGTGCTCTACTATCGTCATCATCACAATCGTCATTTTTATCTTCCAAGAAGCATAGTTAGCTTAAAGGAGCTGTATTTTTCTCCTAGTAATTGAGGTCTCCACAGAGCTATAAACTACTAAAGGCAAACGGGTTAGTGACGTCAATGGTTTCACAGTCTTTTTCGACTATGTTTTTACTTTCTGGCTATGTAGTTATGAACCAAAATCATACTAATAAAACTTAACCAATATAAATTCTTAACAAACTAACAATTATACTTTAAAGCCTGGTGGATGATGGCAGCACAAAACCGATTAACGCGGAGAGTCTTGGAGGAAGCCTTAGACCAGCAATTCATCGACGTCTTTTCCGAGATGACGATGATTTATACTTTGATTATATTAATACTAGCTGACCCACGCAACCTCGTGTATGTCTCCTATTGCCCGTAGCCTAATACTTTTCCCCCGTTTTTGTAACTTTTTTCATTGGTACTCCGCTCCTATTGGTCTTAGCGTAATCGTACATAGCCTACAGCCTTCATCGATAAATGGACTATCTAACACCAAAAATTTTTTTCAAATCGGACCAGTAGTTCTTGAGATTAATGCGTTCAAACAAACAAACTCTTCAGCTTTACAATATTACTAGCTGACCCACGCAACGTCGTTTGCGTCTCCTATTGCCCGTAGCGTGATAAATTTCCCCCGGTTTTGAAACATTCTTAATTGGTGCCCCGCTCCTTTTGGTCTTAGCGTGATAATGTATAGCCTATAGCCTTCCTCGATAAACGGGCTATATAACACTGAAAGAATTGTTCAAATTGGACCCGTAGTTCCTGAATTTAGCGCATTCAAACAAACAAACAAACACTTCAGCTTTATATATTAGTTAAGATGTATTTGTTATACTCTTCTAAGATCTAATACTCATAATCAACAACAAATTTATTTGGATAAAGATTATTAGTAGGTATTATGTTGATAAAAACTCTTTGGCAAATAACTCATTATTAGGTACCAACTCTTAGCGTATTATACTCGTGATAACTTCTAAACGAAATGTCCAAATGGGATGAAACAAAAAGTGTTTTACTTCTACATAAATACCCTTGATAAAATAATGCTTTATTTGGATAAGGATTAATATTACGATACACATTTAACGTAGTTTCTTTCTTCAGACGATTTAATAAATTTTTTGAACACAAAAGCGGTTATTGTGACTAAACCATGATAGTTAGATATATGGTCTCGCGGACTTTTTTGTAGATCTTATTGGGATCTACAAACCCGTAATACATTATTTTGTTCTATTGTCAATACTCTTTGCAGCGCACGCAAAAATAGGTTTTCGATTTCACACCTTGGGTTACGAAATAGCAATTTTATTAGGGATCTCTATTTTTTTTAAAATAAAATATAGCCTATAGCCTTTCTCGATAAATGGACTATCCAACACTGTAAGAATTTTTCAAATCGGAACAGTAGTTCCTGAGATTAGCGCGTTCAAACAAACAAACAAACTCTGCAGCTTTAATATTAGTATAGATAAGTATAGATTTAACATTTATAAGAAACACCTTATCTTCTTGCCTTCTATATTTTCCAATGTATAAAATAAAAATGTTGAAATAGTTATTATAATAACTAGCTGACCCACGCAACGTCGGTTACGTCTCGTATTGCCCGTAGCGTAAAAATTTACCCCCGTTTTTGTAACATTCTTCTTTGGTGATCCGCTCCTATTGGTCTTAACGTGATGATATAGCCTATAGCCTTCCTCGATAAATGCACTATCCAACACTGAAAGATGTTTTCAAATCAAACAAACAAACTCTTCAGCTTGATAATATTAGTCTAGATATAGGGTGATAAAAATTTACAGTTCATAAAATTTCTGATAAGGAATTACTTGCAAAAATCATGAAATCTAGTTCACTCGCTGACGTGTTGCTTATTTTTATTACTTTTATTTTATTTCGTGAAGAGAATGCAAAACATTTGACAGAGTGTGTTTCCCATGGATGGTATAGTCTTGGTTTGATTTGTTCCTCTTTTGTTCAGTTAGAATTAGGAAAGACAGACATTTCATTCACATATCACAGACTATTGTTATAAATGTTGTGGTAAGAGAACATTACTGAAGCTTTCCGAAACGGAACTACAAAATAAAATATATCCTCGAGGAATCCTACAGTATACTATTTGCAAGTCTCCAGTATATCCTGAAATTGAAGTTTTTTTAAAAAGCGGCCAACCTGCTAAATATCCGAACCTCGAATTGAAAGCTATGGAAGATCTAGACCCTATGATTATGATGCTGAATGCACAAGGTGTTGTTCAACACAAAGAAGATATACAAAACTGGACGAATAAAGATATCAATACTTTTTTGAATACTCATCTTGAGAAGATAAATAGATCTGAACCTATACGTTATATATAATATATATTTAAAATTCAATTTTTTATATTTCCTTTTTGTTGTGTTTATAATTAGATTTACATAAATCTTTTTTCGAAGGAAAATGTCCAGCACGGTTAAAGTGTGGTAGCGATAATAAAATTATGTTATGGCGAAGTCAAAATTGAAAAGGTGGTGACATCTCTCACACAACTATGAAGGCACAGAGATGTTGCTGGTGGTCGTAAAAAGTGAAATAAATATGAACAGAACACAAAAACACATACGTCATACACACAATTATACACGCGCACATACATAAACAGACACTTACACACAAACGCATACTCAAATACACAAACACATGTCAACACACATAGTAAATATAGTCTATAAAATATTTTTTGTTCTTTCCTAGAATCATAAAATCTTATATCATAGCTACTATGTACTAGTAAAGCATTGTTGATAGCAGTTGCTTACATAAAGCAACTGCTACCCTAAGCGAGCCTGGTAATCTGTGTGATAGGGACACCTAGTACAGATGCCACTTATTTTAAGTTTTAATGTTAAGGAACCTTCTTGGAGTAGAAATAAACGTTTATAATCAAGTCAAGTCAAAGTCAAAAGATTTTTATTGAAATAGGCCTCCCTTCATGGAGAAGAATCTGGCAAGAAACTCCATTATTGCTCCTTTTAAAAAGTAAATTGGCTTTACAATATTATTTTTACTATGAGACTTGAATGAGAACGAAGTTGACTAAAGAAAACAAAACAAAAAGTTTGGAGTAATTGCTGCACAGCCATGACCTAACTAATCATGCGCCGTTATTACTCAAAACTGCAAGATTTTTATATTGTGAGGTCCGTTTTTAGAAAATAAAATAAATAGGTAGCCTAGGTAGTACATTCACTTACAGTCAAGTTTATAAAGATGTAGATAATATGTCTCACTCAATGTAATCATTATAATAATAGGTCTTTACCTATGAAATTGCCGTTTTGTATGCAATAAGTGAAAGTACTTATTTTTTCAAACTTTTTTATTTCTGTTATTCGAAGTAATCACCCATGCAATCGACGCATCTTTGCCAACGCATTGGCAGTTTATTGATGCCCTTCTTGTAAAAATCAGCTGGACGGGAGGCAACAAACTCTTCAAAGGCATTTTGTACTGCCTCTCGGGAATTGAAATTTTTACCCACTAAAAAGTTGTCTAAATTTTGGAAAAACTAATAGTCGGTAGGTGCAAGGTCTGGTGAGTATGGCGGATGAGGGAGAGCTTCCAAACCCAGCTCTTGCAGCTGCTTCACGACAACCCGCGACCCCATACTGCGCAACAGACAGTCTCCATCCATACAGTCCAACATATGTATGTTCACTGCATTTATACTATTCAAAATTAACGATAATTATGTATTAGGGCATTACATCCATTTCTATTGATCGTAAAATAATCTTTTGAGCAAACTTTATGATATGAAAAGTGAATTGTCAGGTACCCTAGAATTTTAGAAGAAAATATCATTCGGAAATCTATTCACTCTAAAGAGATATTTAATGTTCACAGCAGCCTTTAAAATTACCACTACCATTAAAGGGGTTGATTCTATTTGAGATACCTTTACTTATTCAAGTTTACCAAATAAAACCACGGAAAATCTTTTATAACGAATACACTAAAGACATATCTTTTATTTCTACCTTTATATCGATATCAACCAATACCAATAAAGGCTAAGTTACCTTTGCAAATATCGGAGTAAAAGTAGTAATCAAATCAAATAGAGTGCAATACAGGAAAAGATCATTAAAAAAGTAAGAAACATTTTTTTCGGCTCATCGTTCATAGTTGACGAAGTCGAAACCAGGACCTCAAAATCCCACATAGACATTGCGCACAGCTTCATTTGCGTGATAATTTCTAACTTTAAAAATGACATACTTCTATACTTTTTCGAGTTATTATATATCACTCACTATACTAGCGCAAAGAGTATAATGATGTGGCTTTCTATTGGTAAAAGAATTTCATTAAAATCGGTTCTGTTGATCCTCAGATTACCCTTACAAATTCACAAACTTTACCTCTTCATAATATTAGTGTAGATAAGTTAGATATTCTTAGCTCTATTTAACAAACAAAAATGCAAGTTAAATTTATTTACGCACCCTCCCCGCGACTCGGGAGAAAGACTAACTTCCATAATAATGAACGGTGGCATAATAAAAATTTATATTCTCCACTATTTATCTCTGCGCGAGATGATCTCTAGGGCGGGGTGTGGGCGGGTGCGTCTCTATAGCAACCAAAGGGATGAAATCCCGTACGCCCCTTCCCCTTGATTGTTATCTGAAGAAGCCTCCCCACCTAGCCTCTTCTACGTACATCAGAATAATCTAAAAGGGTTTAGTTTACACTGGAATTGGAACCATGTTTTGTTATACTAAGGCTGAATTTACGGCGTAGTAGTCTTCGATCGATATTTTTGATGTTTCTCCCGTTGGTGCTATCGTCGTAAGGTTAGCTCATGACAATACACCTTAAAATTGAGATATGAATGGAAAACTGTGGGTGTAAAAGTTTACGTTTTATCGAATATCTTATCTGGGTGATACGGTGCAATTTATTGTTGGGATGATTATAGCTACTGATGTGACGTAAAGGGGATATGTAGTAGATTGTATGGTATTAAGAGTATACTGCAGTAAAACTAGAGCAGACTAGGTACATCATAACTGAGAAAATAAGGATATGTCGCTTTGGTCTTCAAGAATCTGACTACGAAAATATAATAGGTATAAAAGAATAAGACAAAAATAAATTGGTACGTCTGTAAGAATTAATCAATTGCAAATTAAATCAGGAAAAGGATTGGAATGTACAAATAATATTTCTCATTAGAATTGCTTGTACACTGCCGCCGTATAGATAGATAATACGAGTACTTTATTTGTACACCAGGGTTTACAAACAATATACCTACAATCCTAATTAACAAAAAAGAAAATGTGATGTACAAAGGGCGGCATTATCGTATATCAGTATAAGAAAAATAATGTTTAAAAGTTAAATAGTTACAAGAATTACTTACCAATACTTTTAGTCTTATCCATGGTCCCCAACATTGAGTCATCAGTCCTGGCCGTTCTCCCGAATCCGAGAGTTGATCCTGTGGCATCTTGGCCTAACTGTCCTCCATAAAAATCACCGAATGCTGTGGCAGTGCCTAAAAGCCCTGATCTGTCTTGTAAGGCCGCTTTGGCTTTCTCTACACTTTGTTTTAGTTGCTCGAAGGTAGACTGATGTAGTCGGTAAGGAGGCCATTCTGTAGTAGGCCAAGGTTCTTCTTTTAATGCACTTCTTTTCAGTTCAAGGGCTCCAGCGTAGGAGCAGCTGCTTTCGTACATTGCAGCTTTGAGACCAGCTCGGAGTGCTGACGCGCACTTTAATCCACGAAGATCAACCCTGGCGATAAAGGAAAAACTCATGATTACCGTCAAGGCCCAGATACTTAAAACGTTATATCGTAAAGTAATTGTAAAGTAATATTGTTTTTATTGTTCAGATTCTTAAGTATCAATAAAAGAATTCAAATAATTGACAAACAAATATTTAATTTAATTATTTTTTGATTTTACCTATCTTTATATTTGGCTACTCTTAAAACTGAAGTCATGCCACAAAATAAAGCATTATTATGAACCATGCAACAATTATTACATTAACACACTACATAATTTAAACAAATTATGAATATTAAGAGATAAGTATTTTTCAAATTAGATATTTACGTACATGGTTATTTTTAATCTATGATAATATTAATTTCGGAATTCTGTCTGTTTTTACCCGACTGCGAAAGGAGGGATATGTTTTTCGAGTGTATGTATGTATGTATATTTCTTTGGAACGCCCTAGATCCTAGACGGCTTGTCGTATTTTATGTGAGTGGTGTCAATAGATTCGTCTTAGTCGTGAGAGTGATACTGGGTAAACCAAAAAAAAACAGATTTTTGGCGCCAAAAAGTAATTTAAAATACATCTAGTATGGTATCAGAATAAAGTTTTTTTACGGTGATTACGAATATATATAAAACTTATATGTTTTTAATGTTAAATATTGACGCAGTCGGGTTTTTTTTAATAATTAGTTTAAAGTGAAGGATTGTACTCTCTAACATTTTTACGGCTATATCGCAGAACCCATTTGGATGAAATTTACATTGGAGATCCTTTGATACTTGAGGAAGGACATAGGCTACTATTTACCACTATAACTGACATTCACGCCGGTAAAACCGCGGGCAAAAGCTAGTGTTTTTATTAACGATTCTAAAAATACCATCATTGCATATGCATTGTTATGAAAAAGGATACAAGTTATTACTGCACTAGGATGAAGCAGAACAATCTGTCATTATTTAATTTGTTCAGCTATTTATCGAGATACCCACAGATTAAATAATTATCCTACAACTGTAGGTTACTTGTTGCAACTGCATGATTAAGTGATTTTATATAAACAAAGGATCTCTTGAAACAAAGGGATGTGTTCAAGGAGTTTTGTTCACTAGTTTATCTATCGTCCTTGGCCTGATTTTGGGGTACCTATAACTATATGTTTCTAAGAACTTCAATCTACTACGAGTATTCTATCTGCCTTTTTTACCATTTTAATGTAAAATATATTGGTTTATTTCAGCGCCATTTGCCTATACTCGTATCAATTGCTTCCTGAGTATTAAAATTCAAATACCTGTTTATCGATTTACATAAGTAATTTGATTATATTTAGAAAAAAATAAACGTGTTTAAGTTTTATCTTCTCGAACGAACACTTTTGCATCATCCTTGTTAACTTTAAACGTGAATTTGGGTACAGATTGGATTGTACTTGTGATTCTATTTGTAATACTTTTGAATGTCGTAACTGGTACTATTATAAAATCTGATTCTAACTGTACGGTATTAGGAGCTATCGAGTTAACGAGTCACCATAATGTAAGCAATTTCCAGCTCATACACACTTGCGACTAAACACAAAAGTGTGTTGCCTCCCTAAAGGAGATTAAGCCTCCGGTTTCCTGAGAGTACCTAGTATCACTCCGGTAGAACTGGCCTTAATGTGACGAATCATTGTCCTCCAACAATAGATCTTTTGTTTGTAACGTTGACTTATTTTCATGACTGCGTCATCATCATCGTTATCAGCCTATCTATACCAGTCTACTGCTGGAAATAGGCTTTAGCAACGAGGTTTTGACATACAACGCTGGCCAGACGGGTATGCCACTACCGTGGAAGAGCCACGCTTCGGCATGCATGGGCCGGCTCGAACGGAGTGATACCACGGCCTTACAGACTACCGGTGTGAAACAGTGCCTGCGCTGTGTTTCACCGAGTGAGTGAGGATACCGGATGTCCATGCCCTAACCCCTCGCCGTCATCCTCCTCCCCATCACTCAAAGGGCGGAAACGCACTTGTGACGCCTCTGGTGTTGCGAGTGTCCATGGGCGGCGGTAATCGCTTACCATCAGGCGATACGTCTGCTTGTCCTTTTCCATAAAAAAAAAGATTGGTACAGAGATTGTTTCAAGTTTTTCTTCTCCTGACAGCGATGTTGCCCTGCGTAGTATGTCCCTTAGTCGCCTCTTACGTAGGGGTGGTGACAATCCCTAAGTCACTAGCTTCTTAATGAATTTGAGTTCTAATCATCATCACCAGCCTATAGCATTACACTTTTGGACGCACGCCTCTCTAATTGCACGCCACTTGGTTCCATCCTCGGCTACAGTTCTTAAATTCAACAAAATCTAAACTTTGATTTTTCTAAACACACGACTGCCACAGATTAATGACGGTAGACGCGCACCACTAGCCAGTTAGCATTATGAACAGAATCAGTTCAAAATGATCGAAATGTCAGTCAATTCAAATGTGTGTAATATGTGTTACGTGATCGCGTTAATTATATTGTATGTACATAATTAGGTGTCATATCATATTTTTGATATATTGACATTCATGTATTCCAATGTTGGCTGCGGCAGATAAGGGAGTGTCTTTAAACCGCGGACATACGACTCACGGCAGATATAATAATAGGTCTCTACCTATGAAATTGCCGTTTTGTATGCAATAAGTGAAAGTACTTATTTTTTCAAACTTTTTTATTTCTGTTATTCGAAGTAATCAGCCATGCAATCGACGCATCTTTGCCAACGCATTGGCAGTTTATTATAACCCCAGCTCTTGCAGCTTGGAGACTGTCTGGACTGACAACGTCATTTGGTACAGTTCGCAACAGACAGTCTCCAAGCTGCAAGAGCAGGGTTGGAAGCTCATCCGCCATACTCACCAGACCTTGCACCTACCGACTATTACTTTTTCCAAAATTTAGACAACTTTTTAGTGGGTAAAAAATTCAATTCCCGAGAGGCAGTACAAAATGCCTTTGAAGAGTTTGTTGTCTCCCGTCCAGCTGATTTTTACAAGAAGGGCATCAATAAACTGCCAATGCGTTGGCAAAGATGCGTCGCTTGCATGGGTGATTACTTCGAATAACAGAAATAAAAAAGTTTGAAAAAATAAGTACTTTCACTTATTACATACAAAACGGCAATTTTATAGGTAAAGACCTATTATTTAGCGGTGAACAGACAAATTAGTGTTTTTGTGGGGTTAAATTGGACTAAATTAAGTCTACCCTAATTTGGGATCTTTTCCAAAGAGGTCTCAATTTCAGACACAAGTTTGTTTCGACACTCAATGACATTTTCCAGAGAAATATTAGCGTGGCCAGTGTAGAGAGCATCGCCCGTGCTGTCATAAGCATAACAATGAATGCCGCTAATGTGCAGCAGGTCATTGATATGGAGGAGGAACAAAGTAGGCGTTAGCATACATCCTTGCGGGATACCAGCATTCATAAATAAGAAGTCAGAGCATTCACCGTCGACTACGACCTTTATGCTTCTATCTGCTAAAAACTAGTGACCCATTCGTATGATTTCTCGGGAAGACATCGTGAAGAAAGGGAGCTTCGAAAGAAGCACTTTGTGCCAGACCCGATCGAAGGCCTTCACAATGTCTAAACCAAAGCGCCAAGTTCAACGTATTATTTTAATTATATATTTTTTTTCCTATTATTTTCTCAATTATTTATTTTCGCAATATATGAACAATAGACTAAAATGACTTTTTTTTTTGACATATAACACAACGCCATCTAGTCCCGAGCTAAGCAGAGCTTGTGTTATGGGTACTAGACAACTGATACAAATACATATATAATTTGTTTTGTAAATACATACATATTATACATAGAAAACACCCAAACTCCGAAACAAATATTTGTAGATCATACAAACATTTGGCCCGACCCGGGAATCGAACCCAAGACCTCATGATCAGCAGTCGCACACGCCAACCGCGAGACCAACGAGGCAGTCAAATGTTTAAAAGGTACAGATGTATATTTATATGTATATATAATATCATTAAGGAAAAGTTACAAAATAGCATACACTCATAATAGGTGTAAAGACTGCTTAGTACTTTATTTCTTTCTATCAACTAATTTTCTCCTTAATTTATGTCCAAGTTAAAGAAAATCAATAAAATAAATTGACTTTTCTTGCTTTTTGTTAGCAATAGTTTACTTAATAAATTACGGACAATTTCTTACCGCTAATTGGTGCTCGCTGGATTTATCTGCCTTATATCCAATTCATACTGAGACTAAACTAACACCATGATGTACACAAGAAATACCTAAGCCAAAATATTCCATATTTTAATATCATGGATGTCCTCACCTCATATCTGATATTCTTTTTCTTTTCGTTCGCTTTTTGATGTTATCGTCTCTTTCCGTCGTGGTAGCTGGCTTGTGGTATCACATGTCAGTGATACCACTCGCGTCATTAAACACAGCCACTGGATCAAAAGCCACACCACACTCCAGAGTAATACACAGTTCTTTTATAATTATCACCGTATCTTAAGAAGTGCACAGTTTTACGTAAATGTGTCCGTTGAGCAATCAGACAGGTAACAGTAAAGCAACGGTTGATAACAAACTGTGCCGCGCTTGCGCGCGACTGGCGCAACAATTGAACGCATCCGGCTTAAAGGAAATATGTCCTACAATCAATTTAAATGTACCACTCGATTTGACCACGGACGTGAAATGTTGGCAGAAATGGGTTTTAATTCTGTATTATGTGTTTTTGTTATAATTTTGTTAAATTCGCTAATTACAGTGAGCTTTGCTTGGTCACCCGTATCATTAGTTTTAGGATACAAATATCGGTTTTTTAATATGTATTATTTATGTATTTATATATAAAGATTATAAAAGGAGATTATAATCTATTGTATTATTTATTAAAAACAGTTTTTTGTTATTTTGGACCATGAAAATGATTCGCCTAATTTATATATTATTTAGTATCGCAAAACGAAAACAGGTAACAATAATAAATACCCACTGTTTTAGTTTACTTGGTAGGTAACACATGAATTACATTGTAAAGGACTTTAAAAAAAAATTACATGTTTTTTAGTTAAACTTATCATTACTCTGTGTGTAACAAGCATTTATCTGTGTAGGTACTGAAAAAAAGTTCTTAGGATTTTTTCAACCACAAAAAAGACAATAAAAATTGTGTTCGAAATTTTGCAGATATTGTATTTATGAAGTTGTTGTTAAGTTAAATGCTATGAAATATATTTAGCTTTAATTCCGCGAGACATGTCTCGCGGAATTAAAGCTAAATATATTTCATAGCATTTAATGTCATGGATTTCCGCAAAGTAACGCCTGATTCCATAACTTATGTTGTTAAGTTTTTCAGCTCATCAAGACATGTTTTCTTTTGTGTGACCATGTACATGAAAAAACTTTTAATTAGAAAAACAGTACTAGTAAGAACTATGTTAAAAAAAGTAAGTAAGAGGAGTCGCAGCCAAAACAAGACTCAATAAAATTATATAAACGAAACTACACAATTAACTTTAGCTACACCCGACGACAAATTTGTTCCCATCTGTACTTATTACGTCACGGTTCACTAGTCCACACTGTAAAAAATATATAAAAAATACTGTTACAAGTAGTAGTCAACCATACCGTAGCAGCAAAATGGCGCGCTACAAGTGGGCGAACACCGGCGCGCGCGCCACTTAGCCGCAGGAAGTCTATATATAACCTTATTATATCCAGTAAAATGTGCCATCCGTCCGCTGTCAGCCGAACAGGTATTGGCCTTCGTAAAGACAATTGATCTAGATGTAAAACTTTGAATGTATCTAACAGTCGATAATATTTTTTTATTAAATAGTATTGATCCACATCATCAGCCTGTTCCGTCAACTGCTGAGTGAAGGTCTCTTTCAAGACTTATTGGAGGGAGCCTTCATGGGGATTGCTCAAGATCGGGATGGAAAGCAAATGTCGGCTCCAGTCCACCTGGAGACATGACTATGACTACCGCACTTCAACTATAGCGTACTGATTCTCCGTTCGAAATTAGTTACTCAAGTTCACTGCAAAACTTGTAGACCGACAACAGTGAGTGTTCGCGTCTCGGCTTCGTCTGTCATAACGTGAAGGATGCACTTCAGAAAGTACTGAGGCAACTTGAAATTTTCGTGTTAATAATCGGGAACCATTGCGGGGCGCTGGTAAATACTATTTGCCCAGCTACAATATAAAAACACGTACAAAACCAATATGTGTTTACCCAATTTAAGTACATTAGCAAAATATCCCTCTTGGTTTTTCATAGATTTGACTGCAAGATTGGCCTGGTGGTTTAAGCGGTCGCCACGCCGCTTTCCACTGCGTGAAGGTGTTGTGGGCTTAAATCACACATGCGGCAAGACTTTGTGTGATCCACCAATTGTTGTTCTGAGTCTGGGTGTTCTTTGTGTTCGTTTCATTTATGTTTGTAAAATCCCCCGCGACACAGGATGTTTATCCCAAATGCGGGAGTTGTCTTTAAAAAAAAGAAAAATGAAGTAAATGACCGGACAATTGTGACAAATTAAAATTGTGTCCTTAAGAAAAGTAGTACGTTTCGGCAATATTAACAAACAATAACTAAAATAATGTCTGTTTTTTATACCAAACACTTTTGATAATTATTACACACGCTTTAAAACAGTTTTTGTAAGAAAGCTCAAGCAATAACAAGTATATAAAAGCGTTTTCTCCCTCGACCCGTGGTCCACATGTAACTTATCATGAAACTAATCGAGTGAAAAATCAGACCGAGCTCTGTATTCACTCTCCTGTCTTATCAATTCGTATTGTATATGTATGCATAGAACATTTCAAAGAATATTGATTTAAATCTACAGTGTAAGATGTCTTTTAAGTCTTCTTAAAAAAGGTGAATCTTTAAGTCTCTCTCTCTCGAATTCAAGCCTTTGTTTTCCACGTAAAAAGGACTTTCTTAATAATTGAAACAATTTTTTTTAATAGTCTTGAGGATAAAGGTGTAGCTATTCTTGTAATATGATATGATGTTGGAACATCGTTCCGTAATATTATTTTCGAATTATATAATGTTCGTAATCCACAGTTAGCAGCTGAACAATGAAAATAAACACAACTTTTTAATTTTATTTATTTAGAATAAATGTAACTTAATGCGATTAGTTACATTCATATGAAGTATAATTATTTTCATTCTAACAAGTTGAGAAAAATAAAAATTAATCACCAGCTCTATTACGAAACGGGACAATTTTTGTTCCCGGCGCTTTGTTTGGGAACAACGGGACAGGTGACCGAAAAAAGGAACAGTCTTGTTCAAACGGTATGGTCAGTTTATTCATATTGTACATTTGAAGTTTACGATATTCGTATGGAGTTTTCATTCAACACAAAACTACAGTTTTACAGCTGCAGAGAAAAATAAATTTCTCCCGACAGAGATTGTGATTCATTCATTTAAATTAAATATTTCTTGTTAAACGAACACTACTTCCTTCCTTACTGTGCTACCTAATATACGAAAACAACTATCTGATTAAATCTATATGTATGTATAGTATAATTGGTAGCCGACCCTAAACAATCTTGAGAATAATAAAAGCTAGGAAGATGATATATTTCAGTGCTGTAATTTTTTTTACCGAAAGATTCTGCTTGTCAAATATGTTCATTAAATCCATTAGAATTTATACCATTAACTCTGAAGTTGATGACCTTTAGCAGCGACAGTTCCTCGCATTCCTGACGAATGTTTTCTTAAGGGCTGCAAGAGTCTAAGACGTGTTGATGAAAACCCGCGACTTCAAAAAACCCATAAAAGAAGTACGCAACTGTTAAATCGGGAGATGATGTGTATGTCTAGAGATGAAATGTGGCTGTTCCATCATTACATTGAAACACCTCATTGTATAACCCACATACATTCGCAAATAAACATTGGTTCTTTCATAATATCGTGTCCGAAGCAGTGTGCGCCGTTGTGCCGTTGTGCAATTTCTTCATAGCGAGAGGCCAAGAGTTTGTCCAGTTGGTGTCAGACGGCCAGGAAATCTACGACGAAATTCACGATACGCCAACACAAACAACGAAGGTTTGCGCAAAAAAAATGTAAACAATTATTCTTGAGGCGTAAACCGTAAAGATAACGGTAACCTAAGTCCGATTCATGGCTTGTCTACTTATATTCTGTGTCTGTTTACTTCATAGTAGGAGAGCTGATACTATTTTTGGGTAGGTATTTGAGGCAAACTGAAAACTTGTCACACACCTCTCCTAATATACCCCAACACGAAACTGCAGACCTGGCTGGTGAGTAGCGGGACAAATTTTTGACAACCAGCGATAGTGATGATGACGTAGGCTTGTGTCTCCCACGTGAGCACTGTTTCTCAGAGTGCTATAACTGGCGAAGTATATCGTTATACCATGGCTATTGTAAGTCTGTGGAGGAGAGGTCTGTGACAAGTTTTCAGCTTGCCTCAAATACCTACTCAAAAAAATGTTAAAGCGTCTTCCAATAGGGTGATTATTTTTGCCCTACCTGTTACATATTATAAAACTGTTGTTGTACTATTTTAGGTTATCAATAAAAGGGATGGAATAAAATGAAGAATTTATGTCATTTGTTTTGAGTTCATGAGATTAAAAAATCATCAGGTCAATTACTGAACCTGATAAAGACGCTCAACCTTTGTGGTCCCACTAATATGCTACCAGTTAGTTTGAGAATTTCCACAAGACCAGTGGAGAAATAAACTATGATTGAAAATCTGCTTGTAACAAATAAGTTACAAAAAATACATAGGAGTATTAGAGTTAGCAATACTTAAGGTTGCTCTTAGCATTTTCATTCGAAAAACCATAGTTTGAGATACTAAGGATTCACAGAGATATATTCAAAATATTCATAGTCAAATCTACCCTAAACAAGTATCAAACTAAATCTTCCTCCCCTAATGACACAGTACAGTTAGAAGCAATAATTAATTCTCAACTGATTTATGCGAATATTATGCGAGCACATACATGTACAGTCGGCCCCACGAATGTCTACACGCGTTAGATTTATGCAACTATGCTAATGTTACTTGATGTAACAAGGAATATATTTGCGTTAAATAAAAACAAAACGACGTTATCTTTGAGGGCCTTTTAAATTTTCTTGTTACTGGTTTAAAATGGTCTGGCATTATAAGGCATGAGGCATGTCTTAATACATTATGAGAAGCTACTCACGCTTTGCTTTTTATTGGCTTAAAAATAGATTTTATAGTTGAGTATTGTGCTTTGGTGATTGTATTTTTGATCAGTAACTAGCTATGTTTGATTCCTGGAAGTACGAATAATCTTGAGTCTTCATTTAGTCGCTTTATACTTACTAAAGCTAGTATTGACGTATAATTTATTTTTTTAGTTACAATTAAAACTGTAGGATCGATCAAGAAGATACTAAAGACATAACTATATCTTTGCAATAAAAAAATTCAGATAAGCAGAACCTTTAAAACCATTAAAACTCAAATGCAAACACAAAATTCTTTCACGAACAGTGATTTTAAGTCTTGTTCAAGCTTATTCGTAAAAGAGTAGGTATCGACTTCATTTAACAAATGAAAAATCCACAATTGCTACTTTAATCATCAACTTAATTGAAACTAGTATTCTTAAATTTTAACAACTCTCGTCCTATCAAATCTGCATTAGCCACAATTAGGCATATTTCTTTCAATAAAACTCTAGGATCGCGTGTCATTCATTTGCTAGTTACCACATTTATGCGATATCCAAGTATAGTGCCAAACCCGCCATGTTACTGGCAAAACACTTGTTTCTGGCATGCTAATAAAATTTAAGTGCCAGTTACTCCATGTTATGATAAATTAAGTGCTTGTAAATTGTCAACGGAAACTAAGAATTTGTTAATTTTCAACGAAATTATTCGCAAAAATATGGTTTGTGAAAACAATTTTTGAAGACTAACTCTAGCGAACTGGTGTTTATTTAAGACTAGCTGTGCCCGCGACTTCGTCCGCGTGTAATAGTGACTTTGGGTAGCAGTTTTAATTATTGAGGATAATATTATTTTATAAATAAGACACACACGTTTCACTGTTAAAAACACATTTAAGTATTTCTATAAGTACATAAAATAAAAAGTATTTTACATGAGCTTATTTCGACATTTGACATGGCCAAGGCTTTCAACCGGGTCTGGCACCGTTCGCTTCTCTCTAAGCTCTAAGCATTCGTTCTGCCTCCTAGACTCTGTCACTGGATTGACATTTTTCTTCATCAGCGCCTTCGCATTAGGGTTCTTTGCGACGGCACGGCCTCTGTTTTTCTGGAGGTAAACGCTAGCGTACCTCAGGGTTCAGTCCTGTCGCCCAAGATGTTTCTTCTGCATGTCAATGACATATTGGCCCTCGGCAATATACATTGCTATGCAGACGATAGCACAGTGCTTGGGCGATATTATGGATACCCTGCAGCCAAGCTGGTAGACATTGAGGAAAATCGACAGGAGCTCGTCGCTGAGCTCGACCGGGTTTTGAACCGCATTTCACAATAGGGTGATGAGAATTTGGTCGAGTTCAACGTTAAATAAACATAGGTGTGCCCTTTCTCTACCAAAAAGTGTCCGTTTTTTCCCCTCCCCACTTTTCAGAGCACTCAACTGCCACTACGGGATAAGCTGGTGTCCTGGGCATGGATATTTGCCGATACCTCAACCCACGGAAGTACATCGAGGGCACCACTAAGGCGGCCTGAACAGGGTGAGACGTTTCTTCGCACCCGTACTATTGTCTCTCCTTTATAAGACCCAGGTTCGCTCGTGCGTACTGTTCTCATCTTTGTGATGGATCCACGCAGTATTTGCTTGATGTTCTCAATCGGTTGCAGCGGCGAGCAGTCCGCATGATCAACAGTCCTGATACCACCGAGTCCCTTGGGCCTCTGCAGTTGCGGAGTGACATCGCCTCTATGGCAGTCCTCTACCGCTTTACCATGGAGAGTGTTCTGAAGAGTTCTTCCAACTGATCCCACCTTCTCCCCTTCTCTACAGAACAACACGTGCTGGCCTTGGAAGTCACCGCCTCAGTCTTAGAAATACGCTCTCGAACCTAACGGTTTGGTTCTGCATTGTCTGGGTTCGCAGCGAGTACGGTTGCCTCCACTTGGATTGGAGTTGACACTCCGGTTGGATTCTGCTTGAGTTTTCCCTCAGGCTAATCAGATTCTCATTTTTTTCAATTTTATTAACTACGTTTTTTGATTTGCCATCTTTTGCCAAAATATAGAGATTTAGCGGATTTGATACACGTGATTATGCTGCCCATGGGAAAAACATGTTTTTTTTCTAAATGAACTGCAACTTTACGCGTCTGTCTTTGGGCTTTGATAAATGTTATTGCAAATTTTGTTTTCAGTGGAAACTACATTCTTTTAAATTGAAATTGCAAATAAGTTTGAATTATTGGAATACGTGTAATTAAAATATTTTCTCCTTTTGGCATTCCATGCATCATGATTGTAGCTTTTACAATGTTGTACCCCAGATGTGTATTTTGTAGCCGTGTACCATTATATAGCTTTGGCGCTCAAGATTTCTCATTAATAGGACTGGAACATTAAATTTCAGTCTCAACTTATGGTAAGGTTTCTCAACTCTTTAGAATTATCATCCTGATAATTCTAAAGAGTTGAGAAACTCTATGCATAAGCTACGATATGACTGGTTCAGTGTCCCTTGCGTTTCCTGAGAGGTATTCGATAACATCTTCCTCCACGTCTGACATGATCCGTTCGTTTATTTGATAACTGTCTCATTAGTAGGCAGATCAGAATAGATATTATTTTTAGATCATCTGTGCCATCATATACCAGAACTCACGTCTCAGTGTAATCATGTCGTTACTGTCAGTTGGCATACAATCTTCTCCAATTTTTAGAAGAGCATTTGCATATTGACACTGCTCATAAATAATTCTGAAGTTGTACTCGCATAATTGTAATAAGACAAAACTTTTTAACATGTACCCATAGTACATATGTTTCATACAGGCATTTATTTCATCTTGCGGCATACCCCTTTTCCTTTTTTTTGTGCATAAATCCCCCCGGATCCTTTTCTGTCGGATTTTTTCACGAAGAACATTAACTGAATAAACAAACAAATCATGTAAACAAATCTAATCGCAGTGAATAATAACGAATTTGTAGTGGCAAAATTCAACATCCGCATGCGGCACATTCGTCTGCCCTTACGTGTCTGCCCGTTCGGGCAAGCACACTTAGGCATATTGTGATAACTCAGTAAATGTTACATCAGAATAGCTCTAATATTTTGTCTCCTGTCGCAAACTTATGAAGCATGTATAGATTTTCACAAACTTTGCATATAGCCATACAAACTTTCATCCCCTATTGCTATTTAACCCCCTTGATGGTAATTTTTTTACAAAATTTAAATCACATTTTTATTTATATCTAATCAACAGCCTAAAAAAGAAATTTTAATATTTTCGCTTAAAATGACGATACTTCTGTAAAGAGTTTTTGAATTTTATAAATACTGTTTAGTAATATGGCTTATTTATTTTTACTAATATCATGAACATACATACAAATCGGATTTATGAATGTATGTATTAATTTAAGTCTTCGTTGAAAAAGTGAAATATTTTTAATGAATGTGACAGCCGTGTTTGGTCGTTGCCAAGACGCCCGACGTAGGTAATGCGCAGGCGTATGGCGAGTGAACCCCCAGAACAACCTTTCATCCCCCTTTTAAAGCCCTTACAACCCCTTTTTCGCATTAAAAAGTAGCCTATGTCCTTTCTCAGGCTCTAGACTATCTGTATACCAAATTTCATTCAAATTGGTGCAGCCGTTTGGCCGTAAAAGCAAGACACACAGAGTTACTTTATAATATAAAGTATGTATAGCTGACCCACGCAATGTCGTTTGCGTCTTCTATTGCCCGTAGCGTAATAATTTTTCCCCATTCTTCATTGGTGCTCCGCTCCTATTGGTCTAAGCGTGATGATATATAGCCTATAGCCTTCCTCGATAAATGGGCTATCTAAGACTGGAAGAATTTTTCAAATTGGACCAGTAGTTCCTGAGATAAGCGCGTTCAAACAAACAAACTCTTCAGCTTTATATATTAGTATAGATGTATTTATTATGCTCTTCTAAGATCTAATACTCATACTCAACAATACATTTATTTGGATAAAGATTAATATTAGGTATTATGTTGATAAAAACTCTTTGGCAAATAACTCATTATTAGGTACCAACTCTCAGCGTCTTATACTCGTGATAACTTCTAAACGTAATGAACGATTGGGATGAAACAAAAAGTATTTTACTTCTACATAAATACCCTTGATAACACAATGCTTAATTTGGATAAGGATTAATATTACGATACACATTTAACGTAGTTTCTTTCTTCAGACGTTTTAATATTTTTTTTGAACACAAAAGCGGTTATTGTAACTAAACCATGATAGTTAGATATATGCTCTCGCAGACTTTTTTGTAGATCTTAATGAGACCTACAAACCCGTAATACATTATTTTGTTCTATTGTGAATAGGTATTGCAGCGCACGCAAAAATAGGTTTTCGAGTTCACACCTTGGGTTACGAAATAGCAATTTTCTTACGGATCCCTAATTTTTTTGAAACTAAAATATAGCCTATAGCCTTCCTCGATAAATGGACTATCCAACACTGAAAGAATTTTTCAAATCGGACCAGTAGTTCCTGAGATTAGCGCGTTCAAACAAACAAACAAACAAACAAACAAACAAACAAACAAACTCTGCAGCTTTATAATATTATATATATAGTATAGATTAATATTAGGTATTATGTTGATAAAAACTCTTTGGCAAATAACTCATTATTAGGTACCAACTCTCAGCGTCTTATACTCGTGATAACTTCTAAACGTAATGAACGATTGGGATGAAACAAAAAGTATTTTACTTCTACATAAATACCCTTGATAACACAATGCTTAATTTGGATAAGGATTAATATTACGATACACATTTAACGTAGTTTCTTTCTTCAGACGTTTTAATATTTTTTTTGAACACAAAAGCGGTTATTGTAACTAAACCATGATAGTTAGATATATGCTCTCGCGGACTTTTTTGTAGATCTTAATGAGACCTACAAACCCGTAATACATTATTTTGTTCTATTGTGAATAGGTATTGCAGCGCACGCAAAAATAGGTTTTCGAGTTCACACCTTGGGTTACGAAATAGCAATTTTCTTACGGATCCCTAATTTTTTTGAAACTAAAATATAGCCTATAGCCTTCCTCGATAAATGGACTATCCAACACTGAAAGAATTTTTCAAATCGGACCAGTAGTTCCTGAGATTAGCGCGTTCAAACAAACAAACAAACAAACAAACAAACAAACAAACTCTGCAGCTTTATAATATTAGTATAGATTTGTTACTAGAAAACACATGTTTTGTGTTAATGTGTAAATTGAGTTAAATATCCACTGTAATAGATACAGAGTGACAGAATATACCAAGCTTAACAAAGTACCCAAGTGTTGAGTAAAAATATTCTTTGATCGCGAACGAAGAAAATGCCTTTTGGGGATTGGTGAAACATACCCAAGATTTAGGTCTTATCTGAATGTGGAATTTGGGACATAAATAAGTCTGGAAACTAGAGAAACAAGAGGGATTGATGGTCACTTTTCAGATAAAGCATAGCTTTTTTTTCTCTTCCACATAACAGAAATTCGGGTGACTGTAAAAAAGCTACACATAGTATTTATTTGATCAAATCAGAATATGTACTGTAACAGTAAAATAAAGAAGTAAAATGACCACGATCAAAATAGAGATTGGTTTGTAAGAGCTTCGTCCGCATATCTAAATGAATAGCATACCCTATTATTCAAGACTAGGTGACCCGGCGAACTTCGTACCACCATATTTACATATCTGTCTCAGCTTCTCGTCGTGGACAAAAAAAAACTTTCCCGTTATCTTTTAATTTTTCTTGTACACCTTCTCCTAACAATAACGAACACACAGAAAAAAGAATTATAAATACATACTAGGCATACTAGCTGACCCAGAGAACTTCGTACCGCCATATTTATGTATCTGTCTCAGCTTCCCACAGGCAGTGTACAATCGCGGACAAAAAAAAGACTTTTCCCGTTATCTTTTATTTTTATCTTTCTAGCAAAAAAAGAATGAATGAAATCGGACTATGTGTTATTGAATTACAACTAAGTGCATATTTTGACTTTCATTCCCTCTCTCCAAGAAACCGTGCTGAATTATGTCCTACCTCGTAGTATGAACTCAAATCATGCCAAGTTTCATTTGAATCCATTCAGTAGTTTCAGCGGGATGTGCGGCCAAGATACAGAAAGACAGACAGATGGACAGACCGACAGAAAGACAGACAGACAAAACTTTTTTTTCCAAAATATCTTTAATGTACAGAATTGGACCTGCTACATTTTTATTATAAGTATTGATAGATATAGATTTGGGGTAAACCTGACTTGATCATATTAGAGAAGAATAGTACTTGATCAGAGATTCACAACAAGATAAATGGTTACATAATTTCGGGACTTAAATTGAAGATTAGTCGATTTAAAAAGATTTGACAAAGCAGTCATCTTGCTACAAAATAGTTATTTGTTTACCCACAAGGCAGTTGCATTTATGATAATAGTACATTGTCAGACTAATATTATTATGGACAATAGAACTTTTGCAAATCTAAGGGAAATACAAATTCATATTGTCTTATTGTAAGGAGCTATTTGGTAGGGATATTATTATTGAAATTTCTATCGTATTTTGAGACTATCTATTTGTTTCCTTTGTGAATATGTACTTAGCTATATATTAAGGTTCAACCTCGGTTAGGTTAAACATATCCAACGCTTATCATGTCACGTCACTTATTTCGTGACCATAATATACCGTGTTAGTATTAAATACCTTCACGCTAAGATTAGGATTATTAGAAGCGCGTATTTATTTTTCATAGAATAGCCACGTTGTCCGTTTCAATGAAAATATAAAGTAATTGACAACCATATATGACGATAGACGATATAAAAAATACTTACTCAGATATAATAACTAGCTAAACAGATAGCACAAACAAAATTGAAGGTTTGATAAATATTTATAATGTTCATAGAAATTAAATTTTGACAGGTGATAGAGACGTTTGGTGAGGGATGATAGTTCTCAAGAGACGAAAACCTTGACTCATCACATAAGAATAGTCGATCATCGACTCATAAACAAAAGAGAGAGAGGCCTATGTGTGATCTGTGGAAGATGTCAACTCACCTTTATTCAACGGCCTCCATTTCTCATACGTAACACTGAACGTTCGCGCGGGTGCCGGCACCGGACACAGGTCATCGCGAGCACCACCAAGGCCACCGATGCTGCGCCGGACGCTACACGGACACGAGACGGCACACGACACTCGGAAGGGACACGTCTGACCTATTTGTCTTGTTAAAAAAATAAACAAATCAATAGACCGGAGCAAAGCGAGCGTCCACCGACAGGAAACCGGGATAAAAGCGAGGTGCCTCGTCCGGTCGTCGGAGACGAAGGGCGGGGGATGCGGGGTGGCCGCCGGAAATGCCCGCCACGCCCCTGGGCGGGGTTTGTGCTCGCCTGCGCGGGTTATCCCGGGAGGGTTGAGGGCTTCAGCACAAACTCGCAGACCTCGTAGCTACTAACTTTTTGGCCTCTTTGTACTGAGATATGCTTGACACGATACAATTACTTCTGATGAGTCTATGTTTCTGAGTCGAAAGCACTTGACATTAAACTTTTAACACTTCATACATGATAATACAAAGAGCATACTTATATGTACTTAGGTAGGTATTTCTTTTATGTACCTACATAATTATTATGTTTTAGATACACTCATTCAGTTTACCGAGCACTGTACAAGTGCACATGTAAAATATAAACATCTAAAATTTGAAATAAGTATAAATAATGATATACCAACAAACTGTCATTGCCTATAAATTGAAAAAAATATGGGTAGTAGACCTAAAATAGAATGAAATGGTTGTTGAAATTATCATTCCTCATAACGACAATATCTTGAAAGCTGAACAAGACAAACCAAAAAAGACAAATTGGGTGTGACAATTGGACTACGAGATTGTCACATCATCACGGATAGTCATATCAATCCCTAAATTGATTGCTAAGAACCTCGAGCCCCATGTTCAGTGAGAACTACCTTCTTTGTAGAACAATATCGGAACTCGATCTTATGAATTATTGATTATTGTATGATTGATATGATTATAATAGACTCAAACCTTCAACGTTATCAGTGAGTGTTTGTTTTTGTTTGTGCGTTAGATTTTGGAGCTTTTTAATAAAAGGAATTTCAGGTGGCAACAACTTGCATACTGTTTACCTTACATGTAATGCTAACACTATTGTACCTGAAAATCAGACTTTGAAAAAGAGTAGCAATGAGTTTCTTTGCCAGTATTCTTCTCATGAGGCTCTACGCATTTTGGAAACTGGAAGTTATGGATCGACACAGGCAGGCAGCAGGTTTTTGGTGTTTTCGCCTAATTTACCTCGACAATACAGCACTTGCTGTGGCGACTGTTTGTGTCGATCTATGATTTTTAACTATAGCTTCGATTTGGCGTTCACGAGTGTCAATTGGTGTCTTAGATGAATAAATGATTGGTTTTGATTTTGAATAAGTGTATGAGTGCGAGTAGTGAAAGATTAACCTTTGTGAGAAACAGCGGCCTATGTTACGGTAACCATACTTGCATATTTCTTAATACATCTTACATATTATAGATTAATAGATTAAAGACGTAGAACCACTGATCGTACCTACTCATCATAAAATATTTATCGTTGGTGGCAAAAGCAGGGCCATTAAATAAATGTAATAACCTTTTACAAGTAACCTAAACCATTGGTCCAGTTTTACAGTAACCTAAACCAGTTTTAACACTTACTGATAAAGTCGCTGATGGATTATTTTTAAATTATCTGTCAGATAACAAAAGATTTGGGTTTGTTGATGATGTGTAGGTGAAATATGTCAGATAACCATATGGTTATATGGATAGTTTACGTGGGAGAGCCACGCTTCGGCATGAATGGGCCGGCTCGACCGGAGTGATACCACGGCCTGTGTTTCACCGAGTAAGTGAGGATACTGGTGGCCCATACCCTAACCCCTCTCCTCATCTCCATCCATCGTCCGTGGAGTCCATGGAGTGTCCATGGGCGGCGGTAATCACTTACCACCAGGTGATACGTCTGCTCGTTTGCCCCCTATTCCAAAAAAAAAAACATAAACATATGTATATCAGCAACTATTATCTGTTAAACTGGTGTTTTTTGTCACATAACTGTCTGAATTTTTATGAGAAGCTGGTGAAACTGGCCCATAATGTTTTAAAAAAATGATTGACAGCGAAGGGAGTATCAACCTAATACTCTTTCGTGACTTTTATTTAGTGGCGATAGTTACATTAAAACTGAACATGTTAGAAGAAAACGTTAATGTCTGTATTTTTTTTATTTATGGCACTCTTGAGCTTTCTCAACTATCTCTAGCGTACATTTTCATGTACGACGGTAGACGTATCTATCTATCTAAAACCTTTACGAGAAATTATTGTATACCTTTAAAATATAATCTAAATCTCGGAAACGGCTCCAACGATTTTCATGAAATTTTGTATGCAAAGGGTTTCGAGGGCGATAAATAGGTCTACTGTACTAGTACTACTAGTACTGTTTATTTACTTTCTGTTATTACTTCTAATTTGTGTTTTTTTGAGTCTATACATCCCATAAAATTGGACATATTTGTGTGTTACCTACATACATTTACTATTTTTTCTTTATTGAATTCTCTTCAATTCTCTTTTGTTAAATTTGAGGTAGATGATGTTTCATAGTGATATATATAAGAAGTAAATATATAAAACCCTTATTATTGACTTAACGAATAAAGTTAATGTGATTTAAACTTTATGATTTCACATTAAAAAAAAGCAAATGCCATGACTGGCCAATATGATTAATTGATGTCTGAACCACGTCTATGGATAAAACAACACAGCACCTGGCTGTTTATGATAAGGTGTGGCCACGTATAATATTATAACGGACAGAACTTGACCGCTACTAACCTTTGTGTTTTGATGAAAGTAAACTCGAAAGAGGGTATGTAGAATCGATATCTTCTAGCTAAACAACCGGGAAGTTGCTATATTTTGGTTTACGAAAGTATGTTACGATTTTTTAGTAGTATGAGAGACATGCTTCGGTACATATAGGGGGCCACGTCGAGTCATCATCATCATCAGCCAATTGCAGTCCACTGGTGGAGATAGGCCTCTCCCATTGCAAGCTATTCTGATCGATTTTGGGCTAATCTCATCCAGCTAGTAGGTATTACGTATTAATAAGATTAATTATTATTTATTTAAATAAAATTTATTTACAACTGTTTTATAATTGATACATTTTACAACTGTATGTATCAAGAACAAGTTTAAATGTCGATGACACGCGTATTAATGCAAGCATTGTATCACGGATGCCAGATCACAGTAGATTATTTTGTTGC
The DNA here is from genome assembly GCA_949125395.1 of Diaphora mendica. Taxonomy (NCBI): domain Eukaryota; kingdom Metazoa; phylum Arthropoda; class Insecta; order Lepidoptera; family Erebidae; genus Diaphora; species Diaphora mendica. The sequence goes on along the minus strand of OX421312.1, from coordinate 29,855,004 downwards.
TTCTGTGGCGACCCAGTGTATGTGGTTACCAGAGGACCATGCCTATCCCTGAAGGAGAGGGGAGAGAGGCAATGTGTGTGTGTCTCTTGAGATGCAGGTGTCTGGAGGCGATGGACAGGTGGCATATGCGTGTAAACTGAGGAACCGTAGTAGAATTTCACGAAAAAAATAATTGTAGGATTTAGTATCTAGTAGGCTAAAAATGATTCTAGAACAAATATGGGAATTTGTAAAAAAAATTATTAATAATTACTCTTAAAATATGGTCCCTCGTGAACATACTAATCTGGTACTGAAGCCATTGAGCAACACGGGCCACCACACTTTTAAATTTTCACGCACACACAAATACATTCAATGTCATAATAGTGTACAGCCTATGACAGCGTAGGCCCATTTGGACTTATACTTTGACAGAGGGGAACGAACTACTCCCTACCGCGTTCAGTGGCGGATTTACAGATTTGCCGCCAGTAGGCTATAAAAAATTTGTCACCTATCTCGAAGAGGTAGTACAGCCTGTGATTATCCCACACAGAATACAAATGGGCCTGGGGTTTCTATTCATGCACGATAATGCTCCTCCTCAGACGGCACGACTGGTATCGACAGCTCTTTAGGATCACGACATTCAAGTTTTGGATTGGCCTGCGCAGTCGCCCGACTTAAATCCCATCGAGCATGCCTGGGACATGTTACAACGAAAAGCATTGCGAGATTTCCCGCCAAATTTGACGACGGAACAAGAACTATACTGGACACTTGCAAAGAACTTGGGACCTCATACCGCAGCAAGACATTAACAATTTAATTTTAAGTATGAACAATCGATGTCGATGTGTAATTAATGTAGGAGGAAGCAACACTGATTATTAATAATTAGATTTTATTACATTTTTAATTATTTTATTATTATTAATACTACTTTTCTTCCATTTAATATCTATGAAAATTCTTCTTAGATTATTAGATATTTGATGAAATATAAAATATACCTAGACTTTGCTGAGGTGTGTATTTTAAAAATCCAAATTCACGTAGATATGTGTCACGAAGTGTTTAATACTTTTAACTGACTTCAAAAAGAAGAAGGTTATGATTCAGTTGGCGCGATTTTTATTTAAAAGTTGATAGTAAACTATAGGCACACTCTTTGGTCCTAAATTATTATTAAATTTTTTAAGACTTCTTATATCCGTATTTTTGAGCATACCTATGTTATTTTTATTTTTGTCAGAAAAAAAAACCAAATCTGCCGCCTCCTAAAATTTGCAGCCCTAGGCTCCAGCCCACTCAGCCTAGTAGTAAATCCACCACTGACCGTGTTGTTCTATGACAAATGTGCTTAGGTGATTTTAAGGTGATTTTAAGGTGATTTTAAGCTGATTTATTGGTTTATTCCACGTAGATTCACTTTTTGGCAATCTTCCCTTTTAATTCTGATAAATACACTTTTGTCTAGTACAGCAAAATACAAAAGTGCTAGTGTGCATTTTGGTATTAAAATACTAACTTTTTATGCATTACAGTTGAAAATTTTGGCTTAAGAACTTCTTTACCAATGTTATTAAATCTAATATACCTTTAAACGAGCAATTCTTGTATATGTACATACAAAATTAGAAACAGAAAACAAAGGATGAGTTACAATATAATATATGCAAATGTTACAATAGGCGGTCTTATCGCTCACGGCGATCTCTTCCAGACAACCACAACACGGATTTTCGATATATATATATATATAATCTGAATCTCGGAAATGGCTCCAACGATTTTCATAAAATTTTGTATGCAGGGGGGTTTCGGGGGCGATAAATCGATCTAACTAGGATTCATTTTTAGAAAATGTCGTTTTATTCGTGTTTTCACAATCAAATATATAAAATCAATGTACATCTAGCGCCATCTATCGCAACTCGAGCGAACTTCATTAAACTGTACTGGAATAAGGTGCAGAATAAACAGTATCAGGACGTACCAAGAGAGGGCGCCACTTAACTTATTTTTTTTATTGGAAGAAAAATAACAAAAAGGTGGCGTTTGGATAGTCCCAATGTTGCCAAAAAAACGATTGATAAAAAAAAATACCGAGCTACACTCGGTCATCCAGGTACTGTTCTATATAAGCATAATAAACGTAAGGTAGCAGGTATGTACTATTATAGTGCATAAGTCAAAAAAGAATTTAACACGTTAGTAACATCCAGTAAATACATTGACCTCGTAGAAACATTTTTACGAATTCATCTTAACGATAGTGATTTAGTACACGACACCACATTGTATCAATGAGAAACATATGTTTGGGACTTTAAAAAGTTTATCATTTAAAAATAAACCGCTTTTGAATGACCTTATTTATATTTAGATGTACAGTAAAATAAAAAGAACAGGACACATTTCATACTATATTATCTGATTTCCAATGGAAAAAATTGTGCTATTGTTACTAAACTGCTGATTAATGTGCCTAAATAATAATAATACTTAAACATATTATAGGAATAACCGTTACTCTAACAATCCCTAGATAATGAAATGCGAAGAACTTTACTGATAAAACTATCACCATTTTGCAACACTCATAATTAATACTAAAACAAGTAAGCGCTGCAAGTTATCGCTTAGAGGCGTTAAGGGTCGACCCGCCTCGGGCCTCCCCTGCGATTACTGGCTGTTCATTGAACATTGCTAATTGCCTACGAAGGGCTGTTGTCGCCCACCTCGCGTCGCGCTGTTAAGTAGCACACAGTTTTTGTGAGTCATGATGAGTAGCAGAGAATTTGAACTCTTTGAAATCATGTTTTTTTTACTTGTAAAGTAAAAAGGGTAACGACGGTTGCCTTAACTTGGTATGCCATCCCTAATATCATCCCTGCTTTGCTAAAGCAGATTGTGCCACTTGGAACTATGGTCTTTCCTGGACGAGAGCGAAATAGATTACATCTCTTCCTATTGGAAGGATTGGTTTTCTTGTGTTTATACCTAAGTTGCCAATGTTAGGGTTGTCACGCTTGTCTTTGTCTTTGTCTCGTAATAGCCATAAAATTTTAATTAAAATTTGTATTGAGATAAAGTTTTATGAAACAAAACACAATACACAAACAAATAACAACAAACAATGGGTTACAATAAGATTTTTTAAATACACCTTGTAATGCTCCCTGTCGTAGACAATGACTAGATACACGTGCAATTATTCATAGACAAAACATTTTGAATTACGAATCGGCTTAAGTATCAGCGTTATGCGGTACGAAGTTTTGGCTCTTGATTAGCGTATTTACTAGAGTTTCGGTACTATAATCGATCAATTTTAGTTGAGAAATAATGCTCAGTAGGATATTACTCTCCATCCTGTGGTACACATTTTCTTAGTCAACTTTCACAACATTTGCGAGAAGAGGTTGGCAAGAGGTATTCTTATCTGTTGCTATTTTAATGAACTGTAATATAAGTTAGTTATTTTACAGTAGAAGGTAAAAGTGTTATCTTAGTTTACTCTTGCCACCATCTATGACATTAAGGTCCCGTTTCACCGGTAACAGGTAAACTCCGGATAGTTTATCTGACAGTATGACAGTTTTTTGGGAGAGACGTCAAATTATCTGTCAGATAATCTATCCTTAACTTATTTAGGTATATACATTACCTTAATCAACTTTCACAACATTCGCGAGAAGAGGTTGGCTAGTGGTATTCTTAGCTGTTCCAAAGTAATACCATAAATACATTGTGGCCGTAAGAAAGTTCATCATAAAAATAGTGAATTAGTGCACGACTGTCTTTTTTTCCTGCCAATTTTGGCAGGACCATACATGCAGAATCCAAGAGTGGTGATCACCATACTCATTGTGAATGCAGAAAATGCAACAATGCAGCATGGTGACCCACACCATGGCGGCCTAGTGATGCTTCTGCATCATTGGGTCTCGCACTCACCATCGAAACAAGACAACATATACGCTGTCATTTTACGTGGATCTTCTGTGCGAGGGTAGTACCGACCCGCTCGAGCCGGCCCGTTCGTGCTGAAATCGGCGTGACCTTACTACCTAGAAAAGCTATACAAAAAAAGTTACAATAGGAACAAATGATAGGGACTTAGCACGGAAAGTTCAAAAAGTATATCTATTAGGGAACTGTATCTATGAGGAATAAACAAAAAACCGTACAAGATAACTTAATTTTAGTTTGACGAGTTTTATTGATGGAAAATATTTTTCTTAGTCATTTGAAAATGAAGAAGTACAACAAAACTTGAGGTAACCGTCGTCGTTGAGTTTCTTTAACTTGCGTTCCATCTCTGTCATCAGCTTGATTCCAATATACATCATTAATATTACAACACAAACGGAAATTCAAGTTATGCGTTATCACAAACAAAAGATGAATTGTTTGGTAGTTTAAAATAACCTTTATGCGCGAGAGAACATTGTCTTCATGAAATAATGCTGTAGTAGATTTTCAATCATATACAAAAACAAAATAAAATATGAACATAAAAAAACTATATTTCAGCACATAAATTAGTAAGAATCATCATTTCAATGTTGGTGCATTTCAATATTCAATATACCCTTGGCACAGGAGGTATCCATTTCACTTCGTCATCGAGAGTTTCATCGATCACAGGTCTATACCAGATGGTCACATTGCCTGTGCACAAATCTACCGTAGACAATGAGTGTTTGCGCCAGTGTTGCTCAATCGGCAACTTCGTCTAAAAAAAATCAAAGAGGGTAGTTTCATGATAGTAATAATATAAATAATAAAATCTCATTAACATCTCACCTAACACCCATCGTATGTTAAGAATCAAATATATGTAGATTTGTAATATATTTAAAGACTATATTTACCTGACCTTCAGTCGGTTTGCTATAATCATATTCATCAATTCTTTTTGGGCAATCATCCCTATAGTGTGCTCCTCTGCTCTCTGTTCTGTTTAGGGCACAAGCAACAACTTGAACAGCGCATTGAAGCATATTCTGAAGTTCCAATGTCTCCGTTAGATCTGTGTTATAGTTCAATTTACGATCAACTACTCGAATCTCGCTAAAGCCTCCAAACCATTTTTGAATCTGCTCCTGTCCTGTAAGTATTTCAAAGTATAGTGTGGTGGCTTTTACGTACAAATGGAATGAAAGGCAGTGTGAAAAGCAAAAGAAACGGGTATGAGTTAAAATATGTCTGCGTGAATGACGCAGTAGTTTGCACGTTTTGTTGTTCGGGGTCTGGATGTTCTCTGTTTCCTTTTCATGTATGTTTGTAAAGTAACTCACGACACAGAATATACAGTAATACATCCTATGTCAGGGGACTTCATAGACGGAGGCTAGATGTCTTTCGTTGATAATAATACATATAAACATAGCTATCTGTGTGTGTGTGTGTGTGGTGTGTGTGTGTGTGTGTGTGTGTGTGTGTGTGTGTGTGTGTGTGTGTGTGTGTGTGTGTGTGTGTGTGTGTGTGTGTAGCTGTGCAGCTAACTGTAAATCTTATAATCTGTCTGTGGTCGTTATCATCATAATCAATCTCATTTGTCATTCTATTTTAATTTGGGGGCAAGTTGTTGCTTCGGTGGTTATGACTGGTTTATTTTGCTTTTAGTTGCCTGCTTAATGCCAACTTTCTTTAGGGCTTAGGGCTGAGAACCTTGGGTACGAAATGCTGTAAGAGTCTAAATGAGTTACGGGATGGAAAAAGCAGTTGGTTGGAGAGTCCGGATATTGTGTCGAGTCCTATGCTTGGAGAGGCCATAAAGACAGATCTGCAATGTAATCTTTAGTTTCTTTACAACAACTTAAATACAAAATTCGATGGTATACAAGCGATAGACTAATTTTATTAGACATGGACATCCGGATACATAATCCATTAATCGTTTAACTAATAATAGTTTAAAATTTATGAATTTGTAAAGTTGCGTGTTACTTTTGCGTAGTTTTAAACTACTATGAAAGGCATATATATCGATAGAGGCTTACCATTCCCTGACTAAACATTTATTTTTTTATCATAAAAGTATATAGTATCTAAATACTTTCTTCTTACCCTCATCTAATAGTTTTTTATCCCTGAACACTCCACATTTTGACTGCATTGTCTCTCTCATAGCTAAGCGTAGTTCATGCGGGGCAGCGCAACCATTTGCACATCTTACTTTAAATAAGTTATCCAGGGTCGCATCACAAATGTCCTAAAATAGTCATGCTGTTATTAAATTCATAAATTGCAATAGTATGATTGTGAGATAAAAACTTAGCTATGGGACAAGGCTAAAGATGTTGCACGTGTGTAAAATAATAATAACAGTATTTAGTACGGGCGCACACCGAAATGGTCTTCGACGAGACCGTCCGCGACAAGACGGTTTTCGACAGTTGTCTTGTGCTGACGCACACCGCATGAGACCGAACAATGATTTTATTAATATTAATTATGGATATTACGCCTCTAAAGAGTGTTTGTTTACTTTTTTATTTATTTATACTTCCTGCATTACAATTCCACAACGCACTTCCCACCTAATACAACGCTTCTTACGGCAACCTAGTCGAGCTTCGACAAACTGTCTCGTCCGAGACTGTTTGTCGACTCCGGTGTGCGCGCACACTTACACACAACGTCATCTATTCCCAAACAAGCAAAGAGCTTGTACTATGGGTATTACACGACTGAAACAAATACTTATTATTATTCTTTTATATTATTATATTATTCTTTTTCTTTTTGTAAATACGTACATAATAATATTATACATAGTAAACACCCAAACTCAGAAACAAATACCGTGTATGTCCTTACGTTCTATTTTTTACACGTTTTTCCTCGTATTTCCCTAGGTCATGGCATCAAGCGTGAACGGTTGGACCACGACTTGATCTGCGTTTCTCAAAACTATTAAATTTTCTTGATTTTCAACAGAAACAACATTTTTTATTTTATTTATGGTTGGAAACTAGTTTATAAATAATTCGATAATAGTTTAATACAACTTCTTATTAGTTTTTTAAGTTTAGTGGTTTAAGTGGTCGAAACGCCGCTTTCTATTATGTTGAGTATTGTGGGTTATATCACCACATGGGACAACACTGTGTGATCCACTAATTGTTGTTCTGAGTCTGGATGTTCTAAGTTTTTTAATGGCCTTCAGTAGTGACTCAGTGGCTGTGTGATGGAAAGCATGAGCAGAATCCAAGAGTCGCCTGCATTCGCAATGTGTATGGTGATACTCATTGCGAATGCAGACAATGCAACAATGCATCATGGTGACCCACTCTATGGCGGCCTATTGAGATGCTTCGGCATCATCGGGCCGCCGGTCTCACACTCACCAACGTAACACGACAGCACAATGCTGTCATTTAGGTTAGTCTTCTGTGAGAGGGTAGTACCGTACCAACCCGAACGAGTCAACCCGTTCGTGCTGAAAGCAGCGTGGCTCTACCACGTACTATTTTCATGTATGTTTGTTACGACGACACGGGATATTTTCAATATGGGAGTTGTCTTTTAGATCCTAAAAATAAATCACTACATGGACCCCTATTAGGAATAATATACTTACGGGCTTAAGGTCATCTTGTTTGTCTCCGGGTTTGGATATTTTCCCAACGTTGTCAGCTACGGATTTTCCAAATACCGCAACATCTAAAATGGAGTTAGCTCCGAGTCTGTTTGCGCCGTGGGCATTGGTCACAACCTCCCCACAAGAGTGCAACCCTGGTACCAAACAGTCATTGCCATTTTGATGCATTATAACCTGAGTAAATGTAATGTCTTAAGAATATTATCATTTTTAACTAACTTCCTTTAAAATTAAAACATTTATAGCTAAAAATCTTCTAATTTGGTTTTTTTAATTTTACACAAGATTGTCTTATTCCAAACTAGTCAAAGTCTATGCTATGGTAATTAAACGTGTAAAAGCTGTCAAAACGACTCTACTCTGCCTGATGGTAAGCATAAATATAATCCAAGAGTGATGGTCACCATTATCATTGCGAGTTAAGACAATTCAGCATGGTGACCCCACTATGGGACCTGGTATATCAGTGGCAGAGAATCACGTGCGCTGATAGTGAGTTACAGACTGCTTAACATACTCGTATATTTAAATTGATAAATGCATACATGTTATAGATAAATTACACCTAGACATAGAACCAATGATCGTATTCACCGCACAAAGATTTATCATGGGTGGGAATAGAACCCACGCCCTCTGGCTTAGCAGTCAGGATCACTACCACCAACAGACCCGTCAACTTAAAACCAATGTTTAAATAGTACAGAAGATAAAGCTTACATTTTTATCTGTACATAAAAGTACAGAGACCTCTGACGCTGCCAGTCTATGCAGTGACAGTTTTAATTATAATTGTAATAAAACCGGAGATTCAAAACCATCGAGTTGATTATTACCTCTCCTTTCCAATTAATGGGTACTCCACCCATAGTATAGTGTACTGTTGGCAAAATTGGTACAGGTTCTTTGCACACATCCACTCCAGTGAATGTAAAAGCTGACTCTGAAATTCCTGGTAAGCGTTGATGGATTGTATCGCAACTTAGATGAGTTAGTGTCAAATAAGCGTGATCTTTCTTTGGGCCACAACCGCGACCTGTAATTTTAAAAATAGTCAATAATAAAATTGTCATACACGAAAAAGTTTTAAAAACTATTACCAGACTACGTACAAACTTTTGATAAAATTTATGTAGCCCGCATCATACGGGGCATTAATACGAATCTATAAACCTCATTTACGTATACATGTACACTATGTGCGAAAAGAGCGTGACTGGCAAAATTTAATGAAAATCTTAGAAATATTAAACGATAAATTGTAATCAAATTAATATGTTATTGCTGTTTGATGCCTTATATTAATACGGTGTCCAATCTCCATTATTATCCATAATCGCGTGGCATCTTCGCGGCTTACTTTCCGCCAATTTTTCAGCATAGCTGCGAGGTAAAGGCCTCCACGCGGACTTCAGTTCACGAGTGAGTTTAGCGACGGTCACAAAATGTTTTGCCCTTAGTTTAAGCTGCATCCATGCCCAAACATTTTTAATTGGATTGGCATTAGTGGACTGTGAGGGCCAATCCAAAACGTTAGTACCATGTTCCGCGTTCCAAGTGGTGCAGAGCCGACTTCGGTGTTTAGGATCATTAACCTCTTGCAGAATCAAGAAATCATTTTGGTGTGGAAACATCTTCTTAGCCGACGACAATAATGCTTTTTCATAAATTTTCGTCATCTTCTCAGCATCCAAAGTACCGGTAAACAAGTGCAAATTTCCGAAACCCTTTTTTGAGAAGCATCCCCAAACATGCACCTTTAAAGAGTGTTTCACGGTTCGTACCATCAGTCTATTGTCAGCCGTAGTCCAAGCTTGAGTCGAGTAACCGGTTGCCCAAAATGAAGCTTCATCAGAAAAAAATATCTTGTCCCAATCATAGTCTTTGTTTACGCACGCCCAATGCAGCCTTTTTTTAATATGCGTTTCAGAGAGTTCTCTTCACATTGCTTCGATATTTCACGCCGTTTACAACTAAACGCGGTTTGATAGTGTCAAATGATATCATTAAACCCTTTTTCTTCAACTTTTCTTGCCCAGAGCGAAGTGATAATAAAGGATTCCTGGCAAACAGCTGCACAATCCGTTTGTCCTCTGCAACAGACGTCTTTTTCCATTTGCCACGATCTGATAAGACATTGACGGTTTTTGTTTGTTAATATCTCTTCACTCACTTGCTCACGAAGGCTTTGGACTTTTTTATTAAAATAGGCGGCCTAATCGCGGGACATTTTGGGGCCTTTCGGATATGTACAGAGAAACACAGCTTCAAATCGGGAAACGTACGCGGCACTCATTGTAAAAAATAATATTTTAACGAGGAAAACTGGAGGGAAAACTTGTGTTTTTTACAACGCATTTTAGGTAAAGGATTGTTCTATTCAGCCTAATATTTATTTTTATAAATTGTATTCCAAAATTTAAAATATGCCGGTCACGTTCTTTTCACACACACTGAATTTATATCAGTTGTCTAGTACCCATAACACAAGTTCTGCTTAATTTGGGATTAGATGGCGTTGTGTGTTATATGTCCGAAATATTTATTTATAATCGATTTCATTGAAATCGATTCAATAGTATAAGTGTTACGGTGGAAGATACAAGCATACTTAAGACTGTTAAAACTATACCCTTCCTTTTGGCTTTTTTCTTTTTTTTTATGTATGGCCCGCCAAAATGACTCTACTCTGCCTGATGGAAAGCATTAGCAGAATCCAAGAGTGGTGGTCATCATACTCATTACGAATGCAGACAATGCAGCATGGCGGCCCACACCATGGCGGCCTAATGATGCTTCTGCATCTTTTAGTCTAGTCAACAAGTATGGAACTTGTTGACTAGACTATTTGGGCCTCCGGTCTCGCACTCACCAACGATACATGACAGCACGAACGCTGTCATTTTACGTTGATTTTCTGTGCGATTTTCGAAATTTGATTTTTCAGCTTCGCCGTAATCCGATAAAAAGTTGTCAGGTTGAAAGTGGTTATTATAAAATGTAATGTAAATTGTAATCTAGTTATCGTCATAGACTAGAGTATATGTTATTAGCCTAAGTTCTCTCCCTATGTGAAACATGGGGTTGGGAAGCTGAAACTAAAGACAATTGTACAGAGATATAGTAAGTTAAGTACTTAACTAAGAGAGACATTTATACAAAAGACTCCATAATAATTTCCTCACGGTTGTAAGGAATAGCCGAAACACTGCCTATCATAAGTGATACGCAAAAAGGAAATAATTTAATACATAAAATAAGCGAAAATATATACCTTCTCTTATTTCCGTGGCAATTGATCTAGACACAACGTCACGACTGGCTAACTCTTTGGCTTTAGGAGCATACTTCTCCATGAACCTTTTACCTTCACTATTGATTAAGTAGCCGCCTTCTCCACGTGCACCTTCAGTCATCAGGCAACCTGAGCCGTACATTCCTGGAATAAAAGCAAGTTGTATAGAACACATCAGAAAGAATATAATAAAATATATTAAAAAAGCGGGTTTTCCCTCTCGGCCTCGGAAGCAGAAAATTGGAACACAATTATTTATCTACTGTTGTATATTTATCTTTTTAATTTATGTATACATTCGTATACATCGATCATCATCATCAGCAGTCTTTAACAGACTACTAATGAACAGGTATCTCCTTCAAAAGGAATATCTGTGTCACCCGCGTCGGACCCTGATGCAAGACTGATTTTACTAATATTAATTACAAAATCGTTCCATCCAAATTAGAAGGTTAAAGAATGCTGAGTGACATGGGTCCACACTTACAGATGTACAGATGAAGCAGATACCTGCTTTATCCACTGATAGATTTAAGCATATTTAAACCTGTAGGGTGAAATTGGATAAATTCCATATCCTGGAGCGGGATACCGGCCCGTGCTGCCATCGCACAGCCATCACCCGTACACGTGTGAGCAGCCGTACAAGAGAAGTACATTCTTGGGTAACCTCCTGTTGCCAAGACTGTGTTCTTGGCTTGAAACCTGTAGCAAGAAAAAAATTGAAGTGTATTTTTGAGCATTGAAAATAACTTGCTTACTGTGGTTTCCCCAAGCGACTACTTATAAAGGTATGGGATACTCTTCGATCCCAAGTACGATTTTCGCCCGTTCGGCAGCTCCTGTAGTGTAATATGTGCTCTGAGGGGAATGTAATTCATGGTGACATTTTGTGAGGTGATTGTCTTTGAAATGTCATGTCACTATTTATAAGGTAGTAGAGCCACGCTGATTTCAGCACGAATGGGCCGGCTCGACCGGGGCGGTACTACCCTCGCACAGAAAATCAACGTAAAATGACCACGTTCGTGCTGTCGTGTTTCTTTGGTGAGTGCGAGACCGTAGGCCCAAATAGTCTAGTCAACAAGTTCCATACTTGTTGACTAGACTAAAAGATGCAGCAGCATCACTAGGCCGCCACGGTGTGGGTCGCCATATTGCATTGTCTGCATTCGCAGTGATTATGGCGACCTCTAATAATACTCTTGGATTCTGCTTATGCTTTCCATCAGGCAGAGTAGAGTCATTTTGGCGGGCCATACATAAAAAAAAAAAAATAGTTTTCGGTCTAGAACATTCTGTGGCGACCTCCACATACAGCGCAACAGCAACATGCTATACAGCGTCATCGACCACACATACACCGAACTACGGTGTGACGTCACGACACGGAGTACACAACAGTACCAATCCTGAATCGCACAGTAAAATTTCTCGCGCCAGTTAACATATATACAACTTCCCAACATCAACCGTTAGGGCAGTTGGCCCGCCAGGCATGATCACCTCGCCTCGTCGGAGGAACCTCCCTTTGTGTTGGAGGAACACAATCACTCGTTCCTCCACAAGTCGAATATATTTGGAAATATTGGTATTACGAATGAAATGGCGCGGATCGCCTCGTAAATACACAGTCCGAGCTGTGTTTGTAGAAAAGTCGATTAGTGTCGTGGTATAATTTGTTAGCTCGATGATTCGCTTCGTGATTTGACCGGCTAAATAAATTGTTAAAAGCCGTCGATCGGCAATTGTATAATTTGGTTAGGGCCGTCTAACTGGCAAATTCTGAATTCCTCGCTTCGGAAGCGGGTGACAATCGTTCGAACAATGTTTTTGTTCGAACAATATAAAAGTAATTTTAAAAATCGGTTAACACATGACGGAGACACCGAGTTAGGAGACGGAGATATCGAGTTAGAACACGGAGATATCGAGTTAGGAGACGCAGATATAGATTTTTGTATTGAATGAATTGAAAATCTCCTTTTTTTGAAGTCATTTACAGTGTGAATTGCATTTTTTTTTAAATAAATAAATTCTAATCGTAAAATAGAGTGGGAGAACTGTTCCTGTAGAGCCCTTTTTTAATAACTCGTGGCATTTGTGCCCGGATTAACCCATTCTTTACTAATCTTTAATCTAGTCTACTCTGTTTTAAATTAAATTAACATAATCAAAGATTATGTAATAATATTAATACCTGTGTAAACTGCTATCATCCATGTCCATCGCCAGTGCTCCAACAACAGTCCCATCGTTCACCATAAGATCTAGTACAAAGTATTCGGAGAATAGCGTCACGTTACTGAACTTGGTGCAGTATCCATACAGAGTATGAAGTAACGAATGACCGGTTCTGAGAATAATAATGGTTTAGGTATTACAAGCTTTTTATTAACTTGCAATGTACATATGTATGTATGTATGCTTGTATGTTCGCGTGGAAACTTGCAACTCAATTTTGGAGCAGATATCTTCAATCGATTTTGCTGAAATTTTGCAAGCATATGTATACAGCATGACAATACAATATTATAATGACATGGAGCTGATCTGATGCTGGAGCTAGAAGGTGGCCATAGGAACTCTGTAAAGAAACGTCGCAACATTATCGAGTTTGGACTCGTTTGATTCGTCTCGAGGCATTCCAGTAAAAGCTTGTTTTAAAAAGATTCTTAATTTAATTTATTTTAATGATTATAATGTAGGAGGTCGAGCATCATCAGCTCTTAACAGTCCACTGTAGGACATCTAGTTCTCCTTATAAAGGAGGTTTTGGATGTTCAGTAAATTACAAATAGTAATGTAAGCTCAGATCAAATCAAAAAAGGTAGATAAAGCAACTCAGCTACTTTCAAGTAATCACACACATTTAACGCACACACATGCTAAGAAACTACGCTAATTTTCGTCAGTATATCCTACTAATATTATAAACGCGAAAGTTTGTAAGTATGGATGGATATTTGTTACTCTTTCATGCAAAAACTTCTGAACGCATTTAGATGAAACTTTACAGTAATATAGCTTATACACCAGAATAACACATAGGCTACTATTTGCCGCGATAACCGACGTAAACGCGGGCAGAGCTCTAGTCTCTTATATTGGAACTTGTTAACGCTTGTGTTTACTTGGAAGTAGCTGATTTTTTTGCTTTAACAAGAACAAGGCCTTGCGTTATCTACATTTTTTATTTGATCTCAAAATGTAAGCTGAGTAGAAAGATCTATACACTGGTCGGGTGATATAATAGATCGTATTGTATCGATCGATAGTAAAATCTTTGCCAATAAAATATTAACATATACGACACTAGAGATATAATTTGTATATATTAGTGGTCGCCCATTGACCGGTCGCAATTTGACCTTGTTTAACTTTCTTTTAGCATTTTAAACCTTTAACCGTGCCAAATTTCATAATCGTACGTTCCAGTAATTTTCGTAAATAGGGATACATAATATGTACATATAGATAACTATAGATAACAACTATAGATAACATAAAGATACAAATAGACAACGCGCGACCCCATACTGCGCAACAGACAGTCTCCAAGCTGCAAGAGCTGGGGTTGGAAGCTCTCCCTCATCCGCCATACTCACCAGACCTTGCACCTACCGACTATTACTTTTTCCAAAATTTAGACAACTTTTTAGTGGGTAAAAAAGTCAATTCCCGAGAGGCATTACAAAATGCCTTTGAAGAGTTTGTTTCCTCCCGTCCAGCTGATTTTTACATGAAGGGCATCAATAAACTGCCAATGCGTTGGCAAAAATGCGTCGATTGCATGGGTGATTACTTCGAATAACAGAAATAAAAAAGTTTGAAAAAATAATTACTTTCGCTTATTGCATACAAAACGGCAATTTCATAGGTAAAGACCTATATAAAAGAGTAAGGTGACTGACTGACTGACATACCCAGGATCAACGCACAGCTCAAACCATTGAAGCTAGAATCCTGGAATTTTGCATGTAGGTTCTTTTGTAACGTAAGTGAGCACTAAGAAAGGATTTTTTGAAATTCCACCCCTAAGGGGGTAAATCAGGGGATGAAAGTCTGCGTGAGCGAAGCCGCGTGTAAAGGCTAGTCGGACAATAAAAACGTACAGGTAAATTAGCTTGGAGACATTTTTGCGTTTGTAGTAGTGTATGGTCAGCAAAAAAAAAAAAAACAACATTTTATTTTTAGTTTTTATTTTTTTAAAGGTAATATACGTTTGTGGCTGGAGCACACCAAATGCGTACACGTCTACGCATACGCACTACGTACTAATACGGACGTGAAAATGTGTATCCACTGCATTGTAATCTATGGAACTGTATGAGGCAGACAAGCCAGTTCCAAACATTACAAGCTGTGAATGCCGGTTTTCACTTCAGTGAAGACGTGTATGAATTAGGTGTTCTCTGGCCATAAATGTTTTATTCTAATAATTCATCAACCCCAGGAATATCACAATCATCCCCATCCTCGCTTTCATCAGATGAATTATTTAAATTAATTATGATTCGTTCTGATATTGTGTCTAAAGCTGCGTCTCTACCCTGATATTTGTTTTCCTCCTCAATAGCATGCAGACAAACATTTCTCCATTCCTCTACAGTTATGGCGTTCATTTTTTCTTCAGCTAATGACATTATAACCTTCATATTCACTGCGACATTTTTTTTTGCGACATATGTTTTCACTATCCCCCATATATTTTCTATAGGATTAAACTTTGGATGGTATAGTGGTAAACGCAGCACAGTATGACCGTGCTGTCGTAATATTTCGTCTATCTTGTACTCTACAAATCTCGCCTTGTTTTGCAGAATCAGTTCATATAATTGAAGCTTAAGCAACGTGGATGAATGCTCAATGTTTCGCAATGTCAGCCAGTCAATCATTTGCTGTTTTCTAGAATTACTACTACTATTCTAGAATACTATTCGGTGAAGGATTTTGTATTGAGTTATGATATGGTGCGTTGTCAACAACAACAACACTATTTGATTGTAAGTTGGGTATTAATTGAGTTTGAATCCACCTTGAATACTTGTCATAGTTCATATTGTCGTGGTAATCTCCACTTTTTTGGTTGGCTTTAAACATAAGCAATGCATTTGGTATAAAGCCATCCATACCACCGGCATGAACAATGATTAAGCGGTTGCCTTTCGATATATGTTGCTTCAAACCTGAAGTGCTTCCATCTGACCAAGATTTCGAGAGGGTATGTGATGTATGTATATATGTTTCGTCGGTGTAAACAATTGGTCGGCGTTGTTCACGATATTCAGCAATTTTCATCAAATAATTAATTCGCAAGTATCTAATTTCGTGTTTTTCCATAAGAAGTTTCCGGTTATCTTCTGTTTGCTTCCAATTAAAACCTAATGACATGACGTGTTTTCGTAACGTGCTGACACAACCTTTATAATCGATATCTTCTTTCAATTTTGCGTGTTTCAAAGTGGGAACTTCTTTATTTGTGATGTGGTTGCATGAATTGTTCTTCTGATAACTTGTTGATCAAAGTTATCGATTACTATTGTAGGTTTACGATTCGGTTTCTTTTTAGAAGATTTAAATGTTACTTCCTGATCTGAAGGACGACATTTGCTTTCTGATACTACCTTTCTGACGGATGCTATTCCTGTTGATTTAGCAACTAATTGAGTGGGGGTCATAATACTGCTCGGGTTGTTATTACACTCATTTTCGAAATATTTGTACAAACAGTACAAAACTTCTTTAGTTTGAGAAGTCAAAGGCTTGCCTCGACCATGTTTTAACACTGGAGCCATTTTGAATTAACAATATAAAGTTACAACACTTACACACAAATTAAACACTTCAACAAATATTATAACAATAATAACAAACAATAACAACAATCAACAAAGACAAAATTTAACAATTAACGTAATAATTATAATTTTTGAATGAAATGTGTGCTTTATGTTCTAACAGTACCAAGCGACTGACGCCGGACTGCACGTGGCACCTGTGGACAGCGTAAACTGGCTTATTCTGGTTTTGTGCGTGTTTCCACTTTCCACTATAAAGTGACGATTTTCTGCTTTAGATTAAAATATCTCGGAAACGGTGCGTCCTAGGCCAAAAATAACAAAAATTTTGACCCCCCTAGACCTCCCGGAGTTTTAAAAACCTACATGAAAGGGAAAAAAAAAAATTTTTTTATAAAGTCAAAACCTTTTTCTTTAAAATAAAAACTTGTTTTTATTGAAAACAAAAATCAGAGTGTTGCTAGGTCTACTTAGTGCACGCAGTTTGTTTACAATGTGGGCAATCGAATACAAAATAAAAACTCAAAAAACTAAGAAGTGGTAACTAAAAAAACAGTTCCTGGTGATATTTATTTGTAGTATGTATTTATATGTATGTATGTATAGATGAAACGTCACACGGTACCTTTTAGATTAGATGGACTATAACTACATTATGTTGTAACTGTATCTATACTGTACACCTCTTTTAACCTTAAGTATTTAGGGTTTTCTTCTGATTTTTTTTATTAATTCAAATTGACTTTATCAAGCAGGATTCGAAGAATGAGAAAATAAGCTGGATGATGGATGAACGCACTAAATATTCAAAAACAATAAAAACGCCCTCCTTCTACGGCCATGAAAACGAAGCTAAACAGAGTGTGTCTGCCTACTTACTGGTTTTTACTACCACCGAATAGATGGCGCCACGTATTACTTACAGAAAATTTTGTAAAGGCGACCTCTTTTCATTTGTATTAAAACCTCCAAGAAGCTTCGCCCAGTGGTGCTACTCGTGGTTTGTCTACTTGAACCTTGATAGCTCAAGCGCCATTCATATACGTACAGAAACCTGTGAAGTAACTGCAGTGGTAGAAGTTACAATGCAAGTTCCGTTAATTTGTTCCTTATATTTTTTTTCCACTTTGTAGTTGCTCCTTGATTAGTGTGTTTAATACAAAACAAAGTTCGGGTTAATACTATACACAACTACAAAAACACATGATTTCCAAATGTAAGTTTGGTCTAGTGGTTAAGCAAGTACTAAGTGCACTGATGACATGGGTACCGATCCTTGCATGCGTTAACATATATTTACTACATAACTACCTACTGTTCTAAGGCATGTATATCATATCCATTCGGTATTGTGAACAGTGTGCATATATATTTTTATAGTTTGATTATCTAATGAAAAAATTTTGTTTTGAGGCCCGGGTGTTCTATGTGTACATGTAAAATGCACAAGAACACACTTTTTAGGTAAACGCCGCGGGGCGAAGCTAGTCAAAAAAAAGTTACTCCTTTTATCATCAGCTATCTTCCAGTGAAAGTCCCGTCAAAGTCGGTTCCGCCGTTCCAGAGATTAGCCGGAACAAAAATCCAGACAGACAGTCAAAAATTGTAAAAAATGATATTTTGGTATATGTACCGTATTTTAATATTACAAACAGACACTCCAATTTTATTTATTTGTATGTATGTATGTATAGATAAAACGTCACACGGTACTTTTTCGATTAGATGGACTATAACTACATTATGTTGTAGTTACAACATAATGTTGTAGTAGATACAGTTGTATCTGCACACCTCTTTTAACCTTAAGTATACCTTAGGAGGGTTTTCTTCTGTTTTTTTTTATTAATTCGAATTGACTTTATCAAGCAGGATTCGAAGAATGAGAAAACAAGCTGGATGATGGATGAACGCACTAAATATTCAAAAACAATAAAACGCCCTCCTTCTACGGCCATGAAAACGAAGCTAACCAGAGGGCGTCTACCTACTTACTCGTTTTCACTACCACCGAATAGATGGCGCCAGGTAATACTTAGAAAATTAATTTAAAAGCGAACTCTTTCATTTTATTTGTATAAAGACTAGCTTCGCGCTGTGGTGTCACTTGTGGTTTGTGTACTTGAATCTTGACAGCTCAATCGCCATTCATAATATGCGTACCGAAACAGACTATGCTTTATGTTTTAGGTTCAGTAGGCAAGTTCCGGTAATTTGTTCTTCATAATTTTTTTCCACTTTGTAGTTGCTCCGTGATTAGTGTATTCAATACATAACAAAGTTCGGGTTAACAATATACACTTCTAAAAACGCATGGATTTCAATTGTATGTGTTTGGCCTAGTGGTTAAACAAGTTCATACTGTGCTGATCGTTGTGGGTACTGAACCTTGCATGCGATAATAAACTATGTATGTACTCCAAAACTACCTGAGGCATGTATATGCATTCGGTATTGTATACAGTATGCATATTTTTTATAGTCTAAATTTCAAATTCAAAATTGTTGTTCTGAGGCCCTGGTGGGTGTTCTGTGTGTACATGTAAAAATGCACAAGAACACCCTTTTTGGGTAAATTATAATCATAGTACGAATAGTCTAACGTGTCACAGGATAATATACCTATTCCTAGTGCAGGAGTATTTTTTAACCGACTTCAAAAAGGAGGAGGTTCTCAATTCGACCGTATTTTTTTTTTTATGTTTGTTCGCGGATAACTTCGTCATGTATGAACCGATTTTGATGATTATTTTCTAATGGAAAGGAGATATCCCGACGGTGATACCATGATAAGGACACTAAGATTTGATGATGGCATCCAAGAGAAATCGAGGGCAACCTTCGAAATTCGTAGTGCATTTGTTAATTTTTTTTATTTAAAAGTTGGTGCTTTCGATGTGGTCGCTTTTCAATTTGGTCGTTCTTGTTGTCGGTCTTTTTGTTGATTGAAGTGAAATCTTTAGTCGCGTTGAGCACTTTTTGGTAGGAGAAAATCTTATGGGTTCACGATACCGACATGCTAATGTTTGATGTTGATCATTTTAATTTAAACATTATGAAATATCTAATTTTACACATTTATTTTACAAATGACATTCTAAGTTATAAGTTTTCACTTCTATCGGCAGTCCTTATGACTGCCAATTTGTTTTTTATTAATTCGAATTGACTTTACCAAGCACGATTCGAAGGATGAGAACATAAGCTGGATGGTTTCTATAATATTAAGAGCTTAATTTTTTCGAGAGTGTAATCAGTCATACAGCATTCCAATATCAACTGGAGCAGCAAAACAATATATTTTAGAGGTGTAGTACAGCAGCCTCTTAATTTTGAGAATTCCAAACAATAACAAGTTCTGTACCGAATTGCTAATTTGTTTTTAGTTAGGCAATTGTGATTCTAAAAAAAAAGAAATAAGAAACATTACTGCGGCAACAGTACAAGGAATAACAGTAAAAGTGAATTTAATAAATGTTTTTTTTTTTAATTAAAGTAAACTCGCTTACAGTTAAATCAAACCAAACATTTGGCCTAAAATCTGTATTATATAGTTTTAATATATGATGATGATATACACACATCAAAAGTGTCTAGGGATCAAGCATTTTTATGCGGATTTCTTGAGATTGAGATGTGGCTTTGGCCCTGGCCTGCTCAGTCGCCAGACTTGAACCCGATTGAGCATGCATGGGATATGCTACAGAGAAGAGCTCTGCCGAATATGGAGGGTATCCAGTCGCAAGAAGACCTTTTTTTGTTGTTGCAACGAACATGGGCGGCCATTCCACAGCGTGATTTGGATGAACTCATTTTGAGAATGCCAAACCGATGTTCTTGTGTTAGTGTTCGCGGTAGAAACACGGATTATTAATTGTTTAAGTTACCTAATAAAATTTTAAACAAAACTGTTATTTCAGTCTTTTTTTCGAACTTTAATGTTAGTGGTTCAAATGTCAAAAATCCTTTTATTAGGAAAATGGCAAATTTCTTTATTAATGCAAAGGTGACTTGGTTTATCGTTACTGTGACAAACGAAAACACTTTATTTGATGAATCCTTAAAGAAAATTTTAATTAATATCAATCAGGAGAAAAGTTATTGCAAAAATATATGTTGATCCCTAGACACATATGTTGATCCCTAGACACTTTTGATGTGTGTAGTTTTAATACCTGTCGGCAACAGCACAAGTCCTCTTAGCTATCTTCTTCCCATACTCAATAGTACCTCCACCAAACGATCTCTGGTAAATTTTCCCTTCTTTAGTTCTCGAGAATGGCATTCCCCAATTCTCGAGTTCCCTGGTAACATTTGGGGCCTCCCGGGTTAAGTAGTGGATAGAGTCCTGTGAAATGTATCATTCAATACGGTTAACATTAAAGGTTAAACCTAATTAGCAACTTCCACATACAGCGGCAACAAAAACATGTGACAGCGCCATCTACCGAAGATACAATGAACCACGGAGTAAAGTACTACACAACAATACTAATCCTGAATTGTGCAATAGAAGTTCTCGCGCCGACTTTGAGTTGTAGGGACATGACACCCTGTTTCCCACACTAACATTCATTATTTGAATAATATTGATTGTTCCCTCTCGACGTCCTGCAGGACGACGCTAGTTTACATTTTGTAGAAAATCTTTTTCATATTCCACGTTTTTCCTTGGGGTATGGGCCTCCGGTACCCTCACTCACTCGGTGAAACACAGCGCAAGCGCTGTTTCACACCGGTTTTCTATGAGGCCGTGGTATCACTCTGGTCATAAGTACAGATAATTCAATCTAAGGGACTAATTATTGCTTTCGTCCAGGCTTTTAACGTTGGGCTTAAAATATACTGTTATTACCTGATCTCCCAACCAATCTGATCCTTTGACGGTATCGTAAAAATGATATTTCCAAGTGTCTTCATGCATGCTGCCTATTAAGAACGAAATATCGTTAGCTATATATTAATACGTACAGCAAAAACTTTATAACTACCTCTTTTTACGACAATTATTATGGGAACGGAGGACTATAAAAATTTGGCACAGTTGAAGTTTATTAAGAGGAGAAGTAGGTATAGAAAGAAAAAAAATGTATAATGGACGAACATCGTCCATTGATCCATCATAGTACAAAATAATATTCTTTGTTCTTAAACTGTTTACGATGAATAAAGTTTCCCTACAAGTAAGTCACAATGTGTAGACATAATAGATCTTGGACGTTCATTGTGTGTCTGTGTATACACATCTCGCATACGCGAGTTTTTGCATTTATCGGTAAGTTTTAAAAAACTCTTTCAGTGCTAGAGAATTCTCTAGAGGACAGTTTTTTTACCTATGGCAAATTCCCTCCCACATTCAAGTCCAAGAAAAAGCTGAAATATCTTGGAAGATTCGCAACAGTATAGCAAATGTTTTAGTTACCTAAGGCAGCATTCATGCCTCCTTGCGCAGCAATTGTATGAGATCTCGTTGGGAACAGCTTTGACACTATAGCAACTGAAAAATTCTGCATCGCCAGGCCTACTGCCGCTCGCAGACCGGCTCCACCAGCACCAATTACAAGGCAGTCATATTTGTGGTCGTGTATTACAATGCCTCGGTAGATCCCTGTTGAATAAAGTGGCCTTGATTCTTCAAAATTACGTGCAATGGATACATAAATGCCTATAAAAGACCTCAAATAAATACCCTCCAAAGACTTTTAACTGTTTGCATATATCTAACAAAAAAATAATTTTCTTCTTCCTCCTAGCCTTTTTATTCCCAAGATTTGGGGTCGGCTACTAGTTCAACCGGTTTTACCTGAATTTCAGTTTTTACACGGAGCGACTGGCATCGGACCTCCGCAATACAGAGGGCAACCTAAATTCGATGATTGAACTAGTTGTCAGTATATTTGAGGGTACCGACTTCCCAATAACGATTGCCATAGATGTTCATGACAATCGGGACTGACAGCTTAACGTTCGTTCCGAGGTACGGGCGGGAAACACCGCGATCTTCCATACTCCGGGCTGTTATTAAAAATTTCTTGTTAAAAAACCAACAGCAGTCCGACCCGGCAATCCAACCCGAGACCTCTTGATCTGCAGTCGCTTACGCTAACCACTAGAACAACGAGGCAATCTAACAAAAAAAATACATTGTTTAATTTCACAAGCCTCAATACTTCCGTCTGTTGAATACTCAGGCAGGATTTAATTTTATACCTATATATAACAACAACACCTATATCTATATACCTATAAGTATATTTATATTTTTATAACAGACTACTAGCTATTGCGCACGTGTATATTGGTGACTTGGTAAGCATAAGCATGTCCTTCCTCATGAATCCAAATTTCACTGAAATCAGTGCAGTGGTTTAGCAGTAAAAGCGTAACAGATAGTTACATTAGGAATTCATAAAACTATAGTTGACTATCGAATGTAATCAGTTTCTCTTTATCAGAAGTTAAAAGGCAAATTTCATAATATATGAACTGTAATAAAAATAACTAGTGGTCTAAGGTCCGGCTGCAGAATCTATAAGTTCATCACGTAGATACCCAACTTCAAATTTCTACATGTATTTTTGGATAGGAAAATACATTGGTAACAGGTTGCCAGTCAAAAAGTGCCAGCAAATATTTTTAATTACCTAGTTGGTACTTAAATGGTAACAACAGCAATGTATGTAGAAAATTTGAAAAGCCATGGGTGCTGTTGCCTATTCGGCCGCAACTATTTATCAGCCAGGTGTATCTTATCGGCCGAGTAGGCAACTGCACCAATGGCTTTTCAAATTTTATACATGCGTTGCTGTAATAGGAATGATATTTTATTTAACAACAACAGGTACGAATTTTTATTGGAAAAATATTTACCAATTTTTTATAAAAATATTTGCAGGCACTTTTCCTGCAGCCGGATTTTTGACTATAGCGAAAAAACCTATTACCAATATCCATTTAATACTGCTAAAACGAGCACAGAAAGCTCTACAAAGAAGGACACAAAAATCGCAATATTGCAGTTTATTGTACTGCATTTTGTAATTTAAAACGGTTGGCTCTGTGTTTTATTATTTTTTCATGTTTTTTTTTTTGCTAAATACTAACTGGAGAATTTTAATTACATTACAAGAGCAATAAGTACCTAATTCAGGTCTAAAAGGGTTAAAGTACGCTTTCAAGTTTCCTTAAAAGACACGATATCGAATTGTTTAAAATGTCAAACACATCTCACTAGAAAACATGACTTTATAAATTTACCAAACACTCGAGAAAGCAAAAGAAATATATCGGCGAAAAAAACATAGTATAGATTCATCGATTAGTCGTTAGTCAACATACCTTTAATTGGTACACGTTTTTGAGCAGCAGTGGCCAAATTACAACAAACCTTCTGCAATTGAAAAGGAAAAGAAAGATTTATTGTAAGATCCATAGACTTATCTAATTGTATAGTAATAGGTAAAGTATATTTGAAATACAATATTACTTTTGAGAGGCCTATGTTCAGCAGTGCACTGAGATGATAGGCTGATGATGATAAAAAAACCGTGTGGTGTCGTTAGACACCAGATAGGAACGAAGCTACTTTTTATAAAAATACTAGCTGACCCACGGAACCTCGTTTACGTCTCCTACTGCGTAATATACTACTACTATAGCGTAATAATTTTCAATTTTGATTTGCTGTAATAGATACGCTGTTACTCACATAGTAAAAAAGTACAGTAAAATAATTAAATAAATGATATATTATATCATGGTAATAATTTAAATTAATATTAGGTAAAACATAATTATAGTTACTATGATTAAGAGTCATAATTGCAAATAGTAGCTTAATACAAGAATAATTTTTTATACATATTTTTAAACAACAAAATCCATTCAACCTGCCTAAGTTTTCATGTGTCAAAGATTTGTCGCTACAAATAGGTATATGGTTATAAGGTTATGACTACACAACATTCAAGAATAGCGAGTGCCAACGATTTTTTAGTATATTTGACCACGCAAAGAAAAATCTGAAGTACACAGAGCTGACTGCTAGCCTTTACCAGTCAGAGAGTGATCGAGGGGAGATCGAAGAACAAAAATGCACTAAATTGAAAATTCGATTCCGACTTCCTTCGTGAAAAATTTTGGGCCAATATAAATGCAACATCTTACCTTTGCTAAAAAAATCATGGCTTATTCTTAAAACACCGCCCAAAAAAATTCTAAATTTCGTTTATCAGAAATCTATACAATAAACTGACAGTTTCAACTATTTTTTTTATTATTAAAATAACATCAGCCAGTTTTCGTGAAATGTCACAAGATGACATGAATTGCACCATGGTATAAAAATACACGTATGGCATTCCGAGATACATAGAGGACGAGATGACGTCATCATCACTATCGCTGACAACACGTTTCAGTGTTACCAGTATAGCAGTAGTATGAAATAATAACTCCCCAACCACCATTATTCCCTTTGTGAATTCGATAGAACAATAAAATTTTACGTTATCTTAAATTAAAATTCAAATATTTTGTTTGATATTATGTACACAAAACAAAAATTTAAATGCATTTTACATTTTTTTTAAATAGAATGGTGACTGAAAATGTTTCCATCATTTCATGTTATGTTGCTATAAAGTGGTAACTGTATAGTGTCGTCATCCTGGGTAGCTTTCGAAATGTCATACTTTGTACCTTCAATTTGGTACGAGGAATGTTTAATAGAAGGACCTTTTTGGAGATCGTTTTTTGTTTTTCGAAAGACGGTCCCCATTTCACGTCATCCATGGTCTATGAAAGTATTTTGTTATACCATGATGTATTCGAGTCTAGTTATCATCTCATCAAAAAGAAGAAGAGCTTAATGATGCCGAAAAAAAATTACTAAATAATTAACAGCCTTGATATGAAAAGAAGAAGGGCCTATGTCCTGCTAGTAGACTTAGGACATACAACTTGACATAGGCCCTTTATCGGTGTATAGAAATCAAAGTCGCCGCATTAACGATGTCAAAGTACCCGCAAATACGATTATTTTCAAATATTGTACGCTTAGTTAATTAGAGACTTTAGTTATTAGAGATCGCTTGGCTACGGCGTCAAGTTTTTCGTGGTAATGTATATTCGAGAACGCGTCGCTGCTTCGTTATATTTTTGGTGGTGAAAAGAGGTCACCTCATTTAATTATAACTACTTTCACTCGTAGATAAAAGCAATTTAAGAGCTACGAAATATGTTGTGTCCCGTTGAGTCGAATCTCTGAAGTTTTGGGAATTGGAATTGGAGGGAAAAAAGTTATTAGTATACTGGTAACCTAAGTCGTTGCACTGCACGTTTGGCCTAGTGGTTTAACGGTCACCACGCCGTTTCCTACTTCGCCAAGTCAGTGTCGTGGGTTCAAATCCCACGTAGGACAACACTTTGTGTGATCCACAAATTGTTGTTCTGAGTCTGGGTGTTATTTGTGTTCGTTTCATGTATATAATATATAATAATATAATATTTCGGACATTTAACACACAACGCCATCTAGTCCCAAGCTAAGCAGAGCATGTGTTATGGGTACTAGACAACTGATACAAATACATTATTCAATTCTCTCGCCAATGCAGCGATCACCTTGTGAAATTTGCAATGTCTTAGGGCCCATGAATAAGTCATTCAATCGCTAACTATGTCACTGGAGAGAGCATTGAACTGAAGGCGTTTCACCGTGTTCTATTCTAAGCTACTATAATCAAGCACATACTGGAGATGCGGGAAGTCCTTGATATCTGCGGTGTTGAGGGGTACCCCTCTGCTGATCCTCTCACCGCGTTCACACATTCATCCTTCTAAATGGCTTACGGGTTCCCGAAGTATCGTAAATTACAACACACCCGATTCAACTATCGCGTATCGCACCTAATTAACGTGACTACTAAACCTCGCGAGTCCAAACCAGACCAATCATAACGGTAAGCAACGGAAGGAACCGAGTCTGATCGACAATTAGCTACATTTCAATTAAATTCCACCTCAAACCGGCACTCTTTTTCGAAGCCCTGCTCGACCGATCCAAGCGTCTCATTAGTACTACTTGTCACTTCAAAACGTCAAACAAGAAAAATGACAATCAAAAATGTTGCCATTAAAATGACGTTCGAAATCTAACATACATATATACTTTTTTTTTTGTAAATACATACATATTATACATAGAAAACACCCAAACTCCGAAACAAATATTTTTAAATCATACAAACATTTGGTCCGACCCGGGATTCTAACCCGAGACCTCATGATCAGCAGTCGCACACGCCAACCGCTAGACCAACGAGGCAGTTAATGTATGTTTGTAAAGTCCCCCGCGATACGGGAGATTTATTCCTAGTGCGGGAGTTGTCATTTTAAACAGAAAAAAAAGTCACTCAATAAAATGCAAAGAAAGAGTGGCTTATCTCATCTTATTTTCTGTATTGCCGTTCTCCGACTGAGCCGACCATTTGGCGATGACTGCTTGGTGCAACTGCTGACTTGGTGCGAAAATTGTCTCTTATATCGGATTTATGTATAGGATTCTCTAATCCCAATGCCACACATAATATTCCCCAGTCTCCGTTAATAACGTCTTGTTTTTGCGTTCTTAATGGGGTAAATTACGGATTTCTATCGTCATACATCGTGCATTCCTCTCTAGGTGGTCTATGCTACGCTCTAATGTCGCCGCGTCGATACATGTTTTTATATTCACTACTAGCTGAACCCCGCGGTGCTACCCGCGGTTATTGTTGTAAACGCGAGTGACGCCGTGGGGCAAAGCTAGTCCAAAAAAAGTAGCCTGAAGCTACTCCTTGAATCATTAGCTATTTGCCAGAGAAAGTCCTGTTAAAATCCGTCCAGCCGTTCCAGAAAAAATAGAAAAAAAAAAAAACGGAACAAACAGACAGGCAGACAAAATTTTAAAAAAATGTTTTTTTTTAAAATGTATCGTGTATTCACCCAAATGCAATTATTATTTTGATATTACAAACAGACACTCCAATTTTATTTATTTGTAAAGGATATCTTATTCCAGTTGACTGATTTTACTGAGGAGGGCATCGTGTTTATAGTTTAAGGTTTCAACAGATTTCTGTATGGTCTGTTTTAGTATCATGACAGCAGTTAGTGTTACAAGAAGAATATTGATTCCCCGATTGTGCCAGGAGGTATAATCTTCCTAGTTTTTGAGAGTATGTCTATGTCTACTAAAATCAAACATCACCTAATCACACCTAGTCATCATCCGTACACTCACAATGACACTGACAATCATACATTCATTAACATACTTAATTTACATGAAAAAGCAATACAAAAGTAGAAACAGGAAATTAGTAAGCAATCTCTTTGTCATCCTTAGCACGACTGAACACTGTTTCCCAAAGTACAGGCTTTCGCCTAGTTTGGAAATCAGTACTGGTACCTACACTAAAATAGTTAAGTAAATGATGTTCCTACTTTCAAACATTATCTTGTAATTTTTGGAATCAAATACCTAAACATTTTTCGTGCCTGTAGGTAGGTATGTAAAAAAAATTACTGTCACCTAAACAGCTTTAAAGATTGTTGTTAGATTTTTTTTTATATATTTCGGACATTTAACACACAACGCCATCTAGTCCCAAGCTAAGCAGAGCTTGTGTTATGGGTACTAGACAACTGATACAAATATATATATACTTTTTTTTTTGTAAATACATACATACATATTATACATAGATAACACCCAAACTCCGACACAAATATTTGTAGATCATTTGGTCCGACCCGGGAATCGAACCCGAGACCTCATGATCAGCAGTCGCACAGGCCAACCGCGAGACCAACGAGGCAGATAAAGAACACGAGAAAAAGAAGAAAGATTTGTCTGAAGCCTGAAGTTCACATAATTTCGAAAATTTGTTATAAATGCTTTGTGCTTAAAATAATATCAGTCACGCAATGACGTATCATCCGTCAGTGTAGTTCTAACGTTGAAGCTTAGCGTTGAAGACGTATTTGAGACTGAATTGGATACCACTTGTAAAATTAAAACCAAATCAAGATTTAGGGGGAGCTACTTAAAAAACTTCGAGTGTTCTTTGTGTTGTTTCAGTTTCACAAAATAAACTGAAAGAAAAGGTAAGCATGTTTTGAAAAGAGAAAATCACATTCAAAAAATATAAAAGGTAAAAAAAGGAACTTACTACAATATTATAATACCTTTTTTTTTACGCGGGGAATGCTTTTCGCACCATACCCTCCGTGGGGGACACACACGAAGGGCGTGTGTGGGGACTCCCGACGAATCGGTCTACCCACTAAACCCCGCAGCGGCCTACCTCGGCAGTCTGGAGGAGCTCCAGGAACGCATCAACGGCTTCTGGAGTCCCCCCTGCCGCACCTCGCGTTTGAGGTACATCCCGGGGTAACCAGCGTCACCCCCGGGGCGGTTCGCTGTCGCGCCCCTCACCGTTCTACACAGCAAGAGTCGGAACACCGACCCGCCTTAAACGACACCCCCCGGCCGCACCGGGGTGTCACCGGTCTCGGGCCGTTGGTAGCGGCTACATCTCCGCTAGATGTGGCCACAACGACCCTTAAGCGACTATTGGGGAGCTAGCGGCCTCTACCGCGTCCCCTTCGTCCTGCGAGTGGGATCGGCCCTTTCCCGATCCCGCTCTGCGGACTCCTTCCGAAGCATAACGTCTTCGCAGAAGGAGACCCCGGCCTCCCATCCCTCACTACTCGCCAGCATTGCCGCGATCAATGCTGGTGGTGATAGGTTTCGTCCGATTTGTCCGACCAGGACACGACGCTCGGACTCCCACGCAGGGCAGTCCTCCAGCATGTGCTGGGCGGAGTCCCGGTTCGGACCCCCGGTAGTGGCATTGTGCCGTAGCCTCACGTACGATTCTGTTCAGATACTCTCCGAAGCAACCGTGTCCGGTGAGCATTTGAGTGAATCGGTAGGTGACACAGTCGGTTCTCTCTATCCAAGCTTCGAAGCTCGGCAGAACGGCTCCGACAGCGCGTTGGCTGGCACAGCCCTGGATTTCGAGCCGTGCCCGCCACGCGCGCAGTGCTTGCGTATGTGCGTTCCGCCGTAGCATTCCGGGCTCATGGTCCGGCGCTGTCCCCTCGTCATTCCGACCGACAGAACTAATTTGGTCGTTGACCATCGTGTCCATGTCGGCCAGAATGTCGAAGGGGGGATACCGCGCCAAGACCGTCGCTGCCTCGAACGAAATCGTGCGGTAGCCCCGTAGGATACGTATGGCCATCAGCCGCTGCAGACTCCTAAGTTGAGCCTTGCAGCGGGAGGAACCCCCCAAGTCTTTTGACCAGACGGGCGTCCCAAAGAGGACCATGGATCGTACGATGCCCATATAGAGGCAGCGACCTTCTTCCCGTGGTCCCCCGAGATTAGGCAGCAGGCTATGTAACGCCCCTGCTACCCTTCGTACTCGGGGGACTAGTCGCCCGAAATGCTCTTCGAAGCTACACCGACTGTCCAGGTACTTCATGTACTGGCCTACCTGGACTTCAGCGTCACCTACCCGGAGGCATGAGCTGGGTGGTTCCTGGCGCTTTCGTAGGCCATGGAACCATATCGCTTCAGTTTTCTGAGGCGCCACCTTCAGGCCTAGCTCACAGATCTTTTCGACAACACAAACCACCCCCTGCTTGGCGAGCCGAAGCATCTCTTCGAAACATGACCCTCTAGCCAGTATTAGTGTGTCATCAGCATAGCAGACTCCAGGGTCCATTATTGTGGAACCTCGCATACGATGCGGTCCTTCGTATAGACCGCATCGTATGCGAGGTTCCACAATAATGGACCCAACACAGAGCCCTGGGGAACCCCGCAACACACCTCCCTTCGGTTTTCCATCCCGTTCCGATCAATAAACTTTACCGCCCTGTCGCGCAAATAAATAATACAATAGCAATATTATAATACCTACTAGCTGACCCATGCAACCTCGTTTGCGTCTCCTATTGCGTTCGAGCAAACAAACTCTTCAGCTTTATCTTAACTCTTCTTTAACTGCCTCGGTGGCGCAGTGGTAGCTTATGCGACTGCTGTGATGGAGGTCTCGGTTTCGATTCCCGGGTCGGACCAAATGTTTGTATGATCTACAAATACACACAAAAGTGTCTAGGGATCAAGCATTTTTATGCGGATTTCTTGAGATTGAGATGTGGCTTTGGCCCTGGCCTGCTCAGTCGCCAGACTTGAACCCGATTGAGCATGCATGGGATATGCTACAGAGAAGAGCTCTGCCGAATATGGAGGGTATCCAGTCGCAAGAAGACCTTTTTTTGTTGTTGCAACGAACATGGGCGGCCATTCCACAGCGTGATTTGGATGAACTCATTTTGAGTATGCCAAACCGATGTTCTTGTGTTAGTGTTCGCGGTAGAAACACGGATTATTAATTGTTTAAGTTACCTAATAAAATTTTAAAGAAAACTGTTATTTCAGTATTTTTTTCGAACTTTAATGTTAGTGGTTCAAATGTCAAAAATCCCTTTATTAGGAAAATGGCAAATTTCTTTATTAATGCAAAGGTGACTTGGTTTATCGTTACTGTGACAAACGAAAACACTTTATTTGATGAATCCTTAAAGAAAATTTTAATTAATATAAATCAGGAGAAAAGTTATTGCAAAAATATATGTTGATCCCTAGACACATATGTTGATCCCTAGACACTTTTGATGTGTGTATTTGTTTCCGGAGTTTGGGTGTTTTCTATGTATAATATTGTCACGCGTCATCGGCGCTCGCCACCAGGCGTGGTAGACGCCGGGCGAAAGAGTGCAGTGCTGGGGTCGGCTTTAGAGGCCGACCCACCGTAGAGGGCAACGCAGCCGTCCGGCGTGGTAGACGCCGGGCGAAAGAGGTCGAGCTGTAGTGCGCTCGTCCTTTTATGTGTCCCTGCGGTGGCAGGGACAGCGGCTCAGCGGTGGGAGGCGAGCGCCGATGACGCGTGACAATATGTATGTATTTACAAAAAAAAAGTATATATATATATATATGGATTTACATCAGTTGTCTAGTACCCATAACACAAGCTCTGCTTAGCTTGGGACTAGGTAGCGTTGTGTGACAGATGTCCGAAATATTTATTTATTTATATCTATACATTTTCTATACAAATATGTAAATAAAATTGGAGTGTCTGTTTGTAATATTAAAATAACCGCTTTTTAATAAATGCATATGTATGTCTACAAGATACATATACCAAAATAACATTTTTACAATTTTTGTCTGTCTGTCGATCTTTCTGTTTGTCTGTTTGTTCCGGTTAATCTCTGGAACGACTGGCCCGATTTTGACGAGACTTTCACTGATACGTAGCTGATGAAATGAGGAGTAGCTTTAGCTTTTTTTAGACTTCTACTCGCGGCGTTCCCCGCGGTACGACAATGACCACGGGTAACACTGCGGGGTTCAGCCAGTATATTAGTATAGATTTAATTGTATGACTAACTGAACTTTACTTAATTTATTTTCATTGATTTCTTTTGTACTTTTATTATTTTTATGCTATAAAAATAATAAATCCTGTACAATTGCATTATATATTTCATGCAGAAAATTTTAAACTGTATTCAAGGCAATAAAAAAAATTCTAATATTATGTTTTAAAGTATAAAATTGCCGATTTGTACTAAAAAATAAAAACTCGTGTTATTCTAAAATGTAACATATTTAATTAATCAACATATTTACCCTCATTATACACTAGTTCAAATTACGCTCGTATTGTCATATCCACTCTGTATATACACACATCAAAAGTGTCTAGGGATCAAGCATTTTTATGCGGATTTCTTGAGATTGAGATGTGGCTTTGTAATAAATTTATGATTTTATAAATTTATATGGATCCTTTTTGGTGCATTTCATAATTTGAATCAGGAACTGTCAATCAAATTCGAGTAAAAGATGAAAATCAGCTGTCAATATTTTCCCTATAAAACATACAACGCATTGAAGACATTATTAGTGCTACTGTTTCCCTACTACTGATTAAAACCAACGTTATTATGGAGCGGCGACGTCATTTAAGCAGGGAAGAAATGCTCAGAGCCGTGGGAATGATAGAAGCTGGTTCCCGGCAACGTACTGTGGCTTTAGCTCTGAATACAAGTCAGAGTGTTATCAGTCGACTTTGGACACGTTACCGAAGCACTGGTACCGTGGCTGAGCGCCATGGAGGACGGTATCGTTGCACCACACGGAGACAAGACCGATACATTCAAATCTTAACTCGAAGAGCTCCAACAATAACCGCCATGATGTTAGCCGTGAGGCTTCATCACTCTTCAGGGAACTTAATTAGCGACCAAACAGTCAGAAACCGCTTGCATGAAGTGAACCTTCATTCCCGAAGACCGCTACGGGTACCACCTATAGCAATGCACAATCGTAGGATTCGATATCAATGGGCTCTTGAACACAGAAATTGGGCAGAAGAACAATGGCGTTTCGTGTGCTTTTCTGAGTCTCGTTTTGGTATGAGACCGGATACAAGACGTATACGACACTGGAGAACCCCTGGACGCCAACAGCGATTAAAATCTTGCCAGGAAGTCCATCCTTATAGTGGTGGGACCATCATGGTATGGGCGGGTATTTGGATCGGCGGAAGAACTGAGTTGATTTGGATCAGAGGCAACCTCAACGTTCAAATTTATGCTGAGACGATTGTATCAGACGTCATCGTTCCTCTACAAGTGCAAATCGGTCCCTTATTTCAGTTAATGCATGATAATGCACGACCGCGCACCGCAAGAGTTGTAAGACAGACTCTCGCCGCAGCTAACATCAATGTCCTGCCCTGGCCTGCTCAGTCGCCAGACTTGAACCCGATTGAGCATGCATGGGATATGCTACAGAGAAGAGCTCTCCCGAATATGGAGGGTATCCAGTCGCAAGAAGACCTTTTTTTGTTGTTGCAACGAACATGGGCGGCCATTCCACAGCGTGATTTGGATGAACTCATTTTGAGTATGCCAAACCGATGTTCTTGTGTTGTTAGTGTTCGCGGTAGAAACACGGGTTATTAATTGTTTAAGTTACCTAATAAAATTTTAAAGAAAACTGTTATTTCAGTCTTTTTTTCGAACTTTAATGTTAGTGGTTCAAATGTCAAAAATCCCTTTATTAGGAAAATGGCAAATTTCTTTATTAATGCAAAGGTGACTTGGTTTATCGTTACTGTGACAAACGAAAACACTTTATTTGATGAATCCTTAAAGAAAATTTTAATTAATATCAATCAGGAGAAAAGTTATTGCAAAAATATA
This sequence comes from Diaphora mendica, assembly GCA_949125395.1. Classification (NCBI taxonomy): domain Eukaryota; kingdom Metazoa; phylum Arthropoda; class Insecta; order Lepidoptera; family Erebidae; genus Diaphora; species Diaphora mendica. The sequence continues at coordinate 29,820,971 of OX421312.1, read as the reverse complement.
TGTTGATCCCTAGACACTTTTGATGTGTGTACATTGTGACTAGTTTGACTCGAATTAACTTTCACCATCAAAATGAACTATCCCGGCCTAGGGAAATCCGCGTCCCTACACTGCCAGTCATTTTCTTACACTGTCTTCTTTACGTTTACCTAAAGTCTAGAAATTATTAAGAAAGGAATTTCAGATTAAAAGTTTAGGTACTATTTTCCTCATAATGTAGACTAGTCGATGATTGTTTAAAAGTAAATTATGCGAGAATGTCAATAATAGGGTAACTCCATTCCAATTTCATAGAAAATATTTCGTACAATATATGGTATACCCATTAGAGTAATGTGGATATAATTACTTTAAGTGCTCTTCTGCCTCAGACATTATGGGACATAACCAAATTACTCAACTCTATTTACCGTTGCTTATTTCTTTAACGGACTAGACTGTAATTGTTTTAGTACCTCTAACCAAAATATTCAGGTTTAGTTAGTACTTTATAAGCTACTAACTTACTATTTGTGATACTGTGGTGTGATATTACTTCTGCCCTTCTAACCAAGTTGGCATTCTACAAACAACAACAGAAAACTAACAAAAGTACGGGAATAATGACGTCTCTCAATGCCAAGTCAAAACAAAATATTAACACAAACAATAAAATTGGTCATAACAAAATATTAGCCTATATTCGAAAGAATAGAGGCGTTAGTGGTTGTAAAAAGTGATTCTACGCGAAACACTTGCATCTTGGACTGGTTGGAAAACCACATCAGCTCCGTAGCTATTGTATTGTATTGGCTGAATCTCTTGATTCAACTGCCCACGGACTGCCAAAGTGACTCTTCTCTGCCTGATGGAAATCATGAGCAGAATCCAAGGGTAGTGGTTACCCGACTCATTGTGAATGCAGACAATGCAACAATGCAGCTTGGTGACTCACACTATGGTGACCTAGTAATACTTCTGCATCGGTCTCGCACTCACCAACGAAACACGACATCACGAATACTGTCATTTTAGGCTGATCTTCTGTGTGAGGGTAGTACCGCCCCGGTCGAGCCGACCTGATTGTTCTGAAATCAGCGTGGCTCTACTACTTTTAATTGATTCTATTATTTACCGTTTTATGACAAAAGAGGCTTCGTACACATCAGTACGACTTCAACTAATTATATAGACTAATTATATATTTTGCACCGTTTAAACCTTCCCTGGACTACGACTCACCAAATTCAATACCAAAATCAGCTGAATCGGCCCAGACATTCTCGAGTTTTAGCGAGACAAACGAACAGTAATTGATTTTTATATATAAGACTAGCTGACCCAGCGAACTTCGTACCGCCATATTTACATATCTGTCTCAGCTTCCCACAGGCAGTGTACAGTCGCGGACAAAAAAAAGACTTTTCCCGTTATCTTTTATTTTTTTCTATCCAGCAAAAAAAGAATGAAAGAAATCTGACTATGTGTTATTGAATTACAACTAAGTACATATTTTGACTTTACACCTAACAGCTAACACCTATACAGAAGATTGTTGCTTTCTTTCCGGAATGTAACAATGTATCATCATCATGATTTATCTCCTATCACAATGTCATACACAGCATTTGAACATCCGTGATTGTACTTTAATAACCTTTAATACACCAATCTACTCGATTCCGTTTGTGTTTTTGAGAGTTTGTGAGAAATACACCGGCAATAAAGTTTCCTAACTTATGTAAAATTTTCTGAATTGGTCTCAAAATGACGCGACTGTCAGATTGACTGTATAAATTCTAGATTAGTTCTAATAATAATATGGTGGCACAAAATAACGAACTTTAATAGCATAAACTGAAGGTCAAATATGAATTGATTGTGTGTTTAATGAAGTCTCTTTTACCCGTCACAAGGCTTATTTTTCAAAATGTTCGAACCCTAACACGTCCCAATATTTAAAGGTTGTGGTCTACATAATAATCACATTTTCAACTTTATTTTAAACATACGTTTATATTTTGAGAGCAGGTACAGTCGCAAACAGTAATACTCGTAAGGTTCCGCTCTATTTCCTCAAGTCTAGGACTTGTGTGGAAATGGAATCGATTTCCTGATTGAATCATGATGAAAACTAGTCCAGGCGGACTGCTATGATTAAAACCGGTTGCGTTAGACATGTAACATTAATAATCGAACTAACAATCCATTCTAGTACCTACCTGGAGAAGTGGAGACTTTACAAAATCTTCTTTTATTTGATTGACCGTTATAAATTGAATTATATTATGTATAACGCATTGCTGTATATGTATAAACCTTTCTCTGAAATCACTCTGTTGCTGATAACTGCATTAAAATCCGTTGAGTAGTTTAAAAGAAATAAGCGTACCGCTTTATAAAGTAATATTATAAATTCATAAATAAATCTGTCTGTCTGTCTGTAACACTTTCACGGCTAAATCGCTGCACTGATTTCAATGACATTCGGCATGGAGGCACTTTAATTGTTGAGGGAGGACATAGGCTAGGGCAAAAGCGCGGACAAAAACCAATTATTTGTAAAACTTTAAACATAATCTACGTGTTGCCATGGGCGTCCACGGGCGGCGGTAACCGCTTACCATCAGGTGATACGTCTGCTCGTTTGCCGTATTCCATAAAAAAAACAATAAATAAGACAAAAAAGAAAACGTTTAGTACCTAAGTTATTATGTCAGCTTGATGAGTATTCGATTTTCCACGGAGCAACAGACATTAAATCTCCGCAACCCTGACAGCGATCTAAGTTCTAAACTTGAACTAGTTGTCAGTATAATTGCCTGTGTTCCCATTGAGGGACCACATTGGAATTTGAGGGTTTTGAATGCACCATACTTTAGTAAAAGATTCAAACAATTGTAAATTAAGTAATTAATTTGTAAAAGCAGTAACTCAAAAGTTACAAGCGGTCAAAGGTGGTCCCTCAATCAATCAGTTAAACGCTTGTCACCAAAAAAGTCAATTTATAAGTTCAATTAGAATAAGATGACAAGGACAGTCTTTCTACAAACATTTTAGCTTATTGTGTAAATGTTACAATGTTTAAGCATTCTACTAACTTTTGTACGCACGTACGGCACAGACAACAAGCCACCAACTAAAAACAATATGAAATAACAGGCCAACAGAGTTTGTAAAAGAGATAACTAGTTTACACTGCACTAGTTGGGGTAAACTTCATTTTAAAAACAAATTTCACGCATATTTTAGGACCGCAATTGCGCAATCGCAATTAAAACAATTTTTTTTATTTTGAAAGAAAGCCTTTGGATAACAGTCGATACAGAAATGCAAATGAAACTTAGACTATATGACTTCAATTTATGAATTTAGAAATCAATTTAAAATTGACATAAACCAGATGTGTTTGGTTCTTGATTCCTATTTAATGAATAATCTTTGTTTATTCTAAAAATAGTTAATAAAGATTAAATCATATTACAGCTATTTATATACATAGATATATCGTATTCTTAGCTTTTCTTTTCTTTTTTTTTCTAAAAATTCAACTACTAAATGCGATGAAGCTTTAAGACTTGCGATTTGTAAACTTAACAATAATTGGTAAGGTTATTAAGAGTATTTAACGTGTCACTTAATAGAATAGATTGTACAAAATAAAATGGTATTTATTGCCAAGCCAATATAATGCTTTGGGGATCTTTCAAATACAGGTTATAAAAAGCACATTTAATCTTTAATTTCTTTTAGTTTTAACCCCCGGCGCAAAAAGAGGTGTTATAAGTTTGTCGTCGATGTCTCTCTGTCTGTCTGTGTATGTGTTTGTCTGTGGCATCGTAGCTCTCAAACGTATGGACTGATTTTGATGTGGTTTTTTTTTCATTTGAAAGCCAGTTTCCTTGCAGTGGATTTTAGCTATGTTTGGTTAATTAGTGTGTAATTAACCAAACATCGGTTCAGTAGTGTAAGAGTATCAGCTCTTTTCCAAAATTATGTAAGGCATTTTTGGCGTATGACTACTCGATTAGGTGTTTCACGTGTGCCAGTATAATCGGTACGAGTAAATGACAATTAATTGATAACTTTAACCTGGTACTGCGTGGGGGGTTTTTAATTATTTTATTTATAGTTATTAGTATAACCACATTGCAAAAAGGAAGGTTCGTAGATTAATTATCTTAGTAAGTTGTAAAATTAAAACATGTCTTACATTCTTCTACTGGTGGTCCTAGGACTTGGTCGACCTTCGCGAGGTATGATTTCGTAGGTGTTTCATGATTACGAGTATTTTACATATACATTCGTCAATGCATTCAATAGTCTACCATTAAGTTACATCGCTCCATAATCACAGGGCATCAATGGATCTGACATGACTAGTGTGACGGTGCCTCTTCGAGCCTAGCCCATCCTAGCCTGAGTAAAGTATGGGATTGTCTACCGAACATTGTTTTTCCTTAATTACGTGACTGGCAACCCCCATTTAGGGGGAAGGAACAGCACCCCTCCAGCCGTACTGCTCTGTAGAATTCGTCTCCTGACCGTAATTCTTCCACCAGCTTTAAAGGCCTCACGCGGAGCAAAGGGAAAGATTATGGACGAAATAAACACATTACAATTGATTCTTACTGAACACTCTCATAACCTATCAGTGTGCAATCAAGACGCTGGTGGTTTAATGCTCATTTATCTTAGGAAATCTGTATCTGCAGAATCAAACACTATAGCGGCTGGCAGAAGGCGCATTCAGCCCTCATGCTACACTGGGCCGATATATTTGATACCGTGGCATTTAAAAATGCCCTGAACCTCAGGCTGGAACTCGGATCCAGTTCTCCCACTGGCGCGATGGTGATAATGCTCAACTTGTCTATAGAGACTCCGTGTAGCCGGCCATTAAAACTTCCAGCACTTAAGTACACTCGAACAATTCACAACCTGCCAACCTCAATATGAAGAAACCACGTAGATAGATCTCCGAGGTACGATTGTGTAGCAGAACCAAGCGGTGATCAGCCGTCGAGCTCCACTCAATCATGACTCGAATCTCCCACGCCGTGGACTTCATAAGGGGGCCAACTTATACATCCGCATACATGGTACCAAAATAGAATCATTTGTACTGTTTAACATTGAAATAATTGTAATATTATGTCAAATAACCGCACAGTTACTACTTTACTCAGACCGGGAAACAATTGCATATTTAAGTAATTATAGAAGATAGAAACTCACTCGAATGGTATCTTTCTTTACCTTACTTTTCACCCCGATCTACACTGACTGCCTCAGCCTAACCCAAGGACCTTTCACCACCGCCGCACAAAACTAAGTGTCTCGCCTACGCACTGTCTTTCTCTCCTTGAGGCCCTCAAGGAAGCAGGAAGAGTCCCTTTTTTACATTTCTCCAACATATCACTTTAAAACTGTATTTATTGCACCCAGATGTGAAACGTTCCCAGCTAATAATGTTCGTATCTTGTTGCTCAAAGCAATCAATCTTTTTATTTATCGTTGACCCTTTTTTTATAAGTAGGAAATGTTTTTGGCATTCGCTCGGTGTTTTACATTATTATTAAGATTTCAACAAGGCGGAGAATATTATTAAACCTTAATTACGCGAATCTAGGGAGGGGTACTATCACACTGGTGATATCACAGTGGTAGACTGTTTAGAGAATTGTACCGTCATGCATGAGGACTGAGTTGGAGTTTAGAATAGTCAGCTATTGATGTGAGGGGTTTCACATGGACAGCTTAGGCGGCCATCAGGAGGATTCCGATTCTTTCAGGTGTCGCTATTGACAGGTCACCAATCTGTTACGTCCTTAGTCCATTTATCTTTTTTTTATGGTGTCCAAGACATCAAAAGAGAAAGAGAGGTGGACAACGACAAAGATGGGAGGATGATTTTTGGAAAAGGGCTGGGGTCATATGGAAGACAAAGACACAAGATCGAATGATATGGAAAAATTAGGGGAGGCCTATGTCGGAAGACAAAACAATCTCGACACCGGTGTCAATTAAGTAAAAAAAATAATAATAATACACATATTACTACTTTACTATTTTGTTTTATATATTATTACATTTTGTTATTATAGTTAAAATGTAAATTAGTATGCTACTACATAAATACTATTATACTGCATGTTATTTAAGTTTAAGACTGTGAATAAAGGCTATTATTATTATTATTATTGACAGGTGGTTCGAATTAGCCTCATGCTTCCGTGAAGGAGGTAGGTGGGAAGCCCCTGGAAGGAGATGTCTTCACGAACCCAACTTCTGTCTCCAGCGAACTGGGCCAAAACTTCGAGGTTCTCGACCTCTGTGTCCGCTACACCACAGCTAATTATATTAAACACCATTCATATGAAAAACTCGCTGCTCCCCGCAGTGTTACTTGTGGTCGTTGTTTTACCTTTACGTCAGCAACTAATAAATATAAATAAATAAATATTTTGGACATTTAACACACAACGCCATCTAGTCTCAAGCTAAGCAGAGCTTGTGTTATGGGTACTAGACAATTCAGGGGGCAAAGGCTCTAGCCCAGCAGGCTGCGTCGAAGCCGAGGCCCAAAACGCTGGCAAGAGCTGGAGCGGAATTGCCACCGCTCCCAACTCCAAGACCTCTGCCTGGCCCCTCTACATCTGCCCCCTCTAATGAGGTTTGGCAGGTAGTTGGGGGGCCAAGCAGTCGAAGAAGGCCAAGAAGCGGGCCAAGAAGGCTGCCCAAAAGGCAGACTCTGGCCCGCAGTCGTCATCGGTGCCAAAGACCACCCAGAAAAAGCCGCGGAAACTGCAACCGCCGAAAACCGCGGCTGTGGTGGTCACCGTGTCACCGGAGGCGGCTACCGGCGGGCTGTCCTACGCGGCCGTCTTCAAGACGGCCCGGGACTGTCTCGCTGGTGACTTCGGAGGGGCAGGTGTCCGCTTGCGCCTCACCCAGACGGGAGCTCGGGTCCTCGAGTTCCCTGGGGCCGATGGCGCAAAGACGGCGGACACCTTCGCTGAGAAGCTGCGGGCTGTGTTTGCAGACACGGATGGTGTCAAGGTCGCCAGGCCTACGAAGTGCGCTGAGTTGCGCATCTCGGGCCTGGACGACTCAGTGACGGCTCATGATGTTCGTGTTGCGATCCGTGAAAAGACGGGTTGTGGCACGGACAGCATAAGGGTTGGCACCATGCGCCCCGGTCCAGGAGGCCTTAGCGCCGCGTGGGTGAGTTGTCCCGTGGCGTCGGCCAAAATTTTGGACGACGCCGGCAAGATCCTCATCGGTTTTGTTAACGCCAGAGTTACAGTTCTGGCGGCAAGACCGATAAGGTGTTACAAATGCCTTGCCGCGGGACACACTCGCTCCAAATGCGACGGCTGTTTTGACTGCAGCGGATTATGTTTCCGCTGCGGTCAACCGGGGCACAAGGCGGCGGACTGTTCTGCTGCCCCTCACTGCCCTATCTGTGCGGCGGGCAATAAGCCCGCCAATCACCAGATGGGGCAGGGGGGCTGCAAGCCTTCCCGCGCTTCTCAGCAGACGTCGGGGGCTAGCCTAGCGACCCAGGCTGCCTTCGATGTCATTCGTGCGTCTACATCGTCGCCCATGGAGGAGGTTGTAGAGACGATCGCTTAATGGACCACGTCTCCAACCTCCTTGTCCAGACGAACCTGAACCACTGTGCCGCGGCGCAGGATCTCTTCCTGCAAACCATGGCGCAGTGGTCGATCGGTGTTGCCGTAGTCGCGGAGCCCTACTTCGTTCCTCCCCGTCCAAACTCGATGGGTGACTGGGACGGCTCCGTGGCAGTCGTCGGTTCCGCGGCGGCTCATTCCCCGCCCTTGTCGCTTAGAGATAAGGGCTCTGGATATGTTGCCGCCGAGTGGGGGGGGATCACCGTTTACGGTGTTTACTTCTCCCCCAATCGGAGTTTGAGCGACTTCGAGGTCTTCCTTAACAGCTTGGAGACCTCGATGCGGCGATTAGCGTCTGGGCACGTCCTCGTGCTGGGGGACTTCAACGCAAAATCCATTGCGTGGGGTCCCCCAGGACGGACGCCAAGGGCGAAGCCGTAGAGGAGTGGGTGGCTTCGGTGGGCCTCTGTTTACTGAACAGAGGCTGCAGTGAGGACTCGGCCCAGCATACGCTGGCGATCTGCCCCGCATGGACGTCGCAGCGCGGGGCCCTCACTGCAGTCATCGGAGGAGATCTCTCGCTACCGGCCGTCATACGCTCCATGGCCGGTAGCGATAGCAGTTTTACCACGGTCGCAACCTTCAGCGAAGATGAAATCTCGCAGAAGGAGGTGGCGGAGAAAGCCCGGGAGGACGATGTCCACTCGGACCCAATCCGCCGCCGGCGAACCGGGCGGCGGATGCGCGCCTATCAGCGCCTCATGCCACCCTGAGTGTGGCCGCGGATGGTCGGGACGGGCTTTCCCCTCCATCCGCTCCAGTGGCCACCCGCGAGGGGGCGACGTACGCGTGTGCCGTACGTCGCCTAATTAGAGAGTCCATCAGGTGACGGTGCCCGCTTCTGTGCGGGCAGGCGCTGGGAGGGACCCGGACGTGTTAATAACTGCAGTTCCCGGATTCCTCCCTTCACAGTCGCAGAGTGGCACACCGTGTGGTTTTAGTCAGTTCAAGTCCGACACACCGCCCCGCCGCAAGCCCCGGTGGGGTGACACACGTTAAAAAAAAAATGGGTACTAGACAACTGATATAAATACATATATACTTTGTTTTGTAAATACATACATATTATACATAGAAAACACCCAAACTCCGAAACAAATATTTGTAGATCATACAAATATTTGGTCCGACCCGGGAATTGAACCCGAGACCTCATGATCAGCAGTCGCACACGCCAACCGCGAGACCAACGAGGCAGTCAAACAACTGCGAGTAACACTGCAAGCTACTCCTTATATCAACACCTATCTGATAGTGAATGTCCCGTCAAAATCGGTCCGGTAGTTCTATAGATTAGTAGGAAGAAATAGCATTAATAGAAAAGTCAAAATAAAAAATTCAAAAATTGCCTTTCTTTTGTAAGTACCTTATATACTTTCACATGCATTTAGTGAAAAACTGTTAATTTGTAATTGCAACCAGATACTTTAATTTAGATTATTGTACAGATAATAAATATTCTAAATATAAAATTTAACTAGTTGACCCATGTAAATTCGTCTGTTTCTCTTTTTATCATGCTCGGCTCGATTGCGTGGTTTGAGCGTGATGATCACTGTCCTTTCTTAGGTATACAAAACAAAACATAAAAAAACATAAAAATTAGTTAGATAGTTTCCGAGTTCATCGTGAGCAACAACGGGAAATAAGAATGAAATATAATATATAAATACATCTAAATAAATATATTAGGTCATTACCTATGAAATTGCCTTTCTTCAGTACTGGTCATTTCAAATTAAAAAAGTTTGTAATGGCTCTGTATTCTAAATTCAAATTAATTTTGTTTTAAAACCATGACATTCTATTTACAAACTCAGTCTTTTGTTTTTTGATTAGCGTTGTATTTTCATTACATTTGAACATTTTTCGTCATAATGGATACTTCAAAAATTCGTGTAATTATGGAATTTGAGTTCCGTTGTGGCACCAACGCGACACAAACGGCACGTAACATCAAAAACGTTTACGGAGAGAACTGTACAAACGAACGCACAACCCGTTATTGGTTTTCCCGGTTCCGTTCTGGAAATTTCGACTTGAAAAATGAAGCTCGTGGTCGTCCGGAGACTTTGGTTAAAAATAATGAATTAAAGGCGATTGTGGACGCTGACGAAACTCAATCTACAGCTGAGCTAGCAGCAGCTTTTAACGTAAGCATCAAAACAATATTGATCCATTTGCGACAAATTGGCAAGGTAAAAAAGCTTGATAGATGGGTGCCCCAAGACCTTAACGATCGCCAGCGCAACGTACGCGTCGAGACCTGCCTTGCGCTGCTCAACAGGCAAAGAAATGAAGGAATTTTGAAACGAATTGTTACGTGCGACGAAAAATGGATTCTGTTCGACAATCGAAAGCGCTCAGCAAGTTGGTCAGACCCTGGTTCAGCACCAAAGCAATGCCCTAAACCAAAAATGACCCTTAAAAGATGATGGTCACTGTTTGGTGGTCTAGTGCGGGTGTGATTCACCACAGCTTTTTACAAAACGGCATGAGCATTAATGCAGATGTGTACTGTGAAGAACTGGAGAGAATGATGGAGAAGCTTCCACATCTGCAACCAGCTTTGGTCAATCGGTCGTTCCCACTGCTCCTTCACGATAACGCGCGACCGCATACTGCGCAACAGACAGTCTCCAAGCTGCAAGAGCTGGGGTTGGAAGCTCTCCCTCATCCGCCATACTCACCAGACCTTGCACCTACCGACTATTACATTTTCCAAAATTTAGACAACTTTTTAGTGGGTAAAAAATTCAATTCCCGAGAGGCACTACAAAATTTGAAGAGTTTGTTGCCTCCCGTCCAGCTGATTTTTACAAGAAGGGCATCAATAAACTGCCAATGCGTTGGCAAAGATGCGTCGATTGCATGGGTGATTACTTCGAATAACAGAAATAAAAAAGTTTAAAAAAATAAGTACTTTCACTTATTGCATACAAAACGGCAATTTCATAGGTTCAAAGACCTATTATATAAATCACAAATTACACCACATTAATTGAAAAGTAATCCATACATTTTAACCAATTACCAGTTAGCCAGCCAGCTAGGAAATGTTGAAGAATAGTTGGCAACTACAATTTTATTTTTATTTAATAGTACGTCGTTACTTACCGTCACAAGACTCACCGCTAGCTAGGATGCCAGGGGAACTGAATGAACTGGAATTTAATTACATTTTCTACACAATTCTATTGTCTTCTCTTCACACTGCGCAGTCATATTATTTTTCTATTGCACTTATGGGACGATAATATCCGTTTTCATTACGGATTATTGAGGTCGCATTAGAATGTATTTAGTGCTTAAGGCTTTAAGTTTTTTTTTTAATTATGCGTCATTCTTGTGGATGTTGTTTTTCTATTTTATTATTATTATCAAACAAGATTTCCTTCATTATTGCTTTACACAGCTTTGAATGCTCGTTCAATAAAAGTTAACGCTTAAAAAACAATTGATGTTAACGGTTATCTTGAATAATTAATGAATTAATTAACACTATCGAATTAAGGGTTAAATGAACTTACCTGTAAGTGAAGTTCTATCATATTAATGCGAAGGCTTCGTCCGAAGGGATTAGCAAATAATACTTGTAGTAACGCCTACTGCTTGCCAGTCACGCACTATATTTTAGAGTTAATATTATATTTAAAAAAATACAATATAATATTTTTAGATATTAAAAGTATCTCGGTTGATACAAGGCGCGCGGTAGTCTCACTCAGCTGTTCCATTCATTTAGTTTAGAGAACTGTAAATAGTTCACGCCACTTGGGTGAACTTGTACCAAGTTACGGGGAGGGAGGGTTGCTAATCCCTTCGGACGAAGCCTTCGCATAATTATGATAGAACTTCACTTACAGGTAAGTTCGTTTAATCATTAATTATACTTGGCTTCGTCCGAAGAGATTAGCAAATAATACTTGTAGTGATTTAGAGATTTAAGTGAAATATTAAGTTTTATTAAGAATGTTCAATCCGTGAACCAACAACATTGAGCAATTAAATTATTTTAATTACTTAAGTTAATGTTACAATTCCCATCGCCCACTGCTCGTGCAAAAGAATCATCATCATTAACATTACTTATAGTTCTATTATAGAACCGATGGAATGTATTGGATGAATCGCTCCATCCAGCCGTTCTTCTGATTTGATCCAAACTGATACCTAAATTGTAGGCCGCAGACGTAGCTCTGCGTGTCTTGTACTATGTGCAGTAAACATGTTGACATCGATCCCACTATCACTTTATGTTTACCACCGACTTAAGGTCTGGGAACCTCCGGACCTATATGGTTTTCTAAGACTTATAAAAAGGGAGTCAATATCTTTTCTCAAAGGGCTAGTCATCTTTAAATATGCCAATAAAACCTTTCCTGGACATATTTCAGGCCTTTGTTCAAAAAAGGGTAATACTATGATGGGTTGGTTGGATGGAAAACTACTCTTAGAGGTTGTACTCTAAGAGTAGTTTTTAGAAAATCTGGAATTTTAATGATGATTTTAAAAGAGTAAGTTTCAATATTTCTGGGGGCACGGTCGTGCCCCGCCATTTTATTTATTTTAGACAAAGTTTGTACTCTGTGCGCAGTTAATAATGCTATGCGTGTAATAAGTTTTTTAGAAATCTGTTTTAGGTTAAGGAACTCATTGGGGTATAACTTGCTGATGTGATCAAGTACTATTGAGGTATCCCATGTAATGGAATACTTTGGCAAAGAGGGTCGAAAACGAAATACCCCCTTGAAAAATCTTTTAATTCTGTCGTCTTCTCCTATATTATTTCCCATCAAAGGGGCTAGTGTAGATCTACAACAGTTAAAAATTCCATATTGGAATCCACCTTAATAAAGTTTGTTAAGGAAACACATAAATCCACCAAAAACATGTTCATGTAAAATGTTGCCAAGACGACTGCATATGGCTTACCCTGTGAAAAAGATATCAGATCTCATGTAGAGCCAAGGTTCTGTATCTACACGCCCTAACTCTACCAACCCTTACTTCATGAACTCTACATCTCAGTAAAAATCTATGGTTTCGCCGTTTCGCTACCATACCGTCACGAAGGGGAAACGAATGCCTTTTGTGTTTGCAAATATCTAGTTTCTGAAGTAATGTGTTATACAAATATTTAGTTTCTGAAGTAACGAAACAGCCAAGCCATACATTTTTACTGAGATGTAGAGTTTATGAAGTAAGGGTTGGTAGAGTTAGGGCGTGTGGATACAGAACCTTGGCTCTACATGAGATCTGATATCTTTTTCACAGGGTAAGCCATATGCAGTCGTCTTGGCAACATTTTACATGAACATGTTTTTGGTGGGATTTCATTTCTTTTTATAAGTTTCCTTTTTTTCTTTTTTTGGGCTGTATTTCTTGTGCATCTTCTTTATTCTTTCGAAAAAGTCCGTGTACCAAAATTAAAACCTCTAGCATAAACATTTGTGAAAGTCTCATACAAACTTTCACCCCCCAAATTTGGGGGTTGCGGGGCAAAAGTAATAGGTTTATGATTTTTTTTTTGTATACTAAACTTAATTTACATACCAAATTTGAGCTTTCTAGCACTTCAGGAAGTACTCTAACAGTTTTGATGATCATCAGTGTGTCAGTGACAAAATCCGTGTTTTTTTGGTATCAATAAAATCTAAACTATCAGAGCTATGCAATTTAAACTTTTTACGTTTTATTAGTCTATTGGTAACATCATATCCTGAAAATTTGAACGATCTGGTATATCGGGAACCAAAGTTATGGGGGTTCAAAAAATCGACGAAACGCTTCGAGAAAAGGTAGGTAGTGCCCTTGCGCTACGCTTGGCTCGTCTTGGCGGGGCACGACCGTGCCCCCAGATTTGTGGGACCGATAAATTATACATATCAAAATTATGACCTTAATAAAAGTAGAACCAACGCTTTAGGTAAACATCATATTGCATAAATGAATTGTCTGACAAAGATGCTGTCATAACAGTAATTGCGGATGGGGGCACACTTCTCCCTAACCAAGCTGTCCGCACAAAATCCCTGCCACCAGAGTAATCTTGGTGTGCATGTTGCGATTGCTTTAGCTTTATTGGTGATAGCCTTTCGCAACATTTTTAAAATGACATAAAATGGTGGGTACGCATAAAAATAATAATTGATCCAGGGAACTTTAAATGCATTATTAGTTATGGTATCTGGATCTTTATGCCAGGAAATATAATGATTACATTTTTATTTATTCGACTAGCGAATAAATCTATTTCAGACATGTCAAATGAGGACACTATTTCCTGAAATATCCAATCTCGTAGTTACCATTCTATATCCGGGTGTAGACGCCTGGATTCTGCGTCTTCCGTTTTGTTATCAGATGATCTGATATAGGACGCAATTACATACAGTCCACGATATTCACACCATTGCCACAACTGCTTGGTTATGTTAGTGAGGTGAGGTAACTGAATGCCTCCCATTCGGTTAATGTAAGAGATGGCCGTCGTGTTTTCAACACAAAGTAAAATCTGTAAATTTTTTTTTTTTGCAAATACTTTTAAGCCAATAAAGGCAGCTTGTATTTCTAGGTAGTTTATGTGTTGAGTTCGCTCTTGAACACTCCACAACCCGCTGGTCTTCTCTACCCCGCATGCAGCCCACCACCCCGTAGTTTAGGCGTCTGTGAAAATCTCCAGGTCATACAAATCTTCTTTGATTCTACAAAAAGAATCGAATTTTGGTATACCACCACTTTAAATCAGACTAATGTCATTGGCAAAGTCATAATCTTGTCATAGTCTGCAAATTAATTTTAGATTTAAATATTTTACACGTACAAATAGCTTAGTATATAACCAGCCGTATTCTACGACGGGTCAAATTGAAACTAATATTCCAATAAATTGCCCGAATTCGCGAATTTTACATGTTTTTAAAGTCATATACTTTTGAATTTCTATTTTAACCCAATCAATTTTTTCTGTTGGTAACGTGACCTGATAGTTTTCCGAGTTTAGAACAAAAAGAAAATGTACATTTTTTGTTTGGTATCATGGAACTTTTTCCCTCATTTATCAGGAAACTAAGAGAGTTAATTAATTGTTTAGTGAGTGTTATGTTATAAAAACATTCACTATACGAACGTCCCATTAACCAATAATCGTCCAAGTAATTAGTTAATATTAGTCCGGCAGAGAGTAGCAAACGGACTATAGGATTCATCACTTTAGTAAATATGTATGGCACTGTACTTAAGCCAAATGGTAATACATTAAACTCATATAAATTTTGTTAAAACTGAATCTTGAGTTGTTTATGGATATTTATGAAATAATAAGCATCTTTTAAACCAATTCTAGTCATGTAGCAATCTTTATTTAAAGATTTTAATACTGTACGTAAAACTTCCACTTTTAAAAGGTTTAATTTAGCTTGCCCTGGTTCTTAAACGGTTTTTTTATTATTTATTTGTTTGTTTGGGTCAAATCTTGTAATTGAAATTTGACCCCCTTCCTGTTGACAGATTGATCTGAAAATTTGTACACACCTTTATATCTGGTGACAATTTAATTAAATAAATTATGTTTAATTGTAAATCTAAGATGGCCGCCGCTATAAAATGGCAGTTTACAAATTTTGACACGACTACCTCAATATGGGTATCAAATGAAAGGGCTTGATTAGTAGAACATAGTTCACTATGAAAAAAATATTAAAATCCAATATGGCCGCCACTACAAGATGGTGATTTACACATTTAGTCACGAATACCACTATATGGGTATCAAACGAAAGCGTTTGACTAGTAGAACTCCGCCTGTGGGCTGGAGGAGGGTTCATCGCAAGGCCAACTACCCAGCACGATAAAAAGACCCAAGTTGAGAAGTCACTCAAAGAAAGAAACGAACTGATCTCTACACGACGACCTAGGCGACGTAAACGGAAAAACCGATATGCTATACGATTTGGTACTTAGAACATCCTCACTATGCTCCAAGCTAGTAAGATGGAAAAGTTAGCAGGATAACTGGAAAGATAAGGATTGGACATAACAGCTGTCCAAGAAATAAGATGGCGGGGCTCGGGGTGTATTGAGAGGGAAAAATACACATTTTACTGGAGCGGACCGGAAAGACAGACAGGAATGTACGGGACTGGTTTTTACGTCAATAAGAAAACATAGAGGGCAGTGTTGGGTTTTGAGCCTATTCATGACAAATTATGCAAACAACGAGTAAAAGGCAAGTTTCATAACATCACTTTTATATGTGCGCATGCGCCGGTCGAGGATGCAGGTGAACGGATGAAAGGACCAATGTTATAATTCTCTTCAGGAAGTGTTTGACTCAGTGCCAAGGTATGATGCAGTGATAGTTCTAGGAGACTTTAATGCACGAATTGGTAAGGAGGCATCCTTAGAAAGTGTTGCTGGAAAACACACCCTTCACTCTACAACAAGTGATAATGGGGAAAGATTATGTTACTTCGCAGCAGGAAATAACATGTTTATCCGTAACACGCAATTCGAGCATAAGAATATACACGAAGGCACCTGAAAAATACCTGGTACGAATAGATATAATCAAATAGATCATGTTCTCGTATGCAATCGGCGAAGGTCTAGCATCTTGGTTGTGCGTTCGTTTAGAAGTGCAAACTGCGAGTCAGACCACACGTTAGTAGGTGGGAAGTTCAGATTCCGAACCTCTAGTATACATCAAGAGCAGGGTAAGCAAAGACCGAAATGGAACAACGATTCGCGAAAATACCAGATGGAAATATCCTCGAAGTTCAGCTGTTTGGATGCTACTGGGTCTACTACAGAGGACATGGAGTGGTAAGTGATTAAGAACTCTATAGAAAAAGCTGCCAGAAAGGAGGTAGGGACAAGGAAAGGAAAAATGAGAGGAGACTAGTTTGACGAGGAAGTTAGAGAGGCTTTGGAGAGGTGGAATGTGGATAAAGCAGCAGCATTTTGTTCCAGGCAGACACCGAAGAGAACAATGCTACACATAGATATTTGAGAATTGCAGCGAGGAAACTATGCAGAAAAAAAGAAGAAGGCATTAGGCATAGGAGGACGTGCAGCAGCTAGACCGTCTTCGGATGAACAATACACGCAAGTTCTTCGGTGGGGTCAACGCACAGCGTTGGGAATTCCAGCCGCGATCTACAGCTTGTCGTGATAAAGTGGGATCATTGTTTACTGAAGAAAGAGAAGTTTCGGCTCGCTGGAGGGAGTACTTTATGGAGCTTCTATACAACAGTGATGAAAGTAGCACACATGAACAAGAAGGCCTGCTACTACTACGGAGAGCAGGACTTTGAACCTCTGAATCTGCAGTAAGTGAAAAGGGCCACGAAGACCTTGAAAAACAACAAAGCCCCGGGGGCTGTAGACAACATCACTTCAGAACTCCTGAAGTATGGATGACCCGAGTTGGAGGAGGCTGTGTGTGATCTTATCGATGACATACGGAAGAGCGAAACTATGTCTAAAGAGTGGTTGGTTAGAATCATACATTCCATCTTCAGGAAAGGTGACAAAACGAAGTGCGAAAACTACAGTGGAATCAATATCCTTTGTACTGGCTATAGAGTTTTGTCTAATGTGCTCTATTTTCGGCTATTAAGGTATGCGGAGATTCTTGGTGAGTACCAATGTGGTTTCCGGCCCGATCGGTCAACAACGGACCAAATTCATCTACTGAGGCAGACCCTGGAGAAATCATATGAGTATGACATCAGCTTACACCATCTGTTTACTGAATTCAAACAGGCGTTTGACAGGGTTAGCAGACGCGCTGCGGCACATAGTCTTGTTAGGCTGGGAGTACCTAGTAAACTAGTGAGATTGGTGGAGATGACGATGGCTGGTTCGAGATCGGTTGTGTCCGTACAGAATACATTAACTGAGCCGTTCAATATTAACACTGGGATGCCGCAGGGGGATGCTCTTTCGGCGCTGGTCTTCAACTTCACCATTGAATCTGTTATCCGTGAGCTCAACATTCGAGGACTTTTAGATCTCAACAGCACTCAGATTGCTGCACATGCCGACGATATAGTGATCACAAGTAGGATACAATTCGGCATTACAAGGCATTTGCCGTCCTTAGTGGATCACGGCTCCAAGTTTGGACTGGCTATTAATGTGAACAAGACAAAATACCTCATTAGTTGTAGGCGCCCTCAGGTATTAGAAAATCTCAATATTAACGGGGACGACGTTGAAGTACCTTGGATCCACTATCACTGCCCAAAATAAGATCGAGGATGAAATCCGTCTCAGAACCCTAGCGGGTAACAGGTGTTTTTAATAATGCAAGAAATTATTAGCGTCAAAGTTGATTAACAGAGCAACCAAGCTGTTAATATATAAGACAATAATAAGGCCTGTCGTTATGTATGGATGCGAAATCTGGGCTTTAACCCTGAAAGAAGAAAGACAGCTTGCAGTTTTTGAGTGAAAAATCTTGCGAAAAATCTTAGGACCAGTCATGGAAAGCGATGGAGTGTACCGCATCCGTATGAATCATGAGTTGAATCGCCTGATGGGCAACGAGACCATCGTTCGGTTCTGCAGGGCGCAAAGACTTCGGTGAGCAGGTCACATTGAGAGAATGCCTGACTCAAAAGCGACAAAGGCCATCACAAACTGGGTAGGCCCAAAGAGCGGTGTATTGTATTGAGGAAGACCTGGCTACTCTAAGAAAGAAGACAAACTGGAGACGTGCTGCCATGAATAGAGATCGCTGTAGGCAAATTGTGGAAGAGCCCAAGACCCACACTGGGTTGTAGCGCCATAGGAAGTAAGAAGTAAGACTAGTAGAACATTTTTTTACACAAGTTTTTCGTTTTTAATTTTTCATAGTGAACTACTGATACTACTAATACTATGAAATATTAAAAACTAAAAACTTGAAAATAAAAAATATATAAAAAAGTTTTTTAATTTAAACGGTTTTATCGAAAATAATGTACTAAAAGGTAAAAAATAAAAATAAATTGTCTGATAAAAATAAAATCGTTGGGCCCGTGTTTCCATCAAGTCAACTCAGTTTACGCTACGCCCAACGATTTAATTTTTTATCAGACAATTTATTTTTATTTTTTACCTTTTAGTACATTATTTTCGATAAAACCGTTTAAATTAAAAAACTTTTTTATATATTTTTTATTAAAATGGTCAGTCTTAATGAATTTGTTCAAATTCTTTAATTTCACAAATAAAACGATATTTCATCAATCATCACCAACAACCCATAATGTCCCACTGCTGGGCTCGGGTCTCCTCTGAGGAGAGGGTTAAGGTCCATACGGCAAAACGATATTTACCATTTGTCTTTTGTACCAGAAAGATACTTGACACAAATTGGCCTTCTGTAGCCTGACATCTTGAAATAGCACCAATAGAAATTAAAAAATATTTATAACTTCAAAATATAAAAAACTTTCTGTGCCAGAATATGATTTTTCAATCGGAGAGTTTAATTTATTATCTGGACTAGTAAATGGAGTCTTGTAACTAACAAGATAGTACTAAGAAAGTATTAGTGATTAGTAACCATTATGCAATATTGATATTTGACTGCCTCTGTGGCGCAATGGTAGCGTATGCGACTGTTGTGCTTGAGGTCTCGGGTTCGATTCCCGGGTCAGACCAAATGTTTGTGTGATCTGCAAATATTTGTTTCGGAGTTTGGGTGTTTACTATGTATAATATGTACATATTTACAAAAAAAAAAGTATATAAGTATTTATATCAGTTATTTTATTTATTTATTTATTTTATTTAAAAACTTTATGCACTAAGTTTGTACATTGGCGGACTTAATGCCCAGGGCATTCTCTTCCAGTCAACCTTTAGGTGGTGCAGAAATCTTTAAAGGTAGGTGCACAGAGGTTACATATTAAGTAGTCAGTTAGAATGTTAATAGTTCACTAAATATTCAAACATATACACACATATATACAAATATATACATACATATATATACACACATACATACACAAATAATTACAATAATATAATAGACTCATATACACAAATACTATATCTATACACTATGAATATCAGTAACTTAAGGTTTACTATGGATTAGAAAGTTCTGCCAGTTCACTGAGAAAGAGATCATGTACTCTCTTTTTGAACGTAAATCGGTTAGAGGACATCCTGATTTCGAGCGGGAGCGCATTCCAGAGTAGAACTGCTTGGACAAAGAACGAACAGTTCACGAAGTCGGAGTTGTGAGAGGGACATGAGAGAAGCAGATTATTAACTGAGCGAAGATTTCTATCGTGGTTAGAGCACAGGTATCGGAAATACGGAGCAAGGTAGGTAGGTAAGAATGGTGAGTTGAGAAATGAAAATAGGGAGGTAAGTGCTCGCTGATTTCGCCATTGGCGAATAGGTAACCATTTTAACTGGGAACGGAAAGCAGACACATGGTCATACTTACGAAGATTGAAAATGTATCGAATGCAGTTATTAAGAAGACGGTCTAGTTTATTGAGAAGATCTGCATTCAGGTCGAAGTAACACACATCACCATAGTCGATTATAGGAACTATTAAGGACTGCATAAGTGTGATTTTAGTTTTAGGAGGCAGGAAATTTTTGAGGCGATATAATGTTCGCAGGTTTCCAGTTACTTTCTGGCTCACACTAGTAACTTGAGCTCGCCAATCAAGGGTTGAGTCGATAAGTAAACCAAGGTCTTTTACTGCAGGGCTGTATGGAATAACTAAGCCATTGAATAAAATTGGTGGGATCGAGTCGCCGTCCAATCTGCTCATCAAACGTTTGCTGCCCACTATGATTGCCTAGCATTTGGTTGGATTAACTGACAGTCCAAATCTCATTGACCAAGATTTTATGAGCTCTAGGTATTTGTTGACCCCATCAATAGCCTGCGTTACATCCTCCACCCTTGCCTGTGAATACAGCTGCAGATCATCAGCATACAAGTGATACGCACACTGAAGATGTTGAGTTATGAGGTTAATAAATATTGAAAATAACAGAGAAGATAAGATTCCGCCTTGAGGGACGCCAGCGTATAGGTCGCACCAACTTGATGACAAGTCATCAACACGAACACACTGCTGTCGTCCCCGAAGATAAGTGGAGAACCATTCCAGCGTCTCAGAAGATACCCCAAGATATGTGAGGATAGATAACAGGATTTCGTGACTGACGGTATTAAAGGCATTAGAAAAGTCAACTAATACTAAAACCGTTACTTTGGTGTCTTCCATGCCTTTCCTAATATCGCCAGTCACTTTAAGGAGGGTGGTAACTGTGCTGTGTCCGGGCCTGAAGCCTGATTGTAGAGGGCTCAAAAGTTGGTTTCTGTATACAAACTGTGAGAGTTGTTTATATACACAGGCCTCGAGTATTTTAGAGAGGAAGGGAAGAATAGAAATAGGTCGAAAGTGTTCAGGAAGTGAAGGGCTACTATTTTTTGGAAGAGGAATGATGTAAGCCTTACGCCACAATGAGGGGAAAGTACCGGAATCGAGAGAGAAGTTGACAATGTGTGTGATTACAGGGAGAATACAATCAAGGATGGTGGTAATCATGCGACGGCTGACGCCATCACATCCCACAGCATTTGAGCGGATAGATAAGATTATCTTCTTGATATCATCAGGAGACACTGGAGAAAATTCAAAAGAGTCAGTTGTGGGACTGGCAAGACCAGATACATAATGTAGCGTTTGACACTTAGTTTGAAGATCCAGTTCAGTTGTGGATGAGAAGTGACGGTTGATATCATTCAAACCGATTTTATGATTGAAAACTTGATGTTGTCTCTTACCTATTCCTAGAGTATTAAGAAACTTCCAAATATTGGATGAAGAAGAAGACTCTATGTTTTGAAGTATATGTCGGCGTTTTGCGTTGCGTATCACTTGATTGCACCGATTCCTTGCAGCCTTATATAGGTTCCATTTGTCTTCGCAGCGATCCCTCTTGAAACGAAGAAAGGACTGGTCCCTTCGTCTCATGGCGGTTCGGACCTCCTCCGTCATCCAAGGTGCCGGTGCACGTTTTAATTTAACTCTCCTGATAGGAGCGTGGTTATCGTACAATTTGACAATGGTGTCATTAAAAATATGCACTTTGTCATTGACATCAGTAGCATCTGCCATATCCACCCAATCTAATTTAGCAGCGTCTTCGTGTAATTTCTCCACATTTATCCGACGGAAACTGCGAATTTGTAAAATTTTAGGAGGAGGTTTAGGAGGTTTCAGGATGTAGGAAAGGAAGATTAAGTCGTGATGGGAAAAGCCAGGAGCAAGGAGTTGTCCATGGGAAGAGACAAGGTGTGGGGCAGATATGAACATTAGATCTAGCCAGGTATCCTGGTAGTCTAAATTGTGGTGAGTGGCTTGAAGAGGCAGTATGTGTAGGTTGGTTGCTTGGACAATTTGAAGGAGATTGCGTGTACGAGGAGAGTTTGGGGTTAGGAGGTCAGTGTTGAAATCTCCCATGATGATGTGATGTGAGTATTCCGACCCTAAAGATTCTAGTACTGTTTCCAGACTAGAGAAGTAATTAACAGATGGGGGCAGTAGACTACACCTAGAACAACGTTAACTCCCTTGACACAAACCTCGAGGAATAGGTACTCTGCGCAACTGGAAAGATCAGAGGAGGAAGAGGCGAGGATAGGATTTATAGGATAGGAAACTACGCAGATAGATAGCGACACCGCCACCTCTTCTGTCTAAACGGTCATTACGTATAAGTACAAAGCCTGAAAGAGGATAGGAGGTGGAGGGTAGGTGAGGCTTGAGCCAAGTCTCCGAAATCAGGATGGCATGAACGTTATCGTCAGAGAAAGTTACGGTTAGATCGCTGAAGTGACTTGGTACACTTTGGGCATTAATATGACAAACATTTAAAGAAGGACGAGATTGAACGGAGAATGTTTGTCGTAATTGGTCACCCAAAGTTTCAGTCAAGGAACCATAACTATCATATAAGGAGTCTTCGGCAGAAAAATATATGTCAGCATCATCGCTCATAAGTGTATAAATAACCTAACAAATACAATATAAATTATAAAATGGATATGTATAAATATAATACTATGTAATAATATTCTAAAAAGAAATTTAAAAAAAGTTACCTTTATGACAAGTAGAAGTTGGTATATCGTATTTCTACACCACCCGCCAGCAGACACACACACACACACAATTATTGCACCTTAAACAGTTATAGCAAAAGTCGATTTGTGACAAGAATTTGTGAAATATTGTAAAAAGTTAGCCTCTGTGTCAAATGATTGGGATGACATTAGACTGTAGATAAAAAAAAAACAGGGGGAACAAAAATTAAATTAAGGAAAGAGAAAAAAAAAAAAAAAGTAAAAACAGAAATGTTCTTGTCATACTGTCCAACGTTTCCGAACGTACTCGAATGACAAAAAAGTGTTTGAATTATTGACAGATGACAAATGTTGTCACAAATTGACCTAGTGCGATGTAAACAAACAAAACAGTACAAAACCCTGTGCGTTTGTGCTTAGAAATAACAAACTAAATATGTGTCTTTACAAGATATCGGAGCAGTGTAAGATGGTTATGATCTCCGCGAGTTTTTGGTGACTGCACTTGAAATCGTCTTGAGTGGTGATGCTGTCTTGGGGTATCTGGCCATGAGAGGTTTCAGCTCGTCCGGGGACGTTATCTTGTAGCGACTATCGCCTGCAGGTTTGATGATTATAATGCCATCCTGCGTCCAGCAGGCCTCCACGCCGAAATGCTGCCGAGCCATGCTGAAAGTTGACTGTCGAGTTTTAGTGAGAAACTCTCTTACGGTAAAACCAGACCCCTTCAGTTTCGTCTTCGCCTTCCAGACTTCCGCCCGAACCTCCACTGAAGAAAAACGAACCAGCACCGGACGACGTCGTTCTTTGGATGGAGTGCCAATGCGGTGACAGGTCATGATGCTAGACACTGTCATATCCTTAAGACACATCCTCTGGTCAAATACATCTAACAAGGTCTTGGTGCAGTCTTCCTTAATTGCTTCAGGCACTCCTAGAACGATAAGTGCCTTACGTCGGTGGCGAGTCTCCATAACATCCACCATTTTGACACACTCGCTAATTTGCTTGCGAAGCAGACCCAGTATGCTGAACATCAGCTCCCGGAATGTTCTAAACTCCTCCGAGACACGGGCAACTGTTTCTTTTGCATTACCTCCGGTATGCAGTTGAGCCTCCAGCTGAGCCATCCTCTTGGAGAAACTTTCCTCTAGACTGCTCTGAGCTGCTTGGATGTCAGCAAGTTGGGACATTGTAGGAATTGAAGATCCACACTCACACAGAAACACAGATGAAGATTTAATTTGTTAAAAAAAAAAAGAAATGGAGCAAATAAGCTGGCAGGTGGCTTAAACACTTAGCTCAACATATAAACTAGATGTTAACTGTAAGTGTTATAAAAAGTATACAGTAATTTACTTTATTTAGTGCTATTTTATGTATAATTAATTTTAATAAATAAGGAGATTTTGAAAAGATGTATCGACTTTTTTCACACCTACCCACGAATTTTTATTATTATCTAGTACCCTTAACACAAGCTCTGCTTAGCTTGGGACTAGATGGCGTTGTGTGTAAGATGTCCAAAAGATTTATTATTTATTTATTTATTATTCATAAAATAAACGTAATCTGCCTGTGTATTTTACCGGATCTAGCGACAGCCTGATGAGCTCGATGGCCGATTGTTCGCAGAGGGCCCCTTCACTCTGGGATGGATTGGCTGTTTCCGAGCGTTGGGGCCCTTCCAGTTTAAATTCCGAAACGCGTTGGACGGCGCTAGTGGCTTCTTACTAAGCTGTGGCTTTGTACTCGGTGTTTTTAATTCGGCACCGGACTGATGATAGGATGAAATTTCTCCTTATTACCGAACCATTAACATCTTTGTTAGTTCCGGATCCGCATTATTAGAAGAAATAATTTTCTTGATTTCTTGACTATGCATGAGAAAGCAATGGACATCTGCTTTTGTCGCTGTTCGATACTTCTATCTCGTCTGATAGTTATGCCTGTCATTGTTGTTTTTATTTCTGCATTTAACGCAGGAGCACTATAAGCTTGCAGTTAATCGGTACCAGGTACTTCTCTAGTAACTCCTTACGATGTTCTTTAGGTAGTCCATTTTTTTTTTTTTAGTTGAGGGGTAACGGATCGATTCGATACCTGTCCAAAGTACTCATTGAATGGCGACCTTTCTTTTAGTTGACGGGTAAAGAAACGATTCGATACCTGTACCTGTCCAAAAGTACACATTAAGTAAAAGTATCGAGTACTTTTCTTACCAAAGTCTAATGACGAGCTTTTTTTTATTTTTTTTAGTTGACGGGTAAATAATCGATTCGATACCTGTCCAAAAGTACTCATTGAGTAAAAGTATCGGCTACTTTTGTCACCAAGGCTTAATGGCGACCTTTTTTTAAAGTTGACGGGTAAAGAATCGATTCGATACCTGTACCTGTCCAAAAGTACACATTGAGTAAAAGTATCGAATACTTTTCTTACCCAGCCCTAATGGCAACCTTTTTTTTTAGTTGACGAGTAAATAATCGATTCGATACCTGTCCAAAAGTTCTCATTGAGTAAAAGTATGGAGTTCTTTTCTTACCTAAGTCTAATGGCGAGCTTTTTTTTATTATTTTTAGTTCACGGGTAAAGAATCGGTTCGATACCTGTACCCGTCCAAAAGTACACATTAAGTAAAAGTATCGAGTACTTTTCTTACCAAAGCCTAATGGCGAGCTTTCCTTTTTTTTATTTCACGGGTAAAGAATCGATACGATACCTGTCCAAAAGTACTCATTGAGTAAAAGTATCGAATGCAAAGCATCGAGTACAAAAGTATCGGTATCGAAATGAAAGTACTCGATACCACAAAGTATCGATACTTTTTTCGTGTCCCTACACATTCCATGGACGAACACACCCACAGTTGCAGCGGTTGCAACAATAGTTCCACAATGAGGGCTAGAGCAGTACGAAGTGACTTTACTGATTATTTTAATAATAATAGAAATTAAAATCTTATTTATAAAAATGAATTGCTGTTCGTTAGTCTGGCTAAAACTCGAGAACCACCAAGCCGATTTAGCTGATCTGTTTTGAAATGTTTGTCGTAGTTCAGGGAAGGTTTAAAAGGTGAGAAAATATGGAAAAATTGCGAGGAAGATAATAAAAACAACAATTTCCTTTTGCCCGTATAAACTGTTCTACCAACTTTCCTGTCAAACTTTTAACTATCAAATTGAAGCACTTATTAAATTAAGAGTTTTAAATAGACACCATATATTAGTACACGAATCAAAGGGTTTTAAATAGACACCAAATATTATTTATATATTATTATTTTGATGGTTGTTATTGTTGGTTCATTCAGGAATTTTTGTCATTGTATTGACATATTTTGATGGTTGTCACTGTTTAGAATGCAAATAAAAAAGTATTTATTGCGCCATATCCATAGAGGTCATATCACAAATAAAATAAGATATCACTGTTAATAAAATCAAGACACTGTTTTGTTGGAATGCGAAAAAAATATTGATGTCAATCGTCTGTCGAACGTTAGACGATAGGTTAAACATACAGGCTATTTTTTGCACCTACGGCATATAAAGTACCTGTCATTCTACCGTTATTAAAATCTTAAATCATCAGTTTGTCAGTGTGTGGGAATTTCATTTACTATTATTGTTTGAAAACGCCTAGGCGACGATGAACTGACATAGGTCGTCGAAATCACACGCACATCTGAATGTGTGACGAGCTACCTCACGTGCAATCCGCACTGATGACCAGCGACGGACGGATAATGATAACATTCGTATTGCTATGGCAGAATTGCGTTCTACAGTGAATAATAATGACATAGACAGGCGGCTCCATCCACTTAGATCCCCTGCTTAGATCTCCTGGGGGATCCATGTGGAAATTTCGTCCACACTGATCTCCTAGGGGATCTATTTGGATTTCGATTCCATTTTGATCGAACAGGGGATTCATTTCCAAATTAATCCCCTGTTCGATCAAAATGGAATAGGAGATCAGTGTGTATGAAATTTTCACATGGATCCCCCAGGGGATCTAAGTGGACGGAGCCGCTTAGAATGGAACGAGTTCGGGCATACCAAACACAACAACAGCGAGCACGATGCAATGAAATCAAGCGATACCGCAGAAACAGTGCTCCTGCGAATCTGGAACGAGTAGCATTCCACTACGATCCGGAAGTGGATTATTGTGCCGACAAATCTGTGACAATTGGGGAAATGACAATTATTTGTCAATATTGTAAAGCGTTAAAATACATTTGTATCACTAATAATAATTTAACAAGATAATTGCAAATACAAGGATAATTTATCACCGACTGGGAGCACTGTTGCCACCGCCAGATGTGGACCATCAATTTTTACAAATTTATTTTATGGGTAATCAAGAAGCGGAAGTTGAAAGGCGTTGTGCTCCTTATCCAACAGTAAAACGAACCATTGTCCAAGAACTGCAAACATTTCTTCATCAGAACAATAATTTTGTCAAAATGTTAAAAATGGCATTAGATCGTATGCCATCGGACAGCCATAATATTGTAATCAGAGCTGAAAAAACACCTGCTGGTGAGCATGCAAGGAGGTTTATTTCACCGACAATCGACGTAGTGGCTGTTGTCGTTGTTGGAGAAAATTTGCAGTCTATAGAGATATCGTGCTTCATCGTCGGAACAATGAATTGAAACGTGTGTCTGAAACGCATAGGTCTTATGACGCGTCACAATATCCACAAATCTTCTGGCAGGGAGTAGATGAATATTATTTTAATATCAAAATTGGTTAATCAAGTAAATGTTAATGATATTAGATAGTATTTTAAAAATTCAGTATCAACTTAATCTATCTATCTATATATTATAAAAATGAATCGCCGAAATGTAGGTTCGCGCATAATTTTCGATCGGCTGCACCAAATTAAATAATTTCCTTTTTATGTGTTCGTTATGATTAGGATAAAGTTTGTGTATAAGAAATCTATATATGTAAATATAAAAATGAATCGCCGAAATGTATGTACACGCATAATTTCCGATCGGCTGCACCAAATTAAATAATTCTTTTTAATTTATTTTTTTAATTTTTATTTTTACACTTTATGCACTTTGTACATCGGCGGACTTAATGCCCAAGGCATTCTCTTCCAGTCAACCTTAGGGTGGTGTAGAAATCTTGTAGGGAGGTGCACAGGGCTACATAATGAGTGAAAATACACTACATACATAAACTTAAACATACATATTCAATACACACGACTTAAATATTTACTTAAAGACCTATATAAATATATATGTCAGAATGAGGGTATCCGAATAATGCGAGGTAGTAATGGAGTCTATATAAAGCGGTGCGATAGGCAAAAGGATACAGTTTCTCTTCAGATCTCGTGACGACCATATCTCCTGAGTAGTAGTAGTTTTCTATTATTTCATTTGTGATTTATTGTATCTTTGTGTTTTATATCGTGTGTACGAGGCGGTATTCACCAGTGGGGGAATTACTAGCCTAGGTGGCGAATTCCACAGGGCAACGCGGAGGAGTGAGCGTTGCCCCGACCCCTCCGTGGGGGTTGCTGATGGTGTTTAAGTTAATTCGTATCCGTTTAGTAGTGATTAGTGTTTTACTATAGTCCAGATTGGCTGTATCTGTGAATCATGTGCTCGTTTTAATTCCCGCGCCTTCCGACATATACATATTTTATATGTTCGTTATTTTTAGGAAAACGTTTGTGTATAAGAAAAATTTAATGATAGCGGGAAAATTCTTTTTTTTTGTCCGCGACGGGAAGCTGAGATAGATATGTGTAAATAAAGCGGTGCGAAGTTCGCCGGGTCAGCTTGTAACTAATAAAAGTGAATTAGCATAAGAATCTCCGCTTATTATTTTTATTTCTTCCCATAGATTTTTAATTACTAGTCGATTCGAATGATTTGAATCACAAGAATTCCATGTCTTTGCGTTACCTGCGAGCGGATTCCGCTGCCCGCCCCGCTTCCACTGTAATTGCACACTTATCTTATATATAAAATTCTCGTGTCACAATGTTAGTTACTATACTCCTCTGAAACGGCTGGACCGATTTTTATGAAATTTGGTGTGCAAGGTCAGGTGCAACCAATCGGGCAGGTCTGAGAATCGACCAACATCTATTTTTTATACACACTTTTTTTTGGCAAAACAACGTTTGCCGGATCAACTAGTATGCCACCAAAAATATTTTCATGTAAAATGTTGCCAAGACGACTGCTTATGGCTTTCCCTGTGAAAAAGATATCAGATCTTATGTAGAGCCAAGGTTCCGAATCTACACGCCCTAACTCCACCAACCCTAACTTTATAAACTCTATATCTCAGTTAAAATGTATGGCTTCGCCGTTTCGCTACCATACCATCACGAAGGGAAAGCGAACGCCTTTTGTGTTAGCAAATATCTAGTTTCTGAAGTAATGTGTTAAACGAATATTTAGTTTCTGAAGTAACGAAACAGCCAAGCCATACATTTTATCTGAGATGTAGAGTTTATGAAGTTAGGGTTGGTAGAGTTAGGGCGTGTAGATTCGGAACCTTGGCTCTACATAAGATCTGATATCTTTTTCACAGGAAAGGCATAAGCAGTCGTCTTGGCAACATTTTACATGAAAATGTTTTTGGTGGCATCTCATTTCTTTTTGTAAGTTGCTTAACGCAGTTTTTTTTCTTTTTCTGGGCTGTATTTCTTGTACATCTACTTTCTTCTCTCGAAAAAGTCCGTGTAACAAAAATAAAACCTCTAGCATAAACATTTGTGTAAGTCTCATACAAACTTCCACCCCTCAAATTTGGGGGTTGAAGGACAAAAGTAATAGGTTTATGAATTTTTCTGTTGTTTGGATACTAAACTTAGTTTACATACCAAATTTCAGCTTTCTAGCACTTGAGGAAGTGCCCTAACAGTTTTGATGATCATCAGTGTGTCAGTGAGGAAATCGGCGTTTTTTACGTATCAATAAAATCTAAAGTATCAGAGCGATGTAATTGAAACTTTGTATATTTCATTAGTCTATTAGTAACATCATACCCTGAGAATTTGAAAGATCTGGTAAATCGGGAACCAAAGTTATGAGGGTTCAAAAAAACGACGAAACACTTCGAGAAAAGGTAGGTGGTGCCCTTCCGCTTTGCTTGGCTCGTCTTGGCGGGGGCACGATCGTGCCCCCAGATTCGTATAAATCAAAGCAATACAGTTCCCTCTATGAGCCAACTCCATTTTAGATCAAGAGAATATTTAACAAAGGTTGGCTGTTAAATGAGAAATTAATTGTATTTGCTCATTTTCACGCCTATGTAGGCAATTATTTTCATCGGAATATTCAAGTGAGATTATATTAATTTTCGATCAACATTGACATTGTATAATATATATTGCTACAAATTACTGTTTTGAAATTGTTTTGTTAATTACAGATATTTGATTTGTTATATAAGAAATATTTAACAGTTATTAATGAAGTTATTTTTCTATGTTTTCTCTTATTAATTTTGAATATTTCGTCCTCGCCTTCGCCTTCGCCGATATTCCAGATGGTAACATTATTACGAGTATAATCGCGTACGTTGACTTTCTTTAATATTGAGCAGAAGATCAATTAAAAATTCTTTCAGAATTCAATATCAATTTAGTGAGATCGAGAGTAAATGAAATTGAAGTTTGAATGAATTCTTATAACCTCTTGAAGCTAAAGAATACCAGCAAGGCTACTAAAGTCTTGCTGGAATCACTACATAGTATAAAACAAAGTCGCTTTCTCTGTCCCTATGTCCCTATATCCCTGTGTTTGCTTAAATCTTTAAAACTACGCAACGGATTTTGATGCGGGTTTCTTTAATAGATAGAGTGATTCAAGAGGAAGGTTTTTATCTATATAAATAAAAGCGAAATACCACTCACTTATTAATCACGAAATCTCAGAAACTATAACACCTACAAACTTGAAATTTAGCAGGTAGGTTCCTTATAGGCTGTAGACATCCGCTAAGAACGAATTTTACGAAACTCCACCCCTAAGGGGGTAAAACGGGGGTTGGAAGTTTGTATTAAAGTCCTATGTTTTTGAAGTAATAGACTTGAAATTTAAAATGTATTCTCTATAGATGGTGTGGAAGTGTACTAATAATGTATCTTTAGAAATAACCCCCTTTTGGGGTTAAAACGGGGATGGTAGTTTGGACGCAAACGAGGTTGCGTAGGTCAGCTAGTGTATAATAAATGCATAATATAGTATGGAAACACTGTTAATTTTCGAGGTCTCTAATGTGATGTAGCAAATAAACATATTTTTTGCGCTTACATTGCAAACGCTGGTTGCAACCTACGATATAGATCAAAATAATGCACTACAGTATTGTACACCTTAATTAAAAAGTACTACAAAAAAGTCCACGACGGTAGGGATAACCCACAACAACCATTTTTTATTCCTTCTTTTTTACGAGAAATAATGGCTTATTTACTAAGTGATTTTAAGCAATACAGAATGAATCCTTAATATACAATTAGGTAAATTAAATACATTGTGCATTTAATTTAGATCAAAATGGCCCTTTACAGTATAATTTAATTGAATATATTCGAAGATATTACAGATTTAAAATGCACGAATCATGTCGTCGGCGGGGGCATCTGAAACCCACCCGTGCGAAGCCGGGGCGGGTCGCTAGTACACATATAAAACAAAATAGACTGAAGTAGTAGTAGACCTACGCTGATTTTATCACAACGGGCCGGTTCGACCGGGGCGGTAATACAAGTACCCTCTAAGGACAGCGTTCGTGCTGTAGTGTTTCGTTTGTGAGTGCGAGACCGGAGGCCCAATGATGCAGAAGCATCACTAGGTTGCCATGGTATGGGTCACCATGCTGCATTATTGCATTGTCTGCATTCGCTATGAGTATTGTGACCACCACTCTTGGATTCTGCTTATGCATCAGGCAGATTAGAGTCATTTTGACAGGTCTATACATGGATACTCAGAGGATTAACTCCGGAAATCTCACTTACTCACTGAATCGTAACGACAGACTAACCGGTTTTCAGACTAACCGGCGGAGCCAAAAAGGAGGTTAATAGTTTTGGCAGTCTATATATGTTTGGATGTTCCACCCTAACGCCTAAACTACTAAACCGATTTTAATGTATCAGGTGTCAATAGATTCGTGGAAAAGACTCAAGTGCAACTCATAGCCAATCAACTTTTTCTTGTTTGTGAGGTTGTGGTATCGTTGCCGACTGCCTCGTTGGTCTACCGGCTAGCGTATTCGACTGCCGATCAAAGAGCTGTCGGGTTCGATTCTTGATTCGGGCTGTTGCTGGATTTTACTTACGAGAAATTCTTATTAGTCGCCCGGAGTATGGAAGATGGCGGTGTTTCATGCCCGTGCCTCGGTGGTCATGTAAAACCGTAGGTCCCAGTTGTCATAAACGCCAATCGTTATTGGGAAGTCAGTGCCCTCAAATATACTGACAGCTAGTTCAATCTTCGAATTCAGTTAACCCTCAGGGCTGCGGAGGTCCGATGCCAGTCGCTCTGGAGAAAAACTGTTATTTAGGTAAATCCGGTCAAACTAGTGAGCCGTCCCCAAATAATCTTGGGAATAATAATGGCTAGGTAGATGTGTGGTTGTGGTTTCACTCTGATCAACTCGGCCATGTGTTCTGAAGCATAGTTCTAACGGTCACATTTTAATAATTTCGTTGTTATTATCATGAAAAAATAAAATACAAAAAGTTTAACAAAAATTAAGCAATTTCGTTTTAATTGCCGGTCGTACTTCTAAGTGGAGTTTAGTTACCTATGTTACCTACTCGTATATTCAGGGGATCGCCTTTTCTATTTTAATTAAGCTTCATCGTGTAGTGTTTTATTGTTTATTGATTTATGAATGTTTTACTTAAGATTGGCGTCTAAACGTTTTTAATGCCTTATTTTATTTCATTGAAAAGTAAAACTAATGGTTTACTACGAGATATTAAATATACTGGATCCCTACAGTTTTGTACAGCCACTTTATACGGTATACCAGTATTATAATTGTTGACTTCATAGTACGTTTTATTAATTTAAAATTATTTAATCAGATTCAGTATCATTACAATTGTGTTGTTATTATTGTTGTGTTGTACTTATTGGGAGATTCATCGATTTTCTTTAGAGCCCCTTTCCTAAATTGAGTGTTTCCTAATAAAAGTCGCAATAATTAAAACTTAAGGGAATGTTTTTTTATGTGAAAGTTAAGAAGTAGATTAATATTTCTTATAAAAAAATCAGTGTATTGTATGTGTCTAATGTAAACTACAAAAAAAATATATGAAATAGTATAGGAGAAGTCAATTATAACAACCGTATATTTTTATCTCATTGGAACGAGAATTTCTATAGCAGAATTACTCGTGGGTATAGAAAAAAAAATCAATCCCTGTAGGCATTTTACAACTCTGTTATCTCAATGTAAACACAATGTGCCCAATTAGTCAACTCGTTTTTTTTTTAAAGATACATTTTTATACAAGCAATTTGTTACTAATAAAATATGAAACTTTTGCCGAATTAAATTATTTATTATTATGATGTTATTTTTCAACACACTTGCTCATAAAGTGGTTCTAATTGCCACATATTATTACTAGCAGACCCACGCAACCTCGTTTGCGTCTCCTATTGCCCGTAGCGTGATAATTTTCCCCCGTTTTTGAAACATTCTTCATTGGTGCTCCGCTCCTATTGGTCTTAGCGAGATGATATATATTCTATAGCCTTCCTCGATAAATGGGCTAAAAGAATTTTTCAAATTGGACCAGCGGTTCCTGAGATTAGCGTGTTCAAACAAATAAACACTTAAGCTTTATAATAATAAATATAGATTATATTTTTTTAATCACTATGTGTCACAGGGGACTTTACAAATATACATAGAACGGACACAAAGAACACCCAGACTCGGAACAACAATTTGTGGATTACACAAAGTGTTGTTTTAAATACGCGTGGTGACCGCCTAAACTTTTTTCAAGGTGGTAGAGCCAAAGTGATTTCATCACAAACGGGCCGGCTCTTCCGTGGCTGTACTACCCTCTCAAAGAAAACCAACCTAAAAAAACAGCATTCATACTGTTGTTTTTCGTTGGTGAGTGCGACACCGAAGGATCTCAGTAGGCCGCCATATTGTGGGTCACCATGCTGCATTGTTGCATAGTCTGCATTCATAATAAGTATGGTGACCACCGCTCGTGCTTTCCATCAGGCAGAGTAAAGTTACTTTGGCAGGCTCATACATAAATAAATTAAATTAAAAAGCTTCTTAAAAACAAGCTTTTACTGTAATGCCTGAGACGAATCAAACGAATCCAAACTCGATGATGTTGCGACGTTTCTTTACAGAGTTCCTATGGCCACCAGCTCCAGCATCAGATCAGCTCCATTTTATTATGATACTGTATTGTCACGTTGTATATATATGCTTGCGAAATTTCAGCAAAATCGGTTTAAGATATCTGCTTCAAAATTGAGTTGCAAGATTCAACCCGAACATACAAGCATACATACATTGCAAGTTAATAAATAAATAATATAAATAAATAATAAAGCAAGCGTAGGTTTCATAATTTCTAGACATAGGTAGCTAGAAAGCAAACTGCACAAAGCTATTTAATTGCATGGCAAACATTGAGGTACAACAGTTAGTTATTGTTTAATTCCGCATTTACTTGAAACAACACTGTGTTAATAGGTTTGTAGAATGAATTGACGTTTAGAAGTTACTATTTCGGTTGTCACGCTTTGTAAAGATGTCTGTGGTAATCAATTCTTTGTATGACTTGCTAGCTGACCCACGCAAGCTTACCTGTAGCGTGATACACCGTGAACTAATTTAGTTTACTATTAAAAAGGTTAATGTGTGTAAACTTTAGAAGTTAGACATCTATCTGCTGTCGCTGACTTTTTGTAGAACGTTTAAAGGGGGCACAATTATTTCATACATCCTTTTTTTTTTTTTTCTCCTTTTTAAAAAGATAACTTCCGCTCTAGGAATAAATCCTGTTTTGCGGGGGACTTTACAAACATAAATTAAACGGACACAAAGAACACCCAGACTCAGTACAACAATTTGAGGATCACAAAAAGTGTTGTCCTATGTGGCATTTGAACCCACGATACTTGGCGAAGTAGGAAACGGCGTGGTGACCGCCAAACCACTAGGCCAAACGTGCAGTCAAGGCGGTCAGGCTACATTATTTTTGGGAAACTATAACCGTTTACGCAGTGTACGCAATATAAGAGTTTTTGCAATAAAGATATTCCGCTGCCATAACGTAATGATGTATTTATTGCCTGTAGCTTTCCTTGAAAAAAGAGATATCAAAAATTTTAAAAAATTGTCAAATCAGACGTCAATTGTCAAATTAAACAAACTCTTTAGTTTTACAATATTAGTATAGATAAGTCAATGATATGTATAAAAAAACAGAGATATCATTGAGTTAAGTCAATTATTATTAATTTTACCGTGGGAGAGCCACGCTTAGGCATGAAATGGGCCGGCTCGGCCGGTGTGAAATAGCGCTTGCGCTGTGGTTCACCGAATGAGTGAGGATACCGGAGGCCCATACCCCAACCACTCCCCATCCCCCAAAGGCCGGCAACACACTTGTAACGCCTCTGGTGTCCATGGGCGGCGGTAATCGCTTACCATCAGGCGATACGTCTGCTCGTTTGCCCGCCTAGTACATGAAAAAAAAAATTGCAAAAGCCATATTTACACGGAGGTTTTTGTCTATGTAAGATAGAAACATCATAATCCATACTCTTATTTTTATCCAAACAGTGTTAGATATTATTTACACGGCTGAACCTCGTTTTTTGACTTGGAGCAACTGACCATTTCAGCCTTCACAACCTAAGTGCTCGGTGAAAGACTATTTCCGAACTTTTTCGCCAGTCGCCGGAGTAGTTTTTAATGGAATTAATACATACTCCTGCTTCCTGGATCCCCAAAAACCAGGTGGTCCGAAGGGACATTCCACACCGTAAAAAGGGAGCTTTAACTACCACGATGGCCACAGACGTTCGTATGGCCACCGAGACCGACAGCTTAACACGCTCTTCGAGATATGGAGGAATTTCAATGTGTTAATAATCCGCTATACTTAGACTGGCCTGGCTAGGAGTGCTTAACTTCGCAATCTGCTAAGCAACTCGATTTTCACGTAGTTGCGAGCCACTCCATTATCCGACCCCAAGAATTGGGGTCGGCTACTAGTTCAACCGGTTTTAGCTGATAGCAGTTTTTACACGGAGCGGCTGGCATCGGACCTCCGCAACCCTGAGGCTGAACTGAATTCGAAGATTGAACTAGTTGTCAGTATATTTGAGGGCACTGACTTCCCAATGACGATTACCATATATGACAACCGGGACCAACGGCTTAACGTGCTCTCCGAGACATGGGCGGGAAACACCGCCATTTTCCATCGGGCTGCTATTAAAATTTTCTTGTGAGAAAAACCCAACAGCAGTCCGACCCGGGAATCGAACCCGAGACCTCTTGATCTGCGGTCGCTTACGCTAACCACTAGACCAACGAGGAAAGAAAGAAAGAAAGAAAATAATGTTTATTTTGACACATACACGATAAGACACAACATCATATACAGATATAATACACTTTTGAAAAAAAGGAAAAAACAACCGAGCGATGATTGCCTCGTGAACGTGTCAGAATAGGACCAAGTTCAGCAAATGCCAGACGAAGCCTAACGCTGGTTTTCAACTAGGCCCTAAAGTGACTCACGCATAACAACCGGCACTTAAATATCGTAAATACATAGAAATACGAGATGTCATAAATATATAATACATTTTATAATAAGCGAGGCAGTTCAACTCGAAACATTTCATACCGGCAGAAAACTTTAGATTAAATTAGCATTACATTGGAATAATTATCGAAGAGAAAATTAAATTACGCCCAGACTAATTAATCATTGATTGACATCGAGTTCGAACCGGAACTGAATATTTCATTTTGATATGGGTAGGGCAATGGGTAAGTTAGATGAATATCGTCGTATTTATTGTTTTATGTCGATTTTTCAACCTAAAACTTACAATCTCCTACGATGCCTCAGACAGACACGCACACACACAGCCAGACATCGACGTCAAACTTATAACACCCCTCTTTTTGCGTCGGGGGTTAAAAATGCCTTACATCATTTTGGAAAAGAGCTGACACTCTTACACTGTTGGACCGATATTTATCAAACATAGCCAAGAACCACCGCCAGGAAACTGGCTTTCAAATGAAAACAACCGCAACGAAATCGGTCTATCCGTTTGAAAGCTACAATGCCACAGACACACACACATATACACACACATACAGACAGACATCGACGTCAAACTTATAACACCCCTCTTTTTGCGTCGGGGGTTAAAAATGGTCGCTGTGTGTTCATTATTTATGTTATGTGTATGATATGTTTACTTGAAAGTAAGATGTGTGTGTAGTCTAGATCAATTAAAAATATATTACGACTAGCGACCCGCCCGGGCTTCGCACGGGTGGATTTCAGATCCACCCAGCGACAACACGATTTGTGCATTTTACATCTGTAATATCTTCGAATATATTCATTTAAATTAGATACTGTACCATATTGATCTTTATTAAATGCACAATACATTTAAGGTACTTAATTGGATAAGGATTAATGCTGTATTGCTTAAAATCACTCCGTAAAAAGTCATTTTTTCTCGTAAAAAGAAAATAATAAAAAATGGTTGTTGTGGGTTATCCCTAAGAGATAGATATACACCATCGCCTTCGATCAATAATAGTACATTATTGATCGAAGTTTGCATCTACGTATTAGCTGCCATTTTAGGCGGTTGGTTCGATATTTCGTTTTTTTTATTAATAAAATAAACGGATTATCTACAATTTTTGTGGATGTAATTCTTTTATGCAATTTGAAATCCTGTTTGTATATTTTGTAACCGTAACTTAGGCGGTTAATTCTTTATAACGTAATGAATTTCAGAACAAGTTCTAACAAATTTTGACATGTCGCTTGATTCACCCCTTATTATTTTAAGGCACTAGAAGTGACTTATGAACACAAAAAATAATGCATTCAAATCTCATTATTTTTGTTTTTTTTTCGCTTAATTCGTTCTTACTTAACGCAGTCCAATTAGCACAAAAGTGTTAATGCGGCTTATAATTAAATGAGGCCTACAGTTATCACTTTCCTATATTTTTGTTAAATCTACTATATAAAAATAAGTCGGGTTTTCCTTCCTGACGCTATAACTCCAGAACGCACGAACCGATTTCCACGGTTTTGCATTCGTTGGAAAGGTCTCGGGCTCCGTGAGGTTTATAGCAAAGAAAATTCAGGAAAATTTTCAACAGAAAAGCGGGAAAGTGTTACATAAAACGAAGCCATCTGGTGGCGAAACGGAGTTCGCCGGGTTTGCTAGTTTTATCTATTTATTTTAATTTAGGTAATTATCCAATACATATATTTTTGATAAGTAAAGAATTAAAGTATTTTAGTCATTCATCCGTTCATCCGTTAGACTGTAATAGTCAGACTGTTTTGGATATAATGTCATTACCTCCATCCATGTCATAGGTGTCGTAAGAGCCGCCTAAGAGCGTTTTCAAATTATCCGATCCGATATTGGTGTCGGTCGCCGATACGATATCTGAGGAAGTAAAATGTATGTGCCCCCGCAGACTACAAACTTTTTAATCGGCCGATGGTTTGGTTGGTTTCTTAATCAATATGAAGATGTACAGGAGTGCGCACATTATAAGAGCGTTTTCACATTATCTGATCCGATATCGGCGTCGGGCGCCGATACGATATCGGAGGAAGTT
Source organism: Diaphora mendica (assembly GCA_949125395.1). Taxonomy (NCBI): domain Eukaryota; kingdom Metazoa; phylum Arthropoda; class Insecta; order Lepidoptera; family Erebidae; genus Diaphora; species Diaphora mendica. Next base: position 29,782,275 of record OX421312.1, on the reverse strand, counting down.
AAATGTATGAAATATGTATCTGTCTTTCATATTGTCCGGCCCGATATCGGATATCGAAGCTGAAACATACATACATTTTACTTCCTCCGATATCGTATCGGCGCCCGACACCTATATCGGATCGGATAGTGTGGAAACGCTCTAACGATTCGGTATCCGCCAAAAAATAAGTCAAAAGCCAACCCAAGTCTACGGGGGCTCTTAATGAGCAAATGACGGCGGATAACAGTACTGTTTAGAAAAAAAAACTTGCAATAAATTCTATATCAACCTAAATGGCCAGCTCAGTATAGAATACAAAACCTCTTTTCTAAAAAAATGTCTGTGTGGTGTGAGAATAAAACTCCGAAGATAGCGCAGGATCAAAAAAACTCCTATTTTAGAATACATTTTTGAATTAAAATCACTTGTACTTATTCCACTATTTTATTTTTGTTAACACCTGACCGGTTTCGCCTTATGGCATCATCAAACGTTACTGATTATACAAAATAAAATATTCACATCGAAAACCCACCAACTGCGGGTACATGTAAATATCAGTGTGTCCGTGTAAGGAATTTTCCCCGAAATCAGGGAAATTGTATTTGTCTCCACCTACGCTATTTGTTAAATTAGTAACTTACAGCTACACAAAGTCCCAGTTATGATATGAACATACTAATTACAAATAATATATTAATTTTAATAATTAAAATCGACATTAATGCTGAAAATTTTTGAAATAAAATGATTATGTCATGTCCTCTTTATATTTAATGTCCAAAATTGTGTCATACCATATGTCTATTAAATTATATGTCGAAAATTAATAAAAGTCATTAAATGTGTTAACTATAACCCGTCTAAATTATACAAACTCCCCTTACAAATATTGTAGATACATCATTTGAAATATTTTAATAGTGGTGAATTGTTGATATCTAATTGTTGATTTAACACCTTGTCCCGATTCCTATCGTAATTTCGTATAGGTGTTCTAGATCCCAAAGTTGGATATAACAAAACCAGCTTTTTACACGACCCGTAGCCTAAAAAACATAATAGGTAACAATATAGATAAGACTCCTGTCGCAGAGAAAAGCGGGGTGTACGAACTCTCATGTGCAGTGTGCAACAAAAAATACATCGGCCAAACAGGCAGGGCTTTCCAGACCCGAATAGCAGAACATGCTAGGGGTTGGAGGCTAAAAAAGACGGAGTCCAATTTTGCGGAACATTTGCTGTCAGAAAAACATTCGTTCGATCCTAAATTGGACTTTAAAGCACTACATGTATGTGACAAAGGCAGAAAATTAACCACTTTGGTGGCGTTAGAAATCAATAGGTTGTTATTAGGGAATCGGGACAAGGTGTTAAATCAACAATTAGAAATCAACAATTCACCACTATTAAAATATTTCAAATGATGTCATCTACAATATTTGTAAGGGGAGTTTGTATAATTTAGACGGGTTATAGTTAACACATTTAATGACTTTTATTAATTTTTGACATATAATTTAATAGATATATGGTATGACACAATTTTGGACATTAAATATAAAGAGGACATGACATAATCATTTTATTTCAAAATTTTTCAGCATTAATGTCGATTTTAATTATTAAAATTAATATATTATTTGTAATTAGTATGTTCATATTATAACTGGGACTTTGTGTAGCTGTAAGTTACTAATTTAACAAATAGCGTAGGTGGAGACAAATACAATTTCCCTGATTTCGGGGAAAATTCCTTACACGGACACACTGATATTTACATGTACCCGCAGTTGGTGGGTTTTAGATGTGAATATTTTATTTTGTATAATCAGTAACCTTTGATGATGCCATAAGGCAAAACCGGTCAGGTGTAAACAAAAATAAAATAGTGGAATAAGTACAAGTGATTTTAATTCAAAAATGTATTATAACAAGTTCCATCAAGTGCCGACAATCGAGAGACTAAATTCCTATTTTAGACATGGTATGGGATGGGACACGATGTGGTTAAGTTGTTTCGATTCTTATAAACCTGAACCTGAACACCCCATCAGTGTGATAGACCAAGGCCGGTTTTCCACGCGTACTAAAATTTAGAATACTTGTCTTTAAACCTATCGCAGGCTTATGTCCATTAACGGACTATTAAAAGTTGGTGATGATATTTCGATAAATTTATCAGATTAATCAAGCACTTCAATAAGTAAGTACATTCTAAGAAAATATCTAACTCATAAAGCCACCAATTATACTCATCTTTGTCAAACTACTGTCTAGCAGACGTGTCAGATTTCATCTAACACTATTATATCGATCTATTTAAATGAGCTGTAAATAAATTTCGAACTAAACCGATGTAGTCAATAAAGTCCTAAATTGTTAATGACAATAATTACAGGTTGGCGTATCTGATTTTATCGCTGTAATGAATCTTAAATTACTGACAATACGATCGAATATAATTAAACGCCCTTTATTGATCCCTGCTCACCCCACAACAATCAAACAATTTGAGCGAGTTTACTTTATAATCGTTGGACAAAGTGAAATTTTTCATAAATAAATACAAGCGGTATTTTTAGGTTTCATTTTTATAAAGGAATGAATAAATAATATTTGAATACGATTGTGGTGTTTGTACCTATTGAACGTTAAAATTTATATTGTTCGAAGCCGATTGTTTATTTAGCAATCTTTAGAACATTAAAAGATCAAAGGAATGTAGAAGTGTTTTTCTTTCTTCTTCCTATTTTAAATATACTGTAATGGATTGCTAAGTACCATTACGCAGAGTAAACGAATCCAGTAATACCATATGTTTCTCTGGCCTTATTTTTTCTTTCATTTGGGTTCTTAGTATAAGAAGGAATGCGTGTGTCGTATAGCTGCAGTGTAGGTACTGGGCCGTAGCACTGCAGTGTAGAGCATATAACCCCTTCATAATAGTTTACTGTGTATATTTGTCCAGTATTTATTTGAGTCTCAGAGTCTATTATTTACTATTTCTCCCATCATCATCAAACCTTAAGGAGTAATTTAGCTCTTGGCACAACTATCTGCGGGTGGAACTCTTCTTGTGCTTTCCATGAGATGAGTTGCTTTAGGTCAACGTCATCCACCGGTGCATTGTCACGTCTTCCCAGGGTCCCAAAGGAGTAACCTGGGTCCGTTTCACCGTCAAGCCTATTGATTCTTGTTTGACACAATGCTTACTGCACCACTTCTTATCTTTTCGTAATATCCTATCCACCAATGCTAGTATCCTCTACAGAAACACATATATATATTCTACCTAAAAAAAACGGTGATACTTGGAGTGGATAAAACAACATTTACAAATAAATAACAATTTATATATGTCGGCGTATCCGTAAAACATCAGGTGTCGATGGTAGTGCGGGCGGCCATCGGCCGTATCAGAATGAGGGTATCCAAATAATAAAAGTATCGAACGATTCCGTGAGTCGGGCGAGGTAGTAATGTAGTCTATATAAAGCGGCGCGATCGGCAACAGGACACAGTTCTCTTCAGATCTCGCGACGACCATATCTATTATTTGATTTGCGATTTATTGTATCTCTGTGTTTTATATTGTGTGTATGAGGCGATATTTATCAGTGGGGGAATTACTAGCCTAGGTGGCGAATTCCACAGGGCATCGCGGAGGGGTGAGCGTTGCCCCAATCCCCTCATGGGGGGTTGCTGATGGTGTTTAAGTTAATTCGTATCCGTTTAGTAGTGATTAGTGTTTGGCTATAGTCCAGACTGGCTATATCCGTGAATCATGTGCTCGTTATATTCTCGTGTCATCTGACATATAAAAGGAATCGGCACAAACAAATTGTTTGTTTTTATTTTGAAATGTAATAGTGCACTTTATTGAGAAGTTTCTCTTGAACTTCAGACCTCTAAATCATATAATCAAACAGAAAGCAATAGCAGCTGCCCGCTGTAGTGGAAAGTAAACACAGAAGCAACACACTCAAAAAATCTGCAGGAGATCCTTAAGGAAATTCCACTCCTCGAGGCACCCACAGACAGAACTCCATGTCAACATCTCTTCGATCGCAGAAACAATAAATGGCTTTGGCATCGGCGAAGTCAGGATATATACAGACGAATCTAAAACACAAAAGGATACCAGAGCTGGCGTCTTCTCGAACTACTTAAATATGAGATATCAACTACTCTAGACAAGCTAAACACAATCTTCCAAGCAGAATGTCTTGGCATAATCAAAACAGCGCAAGCAGTTGCAGCCAGATATGTTCGAGACTCATACATACTCATACATTGTCACTGACAGTGCATCTGTGCTTCAAGCTCTGCAAAACAACAAGATGACCTCTGCTCTCATCAAGGAATGTCACGACAATCTCCAGTCCATTGCAACCATAAATAAAATTACCCTGCAATGGATAAAAGGGTATAGTAACTCAGTGGGTAATGATGCTGCAGACGAATTGGCCAAAAGGGGTTCAGAAACGACAGTTTGTAGACCGGAACCACTACTGACCTTGCCCCAAGCCCAATTAAAAACATGGCTGCGCGCCAATATCGAAGAAAAACATAAAATAGAATGGAGAAACAACAAAGGATGCAGGCAAACAAAGAGTGCAGTAAGAGGTAAGTAAATATAAGGGTGAAGATCTAAACAAACTGAACCTCCTTCCTAAGGAGAGGCCTCGGTCCAGCAATAGACTGTTGAAAGCTGTTTATGTGACGTATGTGGGAAGTGACTACATATTTTGAAAATATTGTTTTAAAAAGAATTTAGTTTTTAATCGTTTTGGAAAGCGTTTTACTAAAATAAAAGAATAGCCTATTTCAGGGAAATTTTAGTTTAATGACGAAGCAACGAAATTGGCACCAATGTCACTTGCCCTTATATTCTAGTTGATATTGAATGAATATGTGTACCACTGACCTCTATTATTAAAATAATAAAGGTCAGTGCTGGGTTCAAAATAAAACAATATTATACCAATCAATTTCTTGTTCATTTTAGTCACAAGAAGAAATATTCACATTTGTTTCGCTTGTTTCCGAATTTAAAGGCAATGATTTCTTCTTTTGATGTATTTACATTATTACTCGTCTAACTTTTAAACTGATAATTTTATTAAACGATACTGCTTGGTTTTCATTTTTATTTCGATATTTTAAATAGTTTCCCTCCATACTATAAAATGCAATTCAATTTCCTTTACATTACAAGGTACAGTCAACGCGTCAATTTATTAATTAAATTATCGCGTGTTCGCTGTTGACATTCAATGAACGTCGATTCACAGGTCAACGCATCGAGACATAATAACCCAACTTCTGCAGTTCCAGTAACCGGCTGCTCCCGTACCCATGGCGACCGTCAATCGATACTAACCAAAGTGAAAGTACCGGTGCAAAACTTTTGACAAACTTTTTAAGTACGTCCGTTAATACTTTAAAAATCATGATTTCATGCTTAAAGTTTTAATAATATTTATTTCTAAGTCAGACAAACTTCTACCTTAGTGTAATGTCACAAATATTAAGATGTTTTAGCAGGGATTCTCAGTAAGTTATGTCTCGTAGTACTGTGACGTCACTCATTGAGGGACAACAACAGGGGCGAGGCCCGCTTCGCGCGTGCGCAAAGATGACTATAAGTGACGCATCTGAAATGAGCCATTTTGTGAATTTTACCCTATCCGCTCAAACCTGTCAGGATAATTCTTTTCGCGAGTTAATACGAAAAAAAAGTCTACAAAAAAAAAATTTAAGCGATATCTACCGCGTATTCATAATATTTAAGTGACATAAATTTGCAATTTTTGCACGTGACTTCAGGTCTTTAGCGTAAAAAGTGAAATCAGATTGCGCCAAACAATTACTAGAAAAGTACTGTCAAGTACTTACTGCACATTAGTTTTTAGTTAAAATTATATAAATTTTTATTTAATTTTAAAATACATTTGTGCTTCTAAAGTTAGCAAAATTTATCTTATGAAGAATAACTGAATTTCATACAAAGTTGTTGCGGTAGTTCTACCGGAAGTGATTAAATAGAACTATCATATTTATAATTTTGATTATATCGGATAATTCGCAAATACCGTCCCTTCGTATTTTATCCTGTTCGATACTAATACATTCATTGTTTTAATTCAACTGACATTAGTGCCTTATAAAACGTCAGCAATTAACACGTGCTACACAAGTTTATATTTGGTCACAGCAGCCACATTCAGAGGGTAAGTACCTAGATTAAGAGCATCCAAAAAATCGATACACCTTCAAATCTTTCTTTAGCTAGCCCGAGAGGATTTGTGCTGGTAAATATCGACTGATTTTCAAAAGGAAAAGGAAGACACAAATATATGTACAAAATATTTTTCTTTAAAATTTATTGTGCTTTAACATATCGTATACGTTAAAACGTGGTTTAACGTATGTTTTACAAAGTTTGAAACAAAGTTTATAAAGCAATGGACAGACGACAAATGTTTACTGTACGTAGTAAAACACGTTTCACGCCTGGCTTCGTGGAAACGCTCGATACCGATAGCGTAGAAATTGAAGTACTCGCCACCAACGCTTCGTTTGGAATAACATTGTAACTTATTTTAATTTTATTTGTTAAACTTGACGCTCTTGCGAAAGTAAACGACAGATTAAAATTGTTGCGACTGACTGTACCTGTAATTGTGTACCTGTTATGAAATATGGACGAGTGATATTGAATAAATGATTGACTGTCGTGCAGTACAGTATACGGTGTGGTTTCAGATACTTTTGATTTTTACATTGGATTTTATGGGAGAACAAAAATATTTTTTAAGACTTGCGTTGCTGTTTTATTGCCTGCCTACCTCTATCTTTCATCCTACGTAAACTAAAAGAAGATTTTTAAGATAAAAGATATTAAGATTGTAATTACCTACGCTTATAATATAACTATGAAGACAGATATTTCTAGGATCGTTTCTAGAAACAAATTATATGTATCTCGGTCTACCTCTACTGGAACCTGTTCTGGTAGTCAAAACGGGTTACTTATAAAGTGGGAGAGGTATCGTATGGCTTCTATATCTGAACAATATAATATCGCGATTCCTATAACCCTTGGGATTCCATTGCAGTCATAATAAATTAACTTCTCTCCAGTGCCAACTATAAAATCAATGAAAACGTCGTCTTAACTTCGTACCACAGAATTAATACAATGCTACGGGTGTTCATTTGTAGCATGTTTATCGTTGAAAACATTTCTTACACGAAAAATTTACAAAGAAGGAATCAATGATTTAATTATGATGCGTCTAGAGCAGAGTACACACCTCTGTGTGGTGTCGACTTTACCAGGTGCTATTCAAGATAACACTGAGATTTGTACTGTACTTATTTATGGCCCAATATATTTTCAAATTCTAACAATTACACCGTGCAGCGTAATGGGTTAATGGGCGCGAGTCTTACCTCTAGATCTTTTCTGAGAAAGAGTCTTAATTACTATTTAACTTAAACTTTTCCTACCACCAGTAACGTAAGCTACGTAACATGTATTATGCAAATAGTTGTGGTCCTATGAAGGACCAATACGTTACGTAATAATAACTTAGTAGTAGCATAATGAAATGAAATGAAATGAAATCATTTATTCTGCAATTAGGTTACATAAACACTTTTGCAAGTTAAAATTTTTTTGAGCAGAAGAGTTTGGCCTTTCCTAACTGGACTAGCCCTGAGAAGAAAGGACGAAACAAACTCAGGGATCATCGTCTCTTTTAAAGTCCAGACAATATTCTCAAATGCAAAAGACATTATTTCAATAGAAAAGCGATAATTACAATTTGAGTCACAATTACAATTATCAATAAAGATAATAATTTAAAAAATAAAAATAATAAATGTCAACAACAGCAATAATTTAAGATAAGTTTGTTTCAAACTACAAGTTATCGTCACATCAAAATAAATTTAAACATTCAAAATAAACAGCATGTGCAGAATGGGCAGCTCAATCCCAGGCGGTTTTATCATCAAGATATTCTACTATGGTATAATACCCCTTTGCGGATAACTTAGATTTAATGGTATCCTTAAATTTCCTTCATGGCAAATTCCTAATATCAATAGGGAGTTTATTGTAAAAACGTATACATTGTCCCATAAACGAGTTGCTTACTATGTGGAAACGAGTGATGTGAACACTAAGATTATGTTTGTTTCTAGTATTAACCGAATGAACATCACTGATTTTAGGAAACTTTGATATATTTCTTTGAACATAGATTAAATTTTCGTATATATATTGTGAAGATACATTCAGAATATTTATCTCTTTGAATTTGGAACGGAGAGAAACTCGAGGGCCTAATTTATATATTGCTCGTACGGCGCGTATTTGTAAAACAAATATGGCATAATATCTGCACAGTTACCCCAGAGTAGGATACCGTAACTCATTATGCTATGAAAGTAACTTAAGTAAACTATTCTAGCTGTATCAACATCAGTTAAATGTCGAATCTTTTTTACAGCAATAGCCGCTGAACTTAGCCTACCAGATAGTTTTTCTATTTGGGAACCCCATTGTAACTTAGCGTCAATAGTAATACCTAAAAATATAGTAGATTCCACAGGATCCAACTCCAGTGTATTCAATCTAACATTGGTAGTAGCATGCCTAAAGTTTGGTGTAGAGAATTTAATGAATTTAGTTTTCTTCTCATTAAGGAGAAGGTTATTTGTATTAAACCAATGTACCACTTTCGAGAGTGCACTGTTGACTTCATTAAAATTGTCAAGTTGGCGCCTAACTTTAAAAATTTAGGATATGTCATACGCGAACAATACAATCTCATGATTGTCATTTACATAATAAGCTAGATCATTTATATATATGAAAAACAGAAATGGACCTAGAATAGAACCCTCTGGGACGCCCATTGTTACCGGGAATCCCGAAGATGTTTTGCCATTAATGTCTACTTTTTGAACTCTTTTATACTTATATACGACGTTATATATAATACGACGTTAGCATATTCAGAGCATTATTCCTTATTCCGTAGTGTTGTAATTTCCTAATGAGTGTAGGATGATGGACACAATCGAATGCCTTAGACAAGTCACAGAAAATACCAAACGCATCCTGTGAATTCTCCCAGGCGCCATATATGTGTTTAAGCAATTCCACGCCCGCGTCCGTAGTTGAACGACCTTTAGTAAAACCAAATTGCTTTTGATGAAGCAAGTTGTGCTTAATAAAATGTTGTAACATTTGGTTTAAGAGTATTTTTGCAAAAATTTTACTCAATGTTGGAAGTATTGAGATAGGTCGGAAATTAGATGGATCTGAACTACTACCCGTTTTGAACAATGGAATCACTTTACTTTGTTTCATCAGATCAGGAAACATACCAGATGCGATACAAGAATTGAAAACAATTGCTAAATATGGGGATATCATATCAATTATTGCAGATATAGTATGTACTGAATGTCCCCATAAATCAGTTGTTTTCTTTAAATTTATACTTTTAAAAGCCTTGATAACATCATTTACACTAACAACTGAAAATTCAAAACCCCTATCACACCGGTTTACACTATTTTCTAATAAAAAACCAGCAGAGGCAGAGGATGACGAGAGAGTCTTGGTTGTTCGAATCGGAATGTTGGTAAAAAAAAATTCTAACTCAGTTGCAACCTCCACATCCGCTTTTATGTGTACTTTATTAATTTTTAAATGGAAGTCACGATTTCGTATAATGGACCTTCCGGTTTAAGCGTTTATAATATCCCATGTGGTTCTTATTTTATTTCCTGATGATTTTATTTTATTTTTTAAATATAGAGATTTGGCAACATAACAGGCGCGTTTGAACGTCTTTGAATAATTTTTGACATATTCTATAAATAGAAATAATAGAATCCATTCTATACTATTCATAACATTACGAAAATAGTCAACGATTAGATATTTTCAGTTAAAATATCATGATTTTTACTCGACTCTAGTGAATCTTACTTCCATGTAAGTTGGTTGGCATTTGTTTAATGTTTGTTCAATCCAAATGACATCTCAGACAAAATAGTAAAAGGAGGACATAATATACATAGTAAGTATATTATTTCCTCTTTTTACTATTAGTATTAGTATACTATACTAATATACTATTAGTAGTAGTAGGGTAGGGTATAAGTAGGGTCTTCCAGGTACAGCTCTCAAAAATATTTTTTATGACAGGCAATCATGATTTTCTTTGATAACCTCTTACCTGGACTATACATTAAACACAAATATGTTTCATTCATCTAGCTATTAGGATTATCTATGTCTTTTATTTCATGAAAAATAAACTGCACTTATTGGCTTGAATCGAGTGTAGTAAAACCTTAACTAAATGAGCAATGGTCATGGGAATTATCACGTATTAATAATATCCCATCAAAAACATAAATGTGAAATGAAAGCCAAGTTTGACAAAGATATATATGTGTCTAGATATATACCTTGGTTGTTCACTTCAACGACAAAAGTTGTGAGATCTAAATGGGTGCCAAGTTCAACGGTCAGTCCTGAAATTTATTTATAACAACATAAAATATTGTATAACAACTTGAACTATCATTTCTTCTTAAAACTAAGGATAATATGTTGAAGCCTAAAGTCTGACTGAATTTATTATACTCTATCTAAGATTTTAACTCTGGAGAGTCCAACGAAACCTGCCCTTGTCGAGAAGAGCGCTGTCAAGTCTAAGGCCTTGTGATTTGTGCAAGTGCGCCGTGGTCCGAAATACCTTCTCTCAGGAGAGGTTTAAGGCCATACGTCCCATATTATTATTATTATTATCATACGATAACAACCGGGACCGACTGCTTAACGTGACCTCCGAATCACGGAGACGCTCATGGTAACATGCCACTAGCGGTCACCCATACAGTAACTGACCGCGCCGTCGTTGCTTACCCTCGGTGATTGTTTCTAATCACCGAGTGCAACTGGGCTATGAGCGCCTTTAGCAGACGGGCAGACGGGTTTTGTAGTGTTATCCACAATTTTGTTTTTAGCTTGTTTATACATATACACATATACATTAGTCTCAAAACAATCAAAATGACATCATTAAAGATAGCAACCTGGAACATTAATGGTTTAACTCCCAACAAAGATGAAGTTGAATTGTTACTACACCTTCATGATCTTGACGTTCTTCTTATATCAGAAACCCACTTTGTCTCTAGCAGCTTAATTAAAATTAAGGGATATTACATCTATTCCACCAATCATCCAGATGGCTCAGCACACGGGGGAACGGCAGTTATAATAAGGACGTCTATTAAACATTATGAACTGCCCAAATTTTGTTCAGATCACATCCAGGGCACTACAGTTGCAGTATTGGATCGAAACGGCAACATTAACATCGCAGCTGTATACTGCCCTCCCAAACATAGACTAACAGAAGAGCAATTCAATGAGTTCTTTGAGAGTTTGGGACCCCGATTCATTGCTGGCGGTGACTGGAATGCCAAACACCTACACTGGGGTTCTAGACTAATAACTACACGAGGCAGAGCTTTGAAATGCAGCGTTGATAAAAACAGTTTGATCACTATCTCGACTCCCGAACCAACACATTGGCCAACTGACCCTAACAGACTCCCAGATGTCCTGGACTTCTTCATAACAAAGGGCCTGTCATGCCTTTTCTTCAAAGTTGAATCCAGCCTTGACGGATCGTCCAATCATATTCCTGTAATTCTTAAACTTAGTACTCGAATAGTTAACCAGGAAAAACGTCCGTCATTATACAACACAAACACTGACTGGGACGCATTTCGCGAAATAATATCCAAAGAATTAAGTCTACATATAGCTCTGAAAACCGAAGATGATATCGACAGCGCAACAGCGAAATTTACGCTGACAGTCCAATCGGCTTGTTGGAAATCTACTCCAGAAATTGACAACCTGAGGCCAAGAAAAAGTAGGATGTCAGTAGATATTAGACAACAAATTCTTGAAAAGAGGAGGCTTCGTAGAATATGGCAAACTAGCAGACATCCAGCTGATAAAACTGCTCTCAACAGGGCAATCAAAGAACTGAAAACATCTATTGCAAAGTTCAACAATGACTCAATGGAAGCTGTCCTTGAATCACTTAGTGCTACAAATGCTACTAATTATTCCTTGTGGCGCGCTTGCAAAAACTCAAATAAGTCCCTGAATCCCAAGCCACCTATACGGCTAAATAACAACCAATGGGCAAGGACGAGCCAGGAAAAAGCTAATGTGTTTGGTGCGTACCTAGCAAAAGTATTCACTCCAAACGAAGCCGATCCACATACTGACGATTCCGATATTGATAATGTCCTGAACCAACCGTTTCAACTCGGATTACCACTTAAGCATGTCACCCCTAATGAAATAACGAGAACCATTAGGAAAATGGATGATAAAAAGGCACCCGGTTTCGATCTTATTGACAAGAAAGTCCTTTCAGAACTACCAAGAAAGGCTATAATGTATCTTACTACCTTGTTTAATGGCATTCTCAGAACCGGTTACTTCCCGGCTTTGTGGAAGGTTTCACAGGTAATAATGATTCCTAAACCTGGTAAACCACCACACGAAATAACCTCGTACCGACCTATAAGTTTGTTGCCAATAAGCTCTAAGGCATTCGAAAAAGTACTACTAACCAGACTTCTACATGAAATTAGCGAGAGATCCATAATCCCAGATCATCAGTTTGGCTTTAGACAGCAACATAGCACTGTAGAGCAGATCCATAGAGTATACAGAACGATTAGGCAAGCGCTGGAGCGGAAGATGTATTGTTCTTCTGCATTCCTTGATATCCAGCAGGCCTTTGATAGGGTTTGGCACACGGGGTTGTTGTGCAAGATAAAATCCCTTCTGCCATCTCCCTTCTTTGCCATCATAGAATCATACCTAAGGGACAGAATATTCCAAATAAAAGAAGAGGACTGCACTTCAACATTTCATCCTATCTTGGCTGGAGTTCCTCAAGGCTCCGTCTTGGGCCCAGTGTTATATTTATTTATTTATTTATTTGCACACGCTGATGACACAGCTATTCTTGCATGTAGTAATTGTCCTGCCGAGGCTTCCGTAATCCTACAGAGTGCTCTAAATGACATTGACAAATGGCTAACCAAATGGAGGATAAAATCTAGTGCAAATAAATCAGTTCATGTGACTTTCGCCTTACGAAGAGGAAACTGCCCACCTGTCTCGATGGGGGGCAATGAGCTCCCACAAAGTGATTCAGCCAGATATCTGGGAATGCACTTGGACCGCAGACTTACATGGAGGAAACACATGGAAAAGAAAAGAGATGAGATCAACCTAAGGTACAAAGGGCTCCACTGGTTACTCGGAAGAAATTCCAAGTTGTCTCTGGATAACAAGCTCCTTATATATAAGACCCTGCTAAAACCCATTTGGTTATATGGCATAGAACTATGGGGTTCAGCGTGTGACTCCAGCATCAGCATAATACAGAGGGTTCAAAATTATATTTTGAAACAAATTTCTAACTCACCATGGTTCCTGAAGATCTCGGAAATACACGACCTACTAAACATTAAGACAGTCAAGGAAGAAGTAAGAGCATCCAGTTTCAAATACAAAGCACGACTTGCAGACCATCCGAACAAGCTAGCAGTGCAGCTGACCATTCCGGATTCAATAAAGAGACTGAAAAGGCATCATATATTGGAAATGGATGGTTGCACTTGATACATTAAGATAGAGATTTTCCCAGTGGGGATTTTGCTCTAAAAGCAATTTCAGCCTTCCTCACATCTGCTCATAGTCTATTGACTGATTGAAAGATATTAATTAAAAAAAAAAAAAAAAAAAAAAAAGCTTGTTTATACAGCTAGGTAAAATCTCTTCATTAATTGTTCAATGGTGACATTAACATGACGTAGTTTTTGATAAATTACACTAGTGGTTACACTTCTGAAAAAATCGTTCTCATCTGTTACTGGTCTCGGATACCGCTGAAAAACCTTGCGGAAGATTAGTGAGGATGCAGTCGTTGCGATGATCTTGGAGATAAAAAAGTTTCGTCATTCTTTGTAACATAAGACAATTCCAAAAAACGCCGTGAACTCTCCGACTCAAGACACCCCTGGCTCAGCGAGCTTACTCCAAGAAGGCTGGACTGTGTCATACGTGAGGTTCCATAGAAGTGGCCCTAAGACAATTAAACAACTTCGAGCAAGGAAAACAAAATAAAAATAATGAAAATAAATTGATTACCGCAAAGGGGTAGGGGCCAATGATAGGACTGGTCACCTATTGTTAAGCGACATATATATCCATAGATGCTAAAACTCAAGTTTTTTACACTAAAGATGTTGCAAAATCACTCCAAAAGAAACAGCCATGTGTGCCAAACATGGTTCTCCCACAATTAAATAACTGACAATTCCATTGTTACAAGTTAATTGGAAATACTAACTTGTGATTAAGAAACAATTAGATGTATTGAGTTGTACAATTAAGTCATTAGATCATAAGTTGTTAGAGACAACTAACTGTTTCAAACCGTCGTCACAATACCTACTTAGGTATAATTTCAAAGTAAAATTTATCCAAAACATAATCAATTATTGCAGGGTTGAAACGTTTCAATCTTGCTAGCTTATGAACTTTTGAATAAATAATTTAACAATGTTAGGCTTAACGAAAGATTGACAAGACAAAGATATCAAAGCTAAACTCAAAGTATCACTTTTTAATTATGCAGAGCCAAGTACCCCAAACGTCTTATCCGGGTAAGGTTGATTATCAGTATTTATTTATTTGTACGTTTGTTTGTTTGTTTTACTGGGCTATTTCCGCACTTAGCCTCTTGATTGGGCCATTGTACGTAAGTTTGTCATCTTATTTGTACGTTTATTTGTGCGTTATTTGTATAACACATTCGCTGCGGCAGCAATCAATTAAAATTTTCTACTACTGCGGTACGAGACAAATACTGTCCGTATCTATATTGCCTGCTATGCGTTACGACCTCTATTTTGCCGTACTGGAACCTGACTTTCAAAATCCATACAGACGTGAAAACTCCCCACATAAATGGGTTTCTTTAATTTATTTATTTATTTATACAATCAGCTGCTCACTGGACTTACAGTTTGCCCAACACGTACAGTGAGCCAATACAATAATTTTTATATAATAACTAGCTGACCCGGCGAACTTCGTACCGCCATATTTACATAATATATCTGTCTCAGCTTCCCGTCGCGGACAAAAAAAAAAGACTTTTCCCGCTATCTTTTAATTTTTCTTATACACAAACCTTGTCCTAACAATAAGGAACACATAAAAAAAGAATTATTTAATTTGGTGCAGCCGATCGGAAGTTATGCGCGTACATACATTTCGGCGATACATCTTATATATAAAATTCTCGTTTCACAATGTTAGTTACCATACTCCTCTGAAACGGCTGGACCGCTTTTATGAAATTTGGTGTGCATATCGAGTAGGTCTGAGAATCGACTAACATCTATTTTATGTACCATTTTTTTTTCTTTTTTTTTATGGCAAAATAACGTTTGCCGGATCAGCTAGTTTTTATATAAATAGATATGTTGATACTGAATTTTAATTTTTTTATCTAATATCATTACCGTTTACTTGATTAACTATTTTGATATTAAAATAATATCCATCTACTCCCTGCCAGAAGATTAATGGATATTATAATGCGTCATAAGACCTATGCGTTTCAGACACACGTTTAAATTCATTGTTCCGACGATGAAGCATAATATCTCTAGACTGCAAATTTCTCCAACAACGACAATAGCCACTTCGCCGATTGTCGGTGAATTAAACCTCCTTGCATGCTCACCAGCAGGTGTTTTGTCAGCTCTGATTACAATATTATGGCTGTCCGATGGCATACGATCTAAGGCCATTTTGAACATATTGACTAAATTCTTGTTCTGATGAAGAAACGTTTGCAGTTCTTGGACAATGGTTCGTTTTACTGTTGGATTATGAGCACAACGCCTTTCAACTTCCGCATCTTGATTGCCCATAAAATAAATTTGTAAAAATTGATGGTCCACATCTGGCAGTGGCAACAGTGCTCCCAGTCAGTGATAAATTGTCCTTGTATCTGCAATTATCTTGGTAAATTATTATTTGTGATACAAATGTATTTTAACGCTTTACAATATTGACAAATAATTATCGTTTCCCCAATCATCATGGATTTGTCGGCACAATAATCTACTTCCGGATTGCAGTGGAATGCTACTCGTTCCAGGTTCACAGGAGCACTGTTTCTGCGGCATCGCTCGATTTCATTGCGTCGTGCTCGCTGTTGTTGTGTTTGGTGTGCCCGAACTCGTTCCATTCTAAGCGGCTCCGTCTATGCTATCTTGATGCTTATATCCCCTGGGGGATCCATGAGAAAATTTCATCCACACTGATCCCCTAGGGGATCTGTTTGGATTTTGAGTGACTCACTTTTTTGTATGTCGAAGTTGCATACAACGTTTATTTCACATTTTACCACTTTGGGGGTAAAATTTCCAAAGATAGGTGCTCACTATATGATTAGGCTTCAGCACTTAAGCTGTCAAACTTCCAAGTTTTTTAGCCCCGTAGTCTGGGCTCTGCATTAGTATAGGTAAATCGGTCAGTCAGGCCAAATCATTTTATACCTATGCATAGATGTAACTTGTTACGTCAATTTGTTAATGCCACTGCAAGTTAACGCTTGGAAAATTGATTGTGACCTAAATTCATGAGTGGGGGAGTATTTTTAGAATACGTACACACAATAACAGTAGGTACACTCAAGAGCATTGGACTTGAGTCATATAATGATTCTTGAAAATCTTGGACACTTTACAAAGTTTATTTGCACCCCTCGTAGGTCATTCGCAATGCGACCCTATTACTCTCCACTATATTTCAACCTTATAAGAACACGAGTATACGAGTACCTATGATTTGGCAAACTTCTATTTCATGTAGATACCTATGTTTATACATACGGTTCTAACATTTGATAAAAACAAACTTACTGAAAAGTTCAATAATTTCAATAAATATGGAATACAGGACAAAAAAAGCGGTTCACCTGATGGTTCACAACAAATGTCTTGCTGACTCTTGAGTTTTCCTCGAGAATTTGTGTGTAAAAGGACTGCCCTGTTGGTCTAGTGGTTTAAGCGGTCGCCGCGTCGCTTTTCACTGCGATGAGTGTTGTGGAGCAAAGACCATAAGGAAAAACATTTTGTGTAATCCACAAATTGTTATTCTGAGAATGGGTGCTCTTTGTGTATAATTCATGTCTGTTAATAAAGTCCCCCCAACACAGGATATATTCCTAATTAGAATGTTAACTTTTTAAATGAAAAAATTAAGTTAGTTTCGGGCTCCGGTTACACTTTATGTAAAGCAATGTGCCAATAATGGTTATGTCACTGTCAATTGACAGACATAGACAGCTCTTTAAATAAATTTAATATACAAAAAATATGCATATTTATTTAACGGAAATTAATTTTAGTAAAAACGAGAACCTGTGATAGGGTAATGGGGTTAAGAACGGTTATTCATCCCAGCTTGTAACACTGACTGATCAAGACAAGAATGATTGCTTGTCAGGGCTAAAATATATACAGGGAGTGGGTAAACGAAAACAGACTAGACATATGATATGTTTGATAATAAGTCAGAAAATCGTTCTCGATGAAAAACACCACTACTAGCCACCATTGCGTAGGACAATAGCACTGAAAAGAGAAGGACATTTTGGAACATACCCTATACCATCTCGTCTAGCCAGCGTGGTATAGTACATTCTAGAATAATAGTGGTAATGGTAGATCAAAATTGTTTTTCTGAAGAGAGGCCTATGTCCTGGAGAATAATTATTATTAACTAGCTGACGCGGCAAACTTCGTACTGCCATATTTTTCTTTTATAAATAAATTCTTAATTTCTGAAAAATTTATTATCTTCTATACAAACCTTGTCCTAACAATAACACATACACAGACAAACAACACAACACATAGAAAAATAATTATCCAATTTGGTGCAGCCGATAGGAAGTTTTGCGCGTACATACATTGCGGTAATTCATTTTAAGCTATTGCATAGCTTTTATCGCTGGCTTTGAGGCCTTTGAGAGCGGGGACCGAATCAAGAAATTCCGTAACGTAATGAAAATACAATCTGACACCCGAAGCTCGCACAGATCGGACGAGCTGCTCCGAAATCTGTCTGTCTCTGACAGACAGACAATACAGTATGGGTTTGCGCAAGTATATATATAGGTGTATAGGTATCTATCATATCTTTATAATGCCACACTCAGCGCATGTGCGCCCCGTAAGTATACATTTTCAAAGGGACAAAAATACTGTGAATAAAACAACCCGTTCAATGACGAAGACAATTAGGAATATGGACACCCGTAACACCAAAGGCGTAACAACTATTGGAACATTACTGCTGAAAGAAAACACATTTATTTTTATTTTTTATTCATTTCAACATTGATATCACCTGTTGCTGTGAAAACGTGCTATTAAATGCAATATGTACTGATTGCGATCGTGCTGTGACTAGGCTATAATTGTTTCATTTCTCTCTGTACTCTAAACGTGAAAGCTATATTTTTAAGCAGGAATCAGATACATTATACGTGAGAGAGCCTTGTGAAACCTTACTATGAACATAATAATAATAGTTTATTGTCAAGAAAATCATACAAAATTTAAACATTTTCTGTGATGTGGCAGCCACACTAGGCAGGGCCTGTGCCGTGGCTATCAAACAAAGCGATTATCTGATGTCTAAGATTAATATCTAAACAATATGTGGATGTGTGTGTACACATACTTAGTTATCTTTGCGTTGACGAGTTCTATGGACATGAACAGACATGGCAATACCAAAAAAGAACGCCATGACTATTGCTAAAACAATTATAGTGCAACACAACTTGCTCTTTGACAACGTGCTGTTATAATCTAAGTCAGAATCGTCGTCAGGAATAGGCTCATTCTCAGCAAGTTCGGTTTCACAGTCCGAGTAGTTTTTATATACTATCGACATTGTTTTGTCACTGGACTTAAACTTGTTAACTGAGACCTAAAACAAACGTAACAAAAGCTTTAAAAAATAAATCAGAAGTTAGAATATATAAGGCATAGAAAAAAATTCAAACTTCGTAAAGAAAAAATACAGAGATGAATTACTGAGAACTAACAATGTCGGATCACAACGAACAAATGCAGAATATCTATCTAAATGTGAATGTAAGTTTGTTTGTTACATCAAACAAACAAACCGATCATCATGAAACTTTGTACATACACATATTCTTGGAGGTATTAGAAGTAACATAGTATACTTTTTACTAAAGCTAAGCTGCTTTTTATTAAAAGCTAGTAATAAATAAAGGAAGCAAAGTCTATCTGCCGAATCATGATTAATACTAGGTTGAAGACTTATAAAATAATATTGCTTGTATCAATGACACAATATATATTTCGTCAGTGCTTGTATATAAAGTATTCATGACAGTAACCATGAAAAAACGCTTTTTAAAATTTCAAAACGGACCTGTATTGTAAAAAAATTTTCGACTTGCTATTTTTACACAAATAGAAGTATCGAAACTTCGAAAGACAAAAGAATATAAATTTTAAAATAATTTGATAGCAAATAAGTTCTGCTATGCAACGAATAAAATAAATATATATATATATAAGTACTAATTGTTGCCCGCGGCTCCGCCCGCGTGTATGTTGGTTATCACGGCAAATAGTAGCCTATGTTTTCTATCTGATGTATAAGCTATATTACTGTAAAGTTTCATCCAAATTGGTTCAGTAGTTTTTGCGTGAAAGAGCAACAAACATCCATCCATCCATCCATACTTACAAACTTTCGCTTATAATATTAGTACGATTCGCCGTTGCACAAACAAAGTGCTGGCCTTAATATTATACAACTAATGTAATCGAAAATCTCAATCTTTTGTGATTTATTACAAACAATAATAGTGCAATAGTAGTGAATTTTAGTTTAGTGATGTCAACAACAGAATTATCACCAATATCAGTTATTTCTCACTTGATAATTTAGAAAGTCTACGCACACAATACACCGTATAAACAGCCTAGCTTAGAAGCCTTAGGTACTGTACATATTTTTAAAAAAGTTATAATATTTGTCAGTAGCGCATCACTCAACGAGAAATTAGGCAAAAGAGGCACAGCGCGGTCGATTAAAAACTCAGTGCTAATGAGATTCTGTATCGAACTTCACTTTTATAACTAAACAGTCTTGATTTTTTCACACGCTAAGTCTAACCAGCCACGTGTGTTAAATATAAAAAAATGTCTCTTAAATAAACCATTTATGTATGTAAGTCTGGTTCTTGCGAGACGCAAGTATACTCACTAAACTTTATTCTTATCACCACGATGTGCAAAAAAGGAGTTTTATAAGTTACGATGAGGTACTGGACAAGCTTCTAGCTGTTATGTTTCACTGTTACGATAGCCGCAGTCAATTGGCTATCGATCTAGAAATGAGCGAAAATAGAAAATACAAGACACCTTAGAGCTGCTTCGCCCCGATTGTCTAAATGCAAACTGGTCGAAACTTACTGCAGTTAAGACTTATACAAACTACTGATTCATTATGTTTGTATTTACATGAAAATTTTATGTATGCATCGGTGAAATATTAAATGTATGTAAAATTTACGAATTATGGAAAATTAAACTTTACTATTACTATTTATATTACTTTAATTTAATAGGGGTCCTGTGGGTTGATTCCATCATCATCATCATCATCATATCAGCCGTAAGAAGTCCACTGCTGAACGTAGGCCTCCCCCATTGATTTCCACTTCGACCGGTCGGTAGCAGCCTGCATCCAACGAGTCCCCGCGATCTTAACTAGGTAGGTCGTCCGTCCACCTTGCGGGAGGCCTTCCTACGCTGCGCTTGCCCTCACGTGGTCTCCACTCAAGAACCTTTCTGCCCCATCGGCCATCGGTTCTCCGAGATATGTGCCCTGCCCATTGCCACTTCAGCTTGCTGACTCGCTCTGCTATGTCGGTAACTTTAGTTCGTCTACAGATCTCCTCATTTCTGATTTGATCTCGTAGAGAGACCCCAAGCATAGCCCGTTCCATAGCTCGCTGTGTGACCCTGAGCTTCCTTATGAGGCCCATAGTAAGAGACCACGTCTCGGCACCGTAGGTCATCACTGGTAGCACGCACTGATTAAAGACCTTGGTCTTTAAGGACTGTGGTATTTTGGACGAGAAAACGCTGCGTAATTTCCCAAACGCAGCCCAGCCGAGTTGGATTCGTCGATTGACCTCTTTCTCGAAGTTGGATTTGCCTAGTTGGACCGTTTGTCCCAGATAGACATGGTCATCAACAACTTCGAGAGCCGAGCCTCCCAGTAATACGGGTCTGGGCGAAACATGGACATTTGACATGACTTTCATCTTGTCCATGTTCATCCTAAGGCCCACCCGCTGGGACACTCTATTGAGGCCTCCGAGCATCGTGCTGAGCTCCTCTAAAGTCTTTGCCATGACTACAATGTCGTCGGCAAACCGAAGGTGAGTGATGCGTTCGCCATTAATATTGATGCCGAATCCTTTCCAATCCAGTAGCTTGAAAGCGTGTTCTATTGCATTGGTAAAGAGTTTAGGCGAGATATCATCACCCTGCCTAACTCCCCTCCGCAACGGAATATCCTCTGTGCTCTGGTCCTGTACTCGGACCGACATGGTGGCGTTTTTATACAAGCACTTCAGCACTTCGATATACCGATAGTCGATTTGGCATCTCTGAAGAGACTGCAGCACTGCCCAAGTCTCGATCGAATCGAAAGCTTTCTCATAATCCACAAACGCTAAGCATAGTGGCAAATTATACTCCTCGGTCTTCTGTATAATTTGGCGCAGCGTATGAATGTGGTCTATGGCACTATAGCCTTTACGGAAACCGGCTTGTTCGGGAGGCTGGAAGTCATCAAACCTGCGTGCGAGACGGTTCGTGATCACCCTCGAAAATAGCTTATAAACATGGCTCAGAAGTGAGATGGGCCTGTAGTTCTTCAATAAGGTTTTATGGCCTTTCTGGAAGAAAAGAACCACCACGCCTCTGTTCCAAGCTTCGGGCGTAGTACCGTCGAGCAGGACGGAATTGAAGAGCCTCTGAAGGACTTTCAGTATCGGTGTTCCACCCGCTTTCAGAAGCTCCGATATAATTCCGTCCTCACCCGCCGCCTTGTTGTTCTTGAACTGTTTGAGGGCCATCCTAATCTCATACAGGCTGATGTCCGGGATGTCTTCTGTATAGTGTCGGGTTAATTTGGCTCTTGGATCTTTATCCAAATCGTCAACAGGCTTAGCAATCGAGGTATATAACTGTCCATAGAACCTTTCGATCTCCCTCAGTACCTCTGGCTTAGTAGACGCCACACTGCCGTCTTCCGTCTTCAGCTTCGTCAACTGGCTTTGCCCAATAGACAAGTCTCTTGCAAACACTTTGGAGCCCTTATTTCGCTCTATCGTATCTTTAATATGGTTAGTATTAAAGACACGGATGTCGTGCCGCAAGGACTTAGAGATCCCTCTATTGAGCTGCCGATATGCTTTAGCGTCCTCGGAAGTCTGCAGCGTCAATGAGCGTCGTTCTGCCATAAGGTCGAGGGTGTGATCTGATAGTTTTTGAGGTCTATCTTTCCGGCGGGATCTAAAAAATACTTTCCCTACCTTGTAGACAGTTTCTACCAGCCTGTTGTTGACCTCGTCCACAGAAACGCAATCGTCAAGGCCAGAGAAGCGATTTGCGTGCTCGAGTTGAAAGCTCTCGGGGTTTTGTATATGGGCTGCAGTAGGTCGGAGCGTGGACTTCATTAGTCGTGACCTTTCCAGTTGGACATTGATGTTCAATGTGCCTCTAACCATTCTGTGATCGCTCCCGGTTTTCACCCTGTGGATCACGGAGACATCATTGAATATTCATCTCTTTGTAGACATAATGAAGTCGATCTCATTCCTCGTGGAACCGTCGGGACTCATCCAGGTCCATTTCCTATGAGGTGGCTTCTTGAAGAAGGAGTTCATCATAAAGAGTTCTTCCTTCTCCAGAAATTTGGCCAACCTCTGGCCCCTGGGATTCCTCCGCCAACATCCAAATTGCCCCACTCTCAACTCATCATCGCCCCTCCTACCCAGTTTCGCATTAAAATCCCCCATAACAATAGTGAAGTATGTTTTGGAAGTATGTATGGCCCTACTGATGTCCTCATACATAGCTTCCACTTCGTCGTCCGGGTGCGCCGAAATCGGTGCGTAAACCTGTATGACCTTCAACGAGTATCTCTTTGATACTCTGAGTATCAGGTACGCAACCCTGCTTGACACACTCGTGATACATACCACGTTGCTCACGAGGGATCTGTGAACGAGGAAACTGACGCCACCCTGGGACTTTGGTCGCCCTCCCGGTGGTAGAACAAGTTGCCAGACTTTAAGGTAGTCGTGTCCTCGCCCTCTCTTCGGACCTCCGATAAACCCACTATGTCCCAATGCAACTTGTTCATCTCCTCTTCCAGCTCAATGATCTTCTCATCTATCCTCAATGTGCGCGTATTATATGTCACCAGCGACAACCCACGTCGGTATTCCGTTGTGCAATTGCCTGAGGTCGTTTGACGGTAGCATCTCGCCCGGAGATTCTTAGCACCCCCAACTCCAGTGCTCGACCGACGCCCGTCAACGTCAATCTTGCAGCTGGAGCCCCCGGGCACTAGGGGCCGTGCTTCTTTGTCCATCATCATATAGGGGGGGTTTGGACCGTAACCTGCCGCGCTGGTCCAGTGCGTGTTGGCGGGTCGCTAGAGCCTTCTTCGTTATTCAGCAGAGTGCGCCACGGGCAGGCGAGGTTGGCTTGGGTCCCGAAGGATGTTAGTGGGACGCCTTACACTCCGATGATTCCGTAGATGTCTACGGAATCATCGGAGTGTAAGGCGTCCCGAACGGACTAAAAACTCCGCGACGTCTTGGCTGTAAGTATCCTGGAAACTAGTCCTCTTAGCCAAGTTGACACTCCACAAAGGTAAACGCTATTACAAAACTAATGGGAATGACGATGTCATCTTAACGCTAAATCACGTGATCGGAACAAAATTTTACCTAATAATACTAGACAATAGAGACGTTAGCGATTGTAGAAAGAGAAAATTACAAATTCAAAAGTAACTCTATCTGTAACCGCTACACCCATTTCAATGAAATTTGTCATGGAGATACTTCGATTCTTGAGAATGGACATAGGCTGCTATTTACCACGATAGCCGCTATACACACTTGCGGAGCCGCGGGTAAAAGCTAGTATATCTGTAAATATGGTGACCACCACTCTTGGATTCTGCTTATGCAGAGTAGAGTCATTTTGGCAGGGTCAAACATAAAAAAATATATTAATATATACTCCGTCGCGCTTTAAAATCAGAAAGCTTGCATATGTAAGTTCCTACCAGAAAATGTATACCAAGATTACTTGCTCCCTTTAGAATATGTAACTCTTATTTATCTTCTAATACGAGTATTATTCTTGTAAATTAAATAACTTCTTGTGACACCAACACCGCGTAATAAGTTGAATCCTGAAAATTTGAAATTATTAATTATTAATCTCACTAAGTTTGGAGGTTTATAGTTTTAACTATAATAATGGAATGTCTTTTTGAAGTTATGATAGTTCGTTGCGTGTTTAAAATTAAATTTCCAACATTGTTTTGTGTATTTATATAACCCCGCCGCAAGGCGCAAACATCACCCGTGTGTCTGTTTATTTGTGAAGTTTGTGAACAAAATTAATCATTTTGATGTTTAGAGAGAGTATTATTAGATCAAATTCACAAAGCTTTAGCCCTCCGAAGATTATTAGTTGAAGGGATTTCAAGGGTGTTTTAGGTTTATAAGCTGTTGTCGGCGCACGGGCACTGAGCAGCGGCGGGGGACAGGAGGACAGCGGCGCGAGGAGGGAGCCTTCGGTTCTACGTCACTCCGCGCAACGCATTAGACAGCGACGCTTGCCTTACATATGTATTTAGTTATCCTAAATACAAGTCTTATTTATACAGTTCACTCTATTTTATTTACATTTACCTAAGTAATAGGACCCTACTAGAACTACCGTAGACACTGTAGATGGTGAAGAAATTTTTATCACATCGTAATATCTCAATATTTTGTAGCTATTGTTATTTTTAAACGACTTCAAAAAAAGGAGGTTCTCAATTCGACCGTATATATATTATATTGTATGTTTGTTTTTTACTTCATCGTTTATGAACCAATTTTGATGATTCTTTTTTTAATGGAAAGGAGATATCCCAACGGTGGTACCATGATAAGGACATTTAGATCTGATGATGGCATCCAAGAGAAATCGAGTCGAACCTTGAAGTCGGTTTTTGTTTTTGTTAAAATTTTACTTGTCATTGAAAGTTTTAACATGAAAACCCTATCACTTCAAAAACCATATCACTTTTTTTTTCTAACATTACATTTATAAAGATTTTTGTCACAAAGAAGGCTCTGAAGTAAATTTTCACAGCTTAACAAAATAGAAGAGTTTTCTTTTTTTCAGAATCTACTTGAAACTATTTTTAAATAACCAAGTAGCAAGCTAGTAACTTCGTGGCAATGGTGATGACACTGATGGTGTCCGAAAGCAAATGCTCGAGCTGACTGGCCAAGGCGGTTTTTCAGTGCATAATATATTATTGCCCAACGACTTTTCATGACGCAGAGGGCATATGATTACAGACAATTGGCATTAAAAAATAAAAAGGTCATAGAATAAAAATGCATTAATCCGTATAGTATGTGAATAAAACACCTGCACAGTAGTTTTACAACAGTCATTATTACACCGTGGCATTGAAATAGGATAAGAAATAAATTGGATTTTGTGATTAACTTCAGCCCGCGGTTCGGCCCGTGAGTATATTGGTAATTTCAGTAAAAAGAAGCCTATGTCATTCCTCAGGGAAAGGGTCCTCAGGGAAGATGATCCGAGATTCTATGGACTGCAGCGTAGAGGCATGTAGTCGAAGCTTCCAGAGAGGACCCTAGGGTTAATGAGCGAACGGTTCAAACATTCACCTGTCACTTCGTCTGCAAAGAGGAGGCTAAACCAAGAGATCAGTAAGCTCGTACGCCACCACCGCCGAAAGAGCGATCGAGCAGAATATGGGTCAAAAGTGTTAGTACAATCTCTTGGGAGAAACCAACTAACGCAGTTGACCAGGTAAAAGGTAGTAGAGCCACGCTGATTTCAGCACGAACGGGCCGGCTCGACCGGGGCGGTACTACCATCGCACAGAAAATCTACGTAAAATGACAGCGTTCGTGCTGTCGGGTTTCGTTGGTGTGTGCGAGACCGGAGGCCCAAATAGTCTAGTCAACAAATTCCATACTTGTTGACTAGACTAAAAGATGCAGAAGCATCACTAGGCCACCATGGTGTGGGTCGTCATGCTGCATTGTCTGCATTCACAATGACTATGGTGACCACCACTCTTGGATTTTGCTTATGCTTTCCATCAGGCAGAGGAGAATCATTTTAGGGGGCCATACATTAAAAAAAAACAGTCGGTAAGTTATGGGCTTGAAACCGTTAGTCATTTCGGGAGTGGAAAGTCAAAATGGCAGAGAAACTGCAGAATATAAAACCGATATGGTTTTGACACGAATCGACACGGCACGACACAACAAGCCACTGCAGTGTGTTTCCATCCTCACGGTGTAAATGTAAACATCGATGTGTTCATTCATATCGTCTATCCCATCTCTTTCCATTAGACTGAGTTCGACCCTTGTTCTCTGAACCATATTATTGAAAATGTCGAATGTATTCACCCGTACGAAAAGCAGAACGTTCATTAGCATCACTATTTGCAAATAATGGAGACGAGATTGAAAAAAAAAAATCTTTTTTCCAAAAATGTTCCTCTTAAAAATGTTGATTTTAAAATACTCGAGATAATAGAGCTACGCTGATTTCAGCACGAACGGGTCTACCGGGGTGGTAGACAGAAGACTAACTAAAAGCATAACAGCATTCGTGTTGTCATATTCCGTTGGTGAGTCTTGTACTCGTAGACAATAGGCCGCCATAATGTGAATCACCATGATGCATTGTTGTATTGTCTGCATTCGCAAGGAGTATGGTAACCACGACTCTTGGTTTCCGTTCATGCTTTTCATCAGGTAGAGTAGAATCACTTTGGCAGACTCATATATTTCAAATGCGTGTATTCATAAGGCTTAGGAAGGAATATTTAAGTATCTTCGAAGTAGCGGTCTCTTTACAAACTTACCTCATGTTAAGTTTACGTCTGCGTGGTGACGGAATTAGAATAGGTACGTACTGTATCCACCCTTATTCATCCCAAGGGTTTCATAAGTACACAGTAACGCACTCCAAAGAGAAAAGAGAGAGTGGTATGGCAGGCCAAAACTAAGGAGAGACCCTGTCCAGTGTAGTATTAAAGGGTGTTGGTGATTGATTGATAAATTCATCGTGTTATGATATATATCAAAGTGTTCTAACTCATATAGCTCGACTAAATAATTTTGATAGATAGAATACACTATGCACAATCCAAAAATTATTTTAGTGAAAGATAAAAAAAAATAGCATTGCGCGCGGCTCCACCCGCGGGTTTGTCAGTTATCGCAGCAAAGAGTAGCCTATGTCCTTCCTCAGGAATCAAAGTATCTCCATGCCAAATTTCATTGGATTCGGTGCAGCGGTTTGGCCGTGAAAGCAGGACAGCCAGACAGAGTTACTTTTGCATTTATTTATAATATTAGTATGGATAAAAAAGTTTTGCTTTCAACGACAAATTGCTTGATCAGAAATGGTTTAATAATTAAAAGTAATAACATTTAACTATTCATTCGAACAGTATTATTTTGTTTCATAATTAATTGATCATGGGCTATGAAGACAGGCACGCTATCCCCTACCAAGGGGTAATCTTGTCTTTATAATTTCTTATTACTATTTTCGTATTTTACCGTCGGCGTAACTTAATCAACTAGATGACATTTTGCATACATATTGCACAAAATACAGTACAGAATATGTTAGGTTTTTTCCTCCGGCTCCGTCTTGAAACCCTTATAGTTTCATCATGTCCATCCGTACGTCCTCGTCTTACCTTTCACGCGGCTAGTACTAAAAAGATGAAACTTTGAATAGATATGTGTATTTTCCAAGTTCAACAAAGTGCTAAAATAAAAGAGGAGAAAACATTTTTTGGAGTATCCCCCCTCCACGTAAAGTGGAACTGTTTTTTTTTGCTCGCGTCTACTGCATAGTCTATTAGATAGGTATTTTGCAAACATTGAGACTAGTAAGACGATTTTTTGATTTAGATATTCGTTTGCGTGATATTCACCTCTGAAGAGCATTTTATGTTAAATAAAATAGGGCGTCGTAGTCCCTTTTTAAAATCTAGACATCTGTATCTTGTCCACGTGTTAAACTATGAAGGGAACTTCTCACAAATATATCAAAATAATAAGTAAACATGCAATATATAAAACATTAAATCATAACAAATGGATGATTACAGAACCCAATTTTATGCATGGCACGCACTTGGCCGGATTTTCCTTAAATATTATATATATATATATTTATATGTCGGAGACACAAGAATAAACGAGAACATGAATGACAGATACAGCCAATCTGGACCAAAGCCAAACACTAAACACTACTAAATGGATTCGAATTAACCTAACACCATCAGCAACCCCCACGAGGGGGTTGGGGCAACGCTCACTCCACCGCGGTGCCCTGTGGAATTCGCCACCTAGGCTAGTAATTCCCTCACTGGTAAATATAGCCTCATACACACGATATAAAACACAGCGACACAATAAATCATAAATCAAATATAGAAAACTACTACCACTCAGGAGTGACCCACGTCACAATCAAGAGATATGGTCGTCGCGAGATCTGAAGAGAAACTGTGTCCTGTTTCCGATCGCCCCGCTTTATATAGACTGTTCCGTAGTGTTCGATAGAGGCAAATGTTTGTATCACTTTTATTATTCGGATACCCTCATTCCGACACGGCCGTCCTGACGTATTACACGTCCTCGTGTGATGTTGAAGGCAGTGCATCATCGTTATCCGCAGAAAAGAAAGAGATATTTTTGTATTGTTCGGCCACTCCTGACCAAGGACATTGGGTACATTATTACATTTTATCTTCTGTGGAACAACTTCATTTAGGACATTTTCATAAAATAATAGGCTTTTCGTTATCAAATCTGAATGCTAATAGACTTCTCGCTACATACTAAATTAATAACACCAGTAAGTAGTATCGCAACAGTCACCTCACCGTTTATCGCGTTACACATTTTTGGATTATTAACAATATCTAGATGGCTTCTTATTTTACCAATTTCACTTTTCAATGGCCACCTCGCCTTTCAGTGGCCACCTCGCCTTTCAATGGCCACCTCGCCTTTCAATGGCCACCTCGCCTTTCAATGGCCACCTCACCTATCAGTGGCAACCTCGCCTTTCACAAAACTTAACTAAACTTTAACAACCACCGCGCTGTTAGGATATCTCATAGTCTCATTATAGAGACTACTCGCCACACAATTACAACGCAATTTCATTCCATTGCACCAGCATTAATTAACCCTTGATTATCATCATCAACATCAATAGGGACTTGATCTACGGGGATTTTCCTCACTATTATCAATGCCAGACAAATCTACCTCCTCGGGTATATCACTTAAAGGAAACTCTCGTATACGAACGCACATTTGTAGATTCTGTTACCAGTTAAAGATTTCAAAGCATAACGATTGCCGTCGAGCAACTCTAAAATTTTAAACGGTCCTTTATATTTAGGATTTAACTTTGTCTAATTTCTTTCTTAACTTTGAATCAAAACTAAGTTACTGAGTTCAAACTTTACTAATTTACACTTTCCCTATCAAATGTCACATACGTGTACACACAGTATCACTCTCACTCTGCCATATCTGACCTCACTGTCTATTCTGTCTCAATAAAACAGTACACTACTGAACAGCAAAAGAAAACAGTAACATATCGTTATTAAAATCAAAACAACATAAAATAAGAACTTTAGTAATTGACTACTGCTGCAATATCTCAAAGCAATCCAAATAAATAATATCGTAGGTCATCCCTGTGACTACCACAAATGTAACAGTTAGTCATCCCTTGTGACTACCACACGTATATCTGCCAACTACATAGACATGCCAGCCACAATCACCCGCTGCTGGTGAGATAGCTGACACCAAATAGAAGGCGGACCAGCGGATATATTGTTAACCATATCAGTGGGTATATATACCCTCTACGAAATTCATAGAATGATTTTTTTTTTCTTTACTGAAAATACCGACATTTCATCACAAAATAAAATTATAATTCGAGTCACAATTATCACAAATTGGCAAAAATAAAAATTAAAACGTTAACAGCCACAATCAAAGATGAACCCGCTTCAAATAAAAATCACATCAAAATAAGAAATGAATTTAAAAATTGAAAATAAACAGCATGTGTAGAACGGGTAATTCAATCCACCTCCATCACAGATATTCTGCTATGATATAATACTACACTATACTTCCGAAATCGTCTACCTTTGTACCGATGTCACCAATAGAAACGATCTTATTATTTTAAGAACAAGATTATTTTCGAAAACTGCAACTGAAAACCTTAATGCAAACAGATTCTCATTCTTCTCTTTAAATAATTATGTCGTTTGAAATACAGTAATCGTGTACTACATGAAACAATAACCGCAATGAATAAATCTGGATTAAAACTGTACATAGAATTTCGATGTTACAATAAATGCGGGCATTACCTACCCTCAATAATGTTACTGCACAATATTTTCGTTTGCCTAGAAATTCATCTGACAGAACTTGACTTATTGAAGAGCATTCAGCACAAAATAAAAATAGTACGACTCACCGGATTGTTAGAGTTGTCCGTACATACCGGTTACTTCCCAGTTATCGATGAGTTGCTTTACTACCACACGCTGCCGCTGTTGCAGACCGCACGTTTCACAAACCGTTCGTACGCGAATGGCTATACCGACACTTTGACACTATGTGCCCGATCTCGCTTACAAAAATTTAACAAATGGCACCTCGTACGATTTCCGAGCGGAGGGTAGTTCGACCACTCGCCGCGACCGACGATCCGTTACACTCTCAAACATTCTGGGCAAATGAGATTCAGATCCCACTTCTGATGTCGGAGACACAAGAATAAACGAGAACATGAATGACAGATACAGCCAATCTGGACCAAAGCCAAACACTAATCACTACTAAACGGATACGAATTAACTTAAACACCATCAGCAACCCCCACGAGGGGGTTGGGGCAACGCTCACTCCTCCGCGGTGCCCTGTGGAATTCACCACCTAGGCTAGTAATTCCCCCACTGGTAAATATAGCCTCGTAC
This sequence comes from Diaphora mendica, assembly GCA_949125395.1. Classification (NCBI taxonomy): domain Eukaryota; kingdom Metazoa; phylum Arthropoda; class Insecta; order Lepidoptera; family Erebidae; genus Diaphora; species Diaphora mendica. Next base: position 29,750,663 of record OX421312.1, on the reverse strand, counting down.
ACACGATATAAAACACAGCGATACAATAAATCGTAAATCAAATAATTGAAAACTACTACCACTCAGGAGTGACTCATATCACAATCAAGAGATATGGTCGTCACGAGATCTGAAGAGAAACTGTGTCCTGTTTCCGATCGCGCCGCTTTATATAGACTCTTCCGTAGTGTTCGATAGAGGCAAATGTTTGTATCACTTTTATTATTCGGATACCCTCATTCCGACATACATTTTTTTTTTTATTTTTTTTTTTAAATCTATTCATCAAATTAATCACCGATGCAATGATTAAGCTTTTCCAATGCAGTGTCAGTTTATTGATGTTCTTCTTGAAGATCAGCTGAACAAATTGGAACAGAGGGAAACCCCCATGGCACACAGTGAAGTGAGGTGTAGGAACAAAAGTGACTCAGCAAGGGTCTCGGATATATCCTAGAAAGGAAGTACTCGAGAAAGAATAGCTTTATATTGAAGTTTGTTTGACACGAGGACTGTAGTTAAACACAAAGCAGAACAAAGCTTCTGCTATTTTTATTGTAATTAAATAATGAAAATAAGTTAACAATAATTCATTGGTATTCAAAATAAGTACAGTTTCGCAGATCACACAATAAAGCTTGATTAAAACGCTTATTAAAGGTTCCTGCATTGTTTGTGTGCGTTAATAAATATGTGTGTGCACATTTATTAACACAATTATTAATCTGCACGAACATTTGTATGCATGAATATTCATGCATTCAAATATTCATGCAGATTAATAATCGATTGCTGTTTCCACGGGATGACTATGCTAGCTAATAAACATGCTTTATAAAACAAATATAAATTATTTTGATTCATGAATATTGTTGACTATTTTATCAAAATGATAGACGTTTAGCAATTTTTATTTTGTCTTGTCCGTAATGTACGCCACATCGTGAAATACTGCAATTTCCGTTGTCTTTCCCGATCGTAATCTGAATGTCCTAATTTTAACGTCTGGAAGAAATTCTGCAACAATGTTTAATTTTCTCCTAACCTCGAAATCAGTGGGTAATTTCCTTGTGAAATATTCAGGAGTCACGTCTTCCCCCTCCTAGAAGAAGAAACGTAGGTTCGAAAAATAACAAATGATTTATAGTAGTATTATTGATTTCGAAAGCAAACATAGCAGAGAAAATAAGTTATTTTAAAGTAAACTTTATTAGTTGCAGCGCTATAGCCGCTCATTATAAGTGTCTACTTATAAAATTTACTTAATTAATGGCTTAAGAGTTCAGAATTTATAAAAAGAAGTTATATTTATGACTGTTACGTATTTAAAGTACTGTTTTTTTTTTTAATAAATGCTCCGTGAGTAATAGTAGTAAAAGCGGTTTTAACCTATCGCCGTCCACTGCTGAAAGGAGGTAAGAAGACTTACCTGGATATGGTATAGTAAAACTAATACTGAAATGAAAGCAAATCTTAACTTTTCAACTTTCCCGCTTATAAGTTCGATAGAATATGACTTAAACCTTCCAATATTACCCCAGCCAGACGTTAAAGATAAACTTATATTGAGAAAAGATAGATATAGTTCAGTCTACTCGTACCTAGGTATGGTAATACGTAATACGTTTATTATTTAAAAATGCTACCTTGCTATTCTTTACCGTTTTAAGTATTTTAAACTTCACATTCTTCCGTGAGCAAAGTTAAGCTCAAAAAGGGGTACAAACAAAGAATTCTTTGTGCACATTTTAAAGCTAGAGGTTCAAAAAGGAATGTACAATATAAATAGATAAGCTACCTACAGTTTATAAATGTAAAGTTCAGTAGACTTTAATTGTAGAGCAACCGGTGCTATAACAAAAATATGTGCAAAAGGCTACAACTATCGGGTTGCAGTATATTTTGGCCTGTCATAGTGTGAAAGTGTATGCAATGAGAGTCGAATTAAACTGGTCGATGAATTAGAACAAAATGTTTTAAACGTCGAAATTCAATCGCAAGGTGACTTCTAGTACTTAAAGTCCATGGTATAACAATATACTACGCCAGGTATGGCATTCCGACGAACGACATAACGTCATCATCGCAGTCGCTGGTTCTGGTTGGTTTCTTTCGTGTTATGTTGCTATGCGCTGGTTCTGATTGGTTAATTTCGTGTCATGTTGCTATCACGTGGTAACTGAATAGTGACGTCACCTCGGAGAGCTTTCGGAATTCGAGACCTTGTTTTCTTAGACCATGCTGCAGTCTACATTGAAGGTTGAAGTCGATGATAGGTACCGTCCGGTCAATTTTAACATTCGAAGGTACATAAATTCCCATCAAGCTGAAAATTAGTAAGGTTGTTAAAAATATGATTAAAAATAAAATTTGAAAGTTCCCCATCATTCAAGTGTATGGAAAAAAAAATTCAAGGTCAAAGGTCAAAAAAAATAGTTTTTCACGATTTTCAGCAAAACGATAAGTTTTATCATAAAAGTACCTTGAACAAAATTGTAGACCATAAAATTATCTAAAAAATGTATAATTTTTTTTTTTCTACGAGCCATCGTTTCTGAGATTTCGCTTTCGCTTAATTTTAATTCGTCCTTAATATTCTGACTATATAAAGCTGTTAGGAAGGTACGATCCTCCATAAAACCGGGCACGTCTTTTACAATTATACGGGGCCTTCGGCCTTTCGGCTTTTCTAAGCGTAAGCCTACAGATTTAATGGCGTTTACTGATTCTAGTTTTTTAAGCTACCGTTCATTTGCGACCCGCAACACGACGCCTGCCTTTGCGGTTTTTTTGACGCCTACAATTTGAAAACCTTCGTCGCTAGGTTTAATAGCCTTCATGAGAGCTTCTTTTGTAGCTGACGAAGTTGCATAGTCCGCTGAACGTTCCGTAGTAGGATACGCAATAACACACGGCCTAGATACGCGCGCCTCAGCGGACACCGGACACGGGGCTGATCCAGGTGGTAAGCGAAGCCTAAGCTTGTCCGCGTACGTCATGCTGTTTGCTACGCTGTTGAACGGCGACACCCCCCACCTGGCGCTCGAGATTCGCTAATTTCGTTTCATTGCTAGCAGATTTAATTGCCAACAATGAGACGATACCGGTAATCCGCTGGGTTACGTCCATAATGGCGGTCCTATTCCCCACATTCATTCGCGACCCCTGATCGTTTACCAATTCGTTAATTTTTGCCAAATATTCGGTTGCCTGAGATACCAACTCAAAATAATCATACTCCCCACAGTTATCACGACCACTAAGAGACGAAACACTCTCGCCCAAGTCCGAAGCCCTAATTCGTTCAGTTCTACTTTCATTTGACGATAAATTTGATGGCGACATTCTACCAAACAATTTTTTCCGGTTGGTGTTCGAAATTCATTTGTACCACCGGGATCCGGCTACTCGCCAACAACCGACATGGCCAAACAAAGGCACACACTAGACAAAAGAAATATCAATAAAAACAACTTCAAAATCAAAAAAACACGAATAATATCTAATAATATCAAAAAATTAATACAAACAAAATATTACTCCTACCTACCTTTAAGAATAAAAATAAATTGACTTACCGATAGCCGTAGTAAAAGAAACTAACACAATATTTGTAATAGGTCCTTTACCTATGAAATTGCCGTTTTGTATGCAATAAGTGAAAGTACTTATTTTTTCAAACTTTTTTATTTCTGTTATTCGAAGTAATCACCCATGCCATCGACGCATCTTTGCCAACGCATTGGCATTTTGTTGATGCCCTTCTTGTAAAAATCAGCTGGACGGGAGGCAACAAACTCTTCAAAGGCATTTTGTACTGCCTCTCGGGAATTGAATTTTTTACCCACTAAAAAGTTGTCTAAATTTTGGAAAAAGTAATAGTCGGTAGGTGCAAGGTCTGGTGAGTATGGCGGATGAGGGAGAGCTTCCAACCCCAGCTCTTGCAGCTTGGAGACTGTCTGTTTCGCAGTATGGGGTCGCGCGTTGTCGTGAAGGAGCAGTGGGGACGACCGATTGACCAAAGCTGGTTGCAGATGCGCAAGCTTCTCCATCATTCTCTCCAGTTCTTCACAGTACACATCTGCATTAATGCTCGTGCCGTTTTGTAAAAAGCTGTGGTGAATCACACCCGCACTAGACCACCAAACAGTGACCATCACCTTTTTAGGAGTCATTTTTGGTTTAGGGCATTGCTTTGGTGCTGAAACAGGGTCTAACCAACCTGCTGAGCGCTTTCGATTGTCGAACAGAATCCATTTTTCGTCGCACGTAACAATTCATTTCAAAATTCCTTCATTTCTTTGCCTGTTGAGCCGCGCAAGGTAGGTCTCGACGCGTACGTTGCGCTGGCGATTGTTACGGTCGTGGGGCACCCATCTATCAAGCTTTTTTACCTTGCCAATTTGTCGCAAATGGATCAATATTGTTTTGATGCTTACATTAAAAGCTGCTGCTAGCTCAGCTGTAGATTGACTTTCGTCAGCTTCCACAATCGCCTTTAATTCACTATTGTTAACCAAAGTCTTCGGACGACCACGAGCTTCATTTTTCAAGTCAAAAATTCCAGAACGGAACCGGGAAAACCAATAACGGGTTGTGCGTTCGTTTGTACAGTTCTGTCCGTAAACGTTTTTGATGTTACGTGCCGTTTGTGTCGCGTTGGTGCCACGACGGAACTCATATTCCATAATTACACGAATTTTTAAAGTATCCATTATGACGAAAAATGTTCAAATGTAATGAAAATACAACGCTAATCAGAAAACAAAAGACTGAGTTTGTAAATAGAATGTCATGGTTTTAAAACAAAATTAATTTGAATTCAGAATACAGAGCCATTACAAACTTTTTTTTATTTGAAATGACCAGTACTGAAGAACGGCAATTTCATAGGTAAAGACCTAATATTTATAAGGCGTTAAACTTACAGATTATTTGTCAGAAACACTATACACAACCTTATACCGCCCACAAACCGGGTAACAGTCGCAAGGATACATAAAAACAATATTTAAATTATTAAAACGCGACGTCACACGTGAACCGTACAGAGCCGCGGAGGGAATAGGTACCTATAGGCTGAAGCGGCCTTAGCCATTACGTGGGTGAGTCATTGCAAGGCCCTTGTCTTTGTAGACTTAGGGCCAATTTCATAAGTTCCTGATAAGGTTTCAGATAGTTATCTGATATTTGTATAACACTACGTGACAGAAAGAACTTGCTAATATGTATTATCTTATCTGGAAGATTTGTTTTATCTGAGACTTGTGAAACCGAAATTTGTATTGAAATGTAGTTATCTGGCAGATAACTTGACATTTGTCTATTAGGCACTTTATCAGAAAGTGGTGACACTGGCCCTCAGTCTTACTGATAACACTTTAAGAAAAAAAAAAAACACGCCACTCAACTCCTACTGCGCTTGATAGTAATAACTTGTAAAATTTGTTCCGTTGATCCCGGACTATAATTCTTAATAATGAATGAATGAAAGAAATATATAAATATAGAAATGAATATTTCGGACATCTAACACACAACGCCATCTAGTCCCAAGCTAAGCAGAGCTTGTGTTATGGGTACTAGACAACTGATAGAAATACATATATATATATAAGTCGGAGACACAAGAATAAACGAGCACATAAATCACAGGTGTAGCCAATCTGGACTGAAGCCAAACACTTATCACTACTAAACGGATATGAATTAACTTAAACACCATCAGCAACCCCCCACGAGGGGATTGGGGCAACGCTCACTCCTCCGCGGTGCCCTGTGGAATTCGCCACCTAGGCTAGTAATTCCCCCACTGATAAATATCGCCTCAACACAGAGATACAATAAATCACAAATCAAATAATGATATGGTCGTCGCGAGATCTGAAGAGAACTGTGTCCTGTTTCCGATCGCGCCGCTTTATATAGACTGTTCCGTAGTGTTCGATAGAGGCAAATGTTTGTATCACTTTTATTATTCAGATACCCTCATTCCGACATATATTTTTTGTAAATACATACATATTATACATAGAAAACACCCAAACTCCGAAACAAATATTTGTAGATCATACAAACATTTGGTCCGACCCGGGAATCGAACCCGAGACCTCATGATCACCAGTCGCACACGCCAACCGCGAGACCAACGAGGCAGTTCAATATAATATACTAGCTGTGCCTGCTACTTCGTACACGTGACATTTGAATTTTCAAGTTATTTTTAATTGTTCACCGTTTAAACCTTCTCTGGACTACTACAAACATTTCAAAACCAAATCAGCTAAATCGGGCCAGTCGTTCTCCAGTTTTAGCGGGACAAACGAACAGCAATTGATTTATGATAAGAAGACTAGCTTTTACACGCGGCTTCACGCAGACTTTCGTCCCCTGATTTACCCCTTAGTGGTGGAATTTCAAAAATTCCTTTCTTAGTGCTCACTTACGTTATATAAAGAACCTACATGCAAAATTTCAGGATTCTAGCTTCAGCGGTTTGGGGTGTGCGTTGATCTCTGGGTATGTCAGTCAGTCAGTCAGTCAGTCACCTTCCTCTTTTATGTATATACACACATCAAAAGTGTCTAGGGATCAACATATGTGTCTAGGGATCAACGTATATTTTTGCAATAACTTTTCTCCTGATTGATATTAATTAAAATTTTCTTTAAGGATTCATCAAATAAAGTGTTTTCGTTTGTCACAGTAACGATAAACCAAGTCACCTTTGCATTAATAAAGAAATTTGCCATTTTCCTAATAAAGGGATTTTTGACATTTGAACCACTAACATTAAAGTTCGAAAAAAAGACTGAAATAACAGTTTTCTTTAAAATTTTATTAGGTAACTTAAACAATTAATAATCCGTGTTTCTACCGCGAACACTAACAACACAAGAATCGGTTTGGCATACTCAAAATGAGTTCATCCAAATCACGCTGTGGAATGGCCGCCCATGTTCGTTGCAACAACAAAAAAAGGTCTTCTTGCGACTGGATACCCTCCATATTCGGCAGAGCTCTTCTCTGTAGCATATCTCATGCATGCTCAATCGGGTTCAAGTCTGGCGACTGAGCAGGCCAGGGCCAAAGCCACATCTCAATCTCAAGAAATCCGCATAAAAATGCTTGATCCCTAGACACTTTTGATGTGTGTAGATAGATAAGTCATAAAATAAAACTACAAATATTTAAAACAAAGATATGAAAAAATAAGACCAAATATAAATAAAAATTAAAAAACCTTAAAAATAAAATATGTACTTACTTATACACATAAAACTAAAAAAAAAATTGGCAATCATAAGGACTGCCGATAGAAGTGAAAACTTATACTCGTAACTTAGAATGTTATTTGTATAAAATTTCAAAAAAAAATTAAAACCGACTTTAAGGTTCGACTCGATTTCTCTTAGATGCCATCATCAGATCTTAATGTCCTTATCATGATACCACCGTTTGGATATCTGCCTTCCATTAAAAAAGAATCATCAAAATCGGTTCATAAACGACGAAGTTATCCGCGAAAACACATAAAAATATATATATACGGTCGAATTGAGAACTTCCTCCTTTTTTGAAGTCGGTTAAAAATTTATGTGTAAAATGAGCAATTTTACAATGTTGAAATTTAAATGTACAACATCAAACATTAGCATGTCGAGTCGGTGACGCGAACCCATAAGATTTTCCCCTACCAAAAAGTGCTCAACGCGGTCAAAGAAGTTTTGTGACGTCAGCATGTCGGTGACACGGTGACGCGAACCTATAAGATTTTCTACTACCAAAACGTGCTCAACGCGGCTAAAGAAGTTTTTAATTCAAAAATTGCTTAAAAAAGGTACAATAACTATAAATTCTTAAAGTTTAAAAAAAACCCCCGACATAATAACCTGAGTTCCCTTTAAAAAGTTAAAAAAACACGTTATGCGCTTTCATTTGAGACCCCACACGATGATATTTTTGAAGACATTCGGTTACTCTTCCCCACTTTCACCCCCATAACTTTTAAACGACTCAACCGATTTTCATGAAACATGTCTAAGAACACTCGCACGTAACTCACCTTTCATACAAAAAAACTAAATTGATATCGCTTCATCCGTTCGCGAGCTACGGTGCCACAGACAGACAGATACGTCAAACTTATAACACCCCTCTTTTTGCATCGGGGGTTAAAAAGACAAATTTAAGCTTTAAAATAGATTTATGGATAACAATATAAGTAGTAATTTGAAGTAATAAACGGTATAAAGATGCATCTAATACCTTTAAACGAGCAATATGAGGCGGGCATAACCACCAAAAACAAGTTTTTTAGAAATTTAGAAATTATTTAGGAAAGAAAAATATGGAGGTACGAAGTAGGCCGGGTCAGCTGGTTTATAATAACAAAATTTTAACTTTAAAAGATAACCTTTTTCAAGAACTTGACCAAATTGAAATGGGACCACACGGGAAGCACTAGCTTTCAAATAAAAAAAGAATCATCAAAATCGGTTAACTCAGTCGAAAGTGTTGAGGTTACAAACATAAAAAAAATACAGTCTAATTGAAAACCTCATCCTTTTAACCGACTTCAAAAAAGGAGGAGGTTCTCAATTCGACCGTATATATGTTTTTTTATGTGTGTTCGCGGATAACTTCGTCGTTTATGAAACGATTTTGATGATTCTTTTTTTAATGGACAAGAGATATCCCGAGATATCCCATTGGTGGTACCATGATAAGGACACTAAGATCTGATGATGGCATCCAAGAGAAATCGATCGATTTGGTCGTTCTTGAAGTCAGTATTTCATTTTGTTAAAATTTTATTAGGTTAGAAGTCGGATAAAAATAAAACAGCCTCATACCTTAATAATAGCTTTTATTTAATAAGTGGTGTGGTTTTCATATTTGTTAAGAAAATGTACTTTTTGTGATACTTCATGTGCTTCAGAGCGACCTAGCGCGACATCTTAATATATATAAATCTCGTGTCACAATGTTTGTCCTCAATGGACTCCTAAACCACTTAACCGATTATAATAAAATTTGCACACCATGTGCAGTTCGATCCAACTTGAGAGATAGGATAGTTTAAATCTGAAATTATATCATCATTTTTTTTTATTTCACTTTATACGTAGCGAAGCACGTACTGGGCAGCTAGTATTATATAAATTATAAAGAAACTTGAGACTGAATTATTCCGAACTGACCTACTGTACCTCGAAGTAAATCGAGAAGTGAATTTGACCATAGCGGTGAACATTTCAACGGCTGTATTTATAAATTTCTAATACAGCTGTATAGCCTGGATATAATCCTTCCGATATCGCGGTCAATTAGGGTCAATCTCCCTAACATTTTCTTTCATACAAATATTTTAGTAACTTGCAACCCGTGCGATATCTATACTCGAAGTTGAAAAACAATTACAAACTGAATTGCGGTGCTTTACTCGTAGTTCGTGAGAAGGCTACTAGATGGCGATATAAAATTTCAACACAAGGAGTCTGTAGATAAATGTCAAGTAATTTTTTTATGGCTGTGATTTAAAAAAGATAAGTATGACTGTTTATTAGTACTTAACAAAAGTAATTAATTATTTTACAGTTTTTTTTTATTTATGAGATAAAGCAGTTGTTAGCACTTTTTAGTTCAAAGGATAGCGTATAGATGGCGTATGTTGATGTGCATCGTCCTGTCATCCATCCCATTTCGTTTCATAGTAACTTACGCCATCTTTTTATTTTAGCTAGTAGTTCCACTTTCAGGATATTGCAGAACCTAGACTTACAGATTTCCTAGCAAGAAATAGATGTCGCCTCTTTATACTAGAAAAGTTATTGTGGTCGTATCAGTTACCTACATAACTAAATTTAAAGCTATATCATAATTTTAACAAAAAATTTTGTTTATAACTAGATATTAATAGTTGTTGCCCGCGGCTCCGCCCGCGTGTTTATCGGTTTTCGCGGCAAATAGTAGCCTATGTGATATACCGTTTTTTTTATTTTTTTTATGTATGGCACGCCAAAATGACTCTACTCTGCCTGATGGAAAGCAAAAGCAGAATCCAAGAGTGGCGGTCACCATACTCACTGCGAATGCAGACAATGCAGTATGGCGACCCACACCATGGCGGCCTAGTGATGCTACTGCATCTTTTAGTCTAGTCAACAAGTATGGAACTTGTTGTCTAGACTATTTGATAGATATAAGATATATTCAAATATAAGCTTTTATCAAAATTGGTCCAGTCGTTTGCGCCTGAAGAAGAAACAAACATACACACTCAAAAACTTTCACCTTTAGGGCCTGTCCGCACTGCGAATTTTCATCGCGAGATATTTATTATCGCGAATTATATTCCGTGCTCGAAATTACGCCTAGTACACTACGAGTAAAATTTCGCGCGATTTTTGTCATTTTGATGCAGTTCCCGGCTGAGAGGAACGTGTAAAATGGACATCATAAAAATTTTGATTTTCCTGATACTACGGCGGTGACGTAACAGACGTATAAAATAAAATAAATAAAATAAAATAAATATTTCGGACTTCTAACACACAACGCCATCAAGTCCCAAGCTAAGCGGAGCTTGTGTTATGGGTACCAGACAACTGATATACATACATATATACTTTTTATTTGTAAATACAATACATATTATACATAGAAAACACCCAAACTCTGAAACAAATATTTGCAGATCATACAAACATTTGGTCCGACTCGGGAATCGAACTGAGACCTCAAGCACAACAGTCGCATACGCTGCCACTGCGCCACAGAGGCAGTTTAAAAAGATGTCATGAATACTGAATTCACCTATTTACGGCCTTGAGACCTATGAAAGGATTTTTCTACTTAAAACATCAAGAGCTACAAAAATACAGTGAAAAGTTTTTCAGATATTATAGAATGAGTAAGAGACGAAGCGCGCGACATCTTGTCAATACCGTTGTCAGTGCACAACTGTGCGAATCGCCTGAATTTTATTTCGCCGTGCGGCCATAGTCATAGTGCTTCATATTGCACAAACTTTTCGCGCGGAAATAAATCCGTTTCAGTTTGCATCAAATCACAGATTATTTTTCCGCTCTAATTTTTTGTCGCCAGTGCGGATTCTCATATAAGATTTAATGTGTTACAGAATTGCGAGAAAAAATCCGCGCTGTGAAAATTCGCAGTGCGGGCAGGGCCTAATACTCTATACTAACATTATAAACGCGAAAGTTTGTAAATATGGATGGATGAATGTTTGTTACTCTTTCACGCAAAAACTACTGTGACTACTATATTGTGACACGAGAATTTTATATATAAGATATATTATATACTGCCTTGTTGGTCTAATGATTAGCGTACGCGGCTGCTGATCAAGAGGTCTCGGGTTCGATTCCCGGCTCGGACCATATATTTGTGTGATCCACAAATATTTGTTTCGGAGTCTGGGTATTTTCTACGTATAATATGTATGTATTTACAAAAAAAAAAGTATGTGTATGTATTTATATCAGTTGTTTAGTACCCATAATACAAGCTCTGCTTAGTTTGGGACTAGATGATGTTGTGTGTAAGTTGTCCGAAATATTTATTTATTATTATTATATAATCTGAATCTCCTACGATTTTCATAAAATTTTGTATGCAGGGGGTTTCGGGGGTAATAAATCGATCTAGCTAGGATTCATTTTTAGAAAATGTCGTTTTATTCGTGTTTTTAACAATCAAATATATAAAATCGATGCACATCTAGCGCCATCTATCGCAACTCGAGCGAACTACATTAAACTATACTGGAATAAGGTGCAGAATAAACAGTATCAGGGCGTACCAAGAGGGGGCGCCACTTAACCAATTAATTTTTTTGGAAGAAAAATAACAAAAACTTTTTATAAAAAAAAAACCGACTTCCAAAAACATCCAACGAAAACTCTCTGTCAAAAAACACTTAAAAGCGTAAAATAAACTGGTTCTTCATAAATTGCCTATACCTAATTCTTTATTCATTTAAATAGTAGTATTATAATGGGTGCTAGGTACCTAAAATCTGTTTGAAGTCGGTGCCAAGTGACTATCGCTTAGACTTTTGTAATTGTTCGTTTGTATTCTTTTTGGCTTAGCTTATGTTTTTGGAAGTCGGTTTTTTTTTTTATAAAAAGTTTTATTTTACAGTTTTTAGTGCAAACAATCGTAGGTAAGTAGTAAGTTGAACTATTTCATCAAATTTCATCATCAAGAATACAAATTAAGGTACGTGTAATATTAAAATCATCCTCCAATCCCTAACTGTTGTAGAGTTTAATCTTCTATCATCAGCTCACCTAAATAGCTTGAAAGTATACGACTGAAGGTCTTTAGATACGTATGAAATTGAAAGAATTATTCTCCAACTCCTAACCGTTGAGGAGTTGTACCTTCCACCTTCCATCATCAGCTTACCTAAATAATTTGTAAGAATACGACTAAAGGTAACTTATATACATATGATATTTAAAGATTTATCGTCCAACTCCTAACCATTAAGGAGTGGTACCTTACATCATCAGCTCATCATCATAAAATGATGACTACCAGACGCAAATACCGGTGTAACTTCAGAAAATATACGAAAAACATAGTGTGTGCCTATAAAAAATGAGGGTTTCCCTCAATTTCCCTGGGATCCCATTATCAGATCCTGATATGCTGGCAATGGGACCACCACGGAAGCATACCCTGGCGAATACAAAAAAAAAAATCAAAATCAGTCCACAACTGACGGAGTAATCGGGTAACATACATAAAAAAAAAAAAAGTACATACAGTGGAACATAGAACCTCCTCCTTTTTGGAAAAACACCCATTTATAAAAAAAAAATACCAGGTCATCCAGGTACCATATATTATATTAGTGTGATGTGATAGATCTTCTAATTCTTCTATACTTATAAAATAACATGTCCTGACTGACCGACTGACTGATTCATCATCGCCGAGCGTAAACCATTAAAGTTAGGGCTATGAAATTTGGTGAGTATGATTGTTTCATTACTCAATAAGACACCAAAGGAATTTCGGAATTTCTATCCCTAAGGGGGTGATATAGGGGTTGAAAGTTTGTATGGAAGTCCGTCATTTTTTAAGTTAGAAATACAAAACTTTACTTTTGGGCTACTGATAAAAAATGAGTAAACATATATTTAAGCGTTTCTGGATATTCTACCCCTAAGGGGTGAAATAGGGGTTGTTATTTCGTATATTGGTTGGTCTGGAAGTCCGTCATTTTTTAAGTTAGAAATATAAAACTTTACTTTTGGGCTACTGATTAATTAAAAAAGAATAAAAAAGAAAAAAGTTCCAAGTAAACACACGCGTTACGCACTAACTATGCTATAAACTACGCTACTTTTCGTCAGTATCGTATAAGTATCGACAACTTATACGATACTGACGAAAAGTAACTAAGTACTAGGAACTACGCGCCTTTTTTCTGCTTTAACAAGAACAAGGCGGTGCGTTATCTACCTTTTTTATTTGATCTGAGATAATTAGGTATAAATTACAGAAAGACACAAAAATATTATCCCACTAGTAGCACAATTATTTGTTCTGGGAATCGAACCCACGGCCTCTGGCTTAGCAGTCTGGAGCACTAACTGTTAGTTAAATTGTCTCCCAGAAAATAAAATCTACCTGCTCTAATTTATTAGTTGACCGATTTGTAATGAGTGATTACTTTACCACAATCATCAAGAGCCAAGAGACCCTGGTGTACAAGATAAGTGGAACCAGGAATAAGTGGAACAAAACTGGTAGGTCCACCAGTCAAGAATCTTATTGTTATACTTGTTGTAGCCCGCGGCTCCGCCCGCGTATATGTCGGTTATCGCGGCAAATAGTAGCCTATGTGTTATTCTGATGGATTTAATAAGCTATATTACTGTAAAGTTACATCCAAATCCGTTCAGTAGTTTTTGCGGGAAATAGTAACAAACATCCATCCATACATGCTTACAAACTTTCACGTTTATAATATTAGTATAAATTCATCAACAACTCATAATGTCCCACTGCTGGGCTTGGGTCTCCTCTCAGGAGAGGGCCGAGAGGGTTAAGGCCATAGGTCCCCACGCTGGTCAAGTACGGGTTGGGGACTGGCAAGAATACGTTGTGGCTACGAATCACGGAGACTTATGGTAACATGCCACCAGCGGTCACCCATCCAGGTACTGACCGCGTCGTCGTTTCTTACCCTTGGTGATTGTTTCTAATCACCGAGTGCCACAACTGAGTTATGAACGCCTCTATTGTTATATTTTCTTCATAAATACATATATGTTATGTACATGTTTGGATTTATAAAATTACAAACTATTGCCTGCGGCTTCGCTCTTATGATTACCTATTTCTCTTTTCGTATTTCTAACTGCAGGTAGGTACTGCACTGAAAAAGACGACCTTCCATACAACCGCTAATTCTTATTTTAAACTCCAAAATACGTTCTTACTTGGCTTTGCCCAGCCTAGGCCGGTCACGGCGTTGCCGCGTCGCGTCGTGGTTGAATCAGTCAGCGCAGTTTTATGTACTGCTCCCAAAATGACAACTCAGCCTGATGGTAGGCATGACTACATCGGGTGATTTTGAAAAACTGTTGAATATTCACGAAAAGTTTTCCCATCTATACTTATAATAAAAATGTAACAGGTCCAATTCTGGACATAGATATTTTGAAAAAATTTTTTGGAGGGCTCTGTATAGTCGATACTGAAGCTAAAACTGTAATTTTTTTCATTTTTGTCTGTCTGTCTGTCCGTCTGTCTATCTGTCTGTATCTTGGCCGCGCATCACGCTTAAACTACTGAATGGATTCAAATGAAACTTGGCATGATTTGAGTTCATACAACGAGGTAGGATACTTTTTATCCCGAAATTCAGCACGGGTTTCTTGGAGAGAGGGGATGAAAGTCAAAATATGTACTTATAGTAAGAGAGCTACTGAACCTTTCGACTAACGGTGTGTCTGTAAGGCTAGAAACTCTTGTAGTGATGAGTCATAACGTGCTAAGTACGTAACCATAGCCTGCCATTTTTTTCTATTTTTTTTTACACTTTCAAAAACATGAAAGACCATGATGTGCAGGGCTGAGGCCTGCCAGGCGATGGTTACGTACTTAGCACGTTATGACTCATCACTACAAGAGTTTTAAAGCCTTAAGGCCTGTATTCACTTTGCTTAGTGCGAGTGCAGGTGCTTAGTGCGGGTGATCGGTGATTGGTGGAAAGTACGTGTGGGCAGCGATTTCGCGGTTCACACGTATTTTCTACCAATCGTTGATCGCCTGCACTTCACACCTGCACTCGCACTAATCAAAGTGAATACGGGCCTTTACAGACACACCGTTAATCGTAAGGTTCAGTAGCTCTTGGTCCATTAGTTGTAATACAATAACACATAGTTCGATTTCTTTCATTCTTTGTTTGCTAGAAAGGAAAAAAAATAAAAGATAACGGGAAAAGTCTTTTTTTGTCCGCGACTGTACACTGCCTGTGGGAAGCTGAGACAGATATGTAAATATGGCGGTACGAAGTTCGCCGGGTCAGCTAGTAATCAATAATACACATACTAAAAATTGATACCTACATAACTTTTGATAATATCATTTACATCTAAAAAGATCACTAACTGGGCTCAAAGAGTGATCCCAGGTCACTTATTCTGATGACCTACATCTAAGCTATGTTACTGAAACAGTATAGGTATTTACAACAATATTTTTATCTTTATTAAAAATCGTATATATCGATTAGTTGACATGTATATTGCAGTGATTTAGATGCTTCCGATGATTTAATGTTATTTGTGACTAATAATGAGAAGTTTGTGTGTCGTGTTAGGACCGCCCAAGTGTGCTCAGACACATTTTTACTTGCACTCCAGTGCTATCTTTCTCCTCACCTGTCAAGGAAATACTCTAGCTTGCACTGCCGGCCATTGTTCCTACTTTCTTTAAATCGCTCAGACAAACATATATATGAATTACAACTTTACAGAATAAAATTTATTAACATTGATGATGTTATTGAAGAAAGGTGTGTCTTTCTGTTCGCCTGGCAGGTACTTGTGCTTATCGGAATCGCCTGTCATTTGTTTTTGAACTTCTTAATGAATGAACTAAATCCTATAAAAATTTCAGGAATAAGTTTTTTTTCAAATTTTTTTACACTTTCAACAACATGAAAGATGCACTTTTTCAGATGTTTCACTATTAATGCCATTAAGAGAAGTCAGAGGATGGGACGAGCTCCAACACCTAGTAAGCCCCGGCCTATACTTGTTAAGTTTGAGCAAATTGCTACCAGAGACTCAATTTGGTTCGCCAAAAATAAGTTAAAGGGCACCGGGGTCACATTGTCAGAATTCCTGACAAAAACAAGACATGAAACCTGCATGTCTGCTCGGCAGAAGTTTGGGATAACAAACTGCTGGACCCGGGAGGGCATTATCCACATAATGGGTCCCGGTGATAAAAGGCACCGCGTTACAACACTTGCTGAACTTAATGCTATTTGTCAAGATGTGGTGAAGCCAGCTGCAGCAACCAAAACAACAGGTAGCAAAACCAGGCGTGCCGTAAAGAAGTAGGGCAGTAATTATATTGTTTTTTATAACTCAATTGTTTACAGTTTGTATGGTAACTTCTTTTGCATTAACTTGTTTGAATTGTTGTATCACATCAAGTTCATTGAACGATAAATTACTTAACTTTATACATTATCCATCCTGTACATATTTCATGCATTAATATTTTACCCCTTTTTCATTATTTCTGTACACAGGTACGAATGTACGATTGATTTATGTGATACGTCAGCTGTCATAAGTAGTGACAACAGGATTTTAATTACTAGATTTACGTTTTTTTCACAGGATCTGGATACCAGTCTTTTTGGTTTTAAATTTTTCCACTTCCTATTTATTTTTAATCTATAAATCCTTTTATTTCATTTTTTAATGTTACATTATGCAAACTTTTATTTTATTGATAATCAAATACTTATATTAACATACAACCGGCAGATGGATGTTAGTAGATAGCTTAATACATATTTTGCATATACACACATCAAAAGTGTCTAGGGATCAAGCATTTTTATGCGGATTTCTTGAGATTGAGATGTGGCTTTGGCCCTGGCCTGCTCAGTCGCCAGACTTGAACCCGATTGAGCATGCATGGGATATGCTACAGAGAAGAGCTCTGCCGAATATGGAGGGTATCCAGTCGCAAGAAGACCTTTTTTTGTTGTTGCAACGAACATGGGCGGCCATTCCACCGCGTGATTTGGATGAACTCATTTTGAGTATGCCAAACCGATGTTCTTGTGTTAGTGTTTGCGGTAGAAACACGGATAATTAATTGTTTAAGTTACCTAATAAAATTTTAAAGAAAACTGTTATTTCAGTCTTTTTTTCGAACTTTAATGTTAGTGGTTCAAATGTCAAAAATCCTTTTATTAGGAAAATGGCAAATTTCTTTATTAATGCAAAGGTGACTTGGTTTATCGTTACTGTGACAAACGAAAACACTTTATTTGATGAATCCTTAAAGAAAATTTTAATTAATATCAATCAGGAGAAAAGTTATTGCAAAAATATATGTTGATCCCTAGACACATATGTTGATCCCTAGACACTTTTGATGTGTGTATTTTTAGTATTCATAATATTATATTTATCATTTTTTTTTTTAATCATATTTTATACTACATACCAATGACGTCATCGGTCACTAACAGTGATGCTGAAGAATATTTTTCGGCATGCAGTGACGATGCTAGTTTCATCAGTGTTCCTTCACTGGCAGATACACTCTCATGTGAATTCTCTGATGTTCCCAGGAATTTCAATGTTGTTCATATTAATGCCCAAAGCATTCCGGCACATTTCTCCGACATGCTGACAACCTTCGACTGTACGAATGTCCATGCCATTCTTGTGTCAGAATCGTGGCTAAAGCCCTGCCTATCTACAGTATCGTACTCGTTACCAGGTTTTCAACTGGTAAGAATGGTTTTGCTACCTGTTGTTTTGGTTGCTGCAGCTGGCTTCACCACATCTTGACAAATAGCATTAAGTTCAGCAAGTGTTGTAACGCGGTGCCTTTTATCACCGGGACCCATTATGTGGATAATGCCCTCCCGGGTCCAGCAGTTTGTTATCCCAAACTTCTGCCGAGCAGACAGAAGGTTTCATGTCTTGTTTTTGTCAGGAATTCTGACAATGTGACCCCGGTGCCCTTTAACTTAGTTTTGGCGAACCAAATTGAGTCTCTGGTAGCAATTTGCTCAAACTTAACAAGTATAGGCCGGGGCTTACTAGGTGTTGGAGCTCGTCCCATCCTCTGACTTCTCTTAATGGCATTAATAGTGAAACATCTGAAAAAGTGCATCTTTCATGTTGTTGAAAGTGTAAAAAAATTAGAAAAAAAACTTATTCCTGAAATTTTTATAGGATTTAGTTCATTCATTAAGAAGTTCAAAAAAAAAATGACAGGCGATTCCGATAAGCACAAGTACCTGCCAGGCGAACAGAAAGACACAATTTTCTTCAATAACATCATCAATGTTACTGTACGAGCTCGTACATGATTTGATGACTCCGCACTTAACAAAATATATATAGAACTAGCTGTAGCCCGCGGCTTTGCTCGCGTAGAAGTTGATTATAATTATGTATTTAATTAAAACTGTGTAAGTATCTATGAATAATTTATTCATGTTTTTAAACGTATTTATTTATTTATAATCAATAGTCCACTAAAGTCGACTTTCATACACACTTTCGCCCCTCTTTTAACCCCTTTAGGAATAGAATCCCCATATGTGCTGATATAAGTATTCATTTATTTGTAATCAAAAGCCTGAAGATAAAGTTTCAGGCTATTAAATTAAAAAATGACGGACTTCCAGTTTAACCTAGGGATAGAATATCCAGAAACGCCTAAATATGTATCTCATCATCATCATCGCAGTCCACTGCTGGACATAGGCATCTCGAATTGCACGCCACTTGGTTCGATCCTCAGCTTCTCTCATCCAGCTCCTGCCAGCCGTCTTGGGCAGATCATTATTCCACCTGGCCTGTGGACGTTCTACACTACGTTTGCCGAGACGCGGTCTCCACTCAAGAACCCGTTTACCCCAACGGTTATCAGTTCTACGGCTAATATGGCCAGCCGACTGTCACTTCAGCTTGCTTATCCTGTGGGCTATGTCAATGACCTTGGTTCTCTGCCGGATCACCTCATTCCTGATGCGATCCCTTAGATAAAGAAACGTTGAGCATAGCACTCTCCATAGCACGCTGAGCGACTTTAAGCTTGTGAACCAGCCGTGTCGTAAGTGTCCACGTTTCGGCACCTACTACAACTTTTAACTACTAAAACTAACGACTAAAACTAACTACTACTGCAACTTTACTACTGAAACTCTACTACTGCAAGTCTACTACTGCAAGTCTACTACTGCAAGTCTACTACTGCAAGTCTACTACTGCAAGTCTACTACTGACACTCAACTACTAAAACTCTACTACTACAACTATACTTCTACAACTTTACTACTACAACTATACTACCACAAATACTACTACTATTGTGGTATAGCCATATTACGCGCGTGTGAAAAAACGGAATTGTGATTAACTGATTGCAGTTCGAACATAAATATCTAAACTACTGTTCAACTACTTCGTTACAACTTCTACTTCAATAAGTTGCCTCTACTGAGTGCACTGCAAATAACTACAGGTAAACGTTCTGTAACTTAACTAAGTCGCAGTACACCTGTCAACTAAAATAACTATAACTTACCGTAATCGTTTTTTAATCATGGAACTTATAAAAGAGCAAGTAAACAACTTTGAAAATATCAAAACTATATGCAGTAACTACAGGAAGGATAGCACCACTAGAAAAACGGTTGACTATCTGGAAAATCGCATCTCTGAACTAGAGAAAGAATGGGTATCGTTTCAAGAACGACATGAACTACTTGTGGAAAAAATTGAAGATAAAAGCAGCGTAAACTACTTTACCAGCGATATATACGTTAAAACGAAGCAATTGTATAATGATACAAAGAAAAATATGACGGAGATGTTGGTTGCTCGTAAACAGCCCTCTGAAACGGAGTTTGACTTAACAGGAATGCTTGGAGAAGAGACGGATGACAAACTTAAGGAATTATTGAACACACAGGAGACTAATTTTAAGGCATTAGCTAGGGCAATGTCAAAGGTCAACATGGAAGTTCTAAAAGAGAAATGGGAGTTCGAAGATCACTTGAATATCTTGAAATCTAAATGGTAAGCTGTCGACAAACAGCACTGGCAATTAGAAACAGCTTTAAAGGGCTCAAGCTTGAAACGAGATTACGGGAATAGGTTCGAAAGCCTGGAACAAAAATATGACAACTTACGAAGACTTTTAAACAGCAAGAATTGGTCTAACATCCATTATCAGCAGTCTACTCCTAAGATTCAAATACCCGAATTCTCTGGAGATTACATTCAATGGCTATCGTTTAAAGATATATTTACGGAAACCGTACACAACAATCCTACTATTTCAACCTGCCAAAAAATGCAATATTTGAAAACCAAACTGAAGGGTGAACCTGAACGCCTGGTACAGCATCTTACTATCAGTGCGGAAAACTATATCTCATGTTGGGAAATATTAACACATCGATACGACAATCGCCGACTTCAATTTACTACTTTGATGAACACGATGCAGCAAATACCAGTAATACAATATCCGAATAGCTACAATTTAAAAAGATTACACGATGTTATCAGCGAAAGTAGAAACGGACTATCAAACATGGGAATCGACGTCTCGAACTGGGGACCAATCATTGTTCACTATGTGTCTCAGAAACTGGATGCTGTGACTTTCAACGAATACACAAAAGATTTGAAGAACAGTAGAGATTTACCAGATATAAGCGAATTTCTGTCATTTTTAGAAAACAAATTTATGGCTTTAGAGACTGTGAAGACACGTCAAAAGGAATCTCCTAACACATACAAACCAAACCCAAGTTCTACATTTAACAGGAATTTTCAGAAGACTTATAGAAATATTCCCATAAAAACATACAATTATGTGAATAAGAATCAAAAATCGACTTTACTAGAAGGCAATAGAGAACACTCAAAAACATTCCACACTTCCTTTGGAAAATGCCCACTCTGCGAAAAGAATCACGTATTGATGCAATGCGACAAATTTATTGCGAAAGATACTGTACAGCGAAATAATCTAATTACGAAACTTAACATATGCAGAAATTGTTTATACAGCCACGGAAATGCCAGCTGCACGTCCCAGAAAACATGCAAAGTATGCCATTTGAAGCATCACACATTACTACACTTAAATGAAGTGACCTCAAAAAACAATATTGAACGAAAACCGTCAACTTCCAAACAACAAAGCGCTCATCATCTTTCGGCTGACATAGAAGTTTTATTGACTACGGTACAAATCAAAGTCCAAACAATTGATGGAACGTATATTACACTTAGAGCTTTATTAGATCAAGGATCACAAGCGAATTTGATTACTGAGGACGCCGCCCAGCGACTGCGACAACCTCGCACTAGACACAACGCCTTAATAACCGGTATAGGGACAACTACACGGGATAGCAAAGGACGTATGAGCCTAACCTGCAAGTCGATACATTCGGACTTCACATTTAATATTGATACTTTAATACTTAATCGACTGACTAATAACTTACCAACACAATCTTTCAAAAATATGAATTGGAAACACCTTGAAAACTTGAAACTTGCAGACCCTGAGTACAACATCTCAAGCCCAATCGACTTGCTATTGGGAGCAGATGTGTATGCTGACATCATACTCGATGGAATCTTTAAGAGTGACAGCCACACACCCATTGCCCAGCACACTAAACTAGGATGGATTCTATGTGGGAAGCTCAGAACTGTTAATTGTCACGTATCAATCGTGGATCTATCGGAAATATCAAAATACTGGGAATCGGAAGACATACTTCAAGGACCCGAAGATGTCAACCAAGAAGACGAGTGTGAAGTCTTGTATCAACAAACTACCAGAAGAGCATCTGATGGCAAATTCATTGTCAAGATGCCCTTGGTAGACAACTTCGAAGTAATGCTAGGAAAGTCTCGTCCAATAGCTACTTCACAATTTTTACAGCTGGAAAGACGTTTTGACAGAAACGAAAGGTTGTCCAGTATGTATAAAGATTTTATAAACGAATACTGCGAACTACAACATATGAAAAGGGTACCACGACCCATTTCTTTGAATAAATACTGGGCACCGACATGCTATCTCCCTCACCATGGAGTCATACGAGAGAGCTCTAGTACTACTAAACTAAGGGTAGTTTTCAACGCGTCACAAAAAACTACCTCTGGAAATAGCTTTAATAGTGTAATGAAAAAGGGTCCAAACTTACAGAAAGATATGTTAACGATTATATTAAAATGGCGGACATACAAATATGCATTCACAGCAGATATCGAGAAGATGTTTAGATGTATATGGCTCGATGAAACTCAACATAACTTAATGAGAATTATTTGGCGTAACTCCCCGACGGAAGAGCTGCAAGAATACGCCTTATGTACTGTTACATACGGTACAAAATGTGCACCGTGGTTAGCTTTACGTACACTAAAACAGTTAGCGATAGAAGACGAACACAAATATCCTGCAGCAGCCAAAATATTAAGAAACGAATTTTTCGCTGACGATTTGACGAGCGGACACAATGATTTAGAAGTCGCGAAACAATTACAAACAGAACTTATCGCGCTACTTAAAGGAGGAGGGATGAACCTACGTAAATGGTCCAGTAATACCCAAGAACTACTGCAACACTTAAATAAAAATCAAATCGCTCAATCCACGTACGACTTTAAGCATGAAGAAAACCCTCGGTCTCGGATGGAACCCTAACTCAGACACGTTTACGTTCACGTGGAACCTAGAAGACTCAAATAAAACTATAACTAAACGATTTCTATTATCCCAGATATCACAACTCTACGATCCACTAGGGTGGTTTTCACCAGTAACTATAACTACTAAACTTATGTTCCAACAAATATGGAAAGAAAAAATAAATTGGGATGAACCCTTACCGGAAGAGATACAAAATAACTGGAGGAAATTAAAAACAGAACTCTCACTTCTAAAAACTATTCAAATAAATAGGTGGATTAAAAGTACCGAAACGAACGTGGAACTACTCGGATTCTGCGATGCAAGCGAAAGGGCTTACGCGTGCGTCATATATTTACGAGCCCTAAACGAAGAGGGCAAGTATAGCACAACATTACTAACCGCAAAAACCAGAGTCGCACCCCTATCGCAAAAAATAACTTTACCCAGAATGGAGTTATGTGGCGCACTTTTACTTGCTCAGCTGATTCAAAAGGTCAAAGAAAGCTTGAAAGAGCATAATATTACTGTATGGGGGTGGTGCGACTCCAAGGTAGTCCTGGCTTGGATTCAAGGAGAGACTACTAAGTGGGAGAGATATGTTGAAAATAGAGTAGCAAAAATTAAACAAATAATACCAGCGTCACAGTGGACTTATATTGATACGAAATCTAATCCCGCTGACTGCGCAACGCGAGGAGTATATCCGAGCAAACTTTTGAACTTTGAACTGTGGTGGAAGGGTCCGGCTATTTTAACTATATTTAAAGGAAAAGAGCATTTCAACTCAAATTGTCTATTTACTACAAAAATTGACAAAAAACAAGAAATTGTGGTCAGAAACAAAGCTGAAAATCACAATTTAATTAATAACTTACTAAACAAATATAGCTCTTTAACACGAGCTAACAGAGTATTGACCTGGGTACTGCGCTTTATTACTATAATGCGAAGAAAGGCAGTGACCGACATAGAATTTGATTCAAACAATATCCGGTCACATTACTTAACAACAAAGGAACTTGACACCTCCAACCGTATGTTTATAAAATATGCACAGAATTGCGATTTTGAAGTGGAACTAAACATATTGTCTAAAAATAGACCTGTACATGTAAAGAGTGTTTTATACAAATTAAATCCCTACCTGGATCAGGATGGCATCATGCGCGTCGGTGGACGACTCAATAAGACTAACTTACCCTTGAAGGTGAGGAACCCGATTATCCTGTCTCGAAATGGAAGATATACACGACTATTAATCGAACAGGCTCACATAGCAACGTTACACGGGGGACCTCGTCTTACGCTAGCCTATATCCGTCAACGTTATTGGATAGTGGGCGGCAACAGAGCAGTAAAAACTCAGCTCAGACGCTGCGTGCGATGTCATCGTTTCAAAACACAAGAAAACTTTCAACTCATGGCTGATCTACCAAGATACCGAGTAACCCCTTGTCGCGTCTTCACTCATACCGGGGTAGACTTTACGGGGCACGTTGATGTGAAACTAAATAAAGGCAGAGGAGTAAGGACGTCAAAGGGATACATCGCAATATTTGTGTGCATGACTACTAAAGCGGTGCACATAGAACTAGTATCTGATTTAAGTTCAGAAATGTTTATAGCGGCTTTCCAGAGATTGTGTGCGAGACGTGGAGCCCCAAGCCATGTATATTCCGACTGCGGTACAACATATAGAAAATGACAATGCCCCTTGTGAAATCAGGTTACTAAGTCAACGAATGAGCTCACCTTGTAATATAAGAAATATAATATGTGAAGAGCGCTGGATTGAATTACATACACAAAATACTTGGATAGCATTATGCTGTGACTCATGCACGTTACGCACTATATGCGACAAAGACGTCACAACTCACGTTATCAATACATCTTCCATTGTAACATTGAAACAAGGATGTGTTCTCCAAACTAAAACCTTCCTGATCCACTCTCGTAACAGCTACAACAGCAAAGCGAAACTAGACCTGGACTTTCAAGTTCCACTTCTGAATACATCAATCAACGCCATAATCAGTACACAAGGACCTCCACAAGTACAATTATTTGAAGACAGGAACATCGATATCGTCAAAGAAAAACTTGACCACATAGAAAGGCATGAACAGCTGCCTACTACCATCACGGCGATAGACCTACACCAGTTCACCATCTGCTACTTACTTCTAGCAGGTGCTATTATAACATTATTGATTTGGCTAGTCAAGAAAGGTGGATATTGTGCCAGACGAGTGAAGGTTAACCCCACTACGCAGGTCTATGAGGATATCGAGCTGCAGCCCTATCAGCCTAGAACCATCCAGGATATTTTTCGGTCATATTCGGTGGCGGAACGCGGGACTAAGACTAGGTCCCGAACGACAACATCAGCTGTGAGACCAGGAACTCAAGACAGGCAGAGTTCATCAAGAAAGAAGAACAACGAGGACGTGCAATTTAATTTTGAGTAGCTTAACTTAATCAACACAATTTTATATTAACCTAGTTAATTCTATTTTATTATCACTCTTATAATTTTATATCAACTCATTTAAATTACTTATTTACTACTTATTACTTTTAACTTTATTTTCAACTATGTAACAGCGATTCTTATCCTACTGCCCGATACCTTCTTTTCGGGGTCTGGAATATGTACGAGCTCGTACATGATTTGATGACTCCGCACTTAACAAAATATATATAGAATAACAACACATTTTGTACGTGCTGTACAATATCGATCATTGAACTTAACACACGTCGCGTAGTAGTATAGAATCGCTGATTAGGCAACTTGTTACATTTACTTTATTAGTACAAATAAATCGGGTTTACATTAACTACAGCACACTCCTGGTTTATCTGAACTCTACCTACTACGGAGAAACCTCCACTGCTCCACCAGCTATCTGATGTCACTGTACAGTTACTAAATTTTATTCTGTAAAGTTGTAATTCATATATATGTTTGTCTGAGCGATTTAAAGAAAGTAGGAACAATGGCCGGTAGTGCAAGCTAGAGTATTTCCTTGACAGGTGAGGAGAAAGATAGCACTGGAGTGCAAGTAAAAATGTGTCTGAGCACACTTGGGCGGTCCTAACACGACACACAAACTTCTCATTATTAGTCACAAATAACATTAAATCATCGGAAGCATCTAAATCACTGCAATATACATGTCAACTAATCGATATATACGATTTTTGATAAAGATAAAAATATTGCTGTAAATACCTATACTGTTTCAGTAACATAGCTTAGATGTAGGTCATCAGAATAAGTGACCTGGGATCACTCTTTGAGCCCAGTTAGTGATCTTTTTAGATGTAAATGATATTAACAAAAGTTATGTAGGTATCAATTTTTAAAATGTGTTTTATTGATTACTAGCTGACCCGGCGAACTTCGTACCGCCATATTTACACATCTGTCTCAGCTTCCCACAGGCAGTGTACAGTCGCGGACAAAAAAAGACTTTTCCCGTTATCTTTTATTTTTTTTTCCTTTCTAGCAAACAAAGAATGAAAGAAATCGAATTATGTGTTATTGTATTACAACTAATGGACCAAGAGCTACTGAACCTTAAGATTAACGGTGTGTCTGTAAAGGCCCGTATTCACTTTGATTAGTGCGAGCGCCTGGTTTTGCTACCTGTTGTTTTGGTTGCTGCAGCTGGTTTCACCACATCTTGACAAATAGCATGGCTTGACAAATAGTGGACGTGGCGGCGGAGTTGCCATGTATATTCGATCTCACATTCCTTTCTCTATAGTAAATATGTCATCTCAGCCCCCACTTACAAATGCTGGCGAGCATTTATTCGTTGAAATTTTACTCCATAATACTAAATTACTTCGCGGTGTATTTTACAGTCCCTACTTGAGAGTAGATTATTTTTCATCTCTTGAGGTACTTTTAGAAAATCTAACCCCTTCGTACAGTCATGCTAGAGTCATGGGAGACTTTAACACTTGTTTATTAAAAACGATTTTCGTTCTGCCAAACTCCGATCTGTTATCGAATCCAGCAATCTTTCCATTCTTCCATTAAATCCTACACACAACCTGCCTAACCGTAATTCATCTCTCCTAGACCTCATTCTTGTATCCTCTGTCGAGCACGTCTCCAAACACGGCCAATGCTCTGCAGATTCTTTTTCCTACCATGATCTCCTGTTTCTTTCCTATCTCATTCGTACTCCTAAACCTAAAATCATTTCACGCCGTAGTTTTCGTAACATGAATGTCGAAAATCTTCGTAGAGACGCTGACAACATAGATTGGAGTCCAGTTTTTAACTCGCAATGTGTTGATGATAAAATTGACTGCTTTACAAATAATCTAATACACCTATACGACAAGCATGCGCCGATACGACAAATAAAGGTGAAACATCTTCCTGCACCCTGGCTTACTGAAGACATAAAAGAGACACAGAAAAAGAAAGCACGGGCTCAATCGAGGTATAAAAGACATCCTACGCCTGCAAACTGGGAAAAAATTGTACTTGTAAGAAATCACTGCAATAAGATGTGTAGGAATGCTCAGCGCCGACACATCCACAAGTCTGTTGAAGATGGTGATTCCATAAAGGTCTGGAAATTTCTTAAGTCGTTGGGGATCGGCAAGTCACGTCCAAATTGTACTTCTAAGATGTTGATATCAATTCCTTGAATGCACATTTTTCTGCTTCCTCCACTTACGGGGGAGCTACCAAGACAGCAACGCTAAGTTACCTTTCTTCTCTGCCGATTCCTAACTGTTCCCCATTCTTCTTTAGTCAATTTGCTGCATGTGATGTTAGGAAGAGCATAATGTCAATAACTTCAAATGCCGTAGAAAGCGACAGCGTCAGCCGTAACATGGTTCTTCCCATCCTAAATGAAATCCTACCTGTAATTTCCCATATTCTCAATTACTCGATATCTGTCAGCACTTTTCCAAATGCATGGAAAAAGGCTCAAGTCATTCCTCTGCCCAAAAAACGAAACCCACCTTCCTTATCAGATTACCCTTAGATTATTAATATGTCTAGATGGACTGTCAAAGCTGTAAAAACACACGAAAAAATAGGCTCTAACTGTTGACGCCTAAATGTTTTTCCGCGTTTAGTACCAAATGCACTGTCAGTGGATACACACATGTTGCTGTCATTTTTGTGTTGATAAAAATGGCGAATTGTGCGATATAAGTGTGTAGAAATTACAGAGTACGATCTAAATTAACAAAGAAAGTTACCTATTATCGTTAAGTACCATTGATATGTATCTATTACAGCAAACAAAGCCATTAAATAATTTCTAAAATAAATAATTATTGTAGTCGCCATTTTGGGTGTTGCTAGTTTATGAAGTCAGAACTCCCTCATAAAATGTGGTAGGCGGAGTTGTGTTGTTACAATACTTCATGGTAGATAATAGATACGCTAAGAATTTCAAATCATTTTTGTAATTCAATATGGCCGCCGCATCATTTTTGTAAAATGACACTATGGGTACCGTGTAAGAGGTTTTTAGGTATACCGAGTCTAGATTTCATATCATTTTTTGAATAGAATAATTATGGCCGCAGCACCATTTTTGTAAAATGTCACTACGGGTATGGGTATCGTGTAAGGGATTTTTAGGTATACTGAGTATTAATTTCTTGTCATTTTTTTAATCCAATATGGCCGCCGCACCATTTTTGTAAAATGTCACTATGGGTATCGTGTAAGGTGTTTATAGGTATGCTGAGTATTAATTTCATGTCATTATTTGAATCAAATATGGCCGCCGCACCGTTTTTGTAAAATGTCACTATGGGCATCGTTTAAGGGTTTTTAGGTATACTTACTAGATATGAGCTCCTCTCTGTTTTAAAAGAATAACTCCCGCATTACGAATATACATCACAAAAAACACCCAGACTCGGACTACAATTTGTGGATCACACAAAGTGTTGTCCTATTTAGGATTTGAACCCACAACACCTGGCTTAATAGAAAGCGGCGTGGCGACAACTTAAACCACTAGACCAACCGTGCAGTCAGGCATTTTTCAACTCCAGTTTTTATGATTTCAAAACAAGTATATCTTCGAATGTTCTTATCAACAGATAAGAATTGAGAAACTTAAAAACTACTCGTCAGATCTCATTCAGATAAAAAATAGATTGTAAATCTAATAAAACAAATTGAAAGCCCAAGGTCTAATCCCCATGATATTAATACTGAGCTATCTTGAAGATGTCCTAAATCTAACACAAAAAAAAAATTAAACCGGTCTATTAGAAAAGTAATGTAAACATTTTTTTTCTTACCTTTCTTCTTTTTTAATGTTGCTCAAAAAGACAATTAGATGGGTTAATTATATATCTTACATATTTTAAAAGGTTAAAAAATCGTTAAGTACTGCTTTTACAATACCAGACTAAAATTAATATCTAGTACGACATATTTTTAATCATCACCAACAGCCTTTAACAGTCCACTGCTAATAATAATAAATAATAAAAAAACACGAGACATATTATTAGGTTGTATCACATTTTGTTTTCCTAGCATAGTTTTCTAGATAGAAAAGTTATTCAACACTATTAAAATTGTTTCCCCATTTTCACAAAAAAAACTCAACAACTGGTATCATTTACGCACTCACACTAGGAAATTTAGAATGACATGAGGCGAGTGTAAGACGTAGCTGTCACACACACAAATATCGAAAAGTTGTGTCATTTAATTTTGTTATTTTGTATCGCGATGCTCTATCTAGACATATTAATAATCAAAGAGATTACCGTCCCATATCTGTCCTTCCTTTTTTTCCAAAGTCCTCGAGCGTCTCATTCACACACAATTAACCTCATTTCTCTCAAGAAATTGTCTCCTCAATCCTTTTCAGTCAGGTTTCCGTCCAGGTCATAGCACTACAACAACTCTAGTCCGTGTAATGGATGACGTTAGGTCGGGCATGGAGGAAGGAAAACTAACGGTTTTTGCACTACTAGACTTTAGCAATGCCTTTAACACTGTTGATTTTGATGTCTTACTAGGTATATTGTGTTCTCTTAACATATCTCCATCGGCAATTGACTGGTTTCGTAGTTACCTGTACGGTCGCCAGCAGCGTGCTTGTATTGATGTTTACTCCTCTTGGTGCACAACTTCTGCGGGCGTACCTCAAGGCGGCGTTCTATCTCCGTTACTTTTTGCAGTTTTCATAAACTCTATCACAAATCAATTACTTTCTTCCTACCATCTTTATGCAGATGATCTTCAAATATACCACCAAACTACTCCTGATAATTTAGCACAAGCGGTCAACAATATTAACAGAGACTTAATGCAAATAGGTAACTGGAGTGAAGAGTATGGACTTATAGTAAATCCAAATAAAACTCAAGTCATTATAGTGGGTAGTCCCAGGTTGCAGAGCAAAATAAACTTTCAGCAAAT
The DNA here is from genome assembly GCA_949125395.1 of Diaphora mendica. NCBI lineage: Eukaryota > Metazoa > Arthropoda > Insecta > Lepidoptera > Erebidae > Diaphora > Diaphora mendica. The sequence continues at coordinate 29,720,260 of OX421312.1, read as the reverse complement.
ACCAGTAGTCAGTTGCAACGGTTTGGTTATTCCTTACAGTGAAAAAGTGAAAAACTTGGGAATCATTATGGATAGGTACTTATCTTGGGGACCTCAGATCGGGGAAGTTAGTCGCAAATTATTTGCGGCCGCAGGATCTCTGCGAAGGCTACGGAACTTCCTTCCCATCAACACTAAAATTGCGATCGCGCAATCTCTTCTCCTTCCCATCCTTGACTATAGCGATGTCAGCTATCTCGATCTCACCGAAGACCAACTAAATAAACTTGAGCGACTTCAAAACCTCTGCATCAGATTCATATTTGGGTTACGCAAGTATGATCATATCTCAGAGTATCGTTCTAAACTCAAGTGGCTACCAATACGCTTTCGCCGGAATCTCCATATACTTTCTCTTCTATACAGTGTTCTGTTTCATCCTCACACACCCTCTTATCTCAAAGAACGTTTTCAGTTCCTACACAAAACACATTGCAGAGACCTAAGGTCATCGGAGAATTTAAAAGTAAAAATGCCACAACACTCCACTCGTTTTGCAGACAAGTCTTTTACTGTGCAAGCAGTAAGACTGTGTGTAACCCCTGAACTTGTCAGGTGGAAACTCACCGGTTTCGACTCAGGATAGAAGATGATACCTCAGGGCGCCGTAAGAATTTAGATAAAATTTTATAGTGAGGGTGCGGAGGGTCCAAAGAAGACTTCAATGAGACAACTTACGATTTATACAAACTTTTACTCTAGTTCCTGCTATCTTACATAAGTGAAACCAAATATAAATTTACAAATAAACTTAAGAGGTAGTCTTAAAAATAAAAAAATAAAAAATTATACAGTCTTTTCTTTCACACTTTAAGCCTGTAGACTGGTCTGCACAGGATAGCCACCCTCTGGTCACCTCTCTGACTCAAGGTAGTCAGCCGTAGACTCTCTCCAGCTCAAGGTAGCATAAAGAGACGTCCACCAGTGATCCAACTTGTGGGTGCTAGGTAAAAAAGTATTAATTAATTTCCATATATATATTATATGAACTTCCCTCAAGGTAGGGCAGATAGGTCTTGAGGAGTGAGCTGTGAGCTGCCAATAGTCAACCGTCCTCAGCACAAATCTTGAACCACAAGACAGGTAAGATGTAGGTTGTCTTTCTGCGGTAATCTAACGACCCTATAAACAAAATTAAATAGCCTGAGAACATATTCTACATACATTAAGATAATAAGGAAAAACCTTTTTGAGGTTAACTTACCACAGACAGTGGGACTTGAACACTCACAAACACTACCAACAAGAATATTAATGTACACTGTAAGCAAAGCTTCCTCAGAGTTAACGAGAGAAGGTTTAAGAAATAAAAAGAAATATGCCACACACCCCGCTATATAGACATCCTATCGAACATTCTAGATGATTCCCCTACTCCATTTCTGGATGTGCGAACAGGACGTACAACTTCCATACTCCTTGCTTATTTGAGATCAAATTTAAGAAGTAGTGAGAATCGTATGATACACATATGATAATGTCTCACTATTTCTAAGTGTCATAATGTCAACAAAAATATCCTTCATAAAATACGCCCCCTAGTGCCACCTAGGTGTACCAACAGCCCGGTACTTCGATCGCGATCAACATCCAATTGTAGTTCGAACTACAATGAACGAGAGGGCGCTGAAACAAAAATTGTTAAACATTGAAAACTAAAAAAACGATGTTACACCACCCCCTCCCCACAGTGTTCCCTGAGTAGAGGACGAAGGGAATAACCAAAACAGCAGCAAACTAAGAAAAAGCTGTGATGCCCTCAAATGTTAGGACACACAGAGTTTATAAGAAGAAAATTTAAAATATAGATAGGTTAAGTTAAAAACACTTAACTCCTAGAGAAACTACTTTATTGACATCACACCCTATTTCAAGGAAAAATGCACACATATATGAGCACCCGAGTATAAGGTGTGTGTCGAAGAGGAACCGCTCGACACAAAGGTTATAACTTCACGTAAGAACGAATGACTTAAAGATAGAACCAATACATTGAGGAGAAAGAACAGAAGGTGGTTCCTCCTCACTATGTTTCAAAATATCTTTAATATGGTAGACTCCCAGATTCTTACCATCCAAATCTGACAATTCATAGATCAAAGGCGAACGTTTCGCGGTCACTATGCATTTCAGAAATTTAGGGGCCAACTTGGATGTGAAGTTCTTATCTTTGTTGGATAGATAGTGCGTTCTCTTATAGACAAACTGTCCTACTTTTAACTCCACGTGTCTTTTTCGGAGATTGTAGTACTTTATGTTAAAATTACAAACAAGATAAAGGGAAGCACAATATCCCTTTAATTATATCATGCAAACCCTCTTATAGAATTAAAATGAAGTTAATCTCACATTTATTTACTTAAGTTGTAAGTAGGTAGGAATATAAAAAGTAAAAAGAAAGTTATTCAAGGAAAACCTGAACAAAATAAAAGCTATATGTATGTGCTGATCCCTTAGGGAACACACACAAGAACTTATTATAACAACAGGAAAAGAAAAAAAAGAAAAAAAGAAAAAATGTTCTTGCCAAAATAAATTCAAAAAGACTTACCAAAATTTGTGCAGTTAAAATTTTGATTTAATTTTGAATTTTGTTCAATGCTTTTCCAACACCGCAGAGATGGTAATAATGTGCTGAAAAATGCAATGAGATAATTATTACATGTGAACTGCACTTCACAAAACCAATTAACGTCCTGGGTAGTCTCGGACGGATAGTAAGCGTCTCATCCAAAGTTCTCCCGGGAACTACACTCAGCACACCCTCAAGGTTCGAAAAGTTAGCCAAACGTTGGTCGCCAATTTGTAACCCCTGAACTTGTCAGGTGGAAACTCACCGGTTTCGACTCAGGATAGAAGATGATACCTCAGGGCGCCGTAAGAATTTAGATAAAATTTTATAGTGAGGGTGCGGAGGGTCCAAAGAAGACTTCAATGAGACAACTTACGATTTATACAAACTTTTACTCTAGTTCCTGCTATCTTACATAAGTGAAACCAAATATAAATTTACAAATAAACTTAAGAGGTAGTCTTAAAAATAAAAAAATAAAAAATTATACAGTCTTTTCTTTCACACTTTAAGCCTGTAGACTGGTCTGCACAGGATAGCCACCCTCTGGTCACCTCTCTGACTCAAGGTAGTCAGCCGTAGACTCTCTCCAGCTCAAGGTAGCATAAAGAGACGTCCACCAGTGATCCAACTTGTGGGTGCTAGGTAAAAAAGTATTAATTAATTTCCATATATATATTATATGAACTTCCCTCAAGGTAGGGCAGATAGGTCTTGAGGAGTGAGCTGTGAGCTGCCAATAGTCAACCGTCCTCAGCACAAATCTTGAACCACAAGACAGGTAAGATGTAGGTTGTCTTTCTGCGGTAATCTAACGACCCTATAAACAAAATTAAATAGCCTGAGAACATATTCTACATACATTAAGATAATAAGGAAAAACCTTTTTGAGGTTAACTTACCACAGACAGTGGGACTTGAACACTCACAAACACTACCAACAAGAATATTAATGTACACTGTAAGCAAAGCTTCCTCAGAGTTAACGAGAGAAGGTTTAAGAAATAAAAAGAAATATGCCACACACCCCGCTATATAGACATCCTATCGAACATTCTAGATGATTCCCCTACTCCATTTCTGGATGTGCGAACAGGACGTACAACTTCCATACTCCTTGCTTATTTGAGATCAAATTTAAGAAGTAGTGAGAATCGTATGATACACATATGATAATGTCTCACTATTTCTAAGTGTCATAATGTCAACAAAAATATCCTTCATAAAATACGCCCCCTAGTGCCACCTAGGTGTACCAACAGCCCGGTACTTCGATCGCGATCAACATCCAATTGTAGTTCGAACTACAATGAACGAGAGGGCGCTGAAACAAAAATTGTTAAACATTGAAAACTAAAAAAACGATGTTACATGTGGAACAGCTTGCCAGAGACAATTCGAAAAGCTAAAACCTTGTCTGTTTTTAAAATCCTGGTAAAGAAATACTATCTATCATTATGAATAATTTTGGTTCATTATTTATAATATATATTATGGTCTGATATGTATATACACACATCAAAAGTGTCTAGGGATCAAGCATTTTTATGCGGATTTCTTGAGATTGAGATGTGGCTTTGGCCCTGGCCTGCTCAGTCGCCAGACTTGAACCCGATTGAGCATGCATGGGATATGCTACAGAGAAGAGCTCTGCCGAATATGGAGGGTACCCAGTCGCAAGAAGACCTTTTTTTGTTGTTGCAACGAACATGGGCGGCCATTCCACAGCGTGTTTGGATAACCTCATTTTGAGTATGCCAAACCCATGTTCTTGTGTTGTTAGTGTTCGCGGTAGAAACACGGATTATTAATTGTTTAAGTTACCTAATAAAATTTTAAAGAAAACTGTTATTTCAGTCTTTTTTTCGAACTTTAATGTTAGTGGTTCAAATGTCAAAATCCCTTTATTAGGAAAATGGCAAATTTCTTTATTAATGCAAAGGTGACTTGGTTTATCGTTACTGTGGCAAACGAAAATACTTTATTTGATGAATCCTTAAAGAAAATTTTAATTAATATCAATCAGGAGAAAAGTTATTGCAAAATATATGTTGATCCCTAGACACATATGTTGATCCCTAGACACTTTTGATGTGTGTATGTATGTATATGTGTATGTATATGTGTAGGCATATGTATGCATTTTTCTATTTTATTTGTTGATTGAGTATTCACTTGATGGTGTGTTACTAGTGTAAAAACTACCTTAAAATCTTAAACACCCAATATCCATACTAAGGTTGTCTGGAAGAAATCGCCGTGAGCGATAAGACCGCCAATTGTTACGTTTTCAACTTTGTAAATAATTCTTTGTTATGTATCTATCTTGTGTATACAATAAAGTATATAAATAAATAAATAAATGAAAGATGATGATGTGCAGGGCTGAGGACTGCCAGGCAATGGTTACGTACTTAGCACGTTATGACTCATCACTACAAGAGTTTCTAGCCTTACAGACACACTGTTAGTCGAAAGGTTCAGTAGCTCTCTTAAGCCGGGTCTCCTGCGACACTGTTTTATGTTTTCCAACACCAAAATTCAAATATTTATCAAAATATGGGCGTGGCCTAACTGTTTTGTTATTTCATTTGCTAACATACATACAACATAGGGTTGTGCATTTACCACATAACATTCTTCATTTTAGTCGTTGCAGAGGTAAAGATTAATCGTTTTTATTTACAAATCGGATGTTATCGACTTGCTAACCAGTGATCATTTTCGTTATAATTAAGTAGCTGATACATTTCTATCATACATTTTATTTATTTTCTTTTTATGCTTTTCGCATAATGAAACTGAACTGAACTTACATTAATACTAATTGTGACAGAAAGGCGTCTCCTGCCACTTTGGGAGCAGCCGACGGTAATGGGTTTATCGAGATGGGCTGCAACGCTCAAGAATCCGCCACCAAAAGATGAAAGCTTACCTTAGGGCAGCGTCCGCCTCTTCTTGACCTGGGGTACTGCAAAAGCAGGTGTCCACGACACGTCCTGTTCGAGTCACGTGGTTCACTTTAAAATAGTTTATTTCCTAGGCCTAGGCTAGGATAACTCAATCACACACACACACACAAAATATCGAGTATGTTCCTTCTTGTGGCTAATTGTTAACGATAGCACGGTCACCGTGCGCCGGCGATTTCTTCTCTTCTTCTACTCTTCGCGCCGATGCAGATGGCGCGGAGGTCGCGGCCAATAAAGGCTCGCGATTGGACTAGACGTATGAGCGCAGTATTCACGCTCTGCCATTGGTCAAGCTTAAACTCCGGAAGCGGAAAATTTAAACGTCGGCTAGCCCATTCGATGTTTGGTGCATTGGCAGTAGTTTGTTTAGGAATGGAATACGATACTATTAAATTATAAATATGAATTTAATGGTTACGAAACATACCGCCCACCAAAATACACTTGTGTATTTTCTAACTTGAGAAAATTTAAAGAAACTGCGAATCAGTATCGAGAACCTGATTGCATACGAATAGTAAAGCTAGAGGAGAGTAGATACTAAAGTTACGATAAAACTAACTTACTAGACTAACGAATAACGGTAAAGAAACTGTGAATCAGTATCGATAATCTTGAATGCATACGAATAGTAAGCTAGAGGAGCTACTAAAGTTACTATAAAACTAACTTACTAAACTAACGAATAACGCATTTAATTGATGATGTTTGGTAAAGTGCACAGCTTGGCTAACGGCCTCGTTAGCTGAGAACCATCGACTGTGCGAACGGTTGCAACGCGCGCCACTCCGTCCGGGCCAGGGTAAAACTTCTCAACACGAGGCCAGTGTACCGGAACAGCGTTATCAGTTTTAAGAATGACAACCGATTCTACGTTTAAAGGTTTTGATTGTTTTGTCCACTTTGCCCACCGAGTAAGGGTTTGGAGGTACTCCCGCCTCCAACGATTCCACATATTTTGTCGAAAACGCTGTCTATGCTGCCAACGACCGAGACGATTGATATTGATGGATGTTAAGTCCTCATCAGAAACGGACGTCAACGATTCCAGGGTTAAGAACTGACCCGGGGTAAGTTCGTTTAAATCAGAACTTAATGAACAGAGGGACCACGAATTAAGCACGGTTTTAACGCCATCATGGCAGTTTTCACGATGAAACGATTCGATCATCACGTAGGCAAATTTGGACTCACGAGGGAGACGAGCGGGATGTTTCCATTCAATCTTCAACTCGGATCCCGACCCCCTACCACCCACCCTGAGCACTCCTTGAGCATTCAGGAATGGGTTTAGCGTACGTATCTGCCTCGACACGAGAGTTCCAGCCTGCAGCTGTTGCATCTCGGTCGCGAAGCAACGATACTGAATATGTTTCACTACAATCATAAGCGCGTTATGAAGCTCTGTACGATTTGATACAGGATTAGAGCTACGTGTACGTTTGATTCGGAGGAAATCAATGAATTTTATCCATACGCACAAAAGGCGTTGGATTTTGCGAATTGACGAATAACGGTCGAGTAAGGTATCTATGAATGTGACTGGAAACTCATCATGGGTAAGTAATGAATGCGGACTCTTTTCTTCTATTTCAAGTATGGTTTGATCCAGCGTTTCGACAGACCCAAGCCAAGAGAGAACAGGTTGAGACAGCCCCGTGGGACCCGCCCACCACAACCACCACACAATTGTTGGCAAGAACTGACGGAAGCTGGCAACGTGAAACTACGTCCGCCGGATTATTTTCGGAAGCCACATGATTCCCACGAGTACCTGGACTGACATCAAGAATATGACCTATGTGGTTCGCGACGAAAGCCTTCCAACGTGAAGGGTGAGAGCGAATCCACGCAAGTTCGACGGTGGAGTCAGACCAAGCGAAGATACCTATGCAAGGAAAAACTGGTAAGTACAATTCCTTAACGAATATCAGAGGATTAGCGAGAAGGACCGCAGCAGTCATATGACCGCGGTCTGAATAATCCTTTATAAATTCCTTATACTGTTTACACAGATCCGGATCCTTAACAATTTGTTGTTCTTTACAATTAAAGCAACGCAAGGCGGTGTCGCGAGACCCAGAAGAAGACCGATCTTGGTTTTCTTCCTTAAACGGTAAAGTAACAACGTATCTAGCTATGGAATCGCGAGTGTGTTGCGTTGCAAATAAGTCTTCACAGAGTTCTTCTTTGGGAGTCGAGCGTGGAGTTGTCTCGAACGATTCAGGCTCCCATAAACGTTTAGCTTCTTTATGAAGACAGTCGTCTTCATTTACGAAAAATGATTGTACCTCATCCTTACTGCCGGCACCTCCGAGTAAGATCCAACCAAATACAAAATTGAAAGCCGCTGGTTGCTGCGATCCTCCACCCACACTACCAGGACGTAATAATGAGGCGAAGATCTCAGCGCCGAGAAGAATTTCAATGGACGCTGGCTTGTGACAATTCGGATCAGCCAGTGTAAGACCTTGCAAATGATGCCATGAGGAATTATCAATACGAGTAGATGGCATTTTGCTACATATGTTAGGCAACGTGAGCGCGTTAATCTTAAAGAGAGACTGACCATTTACACCAATTTCAATCTGGACTGTTCCTGAAATAGCAGCAGAGGTCTGGGCTATGCCAATGACATGGCGTGAAGTTACATTACGAACCGCACCAAGTCGTTCCACGGCACGTTCAGTGATGAAATGGGCTTGGCTTCCCGAGTCTATAAGGGCCCGAAACGACTGAAAGTTGCCTGACGAGTCACGAACTTGAACTTTGGCTGTAGAAAGAAGCACCACGGGTGGATCACGAATACTTGTAAGGACTTGAATTTGGTTGTTGGTTGAAGCGCTAGAAGCAGGTTGTTTTGATGACAAGGTTTCATTGTCAGGTTGTTCTAGATGAAGAAGAGTGTGATGACGCTGACGACATCTTTGACAACTAAAAAGAGACTTGCACTCGATGACACGATGAGAAGGTCTAAGACAGTTGAAACACCAACGGTTGGTTTTCGCGTGCTCAATTCGTTCAGCTACGGGAGTCTGTTCAAACCGCTTACAATGGGCGACAGAGTGATTTTCTGAACAGAATGAACACTTAACGAATGGGTTCGCAGATGTCCAAGACGCTGATGTAGATTTCGGGCTTGCAGATTGAGGCGTCTGAGGGATAGACTTTGACTTCTCCTCTGTACTGGAAAGAAACACTGTGGGTTTGGATTTTGACGAATAACGATTTGATTTTGCCTGAACATGAGGCTTCTCTTGACAACGATTACCAGAGGCTTCTGAGCGATCCTGATGTGAGAAGTGTGCGTCTCGAACGAGCGCCTCACACTTAGTGTACACGAACGCCAACAACTTCTTGAAGTCTGGTAGCTCTGTACTGATATGTTTTCGTTCATATGCGCACCGCGTTTGCGAATCTAATTTGGATAAGAAATGGTATGAAAGAACGAAACTCCATTCGTTGGTAGGTAATCCAAGCCCTCTTAAAATATTTAAATTCTCTGTTGTATAGTCAAGAGCACGACGAAGTTCTTCAGGCGACGTAGATTTCAAGTTTATGTTGAGTATCTCCTTCCAGCAGGTAAATGCCAACTCACGTTTATCTTGGTATCTTTGAGTCAATGTTTGGTATGCTTCAAGATACAATGTGCCTTCTGGAGGATACGTGCGAATAAGAGAGAGCGCATCCCCAGAGAGACTTGAAAAAAGATAGTGCATGCGTTCAGCGTCCGAGAGCGATTTGTTGTTATGAATTAACGAATTATAAAGACTATAGAATCTCGGCCATTCTTTTATATTTCCATTAAAAGTGGGAATGTTTATTTTGGGCAGCTTAACGTTAGAAATACAAGAGTGATCGATGGCGATTAGATTTGATTTCGGATCTCTTGTATCGGGGGGAACTAACTGCCTGTGAACGGTCATGATGTCGAAGTAAATCTGATCGAAATCCACTCGAATTTCATCTTCCTGTTCCTCTGACTCGCTGTCCACAAGGCAGAGAATCTCCGAGTGTGCCTCTTCAAAGCTCTCACTCAGTCTCTGCACGACAGAATAATGAGCAAGAAACGCATTCAACTGTGAAGGTTCGTGCTGAGCTAACTCAGCAATTTCATGTGTTTTTCTTAAACGATTTAATGCGAGTGTACGCCTACGCCGCAGAACAGGTAAGTCTCGAACGGAAAGTGTAGGTTCATCATCAACCACGGTAGAAGATTTACGTCTCTTAATTGAAAAATCCATTTTCGATTTTCGTCTAGTAGGGTAAGACATTTTGTTGGATTTAATTAAAAACTAACGATCGACAGAAAATAAAATATAACTTACTTAATTTACCTATCACAAGAGTAGGTAAACAACGAATGAGAACGAAAGCGAAACTACAATGAAACAGTGTAGGCAGCTCGGTAGGTAACCGAGCAACGAATAAATGCTACACAGTACATGGAGAAAACGATAGGTAAGTTATAGCACGAGAACCCACGTTATGATTACTAGATTGGAAGCAGCGGGGCACTATACAAGGGATACTATAACGATGGTTGTATAGCACAAGAAATCCAAAGGTAATAAATAACGCAGAACGATGGTGCTATACCTACAATTTGATTAACACATGAGATTAATGAGAACGAAAGCGAAACAACAACGAAACAGTGTAGGCAGCTCGATTATGAACCGAGCAAAGTATAAATGCTACACAGTTCTGAGAAAACGATAGGTAGGTATAATGGGAGAACCCACGTTATGATTACGGGATTGGAAGCGACGGGGCACTATACAAGGGATATATAACGATGGTTGTATAGCACAAGAAATCCAATGGTAATCAATAACGCAGACCGAATAGGGACTATACCTACAAGCTAATTGTATCGCGCAGTAATATGAATCACAATGTTAAACGTAAACAAACAGTTACAATAACAATATTACCACGACTAAACCTTCTGCAATATCACTGCACTGTGACCGGTTTATAACGATAGCGAGAATAACACAATATATCGATATGGTGTACCAACGGAGATTGATATTTGCGTTAACGTGTGTAAGGTTACCTATTCAATAAATTAATTAATTTTATTGATAGGTTGGTTCGTATAAATAACAAATCTACCTCTAGATGAAGGAACATAAACAAAGCGGGGGGAATTGCACTTCGGAGAAAATTGCTAACTAGTAGCCGATGCGAAGCGCAAGCGAATATGATTCTTAGGTAAATGACAGAAAGTCGATATTATCGAGTGAATTTTACCTAAGCACAATACGATAACCGCTTGTTTTGTTTAAGTATTTAATTTTGTGTGTGAAAAGTCGAAATACTTATCCGAAAAAACGTAAAAACACTAGCCCGGACGGAATATGAATTAATACAATATTCAAGGTATAAAATGATTCCGAGTTCGAACTAATGATACGCGACTAAATTGTATAGTGCATCTGCACTAACGTGTTAAGTACGGATATGATTCGAATTGTATGCGATATGTTTAAGGGGCGCGTCCCTAAAAACGCGCGAAAAGGCACTTGCAGTTTTGCAAAACACAAACAACTCAATTCATATTTGACATTAAAAAAAAAAATCTCAGTAGTTTAATAAATCAGTCTACCAATCTACCGAGTGACATTTATAAAATAATTCTTTATTTTTGTGAAAAAAAGCCTTAACAAAGATCAAAATCATCGAAATCGACCTTTTTAATTAGCACACTCTGTCCTATTTCGTGCTCTATTTTAAATGTTTTTTTCTTATTTCGCGAGAAAAAAGTATGGAGAAAAGATTTACCGTTTTAGTTTTTTATTAATTCTCACCAAAAAGCCATAATCTAAGGCTAAACATCATTCATTTGTAGCGACAAAAGTTCCATACATTTTAGTACGTAGATATCGTCTCCCGTAAATTGCAATAAATAAGTTTTATCGCGCTCAAAAAAATCAGTGCCCGCCGAATATTCAAGGTGACACCACGGCCGTTTGTAGTTCGCACTGAGCTCCATAATACGTAAATGACAAGTTTTAGGGTGGGTTGCCAGTGAGTGTCGAATTGTAACTGTTAATTTGTATTCTTGAATTTAATTTAATTTTTTTAAAGAATAATTTCAAAGAAAAATATTAGTATTTTTTATTAACACAGAACTTATTTTTATGTTGTTTTTTAACTTGCTATGTATGTATATATCTAACTATATTTGTTAAGACGGAATCTTGCAACTCAATTTTGCAGATATCTTCAACCGATTGTGTTGAATTTTTGTAGGCATATGTATATAGCGTGACAATGCTATATTATGATGACATGGAGTTGATCTGATGTTGAAGCTGGAAGGTGGTCATAGGAACTTTGTAACGACGGAACCTATCGAGTTTGGAGTCGTTTGATTTGTCTTGACGAGTACTTTGAATACACTTTGACAGACCGAGACACTTTGAGAAATTGTTTTTAAAAAAGTAAAAAAATTTTTTTTAATGATTTCTGTTAGAATTGAATAACTACTACTGAAATAATAAAAGATCTTTAAATTACAGTTTTATTTTTGACTGCATGGTTGGTCTAGTGGTTTAAGCGGTTGCCTCGCCGCTTCCTACTGTGTCAGGTGTTGTGGGTTCAAATCCCACATGGGACAACACTGTGTGATCCACGAATTATTGTTCTGAGTCTGGGTGTCCATTGTGTCCGTTTCATGTATGTTTGTAAAGTCCCCCGCGACACAGGATTTATTGGATATATACGGAAGTTGTCTTTTTTGAAAAAAAACTAGCTGAGCCCCACGGTCTTACCCGCGATACTACACCAACCGCGGTTACTCCTTATATCATCAGCTACCTATCAGTAAAAATCCCTCCAGCCTCTAGCCGTTCCAGAGATTAGCCGGCACAAACAAACAGACAGACAGACAAAAATTGTAAAAAAGGGTCCCATCTACACTTTACGTTATTTCCATTATTATTCATCCCTTAAGTTCGAATTTAATCAATTGGTGAATTGTAAAACAATAGATGCCCTATCCCTTACATTATCTGATATCTGTAATCTATTATAAATAAAAGAGGAAGGTGACTGACTGACTGACTGACATACCCAGAGATCAACGCACAGCCCAAACCGCTGAAGTTAGAATCCTGAAATGTGGCATGTAGGTTCTTTATATAACGTAAGGGAGCACTAAGCAAGGAATTTTTGAAATTCCACCCCTAAGGGGGTAAATCAGGGGATTAAAATCTGTGTGGGCGAAGCCCCGTGTAAAAGCTAGTATTATATATTTAAGGAAGTTTCCATTTCAAAGTTTTACACTCTTAATATAAATTTTAAGACAAATAGTTTGTTTTTTAACCGTCTTAAAAAAAGAAGGAGTTTATAAATTAACTGTATTTTTTTATTTTTTTACCCGACCACGGCAAAGCCAAAGGAGGGTTATGATTTTGACAGGCTATGTATGTATATTCATCTGTTCCCTCATAGCTCCTTAACTACTAATTAGAACTGGATAAATGAGGTATCGTTAGAAGTGTCTTGATCGTCCGCTGCTTATAGGCTATATGACGCGTCACTCAATTTAATGTGGCGCCCTCTAGCCGACATAAAGTACCGTATTAAAAAATGAATTTGACATAAATATGCCGTGTTTGGTATCATCGGAAAGGGTGTTACTTGTACATTTCAAATTAATATATAGGTATTATTAGCATTTGCTGGTGACTTTGTTCGTATTTATTCAATTTTTTTTATATTTCTATGTTAGGTATTTAAAATATACTTTGCATATAAATTATTATTATCACTACACCAAAACATTTTAAATAAAAAAAAGTAAAAATTTAAATTAAAATAGAAACGTACCATAACTCTTAAAAACACGTGACTACGGCTTTTCAAAACTTGTTTCATACTTTTTCAGCGTCGTTTTTATCAAAAAGTGAAAAAGTACGTAAGTAAGTAAGATCTATGTAGTAAAATTTAGTCAATATGAGCAATAAAAGTGATCAAAAATTATATTTTTAAGAAACATTATGTTCCATTAATATAACATATATCATACAAATTTTATTTCATAACATGGCATTAAAATCCGTTGATTACTGTAAAAGATCTAAGCTTAATTTTATACTGTGTAAAAATATATTATTTGTCCATGAAATGAATTAAAAATGAATAGGTACACTTGAACCCCATTCTCGGCCGTTGACGAGTTACTTAAAGCCCGCGGGCTTTCCGATATGACTAAGATACATTGCGTGCTTTGTAGGACATTCTAAACATTCTTGAAAGGCGAACAGTTAATGAATATGTAACTAGAAGAAAAAACCGAAAGTAAATTTATTAGTTGTCAGGGTTAGTATGCAATAGTGCCCGATGCGTTTGTGTGCATGTAAAATATGAATGTGGGTGTTCAATCACAAATTCCCACGCTCAAGGACTACAGTCTTAACCAACGATTTTTAGTCGGGTTATACAAAATGCGTTTTTCGTTATGTTTACGAAATAAATGTATTTCTACACGGGGGTTACTAATGAGTTCAAATAACCAATGTAATACCTATTATTCAAATATTCGTCTGCATTCGAGATCCGAATAAAGTTTTACTTTTAAAACCAAAAGGTCACTTTTAGTTTTAATGGCGGTTTTGTTGAAACTTAAGGAAAATTATCTACCTACATTAGAATAGTTGAATCATTATTGTTGAAAATTACAAATTTATTAGTTTAGACTGCTAAATAGTTATCGAAATCGTGTAGAAATAACTTGTGAGGGGGAATTAGACCGATTTGAATGAGTTTTGTGTCTTAATTCCCGGGTTTCGGCACCATAAAATGTGACAGAAAGGCGTCTCCTGCCACTTTGGGAGCAGTCGACGGTAATGGGTTTATCGAGATGGGCTGCAACGCTCAAGAATCCGCCACCAAAAGATGAAAGCTTACCTTAGGGCAGCGTCCGCCTCTTCTTGACCTGGGCTACTGCAAAAGCAGGTGTCCACGACACGTCCTGTTCGAGTCACGTGGTTCACTTTAAAATAGTTTATTTCCTAGGCCTAGGCTAGGATAACTCAATCACACACACACACACAAAATATCGAGTATGTTCCTTCTTGTGGCTAATTGTTAACGATAGCACGGTCACCGTGCGCCGGCGATTTCTTCTCTTCTTCTACTCTTCGCGCCGATGCAGATGGCGCGGAGGTCGCGGCCAATAAAGGCTCGCGATTGGACTAGACGTATGAGCGCAGTATTCACGCTCTGCAATGGCAGAGCGTGAATACTGCGCTCATGCGTTAGTTTTCCGCTTCCGGAGTTTAAGCTTGACCAATGGGTCAAGCTTAAACTCCGGAAGCGGAAAACTTAAACGTCGGCTAGCCCATTCGATGTTTGGTGCATTGGCAGTAGTTTGTTTAGGAATGGAATACGATACTATTAAATTATAAATATGAATTTAATGGTTACGAAACACTAATATTATTCATATTTATACTATAAAGGACAATGTATATAATATTAAAAGGTTACCTAACATCAGCATTATGAATTATGAGCCATTCAATTATGATAAGAAATAAAAAATAAATTATGGAATTTTCTAGATAAGAAAACACTTTGAAGTATCGATACTTCCGTTTCGATACTTTTATGAGTACGATAATTTTTATTCGATGCTACTCATGAGTAGAGTACCGATACTTTCTAATCGACACCGTATCCCTATGTCTGATGTTTGTGTGTGACGTTTATTTACAGTCGCAGGAGACGGCAATGGTGTGCTAACATGGTTTGCAAAAACATTTCGTTAGTTTGTTTTGTTATTTTTAGGACCAGGAGACACGCCTTTACTATATATACAATGAACATTTATTCTCAATATTGACAGCAATGTTTAAAATAACTGAAGCTTATGTATATAAAAAATTAAATAAAAAAACATATTCGTCTCCATGAAGCTCGGTGTTCTATTTTGATTTTTAACGCCCTTTGTGTTTCAGTTATAGAATTAAAAAGACATATAAAACGCGTTCCTCGCTTGTGAAAAGCAACTTTTGTGCATTACGTGTAAGGTGGTGTTTAGTTAATAAAAAGTTATATTTTTGAATCATATTTTTGTTTAATCTATCGACGACGCTTTATGAGGTGATATTAGCAAGGAACTGTGCATTTTGGGTTTTTTGTATCTCAATGGTACTAGTGCGATTAGTGCTTAAAAACATTGTGCCAGTTTATTTCTTTCTGTCATAAAGATGATTTACCTATAATTTAAAGATAAATAAAACATTTATTTACAATAATCTTTTAATTCAATTATAGATTTTAAGGAAGACCTAGAATAGTCAATAAAGGTAGGTTTTCGTTACAGCTTTTGTCAACACTTTAATAATTTAAATGTTTGCTCATTAAGCCTAATGTTTTGTTAATAAGCAAGAATAATCTGGAAAGCACAAAAAAAGTTTCTTGTGGCTGCCAGAAATAATGTTACATTATTTATCTGTTAAAAATAAACACTAAACTAATATTTAATAGTATATAAATATATGAAAAGAGTACATTTAAATCCAAAGAATAGCCAGGATTTGAACGACATATTAGATAGTTTCAATCGTTCACTTTATTCCTTGACGAAAGCTCTTTGAATTAAAAGTACCTATATCTATATTAGATACATGTAATTTGTGGCTTTACTTAAAAGTACGTACCTACTTTTCATAATAAATGTATTAATAATATAAAGATCTATATAAAAAATCCAATATAGTTGGGGCGATCTCCTTCTCGATAGAAGCAACAATAACAGAAGCATATTTATGAAATCATTTTCTATAATTAGCCATTATTTAGTTTAAATTATTATTTTGTAACATGTTCTTAATTTTCCTAAAATGACATACTTATACGCTTTTTATATGTCAAGAAGAAGTAAAAATGCCTCATTTCAGATTGCAACAATATGTATCTTAAAAAATCGCTACAAATGAGTAGGAAAAATGATATACATACATTCGGTCATCATCCTTATTGGCTATCCCCTTAAAAATTGCTCTAAATACTGGCTAGTTATGGGAAGGATACCTGTAACATACTTGCTTCTGATTTTGGTTTTAGGATAAGACAATTAACGACTGTAGGAAGAAATTTTACTGCATTACGAAACTATAAGAGTTCTGTTTTTGGCATTTCGGCTACAGAATACAGAACCCATAAACAGTTGAAAAATAATGAAATCCGGTAATTTTATAATGACCACACAGCTCGGGTCGTAAATAGTTACGTAATATACTACGCCTCAGTTAATATTTGGAACAATTTTAAAGTAGGTATGATAGCCTGTAAGGGTAAACATCGAAAGTAAACAATTTAGTACCTACTCATTTTTATCAATTTCTTTATATATTTTTCTCAGCTTTTGGACGTGGGTAATTTTCTATCGAAGTTGCTACGTTTCCTTCAGAAAGACTAAATAAAATGTTTGCGTATTAATTATTTCAAGCCTTGTCAGTTCTTAATATGCAATGATGAGGAGTAATATATTTCTACTCATTACTTACACCAATCAAGTATCTAAACAAACCGATTTTTTTAGCAAAGTGTTGTTTATTTTACCAAATTAACCGTAGCTAAAAAAAAGTAATAATTTTGTATTCCACGTTGAGCGTAACAAAATATCTTACACACTAATCTATTATCATCAATATCACATCAAAATGTGGTATTTTATTAGTTCATAGATATAGTATATAGACGCAAATTAGTAATATCAATAGATAATAAGTTTAAACTGTTTGTTAATTGTGGGCTCGGGCTCCCCGACTAATTGGATATTAACGCTAGTTTACACAAAAATACTTAAAGTAAAGCAAAAAGAACATCTAGGACGATGCTCCCTATGACCGCTTGCTTGCCAGAGGAATACAAACTCTTTAAATCTAGCAACTTGACATTGTTAAACATTGCATAACGAATGCCATTAAAGTAATGAAACGCAAAAGGGTAGCCCAAAATTAATTTCAGCAAAAATACGCTCATAGTCCCTAAGTTCATGCTTTGAATAATGCAGACGTATGTTTCTACACCATTGGATAAAAACAATGTTCCAAACGACATCAGCAACGCGTAGGCCGTTAACATTGATCCTGAAACAGAAAAAAAAGATAGTGAGATGACTATTTAAAGATCTTTTTGCGAGTGCCTAGGACCTGTTAACCGCTTGCTTGGTGGCTGTGACCTAGGGCTTTATTTGTTCTACTAAATTCTTTGCTGTCATTGTATTTTATTTTTAAATTGAATCTACTCTGCCTGATAGAAAGCATGAGCAGAATCCAAGAGTGGCGGTCACCGTACTCATTACGAAAGCAGATTTTTTTATGTCCGCAATTGTACACTGCCTGTGGGAAGTTGTGACAGATACGTAAATATGGCGGTCCGGAGTTCGCTGGGTCACCTAGTCTATATCTTCTATATAAAACAAAATGAATCACAAAAATGCATGTACGCCCATAACTTTCGATCGGCTGCACCAAATTGAATAATTCTTATTTATATATTTGTTATACTTTGGAATATATATACCACTTTGGAAGTGTGTCTCGCGCAAACTATTCAGTTTAGAAAAAAAGGTTAGTAGAAACCTCATTATCATTTTTAAAGACCTATCCATAGATACCCCACTCGCATGGGTTTGATGAAAAAAAAATCTTGTGAGTTTCAGTTCTATGTATGGGGATCCCCATTTTTTTTGTTTTTTTTTTCCATTTTTGTGTGAAAATCTTAATGCAGTTCACAAAATACATCTCCTTACCAAGTTTCAACATTATAGTTATTATAGTTTCGGAAAAAAGTGGCTGTGACATACGGACGGACAGACAGACATGACGAATCTATAAGGGTTCCGTTTTTTGCATTTGGCGCGGAACCTTAAAAAGGCAGCATATGTTATTCTTTATGACCATGTCATCTGCTATCTGCCAGTGAAAGTCACGTCAAAATCCGCCTAGCATTACAAAGATTAACCGGAACAAACAGACAAAAATAAAAGATAAAAGATTTTTTGATGTTAGTACCGTATATACTTTCATATGGATGTTTATTCCTAATGCGGGAGTTGACTTAAAAACAAAACAAATTAAATATGCCTTTGGTGAAAAGGTGTTACATAATTTAAAATCACAAACAAACAGATAAATTGAGTGATTGGCTGTGTGATTCTTGATTCTCGTGCTCAATACTACGAGTATGCGTAATACCTGGATGTTACCAATATTTTATTTACAGATTTTGGTTGAAATAATCTTGGCCGAGATAAGATACCAAATATAGTACCTATATATTAATTTTCATACTTTTTTTTTTAGTTGTCACCAGAACTGAGGGTGTGTACCAAATTTCAGATCAATCTGTCAACAGGAAAAGGTCAAATTTCAATAAAGAGATTTAACCCAAACAAACAATTAAATAAGTAAATTAAAAATATGTAAAAAAAAAATAATTTAAACGATTTTATTGAAAATAATGTACGAAAGACATTCTTCTTCCTCCGGGTTACTCCGCCATCTACCATACTCCGAGCTGCTATTAAGAATTTATTGTAAGAAAAACCCAACAGCAGTGCGACCCGGGAATCGAACCCGAGACCTCTAAATCCGCAGTCGCTTACGCTAACCACTAGACCAACGAGGCAGTCTATGTACTAAAGACATTGATATACAAAAAACCAAGATACACAATCAGCGTCTCAAAACTTTCCGCAAAAAATAAACGCACAATTTAGAATGTGTCTTCATTTCAAAATAGCATTCGCGCAGCTCGATGGAAGGAATGGAGTCGGTTTTTATAGTTTTTTTTTTATTAATAAGTTAGTAACTTATAAATATATTTTTTTACACCTCAATTTTATTTATTTATTATTAATAATAATTATTTATTGTAACAAAGTATGGATACAATAGGCATGATGACAATAATATTTTAAAACAATAGATAATAAATGTTACATTCGTAATAATTTGCGCCGAAATCTGTGCCGTGTGGTCTAAAACTGCAAGTATTGACAAATTTCACTAAGGAATAGTACGAGAGATAAATAAATAAAAAACCGGACAACTAACACACAACGCCATCTAGTCCCAAGCTAAGCAGTGCTCGTGTCTCTACTCAATTTCCCTTTTATAAAAATATACATATTGATTTTTGAACGAATAGAATTATTTATAAACCAACAAAAAATCTTTCTCTATTGATAAAAATTACTTCTACGTTAATATGAATAAGTTAACGATGGCGATGTAATGTTAAACTTTGGAGATTCATAACGAAGCTGTTCCTAAAAACAAATTACTTAATTGAACTATTTATATATTTTAGTTTTCCTCGTGCCCTATACGGTGTGGAGAATGGACATCGATAGTTAGCAAGTAAAGACATGAAGATTAAGTAGGTGGTAATAATGGAAATTTCACAGCTGGGCTTTGTCTTGTCAGTTTAGCAAAGCTACAGTATCTGTAATAATATAACGAATGTTATGATTTTGGAGCACCGTACATTGCTAGTAGAAAGCATTGTCAATGACATCTTGAGAGCAATTTTCTTGTTGAAATATTTCTGCAGAATTGTTTAAATCGAGTCTTTTTTCAAACATCTTCATGACATTTATTTTTTCTTTCCCAAAAAGTGCTAAGTTGTATCACATCCGATCATGGCATGTAGAAATTTTCAGGCACTGTGGATGGATACTTGTTAAGGCTATCAGTCGAGTATGTTTTTGTTTCAACATTATTTTTTCCTGGTTTAAAAACAAAAATATGTAGGTTGATTTAGTATTTGTGTGCGTGCTATGAAATCCTGTCTAACAGATCTATGTCTTTAGCAACGATAATTGTAGTACGATAAGTCACCTAATGTACCTACAAAAAAAAATACAAAACGCCCAGACTAACACTAACTAGATAGACTAACTAGATAACATTCTAGAATCAAACTCACTTGTACTTGTTCCACTATTTTAATTTATCTTTACACCTGACCGGTTTCACCTTAAGGCATTCTATTCTATAGTAACCTCTATTACAATAGAGGTTATTATAAAATTGGGAGCAAAAGGTCAAGAGATATTTGCGAAAAACTGATTTTCGTGACCTTTTGACCTCTATAACTTTTTTAGCCGGCACGATATCAATGTCGATTTTCACATCTTCATAACAACGCAGTAATAAAGGGGTATACAAAAATTCCGCTCACTAGGATTCTTTCCGCAGATAAAACCTAAAATAACTGCTCAATATTGACAACAATGTTTATAATAACAGAAGCTTTAGTATATAAAGGAGATTGTTTTTTGTTTTTTCGGAAGACGGTCCCCATTTCATCTCATCCACATTTTTTATATTTTTTATCATTAATTTCATCCGACGAAGACTAAAGACTTAAAGACTTATGATATGAAGATTATTAACACTTGACATTGGCAGAAATAGCTGATCCGAGAGATCCGGCTGGTTGCCATTTCATCAAAAGAAGAAGAAGAAGTATATAAAAAAATAATTAAATACATGATTCGTCTCCATGAAGCTCGTTGTTCTATTTTGATTTCTAAAGCCCTTTGTTTTTCAGTCATAGAATTAAAAAGACATATACGCGTTCCTCGCTTGTGTAAAGCAACTTTGTGCAGTACGTGTAAGGTAGTGTTTGTGTTTAGATAGTAAAAACTTATAATATTTTTGATCTATTTTTGTTCAATCTATCGACAACGCTTTATATCAGAGGTGATATTTGCAAGGAACTGTGCATCTTGGGTTTTATGTATATCAATAACTAAAGTTAAAACATATTTCAGCAGGTCCCAGGTTCCAGTCATCAAACCCCTCTTGATTTCCTCATTAATCACTGTAGGAAGAAAGGCCATCTTGGATTTACAATAAAACAGAATTCATTTAATTGTATTGTCACCAGAACCAAAGGTGTGTACCAAATTTCAGATCAATCTGTCAACAGGAAGGGGATCAAATTTCAATTACTAGATTTGACCCAAACAAACAAATAAATAAATAAAGAAACAAACAGGGCAAGTTAAATAAAACCGTTTAAAAATATTAAGATAGCTCAAGCTATAGCCAATCGGCTATGCAGTAAAGGTTTATGTCCGTTCTTTAAATATAAGAAACGCGATTGCGATTAATGTTAACAAGTTGTAGTGCTTTATCTTAAGAAGATCGTTTCGACAAAATTAATAATGGAAATAGGAAACTCATGTGTTGTGTCCGCGTTCTGTTCGAAGATGACATATTTTATACATGCCAATGATGCACAAGCATCTTATTAGGCCATATTGTGGGTCACTACATGCATTGTTGCATTGTCTGCATTCGAAATGAGTATGTATGGTGACCACTAGTCTTGAATTCTGCTTATGCTTTTCATCATCATCAGACAGAGAAGAAAACTCACTGCTAGAAACGTCACTTTCGCAGGCCCATATCCCAATAATAATGACAATAAACAAATAAATATTTTCGGTCATATGACACAATGCCATCTTGCTTCAAACTAAGCCGAGCTTGTACTATGAAAGCTAAATTCACTGATAGAATTTATACATACATTACATTTATACATTTATACATATACGTCTTTTTCGTAAAAATATACATATTATACATAGAAAACACTCAAACTCCGAAGCAAAAATTTGCAGATTATACAAACATTTGATCCGACCCTGCAATCGAACCCAAGACTTCATGCACTGTACGTCGCGTACGCTACCGCTGCGCGCTGCGCCAACGAGGCAGTCAATATAAAAGATTTATAAAAGACTAGCTTTTGCGCGCGACTCCGTCCGCGTGTTCGTTGGTTATCGCAGCAAAGAGTAGCTTATGTCCTTCCTCAAGAATCAAAGTATATCCATGACAAATTTCATTAAGAGCGGTGCAGAGCTTTGGACGTGACAGCAGGACAGACAGACAGAGTTACTTTCGTATTTATAATAATATATGAGTATGGATTGATTGCCTTAAAGTTTCTCGTAGGGACGGTGTCCGTACAGAATCAGAATTTGTTCTTTATACAAACACTATTCGTTGCTAATGTTTGTAGAATAAGTTACTTAATGGCATATGTTTTTTTTTGACTCCAATTTCCGTTATAGTAAAATTTTCTTTCAGCGCGAAAAATTGTAAACAACTGACTTCTTAATTGGCACTCAGCCGCGCAGCGCTTTGACGAAACTTTTTGCCTCACATTTGATTTAAAACGAATTTGTACCTGTGGAATTTTCAATTCGATGCAATCTACATCAAACGCTGTACTTCAGTATCAAATGCCGGCAGTGCACTTGTCTTCTGAATTGCAGGTGTACGTGATTGGTGATAGGGCTTTTGCATAACAGCTGCTAATAAAACTGCCAATACTGGTCGTCGTTGGGACAAATTACCGGAGGTATTCACGTTAGTAGAATTTCAAAAAGGCTTGTATGCAGTTTTTTCCTAATCTCTCGTCATTGCTACTTCACTGATAACACTAGCGAATACAGCTTGTTTATTATAAACAATTGAAATAATGATTATGATATGCATGTTTTTCACACAGAAGACTTTGGTGCATTGATATCTCATGCATCGATATTTTACAATAACTGTCGTAATTGGACGGAAAGAAATCCGATTTTTTTAAATTAGAATTGGCTGTTAACGTTCAAAATTAAAAAGAGGCATTGCTAGAAGGCGTCGAATACCAACACTTGTCTCTAAACTTGTCTCTATATTTATTTATATATATATACCATACATGTAAATATAGACCATTTGTTTGGCATCCATAGAGTAAAGTGGGTAAAACCACAGAGTCAAAATCAATTTTTAAGTTTCGACATTCATTTGTGATTTGAAGATATGTTTGTGGGACCAGTAAGCACTTCAAGTCTTCTTTATTCTTCTCTCTACTTCATTTAGGTATGATGTTTCGAAGGAGATGTTCTGGCCTAAGTATAAATACTCATTGACAAACTTGATGTTATAGTGGGGAGCCCACGATGCTAAATGGGGATTTACTCGAGCGTCATAGAGACCTATTGGGTTGCAAAGCTTAGATGATAGATGATAAAAAAAAATGTTATTACTGTATACCTTTTCATCGGTGGGGTGAGCAGCTATGGATGTTCAAAAATGTAAAAAAGAACTGTTACATGGACACACTGGAGCGCGTCGGATATTGATAGCATCCATGTCCTACGTATTTTTAATAATGTACGTATGTTAATCTGATCGTTTGCATGGGGGTGGTCGTACGTAAGATTTGAAAATGACAAAAAAAAAAAATATCGAGCGCGTCAGATTTTCAAAAGGGATGTTAAGTGAACCTAAAATAAAGCTCTCATTCAATATCTGACGATTTGATGTGACGCAAACTCACGGCCGTTATGAGAATGTGAAAAAAAAAATTGTCATATTGAAATACTCAAGCGCGTCAGATTAAGATATATATATGGTTCATCTTTATGACCTAGATGTGCTGTCATATAATCTGACGATTATCTGGAGGGGTTCGCGTAATCTGACAATTAAAAAAAAATTGATCCCAAATCCAGACGTGCTTTTTAGAAAATTACCACAATATCAGTTTCAGAAGTTTTGATAGTAATAGTAGAATCTTCATTTTGTTGGCAAGAAAGAAATGCTATGATTGTCTTCGCTTCTTCATGATCAGGGCATGACAAATCATAATAAATTTATAATTAATTATTATCAGTAACTGAATATTTATGACACAAATCGAGGTAATTTACATAATCCCCTGAACAGCCCAATGATCGATCAACAACTTAGTTACTTACAACTTTTACTTAGTTTGAAAATTTTATACAAAGTCAAATAAAGTTATTTCAATTACTTCTTTACAAACAGGTAAATCTCACGACAAGCCTTTGTATTCTATAAACTATGTAATGACCACCTTCCGGGTCCATCATCAGACCCTGGATACTATCAAAACATAAACTACTTATCAAGACGAATCAAACGAATCCAAACTCGATAGTGTTGCGACGGTTTTTTTATAGAGTTCCTGTGGCCAACTTCCAGCCCCAGCTTCAGATCAGTTCTATGTCATTATAATATTGTATTGTCATGCTGTATACATATGCTTGAAAAATTTCAGTAAAATCGGTTGAAGATATCTGCTTCATAATTGAGGTGCAAGATTCCACCCAAACATACATACATTGCAAGTTAAATAAAAGCTTGTAAAAAAGAGGCCATCTACAATTATAAGGTCAAATTAGGATGGTGGTTGCTCCATATCTTCGAATTATTTCTCTAACACATGAATTAGTACTGATTTATCAGTGTGAATATAAGCATCACATCATCAATATACTTAATAATATACTTAAAAATAATAGTATATTAAACTTTATCGACGAAATTTTGTTACTTCGGCTTGTGACTATCGTCAGATTATATATTTTTCTCTCCCCTTTCCTTACGTCACTCTCAAAATGTCAGATTAGTGGAATATACACTTTTTAGCATGTAATTAACTCACCCTGCCTTAATCTGACGTAGCTCTCCCCTTTCCTTACGTCACTCTCAAAATGTCAGATTAGTGGAATATACACTTTTTAGCATGTAATTAACTCACCCTGCCTTAATCTGACGCGCTCGAGAATGTCTGATGATCATTTTTTTTTACTAATCTGATCCTTTATTCCTTACGCGCTATATATACTATATATACGGGGCTCATATCTGCCACGCTTTAGTAAATTCCGAAATTCCTTCTAGGGCTCCCCTACTATTATTATCTTGAACGAATACTGATTAATGTTCACCGTTTGTCATAACACAGGTCTTATCAAGGTTCATTCGTACACCACACTCTCAACTTTGGAGATCCAGAGTATACAACAAGTATTTCAGGTCTTCATGGCAGTTAGCTATTAACACAATATCATCAGCGAATCTGAGGTGGTTAAGGAATTGACCGTTGACATAGATACCAAGTCCTGACCAATTGAGTTTCCTGAAGATGTGTTCGAGGAGAGCGTTAAATAAATTTGGAGATATAGTGTCACCCTGTCTCACTCCTCTTTTGATTTTGAACACATACATACATGATACATGATTTGGGATACAGAGTCAAATGCCTTGGAATAGTCTACAAACGGTATGTATAATGTTTTCTGATACTCTTTGTATTTTTCAATTATCTGACGAAGTGTAAAGACGTGGTCTGTAGTAGCATAGTTACGTCTAAAGCCGGCTTGTTCCTTTAGCTGTTGGAATTCCAGATCTTTATGTATTCTTTTAAGTAAGACGTTTCTGAATATTTTGTAAGTGGACTGCAGAAGACTGATAATAACTGATATAATTGTTTATATTAAGCGGATCTCCTATCTTGTACAGTAGAGTTATAATAGATGTCTCCCACTGTTTTAGTATTTTTTCTTGTCTGATAATATCGTTGAACAAGCTTGTCATAATAGGTGTTAAGGTGTTAATATATTTTAACGTTTAACATAAACATATATTATCTTAAAGGACCGCACACAGCAAAGATACTATAATATATCTCAACTGCATCATTCTATCACAAGGCGTCTTGCGAGTCGGTGGTTTCTTTCCATATATAGGATGTTTAGTTCTTGCGATGAAACGGATACAGAACTGGCTGTTGTTAGACTTACTAGACAGCTCGTCTGATGACGAATGGGACAGTGAATTGAATTATTATGTTGCATCAAGAAGTAAAAATCGTAAAATCTAGATAGAGGATCACATAACAAACAAGTTAACGACTAAGTTTTGTCGCGGAGTCAAGACCTCCTAGCAGTGAAATATAAATAAATGTATTCCTATATTCTAAAATTCTTATCTTGCAGTAAAACCGTATAATACGTGTAGTCGTGTTGTTATTTCTCAATTTTCAATAACCCTTTGCCGTAGTCGGGTAATAAGGATAGAATACCCTGTGCTTTATCTTAAGATAAAGTCGCCGATTATGTTAACGTTTATTTCAATATCTTAAAATGTCGTTGGTATGTTAAGATATCTTTTACATATCGGTCAGTATCTTAAGATACTCGAATGTGAAATACATATTATATTAATTGTGTGGTGGTCCATTGAAATGTATGATTAGCGATGATAAGATATATTTTTATAGTATCTTCATTGTACCATGTAAAAGTACCATAACACTTTAACAACGTGTGTGTGACGTCACACACACGTTGTTAAAGTGTTATGGTACTTTTCTATGTAACGTGTGACTACGGCTTTTCAAACTTGTTTCATATTTTTTCAGCGTCGATTTTTGTCGTAGTTGGGTTTTAGTTTTTACTTTGATTTATTTAAAATGTTTTGGTGCCGTTATAATATTAATTTCTTTGTAAAATATATTTTAAACTAGCTGAATTCCGCGGTGTTACCCGCGGTCATTGTCGTACCGCGGATAACGCCGCGGGGCGGAGCTAGTCTAAAAAAAAATCGCCTAAGTTACTCCTTATATAATCAGCTAACTATCAATGAAATTCTCGTCAAAATCGGTCCAGCCGTTCCAGAGATTAGCCGGAACAAACAGTCACACAGACAGAAAAAAAATGTAAAAAATGATATTTATTTTGGTACATGTACCGTGTATATGCATTTAGTAAAAAGTGGTTATTTTAATGTTACAAACAGCCACTCCAATTTTATTTATTTGTATAGATACCATAGAAATATAACAATCTTTGAATAAATACTGACAAAGTATTTTAGCGTTTGAATTGCTCGTTGTACTTCGCCTTCCAGCAGTTCTAGAACATCTTCATTTAGAGATCTTCTATTCTGCATATAATTGTTTATAAAATTTTGTTGCAATGTTTAGAATATTATGTCTATTTGTAGTTAATATAACTTGGTTATTTTTCACATTGGGCTCCCATTTTTAACCGACTTCAAAAAAAGGAGGAGTTTCTAAATTCGACTGTATTTTTTTTGTATGTTTGTTACTTCATAACTTGCGACTGGGTGAACCGATTTTGATGATTCTTTTTTTATTTGAAAGCTGGTGCTTCCCGTGTGGTCCCACTTAAATTTGGTCCAGATTAAAGTTGTTTTGTTAAAATTTGTGATTGTCTTTATTTACTACTAGCTGTACCCGCGACTTCGTTCGCATGTGCTTAGATTCAAATTCAAATCTTTTTTCTCAATGTCATCTTCCAATCATTTTTCTGAATTTATAGATAAACAAAACAAAGTAATTTTAAGAAAATCTGTGTGTACGTGTGAGTTTGTAATATAAGAAAATTAATTACAGAATATCTTCATAAACGATATTACTTGTTTTTTAATTTGTGTCAGTGAGTATAGACCGGCTTTGCGCACTGCTTACACGTGACAAAGCTACATAAAGCTGGCCATGAGAGAAATAGGACTTTCGCCGATCTACACCAACACGACTCATAGTCTGTCCCTGGGCTAAACTCACACTTAATGGGAACTGCACACGTTTAAATCTATACGGATAGTTTTTTGGGATGATCGGTATTAGTGGAATACAAACAAGCTGCCCTGCACCACATCCAGTCGACATTTGTGCCTCTATCACGTTTCGTTGGAGCGATATAACTTTTAAATGTATTGTGTGCTGTTAAACAATTTTGGTGAACTCAATTTTCTCATTAAAATTATAGACACTCCAACTTTTAATTTGATAATATATGAGAGGGAAGACCAGTTGCGGGACAAAGAATTTAAAAAACTCAACTGACTTGACTGCCTCGTTGGTCTCGCGGTTGGCGTGTACGACTGCTGATCATGAGGTCTCAGGTTCGATTCCTGGGTCGGACCAAATGTTTGTATGATCTACAAATATTTGTTTCGGAGTTTGGGTGTTTTCTATGTATAATATGTATGTATTTACAAAAAAAAAGTATATATGTATTTGTATCAGTTGTCTAGTACCCATAACACAAGCTCTGCTTAGCTTGGGACTAGATGGCGTTGTGTGTTAAGTGTCCAAAATATTAAAAAAAAAAAAAAAAAAAAAAACTGGATACGTCATAGCTTCATCTTGGTCGACAACACTGTTAATATCAGTATACTCAACTTGTGACCCTTCAACTTGCTCCAAAATAATATTATTTATTTCTATCACTTCTTGGTTTCGAGGTGATAAAATTGCTCGCTCACAAAACCAAGAATCTTCCTGAGTTGTGATATTAGTAAGATTTACATAAACTGATAATATGAGTCATTCAATTTAGTTACAACCTCGCATAAATCATCTCGCAGTGAGATCAGCCTTTCTTCTTTCTAATATCTACGGTCACCTATTTGAAAAGCAAATCGGAAAATTATATGGCGTTTTGGTTTCCTCCTCTGCGCACTCTCATATTAACAGTGAGTTTTAGTTTTGCAATATGAGGCCAAATGGTTGTACTCTTGAGACACGTATTTATTTTGTCAGTTCGGGTCCCCCGTGGTATTACGGGTGGAGTCAGCCTAAAATCAACACCAAACAAAACTGTAATTCCACCGATGGCCCGATCACTTTGGCGAATGTCCCTCAACATCCTGTCTACATCCTCAACTGCCTTGCGATGTGCCATTATACACTCATCGCATGCAATTAAATGACAGTCACGTAGAACTCTCGCTTTGTCACTATCACAAACATGTTGTTCTGTTAATTCTATTTGTAAGGCAATTTTAAAATATCGTGTGTGTAGTTTTATCACCAGGCAACAGTGTCAGAGGATGCAACAGCAAGTGCTGTTTTACCATCTGGTCGTAATTGTGCGAGAATAACTTTTGTGAAATGTTTTTCCCTGTGCCGCTAGAAAAAGCATTTCACCCAAAGAATTATTGGCACTGCTACAAACACGATGGAAAATACTCCTTGTTTGTCCTTTAGAGTCGGAATACCATCGCGAAGAGTATGTAAAAGCTTCTTAGAATCGTAATTACTTTCAGCTGAGTACTCCCGATTACTACACTCTTCGTTAGAAATGGCTTCGGGTAACCATTATTAAGATTATGAATTTCCAACAATAGGCAAAACCATGTCTTAGATTTAATTTAAACAGCGATTAGAAATAATTTCCCGTTGTTGATGGTTCAATTCACTCATAGAAATATTTCGATGCATATCGCGAATGTGATCTTCGGTTAAGTTGTTTTGGTATTTTTGTCGCAACTGGACAGCATCTGAAAGTCACTGCTGCAGCCGCCTGCAGAAAGCCATGCACTGGATGGAACAACAGACAGACAGACAAAAATGTATATCTGATATTCCGATCTTCAAAATAAATTATAGTCTATATGTAGCCGAGGATTGATAGCTATATAATAAAAAATGTTTCATTACAATCCGTTCAGTAGTTTTTGCGTGAAGCCGGACAATAGACAGACAGACATAAAATTCAAAATTATTTTTTTTGGCTTGTGTGGCTTGTATGAATACCCCTAGTTGTATTTTTTTTTTTTTTTTATTCAATGTACAGAATTGAACTCTTCTACAGTTTTATTATAATATATGTACCTAAAGATATTATTGTAAAGCTTCATTAAAATCCATTCAGTAGTTTTTACGTGTAAGAGTATCAAACATCCATCCATCCATCCATACTTACAAACTTTCGCGTTTAAATATTAGTAGGATATTTAAGTCTTCAATGAAAAAGTGAAATATTTTTAATGAGTGTGACAGCCTTGTGACAGCTTTTTTATTTGTTGCCAAGACGCCCGGCGTATTTCTCGCGCATGCGATGTCGAGTGAACCGCCAGACTTCTATACAACCGTTCATCCCCCCTTTAAACCCCCTTACAACCCTTTATCGCATTAAAAAGTAGCCTATGTGTTATTCTGATGTATAGGCTATATTATTGTAAAGTTTCATCCAAATCCGTTCAGTAGTTTTTGCGTGAAAGAGTAACAAACATCCATCCATCTTCACATCCATACTTACAAACTTTCGCGTTTATAATATTAGTAGGAAGTAGGATAGTAGGATTGTTTATTCGTTGAATACCTCTTTTTAACCGACTTCAAAAAAGGAGGAGGTTCTCAAATCGACTGTATTTTTTTTAAATGTTTGCAACCTCATAACTTTCGACTGGGTGAACCAATTTTGATGAATCTTTTTTTAATTGAAAGCTGGTGCTTCCCATGTGGTCCCATTTCAATTTGGTCCAGTTCTGACATGTCATCCATGAGAAAACCATATAAGTCTTAATTTGCAGTAAGTATGTGCGCGACAAATTGACGAAAACTCAATATCACGCCAACCTATTTCTATGATTTTATTTTTATTTGAAAGCTGGTGCTTCCCGTATGGGCCCATTTCAATTTGGTCGTTCTTGAAGTCAGTTTTTTTTTGTTAAAATTTTGTATTATAACAGACCTTCGTTTAGACAATTCTTCTTCAAATATTTTCATTTCGTAGATCTTCCTGTTCCTTTTTATGTGTTTTCGAACTTTCTCATATAACTTTTTAAGTACTTTCCTTTCTTCAGATAATTTATTTGACTTCTCTTCTAGAGCTATTTATGATATCAGTGTCCTAATTTCTTCGGTAATGATGTAGTCTAGTCTATTCTTTTGTGATGTAAGAGGCAACATTTTGGTAGTTTCATGGATGGTTTGGATAAGACTCTCCTATTTGTCCTGAATATTGTTTGCGTTGGCTTTATCGGCGTAATTTTCTGTGTGAAAACATTTTTCAGGAATTTTTGTTTAAGGAGATTAAGGTGTGATTGTTTAGTTTGTAAACTGTTCTAGATTTTTTGATGTTTTCATTAATAACCCATTTTGCTCTAACCATTCTGTGGTCAGTTGGGTGCGTGGTATTAATGTCAATATTATGTACATATTGAATATTAGTTTTTCTGGTGATGGAAAAATCAATCTCATTCTTTGTTGTGCCGTCAGGTGACCTCCAAGACCACTTCTGTTTTGCATGTTTTTGAAAGTGTGAATTAATTATGTAGAGTTGGTTTTCAATACAAAAGTCTATTAGACTTTTACCTCTTTTATTAATTCTTCCATATCCCCAAGAACCCAGAGCGTCGCTATCGTCATGCTTTCATAGTCCAATTTTAGCATTGAAATCTCCAATCAGGATTAAGTTACTTGTTTGTTCAATATGCCATTGATTTATTGAATACACTAGGACATTGTCTACTCGTTAGCTAATAAAATTATACGTTTAGCCTGTCCAACCGCTCGTTAGGATCAAAGATATACAAAGCCTAAGTAAATAGGGATATGGACGGAGGAATTACCTGTGAGAAACTGATAGGCCGATTTGTAAGAACGGAGCGTCAGTACAAGCACAGAATAACTAATAGTATAAGCAGGAGTAGTAAATTGGCAAGAGCGCTAATAACTTAAGAGTAACGGTGACAAAAGTCTGTGGTAGGTAATCTAGTTTATCAAAAAGAAAAAGTAAAATGAAACAAAAGCAATATAGCAGTTTCAAATAACCCAAACAATTTACAGACAATATTCACTATTAGGCTGAGCGCACACTGGAGTCGGTAGACAGTTTCCGGCTAGACAGTTTGTCGGGGCTCGAGTAGGTTGCCGTGAAAAGCGTTGTGGTAGAAGGGACCGTACCACACCAAGGCCACTTCAGACAGTATGTTTTCGACTCGACAACGAAGCCGATCTTACTACCTCGTCTCATGTTCGACAACTTTGCCACGATAGGTGTTTTAAACATATACATTAGTAAAATTAGCCAACTTTTTTTACTATGAAAATCGAGCAAGGCCTGGGAAGAAGTGGCCACTGAAATGGATTGCTCAGACTCTCTGTTCGGTCTCATAATATTCATATCATTTATTTTCATTCCACAACCTCATATCACATACCTCTGTGATCGAAAATTAGGAA
Organism: Diaphora mendica; assembly: GCA_949125395.1. NCBI lineage: Eukaryota > Metazoa > Arthropoda > Insecta > Lepidoptera > Erebidae > Diaphora > Diaphora mendica. The sequence continues at coordinate 29,687,827 of OX421312.1, read as the reverse complement.
TACGGATTATCACCACCCCATTAATCTCATGGATATTGGGAGAACTGACTAAGTGCGCAAACTACATGGCACAACAGCATTGCAATGGAAAAGAAAACTTGACACAAACACTGTACCAATTCATCTGGTCCTTGGGGCCAAAATCCAAAAATCTCTTTCTGAGGACTGATGATTGTGTTTCATCGTACAATTATTTGACTTGGGTAGAAATAGAGCCTATATATAGACTTAATACACACATCAAAAGTGTCTAGGGATCAAGCATTTTTATGCGGATTTCTTGAGATTGAGATGTGGCTTTGGCCCTGGCCTGCTCAGTCGCCAGACTTGAACCCGATTGAGCATGCATGGGATATGCTACAGAGAAGAGCTCTGCCGAATATGGAGGGTATCCAGTCGCAAGAAGACCTTTTTTTGTTGTTGCAACGAACATGGGCGGCCATTCCACAGCGTGATTTGGATGAACTCATTTTGAGTATGCCAAACCGATTCTTGTGTTGTTAGTGTTCGCGGTAGAAACACGGATTATTAATTGTTTAAGTTACCTAATAAAATTTTAAAGAAAACTGTTATTTCAGTCTTTTTTTCGAACTTTAATGTTAGTGGTTCAAATGTCAAAAATCCCTTTATTAGGAAAATGGCAAATTTCTTTATTAATGCAAAGGTGACTTGGTTTATCATTACTGTGACAAACGAAAACACTTTATTTGATGAATCCTTAAAGAAAATTTTAATTAATATCAATCAGGAGAAAAGTTATTGCAAAAATATATGTTGATCCCTAGACACATATGTTGATCCCTAGACACTTTTGATGTGTGTAGTAACTACTCTATACCTTCCAATATATGTAAGTATAATTACTACAGTAAACTACCCCCTATACTCCTAAACAACACCGTCGTTTTAAGTGGTCGTCATAAGTGGTGGTATGGCTCTTACTACCAATAACAAATATTACCAGGCTAGTTCAGAGGCTATGCACCACGCTACAGCACTTGCATAACTTTGTTAATGCTCTCAAACAAATTTCAAACGTGAAACTTGTTGTTTTAATATATTTAGCAAAATACAGAGTGTAGTTATACTGTTATAAACAATTAGAATTTATGAACCACTTTTAATTGATTCTATCGAAGTATCGATGATGGAAAACGTGGTTTTGAATACAATCGAGAACAAGGTTTGTGTTATCTTTGCAATAAAAGCTTTTACGTACCTAGAATAAACACAGAGTTGATACTTCTAGTTTAATGCTTCTGAGACAAGTAAAATGCCAGTGTTTTAATAATATTGTTATTATATAATCTCGATATAAATACGTGAAGCAAAAACTTTGTATCCCTTTTTACGACACACAAGGAATATGTAACTTGCACAGTAACCAGGTTATATGGAAGAGGATGACGGAAAGCTAAAACATTCAAAAAAAAATTAATGGAATTTCTACCACCGAGCGATCACTATAATAGTTCTAATAAATAAAACAACGACCGATTAGTTACACAAGCTTGAAGGACAGATTTACATATCTATAATTATTTATTATTTTTAGGATTTTGCTTCACGCCGAATATTAGAATAAATATATAGTAAAGAAAACTTAGAATGTCGTAAAGTTAATGTGTACAATTAGATTTTTTGTAATGTTTAAATTAATTCATCGTGTCGGTGACGCGGTGACGCAAACTCATAAGACTTTCGCCTACCAAAAAATGGTTAACGCGGCTAAAGAAGTTTTCACTTCAATTACGCCATTTCCTCATTCATTGTCTTTGTTACGTTAATACGTTGAACAAAACGCATAGGCGCCATGAAATTTACGGCGCTTACATCAGTTTGTTGGCGAGAAAAGTATCCCTGATATACACACATCAAAAGTGTCTAGGGATCAACATATGTGTCTAGGGATCAACATATATTTTTGCAATAACTTTTCTCCTGATTGATATTAATTAAAATTTTCTTTAAGGATTCATCAAATAGAGTGTTTTCGTTTGTCACAGTAACGATAAACCAAGTCACTTTTGCATTAATAAAGAAATTTGCCATTTTCCTAATAAAAGGATTTTTGACATTTGAACCACTAACATTAAAGTTCGAAAAAAAGACTGAAATAACAGTTTTCTTTAAAATTTTATTAGGTAACTTAAACAATAATTAATCCGTGTTTCTACCGCGAACACTAACACAAGAACATCGGTTTAGCATACTCAAAATGAGTTCATCCAAATCACGCTGTGGAATGGCCGCCCATGTTCGTTGCAACAACAAAAAAAGGTCTTCTTGCGACTGGATACCCTCCATATTCGGCAGAGCTCTTCTCTGTAGCATATCCCATGCATGCTCAATCGGGTTCAAGTCTGGCGACTGAGCAGGCCAGGGCCAAAGCCACATCTCAATCTCAAGAAATCCGCATAAAATGCTTGATCCCTAGACACTTTTGATGTGTGTAGTAAGCGCTCTAGCGCTGTTTGTTTTAACAGTTTGTTAGACCATATAACTAATGCACATATAACAAAGCGCTGCAACACGCTGTTAACGCTCGATTTTACTATTCATAAAAATCATGATACATTGTGTTTGAAACCTAACACGGATAAAGAAAAACTGTGATGGGAGTAAAACTACGAGAAGTTGCATTTATGTATAAACTAAGGAATAATGCCACGGCTAATAACATTAGCCTTGGTCACAGATTGACTTGCAACTTTGCACGTGGTCAGGTTATTTCCTTTTCCATCACGAAATGGGAAAGTTTAAATAGTAACTTTAATATTATGTCGGCCACTCGGCGGAAGGGGGCAGCCTTTCATGTCATTTCCACCCTACCTCACCTATGGACACTACACACACACACACAGCTTCATGCGTTAAAGGGTTGCAGGAATTCTCGCAACCCAATCCTAAAATGATATTGAAATTTTGAGTTCGTTTGATTTCATTAGCTTTTTACTTTTTAATTGACTAGCTAACTCGCACAACTACGACTGTGCGTTAGCACGAATGGGCTGTTCAATATTAAAATAATGGACGAAATGGTCCAGCTGCTCACGCGTGATGCCGTTACTAATGACATTGAATGAAATGAATTAATTTTTTAACACAGTACTTTATGACCGCTAGAGGACGCCATATTAGATTCAGTGACACGTCATATAGCCTATAACCAGCGGACGATAAAGACGCTTCTCTAACGATATCCCATTTGTCCGGTTCTAATAAGTAGTTGAGGAGCTATGAGGGAACAGATGAACATACATACGTAGCCTGTCAAAATCATAACCCTCCTTTGGCTTTGTCGTAGTCGGGTAAAAACAAAGTCCTCCGCTGCGTCTGTCTGTCCGCGATAAACTCAAAAGCACGGATTTTGACGCGGGTTTTACTAATGGATAGAGTGATTATTGAGGAAGATTTTCGCAAATAATTTGTTAAATTTTTGAGTAATGGCTAAAATATAACGATATTTGTTAAAAACGTTGGAAAAAATTAAGCCGCACAATATCTTCTCGGGATAACATAGGCTATATTATATTTTCCGTAAAGAGCCCGTGCGAAGTCGGAGCGGGTTGCTAGTATACATATATTTTGCTTACCTTACCCTCATTAACCCGGAAAATTTCGTACAGTCAAATCTTGTGTTCAGTTACTAGCCGATGGTGGGAAACCAACAGCATCGCGACTTATCAGGTCTACTTGAAATAGACACAAAAGAAATATTCAAATTGGCCCTGTCGTTTAAGAACAGTTAAGTGACAAACACCCGTACACAAGAATTATATATATTAAAATTTATAGGAGTCATTTTAATAGGTAACATTTGACAATTCATCAAAATTGAACATCGTAACCTTGTAACGTCGGGCACAAAATAATATATTTTTTGAATTTTTTCGTTTTGTTAGAACAGCACAATTGCTTAACTTTTTTCAATTACGATTACATATTTATTGTAATAATGACCGATACGAGTTATTTTACGATTTGCTTTAACTAATAAACCATTCTAAACATAATAAACAATTTCTGATCTAAAGAACTGAACGTCGTTACAATGTTGCGTCAGTTAAGTCTTTTTCTTTTTAAACACTAGGGATGTTACTCTAGAAATCGAAAGCTGATAAGTAGAATCGAATGCAATGATTACTTGTGAAGAAATATCACCATAAATTAATAACCACGTTGTGATTATAATCTATACATAGAATAAAAACGTAACAGGTCCAATTCTGTACATTACATATTTAGAAATTTTTTTTTGGAGGGCTCTCTATAATCGATACTTTGTCTGTCTGTCTGTATCTTGGCCGCGCATCACGCCGAAACTACTGAACGGATTCAAATGTAACTTGGCATGATTTGAGTTCATACTACGAGGTAGGACATAGGATACTTTTTATTCCGAAATTCAGCACGACTTTCATCCCCTCTCTCTAGGAAGGAGAGAGGGGATGAAAGTCAAAATACGTACTTAGTTGTAATTCAATAATACATAGTCCGATTTCATTCATTATTTTTTTGCTAGAAAGAAAAAAATAAAAGATAACGGGAAAAGTGTTTTTTTCGTCCGCGAGTGTACACTGCCTGTGGGAAGCTGAGACAGATATGTAAATATGGCGGTACGAAGTTCGCCGGATCAGCTAGTAAAACATAATTATATTTATTATTCTTTTAACTAACTATAAAAATACAAAAAATAACTAAATAAAAAAATCATTGATGTTAGGTACAATTTAGGTGGCATGTTGCTGGCAACACCAGTGCCTGTCGATGACGCCATGATAACATGACGCCAATATAGAATATGTTTCAAGTCCGTATCGATTCATTCACTTTTAATCGATGTTTTTAAGCAGGTCACCTCACTATGAAGATAAAACTGGCAGACGTCAAATGTTACCTATTAAAATGACTTAGTTTTAGGTATGTGATTACCATATTCCTGCATTATTGCATTATCTGCATTCAAAATGAGTGTAGTGACCGTCCCTTGGATCTGCTCATACTTTCCATTAGGCAGAGTAAAGTCAATTTGGCAGACTCATATATATAAAAGAAAACAGAATAGTCTTTCAGAGACCCAGTAGGGGAACGGGTATCATGTCCCTCCAACGCAAAGGGAGCATCCTCCGACCAGGCGAGGTGATCATGCCTGGCGGGCTAAAAGTTGATGTTGGGAAGTTGTATATATGCTAATCGGTGCGAGAATTTCTATTGCGCGATTCAGGATTATTAGTGGTGTATACTCCGCGTAGTAACGTCACTCTGTAGTTTGGTGTATTTTCGATAGATGGCGCTGTAGTATGTTGTTGTTGCGCTGTATGTGGAATTCGCCGCAGACCCTAACGTTATATTTCACTCACCAGTTATACGCTGCATGATCGACAGCATTGCAGGGAGAGTCGGCGCGTATATAGTCACATGCGGCGACATCGGCCGCTTCAGTTTCATGTTCTTATGGTCGTGATCCTCTTTGGGGGGAAACGCGTACGGTTTGTACTCAATTTGGTGCTTTCCTGTAGGTGTGCATGATGTAGTCAAGCAGTTTGCAGATATACAGAAGCAGTTTACCCTGAAAAAAAAGGCTAGTTAATGACTAGGTACTTTAGTCATCAAAAAGTTTGAGACTGGTCAGCTTGGAGACTGTCTGTTGCGCAGTATGGGGTCGCGCGTTGTCGTGAATCAGCTACAAGAGCTGGGGTTGGAAGCTCTCCCTCATCCGCCATACTTACCAGACCTTGCACCTACCGACTATTACTTTTTCCAAAATTTAGACAACTTTTTAGTGGGTAAAAAATTCAATTCCCGAGAGGCACTTTTTACCTAGACAAGACCTATCACGTACGTTAACTGCTAGACCAACGAGGCAGTCGAGGCAACGAGCTCAAATATATATGGTCCAAGAGCTGATAACGAATTTTGAAAAGATTCTTTACTCAAGCTGAAATTGTGAAAATATACAATACAGCATATAAGCAGTACAAAATGCCTTTGAAGAGTTTGTTGCCTCCCGTCCAGCTGATTTTTACAAGAAGGGCAATAAACTGCCAATGCGTTGGCAAAGATGCGTCGATTGCATGGGTGATTACTTCGAATAACAGAAATAAAAAAGGTTGAAAAAATAAGTATTTCACTCATTGCATACAAAACGGCAATTTCATAGGTAAAGACCTATTATAAAAATCAATAGATGTTCGTTTGTCTCGCTAAAACTCGAGACAGCTGGGCCGATTTTAGCTGATTTTGGTTTTGAAATGAAGAGAAGTCAAATAATTTAAAATATGCATAAGCAATTAAGATAGTGAACAATCAATTAGGTCATCACTAAAAGAGGTAAAGTTTATGAAATGTAAGGAGTCTTAAGGAATCTTTGGACCATTGGACCGAAAATGCTAAAAATTATCTTGCTAATAGAAAGCTAAATTATTTGTGAGTGTCATAAGTTATTCTATTTATTAATTCGAAAAATGAATACCGAGCTATTCGCGGAACCACGGGCAAAAACAGCAAGATAGTAATTATTGTAAATAGTCTAATCGGTGCCTGAAAATTCTGAAGATTATGATATAGCATCTGCTGATAATAAGTATAACTTTTTGGGAAATGGTATTTTTTTTAACATGGGTGTATGTATGTGTACCTATAGAAGATTTTTAATTCGCTACGCTACGCTATCAATTTTCAAAAACTAAAACAAAAACACGGTAGTACATAATAAATTAAATTACACAGGCAAAGGTAAAAAAATATTCGGCTTCAAATCAAAATATTCTCGGGAACCAGAATTCACCGGGGCGCATATTTGTTACTGCAATCCAGGCTGGACTACACAAATCCAGTCTAAAATTTGAAAAAGATACCCGCCAAGTGCCAATAAAGGTTTGCGTACTAACGAAACAGATTCAAAAACAACACCGAAAAATCGTTTTGATTTAATAACGACGCGGGGAAGCGTAATTGCTGAAACCCGAAAATATCGAAAATACGTTTTTACACCGATGGAATCAGAAAAAAATCTGTATCGAATGGACAGACTCTCGTTGCTCAAGCACGAAAATAATTGTGCTCAGTGTAGAATATTGTTTTTTTTTAAATTAAAATTTTACGCTTTTATTGCTGTAATCGACCGTGAAACTAGTGTTTTTTGGAGTGAAGGTACTTACACCCTTTGATCGATCGTAATCTAAAGTATGACCATGATTACTACGATAATGCGACAACATTTTTAGACACACTCAGGTAACAGCGTTTATGCGGTATATAATAATATACACTCTAAAGGTTACAACATTTCAAATAATGACGTTATGACAGTAGCAGAGAAGACTGCTAATGGTAATAATAAAAATAATGATTCTCAGTAAAAAATCTAATTATCTACCTACTCCTCGGCGATTTCGGCCACGGCGCGGCGGCCAGTCTAAACGAAAACCAGATAACTACGAAGGACATCTTATAGTGCACAAGTGTGTGCGCAAACACAGGCCCACCTTCTGTTCCATCACTCTCACATGCCGATGGAACGGCTATCCGACACGATCGGAAGAGATCAGATGCAGGACGGATGAAGAGCTCTCCGAAGGACGAGGGTGAAGACTTTGAGCTAATAATAGTCAATACAAATAAATAAAACAGAAGTCTGTTTGAAATTTCAAATTAACAGCAGCACGAAGTATATGCATACGGTACTTTCGTAAAAAGAAAAAAAATGTCTGTCTGTTTGTGCCCGCTAATCTCTGTAACAGCTCGACTTCGACGGAACGACTCAGCTACTTTTTTAGGCCAGGCTCGCTCCGCGGCATTACCCGCGGTTGTTGAATAACTCAATAACACTTGTTACCTAGACAAGACCTATCTTCTTCTTCTTCCTAGCATTTATTATTCCCAAGATTTGGGGTGGGCTACTAGTTCAACCGGTTTTACCTGAATATCAGTTTTTACACGGAGCGACTGGCATCGGACCTCCGCAACCCTGAGGGCGAACTAAATTCGATGATTGAACTAGTTGTCAGTATATTTGAGGGCACTGACTTCTAGACAAGACCTATCACGTACGTTAAATGCTAGACCAACGAGGCAGTCGAGGCAACGAGCTCAAATATATATGGTCCAAGAGCTGATAACGAATTTTGAAAAGATTCTTTACTCAAGCTGAAATTCTGAAAACATACAATTTCGTCAATTGGCGAATCCAGTCCTGGGAGTCTTTTAAAGAGTTAGTGGTTATTTCGCTACTGTGCAGCATATAAAATTTGCTTAACTAAATTAAATTAAATTAAAATTGATTTATGATGTATTAAAAAAAAAACTACTTACTAGATCTCGTTCAAACCAATTTTCGGTGGAAGTTTGCATGGTAATGTACATCATATATTTTTTTTACTTTTATCATTCTCTTATTTTAGAAGTTACAGGGGTGGGGGGGACACATTTTACCACTTTGGAAGTGCAGTGAAGCAAACTATTAAGTTTAGAAAAAAATGATAATAGAAACCTCAATATCATTTTTGAAAAACTATCCATAGATGACACACACGTATGGATTTGATAACAAAAAAAAAATTGAGTTTCAGTTCTCAGTATGAGGACCCCCAAAATTTATTGTTTTTTAGGGTTCTGTGTCAAAGGCAAAACACGGAACCCTTATAGATTCATGTCTGTCTGCTGTCTGCCTGTCCGTCCGTATGTCACAGTCACTTTTTTCAAAAACCATAAGAACTATACTGTTGAAACTTGGTAAGTAGATATAATCTGTGTACCGCATTAAGAGATTCACAAAAAAATAAAAAAAAAACAATAAATTTTGGGGGTCCCCATACTTAGAACTGAGACTCAAAAATTTTTTTTTTCATCAAGGCCTGTAGTGGGGTATCTATGGATAGGTCTTCGAAAATGATATTGAGGTTTCTAATATCATTTTTTTCTAAACTGAATAGTAAAAAGTGTCCTCCCCCCCCCCCCTGTAACTTCTAAAATAAGAGAATGATAAAACTAAAAAAAAAGTCGCGTGTGACGTGGGTAACCAGATAGGAACGAAGTTCCTTATCATAAAATATTTATTTCAAGTTCTATTCAAGGTATAAAGAAAATAATTATTCGGGTATACATTTTTTATCATGATTTTTTTTATCGATAAAAAAAAAAGGAGGCGTTTACTATCGCAGAGAATTGAAGTGAAAGATAGATAGAATACAATTTTAAATGTACTGTATAACAGAATTTTAAATACACGATATAATTTAGAATCGTTTTGCTGATATTTCAGAAAAAACAATAGAAATTTTACCATAGTTCACACCATCATCATCATCAACATCATAAACTGTTTAATGTAATGATAGTGGTCTTAGTTGTGGGTTACTAATCTTTTCATTATAGAGTTATTCCGTACTTGTTACATGCAACTTGCAGATTATATAAATTTTTCGTTCATGAAATAAATAAATAAATATTTCGGACATTTTTTTTTTGTAAATACATACATATTATACATAGAAAACATCCAAACTCCCAAAAACAAATATTTGCAGATCAAAAATAATTCGATCATACACGGGATTCGAACCCGAGACCTCACATCATTTTCATACGCTACCATTTTGACACCGAGGTGTAAATCTTACTTTGTGGATGTTTTTTGCCGGCTAGGGTACCCCTCCACAACGCCGCATAAGGAAATTCGTCCAAAAAATTGATATACATTACCATGCAAACTTTCACCGAAAATTGGTTTGAACGAGATCTAGTAAGTAGTTTTTTTTAATACGTCATAAATCGTAAACCGCAAAAAAACACTATTATTAAAAACATCGATCAAAGTTACAACGAACTACAAGAACTTTTATATTATGTTACTTGCTGCTTCGGAACCCTTCATGGGCGAGTCCGACTCGCACTTGGCCGCTTCTTTTCTATTTTTGTGTGAAAATCTTAATGCGGTTTACAGAATACATCTACTTACCAAGTTTCAACATTATAGTTCTGATAGTTTCGTAAAAAAGTGGCTGTGACATACGGACGGACGGACAGAGAGACAGGCGGACAGACTGGCAGACATCACGAATCTATAAGGGTTCCGTTTTTTGCCTTTGGCACGGAACCCTAAAAAGTATCCTGAAATGCAAATGTATCAAAAATTCAAAAAAATGTTTAAATGATGTAAGTACCGTAGGTATAAGCTTTCATATACATTTAGTTAAAAGCTGTTAATTTGAAATTACAAACATACACTTATTTTATTTATTAGTATGGATTGGTGCTGGGGTGTGGGGACAATGGTTGCAATAGTCTCCATTACATAAACTTTAATAGACTAGGTAGTGATTTAAGTATACTATGTCTCGATAGTTCTACTCGTAATAAAAGAATAAATTAATATTGAGAAAATAGCACGGGAAACCAATGAATAATTTAATAGTGCCATCGACGATAATTCGATATTGTTGGCGTATTGGCCCTTATGCCGTTGCCTGCCTCTAAATACCTAGTAGCGTGTTGAAGCCTAGAAATATTTTTTGAGAGCATCCTTCATTGTAATAATTTAAAACCATTCGTTTAAAATCTTAATGTGGCTATCTAGAACACAAATAAGCATTGTGAGATATTTTTATGTAAGTACTAACTGTTTCCCGCGGCTCCGCCCGCGTGTATGTCGGTTATCGCTGCAAATAGTAGCCTATGTGTTATTCTGATGTATAAGCTATATTACTGTAAAGTAAAGATTTGGATAAAAATCGAAATCCGTTCAGTAGTTTCATCTACACTTACAAACTTTCGCGTTTATAATATTAGTAGGATGCACTTACAAAATATATCAATTCGTATTGGGTAACAACCAGACTAATGAAAATAGACGTATATGCATAAAATATTTGTATCGCACGGGACGGCAGTCGAATGCATTAACGCAACAGCATATTTGACAACGTGGAATGATGGAAGATGGTGATTCATTTTTGCATTGACTGTTTGGAGTTTTTCCATTACCTACCTACTGTCGAAATATCTCTATTTTTTAAAAGTCTATTTAATTACCAACGTGGTTTTGTTTAGCTCACAAATAATGGAATAACTAGGTTTTTGGCTACGTCTGTTTTTGTCATAACGGGATTGTTTTTAAACTAATGTTGTAAATTGTGATGTACCTAAACCTAATTGAATAAGTCTGTAAAAGTAGACGAACAAATAAAAATATAATCAGTCGTGATGCAAGTTCTTCAAAATTCTTGATTTGGAACATTTGCGGACATATTTTATTAATTTTTTTTGGAACGAAGTTCCTTATGGGGCGTTGCGGAGGGGTACCCCAGCCGGCAAAAACGTCCATAACGTAAGATTGACGCCTCGGTGTCAAAATGGTAGCGTATGAGAATGATGTGAGGTCTCGGGTTCGAATCCTGTGTAGGATCAATTTTTTTTTTGATCTGCAAATATTTGTTTTTTGGGAGTTTGGATGTTTTCTATGTATAATATGTATTTATTTACAAAAAAAATTCGAAATATTTATTTATTTATTTCGTGAACGAAAAATTTATATAATCTGTAAGTTGCATGTAACAAGTATGGAGTAACTCCAGAACTTGAAATAAATATTTTTCTATAAGGAACTTCGTTCCTATCTGGTGTCCCACGATACCACACGACTTTTTTTTAGAATATTAATAGTAAAACACTAATTAACAGCAATTAATTATTGAAACATGTGAGTTCAAGCAATTGAGTATGTAAACTCTAAATTAAAAATTATTCAACATTATCTAAAAATAAAAATTGGAATATCACATTTAAACATTGTTTAATTGTGTACCTTTCTGTTGGGTTTACTTAATTTTATTATGAAATCACAATCTACTAGCTGAACCACGCAACTTCATCTGCGTCTCTTTTAAATCACGCTCGGCTCCTATTGGTCTAATCGTGATGTTATTTATATAATCAATACCGAACATAGGCACACCAATAAAACACATATTTAAAAAAGACGGGAAAATCCAGTAAATAGTTTCGGAGTTCATTGTGAGCAACAACGTGACTCGAGAAATATACAGTGTTACAGGGTAAGTCGACCTATTCCCGTTAAGGGCGTGTAGTTGACATCGTTTTTGACTGATTTCACGAAAAATACCCTATCCTAAATCTATAACGTTTTTGAGATATTTGAATTTAATTGTTTTTACATAAAATGCCCGATTTTCGACTGTCAGCTTAGATATTTTGAAATGTGTAGGTGTTATTATAATTATTATTTTATTTTTACATGTAAAATAAGATGCTTTATAACCTTAATAACCAATATTATACGTATTGTTAACACATAAGTTGTTGTAGACGATTTAATCTAAAAAATAAAAATAAAAATTTTGAAAGTTTATTTTTCTTCAATTGATATCTAAAAAAAATATTATAACGCCTGTTCTGCAGATGTGCTTAAAAATATCTATATTTCATCAGCTATCCAACGAGGTATAAGAATCTAGGGTTTTATAAAAAAAAACTAAAAAAAAAACTTAGTTGCGAACCGCCAGGTCGCAATTCTAAAAGTCCCAGCCAATTGTTCTTTAAGGTTAATGCGGTGCCTGCGATCGAGACACCTTACGATTTGTGCAAGTGTGAGTGAGAAAAATAATGTGCAAATGTGTTTTGTGTACGTTTTGTATTAAGTTGTTATTGTTAGTCTGCTTATGTGATTCGTCCGTGGTAGATGTGATATTATTTTGTTATCTGTTTCCTACTTGACTCGTCTGTGTTTCTGTCTGTTTCTTCTGATTTAAGATTGCTGTACTTGTAAACTGGAGTCTGATTTGTGCTTGTGATACGTAACTGTTGAAGATGACAACCTACACGAACGAGGAATATGCTGACATGTTAATTTGCTAGGGATTCTGAAATTGTGTGTCTGTACATGCTCGTAATGAGTACATAAGACGCACTCTCCGGAGTGCCGGACGTGAGCGTGTTCGACGGAATTTATCAAAGACTTCGCGAAACTGGCTCCGTTTCAAAACAAACGACATACAGACTTGGGAAGACCTCTTTAATAGTTCCGTATCACAAGCAGAAATCAGACTCCAGTCAAGCACGGCAATCTTATATCAGAAGAAACAGACCAAAAACACAGACGAGTCAAGTAGGAAACAGATAACAAAATAATATCACATCTACCACGGACGAATTACATAAACAGACTAACAATAACAAGTTAATACAAATCGTACGCAAAACATACTTGCACATTATTTTTCTCACTCACACCTGCACAAATCGTAGGGTGTCTCGATCGCACGCACTGTAACCCTGTATATGTATATATAAAATTCTCGTGTCACAATGTTAGTTACCATACTCCTCTGAAACGGCTGGACCGATTTTTATGAAATTTGGTGTGAATATCGGATAGGTATGAGAATCGACCAACATCTATTTTTTATACCATTTTTTTTCTAATTTTTATGGCAAAACAACGTTTGCCGGATCAGCTAGTATGTATATAATAGATTTACTTTAACAACACTGTTTCGGTTTACATTTGTTGATTCGGTAAAATTATATGTAAAATTTATATATAGACATGAGCCTAACTGTCAGGTCACGACTCTAGATGTCCTAGACTGTTCTAGTTTTCTAGACTCCTAGTCATTCTTATATCTGTTCTATCCGTCATAATATTTCTACCTTTAATTCAAAATTTGAGGTCAGTGCAACAAGTTTTCTTTGCTATTCCTAATTCAAAAGCGAAAAAATATCAAAGTGAGCAACGATAAAAATTAATATCAAATACTCAGGTCTATAAATACCTTTAAGCTGAAACAACATCAAACTTCTATGTTAACGCAATCAAAAGAAACAGCAATTTAAGCCCCAAATTTTGAAAGTCGCAACTACTCGCAAGGGAATCACAACCTACAGGGTACTTCCCGTGAACTCAGAATCTTGAAATTTGGTACAAAGCAGGGTCATATAGCACAGATAAAGGAAAAATTGCGAAAAGCATAACAAAAGTGTCTAGGGATCAACATATGTGTCTAGAGATCAACATATATTTTTGCAATAACTTTTCTCCTGATTGATATTAATTAAAATTTTCTTTAAGGATTCATCAAATAAAGTGTTTTCGTTTGTCACAGTAACGATAAAGCAAGTCACCTTTGCATTAATAAAGAAATTTGCCATTTTCCTAATAAAGGGATTTTTGACATTTGAACCACTAACATTAAAGTTCGAAAAAAAGACTGAAATAACAGTTTTCTTTAAAATTTTATTAGGTAACTTAAACAATTAATAATCCGTGTTTCTACCGCGAACACTAACAACACAAGAACATCGGTTTGGCATACTCAAAATGAGTTCATCCAAACACGCTGTGGAATGGCCGCCCATGTTCGTTGGAACAACAAAAAAAGGTCTTCTTGCGACTGGATACCCTCCATATTCGGCAGAGCTCTTCTCTGTAGCATATCCCATGCATGCTCAATCGGGTTCAAGTCTGGCGACTGAGCAGGCCAGGGCCAAAGCCACATCTCAATCTCAAGAAATCCGCATAAAAATGCTTGATCCCTAGACACTTTTGATGTGTGTACTCGCAAGGGAATCAAAACCTAAAGTCTAATTCCCGTTGACATACAAAATTGAAATTCGGTAAGAAGCAATAGCTTACAGCACAGGTAACAAAAAAATCAGAAAACTTTTACTTATTTGTTCAGTTTTTTTTAGTTTTAACCGTCTACAACGACTTATTTATTCATTTTACGTATAATATTGGTTATTAAGGCCTTAAAGCATCTTATTTTACAAGTAATAATCAAATCTACTTATTTTACTTAAAATATCTAAGCTGACAGCCGATAATCGGGATTATTTTGTAAAAAAACAATTAAATTCCAATATCTCAAAAACGGTTAGATTTAGGATAGGGTGTTGCATAGTAAAATCAGTCAGAAACGATGTAAACTACACGCCCTTAACGGGAATAGGTCTACTTAACCAGTAACCATGTATATATTAGGTCTTTACCTATGAAATTGCCGTTTTGTATGCAATACGTGAAAGTACTTATTTTTCAAACTTTTTTATTTCTGTTATTCGAAGTAATCACCCATGCAATCGACGCATCTTTGCCAACGCATTGGCAGTTTATTGATGCCCTCCTTGTAGACTCTCTGTTGCGCAGTATGGGGTCGCGCGTTGTAGTGAAGCAGCTGCAAGAGCTGGGGTTGGAAGCTCTCCCTCATCCGCCATACTCTCCAGACCTTGCACCTACCGACTATTACTTTTTCCAAAATTTAAACAACTTTTTAGTGGGTAAAAAATTCAATTTCCGAGAGGCAGTACAAAATGCCTTTGAAGAGTTTGTTGCCTCCCGTTCAGCTGATTTTTACAAGAAGGGCATCAATAAACTGCCAATGCGTTGGCGAAGATGCGTCGATTGCATAAGTGATTACTTCGAATAACAGAAATAAAAAAGTTTGAAAAAATAAGTACTTTCACTTATTGCATACAAAACGGCAATTTCATAGGTAAAGACCTATTATATAGGTACATCTATACTATATCTATACTTAATACTCGTATTATAAGCTGAAGAGTTTGTTTGTTTGAGGGCGCTAATCTCAGGAACCGCTGGTCCGATTTGAAAAAATATTTCAGTGTTGAATAGTTTATTTATCGAGGAAGGCTATAGGCTTATATATCATCACGTTAAAACCAATAGGAGTGGAGCACAAATGAAGAATGTTACAAAAACGGGGCAATTATTTACGATACGGGCAATAGGAGACGTAATGGGTCAGCTAGTATTAAATAAATAATATATTTCGAACATCTAACACAATGCCATCTAGTCCCAATCCAAGCAGAGCTTGTATATTATGGGTACTAGATAACTGATATAAATACATATATATATAGATTTTTTTTTCTTTTATAACCACATACCTAATGTACATAGAAAATATCCAAACTCCGAAACAAATATTTGCAGATCATACAAATATTTGTTCTGACCCGGGAATCCAACCCGAGACCTCAAGCACAGCAGTCGCATACGCTACCACTGCGCCACAGAGGCAATCTATACTAATATTGTAAACGCGAAAGTTTGTGAGTATGGATGGATGGATGGATAGATGGATGTTTGTAACTCTTTCACGCAAAAACTACTGAACGGATTTGGATGAAACCACAGTAATATAGCTTATACATCAGAATAACAACGCTACAATTTGCCGCAATAACCGACATATACGCGGACAACAACTAGTTATAAATAATTATAATAAATCTTGATTGTACACCAGACTAATTACAAGTTTAACTTAAAACTAAAGAAGTCTAAGGGGCGGCCTAATCTCTTACAGGCAACCATGGTATAAATACGTAAAGCAAAAACGTTCCACCCCTTTTTACGAAAATATGCAAACTGAGCAGTATGAAATTAGGCACAGTTAACGTTTATATGGAGGAGGAGTATAGAAAGCTAAAAAATAATAATTTAATAAATTATGGTCGAAATTCGGCCTCTGGGCGACCACTTGTGAAATACAAATCTCTCTTGCCACTAACGCAATGCAGCTTGTCAAATATTACTTTTTTATCGCTTGACATGGTTCTAGCCAGTATTCTGCATGAGACATGTTTTTAACCGACTTCAAAAAAGGTGGTGGTTATCAATGCGACAGTTTTTTTTATGTTTGATACCTCATAACTTTCGACTGGGTGAACCGATTTTGATAATTCTTTTTTATTTGAAAGCTAATGCTTTCCGTGTGGTCCCGTTTCAATTTGGTAGTGTTCTTCAAGTCGCTTTTTTTTTAAAAAATTGTGATTATGTCAGTTAAATGTACCACATAAAATATAGCCAATTCCGCTTTGCGATACTTAAGGGCTCTGTTGGGTGCAGCAAACTTTTCAGATGAAAGCTTTACTTCATTTCCTAAGATATATAACGTTTAAATCGCTCGAAATGTCAAAGCTGGACATCCCAATACTTTTGATAAAATGTAAGAAGACATTCTCGAATTCTGCAGCCAACATGTGTCATTTATGTAGCAAAAATGTTCTGTATTTTTCACAACCACCGCAACCGTAGTTTATAAAATATTTGACAACCAGTTATAAGTTTTGAAGATTTCTTTTTTGTTTTCGTTTAAAAATATGAATGAATACCTATCAAACCCGTTTAGGTGAATCGGAGTGAGGTCGTCAAAGATCAGTGAAAATAAGTTTAAAATAAAACCCACCTAAAATAAATCCCTTTAATTCTAATTACGGAGCAATATAAATTTTTAATGGTCCGGGCTGTTTGAATAGAATACATAAGAATACACATGTGTTTTTATACTCTTTATACGTACACTAGTTTAAACATCGCTGCTGTGTACTTATGTCGTAGAATATTATATTATACTAGTTGTTGCCCGCGGCTCCGCCCGCGTATATGTCGGTTATCGTGGCAAATAGTAGCCAATGTGTTATTTTGATGTATAAGCTATATTACTGTCAAGTTTCATTGAAATCCGTTCAGTATTTTTTGCGTGAAAGAGTAACATACTTCCATCCAGCCATACTTACAAGCTTTCGCGTTTATAATCTTATATATAAAATTCTCGTGTCACAATGTTAGTTACCATACTCCTCTGAAACGGCTGATTAAATTTTGTGTGCAGAAAAAAAAATAAAAAATAGATGTTGGTCGATTCTCATACCTACCCGAGGTATGAGAATCGACCAACATCTATTTTTTATACACTTTTTTTTGCAAAAAAACGTTTTCCGGATCAGCTGGTATTAGTATAGATCTGATCTTTGTAGAGAATACAATACCAAGTCAGTGATCACACTTACTTTTGTACTATCGCATTCCACAATAAATAATTATATTAGAATATCTGACTTTAAAAAAGAGTGGCCATGAGATCTTCTTCTCATAAGGCTCTACGCACTGGAAACTGGAAGTCATAGATCAACACAAGCGGGCAGTACATTACCTATGGTGTTTTCATTTCTTTTATAGTACAAGATCCCAGTCAGCCCAGACTTACGTCATTTTAGGAAAGATGAAATTTTTAGGGTCGGTAGTCTAACATATACTTAGAAAGGAATGGATACTCACTAAGCCGAAAGTGGGGCCGTTTTCCAGTTAGTAGGTATCAAAGGTGGAAAAAAACCATGCTAACTTACGTCATTTTAGAAAGCCTGAATTTTATATAATATCGTTAAGCATAATATTTTAAAATATCTTCCAATCAGACAGACACGATCAGAGGAGCATTAAACCTCGCCAGACTCGTTTAAAGTTTATAGGAACTAACGCCTTGGCTATATTTATGGCAGATATACGCGTCATGTGTATTGCTATATAAGGTAGCGTAGGCGTTCATACTTCTCAACAATATAGACTAAAAAGTAACAACAACAACATACATACTTACATACATAACAAAATCATAACCCTCTTTTGGCTTTGCCGTAGTCGGGTAAAAATAATAGTTAAAGTAATTATTATAGTCGATGGACATCAATTTGCCGTCGGCTGTGTGAGGTAGGAATTGCTTACAAACAAAATGTATGTATTTTCATTAATTAATGTGAAACTGAGTATCACAACAACATCGATATCTTGTGACGCTAATTAAGACGTAACTGATGCGATCACTAACTAAAATAAATAAAAAAAATCCACTAGCAGTGTCTACGAGACAAGGTATTAAGTACGTAAACGCAATTGAATTATCAAAAATCTGTTTGAGGTATACAATTCAGTGGAAAAATATAAAGAATGTTATGAAGGAAAACGTGTTACAGTTAAGACTGTAGTCCTCGAGCGTGGGAATTAGTGATTCGTATTTGATGATGATGTCATTCATCTATACTAATACTAGCTGACCCACGCAACGTCGTTTGCGTCTCCTATTGCCCGTAGCGTGATAATTTTCCCCCGTTTTTGAAACATTCTTCATCGGTGCTACGCTCATATTGGTCTTAGCGTGATGATATATAGCCTATAGCCTTCCTCGATAAATGGGCTCTAACACTGAAAGATTTTTTCAATTTGGACCTGTAGTTCCTGAGATTAGCGCGTTCAAACAAACAAACAAACTCTTCAGCTTTATATATTAGTATAGATGTATTTATTATACTCTTCTCAAATCTAATACTCATCTATTCAACAACACATTTACATTACATAGGTATTATGTTGATAAAAACTCTTTGGCAAATAACTCATTGTTAGGTACCAACTCTTAGCGTCTTATACTCGTGATAACTTCTAAACGAAATGTCCGATTGGGATGAAACACAAAGTATTTTACTTCTAAATAAATACCCTTGGTAACATAATGCTTAATTTGGATAAGGATTAATATTACGATACACATTTAACGTAGTTTCTCTCTTCTTAATATTAGTATAGATTATAAAGCTGCAGAGTTTGTTTGTTTGTTTGAACGCGCTAATCTCAGGAAGTACTGGTCCGATTTGAAAAAATATTTCAGTGTTAGATAGTCCATTTATCGAGGAAGGCTATAAGCTATATTTTAATTTCAAAAAAAATTGGGATCCGTAAGAAAATTGCTATTTTGTAACCCAAGGTGTGACATCGAAAACCTATGTTTGCGTGCGCTGCAAAAACTATTGACAATAGAACAAATTAATGTAATACGGGTTTGTAGGTCCCATTAAGATCTACAAAAAAGTCCATGAGAGCATATATCTAACTATCTTGGTTTAGTCACAATAACCACTTCTGTGTTCAAAAAAATTATTAAATCGTCGGAAGAAAGAAACTACGTTAAATGTGTATCGTAATATTAATCCTTATCCAAATTAAGCATTATGTTATCAAGGGTATTTATGTAGAAGTAAAATACTTTTTGTTTCATCCCAGTCGGACATTTCGTTTAGAAGTTATCACGAGTATAAGACGCTAAGATTTGGTACGTAATAATGAGTTATTTGCCAAAGAGTTTTTATCAACATAATACCTAATATTAGGTAATATTTATCCAAATTAATGTGTTGTTGATTATGAGTATTAGATCTTAAAAGAGTATAATAAATATACCTATAAATATGTATATATATATAAAGCTGAAGAGTTTGCTGAGCTGAAGCTACGGGCAATAGGAGACGCAAACGACGTTGCGTGGGTCAGCTAGTATTTTATATGCACACAAACGCATCGGGTACTGTTGCATATTAACCCTGTCAACTAATAAATTTACTTTCGTTTTTTTTCTTCTAGATACATATTCATCAACTGTTCGTCTTTGAAGAATGTTTTGAATGTCCTACAAAGCACGCAATGTATCGTTAACGGCCAAATATTGGTTCCAAGTGTATTATTTTTATTCATTTCATGGACAAATAATATATTTTTACACAGTATAAAACTATCTGACAGCTTAGATCTTTTAAAGTAAGCAACGGATTTAACTGCGGCTTATGGCATTACTTAGTTTGTTTTTTATGAAATTTATTTGTATGATATGATGTATGTTATATTAATGGAACATAATGTTAATGTTTCTTATAAAGATAATTTTTGATCGCTTTTAATGCATAATGTATACAAGGTACATTTACCTATTTTTTTTTTTACAATTTTTGTCTGTCTGTCTGTTTGTTTGTGCCAGCTAATCTCTGGAACGGCTGGACCGATTTTGACGGGAATTTTACTGGTAGGTAGCTGATGATATAAGGAGAAACTGAGGCTACTTTTTGGGTTACGTGACAAAGGCAAAAAACGGAACCCTTATAGATTCGTCACGTCTGTCTATCTGTATGTACGTCTGTCTGTCTGTCCGTCCGTATGTCACAGCCACTTTTTTTCCGAAAGTATAAGAACTATAATGTTGAAACTTGGTAAGTAGATGTATTCTGTGAACCGCATTAAGATTTTCTCTCCAAAGTAGAAAAAAAACAATCAATTTTGGGGGTCCTCATACTTAATACTGAAACTCAAAAAAAAAATTTTCTTCAAGCCCATACGTGTACCCTATGGATAGGTCTTCAAAAATGATATTGAGGTTTTTACTATAATTTTGTAGGTTGGTGTATCGCGGGTAACACCGTGGGGCTCAGCTAGTTTTTTTTTCAAAAAAGACAACTCACGTATTAGGAATATATCCTGTGTTGCGGGGGACTTTACAATACATGAAACGGACACAAAGATCACTCAGACTCAGAACAACAATTCGTAGATCACACAGTGTTGTCACATGTGGGATTTGAACCCACAACACGCGGAAGAAAGAAAGCGGCAAGGCAACCGCTTAAACCACTAGACCAACCATGCAGTCAAAAATAAAACTGTAATTTTAAGGTCTTTCATTAGTTCAGTAGTAGTTATTCAATTCTTACAGAAATCTACAGTGCTTATCAGGCTGGTATTATCATTAAAATAATTTCTCAAAGCGTCTCAGTTTGTCAAAGTGTCTTCAAAGTACTCATCAAGACAAATCAAACGACTCCAAATTTGATAGGTTCCGTCGTTACAAAGTTCCTATGACCACCTTCCAGTTCCAACATCAGATCAGCTCCATATCATCATAATATTGCATTGTCACGCTATATACATATGCCTACAAAACTCCCACATAATCGGTTGAAGATATCTGCAAAATTGAGTTGCAAGATTCTATCTTAACAAATATAGTTACATACTTACATAGCAAGTTAAAAAAAGTCATTAAAATAAGTTCTGTATAAATATTAAAAAATACAAACATTTTTCTTTGAAATTATTCTTTAAAAAAAAAACAAAATTAAACTCAAGAATACAAATTATCAGTAGTGACAATTGGACACTCACCCTAAAACTTGTCATTTACGTATTATGGAACTCGGTGCGAACTACAAACGGACTTGGTGTCTCATTGAATATTCGGAGGGCTCTGAATTTTTGGAGCGCGTCAACACTTATTTATTGCAATTTACGGTAGACTTTTTCTTCGTACTAAAATGTATGGAAATTTAGTCGCTAAAAATGAATGATGTCTAGCCTTACATTGTGGCTTTTTGGTGAGAATTAATAAAAACAAAAACTGTAAATCATTTCTCCATACTTTTTTTATCGCAAGATAAAAAAAAAGACCTTTAAAATAGAGCACCAAGTAGGACAGAGCGTGCTAATTAAAAAGGTCGATTTCGATGATTTTGATCTTTGTTAGGCTTTTTTCTCTCAAAAATAAAGAATCCCACCAAAAACATTTTCATGTAAAATGTTGCCAAGACGACTGCATATGGCTTACCCTGTGAAAAAGATATCAGATCTCATGTAGAGCCAAGGTTCCGAATCTACACGCCCTAACTCTACCAACCCTAACTTTACAAACTCTACATCTCAGTAAAAATGTATGGCTTCGCCGTTTCGCTAGTAAAATGTCCAAAAACTATTTGTAGTACTTTTGGCGAGTATTTTGCTACCGTCGGTACGGACACGAACGATACCAACAAATCAACGCTCGAGGCCGACCCGTTGTTAACTCACAAATGTGCTTCATGTACTTGCGTCCTGTGAACCGAAAAGAGATAGTCAACATAATCCGCTCAATAAAAAATACACACAGTTGTGGCGTAGATGAAATCCCTCCAATCTACTAAAAAATTGTGCAGAAAAACTATCAATACCGCTCACATTTTTAGTCGATCGAAGTCTTCAAGATGGTCAATTTCCAGATCCCCTAAAAATATCATTGATCAAACCGATACATAAAAAGGGCGACACCTACACTCCTAGTCATTATAGACCTATAGCTTTATTGCCCACATTTTCGAAAGTGTTTGAAAAAGCAATGTGTAACCGATTATATGATTTCTTAGAAAAATATAACATCCTTGATGACAGTCAAAACGGCTTCAGATAAACAAGATCAACTACATTAGCAGTATATAAATATATCCAAACCGCTCTTAAACATATAGATGACAAGAAACTTGTGCTGGGAGTATTGCTTGACATGACGAAATCATATGATAAAGTACAGTACGACATTCTTTTAAACAAACTACATGGTTCTGGCATTCGTGGCCCTGCTTACACATGGTTTAAATCATATTTAGAGAACAGATCACAAATAGTTCATATTGACCATTATGCCTCTGATACAAATGAAGTTAGAATGGTGCGATCTGGAAGAAGAAGCATTACCTGTTCAATTCCACAGGGTAGCGTGTTGGGTTGTGTGCTGTTTTTGATATACATCAACGACTTACCGAAAGTACTTAATAAGGAACAAACATTGCCCGTCTTATTCGCTGATAATATATCAATATTGATTGCGTATGATAAGTCAGTAAATCCCACACCAATACTTCGAAAATCTCTTAATACAGTAAATCAATGGCTTAATGACCATAACTTGGAAATAAACTACAATACAACAAAAACTATTCAATTTAGTTCATATAAAAACACCCCTATAAACATTGACACAACATACAATAACACACAATTAGAAACCGTAGACACATTCTAATTACTTGGCATGACAATAGACACACATATTAACTGGAAAGCACACATGGATCTTATTAAAAATTTAAATAAATTATCTCGATTCACATACGCCCTTTTCCAGCTTAAATGCAGCACAAATGAAAAAACCGCACTATCCGCTTACTACGCTTACGCATACTCCTGGTTAAGATATGGGATTATGTTGTGGGGGAATAGTGTATACTTTCAGGATTTATTTATACTTCAAAAGAAATGTATCAGAATTATCGCCCAAATTGGAAATCGTGACAGCTGTAGGCCTTATTTTTCTAAATATTACATCCTCACACTACCATCATTATATATATTTGATATTTGTATATTTGTTATATGTGTGTATTATTATTATAAAAAAAAATATTAAAATGCTGAACCAGAGCCCTTACTACATGGCAGTTAAAATTTACAACAATTTACCAATTCACATTATAAGTGAAACCAAACTTACAGTATTCACTAAAAAACTGAAAACATTTTTAATCAAAAAATGCTTTTATTCAGTAGAAGAATACATGGAAACAAAACACAAATAATACATAATAGAAAATATACTACAAACAAAACACACACACACACACACACACACGCAGCCACACACAAATGAACACACACCAACAAATCCTACACCCAAACAATAAATCACAAAAATGGCTTCCCAATCTTTTTCAGCCTACGGCGCACTTTCAAGATTAGTATATTGTCACGGCGCCCCTACCCTACCTAGGTATTTGAAATAGATGCAATCAAAAGAATTTATTTATTACTAGCTTTTACACGCAGCTTCACTCACGCAGACTTTCCCCCCCCCCTGATTTACCCAAAATTCCTTTCTTAGTGCTCACTTACGTTATATAAAGAACCTACATGCAAAATTTCAGGATTCTAGCTTCAGCGGGTTGGGCTGTGCGTTGATCTCTGGGTATGTCAGTCAGTCAGTCTGTCAGTCAGTCAGTGACCTTACTCTTTTATATACATAGATACTCGTACTTATAAACATTCAGAACTAAATCAAAAAATTTACGAAAGAAATAAAAATAAAATACAATAGTTTCTCAATAATAGCAGACAAATCAAGGTGACGAGCGACCCTAGTGTTCTCCGCACAGTTTTTCGAAGCGGGGAATAAGGTTTGAGACTTTTACTCTTATTTCTTGCTCAAGATTAATTCTTGAGCGATATTTGTTCTCGATTGCGACTACTGCTGAAAATCGAGTTTCACACAAATGTGACGTTGCAAAGGGGATGAAAATTCTTAAAGTTTTTGAAGTTAAATTTGGATATTCAGTTTAAATCGATCACCAAAACTCCACCAAATCGGATATGATGAATCTTCTTATAAGGCTCTTCTTCTAACGGAGTTTGTGCGTGAAAAGGACCCAAAAGTATCCACTAGAATTTTTCGACATCATCATCTGCAAAGTATTTGTAAAACCATTCGTTGAGCTTCGAAATATGTTTCTTGAAAAGATCCAACATGTCTTTTGAGATAACCAGTTCATTAGATGCTGCATATCTATACAATTGCGGGAAGCAATCTACATAGTTTCTTTCTAAATGCCGCAATCTTTTCCGATGTTTCAGAATGAACGTGTTGTTGCCTTGTAAAGACAGATTCAACTTACATATTTAGTTTTTCAAATATATCATACAAGTAGTACCTATGCTAGTTTTAGCAAAAAATCTGGTTCAGCAAATAGTAGAGCTACACTGATTTCAGCACGGTTGGGCCGGGTCGACCGGGGCGGTACTACCCTCGCACAGAAAATCAACGTAAAATGACAGCAGCAGTGCTGTCGTGTTTCGTTGGTGAGTGCGAGACCGGAGGCCGGAGGCCCAATGATGCAGAAGCATCACTAGGCCGCCATAGTGTGGGTCACCATGCTGCATTGTTGTATTGTCTGCATTCGTGATGAGTTTGGTGACCACCACTCTTGGATTCTGCTTATGATTTTCATCAGGCAGAGTAGTCATTTTGGCAGGGCCATACATAACGTTTTCATGACGTTCTTGCTGTAAAAAAATTGAATTTCTTCGTGTAATTCGGACACACGAAATAAAACATTTCCACGTGAAAGCCATCGTGAATTGCGTTTCGCGCGAACAAATTCGCGTTTAAACATCTACGTGAGACAAGGCCTTAAGAACCTATGATGCGAGCGGTGAAAATATTGTTGCTATATGGATACCCGCAAAAAATAAATAATGATATAGGAGACTGACTCGCGGCGCCCCTTGCCACTTCTTGCGGCGCACTGTTTGGGAACCCCGGACTAGGTAGATAAATAATAAAGATATAATATATGCAAAATGATTAGTTTTAGGCTTATGTAATTTAAAGCAGTTGTTCGATGTAAAATGTCATATCAATGATCATTTTATTCCATTTTTTAAAGGATTTTAAAATGGTTCACTTTATTACACACATCAAAAGTGTCTAGGGATCAACATATGTGTCTAGGGATCAACATATATATTTGCAATAACTTTTCTCCTGATTGATATTAATTAAAATTTTCTTTAAGGATTTCTTTAAGGATCAAATAAAGTGTTTTCGTTTGTCACAGTAACGATAAACCAAGTCACCTTTGCATTAATAAAGAAATTTGCCATTTTCCTAATAAAGGGATTATTGACATTTGAACCACTAACATTAAAGTTCGAAAAAAAGACTGAAATAACAGTTTTCTTTAAAATTTTATTAGGTAACTTAAACAATTAATAATTCGTGTTTCTACCGCGAACACTAACAACACAAGAATCGGTTTGGCATACTCAAAATGAGTTCATCCAAATCACGCTGTGGAATGGCCGCCCATGTTCGTTGCAACAACAAAAAAAGGTCTTCTTGCGACTGGATACCCTCCATATTCGGCAGAGCTCTTCTCTGTAGCATATCCCATGCATGCTCAATCGGGTTCAAGTCTGGCGACTGAGCAGGCCAGGGCCAAAGCCACATCTCAATCTCAAGAAATCCGCATAAAAATGCTTGATCCCTAGACACTTTTGATGTGTGTATTTTATTTTTTAGTTATAGTTATTAATTTGTTTATCTTTATATAATTCTAACATTTTATAACTTAATACCTATGTAATGTGAGTAACATCGTCATCTTCTCTCAAATTTGCAATGCCTGCAAAAGGCTACTAAGTTGAGACAAATTATATTCTAAGATCACAAATGTACCTTACTGACTTCAAACAGATTTTAGGTACCTAGCACACATTATAATACTACCTACTATTTAAATGTATATAATGAATTGGGTAATGTAAAATAATGAATTGGGTATAGACAAGAATTGGCACATAGCAATTTATGAAGAGCCAGTTTATTTTACGTTTCTTTGTTTCTTTTTTTGACAAAGAGTTTTCGTTGGATGTTTTTTTGGAAGTCGTTTTTTTTTTATAAAAAGTTTTTATTTTTCAGTTTTTAGTGCAAACAATCGTAGGTAAGTAGTAAGTCGCACTATTTCATAAAATTTCTGTTGATCCAAATAAATAACTTTAGTGGTTACGATCTTTTATACAATCTTTCAACCCCTATTTCACCCTCTTAGGGGTAGAATATCCAGAAACGCTTAAAGACATTTCTAGTCATTTTTAATCAGTAGCCCAAAGATAAAGTTTCATGTTCATAACTTAAAAAATGACGGTCTTCCACACAAACTTTCAACCCCTATTTCACCCCTTTAGGGGTAGAATATCAAAAAACGCTTAAATACGTATCTATTTATTTTTAATCAGTAGCCTAGAGATAAAGTTTCATGTTCCTAACTTAAAAAATGACGGACTTTCGTAGAAACTTTCAACCCCTATTTCACCCCCTTAAGGGGTAAAAAATTTAGTGGGTGTCTACTCAATAAAACGATCCATAAGAATAACTGAAAGAATACAAATTAAGGTCTTTACGTACGTGTAATATTAAAATCATCCTCTAATCCTAACTAATCTACCCTCTAATCTAATCCCTAACTGTTGAAGAGTTTAACCTTCTATCATCAGCTCACCTTAATAACTTCAAAGTATACGACTAAAGATATTTAGATACGTATGAAATTGAAAGAATTATCCTCCAACTCCTAACCGTTGAGGAGTTGTACCTTCCACCTTCCATCATCAGCTTACCTAAAGAATACGACTAAAAGTAACATATATACATAATATGATATTTAAAGATTTATCCTCCAACTGCTAACCGTTAAGGAGTTGTACCTTACATCATCAGCTCATCATCACAAAATGATGACTACCAGACGCAAATACCGGTGTAACTTCAGAAAATATACGAAAAACATAGTATTTGCCTATAAAAAATTAGGGTTTCACTCGATTCGAGGTTTCTCTGGGATCCTATCATCAGATCCTGATATGGTGGCAATGGGACCACCTCGGCAGCATACCCTTTCGAATACAAAAATAATTTTCAAAATCGGTCCAGAATTGACGGTGTAATCGGTGAACATATATAAAAAAAAATACATACAGTGGAACATAGAACCTCCTCCTTTTTGGAACTCGGTTAAAAATATTGCATCGTACCTATTATATTAATTTAATATGTAGATTCCTAGGTAGAATTTCGACATTATGACTACTAATTAAATCTTGATGGCTCCGATTCAACATTACGTCGCATGTTTTAGTTCTGCAGTTTGGTGTTGATTTTGAAGTTTCTACAGTGTTGCCGGTGGTCGAATATTTGACCGTTTTGGAGGGAAGTTTAATAAACGTTCGTTAACCAGTAATATAGCTTGGACTGAAACAATATAAACTAGACTCTAGTTTTATGCAGCCATACTGAAATATTCTTTTGCTTTATAGCACGTTTATTTTAAAATTTTAATAATCAGTTATTCAACATTACCTAGATTCTTAAATCTATATTTTATTGCTGCCGTGTCCATGTAAAGGATTAAAAATAATGTCACCTAATACCCCCATCGTTGATCGGCGTTTTTACGACTACATCGATGCTTCATCGCGTTTTAGCGACTCCCTGCGTTCGATCGCGGTATCAAAATCGCGCGTCAATGCTGCATCAGTCGCGACTTTCTGCGTTCGAACGCAGTATCGGAAATACCGATTTGGCGGCTGCCGAACACAACTCAGTGTTGCGCTAGATTTTGACGAAACTACTGCTATGGATTAAAATGAAGCTGTAATGCTCCTTGCTTTATTGATAATGCGAAAATATGAATCGCGCCGACGAAAAAAAAACTAAAACCAGAACGTGTCATCAGAACGTGTGCGGAGTGTAGCGTTCAGCTGCTGTGCCGTGCTTCTGAAAAGCGACTCAATCGCCGCGTTCGGCGTTTTTAAGTGTGCGGTGTGGAGTGTTCGGTCGCCGTATTTAGCTTCTAAAAAGCGACTAGTCGCCAATCGCCGATGCTAAAAGTAGCTAGTGTGCTGTGGCCCTAATAGGTGTCGTAAATGGCAACATAAAGAGTAAACTATGCAGGACAACATCATTGCAAAAAGAAGGAAAACTTGAAACAAACCCTTTTTTTTACGTGTGGAAACCCCCTCGAGCCGTAACAGCAACCGGGGTTTGCGGCGGGGCGTGTGTCAATCGAATCGACTAAAACCACACGGTGTGCCACTCTGCGCCTGAGACGGGAGGAACCCGGGAACTGCTGTTATCAACACATCCAGACCCCTCCCAGAAGTTGAACCAAACAGACCCTATACCGACCTGTCTGGTCAGGGCGGTATAAGGGGCCAAAACCGCCTTTCCAAAGAGTCTTCCATGTCCAGCACTGGACTGTTAAAAGCTGTTGATTTATTTTAGTTAGTTATAGTTGATGATGATGTCGTATGCCATACTGGATTGAAGAGAGGCGCACTCAGAATTTACTTCACGTATTAATAAAAACCTTGTTAATTTCAAGACAATATTAATCTCTTTTCAGTTAGTTATAAGCAATGAACAAAAGATTACATATTATTATTTAAGAGTGTATGTAAATGTGTCAAACGCATGGTAATGTTGCATTAAACATATTAAATACCTATATTTTGGTGCTTAATAATTTGTGTGGTTTAAAATGCATGTTAAATAAAAAAAATGCTGTGGACTCTACTTCATAGAAATCTAAATCTCGGCATAAAAGCAAATTTTTATACTCATCTACCTGTCTGCGTAAACTTTGTAGGGAAGGTAATGATTTTTATAGCGGACAGTCTGCCATTCCTAGCCACCTGCCGACGACGTTGGCTCATATCCCATTGGCCCCGGGGTGACACCAAAAAGCACATTTAGTATTAGGATGCGGTTTAGTCTTTACTTTCGAGGATATATTACAATAACTTGGAGTTGTCTATATTAAACAATTAATTAGTAGTAATACTGTAGACTTTAAATTAATAATACTAAGTCATTTTTATCTTATCCACCTACAAATCACAAAACTTTGTTCGGATGTTAAATAAATTAGTATTATAAAGTAGCCAGTGAAGCAGCCATGCCTCCTAACAAGCTAAAATTCAAAATTTAAAAAACTTTAAAACGACTCAACTATTTTCATGACACATGTCTAAGAACACTCGCACGTAACTCACCTTTCATACAAAAAAAACTAAATTGAAATCGCTTCATCCGTTCGCGAGCTAGGGTGCCACAGACAGACAGACAAACAGACAGACAGACACGTCAAACTTATAACACCCCTCTTTTTCCGTCGGGGGTTAAAAAGATCTTCGATCGAACGGGAAGTATTATACTCTTCTAAATATGAAAACAGAATGACGGACGTAAAAACCCTAATCTAAATAAATTAAAAAGCTTTTTAAAAACAAGCTTTTACTGGAATGCCTGGAGTTCCTATGGCCACCTTCCAGCTCCAGCATCAGATCAGCTCCATGTCATTATAATATTGTATTGTCACGCTGTGTACATATTCTTGCAAAATTTCAGCAAAATCGGTTAAAGATATCTGCTTCAAATTTGAGTTGCAAGATTCCACCCGAACATACAAGCATACATACATACATTGCAAGTTAATAAAAAGCTTGTAAAAACAAGCAAATTGATAAACGAAGAATAGTATTTATTGTTTTGTTATTTCGAATCCTATTTTTAAAGTCATAGTTTAGAATTACGTGTAGATTATTGCGAAGAAAATAATTACCTTCTTTGATGTTTTTCTTTCCGAAGAGCAAACTGTTGTTGCGGCAACGTTGAGGTAACGTACTTAGCGTTCCTTGACAACTTGGTCGAGTACCACATCTTTAGACGAGCAGTCACACCGGTACTGGAAAGGAAAAATAATAGTTTAATGGAATATCATTAGCAGTGTATGCACCGCGGTGGTGTAGTCCGCACTCAGTTTTAATTAAACTCAAGGCAAAATACTCACACACTACAACTCTAGAGGTAAAACAGAGTTGCCTCTGTTTGAGTAACCATTCAATAGAATTAAGAGAGGTTTGATGCTTCGGTACCCGTACTCATGCGGTGCCGAGCTACGTAATATTGTGAAATACAATTTTATGATGTAGCTCAATTAATCATATTGCAGACTTTATTGCATCCTCATTCTATCGCTTCGTACCATACAATTATTACAAGTTGATAGTTAGTTAAATATCGCATAATGAGTTAATAAATAACATATAACTATGCAACCTTTAAACGAGCAATTCTTGCATATATATAAAAATATATATATATATATATATCTTTATATATATAATTCTTGTGTGAGTGTGTATGTCACTGATCTTCTCTCAAACGACTGGACCGATTTTGATAATTTTTTTTGTGTGTGTTCAAGGGGATCTGGGAATGGTTTAGATTCACAAAAACGTAAACGATGTTACGTGGGTCAGCTAGTAAATATATATAAATCTGAATCTCGGAAACGGCTCCAACGATTTTCATAAAATTTTGTATGGGTTTTGGGGGCGATAAATCGACCTAGTTAGGATTAATTTTTAGAAAAAGTCGTTTTATTCGTGTTGAGCCCATCAGTGGACTGTTAAAGGCTGCTGATGTGAACTGTGTAAAATGATAATAATATTTTTGAGACAACATACAACTGCATCTAGTCCCAAACTAAGCAGAACTTGTACTAAGGGGAACCCTAAGTACATTTAATTGATGAGTACGATCACTTGCAGTGTACTTGTAGACACATAGCAAGTGACACATGTATTTAGAAATATTCATCCATATTCTGGTTACCGTAGCACAGGTTGCACCTAATGTAATTTATACTCTCGATTGTCGGCACTTGATGGAACTTGTTATAATACATTTTTGAATTAAATCACTTGTACTTATTCCACTATTTTATTTTTGTTTACACCTGACCGGTTTCGCCTTATGGCATCATCAAAGGTTACCTTTGATGATGCCATAAGGCGAAACCGGTCAGGTGTAAACAAAAATAAAATAGTGGAATAAGTACAAGTGATTTAATTCAGGTTGCACCTAGTTTAGGTTCATACTGTCATGGCATGCCGTGTGTGGGTTTATTACGTTATTATTATTGTAGACTATTTAAATCAGCACTTGCGCTTTTCCTTTCTACAAAACCATCCACTAATATACATAATATATGAAGAATACTTACCAGTCTTCTTTACAAGAAGTAAATAGTATACCCCTTGCGATGCGAAAATTAGCTAAAATTATCATTTCAATGTGCGAATCCTATTCAATGTGTAAATTATTTTTACAAATTTAACAAAAAATACAGTTGACGGAAAAAAACTATTTTTGACATTGATTTATTTTTTCATAGTATGACTTTTGATAAAAAAGGCGTATTTAAAAGGTTGCTTTAAAAATTAAAAAAAAAACGTGGATTCTACGCAAGTATTGATGAAATTTGCGATGACTTCATATCAATCCATTAGCTAGCCATACACGCACAGATCTGCCCGTCGGATCTGCCCGACAGACGTGCCTGTCGGACAGATCCATACGTGTATGGTGAGAACGGACGCGGATTTGCCCGCCGGGTGTCTGCCCGCTGCCATTGATTTCGATATAAAAAGCATCATAGATTCTATGAAATATGATGGACCTGCATATTAGATTACCAACCTCTGCAGACTTTAAATAGCTTTGACAGGCCCACAAATAAAAAAGTTACATAAGCACGTACGTATGTTTTTGTATCTCTGTGTGCATTTAAAGATAAATACTCAAAGCAAATGGAAAATTTTAGATATTTTATCTATGAGTAATAGATTTTGATTCATCTATGAAAGGAAGCAGAAAAATTGTTGAAAATTTTGGGTTACGACGAATTATTTCAACATCTTAGTGGTGCAAATCATTCCTAACTAGCTTTTACACGTAGCTTCGCTCACGCCGATTTTCATCCCCTGATTTACCCCCTTAGGGATTGATTTTCAAAAATTCCTTTCTTAGTGCTCACTTACGTTATATAATGAACCTACATGCAAAATTTCAGGATTCTAGATTCAGCGGTTTGGGCTGTGAGTTGATCTCTGGGTATGTCAGTCAGTCACCTTACTCTTTTATATATATAGATAGATAATGTGATTTTCGAGAATTTCCCAGAGATTTACGGCACGGGATTTTATTAAAAATAAGTCTACTAGCCTTTCTAAGATCAGTTACTTTAATATGAGTCTTTTGAAGTGTCAAACATCCGTAGCCTACGGATATTGATGACTACCAGGCTTGTTAGGGTTCCGTGCCAAAGGAAGGAACCCTTATAGATTCGTCATGTATGTCTGTCTGTCCGTCTGTTCGTCCGTGTGTCACAGCCACTTTTTTCCGAAACTAAAAGACCTATAATGTTGAAACTTGGTAAGTAGATGTATTCTGTGAACCGCATTAAGATTTTCACACAAAAATAAGAAAAAAACAATAAATTTTGGGGGTCCCCATACATAGAACTGAAACTCAAAAAAAAATTTCTCATCAAATCCATGCGTGTGGGGTATCTATAGATAGGTCTTCAAAAATGATATTGAGGTTTCTAATAAAAAAAAATTCTAAACTGAATAGATTGCGCGAGAGACACTTCCAAAGTGGTAAAATGTGTGCCCCCCCTGTAACTTCTAAAATAAGAGCATGATAAATCAAAAAAAAATATATGATGTACATTACAATGCAAACTTCCACTTAAAATTGGTTTGAACGAAATCTAGTAAGTAGTTTTTTTTTAAATACGTCATAAATCGTAAACTGCAATTTACCTTTCATTCAATCAAAACAAATAAAAAAAAAATGTTTCTTGCTGCTGCGGAACCCTTCATGGGCGAGTCCGATTCGCGCTTTTTTTTTTGTTTTTGAGGGACAACTGCCGCATTAGGAATAAACATCCTGTGTCGCGGGGGACTTTACAGACATACATGTAACCGACGCAAACTTGTTAATGGTAGTAGGACCCACACTGATTTCAGCACGAACGGGCCGGCTCAACAGGGGCGGTACTACCTTCGCACAGATAATCAACGTAAAATGACAGCATCATGCTATTGTGTTCCGTTGGTGAGTGCGAGACCGGAGGCCCAATGATGCAGAAGCATCACTAGGCCGCCATGGTGTGGGTCACCATGCTGCATTGTTTTATTGTCTACATTCGCAATGAGAATGGTGACCACCTACCTTGGATTCTGCTTATGCTTTCCATTAGGCAGAGTAGGGTCATTTTGACAGGCCTGACATAAAAAAAACCCTGTTTAATCAAATGCTGATAATTATAATTTTGACACCGGACCTTAGTTATATTAAACATTTTTATAAATCTACTAGCTGACCCGGCGAACTTCGTACCGCCATATTTACATATCTGTCTCAGCTTCTCGTCGCGGACAAAAAAAAAGACTTTTCCCGCTATCTTTTAATTTTTCTTATATACAAACCTTGTCCTAACAATAAGGAACACATAAAAAAAGAATTATTTAATTTGGTGCAGCCGATCGGAAGTTATGCGCGTACATACATTTCAGCGATACATCTTATAAATAAAATTCTCGTTTCACAATGATAGTTACCATACTCCTCTGAAACGGCTGGACCGGTTTTTATGAAATTTGGTGTGCATATCGGGTAGGTTTGAGAATCGACCAACATCTATTTTTTAATACCATTTGTTTTCTTTTTTTTATGGCAACATAACGTTTGCCGGATCAGCTAGTTTTTATATAAATAGATATGTTATATATACTGAATTTTAAAATTGTTATCTAATATCATTACCATTTACTTGATTAACCATTTTTATATTAAAATAATATCCATCTACTCCCTGCCAGAAGATTATTGCATATTGTAACGCGTCATAAGACCTATGCGTTTCAGACACACGTTTCAATTCATTGTTCCAACGATGAAGCATAATATCTCTAGACTGCAAATTTCTCCAACAACGACAATAGCCACTTCGCCGATTGTCGGTGAATTAAACCTCCTTAGATGCTCACCAGCAGGTGTTTTGTCAGCTCTGATTACCATATTATGGCTGTCCGATGGCATACGATCTAAGGCCATTTTGAACACTTTGACTAAATTATTGTTCTTATGAAGAAACGCTTGCAGTTCTTGGACAATGGTTCGTTTTACTGTTGGATTATGAGCACAACGCCTTTCAACTTCCGCATCTTGATTGCCCATATAATAAATTTGTAAAAATTGATGGTCCACATCTGGCAGTGGCAACAGTGCTCCCAGTCAGTGATAAATTGTCCTTGTATCTGCAATTATCTTGTTAAATTATTATTTGTGATACGAATGTATTATAACGCTTTACAATATTGAAAAATAATTGTCGTTTCCCCAATTGTCACGGATTTGTCGGCACAATAATCTAATTCCGGATTGCAGTGGAATGCTACTCGTTCCAGGTTCACAGGAGCACTGTTTCTGCAGTATCGCTCGATTTCATTGCGTCGTGCTCGCTGTTGTTGTGTTTGGTGTGCCCGAACTCGTTCCATTCGAAGCGGCTCCGTCCACTTGAAACCCCTGCTTAGATCCCCTGGGGGATCCATGTGAAAATTTCGTCCACACTGATCCCCTAGGGGATCTATTTGGAATTCGATTCCATTTTGATCCCCCAGGGGACATTTTGAAGTTTTTCGTCACCTTCGATCGGATTTTTTG
The DNA here is from genome assembly GCA_949125395.1 of Diaphora mendica. Taxonomy (NCBI): domain Eukaryota; kingdom Metazoa; phylum Arthropoda; class Insecta; order Lepidoptera; family Erebidae; genus Diaphora; species Diaphora mendica. The sequence goes on along the minus strand of OX421312.1, from coordinate 29,652,251 downwards.
TTTTTTTGTGTTGCATGGCTATTTATGCCCTATGTAGTATATAGGTTTATTACCATACCTATTAATACATTTCACCACCAAAGATTACCTACATAACTTAAAACTCATTGAAAATCCTAGTATTAAATCCATTAATTAAAAAAAATATTTTAAATCGTATAAAAGTATGAATATTTATGGAACTTTTGTTATGAAAAACTTCTAAATTAATAATCAAAATGTACAGAAAATTCTAAAAGATTCCATTGGAGATCGATGTGGATAAAAAGACAGATAATTCCCTTATCGGTTTAAGCAGGGGATCGAAGTGGACGAAAATCTTCCAAATTTATTATATTTAACCGTGGGAGAGCCATGCTTCGCCATGAATGGGCCGGCTCGACCGGAGTGTTACCACGGCCTCACAGAAAACCGGTGTGAAATAGTGTTTGCGCTGTGTTTCACCGAGTGAGTGAGGATACCGGAGGCCCATACCCCACGCCTCCCTTTATCTCTCCCCTTCCCTCCCCCTAAACCCCCCTTCCATCCCCTAAAGGCCTGGCAACGCACTTGTGGCGCTTCTGGTGTTGCAGGTGTCCATGGGCGGCGGTAATCGCTTATCATCAGGCGATACGTCTGCTCGTTTGCCCGCCTATTCCATAAAAAAAATGAAACCCTGGGGTATCAAAACGGAATCGAAATCCAAATAGATCCCCTAAGGGATCAGTGTGGACGAAATTTCCACATGGATCCCCCAGAGGATCTAAGTGGACGTAGCCGTCTGTCTATGTCATTATTATTCACTAAAGAACGCAATTCTGCCATAGCAATACGAATGTTATCATTATCCGTCTCTCGCTGGTCATCAGTGCGGATTGCACGTGATTGCACGGTAGCTCGTCGCACATTTGATTGACTTCGACGACCTATGTCAGTTCGTCTGTTCGTCTTTGCCTTGGCATTTTCATTCAAAATTCTCACATACCAACAAACTGATGATAGAAGATTTTTATAACGGTAATAGAATGACAGGTACTTTATATGCCGTAGGTGCAAAAAATAGCCTGTATTTATAACCTTTCGTCTAACGTTCGACAGACGATTGACATCAATATTTTTTTCGCATTCCAATAAAACAGCGATTATATTTTATTATCAGTGTTATCTTAGGTTATCTTATTTAGTTTGTGATATGACCTCTATGGATGTGGCACATTACAGACTTTTTTATTTGCATTTTAGACAGTGATACAATGACAAAAATTTCTGAATGAACCAACAATAATATCCATCAAAATAATAATGTTAAAATACGCGATAATAATATATAAATAATATGTGGTGTCTATTTAAAACCCTTTATTTGATTCGTGTAATAATATATGGTGTCTATTTAAAACCCTTAATTTAATAAGTGCTTCAATTTGACAGTCAAAAGTATGACAGTAAAGTTGGTAGAACAGTTTAAATAGTTTAAATGGTCAAAAGGAAATTGCTGTTTTTATTATCTTCCTCCCATTTTTTCCATATTTTCTCACCGTTTAAACCTTCCCTGAACTACGACAAACATTTCAAAACCTAAATCAGCTAAATCAGAGTTTTAGCCAGACAAACGAACAGCAATTCATTTTTATATATAAGAAGAAGAAGAGAAGATTAAACAAGATGTTAGGTAACATAACATTATGCAAAATACAGAGTGATACCAGTGATACAGATGCTATAATGTTATAAGAAGACATATTTTCATTATCGCGTTAATATAAGAATAATAGAATGTCATGAAATATAAATAAATGCTTCCACATACAGTTCACAAGAAACCAAGAACAAACAAATCAACAAGTAGATATGGCATCGACAGAATTTCTCTTCAAAGTAGGTACAAATAAGGAAGTAAGGAAGGACCTAGCTCGGCATTACAATAGATGCAGATTTCAAATTCAATATTCATATTGTTGACACAGACGCTAGAGCCTTCAAAGTACTGGGATTTTTGTTACAAAATAGTAAAATAAAAATTGTATCTATTTATTTAACTCACTAGTTAGATCAGGGTATGGAATCCTCACTTCCCAATGTACAAATAACGTCTTGAAAGTGTTAAATAACGATGTCTTTATTCCTTTGTTACAGTAACTAAACAGCTTTAACATTGTCTAGCTACAACAAATGGCTTTAACACTACAATATGTAATTAATTATTCTCTCGCTTGTCGGCACTTGATAGAACTTATTGAAATACATTCTAGAACTCACTTTATTTAACATTGGTCCTGACCGGTTTGTCCGTACTGATACTTGTAACCTTGATAAATGCTATAGGAGTATAGGGCTTGTGCACACTTAACAGCCGAGGCAGTTCCTTAACGCATTTTTTTTGTAAAAGTTGTATAACGGGTAAACATACTGCACCAATCTAACGAGGAGGCTATTTAACGCGCGGCGGTCAAAATCCGACCATGATGCTTTTTTTTTTTACTTTTCATACTCCTCCGTTTGCACAATTTTCGTAAAAAACAGGTACAAAGTTTTCGCTTCACGTATTTATAAATAACATAACAGCCGCTAAGGATAGGGGCCTACAATTTATTCACTGTTGGTTTAGCTAAATCAAACCTAGGTCATAACCTAAGTGAATGCTCTAAGGTCATAACGCCGCTGTGCCTAGGCTCTGCAGGCAATACAATATGCCGTCTAAAAAGTACCGTACTTTTAAAATATAAATGTTCTTTAAAATAATTTTACTGATGTACCTATTAATAATATTGTTTGTTGTTATTGTTTGTTTATTATTTTTTATAATATGACGGCGTATCCGTAAAACATCAGGTTGGCAAAACCGTAAATGTCAACCTAGCGAAGCGCCATTATCGATGGTAGTGCGGGCGGCCATCGGCCGTGTCAGAATGAGGGTATCCGAAAAATAAAAGTGTGGTTCCGTGAGTCGGGCGAGTTAGTATATAAAGCGGCGCGATTGGAAACAGTACACAGTTTCTCTTCAGATCTCGCGAAGACCATATCTCTTAAATGTGACATGGAGTAGTAGTAGTTTTCTATTATTTGATTTGTGAGTTATTGTATCTTTGTGTTTTATATCGTGTGTGTGAGTACCGGATGATTGGTCCTTAATCTCTCCCTCTGATCCGCGTGAAGCGATATTTACCTGTGGGGGAATTACAAGTCTGGTGACGAATTCCACAGGGCACCGCGGAGGAGAGAGCGTTGCCCCAACCCCCTCGTGGGGGTTGCTGATGGTGTTTAAGTTAATTCGTATCCGTTTAGTAGTGATTAGTGTTTGGCTATAGTCCAGACTGGCTATATCCGTGAATCATGTGCTCGTTATATTCTCGTGCCCTCTGACAAATATAATATTGTTAAAATATAGATCAACATACACACATCAAAAGTGTCTAGGGATCAAGCATTTTTATGCGGATTTCTTGAGATTGAGATGTGGCTTTGGCCCTGGCCTGCTCAGTCGCCAGACTTGAACCCGATTGAGCATGCATGGGATATGCTACAGAGAAGAGCTCTGCCGAATATGGAGGGTATCCAGTCGCAAGAAGACCTTTTTTTGTTGTTGCAACGAACATGGGCGGCCATTCCACAGCGTGATTTGGATGAACTCATTTTGAGTATGCCAAACCGATTCTTGTGTTGTTAGTGTTCGCGGTAGAAACACGGATTATTAATTGTTTAAGTTACCTAATAAAATATTAAAGAAAACTGTTATTTCAGTCTTTTTTTCGAACTTTAATGTTAGTGGTTCAAATGTCAAAAATCCCTTTATTAGGAAAATGGCAAATTTCTTTATTAATGCAAAGGTGACTTGGTTTATCGTTACTGTGACAAACGAAAACACTTTATTTGATTAATCCTTAAAGAAAATTTTAATTAATATCAATCAGGAGAAAAGTTATTGCAAAAATATATGTTGATCCCTAGACACATATGTTGATCCCTAGACACTTTTGATGTGTGTAATTATGGCTAGTAAATTGGCACGTAGTCAATTTACCAGCCATAATTATGTTGAACTATATTTATACTCGTAATTCTGATTCATATATTACTAGCTGATCCGGCGTATAGAAAATAGATGTTGGTCGATTCTCAGACCTACCCGATATGCACAGCAAATTTCAGAATTTAAAAAATCTTAGAAAATATGTCGGTAGGTACTTGTGAGCATGCATACTTATCGAGCTTAAATATTCAAACACTGCTTCTCCACGTAAACGTATAAGGTAAAATAAACGTACTTCTCGTATTAATATAATTCGAAAAGTTCTTCCGTTTGAAATTTTAGATACTAGCTAATATCGAGCTCTTTAGTACTGAAGGAGAGAGATACAAGCAAGCTAAACGTAATGAAAATTTAAATTGACGTGAAGCTAATAATAAAGTTTATAAAAATTTCAAAGAAGCATTATTGCGATCCGTGAAGTGGTCTCTGCCAATGATGTGCGCCCAGAATGTGGATATTGCATAGCAAATCATAAAAAGTTTCGACAGTGCATCCACACAATATATGAGACGTTAAATTGAATGTTATTAAATATTTTGTGACCAACATTGCTCAAAGACACGCTGCATTTAACATGCGTTGCAGACTTTGTAAGGTATAAAGAAATTACACTTAGAAGAACTCATAAAAGACAACATACAAACATTGATTTATACAGATCTCAGATAAAGAATAATACAGATAAGTGACTTCAGTGACAAGTGAAACTCACTTCACCCCTGTCCTTTCTGTCGCGTCCGCTACTAGCCGGACATCTCGATATTACCTACACAGTTCAATAGAACTATTTATCCCTTATATGACAAGAATATGATGTATTCTTATTTCGATATCACTATCACAATCCGTGTTAAATTATTCTACTTTTCCTTTAGAATTCCAACTCCTGCTTCTGCCATTGCTGGTTTAAATGAAGTGTTTTAATTTATTACCTAATAAAGAGATGGTATCAATATTTATTCAATAGTATTCAATACCAAAACAAAGTGCGCCTAAATTCATAAAACATTATGTTATATCGTGTGCCAAAAGAGGATAGTTTGGTACAAATTTGCTAGACCTGTATATAGATACTAGATTTTTCTGCATGTCTTCAAATACATCGTCAACATCATTGCTCTAGTTGTCTAGTCTAGTCTGATGTAGTTTTAGTTTTGTTTTAGTTTGTATTCATAAAGCAAAAGAAATTGAGTATATTATTTTTTATTTTTTTAAAGTCGTTCACGCAAACTTTCAAGCACATCGATGTTTCATTTATTTCTTCATTCGATATTCATGTATAACAACATTTTCGGTTTATTTTGTATTGAACTAGTTACTTTTTAACACGCTTTTATTAGCTTGACCTGTATGTATGTATCTTTTTTTGAAACGGAATCGTTTAATTTCATTTTCACCTACTTCTAGGAGTCTGATTAACTTGAAAATTTGCGCAGGGGTCAAGGGCTGATGACAATACAATAATTTAAAAATCTTATATTGACAAAGTAAATCATTTTTTAAACAAATTATGTAGTACATAATATGCTTATTCTAATTATAAATCTTACAATTGTAGATTATTTTATTTTTTTCATTCATTTCTGAATCAATATCAATACCATCTGAATCATCAAAGCCATAATCTGCATTCAATGCTTTCTTCTATGTCTTGTTGGTGTTCATCTAAAGTCAATTCTTTTGATGCTAACAAAATTTCTTCGACTGTCATTGGTGTCGGGTCTCCAATGAACCACGTTGGTTTTAAATTTCCATCAATTACTGACCACCCGTACTCTCCTGGACAAAGTTTGACACAACATGGCTCAGTCGCATTTTGCCACATGCAATTTATAAAAATGTTCCGCAACATTTTCTCTTTTAATGATTTCGAACAAGGTGAAATCAATTTCGAGTCAAAACTAGTCACTTTCTTTAAAAAAAAACTTTTATTTTTGTCGCTTGCGCTATGTTTCACCGAATGAGTGAGGGTACCGGAGGCCCATACCCAAACCCCTTCCCCCATTCCCCTCCGGATCCCCAAAGGCCGGCAAGGCACTTGTGACGCTTCTGGTGTTGCGGGTGTCCATGGGCGGCGGTAATCGCTTACCATCAGGCGATACGTCTGCTCGTTTGCCTCCAATTCCATAAAAAAAATCGCACGAAACGAATGGAGATCTTTTCTCTTGCGCTCACACTTACCTGGAGCGTGGCAACCTCTGCTTGCGGCGATTTTTGAATTAGCAACCATGGATTATTGTAAACAGGAAATTTAAAACTTTAATTTTGTATTAAAATTATCAAAAATACAGATGACTGTAATAATAAGTAACAATAATAAACCTGTTTACATCTGGCTACCTCAGGGTTGCGGCTGACTGAGAGCTGGCAACCATCTTTTTTTTTTTTTCTTTAAATTTTCTCATTTTCTTTATAATGACGTAAAAATGATTAAAAAACACATGGGTTCAAAAATTCATTAAAGGTAGTTGCGGCTAATCTTTTATAGGCAACCTGTCACTAATCCATTGAATGCTTCCTCAACTTTCATTTAAAATTATTTTCACCAAAAAAACAGATACATGCAGAATCGAGCGTTGGGATCTCGTACTATTACGTCACCTTGGCTATTACTAAGTAACTATTGATACCTCATTCATTAAAATTGGTTCAGGGAACATACAAACAACCTCGATGGCGCTAGTAGTAGCGAATGCGACTGCTGTGTTTGAGAATCTGCAAATATTTGTTTCGGAATTTGGGTGTTTTTCTATATATAATATGTATGCATTTACGAAAACAGAAATATACTTAGACTGAAAGTAATATCCATCTTTTTGCTTTCGTTGTAGTCGGGTTAAAACAGATTCTGGCACTATTCGCCAATATACAATATATAATGGGGAAATGAAAGGCGTATAAGTCATTGGGCTTTTTATAGTTGACTTAGATAGATAGTTGAATTTATTTCTACCATTATGTTCAAATGTATTAAAACTATAAAAATATATCTAATTTTTAACAAAACTACAACTAAATCTTTAAATGAAGGTTTTATTGGGGTACTAAAATAGTACCGGAACCGACGCCGTACCAAAATAGTGCGGTACAAAGTTGGATTAATTTTTTTAATACCGGCGATTCAGTAGGTCAATTTGGTCATTTCATTTTGTACAGCATCGGTTCCATACAATTTAAATGCCTCTTCTAATCCATTATTCCGCAACACCGTACAAAAATCAAGTGACAAGGCAGAAAAATCAAGGCCTACTCTCTCCCCTTCACCAGTACTCAGTTGGACAGCTTACAAGTGACGGCATAGTGCTGAATGTCATTGTTTTACGTCCCTGTATCTTTCTAACAAGGTCTTCTGGTGGTTCACATGACCCAGACATTACATACATACATCGACACGGGACCGTAGTCTATAGGTACATACTTTGTATTGTTACCTCATGGGTCCGTCACCATCTCGGGCGGTCATATCGAACTAATTGAAACTTCAACTGAAGGCGCTAGAGGACGAGGTGCAGCAAATAGTCGGCTAAGTAAAGTAAATGCTTGTTCTCTGGGGCGCCACCATCTTACGTTTTTCGGTGACAAATGACCTTAGGCTATGTTCGAAGAATGGGCTTTGGACATACGTTTTTATTTTTTTTTTAAATATTTTTTTCGGACATCTAACACATAAAGCCATCTGATAACTGATACTAGACAACTGATACCTACAAATACATATGTACTTTTTTTTGTACGTACATACGTACATAATTATTATACACTAGCTGAGCCACGCGACGTCGTTTGCATCTCCTATTGCCCTTGGCGTAAAAAATTACCCCCGTTTTTGTAACATTCTTCATTGGTGCTCCGCTCCTATTGGTATTAGCGTGATGATATATAACCTATAGCCTTCCTCGATAACTGTACTATCCAACACTGAAATAATTATTCAAATAGTACCAGCGGTTCCTGAGATTAGCGCGTTCAAACAAACAAACTCTTCAGCTTGATATATTAGTATGGATATTATACTCTTCTAAGATCTAATACTCATAATCAACAACACATTTTATTTGGATAAAGATTGATACTCGTATTAGTCATTATGTTGATAAAAAACTCTTAGGCAAATAACTCATCCAACACCAAGGTACCAACTCTTAGCGTCTTATACTCGTGATAACTTCTAAACGAAATGTCCGATTGGGATGAAACAAAAAGTATTTTACTTGTACATAAATACCCTTGGTAACATAATGGTTAATTTGGATAAGGATTAATATTACGATACACATTTAACGTACTTTCTTTCTTCAGACGATTTACTAATTTTTTGAACACAAAAGCGGTTATTGTGACTAAACCATGATAGTTAGATATATGCTCTCGCGGACTTTTTTGTAGATGTTAATGGGACCTACAAACCCCTAATACATTATTTTGTTCTATTGTCAGTACTTTTTGTAGCGCACGCAAAAATAGGTTTTCGATTTCACACCTTGGGTTACAAAATAGCAATTTTCTTACGGATCCCTAATTTTTTTGAAAATAAAATATAGCCTATAGCCTTCCTCGATAGATGGACTATCCAACACTGAAAGAATTTCTCAAATCGGCCCAGTAGTTCCTGAGAGTAGTTCGCGTTCAAACAAACAAACAAACTCTGCAGCTTTATAATATTAGTATAGATAGAAAACACCCAAACTCCGAAACAAATATTTGTAGATCATAGAACATTTTGGTCCCAACCGGGAATCGACCTCATGATCAGCAGTCGCACGCGCCAACCGCGAGACCAACGAGGCAGTCATAGTTAACTAGCTTAAAGAAATACTATTATTTCGCTATTTTTACAGTTTATAAAAATCAAACAAAAAAAAATTAATAATAAGGATACCAACAAACCGCATAACAAACCGCATTGTATTCTTGATAACATATTTAAACTATTCATTCACACACTCATTTAATAAAAAGTATCCTATGTTACTTCTAATACCTCCAAGAATATGTGTGATCGGTTAAGTAGTTTTCGCGTGAAAGCGTAAAAAACAAACTTACTTTCACCTTTATAATATTAGTGTGGTTAAGAATGTTTACCCATCATTATTATTGCATGTTATTAAATTTTTAACACTTTTTTGTAGGTACTCGACCAGTGTGGGGACGTATGGCCGTCACCCTCTCCTGAGGGTGACGGCCATACGTACCTATTTTTTTTAATTGGGGGATTTTGCCCTAACAATTATTGGTTCCTGGTGACTCATGTAGTAATGTAGTATACAAATATGACTTGAATAGTTCGAGCAAAATCCCCCAATTAAAAAAAAAACCGAAAATAGGTAACGTTTGACGTGTCATATAAATAATACTAGACGACTGATTCTACTTAGTTCACCGTAGTTTAATGCAATATACCTTCAATTTGTTAAATCGAAAAATAAAACATCAAAAATCCATTTTCGAAAAAAAAGTATTTTTGACCAAGCTCTCCTTAGTACAGGATCCACTGTGCGACGGTATACGTCTATCTCTTAGGGATAACCCACAATAACCATTTTTTAATCCTTTCTTTTTACGAGAAATAATGGCTTATTTACGAAGTGATTTTAAGCAACACAGAATGAATCCTTATACAATTAAGTAAATTAAATATATTGTGCATTTAATATAGATAAAAATCGCCCTCAACAGTATCTAATTTAAATGAATATATTCGAAGATATTACAGATTTAAAATGCACGAATCGTGTCGTCGGCGGGGGCATCTGAAATCCACCCGTGCGAAGCCGGGGCGGGTCGCTAGTATTAAATAAAAAGTGAAAATTAAGGGAGGGAAATTCAAACTTATAAAACGCGCACTATTGGTCGACACGAAATGTGACGTCGATGGTCACTTCATCGAATTTATCGGTGTCGAAATTCATACTGTGTTAGAAGTGTTTGTGAGAAAAATTTACTTCTTCCATGATTTTACAGCAATTAAAACATGCATATTCCCTTTTATTGTTATGTCAGCGGTGCCCAGGCATGCGATGCAGGATCTAAAGTGGGGCAATGAATAGGTACACCGAATTCGCCAGTTCAAGAAAGTTTTCAAAATGTAATTCATATTGTGAGAATCTTTCCACAATATGAATTATATTCCAGAACATAGAGATTTAGGCTACAAGCGCATACTTCGTTCTGGCTCAGCGTTTAAAACCGGTGTTCCAGCTACTCTATAGTTCTGATTTAGCCTTAAATACCCTGGACAAGAACACTCAGGACACACACTTACTCACTCGCTTTATTTATGTGAAAGTCAACCACTCTTGGAATCTGCTCATGTTTTCCATCAGGCAGAGTAGAGTCATTTTAGCACATAAAATAAAGATAAAAATGCTAAAGCTAAAGACGTTTGCTAGACCTTAGTATATTATACTAAGATCTAGCAAACGTCTTTAAATTATGGTATTGTAGAAAGTAAGTGCCTAACCACCTTGAACAATAGTTCTATAACTTACAAGTAATTTTAAAATACTTGAGACATCTGAAAAAACAATGCTAGTTAATTAACAAAAGAAAAATAGAAAAGCTAAGGTTTTTTTTTCTAAGTTAGTCTTGAAATTAAGTAGCCATTAGATTGTTTGTTCTCATAAGTAAACGTTATTTTAAATCGAATTTTCTTTTTTACAAATCTTTATAGGTAATCTTTAAATTGATGCTTTAAATATTCTTTAAACATTTAATCAAATCTTAAGTTGAATTTTGTCTTAAAGATTATGTAAATGTCTAGGTCGAAAGGGTACAGGTACTTCTAAAGTATCGACACTCAAAATTCATCAAAACTGTTAAACCAATTTATATATTTTTAGGGATTTACGGAGCAAGCGACAAGACTGGCCAAGTGATGATACTCCCATATCCTTCTGTATTCCGGTTTATGTGTACGCAAAATTTTATGATAATGGAATTAGTTGTTAAGGATTTCCAAACAAACAAAAAATCTTATTTTCGCTATTATGAGCTTTGACAATAAAATACATATACATTTTAAATTGATATATTCTGTTTAAGTGTAGATTATTGACAGAAATCTAAATACAGTACATATGACAGATCAGGCCGCGCTTTTTTTTTTGTAAATATATTCCACATTTCTCACTTGGCTCACCACTGGTGAACTGGTGGGAAGCTCACCTTGGCTTCCCACAGGGAGAGTACAGTCGCAAAAAAAATGAAATTCAGGCTTCAGTGCTTTTAAAACGATTGCTTGACGCTTCTTGGTTTGGCTTAACTAGCCAACCTTACACATACATCTACAGTCATATAAGATCTATTAGTCTAAATTCGTGAACTGGATCCAACCACCAACATCAATATTAAAAAAAAACTAAAAACCAAAACCCAATTATGACAGAAAACGACGCTGAAAAAGTATGATCCATCCTAAGGTTGCCTGGAAGAGATTGCTTTTGGCAATAAGGCCGCCTCTTGTACACTACACTTCGGACATATTATGCATTATGTACATACTTATTTAACTCTGTAATATGGTGTGCAAATAAAGAGTTTTCTATTCTATTCTATTCTATTTCCCTTTCGAATGATACCACGGCATATTTATTTCAAATTTATTTTTTAATACAGTACTTAATGTCGGCTAGAGGGTGCCTCATTAGATTCAGTGATACGTCATAATTAATATTCGCACGTTTATGCCGAGTTTTATAATTTATGTATAAGATTCAGAAAGCCGTTTTTTTTTATTCTGTACTTCTAAGTACCACTTCGCTGATTATGCTATTTGTACTGTCATATGCAATTATCTTATAGATACTGAAACTCAGTATATTGGTATAAATAAAAAAACGTTTATACATATAATTTAATGGATTTTCGTATAAAATAACCAAAATTAAAGTGTTATTTTTCATACCAATTTTTTTTTTAACTTTTACACTGACTTCAAAAAAAAGGTTGTATACTATATATACAATATTATACAAGATCCCACTGCTCGGTTCTTCAGGTATCTGTTTTTTTGATGAAATTAATTTTAAATAAAAGTTGAGGAAGTATTCAATGGATTAGCGACAGGTTGCTTATAAAAAATTAGCCGCAATTACGTTTTTTATTGTTTTTTAAATCAATTTTACGTCATTTTAAAGAAAATTATGTAAAGAAAAGAAAAAAAGATGGTTGCCAGCTCTCAGTCAGCCGCAATGCTGATGTTGCCAGATGTAAACAGGTATATTATTGTTGCTTATTTACAGTCATCTGTTTTTTTTAAAATTTGTATACAAAATTAAAGTTCTATATTTCCTGTTTACTGTAATCCATGGTTGCCAGTTAAAAATGGCTGCAAGCAGAGGTTACCATGCATTTAATCAACGATTCTCTCGAATAAAGTAAAAGTCCGAAAAAATTGTCCCTTTTAAAAATCCGAACATTTACCAACTCATGTCGGTAAATCCTAAGATTCACTGGTAAAACTTAAGATTAACCAATATAAGGTATTAGATAAAGATGATCTGGGAACAAAAATTTAAGGCAACACATACGCAGCTCGAACATAAAAGCATAAGTCCAGTATAGTTGACACTGGAAGTCTGTTATAGTCACCGGTGTCCACTGGCAATGATACCTACCATTTAGGTTGAAAACTATGAAAACAAAGCTCAACGAGCTAACTCCATAAACCATTCCATCGCCATTCAAACTTTATCAAGAGTCGATATCGCCGCAAGAAACGGATTTACACCAGCAATACTTACAGTGCAATAGAATAGAACCCTGCCTCGGTTTGAGACTTCAAACTACTTCAGAAACAAAAACCCGTCTAATGTTCTTCATTAGATAAGTACGTATTTACACGATCGTATATTATAATAAGTCAGGGTTGTTATCTGTCAATTTTATCTCTAAAAAATAGTGAGATTTTTATCGTCTTGTGAAGTAATAAAATATTTTTTTGTGATTATTTTGAGCTGATTTATATATCTTTATTACTTTCAACAGCCCTTCATATGCCTCTGTTGGATATAGCCCTCTTTTTAGAAAGGAGCTTTTGAGCTACGTACTATATACCATACTCACTGGGTTAGTGTAAGATTATACATATTTTTTTCCTTTACTTTTGCAATGCACTTTTTTTGCAATTAAATTTGCAATTCCTACGACACCTACGGGATTAATAGAGATGCATTCGTTGTATTTTAATTAGATACTTCAGTTAAAAATGAACTGGTTTTAGTTATTTAAACAAATATTTATGAGTAACAGAACAATATACATACAATGATTAAATTGTCTTAAAAATACTTAAGCCTGATTGAAACTTACTGATTTTTAAACATGTCTTTGTTTTGCGAGTTATATAGGCCATTGAGTCAACTTCAATTGAGGTTATGGGCCCAGGTAGTGTACAGGACCATATATTGGAATTCAGGACTTAAAATAAAAGGCAGGCGTGTGAACTGTATGCTGTGAGCTTTTATAATGAACTTCAAAATTGACAATAAATTATAGATAGATTACTTATTAATAAGATGAGCCTTAAATATATTTAGCGTCAAAACGTTGCTACCACATTTAACGTAGGCGCTCCAACAGGTAGGTTAATTTGTTCTGTTTACTTATTCCGCCACTACAGAATAATCTAAAATTTTAGCTTTCAAATAAAATAATAATCATCAAAATCGGATTACCCAGTCGAAAGTTCTGAGGTAAGAAACATAAAAAATAGAGTATTTATTTTTTGTAAAATATAGGTAACTAATCAAAGTATGTACCATTGTTATCTTTTATATCTATGCATTTTTTTCATCTCATAAGTAGTTCATTGATCCCTTTGCTAAAAATATCATAGGGGCGAGAATCAATAAACTCTCTTTTTTATGTATGGCCCTGCCAAAATGACTCTACTCTGCCTGATGGAAAGCGGAAGCAGAATACAAGAGTGGTGGTTGGTCCATGCGTCATACTCGTGAACGGGTACTGCTTGGGGTGACTGGTCGGCCTAGTCAGCGATGCTTTAGACAATACTATTATTCTGGTTCGTTCAACTGCAACTCTAGCCTCTTAATCCAGTCGCGAATTATTTTTAACAGTAGATTTTGCAACTAAATGTAAGTAGATGTGCACCTTGAATGATTTCTCTGTTTAATGTACTCAAACCTTCAACGTTATCACTGAGTGTTTTCTTTTTTTTGTTTGTGCGTTAGATTTTGGAGCTTTTTAATAAAAGGACAAGGCAACAGCTTGCATACTGTTTAATTATATGTAATACTAACACTATTGTACCTGAAAATCAGACTTTGAAAAAGATTAGCCATGAGTTTCTTTGCCAGTATTCTTCTCATGAGGCTCTACGCGTTTTGGAAACTGGAAGTAGAACACAGGCTGGCAGTAGATTTTTGGTGTTTTCGCCTAATTTACCTCGACAATACAGCACATGCTGTGGCGTCTGTTTGTGTCGATCTATGATTTTTAACTATATCTTTAATTTGACGTTCATGAGTGTCACTTGGTGTCTTAGATGAATAAATGATTTTGATTTGATTTGAATTGAATGTGAGATACTTAGTGGCTGAGTGATCGTTATGGTAATTAAAATTATTATTTTTAAAACCGCTTGGAAAATCCACCAACCACTAAAACCAATATTTCGCCACTAAATGAAGGATTCAAACTACCAGTTTTAGTGGAAAATCCACTAAGTTGGCAGCACTGCCAACGTGTGAGTGCATTCGAACGTTTGTAAAGGATTGTAGTTTGTGAGCGATTGCCAAGTCCTCGCAGGCGTGTATACGTAGCATAAAATGTTCTAGCATCTTCTGTTTTCGAATGATAACAAATATGTGAAGGAAATATCTGGATAGTGTATGGAACAATAACAACGACAAAGGAATATTAAATCTTTGTTTTACGAAAGAGTGGGCTGATGGAAAGTGACAGCCATTACTCATGAATGCCTGCAACTATGTACTAAACATGTACTTACACTGGCATATCTAAAGCTTAGATTTCTATTTCATCATCAAATTCTTTCATTGCGAAACGATGGCGCGTGTTTTCACATAATAGTGTTCTGACTTGTCTTAAAGATGTTTTCTAGTTTCTTTGTATAATATGTGTGTATTTACAAAAAAGTACATATATACTAGCTGATCCGGCGAACTTCGTACCGCCATATTTATGACCCACGTAACATGGTTTACGTTTTTGTGAATCTAAACCATTCCCAGATCCCCTTGAACACACACAAAAAATTTCATCAAAATCGGTCCAGTCTTTTTTGTGAATCTAAACCATTCCCAGATCCCCTTGAACACACACAAAAAATTTCATCAAAATTGGTCCAGTCGTTTAGGAGGAGTTCAGTCACATACACACGCACACAAGAAATATATATATTAAGATTTAGGTATATCAGTTGTCTAGTACCCATAACACAAGCTCTGCTTAGCTTGGGACTAAATAGCGTTGTGTGTTAGATGTCCGAAATATTCATTTATTTATATCTAATCATTTCTGGTTCTGTGGTAGTTTGAACAAATGTTTTAACTTTAAAAACTCGAAAAAATTATTTAATTAATATGAATACTGTCGTGGCAACAATAATGTATGACAAACGAACAGATCAACCGTTACTTGTTTTCCCTCTTAAGTTCTTTCAATTTCATATTGAAAAAAATAACCATAGGGAAGATGCTAATATAATATTTATCAATATTATGTGACTAAAATGTAAGAAAAACATCAAAGAAAGGTTTTTTTTTATTTTAATTTTGATTTTCTACAATAATAGGTATCATAACGAATTAAAAGTTAATTTATTGAATAAACAAATTACGTTTTTCTAATTAAAATGGAAGTTTTATTATTAAATCACACTCCAGATTTTTTTTTGTTGAAAGTGCAAAGTTTTCATGTGTAGAAATGAAAGGGACTAAGCTATTACGGTATGAATAAATAACAATTTTACTCAGCAGATTGTACACATAGCAGTTATTTTAGATCAACAAGGGAATCTTATGGCGACAATGCTATCGGTTTTGTCCAGGTCTAAAGAAATGAAAAATTCTGTAAATTACATAAAGAAGGTTATCGTATGACAACCATCTTAAATATTATGATGATATTGCGAAGATTGTACAGCTTCTGAAGAATTTAAAAATTGAAAGTAATATTTATACCTCTCCATATTATCAATACAAACTATACAAATAAATAAAATTGGAGTTTCTGTTTGTTGAAATAAACTTTCTGAAATAACCGCTTTTCTCTAAATGCATATGTGTCTGTCTGTTTGGTCCGGCTAATCTCTGGAACGGCTGGAACTTTTTCACAGTCATTTTTTACGTTTTCACAGGGTAAGCCATATGCAGTCGTCTTGGCAACATTTTACATGAAAATGTTTTTGGTGGGATGAAATTTATTCAAAAGAAAGCAAAAATAAAAATATTGCATCTTATCCCTGTTGACAAAACTGATTTTGAGATTAAATCTACGGTTTTACTCGTATTAGCTTATTTCAATGTTAGCATCTAAAATATATTAGTCCATTTGTTTGAAATCAGTCAACTTAAGAAGTTTGACAAATGGGTGTGCACGAACTCAATGATCACGTATTCGTAGATCATGTATTGCAGAAAAGACACGCGGGTTGATAACTTTACCGCAATACCGCTACCGCACTACTCTTTACCGCTGTATCTGTAGGTACTGCGGTAAAAAGTAGCAAATATCCCTCCTCAAGAAACAACGTATCTTCTAAAAAACAAGTATTGGTCTGAAAAATAAATAAATAAATATTTCGGAGATCTAACACACAACGCCATCTAGTCCCAAGCTAAGCAGAGCTTGTGTTATGGGTACTAGATTACTGATACAAATATACTTTTTTTTTGTAAATACGTATATGTTCAGTCCTCTCACCAATGGAGCGATCACTTTGTGATACTTGTAATACCTATAGGACCCATGAGTATAAGCATTAACTCGCTACTAGTCCATTGGCAAGAAAAATGAACCACGGCGCTCCACCGTGTTCTTAATCTAAACTAAAATCATCAAGCACTTACTGGAGTTGTGTGGCTTCAGTGTTCTCGGCGTTCCAAGAGATCTTTTGGATAGTTTCTTCTCTGCGTCGTCACACATACTTGCTCCAAGTGCTGTATATCTTTCAAGGTATTCGAATTACAACTTACTCGCTTCAGCTATCGCGGAACGCGCCTACAAAACTCGCGATTCCAACCAGACCTAACAAAAACGGTAAATCACTAAAGGGACCGGGTCGATGTACAATTAGCTTAATATCAATTAATTACGGTTCTCAAAACAACAATCGTCGACCGTTCACAACACGCGTCTTTCTAGTACTCTCTTAACCTCAAACGTCAAAACGTCAAAAACGAAAAAAAATGACAATCGAAAAATGTTGCCATTACAATGACGTTCGAAATCCAACATATATATTATACATAGAAAACAACCAAACTCCGAAACAAATATTTGTAGATCATACAAAGATTTGGTCCGACCCGGGAATCGAACCCGAGACCTCATGATCAGCAGTCGCACACGCCAACCGCGAGACCAGTGAGGCAATCAAATCATACGTAAACAGATCTACAGAAATAGAATCTTCCTTGACTATACATGCAGTACAATTACCAGATGAATAATCAATTATTGCAGTGCAAGAAATATGTAATCAGTGAATCGAACTCAGCGCTCCAGCCGTCGCCCACTTGATCAAACTTATTGCAAGCTTCTTATTCAAACTACTAAGTGGATGTAGTTTCTGAGTTGTATAGTACGGAGAGGAATGAACATAACGAAGGTATTTCGCGATGTAACAAAAACATTTACAAGATGCCACGTCTAAAATTTCAAGAAAATTTATTCTATTTATTTTTAACCTGTGTTTAATTATTTTTTTAATAAAGACAATTGGTTAGTTCTTGCTTGTGATTTGGAACTATCTCCCAACACACAGCTAGTGCCATTTCGGGAGTTAGGGCTGTACAGTATTTGGTAATCTACTTTTTGTGACAATAAAGAATTATTATTTATAGACATATATATATATACACATTATTATATTATTATTATTATTAAGAACATTATTCCTTCCTTTAACTAGTGTATTGAGTTATTACCCGACTGCAACAGGAGGGTTATGTTTTTCGAGTGTATATATGTATATTTCTTTGGCACGCCCTAGAGCCTAAACGGCTTGTCGTATTTTTATGTGAGTGGTGTCAATAGATTCGTCTTAGTCGTGAGAGTGACACTGGGTACATTAAAATAAAAAATAAAAACAAATAAGGATTTTTGGCGCCAAAAAGAAAAAAATAAAAAGAATGTTTTCAAAATACATCGAGTGTGGTATCAAAACAAAGAATTTTTTACGGTGGTTACGAATATATATAAAACTTATATGTTTTTATTGTTAAATATTGACGCAGTCGGGTTTTTTATTTTTAATATTTTTTTTATCAATGTCTTGTATTGTCGTCTTGATTAACTGACTGCTGGCTTTCAATATGAATTAAAGACTTGTACATATCTATCAACGTTGAATACAGTATCTTATTAAAGATATATGTATATATATATAGATATATGTAATTTTTATATATAGCGGCAATGCTGGCGAGTAGTGAGGGATGGGAGGCCGCGGTCTGTTTCTGTGAAGATGTTATGCTTCGGAAGGAGTCCACAGAGCGGGGTCGGGAAAGGGCCGATCCCGCTCGCAGGAGGCGACGAAGGGGACGCGGTAGAGGCCGCTAGCTCCCCAATCGTCGCTTAAGGGTCGTTCTGGCCACATCTAGGCGAGAAGTGGCCGCTGCAAACGGCCAGAGACCTGGGATGTAGCTCAAAAAGTGAGGGGGGGACTCCAGAAGCCGCTGATGCGTTCCTGGAGCTCCTCTAGACTGCCAAGGTAGGCCGCCCCGCCGGGGTTTAGTGGGTAGACCGATTCCCACACACGCCCTTCGTGTGACCCCCCCCACGGAGGGTATGGTGAGAAAAGCATTCCATGCGTAAAAAAAAAGGATATAGTCTATTCTCGTCTGCATTAATATTAGCATGAAAGGGCTGCAATATCAATGCTACTTTGTTGAGGAGGCTGCTAATCTCATCAGGTTCTTCAGCTTCAGCTAGGGGTCTCGGGGTGACTTCTCCAGGTGAACTACTTGTGAAGTTTACGTACTACTTTACACACTGCGGTCTGTAGATTAGGAATACGAAATGTGATCACTCCTATTCATTCAGTGGCCATAAGAACCGCCTAAGGTCACAAACTATGCAGGTCAATAACACTGAAAAGAGAAGGAATACTTGTCACAAACCCTATACCAACCCGTCTGGTCAGAGTAGCACATTTAGCCATAACCTCCATTCTAAGGATGATGTCCAGCAGTGGACTATTAAAGGCTGCGACAGCGACAGCAGCGACTTTAACGGACTTTTGCCTGCCAGTGCGTAGCTTAGCAATACTTTTCTAACATTCGTTTGTGTTCATCAGACTAAATTAAAACAGTTTAAATTTAACCTCTTAAAATCAAGTTACCTTAAAACAAAGCTTCACTTAACTTAAAAATTCCCTCACCAGATTTGGATTTTTAACCGACTTCAAAAAAGGTTCTCAATTTGACCGTATATATATTTACGTGTGTTCGCGTATAACTTCGTCGTTTATGAACCGATTTTGATGATTATTTTTTTAATGGAAAGGAGATATCCCAACAGTGCCGCGGTGGTACCATGATAAGGACACTAAGATCTGATGATGGCATCCAAGAGAAATCGAGTCGAACCTTGAAGTCGGTTTTTATTTTCGTTAAAATTTTACTTGTATTTTATCTATGTTATGGCTATGTTTCAAAGGTACGCGGAACATTGACGAACACAACACGATACACGATTGATCAATATCTGTGTTGACGAACGAGATAAGGTTAAAGGATTACCGAGGGCACTAAGCTATTTCTGTTATTGAAAAATCTTTGATTTTACATTAGTATTATGTGCGTAAGATTCGGTTGAAATATATACAACAGTTGGATCAGTCATAAGTATATAACAATGTAAGAGTCAGAAATAATCAAAAGAAAATAACGACAATTTTTTTTTTTACTTTCATAAGTCTATTGTCAAACCTGTAAGTATTGGTAAAATAAATGACAATTGAATCTTTGATAAACAACTTAGATCTTTGAAAACGAATTACTGACTATTTAGAATCAGTGAAACATAAACGTATTGATTGAAATGTCCCCCAAGGCTTATTTTGTTTTCAATAAGCATCACAATGTGACAACAACAGTACTTATAAACTTATATGAGAATTATGTTCAAATGTAGTCATGATATTAATATACTTATCGAAACTTCTTTGTGTTTAAAGGTCGCTACGAGACCCCCGAGACAGATGGTTTTTTGTTTGTATTATTTTATACGCAGGTACTTTATTAGGTTGCTGTTCCCAAATTTTCACCTACGTAATCATTGTTCCGTTTTTGAACGATGTGATTTGAAGAATAAGCGTTGTTAAGAGTGGAGTTATCAAATGTATTTAAAATAATAACATTACGTCCGATAAATATACTACAGAATGCTTTCAACAGAATGTTAAGCCGATTATTCCGCTAACTACCCTTGCGTATTTAGACCACCTTTGTTTAGTTAGATATTTATTTTGAGTGGAGATTCAGCGGCCCATTCTACCGAGATACTGAATCCACGGTTATTAATACCACTCTGAAATCTGTTACAACAATAATCATCAACAACCCATAACGTCGGGTCTCCTCTCAGGAGAGGGTTAAAGCCATACGTCCCCACGCTGGCCAAGTGCAGGTTGGGGAGCGGCAAGACAACGTTGTGGCTACGTTATCTTGGATGTTTTTAAGCCGCCCAAAGGCCTCCAACTAAGCTTCACGACTGTTATCATATGATAACAACCGGGACCGACTGCTTAACGTGACATCCGAATCACGGAGATGCTCATGGTAACATGCTACTAGCGGTCACCCATCCAGGTACTGACCGCGCCGTCTTTGCTTACCCTCGGTGATTGTTTCTAATCACCGAGTGCAACAGGGCTTTGAGCGCCTCACTCAAATGTGAGGCGCATCTCTCCTCATTACAACAATAATAATGATTGATATTTAAGTGCATACACCATCACTGAGACACCCTCTATAGGTACACCTTAAGCGGTTAGACAGACTCAAATTAAATACCATAATTTCGGCTACGATTATTTCGTCTCAGTGCCGTCGTATGGCCGAAAGTAGTGCTATCTATCGAGTGCTTCAGAGGATTATAAAGAAGGGGAAATGTATAAAAGGTGGCTGTTAATACAAAGGGATTTTACTTTTACTTATTGACTGGGGAATGTGTATGTCAAAGTCAACCTGTTACTCAGACTTTTGTTAGGTAATAATAATGAAGGGATGTGTGGTTGAAATGTACCAGAAGGTCACATTTGTGACCATATTTCACCATAAGTAGGCGGGCATAGGGTTTCAGACGTCTTTGTGAATATCAAGTAATTGTACGTGACTGTATAACCGTAAACTGTGATGATGTGTAATTTATGCGACTAGACTCTAGAAGGACTGTATTTTTACCTTTTTTTAGCAGTAATAGACACATCATCTTAATGTTATGAGGAGTTGGGTTCTAAAAAGGGTAACACCTAATTAGTTTGAATTTCCGATAAAACCACACTTATGAGTTTTTTTTTTTTTTTTTTTTTTTTTTTTTTTTTTATGTTTGCCCCGCCAAAATGACTCTACTCTGCCTGATGGAAAGCATGAGCAGAATCCAAGAGTATTGGTCGCCATACTCACTGCGAATGCAGACAATGCAGTATGGCGACCCACACCATGGCGGCCTAGTGATGCTGCTGCATCTTTTAGTCTAGTCAACAAGTATGGAACTTGTTGACTAGACTATTTGGGCCTCCGGTCTCGCACTCACCAACGAAACACGACAGCACGAACGTGGTCATTTTACGTTGATTTTCTGTGCGAGGGTAGTACCGCCCCGGTCGAGCCGGCCCATGCGTGCTGAAATCAGCGTGGCTCTACTACCTTTGAAAGTTGAGTTTCCCTAATTACGGTGTGTTCCTAAAAATAAAATGCTCCTAAATCAAATGATGCATTAAATCAATTTTGTTTGAATGTGTTAGAATTTTCTGTACCACTTTTCAATTCTATATATATGTATATATTTTCACAATTCCTCTTTTTTCGGTTCGAAATACTCCGTTTTGTAAACTAAATAACAAGCCGCTTTTTCCATTAGCGAAAATAAAATGAAATGGCTGAAGGCATTCATTTCTAAAAAGAAAAAACAAAAAAATGTTGTCCGATACAATATCCATTACAGGTTATCGGTACTCACTGAAAGGGCGTTTTGTCTCTCTTGCCTGTTGCTGTCTAGATGGCTCATACTGAAAAGTCTCCAATTGGACAATCACATCGTACTTATTCGAGTCTTATTAGTATTTTCTTATTCGTGCATTCCAAACAAAGCCCGTACTATTATTTATAATTCTTTGGTGAAGTCGCACCTTGAATATCTAATTGAGATATGGGGATCAGCAGCTGTATCTAATTTGAATACACTGCAAAGAATACAAAACCAAATAATTAAAGTACCATTTCATTGCCATTACCTAACTCCTACAAAAGTATTATATGAAAAAACCAAATTAATGAACCACAAACAACTTTACACCTATAAAACATGCATTTTAGTTAAAAAGATCACAAACAATTGCATTCAAACTGACATACACTTACACAAGAAACCAAACACACATAATTTAAGAAATACAAATAAAATACAACTAACGAAAGTACGATCTAACTACGGAAAAAAAAATATGAGGGAGCACAGCTGTATAATAGACTGCCGAATGAATTAAAGGAATGTGACAGTTTAAATGTATTTAAAGGCGGGCTAAAGAAATATGTTTGTACATGTACATTGTAACTTCCAATACGCTGAAAGGTGAATAATGTATTAGTCATAGTTCTTATGAGAAAATAAAAAATCTTTAAACACATATCATATATTATCATAACAAAAGCTGTGTAATCATTTATCAAAGTTAAAGGCTGTCAAAATGACTCTAACCTGTGTGATGGTAAGCATAAGCAGAATCCAACAGTAGTGATCACCATACTCATTGCGAATGCCGACAATGCAACAATGCAGCTTAGTAACCCTCACTATAGAGTCCGATTGAGATGTTTCTGCATCAGTGGGTCTCCGGTCTCACACTCACCAACGAAACACGAATGTACGAATGCTGTATTTTTATATTAGTCTACTGGGAGAGAAAAGTACCGCCCCGGTTGAGCCAACTGTGCTAAAATCAGGGTTAGTAGGAGAGCTGGTACCTGGCAAATTTTTGACAACCAGCGATAGTGATGATGACGTAGGCTTGTGTCTCCCACGTGAGCACTGTTTCTCAGAGTGCTATAACTGGCGAAGTATATCGTTATACCATGGCTATTGTAAGTCACGTGACCTCGCCAGAGACATGGGGGTTGATTTAGCCCCGCTACTCACCAGCCAGATCTGCAGTTCCGTGTTGGGGTATAATAGGAGAGGTCTGTGACAAGTTTTCAGCTTGCCTCAAATACCTACCCAAAAAATGGTACCAGCTCTCGGAACAAGTGGCTCTACTACCAATTCCAACCCAACGTGTACTTTTTCACAATTTATGTAGTACTAGCTGACCCAAGCAATCTAGTTTGCGTCCAAACTACCATCCCCCGTTTTAACCCCAAAAAGGGGTTGATTTCTAAAGATACATTATTAGTACACCTCCACACCGTCTATAGAGCATACATTTTAAATTTCAAGTCTCTTACTTCAAAAACATAGGACTTTCATACAAACGTCCAACCCCCGTTTTACCCCCTTAGGGGTGGAGTTTCGTAAAATCCGTTCTTAGCAGATGTCTACACCTTATAAGGAACCTATCTGCTAAATTTAAGTTTGTAGGTGTTATAGTTTCTGAGATTTCGTGATTAATAAGTGAGTGGTATTTCGCTTTTACTTATACAAGATTTAAGGCTCACTAAAGCCTTGTTAATACCTGGTAAAACTTTACTATTTGATGCATGTACGAATAATTTAATTATTTTACAGTAAATCAGAAATTTGTAAAACAAATCACCAATTTAATATGATAAATTAACTGTATTTGTAAGAACCGATGCGCCTACCAAAATTCAAACAATGATTAAAAACATTCTATTTTTCTGCACGGTATACTGATAAAAATTATTAAAAATCTAAAAATGATACCTACTGATCGAGGTACATGAATTACTACATATGCATGCACTACATTGCTGGACATAGGCCTCTCGCAAATAAAAATAATTAATACATACATGATGATTTGGTAATATTTATTATAGATAGGTATATTAATTTATTCAATTAAGGTCAGCGCAACTAGTTTTCTTCATACATTCTTGAAACTATTTCGTGATCTATCACGAGACACGTTTCGCTTACTCCATTTCATATTCCATTTTCGTTAATAAATGTCTAGTAGAAGTTAAACCAAATTGGAATTGGTGTTTTTTTACAGCAACTTACTCAATTATTTTAGTTTACTGACTACGTTTCATCTATCTAATACTATAATGTATAAAACTGAAACGCCGAAATGCCCGAAATGTATGTAGGTACCTACGTAAAGGGCTGCACCAAATTAAATAATTATTTTTTTATGTCTTCGTTCCTGTTGGGACAATGGTTGTGTACAAGAAAAAATATAAGAGTTATCTTATATTTTTATAAATAAAAGAAAAATTTTTTTTTGCTGTTAAGCAAAAAAAAATTTTTTTTTATACGTAACTGTACACTGCCTGTGGTAAGCTGAGACAGATATGTAAATATGGTGGTACAACGTTCGCCGGGTCAGCTAGTCTATACGAGTATATATATAAATTACTCGCTGAAATGTATGTACCTATACACATAACTTCCGATCGGCTGCACCAAATTATATAATTCTTTTTTTCATGTGTTAGTTATTGTTAGGACACTTAGGACAAGGTTTTTGAACAAGAAAAATAAAAAGTTAACGGGAAGTCTATTTTTTGTCCGCTAGTAATCTATAAGTATAGTCCTAAATATATAAATGTAGAACAGAAATAAACGTAGAATTTTTATCCCGCTGCTTGAATCACCTTTTCCACAGAAAACTGCACTCTCCTCAAGTCGGTATTGGTATAAGAGAAGAAATAAAGTAAATAAAAAACCGGCCAAGTGCGAGTCGGACTCGTGCGAGTCCGACTCGCACTTGGCCGGTTTTTTATTTACTTTATTTATATTTATACCGAGGGTTACGTACAAACCTGTAGGTATATTACATTATATAACTAAAAATGTATGCTTTTCGCAACTTTCCCTTCATATGTGCTATAAGACGTTGCTTCGTACCAAAGGACAATGGCAGGTTTGTATGGGACTTTTGTACCGCTTGGCGTATGTCATGGAAGGGATTTTTTTTCTATTTATTTGGCTGCTATTATCACCGACAATAATATTTTAAATTCCTAGATTTTTATAAGATAGCGTTAAAAATTTATTAACCGACTTCCAAAAGGAGGAGGTTCTCAATTTCATGGGTTTTTTTTTTATGTATGTACATTGATTACTCCGTCAATTGTGGACCGATTTTGAAAATTATTTTTGTATTCGAAAGGGTATGCTCCCCATGTGGTCCCATGGACACCATATCAGGACCTGATGATGGGATCCCAAGGAAATTGAAGGAAACCCTCAAATTTACGTGAGCGCCTGCAATAAAGTTAAGGCAATTGTCTGCATGCTTTCATATTCTGTAAACATCATGTCCGAAATATTTATTTATTATTCTATACAGTATGTTGTATGTTACCTTTTGTCGTATTCTTTCAAGTTATTTAGGTGAAATGATGATGAGAGACTTGAGAAAGACTAAAAAGCGAAAAATAAAAAAAAACTTTGTTTAAAAAAACCGACTTCAAAAACTGAAAAGTATAAAATAACTTAATTTGTATGTGGTACCTATTCATAGGTTGAAGTCGGTGCCGAGCCAAAATGTAATAGCAGGTACCGCACTCGCCGCGCGTGACCTTGAGCGGGATAGCTGCTCTTCGCGTAGGACAAAACAACCGAAGCGTCGGTGAGGTCGTTGACGTTCGTCTCGAAATATAGCGAGTGTGGTACCTACTATTACATTTGGCTCGGCACCGACTTCAAACCTATGAATAGGTAGCACATACAAATTAAGTTATTTTATACTTTTCAGTTTTTGAAGTCGGTTTTTTTAAACGAAGTTTTTTTTTATTTTTCGCTTTTTTTTAGTTTTTAGATTGCAACGAAACACATGGAGTTAATAAGTCAATAAGTTTTCATTATTGTCGAAAAGATGGCGTAACATTATATTTTTAAAATCAAAATCATTCGTCTACGATTTTCGTGATCCTTCAATAAAATGTTGCTCTTTTACTAAATTCACCAGTAAGCTCATTCCCAAAATATAGATTCAAATATTTAATCGTTTTTTATGTAATATGTATTTTAAAATAATGTAAAATATTTTCGACAATCTGACACACAACGCCATGTAGTTTTCAGACTAAGTAGACTTTAATCATGGCGGGGTTAAAACACGTAGGAATGCGTTTTGTTAATGCAGATAAACGGTATAAATCACATAACCATTCATAACATATTGTCAGAGGTATAGGATCTGCCATTCTCCATTCAAGATTTTGAGTTCACGGGATACGGGACTATAGGTATGTAGGTTTTGATTCCTTTGCGAGTGTCGAAAATTTGCAGCATAAACGGCTTACTATATGATGTAACTACAAAATTATGTTTTTCGTAATTTTTCCTTAATCTGTGCTATAAGACGTTGCTTCGCACCAAACTTCAGCGTTGGCTTGAAGTTTGATTTTTTCACGTTCCAACAGTAAACCCGAGTATTTGATATGAATTTCAGCTTGAAATCTCTACGCGTTTCTGAGAAAAAAGGTCTTGACGGACAGACAGACGAACAACAAAGTGATCCTATAAGGGTTCCGTTTTTGACGGGTTTTTGAGGTACGGAACGCGAAAAGTCTAGCAATAAAGTCATGTACTTAATCCTAGACTTTAAGTAAATAAATGGAAGTCAAGCAGTTCAGTACAATTCAATCCTCTTAGATCCTCTAACTTTGTGAACAAGAGGAGTTGTCTCATTGCATAGATGCATTATTTGACACTTGGAGAAACAGAGAAGGACTCCACTTGGCACTTTGCGGTACCAAAAAACAAAAGGTCTCGCACAAAATAATTGTGCACCGCAAGAACTTCCGAACTGCTTCAAATCGTGCGACGCCGTATCACATTGCAGTTATGTGTGAGAGCCCTTAGGTGGAAATAAGAAAGAGAAGAATGCATTAAGTAAGAACTAAATGAACAGAAAAACTTATGAAGCCTCTTTGAGAAACAGATAACTTATATTGACTTGATGTTTAAAAACATCACTCGATCAAGTAAATATAGGTTATAGAACATTTTTAACCGACTACAAAATAGGAGAAGGTTCTCAATTTGACTGTAGTTCTTATGTTTGTTACCTCATAATTTTCGACTGGATGAACTAATTTAGATGATTCTTTTTTATTTGAAAGGTAGTGCTTCCCGTGGTCCCATTTCAATTTCGTTCAGTTCTTGAAGTCGATTTTTTTGTTTTAATTTTATTTATTATAACACTACATTGTACGGGTCAAAAACCATTTTATTCGTAGTCTTCATTTGCACAACGCCGATTTGTAATGATCATGAATTAGGTCACTTTTAGCAAGCGTATTGTGCATTAATATAATCGATAATTTTTGTATACAATTAATAAATAGTTTTAAATCATTTGAATTCAGGTCTATGATAGCATTAGCATTTTTATTTTTCGCGAGGTTTGGTCAAGGTCATCAAGAATCGAGCTTGCCTAGCTAGCGCTGAATGAGCACAAACGCGCAGCGACTAGTAAGATTGTTCAGATATGTGACAAATCAGGAAAAAAATTGATAGTGCGATTGAACTACTATTTCTGTCATTCATGAAGACGAGCTGTGATCGTTGCACAACTAACTACAGTGTAGTTAGTTGTTACTATACCGTTAGGAAACTATACAAGTTAGATTCCTATTGGAAGGGTTTGAATCCGATCATTGTCGCTTTAGCAAATACGTAAATAAAAAATTCGAGTATTCCCAGAGTGAGTTTTAGGAAATGCCGTCGCCTTCTAACTCTAAATCCACCTGTAAAAACATCTGCTTTTAAAACGTAAGTACTTACAAAAACAAATATAATTGTCCAATTATAATTAAATCAAGTCTAAGTATATAACATGCTTTTAAGATCATTAAGGTAAGAATTGCTTTACAATCAGAAGATTCCGTGAGTGCAATAGCCAAAACCAAAAAAAAATGGACGAGAATACAATGTAGGTAAATTGTATCCTTACAAAGCTGACGCTGCGAATATTATTCTGTGAAGCGTTATATTAGTCGTTTGAGCATTAAAGAAATCAAAATTTAAAAGTAAACATTAATTTTGTGTAAAATCTAACTTTGAGGACTAATTTCTGAACTCTGAATTCTAAAAAAGAAATTTAAAACAAAAGTTAAACAATCTCTAATGAAGTTCGATGCAGAGTCAATTAATTGGCCTCAATAATGATAAAATCAAATAAGGTGCTCAATAAAAGTTTTATTAAAATTTTATTATCATGTCTACATTAACTTACAATGCCTACGTTTATAAGAAAAGAATGTAGGTATAATCAAAAATGTCTATCATTTATAATATTTACTTGGATAATATTTACGTGGGAGAGCCACGGGCCACACACATGCGTGGGCCGGTTCGACCGGAGTGATACCACGGCCTCACAGAAAACCGGTGTGAAACAGCGCTTGCTCTGTGTTTTACACCGCTTACCATCAGGCGTTCTGCTCGTTTGACCTCTATTCTATAAAAAAAAGAATATATTTTCTACTCTGAGAAGTGACCATGAACGTAGAAAACATACATTTGAAAGATAAACCTATTCACTGTTGTCTTAAACATTCCAGCCTCCCTAGTCAAGTTGCATTCTGCAGACGTGAACGTTAATAGAAAACTAACAACTGTATTAATGCTAAATCTCGTGGTGAAAACAAAATATTATTCATACATATAGTATTTTTACCGTGGGAGAGCCACGCTTCGGCATGAATGGGCTCGATTCGGCTCGACCGGAGTGATACCACGGCCTCACAGAAAACCGGTGTGAAATAGTGCTTGCGCTGTGTTTCACCGAGTGAGTGAGGATACCGGAGGCCCATACCCCAACCCCTCCCCCTATCTCCCCCCCCCATCCCCCAAAGGCCGGTAACGCACTTGTGACGCCTCTGGTGTTGCGGGTGTCCATGGGCGGCGGTAATCGCTTACCATCAGGCGATACGTCTGCTCGTTTGCCGGTCTATTCCATACAAAAAAAAAACAATACAGGTGAATAAAGGTGTTAGCGACTGTAGAAAGAGCAATTGTAGGATTGGCATTGTTTGCAATACAGAAGCAAACAGTTTTATTTATTTATCATCATGCATTGATTAGTTGCTTGCATTTGTAACAAAATTAGTTTCGGCCTATATGATTTTAAAATATATACAACATACTTATGCGATGTGCATTCCTATCAGACAGTCATTATCTGCAATAACTCAGAACGCACTGTCAAAAGTTACTAAACCATATCTTCCAATTTTAATCTTTACAAATTGTAGGTGATATTTATAAATTACTAGTTGTTGCCCGTGGCTCCACCCGCGTATATGTCGGTTATCGCGGCAAATAGTAGCCTATATGTTATTCTGATGTATAAGCTATATTACTGTAAAGTTTCATCCAAATCTGTTCAGTAGTTTTTGCGTGAAAGAGTAACAAACATCCATCCATCCATACTTACAAACTTTCGCGTTTATAATATTAATATAAAATAGCTGCCCCGGCAAAGATTGCTTTGATAAATAATTCATTAATAAAAAATACGTGTTAAATACTATCTCTCGCATCGTACGCACGTCAGCAAAATAAACTTTTAAAAACACGTGAAAATTGTTAAGATAGAATCGAAATTCAGAATAAGATTTATTTAGAAATTAATTAAAATTATCTATATATTAATACGTGAAGCCAAAACTTTGTAGCATTATTTACAAAATTAAGGAAACGGAGGGCTATGAAAAAAAAATGTCACGAAAAAAATATTGTTGGAATATTTATTTAGCGTCTAGTGAAAAATATGCAAAAACTTTGATTAAATTAATAAACAATTTTGACTTAGACATTACTAATAACAGTAGTATAGTATTTAAGATATTCCAAGTTGACAATTGACATATGAATTTTAAACATAAATAAAGTTATTTTTGTCGTAAAATAAAGTGAAAACCAAACCAACAAATAAGCGGTAAACATTACTTTTATTGAAAGTATAAAAAATATCTACTAGCAATTCGAATGAACTAAAGATAAAGATAAGAGAGAAGTATTCTTTATTTACGGCACAAAGACAATATTTCCATTGTAATAATTGGCAGACTTGACATAAGTCCAGAAAACTAATATGATTTTATTCCATTATTTACAGTCCTAGAATAATGTATCTAAAGAATGTCAACTATTTTATTGTTATTATGATTCTTAGGCTTAGGCCGCACTACGGTTTTTTCCCGCACGCGGTAAAACGACAAACCGCAAAACCGCGTAAACTAACCGCGTAACGCACATAAAAATCGCGAAACTGGCCACGTTTTTCACAATTTGAAGATTTATTTCAAGAGAGCTGTATGTGTTGTTGCTCTAATACTAATAAATAGAAAAAGAAAACGTCATCAACAATTTCGTAAGCATTGGGTTCATCCACTGACTAGTCGAAGATTTGAAAAAGGTTCTTTCATAAAAAGTATCAAGATTTCCAACGCTGGTCTTTTCTGTATCTTCAATATGATTTTTGAGGATAATCTTTCATAACTTAATTCATTTGAAACAGACTCCGATTCAGTCGACGACATAGTGCCGACACGACAATAACAACACAACTATCGTGACGGTGTGCCGAATAATGACAGAACCGTCCGCGGTTGCCGCCTCAAATGTGTGCGGGCCAATATAAGTTTTATGAACTACAAAATTTGTGGCTGTTTTTTCCCGCTAGTCATTCTGTAACAAGTCGAGGTTTTAAATCAGTCGCGGTAAAAAACCGTCAGTGCGGCCGCTTCCATTAGTTTCCTTTACTCACAAAATCAGGCGGTAAAAACCGAGGCGTTTTGCCTTAGTGCGGCCAAGTCTAAAGCCGGGTCTCCACCGAAGAAAATTTGTCATTTTTTGTGTTGTCAACACGTGTTGGTGACAAAAGTTTCTGTAAAACCGAGTCTCCACCGAACAAAAATTGACAATTTTTATGTTATCAACCTTTTTTTGTGTTGTCAAATTTCTGTGGAGACGCGCCTTAAAGCATATTTACAAAACAAAAAGTAAATACATAAATAAACACTATTTGTATTGAAAGTAGTGAGTACAATATAAGTTAGTCAAATACACTTTTTTTTATAACTCGTTTTGTTTTGTGTCTCACTCAGGTCTTGATTACAATCTATACTAATATTATAAACGCGAAAGTTTGTTAGTATGGATGGATGGATGGATGAATGTTTGTTACTCTTTCACGTAAAATCTACTGAACGGATTTGCATGAAACTTTACAGTAATATAGCTTATAAATCAGATTAACACATAGGCTACTATTTGTCGCGATAACCGACATATACGCGGGCGGAGCCGCGGGCAATAACTAGTTGAAAATAAATACACAATTATTTAGTACTAACTGACCCGGCGAACTTCGTACCGCCATATTTACATATCTGTCTCAGCTTCCCACAGGCAGTGTACAGTCGTGGATAAAAAAAAAACACTTTTCCCGTTATCTTTTATTTTTTTTCTTTCTAGCAAAAAAAGAATGAATGAAATCGGACTATGTGTTATTGAATTACAACTAAGTACATATCTTGACTTTCATCCCCTCTCTCCAGGAAACTGTGCTGAATTTTGGGATAAAAAGTATCCAATGTCCTAACTCGTAGTATGAACTCAAATCATGCCAAGTTTCATTTGAATCCGTTCAGTTATCAAAGATGGTTTCGCCATTATACCTTGGCAAAAAAAATAGTCTAATTTCCACACCACCACTACAAGTGTTTACTCGTAATAGATTTTAATGAATCCTAAACTATTTACACTTAATTCCTATGTTTATGCTGAAACCAGTTTGTTATGCAGATTATGTTATACCTATTACTTAAATGTAGTTACATTATTCGGCAAGTACTAAAACATATAGGTATACAACTCAGATAAAGACACAAATATCTTGCCAAATCAGATCAAAATTCTAGAAGGATATGAATTATATCAAACTCAATATTGTTGATATTATGGAAAACAATAGATTAACGATTATTAATTCATGGATACAAATTAACATGAACCCAAAATACTGGACAAGGCTTTGCTAAACAAATACGGTGGTAATTGCAAGCATTACCAGGCAGAACTCGCTCACAAATCCTTTATCGTCTCACGTGATACCCGCGGGAAAACATTTAGCGTTGTTATTCTGGGCTGCCACCCCATGGCACAGCTGCCGTTTACCTGAGTAACAAACTTACACTGATCCGAAGATGAGACATCTCCCATCAACTTGAATCCACCTTCATTTTGGCTATTTGTGATAAACTTAATTCTGCATTCCTTGATTTTTTACACTAAAAGGGAGTTTACTTTTTACTCGACTACGGCAAAGCCAAATGAGGGTTATGAAAGTACCCGCGGGGGACTTTACAAACATACATGAAACGGACACAAAGAACACCCAGACTCAGAACAACAATTTGTGGATTACACAAAGTGTTGTCCTACGTGGGATTTGAACCCACGTATGGCGAAGTAGGAAACGGCGTGGTGAACGTTAAACCACTAGGCCAAATATGCAGTCAATCGCTTACCATCAGGCGATACGTCTTCTCGTTTGCCCCCTATTCCATTATAAAAAGGTTACATATAAATACATCAAATCAGACATTAGTGCGAAGCCGGGACGGGTCACTAGTACATCATATTATTACGCCATAGAGAGATGGTCGGGAATATTCGAGAACCGAGGACGGCGGTCGGGTAGCGCGCAACTGTGGAGATTATGACTGGTGATTCCGATATTCTCAACGCTAGATGGCGGTAGATTACTTGTTCTAGGTGTTTCTATTTGGTCTAGAATATTTTATCGAATACTCGGGATCTTTGTAGATATTTCCATAGCCCTAAAAGCGGAGCGTGTTAGCCGTACGGGCAGTACTATTGTTTCACGATACAGCGGATTAACATCGAAGCGATCTTCTAGTGCGACTAACGAGTGATTTAGTGAATTATTATTGTAAAAAGTTTTGGTAATAAATGTTGTTTTATTTTTGGTAACCAACCGACTACCTTTATTACAAGCTTTTTATTAACTTGCAACGTATGTATGTATGCTTGTATGTTCGGGTGGAATCTTGATACTCAATTTTGAAGCAGATATCTTCAACCGATTTTGCTGAAGCATCTTCAAGCGTATACAGCGTGACAATATAATATTATAAGGACATGGAGCTGATCTGATGCTGCAGTTGGACGGTGGCCATAGGAACTCTGTAAAATAACGTCGCAACATCATCGAGTTTGGACTCGCTTGATTCGTCTCGAGGCATTCCAATAAAAGCTTGTTTTTAAAAAGCTTTTTAATTTAATTTATTTATTAAATACCCGGCTCGTAACAATATACTTCTACTACTATGCGGTTCACTCACTTTTATTATATCTATTACTAGCTGACCCGCCAAACCGCCCGTAGTACCGCCACATTTTTTTTCTAAATATTTTCTATATTTCTGAAAAACTTGTTTAAGTAATTAAGCTCGCTTCAACTTCCCACAGGTAGAGTACAGTCGCGGACAAAAAGAAACTATTTCTGTTATCTTTTATTTTTTTCCATATAAACCTTTTCCTAATTAAAACGAACACATAAGAAAACAATTTATCCAATTTAGTGCAGTCTATCGGAATTAATGCGCGTACATAAATATAGGCGATTTATTATTATTTATATAGATTTAAACGTCTTTGGAATTTTAAATAATTTCATAATGAAACCAATCATAACATTTAACTTCTCTAAATTATTATTCATCGCTAAGTTATCTAAATACAGCTTCAGACTCCCTTATTACAATGCGTATTATGCATGAAGGTACAGAAGACAATATATGAATTAATTAATATGTTAAATGTTAATGCCATTTCTATGATGGTTACTTGTGGATTTACTGAGCTGTAAGAGATGACGTCAGTTCTCATTGTATCGCACAATATGACAACTGACGTCACATAACTAAATCCATAAAATGTTATAGATGTCGGGACGACCCTTTGAAATTGTGCATTTACTGAAATGTTAAGTTAGGGTTCAACATGAAGGTATTTTCTCCCCTTTTATTAAGCAAGGTTTTAAGTTTATTCATCTTCTTCTTAAATATAAATATCAATTGATGTTCGTTTGTCTCGCTAAAACTTGAAAACAATTTAGCTGATTTTGGTTTTGAAATGTTTGTCGTAGTTCAGGGAAGCTTGAAAAATTAAAAATAACTTGAAAATCCAAATGTCACGTGTACGAAGCACAAGTCCAAGTGTAAGTTCATAATAAATTAATAAATAATAAATATTTTGGACATCTAACACACAACGCCATCTAGTCCCAAGCTAAGCAGAGCTTGTGTTATGGGTACTAGACAACTGATATAAATACTTATATACTTTTTTTTTATAAATACATACATATTATACATAGAAAACACCCAAACCCCGAAACAAATATTTGCAGATCATACAAACATTTGGTCCGACCCGGGAATCGAACCCGAAACCTCAAGCACAATAGTCGCATACGCTACCACTGCGCCAAACTCAAAACTCAAACTCAAAAATATTTTATTCATATAGGCACTTATTTTACAGGCACTTATGAATAGTCAATATTTAATATTAAAAAATCGAGTGATTCTAGTCCCCAGTTCCAAGTGCAGCCTACCCTTCATGGAGAAGAATCTGGCAAGAAACTCCATTGTAGCTCCTTTTAAAAAATAATAATACGGTTTACAATATTTTTTTCACTAAGAGACTTGAATGAGAACGAAGTCGACCAAAGAAAACAAAAAAAAAACCGACTTCCAAAAAAACATCCAATGAAAACTCTCTGCGAAAAAAACACTTAAAAGCGTAAAATAAAATGGTTCTTCATAAATTGCGTATACCTAATTCTTTATTCATTTAAATAGTAGTATTATAATGTGTGCTAGGTACCTAGAATCTGTTTGAAGTCGGTGCCAAGTGACTATCGCTTAGACTTTTGTAATTGTTCGTTTGTATTCTTTTTGGCTTAGCACCGACTTCAAACAGATTTTAGGTACCTAGCACACATTATAATATAATACTACTATTTAAATGAATAAAGAATTAGGTATACGCAATTTATGAAGAACCAGTTTATTTTACGCTTTTAAGTGTTTTTTTGGCAGAGAGTTTTCGTTGGATGTTTTTTTGGAAGTCGGTTTTTTTTTTATAAAAAGTTTTTATTTTTCAGTTTTTAGTGCAATCATTCGTAGGTCAGTAGTAAGTTGAACTATTTCATGAAATTTCATCATCAAGAATACAAATTAAGGTCTATACGTACGTGTAATATTAAAATCATCCTCTAATCCCTAACTGTTGAAGAGTTTAACCTTCTATCATCAGCTCACCTAAATAACTTGAAAGTATACGACTGAAGATCTTTAGATACGTATGAAATTGAAAGAATTATCTTCCAACTC
The DNA here is from genome assembly GCA_949125395.1 of Diaphora mendica. Lineage (NCBI taxonomy): Eukaryota > Metazoa > Arthropoda > Insecta > Lepidoptera > Erebidae > Diaphora > Diaphora mendica. Next base: position 29,616,245 of record OX421312.1, on the reverse strand, counting down.
CTAACCGTTGAGGAGTTGTACCTTCCATCTTCCATCATCAGCTTACCTAAAGAATTTGAAAGAATACGATTAAAGGTAACATATGTACATATGATATTTAAAGATTTATCCTCCAACTCCTAACCGTTAAGGAGTTGTACCTTACATCATCAGCTCATCATCATAAAATGATGACTATCAGACGCAAATACCGGTGTACCTTAAAAAAATATACGAAAAACATAGTATGTGCCTATAAAAAATGAGGGTTTCCCTCGATTTCCCTGAGATCCCATCATCAGATCCTGATATGCTGGCAATGGGACCACCTCGGAAGCATACCCTTTCGAACACAAAAAAAATTTTCAAAATCGGTCCCGAACTGACGGAGTAATCGGTGAACATACATAAAAAAAAAAAAAACATACAGTGGAACATAGAACCTCCTCCTTTTTGGAAGTCGGTTAAAAATAAAAGGTTTGGAGTCATTGCTGCACAGCCATGAGCTAACCAATCATGCGCCGTTCTTACTGATAGCTGCAAGATTTTTACATTGTTATATTGTGACATTGTATTGTTATATTGTTATATTGTGAGGTCCACTTATGGAAAGTAAAATCCAAATAGCACTTTCACTCACAGTCAAATTACAAAGATGTAATATGTCCAAATATAAAATAATCAATAAATGTCACAAATGTAAAATAGAGTAAGACGCATGGATCAGCCATCGACCTATTCAACCATAGTTGAGCTGCGTACTCAGGCCGCACAGCAAATCATCAGGTCAATATCAAAGAAATTAATAATTAAAAATAATCATAGTCGACAAGGTGCTCATACAATAACAAGTGCGTATTTAATAAATGGGGAAACATTGTTAGATAAGTACCAAAGTACCATCATGTATTCATTTACATTATACAAGTATGTGTGTATGTTTTCATTTATAAGTTGCAACTAAAACAATCAACAATTTGTATTTAAGAAAAAAAAGAAAGACGAAAATTAAGTAGAATTGATACAAGAAACAGATAAAATAAAGGAAAATTTAAACAAGAACAAACTAATTAAGAGAAAAAGGAAATTATTGAAGAAAATTATACAGAAAATAGTTACAAACAAAATCTTAACTTAATTATATGTCGGAATTAGATGTCGTTAGGTTAACGTATACAAACAATTCATACCGGAGTACCAACATGTCAAATTTTATACATTATTAAAAAAAAAAAACTCAATTTCAAGACAAAGAAGTTAGTGTGTATATAATAACATTAATAACACCTTAAACCCATGACTCTTTGTCGTTCAGATAATCGCCAATCGTATAGTAGGCTTTCCTAATAAGGTGATTTTTTACAGTACGCTTGAATTTATCTATAGGAAGGTCAATTACATATGTAGGAATTTTATTATAAAGACGTATACCAAGACCTTCGAACGAGTTGTGTACCTTATTTAAACGATGATAGGTACCAACGAGTTTAGACTTATTTCTTGTATTAATATTGTGTACATCACTGTTTTTCTTACAGTCATTAATGTTTTGCCTAACAAACATAACATTTGCAAATATGTACTGTGATGCAACAGTTAAAATACCTATATCTTTAAACAACTCTCGAAGAGAGACTCTAGCACCTAAATTGTATATTGAGCGGATGGCTCGTTTTTGTAGAATAAAAATCGTTTCAATATCAGCAGCCTTGCCCCAGAGTAGTATACCATAGGACATGACGCTGTGAAAGTAGCTAAAATAAACTAGCCTAGCTGTGTCCGTATCAGTGAGCTGACGTATCTTCCATACTGCATAAGCTGCCGAACTAAGTCTACCTGCAAGGCTATCTATCTGGGCTCCCCACTGTAGTTTGCTGTCTAATGTAATTCCCAAGAATACTGTTGAGTCTACAATACTTATGATTTCACTATTTAGAGTTAGATTAGTGCCTAGCTGTTTTACATTTGGCATAGTAAATCTCACACACTTTGTTTTATATGAGTTAAGTAGGAGATTATTTGTTGTAAACCAAATCAATACATCATTTAGTGCCCTATTGCGCCACAGAGGCAGTCTAATAAACTAAATGTATTATAAAATAAGTTTTATTCTATTATCAGCTCAGTGAAGGTCGATCTAGGGTCGGATCTTCTACTAATATAATATACAAGAATCGCTCTTTAAAGGTAAGTTATAACGGAATGTTTGTCAACAGTCTGGTTGCCATAGCACCGGCTTAGCCTAACGGCCAGAGGGTCGAGTGAGCTATGCGTCAACTTTTTAGCTTTTTTTACTTACTTATTGCGGCGACGGTAGACAAGACTTGCGATTGACTAATCGCGAGATCGAACCTTACACACTATACTGGTTAAATAACACTGTATCTATCTAGAATCACTGTAAATTATTACATTAGCTTTAAAGTTGACTAAGTGGTTAGACAGAATTATTTTACAGGTATTAGCACTTTTAAAATACTTTTTTAAACTACGACGCGTTGTAAAACTTGAATGCGCTTTAAAGCGGTGTCTGACGAGGGTCGCGGGCATGCACAGACTGGTAGAAGTGGGAACATCATTCAGGAGGGACAGCACCATATACCTTCTCATTCGCCCTTGGAGTGGCATGCGTAGCCGGACGGAAAACCTAGTGAACTTAGTTTTCCGATCTGTATGTTAATCTATAGGTACAAATAAATACAATTGAAGTGTCCTGTTTGTCATTTCAAATTAGCAGCCTTGCAGTAAATGCATATGAAAATATATGCGAAACTTACATCAAAAAATATTACTTTAGTGTTTGTGTATTTGTCTGTTTATCCCGGCTAATATATTTTCTTTCTCTTGACTTTTACTAGCAGATATCTGAATATATAGGGAGTATTTTAGGTTAATTTTATTTTAGAAAAAAAAAATGGATTCTTTTTTTTCTTTATTTATTATTTTTACATTTTAATTACTTGTCATAAATCCGCGTATTGTACACAATATTCTATTCAAAAGCAATAAAACCCGAGGATAATACCGCGGGGTGCAGCCAGTATTACCTACTATATTAATTTATAGCACTTAATCGTAAAATATTTCTTAGCAGTAAAACTTATGTGTATGCAAGCAACTTACCTCGGATGTCCGTCGGCTTTCATATATATATTATATATATATATGAAAGCCGACGGACATCGCTTGATGGTAAGCTATTACCGCCGCATTGATATCACACGGAATATAAAATTCTTAATAATATTAGTAACACACGTAATCTTGTTATCTTTAAAAAAACATTCTTAGCTGGTATGTTCTAATTTAATAGTTAAAAAATTATGACCGCGTACCCTACACAAATACCCCTACGCTCATGTCCCTTTCCATTTATAATCACTTTAAGTAGGTAATTAAATATATATTTTTTTTATTTTAATCTAATATCTATCTGTAAATGTAAAAAAAAACAAGTTTAAAAATAGAAAACCCTAGGTTTTCAGATAACAAAAAAATGCGGGAAAACCTCTCGCTCCTATTGGTGGATGTTTAAATGAATAACCAATCCGGTGTCAGTGTGCGTGCCGCGCACCTTCATTCGCCATTCCCACCAACGTTACTTACACAAGTTCACAGATATCGACAGACTAGTGATATCGTACTGGTTTACTACAATATTTTTTTTAACAAATACGTACTAAATTCGATCAAAAAATAATGAAATATGGTAAAATATTTACTCTAAAATCGATTAACGTTTACATAATAAAAAGCAACACCATTGACAGACTGGGCCGTTGGCTACCCCCATGTAGCTAAATCATTCACCTAACATGCCATATACCATGAATTAATGCCTTAGGTCAAGAAACCCGCAATAATTTTTAAAAATTATTAAATATTTTTATATGAAGACAAACGAATATTTTATGAATAGATAATTTTCAACTTGTACATTGTATACGAAACGCACACATGTAAGGTGGTAGGCGGGCACTTGGCTCCGAAGAGGCGGTGCGGTGCAACCTACGTCAATTGCAACACTAATATCCTTGCACTAGTCGATGTTAGTAACAGACCCATCTGAAGCTCCGTAGTCACGGTTGAGTCCTAGGACTGAACGGTCGCGACTCTCTCCTCTCTGGACGCAACCTAGACGCTCCTATCCGCGATAAACTCACTTGTAATCGACTTAGAATTCTTCGCGAAATTTTCATAAATTGAAGTGTTTCATAATTAAAAAGGAAACTGCGATTTACTTACTTGTCATCGACTTAGAACTTTTTGCAATTTTTATAAATCGCGTTTACTTTTTTTTAAAGCGTTTTGTAATTTGAAAAAAATACTATTTTCTGAAGTTTCGTAATCGGGCTAATCGGCTAACTGTTTTGGCATTTTTTTTCCATCGGGCATCCCAACGCGTTTCTTTGTGTTCTTAATCAGATATTTTTTTTTAAATTTGATAAAATAAATCGTTTCTTTTTAAACGTCTAACAAAATTTAAAATAAATAAATTTAAAAAATAATTAAAGCAAAAATCTGCGTTCTTTTTTTAAAAGTGGTACTAAATTCCGAAAATAAATTTCGAATAACTCTTGGCGGTCTACCCAACTAGCTATTGCCGCTTCATAATCAAAAGTACTAGAAAATTCGACTGAATTTCAAATTTTAAATTTTTCGTCGGACTTTTTTTGAAGTCAAAATGTCGGGTCCACGCTTCCCATCGTTCTATGACGGCTATAATGCCGAGATGTACCGTGCACTGACGAGAAGAGAGATACGAGAGAAATACTGTTCCCCACGTCAGTCGCGCAATCCACATCGTGCAAATCCAGAAGACAGAACACCTTCCACCAGCGCTTCGCGACAAGACCAAGCCAGTTAGTATCATATTAAATACCTAGTTAATTTTATTTGCTGAATATATTTCCAACATGATTTTATTTAAATTTTGTAGCTTGCTTCTTTTCTGATTTGCCTTTTTTTACTTGCTTCTTTGTTTTCTTTTATTATTGCTTTATAATATTATGAAAAAAATGTTCTAAGTGTTAATAAACGGGAGTTTTAGTTAACTGAAAACTAGATTCGAATTTCGTCGTGTATCATTGTTGCGGCTCCGTTTTGAGCAGAAATCTTCAGTGCGAGTACTTAAAACCGTCTAGCAGCAGGAAAAATAAAAGATTTTGTAGTAAATATTTTAAAGCACTTTTATTGTTATTTTAATTTGCCAAAAGTTCATCGGTAAAACGAAGTAACTCGCTATGGGGATGGGAAATAGGTACTTAGATGAAATAAAACTAAAACGTAGAAAATATAATATTTTTCAATTAGAATTTTATTACAGTCACTGTAACTACACACATCAAAAGTGTCTAGGGATCAAGCATTTTTATGCGGATTTCTTGAGATTGAGATGTGGCTTTGGCCCTGGCCAGCTCAGTCGCCAGACTTGAACCCGATTGAGCATGCATGGGATATGCTACAGAGAAGAGCTCTGCCGAATATGGAGGGTATCCAGTCGCAAGACGACCTTTTTTTGTTGTTGCAACGAACATGGGCGGCCATTCCACAGCGTGATTTGGATGAACTCATTTTGAGTATGCCAAACCGATTCTTGTGTTGTTAGTGTTCGCGGTAGAAACACGGATTATTAATTGTTTAAGTTACCTAATAAAATTTTAAAGAAAACTGTTATTTCAGTCTTTTTTTCGAACTTTATTTTAGTGGTTCAAATGTGAAAAATCCCTTTATTAGGAAAATGGCAAATTTCTTTATTAATGCAAAGGTGACTTGGTTTATCGTTACTGTGACAAACGAAAACACTTTATTTGATGAATCCTTAAAGAAAATTTTAATTAATATCAATCAGGAGAAAAGTTATTGCAAAAATATATGTTGATCCCTAGACACTTTTGATGTGTGTATATTTGATAAACAGTGACCATTTTCTTTAAATTAATTGTAACTATTAAAGATGTTCACTATGAAGATTTCATTATTTAATTCACTTAAATAATCTTATTATACACCATTTTATTAAATTTTGCAATGTTCTGTCTTTGTGAATTTTATTTTGCATTCGATTTTTGGTTTGCTACGTTCTCGCATTTTTTTGAATTTGTGATTTATATTGCTTCGGTTTTCAGATTTTTAACCAAGAAGAATCTGCAAGAAATACATTTTTTGTCACTTATTGTCACTAAAATCTTTAATAATATTTACATTTTATTATCTAATAAAAAAAATCATAAACACTAACTTGAAAAGGCCAAATGAATTTATTAGTTTCAGTAAATATTAAATCTTCAAATTGCTCACCTGTATAGGTAATATACTTATTTTTATTACTGAAGACATTGAAACAAACTAAATACTTTGTATTTTCCCGCAATCTTCTTAACGGTACAATTTCTGATCAGGTTCATTTCAAATTGGATACTCGGGTAAAAAGAAAAATACATCAGTCTAAAAAAATTTGCTTATAAAATTTAAGCTGTTTCGTCAATTATTGTCAAAGCTGTGTGTTTCACCGAATGAGAGAGGATACCGGAGGCACATACCCCAACCGTCTGTAAGAAAGTAAGCTTAAGGTAGGCCACGGTTCAAATTTGTCGATCGTAGGTACATCTTGATTTTTGTTCTGTCATGTCAAAGTCATAAGGTTGACTGGAAGAGATTGAAGGTCGCCCTTTGTACATAACTTATCTGACATTTGATATACTGTCTTGTAATTCTCTAATCCTGTGTAAAAATAAAAAGTTTTCTTTATATATCGATTTCGAAATAGCAGCAATTCAACTGGTTTACGCATCTATAAACTGACCCACGGCTCAATATTTTGACACTTTTTGTAGACTCTACAGAGTCATACATAACATAAGCTACATAAGCCCAAAACGCGGACAAACACGTCCAAAAAAAATTGTTTTTGTAAATTAAATTTGTCCAACCTGCTAGTTTTTACCTTGGTCAATAGACACGAGATCAATATATGGCGTAGAAAAAATATTAAAAATTACTACTACTTATTATTATTATTTTTTTTTTATGTATGGCCTGCCATAATGACTCTACTCTGCCTGATGGAAAGCATAAGCAGAATCCAAGAGTGGTCGTCACCATACTCACTGCGAATGCAAACAATGCAGTATGGCGACCCACACCATGGCGGCCTAGTGATGCTACTGCATCTTTTAGTCTAGTCAACAAGTATGGAACTTGTTGACTAGACTATTTGGGCCTCCGGTTTCGCACTCACCAACGAAACACGACAGCACGAACGCTGTCATTTTACGTTGATTTTCTGTGCGAGGGTAGTACCGCCCCGGTCGAGCCGGCCCATTCATGCTGAAATCAGCGTGGCTCTACTACCTACTTTTTTATACCTATTATATAGTCGATTGCCTCATTGGTCTCGCGTTTGGCGTGTGCGACTGCTGATTATGAGGTCTCGGGTTCGATTCCCGGGTCGGACCAAATGTTTGTATGATCTACAAATATTTGTTTCGGAGTTTGGGTGTTTTCTATCTATACTTATAATAAAAATGTAACAGGTCCAATTCTGTACAATAACGATATTTTGAATTTTTTTTTTGGAGGGCTCTCTATAATCGATACTGAAGCCAAAACTGGATTTTTTTCATTTTTGTCTGTCTGTATCTTGACCGCGCAACACGCTGAAACTACTGAATGGATTCAAATGAAACTTGGCATGATTTGAGTTCATACCACGTGGTAGGACGTGGGATACTTTTTATCCCGAAATTCAGCACGGTTTCTTGGAGAGAGGGGATGAAAGTCAAAATATGTACTTTGTTCTAATTCAATAACACATAGTCCGATTTCTTTCATTCTTTTTTTGCTAGAAAGAAAAAAAATAAGAGGAAAAGTCTTTTTTTTGTCCTCAACTGTACACTGCCCGTGGGAAACTGAGACAAATATGTAAATATGGCGGTACGAAGTTCACCGGGTCAGCTAGTGTATAATATGTATGTTTTTACAAAAAAAAGTATGTATATGTATTTGTATCAGTTGTCTAGTACCCATAACACAAGCTCTGCTTAGCTTGGGACTAGATGGCGTTGTGTGTAAGATGTCCGAAATATTTATTTATTATTTATACTTAACCATAAACAACAAAGGAAAAATAAATAAATATTTTAATAGTCGAACGACGAATTTCTTAGTTGAATTTGTAAAGAACATCCTCCATTTTGGAGTCAACGTATGTGCCATAATTTGCGGTATGCGTTGAAACACCTGCAATTATAGAGGAGTGGATATAATTGACCTTTGAATGATGGGGTCAACTATCGCCGGGGAGATTCGAATGTAAACAGGATTTCCTATTCTGTTCTATCTTTAATTTACAATGAGTTATGAGTACATTTAACTCTAAATAGGTACTGTATTATAATTTGGCAAATAAAAAAGCTTGAACGGTGGGTACCTCAGGTTTTTTTTACGGGGGGACGGGGACATTTTTCGAGAAAGGCTATATATCATCACGCTACGACCATTAGGAGCGGAGCACCAATGAAAAGGTTTCAAGAACGGGGGAAAATTATCACGCAACGGGCAATAGGAGACACAAACGAGGTTGCATGGGACAGCTAGTATATATTATATAACATAACCCATCTAGTTCCTTAGTTGGGGAGCAGAGATGTATTATGGGTAAGACGACTGATATGAATACTTTTTTTTTTGTAACTAAATACAAAATTATACATACAAAACACCCAAACTCCGGTCCTATCCGGGAAACGAACCTAAGACCTTAAGCCCAGCAGTCGCATACGCTACCACTGCGCAACCGAGGCAGTAAAAAAATTAATAACTATTTCCCTTGGCCACGGCATCACTCATGAACCGCTGGACCAATTTCGCTCATTCTTACAGTATTAGATAGGATATTTATTGAGGAGGTTGAAGGCAATAAAACATCAAACTAAGACCAACAGGAGCCAAGCAACAAAAAAAAATGTTGCAGAAACTGAGAAAACTCATTTCTTTTGAGAGTCGCTGACGAAGTTTATAATTGAGGTCACAAATTATTAGATCTTAACCGATTAAGCCTTTCATCATTTTTAAAGAGCAAAAAAATATATATATTTAATTTTAAATAAAAATTAATTAACTAGCTTTAATTTTTCAATATCGTGCACATAAAAAAGTGTATTTATGAGTTAGTATTGTGAGTATATATAGTTGTCATACCTATTTTCAACTCCTTGATGACACGGTTCCTGCAGAGATGGTGCGTTTTCAGTTGTCCGACGTTTTGCACTGTATTGATCTTGCTCGGTCCGTTTATAACGTGAGAAATGGCCTATATATGGCCTATATGAAGGATAGTAACTGACATTATAATTTTCTCCCACAGGCTCAACTCCCTCAACACTAACGAGAACCTCGCCCTTACCAGATTTTAAAAGCCCAGTAAAACCACAGGAACCAACTACAGAATCATCGTCTGTGCGTTCGAGTTTGACCGAGAGTTTATCCTCTGAATGTAAATCGGAAATATGCCTTTCGAAGAGTGAGAGGCCCGATAAAGCTATTTCAAAAAAGAAATTTAAGTCTTGGGAATCAATTACACCTAAAAACTCTGAGGCAAAAAAAAAGTTTTTTGAAGCAAGTAAAAAATTAAGGGCCTCATTCCTCGCTGTTTGGTTTGGATCCAAACCATCATTATTCCCTTCCTCACGGTCACCGTCACGTTTAAGTAAATTACGTAATTTATTTCTTAAATTCGTGAGACGGAATAAAGTTAAAAAAGGGGAAGACAATAATCAACAAGGGTTAACTGATTCCTCACAATCGTCGCCATCACAGGTTTCTAATTCGAGTAAAAACAAAACAAAAGACGCTTCCTACTCGGAGTCCACGAATAAAACTAATCCTACTTCAACTACTACTGCTACAACAACTTCAACCACTACTACTACTACAACTAGTACTACAACTACTACTGCAACTAATAATAACGAATATATTCCTGCAAACGTAGAAGATACACAGGACTCGAAATACTTCAAGACTAAACGACTTGTATCCACTGACGACGCAGCACACCGACTAAGCACTGCTTACTACGACGATCAGCCCCAGTTCTCAAGTTACGACCGGACCGAGCAGGAACGATATAGTGGTAGACGTCGGATTAAACGACGTGTGCCTAATCTTGAGCACTTGTATCCACACCTGAAAAACGCACCATCTCAGCGGGAATCGTGTCATCAAGTTCAGAATAGGCACGACAAATATGTTGAACCTAAAAGCACTGTATTACCAGAAAATGTATCAAATGATTACAAAAAATTAATTCCCTACTCAGAAGAAATTCCTCCACCAACTCATTGGTCTTGCTCGGAAGGGACACAACACGACGTCAGGGGTCAACCTCGGCAAGGTCAAGATGGATCGTCTCCAAATTATGCAGTAACTCGTCAAGATTTACAACAACATTCGTTTGAATCAGACGGGAAAGAAGTCTTATCAAGTAGTGACAATAATTCGCAAAAAGTCAATAAACAAATAGTGCAACATCAATTCGAAGAAAAGAGGTTCGATCAACGAGCTACTGTGTATACAGCTTATAATCAGGCAAAACAAGAACAAATCAAAGAAGATTCCTTTGAACAATCACCACATGGTGCAATAAGACGTCAGCCGTTACAACATTCTCAGTCTAAGAATGAAAAGAAAGTTTCAAAAACAAAAGAACAAAAAACTATACAATTACAACACGACGCTATAAGCCAGGAACAGTCTCGAAATAAGCATTTTGAGTATCAAAAGCAATATCGATCAAAAGTAGAAAAATTTGAAGACAACAAAGTAAGATTTGTTAAGCCAAAAAACAAAAATGATTTAGAAGAGAATTATTCAAAATCAGAAAGTCACAAGCAATTTGAACGTCAGCAACAGTCCGGATCAGAGAGTAACCCAATTTCAGGTAATGAAATAAGGCATCGAGGATTGCAGCAACAACGTTGTAAACAAGACGAACAAATCCAATTGGCATCTGAAATCCACGAGGAGAAAACCAAATCAAAACAACAGCACTCTGTAGAGTCCGATCAATCTAGGCCAGGTATAAAACAGTTACAGAACACACCACAATCAACAGTTTCGCCAAAACGAATTCTGCCCAAAATTTCAGAACTTATTAAGTTTCAGTCCAGTGAAAGCAAGCAAAAGAAACAAGAATATACATCACAGGTAGCAAAACATGATCAGCTACCGCAGCAACAGTTGGCAAAATACAATGTAAAACAACTACAAGGTCAAAGACACCAAATAGAACACAAACAAGTAGAAGAACAGGGACGCGTACAGCGGTTCGACGATCCTTCCATATATTCTCAAAAATTCTTCTGGAGGCGAGAGGTTTCCCATAAATTAGAATTAGATAGTCCCTGCGCATTAGTTAATTCGGAGATAGAAGACATTCATATAGAAGAAAGCCCAGAACCTCCTTCTGAGCATCCTAATGAATCTATAGAAATTCATTACCAGGACAATTTACCTCACGAAGACATAAATGTTACAGAATTAACCGATCTTCGCCATCGGAGATTTAACGAATACCGCATGGGAAGAATGGGATCTTTAGAAGATCACGAACGTAAAGTTATCATTGAATTCTGTCATTTACTTGAGAAGTCCAAACAGCTTTTCAACGGTTTGAGGTGAGTTCACAATTTATTTTGCGGGTACATTATGAATAGTGTGAAGTTTCTTACACTATTATATTATATACTGATGTCAAATCAGCATCATAATCATCTATGCTCTCAGGGTGCTCAAAATTATGTGAAAAACATCAATTTAATTTTTTATTGGTAGACATGGTACTCAAATTGTTGTACGCATTCAAAGTGGTAAAAATATCTTGACTATCAGTTGTCAATATTGTTTTGGCTGACAGAGTGTTCATATTAATGCCATCAAATAGGTTGTTTAATAGTATCTAAGCATACTAGTCAAAAGTCATTGTCATTAAGGCTAGCTACAATTTCGGTTTCAGTCAAGTTCTTAAAAACTAAGGCCACACATAATATATCCGTTAAAAACTGGATGAGTACTGGTAGTTTGTTTAGGTATATTTTGAAATAAAACGGTTCATTTTTTTTTACTTTTTAGTAAAGTAATCTCTAGTGAAAAAATTCTACTAAGAGATAGACTGCAGATAATCTATTGAACTTCAAAAATCTATTATATACATTAAACTTATTGAAAGGCTTATTTTACAAAGCAGGGGTTGAATTTACAATCGTTCCAATTCTTTAACTAACGCTTTAGAGATACAAAAATTCCACATTGCATTATGGTCTACACTCAAACTGAATTTAAGGTCATCGATAGATTGACCACCTTCCGCATGCTAGTTCTTTTTAAACAATTAACGAGAAAGGTAATATTTAGTACCTAACTCAGTTTTTACAAATATTTTACCAAGTGTAGTTATTTAAAACGGTTGTAAATTTTAACTAGTGTATCAGATATCGATGACTATCAGTCACGATTGAGGGACCACCTTTAACCGATTGTAAAATTGAGTTACTGATTTTATAAAATAGGAAATAAATTTATAATTGCTTGAGAACTTTAATAAAACCTGGTGCATTCAAAAAAATCTGATATGGTGCTTTAGGATACCAGTGTATGTGCGACGTAGTTGCACTAATTGTGAAAATATATAAAAAAAAATAAAGGCCTAACACATTCGCAATGTCAATGGAAACATTTTCCATATAAATTTACCAAGCGGTTTCTTGTTTGGTCGTCTTAATGGTATGGAAGCATATTTAGTAAGAAAATATATTTCAATTTAAATAATAACATATCTATCACAGTCGAGTGACATTAATGTGGATGAAAAGGGGTGAAAGCATTATGTTAATTTTCCTCAAAAGAGGTTTATTATCAAAGAAATTTCAAAATGGCTCTATCTCATTGAAATACTTGCATCCATACTCCTTTTTTAACCGATTGCCAAAAAGGAGGAGGTTCTATGTTCCACTTTATGTTTTTTTTTTTGGATGGTCACCGATTACTCCGTCAATTATGGACCGATTTTGAAAAATCTTTTTGTATTCGAAAGGGTATGCTCCCGAGGTGGTCCCCTTGCCACCATATCATCTGATGATGGGATCCCAGGGAAATCGAGGGAAACCCTTATTTTTTTTAGGCACATACTATGTTTTTCGTATATTTTCTGAAGTTACACCGTTATTTGCGTCTGGTAGTCATCATTTTATGATGATGAGCTGATGATGTACAACTGCTTAACGGTAGGATAAATCTTTAAATATCATATGTATGTATGTTACCTTTAGTCGATTTTTTTCAAATTATTTAAGTAAGCTGATGGTGGAAGATACAACTCCTCAACGGTTCGGAGTTGGAGGATAATTCTTTCAATTTCATACGTATCTAAAGACCTTTAGTCGTATACTTTCAAGTTATTTAGGTGAGCTGATGATAGAAGGTTAAACTCTACAACAGTTAGGGATTAGAGGATGATTTTAAATTTTAATATTACACGTACGTATTGATCTTAATTTGTATTCTTTCAGTTATTCATATGGATCGTTTTATTGAGTAGACCCCCACTAAGGAAGGATTTTGGAATTTCCACCGCTAAGGGGGTGAAATAGGGGTTGAAAGTTTGTGTGGAAGTCCGTCATTTTTTAATTTAATAAGTTAGGAACATGAAACTTTATCTTTAGGCTACTGATTAAAATGAGTGGAAATGTCTTAAAGCGTTTCTGGATTTTCTACCCCTAAGAGGGTGAAATTGTATAAAAGTTCGTTTTTATTAAGTTAGGAACGTGAAACTTTATTTTTGGGCTACTGATAAAAATGAGTATTAACGTATTACGTAGCATTTCTGGATACTCTATACCTAAGGGCTGAAATAGGGGTTAACATTTGAACCGCTAAAGTTATTTGCATCAGCAGCAAAAGTACTCTAAATCGGTGGTTGATCATAATAAGAGCATTCTATTTCGCACTCTATAATAAGAGCGACGCTTGAGATTTGATTTGAACTTAAAACTAGTTTCAGCTGATCAGAGTTCAACGGATACTTGAGACGCCTTTTAAAATACGGGCCTGAGTGTATTTGTGTTCATTTATTTTAATGTATGTTTGTAAATTCCCCCGCGACACAGGATGTATATTCATAGAGCAGGAGTTGTCTTAATTATATACTGAAATGCCACATAAAATACTATTTATTAATTATTTTATAATTATAAAATACTAGTTGTTGCCCGCGGCTCCGCCCGCGTATATGTCGGTTATCGCGGCAAATAGTAGCCTATGTGTTATTCTGATGTATAAGATATATTACTGCAAAGTTTCATCTAAATCCGTTCAGTAGTTTTTGCGTGAAAGAGTAACAAACATCCATCCATCCATCCATACTTACAAACTTTCGCGTTTATAATATTAGTAATTTTAGAATTATTAAATACTAGTTGTAGCCCGCGGCTCCGCCCGCGTATATGTCGGTTATCGCGGCAAATAGTAGCATATGTGTTATTCTGATGTATAAGCTATATTACTGTAAAGTTTCATCGAAATCCGTTCAGTAGTTTTTGCGTGAAAGAGTAACAAACATCCATCCATCCATCCATACTTACAAACTTTCGCGTTTATAATATTAGTTATTTTAGAATTATTAAATACTAGTTGTAGCCCGCGGCTCCGCCCGCGTATATGTCGGTTATCGCGGCAAATAGTAGCATATGTGTTATTCTGATGTATAAGCTATATTACTGTAAAGTTTCATCGAAATCCGTTCAGTAGTTTTTGCGTGAAAGAGTAACAAACATCCATCCATCCATCCATACTTACAAACTTTCGCGTTTTATAATATTAGTATACATATAAATTTTATTCATTACACATATTTAATTGATTCACTTTCTTTATTTTTAATAACTTACTTAAAAAAATACTTTTCAAAACTCGATAACCGTTATTCAAGCCAGATTTTTGCGGACAACCCTATATCATCGTATTCGCAACTAAGCAGTGCTTATTTTGATATAAAATTCATTTAATAATCAAATGGGTGAAAATAACTAATATCACATACCTTACTAGTGTATCGCTATACACGATGACCTCTTAGTCGCAAGTTTCCATTAGCATCAAAATTTCACTTTTCAAAACTCGACAACCGTTATACCGGCAAGGTTTTTTGTAGACAACCCTATATCATCGAATTTGCAATGAAACAGCGCTTATTTTGATTTATCATTTATTTATTAAAACAAATGGGTGAAAATAACTAATATCGACATACCTGTTTATACGTGCCAACCCAGTAGCTATGCCAGGAAACAAGTAGACAACCTTTGTGCCCTACAGGCTTTATACTTTCGGTTGGTAATACATATGGTATGGTGGTAAACACATGGGTACACTGTATAATAAAAAATCATTTTTAAATTTTTAATTAATAATAGTTTGGCCAGCATTTTTTTAGCCAACCCACCCGTGATATGTTATTTAATATATTAAATTATATATAAAATACTTTTCATCCATTAAACAGATGGGGGAAGGTCGTTCCTCTATGTATCTTAGACCAATATTATAATACTACAATACGTTTATTTTCTACAATATTCGAAACAAAAGACATGTCAGTTACGTCATGCAAGAAATGAACGGGACAGGTGCCTATTCAAGGAAAAAGCGGCCAAGTGCGAGGCGGACTCGCCCATGAAGGGTTCCGAAGCAGCATGTAACATAATATAAAAGTTCTTGTAGTTTGTTGTAACTTTGATCGATGTTTTAATAATAGTGTATTTTTTTGCGGTTTACCGTTTATGACGTATTAAAAAAAAACTACTTACTAGATCTCGTTCAAACCAATTTTCGGCGGAAGTTAGCATGGTAATGTACATCATATATATTTTTTTGTTTTATCATTCTCTTATTTTAGAAGTTACAGGGGGGGGGACACATTTTTCCACTTTGGAAGTGTCTCTCGCGCAAACTATTCAGTTTAGAAAAAAACGATATAAGAAACCTGAATATCATTTTTGAAGACCTATCCACACGTAAGGGTTTGATGAAAAAAAATTTTTGAGTTTCAGTTCTATGTATGGGGGACCCCCAAAATTTTTTTTATTATTATTTTTGTGTGAAAATCTTAATGCGGTTCACAGAATACATCTAATTACCAAGTTTCAATAGTATAGTTCTAATAGTTTCGGAATAAAGTGGCTGTGAAATACGGACGGACAGACAGACAGACGGACGGACAGACAGACAGACATGACGAATCTATAAGGGTGCCGTTTTTTGCCTTTGGCACGGAACCCTAAAAAGGGACGCAAATATTTTAAATTAACAATTTTACTACAAAGTACACTCTAGCTACTAGCAATAAAGTTATTTTTCATCCCACCAGCTTTATGTAAAAGCCGTTTTTATCCTCTACAGAATAAAGTAAATTGAATTTAGAACATCGCTCGAGTGCACTAAGTTTGTGAATTCAAAACATCATTAAACCTATTTACTTCACCTCCATGGTGCAGTATTAATCATACAATATTTTTTAATTTGTTAAAAACTTAGACTCGGAACCTTCTTGGTGTAGTTTTTTTTTATTTGCTGTGGCCGCACCATTTTCTTCATAAGTATAGCAACGTAACTTTATTTGTTCTTAATTTATCTATACATCCATACAAATAAATAAAATTGAAATGTCTGTTTGTAATCTATATACATAAAAGAGTAAGGTGACTGACATATCCAGTGATCAACGTACAGCCCAAACCGCTGAAGCTTTAATCCTGAATTTTGGCATGTAGGTTTTTTATATAACGTAAGTGAGCACTAAGAAAGGAATTTTTGAAATTCCACCCCTAAGGGGGTAAATCAGGGGATAAAAGACTGCGTGAGCGTAGCCGCGTGTAAAAGCTAGTATTAAAATAATCTTATATGTACGTATACACGGTATATTAAAATATTATTTTTTTACAAATTCTGTTACATTGTCTGTTGAGCAGAGTCGGTTGAGCGAGTACCTAAGTATTTTTAAAATAATTTAAAAATAAATCTGTATTACTTACCCATCATAATGTAGTACCTAATAAATATTAATACCTAAACTGAAATAAAAGTATCTTGTGATTATTAATGCTTTTTTTGCATTTAGTTGTTTACTCGCTGAGGTGGAATGAAAAGTTACGTGTTGCACTCGAGTGCAAAGATTTTTCACCTCGTGCTCTTTTGATTCCCTCGCTAACGCTCAGGATTCCTTTTAGAATCCTTCGCTTGCTCGGTCATCAAAATTGAGCACGCGGTTAAAAAGCAACTTTGCACTCTTGTATAACAAATAACTATTTCTTCGTTATAAAAATATTAAAACTAGTTTGTTTGCCTAGATATCATTGAACAACCTATTTGATAACATTAATATATGAACACTCTGTCAACCAACACAATATTAGCAACTGATAGTTAGATAATTTGACTACTTTGAATGCGTACAATAATTTGAGTACCATGTCTGCCAATATAAATTTGAATTGATGTTTTTCACATAATTTTGAGCACCCTGACAGCATAAATGATTATGATGCTGTCTATCCCATCCAGTCCCATCATATTATGTCGTGTCAAAACTGTGTAGAAAAACAAAAAGAAAATGACAGACAACAAATTTATTCAAACGTTTAAGTATACCCAAGTGTAGAAATGAAACTCTATATAAGCATTTCTTCGAGCGGGCAGGGTGCGACACTTGTTGCATGTCATGCCGAACCTGTTTTCGCTCTATAGCGCCCCGTACTCCGAGTTACTTTATGAAGTTAAAGTGACTTGATTTATTTTAGGGAGCTACCCCAGTACGGCCATAAGCAATGGCACTCCTACTTTGGCAGAACTTTTGACGTGTATACAAAGCTTTGGAAATTTCAACAACAGCATAGGGCAGTGTTAGACAACAAATATGGGCTGAAAAGATGGCAAATCGGAGAAATTGCCTCGAAAATTGGACAGCTGTATTATCACTTCTAGTAAGTTTGCGTAGCTTTTGTAGTCTTTTCGTTTATTACAAATAATTGAAACTCATAATTTTATCATTTTTAGTTTACGAACAAGTGAAACTGCATATTTAAACGAAGCATTCTCATTTTACTCCGCAATCAGAGGTAGAAGCTATTATACAAAAGCAAGTAAAGAAGATAAATGCGAATTGATGGTCAAGAAACTCAGATACTATGCACGCTATATCGTGGTCTGCTTACTATTAAAAAAAGTGAAGCTAGTACGTGAACTGATAAAAGAACTAGATAGACAGATAATTGAATACGGGAACACTTATGATCCTGATGACCAAGCTGAGTGGAATATTGTGGTGGAGGAAGTAAAAGCATTCCTTCAAGCAGAACCGGTGGTATCTGTCATACATCCTGATAACTATACTGTAATCCTCTCACACCGGTAAGCAAGGTTATTTTATTTAATATGTAGTTGTTTTTTATTTTGTTAGGTTATTTTTTTTTGTAGTAAAACTTATAGCTATAGTATAACAGAATGCAAACTTAGTACGAAAAAAGAAGCCCAACTAAAAGCATCCAAAGACCTTGCATATTTATTTTAACTTGTTTTTCTAAGTCTCCTACTCCTTACAGATTAAGTACCGTAACTACGCCTCTAGTTGAGAGAACTTCGCAAATGAACCTGTCTTTACAAGAGGTCCTCATCGTCGGAAGTAGTTCACAACAGGTCAAGTTCTCGGAGTTAACGATGGACATGTTCAGAATGCTTCATACCTTAGAGAGAGAACCAAATGCAGAGGTACAGCAGATGTATGACGATTCACCGCGGCAGAGATTCAACTTAACACCAAGTACCTTGAATACTAAAGGTGAGAGTCGATTTTATTAGACATTTAAGATTTATTGCAATGGTTTATTGTGTGTTTTTATTACTATTTTCAGCGATTTGTAACCTGGCGGAAAAAGGTTGTGCAAATATTTATTGTAACATGTTATGTTACCACACCGTAATCAATAATAATTAAAGGAACTTCAGTGACAAATGTCATCATAACTTAGTAGTAGTTCTTTAGTTACACTGTTTGAACTCTAAACACATCGTTATTATTTAAAATGTTAATATGATGTGCTATGCGTGAACATAAATAGTCAAGACATTTTATTGCTGGCGTTTATCTAGCTTGAGTGAATAGCTTGCGGAATAACTTAAGTCAATTAAATTACCCGCGGGTTTCGCAGCACGTCAACCAATTTGAGTGTTGAAATTTTTGCGTTTTTTCATTGCGGTCTCGTTAGACGAGAGATACAATGGCATACAACACCGAGATGCTTGTATTTGTTGTAGGATACAACTTAGAAATGGCTGCACCGCGTTGTGAAAATCCACACAAATATTTATTATTCAAACCGTCACCGAGTCAAATACTCGTATACCTTGCATCGGGATGTAACGACCTCCCACCAAACGGAGCTCTTCTTCTGTACATCTCGGCCGACGGACAAATTGTCCAATCTTCGAAGCATCCTGAAGATGGTGAGTGATGTCCATTATTTTCCACTATTTCATTCATTATCACTGTATGTACGATCTCAATTCAATATTTTATAGTAGGATACGACATCGGAGGCCTAATAACAACATCTAAGACCGATTTTTATCGAGACAGCAACAAAGAAAAAGGAAGTCAGTCTAAGTATAAAGAAGTGCAGTGTTTGCATCCAGGAGATTTGTATCCTTTTACTAGGCGACCAATGTTCATCATCATTGATTCTGACAACTCGTACGTGTTCAACAACATCCCGAGACACTTCGGGCAGCCTCTCGTCGTACTCATGTCACCTATAGAACTGCCGTCATCACTGCACGGTAAGTACGTAATTAATATTTTTATATTTTTTTGATGTTTTCTTAGACACTCTTCTAACACATCATTTTTAGAATATCACTAAATTCTAAAACAGTTTAAGGAGTGATCAAGTGTAAACAAAATTTATATTACAGGAAAAGTATAATTTGTGTAAATCTATGTGTGACTAGTGGTCGCCCAGTGCGACTACTGGTAGCACAATTGTTTTATTTGAGTAATTTTAATTTTTTTTAGCTTTCTGCAGTCCTCCTTAATATAAACTTTAACTGTGCCAAATTTCATACTCCTCCGTTGGTGTAATATTCGTAAAAAGGGTTACAAAGTATTTGCTTTACGTATTAAGATTAATATATAGACATCGTATGGGTGCAATCTAGATTATTGTGTGATGTCGGTATAGAGTAATCAAGTATTTATTTATTTATCGGTCCAGAACGAACTTCATTAAGATAAGTTGTCGGCGACTATAGGCATAGATCGATGCGGTTCCGCCCGTGTATAGTAGCGGTAAATAGTAGCCTATGTCCTTCCTCAGGTGTAAAAGTATCTCCATGCAAAAGTTCATTGAAATCGATGATGTGGTTTAACCATAAAAGTGTAACAAACCGACTAAGTAACTTTTAAATTTATAATGTTAGAGTAGGTATAGATAAGCAAGCTGATATTTTTACATAATATTACAGTGTCAGAGAGGAGACACCAAGGAAGTCTATTCACTCTATTTCTGCATGCGCCACTGACAGCATTCTGTCACTGTTGCGATATTCACACAATACCCTTGGTGCACTGGGATCGGGCACAAAGTTACATTGATGCCTTCATAGCTGAGGCATTGCAATTACTCATGAGAAGTAGAATTGGTAAGTGTTTCTTTTTTCTGCCTTTTTACTGACTACCATTGCTCTAGGAATATAAGCTGTGTCTCGGAGGACTTCACAAAACATACATGAAAGGGACACAGATAACATTCAGATTCAGAACAAGAACTTATGGAACTAAGTGTTCAATGTAGAGATTGAAACCATAACACTCCTTAAAGTAGTAAACAACGAGCTGACAGCTTAATCAGCTATGCGATTCGTATCTATACTTACTTTGTCTGCAATTATTGTTCTGCAGTCAATTAATATATTTTACTGGTGTTTTTATTAATCTATACATATTTAAAAATAAACTCTATTTCTCTAAGTCAACAATCACGCATGAATGGCTGGACTAATTTCGCTAATTCCTTCAGTGTTAAATACAACATTTATATTTTTTTTCTTTTGAGACGCAGATGAATTTGTGCGTGTTGACTAGTAGTAGACATATTATATACACCCTTAGTAGAGACTTTATATTTTAAAAGTGATATTGACACATTAAATTGAACGCAGAACGGCGGAGCATTTTGACGTTTCAATTAAACGAATGATTGGAAACGCAATACCTGGGGGCATGTCCTTGTCAATTATGAAATAGCATTCTCTGAATCTAAATAAAAATATTTACAAATTCACAGTTGTTCGTTTCTACTCACTATAGGCAGATGGAACATGGTCTATTAACTTTGTTTTTACGACCGTTAAGATTCTTAACAAACGTGCACTCTGCCTAACAATAAACGTATTGAATTAAATTGTAATAGTTAACAACACAGTTGTCGTGTGTTGACTTGTGTAAATGACATCTGACTCAATTTCATATTAAGTATTTTATTCATTTTGTTGTTAGACCTAATTGTTAAACTATTAAAGTAGCCAATAAACACACGACTCAGCGACTATTGTAAGTCGACCGGATCAATGGAACGATGCGTACCCAACAACCTTGATAAACCTGGTCATCTGCAGTCTCCAACAATGTACAGGAACTTTCATTTGTCGGAAGCTGTATTTTTTTTTCATATGAGCCTACCAAAGTGAGTTTTCTCTGCCTGATGGAAAGCATGAGTAGAATCCAAGAGTGTTGGTCACCATACTCATTGTGAGCGAAGACAATGCAACAATACAGCATTGAGACCCACACTATGGCGGCCTAGTGAGATGCTTCTGCATCATTGGGCCTCGGTCTCATAAAAGTCGAAAAGTGTCTAATAAATTATGTAGAAAGAACGACTCAAAACCTTCAAACCTTTCCTCAGATATAATGATCCTGTGCTTCATGAATGATGACTTTCTTCGGGTTTTGATGCTACGATTTATCTTCTGCGAAGTGGTGCTGAGAATGCACCGCGCATTCAGAGCCCGAACTCACTTGACACGCTGTTCCCCGCCACTTCCTGATGATTTACTGGAACATCCAGCGCTGACACACATCGTTATGGACCTAGCTGCACATCTGCAGGTAAATAATGTATTTATTTTAAAGGTTATATTTACGTGGAAATCCAATTAACAGCCTATAACAGAAAAACCTTAAGAAATTGAATTCTATGTCGCTTTCATTGAACGAGCATACAGATTACCTGGATGCGAGCTAAAGATCGAGCCCCATATTGTGCTTTTACGACTACGTGACTACGATAAGTTGTTGATGATGATGGTGACAGATTAGTTGATGAGGGAGAATTAGGTACTTATAGAAATATTATTATTATAAGATTTGTTGCGTTTATTGCCCCGTATAGCCAGCGTGTTACGTCATAACTTCTCATTTCTTACTAATTTGTATAGAAATAACAGATTCCGGTTTAATTACTACTATCCAAAACTAATTGAACGAGAATTCGCCAGTTATTTTGCATCTTCACCGTCAAACACGGAATAATAGGTCTTTACCTATGAAATTGCCGTTTTGTATGCAATAAGTGAAAGTACTTATTTTTTCAAACTTTTTTATTTCTGTTATTCGAAGTAATCACCCATGCAATCGACGCATCTTTGCCAACGCATTGGCAAAGGGAAGGGAAAGCTTCCAACCCCAGCTCTTGCAGCTTGGAGACTGTCTGTTGCGCAGTATGGGGTCGCGCGTTGTCGTGAAGCAGCTGCAAGAGCTGGGGTTGGAAGCTCTCCCTCATCCGCCATACTCACCAGACCTTGCACCTACTGACTATTACTTTTTCCAAAATTTAGACAACTTTTTAGTTGGTAAAAAATTCAATTCCTAAGAGGCAGTACAAAATGCCTTGAGTTTGTTGCCTCCCGTCCAGCTGATTTTTTCAAGAAGGTCATCAATAAACTGCCAATGCATTGGCAAAGATGCGTCGATTGCATGGGTGATTACTTCGAATAACAGAAATAAAAAAGTTTGAAAAAATAAGTACTTTCACTTATTGCATACAAAACGGCAATTTCATAGGTGGTAAAGACCTATCACTTAGTGACGTATTTATTACAGCACCAGGGGGCTCGATGCCCGGGATACCAGTCAACGTTTCTGTATAAAGGGAACACATACATACATAGATAATATATTAAATAATTTATACATCAGGGCACTTCATTTCCCTAGCAATAAGGACATTGCTGACTGCAGACATTAACAAGAGATTTTTAGTTCTTGTGAAAGTAGAGATCATGTTACTGTCGAATTTCGATAGTTTTGTTTCATTGACCAGTAACTTGGACCGTCATATAGATCTGTGTACCATGAGAGGAGCTTTATACAGGCGATTTTTTTTTAGATTTCTACACTTTTACATTACGTTACTATGCTATATTTTTCACATTCGCAATGAGGATGGTGACCACCACTTTTGGATTATGTTGATACAATATATCGTATTTAATTATGTTTTTTCATAACACAGTGCCACCTACCTGGACCCTAACCAAGTTTAATTTGTACAATAGGATCTAGAACACAGGTTTATTTTTATAGTGTTATGTCTATAGCGTCCAATATTATCTATATAAAAGAAACAATTTCTGAAACCAATCATAAAATCTAAAGTTAGCGCCTGAAAATGTTGGTATGGTAACGTTACTACGCCATCTATGACGGTTTTCGTAACTAATGAGACACGCCTGTCAAATGAGTTTCTTTCATTTGGCATACAGATGGCTCTTTACTCAAACTAGTTCTAATGCTTTTATCGACACTGACTATTTTGTTGATTAATATTTCTTATATTGGCGTCGAGTTCTCGATGTGAGACAGTTTATAACGCCTTCATCGTTAATAGCTCAATAAGAGTAAACCTGTGTGTTCAATAACCCATGCATAGTTCCAAGAGCCATTCTTACCACTTTACGAAAGGTACGTCTTAAAGGCTGTTTCGTAAACATATTTCAAATTATATGTCATACAAACTTTACAATTTTAGTATTCAGTTTAGTTAACGACAAAAGCACATAAATTTATTTCATTACCTTTAAATAAAAAAAAGTTTGAAAAACGTGAACCAATATTCTTTCATCTGTTAGAAATTCCCTCTAAAGCCTCAAATATGTAAAACCACAGACTTATAAATGTGGTCATATAAATTCAGGTAATATAATTACCTCCTCCTTGTTTGTCGTTATCTCTTTGAACCAATATAATATTTGTAATATTTATTTTTTATTTGAAGTTCTTCTACCAATATTTTGGCTACATTTTGCCTATAAAAATTATAGTCCAACCTTTTGTCGGCAACCGGGCACTATAGGAATAATAGGAGAAAATTAACAGTTAAATACTTACTCATTATAAGTTGGTAGGTGCGAGTGACATCCATCATGCCCATTTTACTCTTTTTGTCGGCAACGGGGCACTATAGGAGTAATAGGAGAAATTGACAGTTAAATACTTACTCAGCAAAACTTGGTGAGTTGCGAATGACATCCATCATCCCTATTTTACTCGATCTTTTTTTCTTTATCAGCTCTTCTTTTATAGGTATTTCATTGCCCATTTCCTCCTTCGTTGAAACGGACGGAACTGTCAGATGGGTTTTGGACTGTTATCAGAACTCGAGTAATTCAAAATAGCTGGTTCTCTGTGGCAAACAATAGTAAACGTAGTTTAACTTATCATGGCACAAAATTCTATAAAATGGTGCTAAGTCACAATTTGTCTAAAATTAGATTTGTCACACTACAATAGACGTTTTCTGAATGCATACCTTCAAAAATAGCATTTTGGAAAATAAGAGAACATAAGAAAAAAAAATTGTTTAGTGAGACTGTTGTTCTCATCAGCAAGCACCAATGTCAGTTAAATTAATACCAGTTAATTGAAACAAAACTAGGTATTCAAAAAAGCCAGGCGATGCGTCTGTTCGTTACTATACCATAAAAAAGTCGAAATTCGACTCGCTGTTTCAAATATCAACCTACCAATTTCAGGTTCGGGGGAACTTCCATGATCCGTCTGCGATTGCGGTTGGAGGGCCCGCAGACGATCGACGGCCACCCAAGGAATGATACAGTAAGGTCTCCTCGGTGTCTTTCGCTCCACAATAAAGGGAAGAAAACCTCAGTTTGGTGAAGTGTTAATAACTTTGTAAGTAGCCCGAGACTTCGAGAGACTTGAGAATGTTTTTATTTAATTAATTGTTTCGATTGGTACGAACGCGTCGAATGGAGAGACCAATACGTAATCGAGTTTAAAATTATACTACTATTATCAATGCACTTAGAGTTTGATAGATGAACATTTTGGCTTCATTCCAACTGGCATTTTAAAAGATAACTTGTGTGTGTGATCTGTTTGTACGTAGTTTTCTTATCGCTGTTATATTCATGAGAATAGTTCGTCACACAGTAGTAAGATGTAAGTGTTTATCTAATAAGTAAAACCAAGTCGATCATTGAGTCCAAGACACGAAGACAAGAAAAACGAAACTCTGATGAAACGAGTTGTAAATCTTGAGACTACATTATGGGTTAAACAATATTTGTAAATAGAAATGAGAGAATGTATACTGGAGACCAATGTGGTACATTATCGTTCGTGTATCAACGGTTGGGAAGAAACGTACACCATCTAGCAACTGGAGCAATAAGGAAATTTAGGTCTTTGGACCAATTGAATACAGAAATTGAACTACCTACAGCTGTGAAATATGAGTAGAATACGAAATGGATCATCCACATTGGATAACCGTGAAAGCATTAAGGCGTATGTGATAGTTATTTCTATTAAGGAAACTTTACAATTGTACATTATGTAAAATATAATGTGGATTTGTAAATACTCAAAAATGTAAATTTGTAAATGTATAGTTAGCCGTATGTAGATAGGATTTTTTTAAATAATGTTTTGTAGGTAATATGCTACAGATCCGGTTACTATATGAGGATAAATTAAATTATATATGTTTGCAATTGTAAATATAACGTCTAAATATCGTAAAATACAGAATATATAGATATGACGAATATTCCACTATAAAATATTCTAATAAATAAAATCGTTAAATAATTAATAAATCATAGTATATTTGAAATGCATTTATAAATGCGTAAAAGACAGTCTCAGAAGCTTTCAAAATCATTAGAAAATGAAAATATTAAATTAGTATTTGGAAAATAAAAAGTATATAATAATGTATATACAGTAGGAAGTATAATTTAGGAATCTCTTAAGATCTCAGTGAAATTGAATCGAAATCTTGATGGCGGTAGGCACTTACCATTATCTAGCTTGTCCGTCTTTAAATTTATAGTAATATGTAAGAATAATATAGGTAGTACTCGTATAATAAGAAAAACACATAAAATATTATAATATTTATAAAGTTTGGACTTGATTCCAGTTTTCTCGCTAAAATAGGGTATTAAAATATATATGTTAGAAATTAGTAGAAAAAGCATAAAATGCATAGAATTATGAGCTAAACTTCAATCAATAACAATTTCATAACTTAAAATTATAGGAAAAAAACTCATTACAATCTTCACTACATAGTATAAAACAAAGTCGCTTTCTCTGTCCCTATGTCCCTTTGTTTGCTTAAATCTTTAAAACTACGCAACGGATTTTGATGCGGGTTTCTTTAATAGATGGAGTGATTCAAGAGGAAGGTTTTTATGTATAATAAATGCATAATATAGTATGGGAACACTGTTAATTTTCGAGATTTCTAATGTGATGTAGCAAATAAACTCATTTTTTTGCGCTTACATTGCAAACGCTGGTTGCACCCTACGAGATAGATCAAAATAATCTACTACAGTATTGTACACCTTAAAAAGTACTACAAAAAAGTCCGCGACGGTATATGTCTATCTCTTAGGGATAACCCACAACAACCATTTTTTATTTCTTTCTTTTTACGAGAAATAATAGCTTATTTACGAAGTGGTTTTAAGCAATACAGAATGAATCCTTATACAATTAAGTAAATTAAATACATTGTGCAAGTAATATAGACCAAAATGGTCCTTTACAGTATCTAATTTAAATGAACATATTCGAAGATATTACAGATTTAAAATGTGGGCATCTGAAATCCACCCGTGCGAAGCCGGGGCGGGTCGCTAGTCTTATTTATAAAAATCAATTGTTGTTCGTTTGTCTCGCTAAAACTCGAAAATGGCTGGGCCGATTTAGCTGGTTTTTGGTTTTGAAATGTTGTCGTAATCCAGGGAAGGTTTAAACGGTGAATAAAATAAAATAACTTGAAAATCCAAATGTCACGCGTACGAAGTAGCGGGCACAGCAAGTAATTTTATAATTCTCGAACTCTGATATACGTGTACTCTAAGAGAAAGGTAGTCATACATTTATAGTTTAAAAGGGTTTCTAAATTAACCTACAAATATGTTCAATACTTTCTTAAAAACTTTTAATATTTTACTTGTAAAATTTTTAAAACCGACATTCTTGTATTACGAGCAATACTTGTCACTACGATTACCTAATAATAACTAGGTACATTCTTTACATACCTATATATTGTAAGTACATATATATTATAATTCGTCGCTTTTCTGACCCAAACTACCATTTAGAAGAGGAAGCTTCGAGTTGCCGTAAAACAGTATAAATGCCGTAAATAACGGAACTAAAATTTCATTAAACATTGAAACGAAATGTACAGAGAATACCGTTAGAACACTTGATAAATCTAAAATCTCAAAATCCACATTTTGTCTACACACAGAGCCAATCCTTCTTAATTAAGAAAATACACAAAATTTAAAAATATAAATGACATTATTTGAAGTTGTTGGAGGGTCAATTTTAAAGATTAGAATATGGTTAGAGGACCCGACTTCCAGGCGACCAGCCAGTCGGGTTACAGGCACGCGCTCCTGGCCTACTCAGCTATTGCTTTACATCAATCCGTAAAAGCGATATCCTATACCCTTTCACTTGTCTTCACTTCGACTTCACCTAATTATATTGGCAAACTACGCGTAATGTTTACACTAACATTACTGCGTTGCCTACTTTCAAAGGTACACTAGAGAGTATTTATTAAACAGAAAATAAACTGAGGAGCTTAGTTTGAGTTAATCTGTTAGTTTTTTATTGTCGCATTTGTATGTATTTACTCGTCGG
The DNA here is from genome assembly GCA_949125395.1 of Diaphora mendica. Classification (NCBI taxonomy): domain Eukaryota; kingdom Metazoa; phylum Arthropoda; class Insecta; order Lepidoptera; family Erebidae; genus Diaphora; species Diaphora mendica. The sequence continues at coordinate 29,587,963 of OX421312.1, read as the reverse complement.
ATTTAAGAACCTTTTGCCTTTGATGTGCTACTGTCGAAAGAGGCCTTAAAGAATCTTAAAAATTGTGTTGAAAGTTCAATTTTTTTATTAATTAACAATCTATCTGTTATTTAGATTTAAAGCAATTCCAAAGATATCTTCGGCAATAAAACGTCGCATCGCGAGCAAAACTATGACGCATTACAGTACGTAAATTGGGACTTAGTCTGAAAATATATTTAACAGTCGCAACTAGAACTAAATATTTCAGTCAACAACATTATGTAAACCTACATTCGAGCTCATTCATTTTTTGGAAAAATAAATTCAAAAAACATTTTAACGCTATAACTTAGTTACTATTCTCAAAAATTGAATCATGATTTTATACATTCTAAATCCTTCAACCATATTGGAGTTTCAGGTGAAAAAAAAAACAAATCCGACAAGTAATTAAAGACTAATACGACGGCAAAAAAACTAATATTTCAACTATATTACATAAATAATAAATACTGATAAGGAACTTTTATGTTTTATAATTTTTTAACATTTATTTCTAATATACATATATTGTATCATATAATATAGGTATATTATTTATATTTAAAATCGCAATAGTTACCCCATACCCCAATCCGAAGCCCTATTATTCCCTTCTCAATTAATTAAGAAATTACTTTAAAAACTATATTTCTATAGTGGATGATATTTTTTTTGGAATTAAAAGTGCAGGTCTTAGGTAAGAGTTTAATCGATGTTCTAGAGCTGTAGCAAAAGCTTAGGTTAGTTTGGCAGTTGGCACTATTTAAAAAAAATATGTTATAAGGTAATAAAACCCTGAATTTAAGATATTAATGTAATTCAATATGTCTAGTTGGTATTAATATTCTTAATTACCTCGTAGGCAACTTTTAACAATTAAAACAATTCCAAACAACATAAACTATTTTCAATTTTACTGAAAATTTGTTTGCGGGTTTTATGAGAATCGCCTCTGGCACACGTATGTGCTCAGTATGTACTGAATATCGGAAATTTATCACTCAACAAATAATATCGTGAAAGAACACCCACGCGTTGATAATAAAATAAAACGACAATATTGAGGAGACATCGCCAGAAATAATTTTCACATGTCAACTAAATTAAACAATCGTCTTCAGTAACATTACTTGTTTATTTTATTTTATTAAATATCCATGCAGCTATATAAAGTTTGAAACTTATAAATAAACTTTATTTGAACAGCATTAATGGGATACTTTACACAACTTTATTTTGTGTTGGACAAAAAAAATACTGACTGATTGACTTTAGTAACGAAAATAAATATCAAAAACAATGTTTTAGTATCGTAGTCATACAAATACCTACCTACCGTGGGAGAGCCACGCTTTGGCATGCATGGGCCGGCTCGACCGGAGTGATACCACGGCCTCACAGAAAACCGGTGTGAAACAGCGCCTGCGCTGTGTTTCACCGAGTGAGTGAGGATACCGGAGGCCCTTACCCCAACCACTCCCCCATCCCCCTCCCCATCCCCTAAAGTCCGGCACGCAAACGCACTTGAGACGCCTCTGGTGTTGCGGGTGTCCATGGGCGGCGGTAATCGCTTATCATCAGGCGATACGTCTGCTCGTTTGCCTCCTATTCCATAAAAAAAATACTCTACTTTTATCCGGTCTTTAGTCCATCTAAGTAAGGCGATGCCCATCTTTTCATTTCCAATTTCTGAATTCTAAGTTTAAAAGAACCATGGCCAATTCTTATTATTTGCGAAGGTTTACCTGAGGCGTTGGTTTAATTCTCTGCATTGGCCTCAGAACATCTAAAGACAACCAAAATCTAAAGTCTAAATATCTCAAAATAATTGTCAGATATAATTGAAATTGTTTTTTTTTTCTTGGCATTATAATCAGATTCATTTAAAGACACATTCTATTCTCTGACGGTACACATTTGTAATTTACGATTTCTTTTTGCTCACTATTTGGCTTTTACTTGTAGGAGCGTAGAATGTTTAATCAATTTAGTAGTTACGGTTATAACAGTATATTCTTAGATTCATATATTCCAGTTCTCATAGTAATATATTCCCAATATATTTTAGATTTTAGCTAGGTTTAGGAGATCACTCTATTCAAAATTCCGTAGCAATGTACTTAGTAAATAAATGTTAGCGTGAAATACTCGTAGATACTTAAAACGATCATAGTTTGGTAAAGTAATAATAGAGATATATTTCAATCTTATTTTAAAATTTATAAGTAATTAATCGTAAATGAGCAGTTCGTCAATGGTCGCGTGAATTGTTGGAAAATCAACAAAGGGAACATTTGTACACACGTTCTTTGTAATGTTAGTGAAATATATACTCTTAGAAATTAGGTTATAGAGAGATTTAATATTTTAATTTCTAAATCACATTTTATTATATATTCCAATTCATAGATGTAGGTAAGCAATTTATCGTAGATGATAGTTATTATTATTCAAAGTTCACTAGAGTCGAACGTAACATTACAACGTAGATAGAGAATATAGTTGTAGTAGTTTAGTTTGATGGTAGATATATAACAATATAATCAAATATTCATATATTCCGATTCGTATTTTCTAAGATATATTCAGTATTTTGTTAGTTGGTTTAGTACCTAAAACTATATGAGGTTGTTAGTATCCTATATAAAGTTTTACAGATCCCGCTGGTCGTATTTTAATGATTGTTCTTTGAATAAACTAGAAACAATTGAACAGAACAAATCTCTCGCCTCCATCGTGATGCAAGGCTAAAAGATCTCCGAAGTCGTTGAGTGCTGATCCTAAAAAAGTGAAGCATCAGATCACCCAGTAACCTCCAAAAATTCACATGCCTTGACCCATCGACTTACGAGCTCAGTCCTATGAGTGTAACGTCTGCTGGTTGTGTGCTAGTCAAAACCCTAGGCAAATTGAATACCTGTGAATACAGGAATGCAACTTCTTCTGTATTTAAATTCGCAGTGTATTCATCCCCTGAAACATGATCACGTCTCTGTCTAACCTTATATAATAGAATAAGATTGTCGTGAGTAGTCTAAAGGCCCGTATTCACTTTGATTAGTGCGAGTGCAGGTGTGAAGCGCAGGCTATCAACGATTGGTAGAAAATACACACGTACTTTCCACCAATCACCGATCACCAGCACTATGCACCTGCACTCTCACTAAGCAAAGTGAATACGGGCCTTAAGTGCATACGATTTTACTCACTTGGTTTTGAAAGAGATTACCTTGTTGAAAGCCCAACGAGGTCTTGTTCATATACAAGTGTGTGAAACTAGAATGTCTTCTGAAATAAATAAATAAAAAGTAGAATAGAGGTCGTTGATGTCATCGTAGAAGATTATTAGTATATTGTGTTATTCTTAAGACAGCCATGATACTATTTCATTTTCTAATACATCTCTCTTTTATGGCCGAAGATTAGTACATTGAACCGCACCCCAAAGCAATCCATGCCCTATTTTATCAGAAGTAGCTATATTTCATAAGATTTAATTTAAATTCATACGACTGAGGACTCCGTAAAATCGTACTTTGTAAATAAATGTTAGTTGCAATGTTATAGATATATTCAAGGTAGTAGAGCCACGCTGATTTCAGCGCATTCGCGCTGAAATCAGCGTGGCCGGCTCGACCGGGGCGGTACTACCCTCGCACAGAAGACCAAAAAAATGACAGCATTCATGCTGTGGTGTTTCGTTGGTGAGTGCGAGACCGGAGGCCCAATCAGCCGCCATAGTGTGGTTCACCATGCTGCATTATCTCGGCGCGCGATTAGTATGGTGACCACTTCTCTCAGATTCTGCTCATGCTTTTCACCAGGCAGAGTAGAGTCACTTTGGCAGGCTTGTATATAAAAAATAAGTAGTTAGTAAAATAATTAGTGTTTTAGTGAGTAGGTAAAAGCAAAAAAATATATAAAAAATTAAAATACATAAAAATATAAAATTAAAAAATGTAAAAATATTGTAGTTTGTCGTAGGTATATAGTGGTATTACATAAGATGTGATAGAAATACTCGTCTAGATTAAATACATAGATTGTAAGATTAGATTGTTAGGTACATAAATTGAAAAGTAATCAGGGATGTAACAAATGTTCGACTTCCCACAATCACGAATTCGAACGCAAATGCGAATATCGTTGCTATCATTGGCCTGCGGTTGGCCTCATTGAATATGAACAATTAAAAATGAACGGTGTTTATTCGCGTGTTAAACGACGATGTATAAGATTGGAGATTAATAAATGCGATAATCATGATCATTTGCGAATATTGAGAAATGTACAATGCAGATTAATTAATGGGATTATCTTGATCTTTGAGCTATTGAAAATGTATGAATGTGCAAAATCGGACCTTTGTTTTATACCTGATAACTAATCGATTCATCAAAAAAAAAATATAAAATGAAACAAAAAGGTAAAAAAAAGGCTGTTGGCATGTGTAGTTTTAAATGTTTTATTTTTTTATAGTAGGTAGGTATTTAGCATAAAATGTAAGCAACTTAGAGCGAATGGTATGAATATATTAGAGGTTGTGTCGCTGACACAACGGTAATTAATTCAAATACATTTAAATAATAGTATATATTAATGTATAATTACAAATGCGTTCATATTAATTAACGATACCAAATAAATAACAAAGTAAACTAAGTAAATGTTTCTCAATGTTGTGTGTAGCCAATATTATCTTATTTATGGACTTACAAGGATTATTTAATTAGGAAATATAAAAGTAAATGTTAGTCTAACACCTCATATAGTAACTGGTTCTAAAGCCTACTAATCTTCTGTAAAAATAAAAATTATCTCTACGTATAATAAGGGGTGTGTCACAACCTGTACAACATAGGAATCACTCACTTCAGACACTATTTGCATTTTTATTGTACTCAACTAGAACTCGAACACTTTTAAGTAGGCTTATGCGGCTTTCGAACCGAATGAAAGCCGCATAAGCCTTACAAAAATAGACATAGCTAAGACATTTAATGTTAAAGCTGGTTTATCTTATATCTTGAAAAATACCTATATGACATTAAATGCTTAGGTATGATGTGATATAGGTTAGGTAAAAAGCAACTATATAATTAATCAAATTAGGTTAATAACTCAAATTATAGTAAATGTTATATGTTATTCAATGTTATTAGTAGATATGTGTTATTCGATGTTCTTTAATGTACTATGTTTAAAGTTTAATCACCACTTGGCAATAGCTGTTTCTCGATATTATATCATGATTAAGATTTTCAAATTTTTAAATGTATGTATCGTCTTTTGTAAGGGTCAAAGCTTATTAGAATCACTTGGCACCCGGCAATCACCACTTCGAGACTGATCGTGATGTCCATGCGTGGATGCTGCTGAATACTCGACGTGCTTTTAAAATGCGTAAATCAACGGTGCCATGCCACTTAACCAGTGAATTAATTATCAGAGTTGTCCTTTCCCCGTCAGCTGGCGAGCGATATTGATGGCTGTTACAGATGCGATACTGATGCGTTTCCGATGCGCTACTGATGCGTTTCTGATGACGAGTGATACGGTGCTACGTACGGTCGGGTGCCAGAGTGGCTCTAATAAACTATGATCTTAACATACACGTTAGTAGTAGCTACGTACCATTTACAACGTCAGTAATAAATGTCTATTATAAATATTGTATGTGCATAAAAATAATTAAAAAACTTGCATTGCAAACTTGCGTCTTTTCATTCAACATTGCACGTCTTTACTATTTGTTCTTCGTTCTCCACATTCCTTTCTAAACTCTCCTGGTTTCTCCATTCTCTGCTCTTTATCCTCTAGAACCTGCAACCTGATAAGCAGACTGCTGATTAACACTCTTATAATTTAAACTCAGGCACAAAACGAATTTGATTGTCTCTATCATATCATACTACAACTATTACTATTTATTCTAGACTAGCTGACCCGGCGAACTTCGTACCGCCATATTTACATATCTGGCTCAGCTTCCCACAGGCAGTGTACAGTCGCGGACAAAATAAAAACGCTTTTCCCGTTATCTTTTATTTTTTTCTTTCTAGAAAAAAAAGAATGAATGAAATCGGACTATGCGTTATTGAATTACAACTAAGTACATATTTTGACTTTCATCCCCTCTCTCCAAGAAACCGTGCTGAATTTCGGGATAAAAAGTATCATATGTCCTACCTCATAGTATGAACTCAAATCATGCCAACTTTCATTTGAATCCGTTCAATAGTTTCGGCGTGATGCGCGGCCAAGATACAGACAGACAGACAGACGGACAGACAGACAAAAATTTTAAAAAATACACTTTTGGCTTCAGTATCGATTATAGAGTGCCCTCCAAAAAAAAATTTCAAAATATATTTAATGTACAGAATTGGACCTGTTACATTTTTATTATAAGTATAGATTCTACTCGAACCTGCAATCGCCAACCGCTAATCAAAAAAAATATGTCGATAAATAATGTAATTAGGCCGTGAATGTTGCTATCTCGTAACAAAAGTTACATTGAAAAGATTGATGACTTCAGTATGCCACAAGCTTCAATGTAAAATTAATTAGGTTTGGGTTCTTGCCAATGATCTTGAGCTTTTGGGTGGAGCGTCTTTCCTATAGCTCGGCATTAGTATATTACTATCTATAAAATTTCACAAATGCAAATAGACGGTAGAATGATATTCAAATTAAACAATTGCTCCCCTAGCCAAGTTGCCATTCTTCTATCGTAAAAGTTAATAGACAACCAAGAAATGTATGGAAATGGCATCTCTTAACGCTAATTCATGTGGAAAATATCAGGCACTAATGCAACAGAATATAGTCGTTAGCGATTGTAGAAAGAGAAAAGATGCGAAACATATGCACCTTGGCTTGATAGCCTGTTCTGAAATAAATAGGTATTTCGGACATCTAACAACGCCATCTAGTCCCAAGCTAAGCAGAGCTTGTGTTAAGGGTACTAGACGACTGAAATATTATACATATTATATTATACATGAAAAACACTCTGAAACAAATATTTGCAGATCATACAAGACATTTTATTTAAATATAAAATTCATTCTCTGAGTAAAGAAAAAGCATGATACTTAAATATAATTGAGTAAAACATGAATATCAATTAACATAATTAAAGATGTATTTAATTGTTAATGATGAAAAAAGTAAGTAACGATTTGGCCTCTGCAATTTGTCTAAACTCTTGAAGTAACTTCACGGTAGAAGAGAAAATAGTCGCTGGCAAAAAAAAAAACATTTTGGAAAGAGTTTTGATATCTATGTACGTTTCGTCCACAGTTCCAGTATAGTATATATGTATATATAGTAGGTACATTTCTTAAAGTGAAAACAGCAACTGTTGCGTTAACATCCTATACAAATAAATTATCTGTCTTTCACTAAATGCATATGAAAGTATACATGGTACTTATATCAAAAAATCTATTTTGAAATTTTTATGTCAGTCTGTTTGTTCCGGCAAATGTCTGAAACGACTGGACGGATTCTAACGGGACTGACTGACTTTTTACTTTCAAATGGCTGACGTTATAACGAGTAACTTAGGCTACTATAATTTAAAATAAAATTTTAACAAAATAAAAACCGACTTCAAGGTTCGACTCGATTTCTCTTGGATGCTATCATCATATCTTAGTGTCCTTATCGTTGCCACTTACCACCGTTGGGATATCTCCTTTCCATTAAAAAAATAATCATTAAAATCGGTTAATAAACAACGAAGGTATCCGCGAACACACATAAAAAACATATATACGGTCGAATTGAAAACCTCCTCCTTTTTTGAAGTCGGTTAAAAATAGGGTTACACAAAAACAAAATTAAGAGGCAGAAGAAAGTGCAAATGGTGGACGCTATTTTTCTCACCTATCATTCCTCTCTTAATATAAATAAATACAATTATAAGATCCTCAAAGATCGTCATAAGGCGAAACCGGTCAGGTAATAAAAATAGTGGCATAAGAGTTTGATTCTAGAATGTATTACAACAAGTTCCATCAAGTGCCGACAATCGAGAGTATAAATTACAATTATAAGAATTAAATATAACATAGGTATCCATTAGATGGGTAGCATGGTTCTTTCGGAATCTTCCACAAACATTTTGCATCTAAGATTGGTGATAACTTCATGCAAGAGTGAGCTAGGTCCATAATTTGTGAAAATTGAAATGTAGATAAAACTGTTAATGGGTATTCAAACGCATATATTTTTTATCTTTTGGGGTTCCTGAGAGACCAGACTTTCAAGGCAAATTGATTAAAGTTGTCTAGAACCCATAGTACAAGTTCTCTGTTAGATGTTCAAAATATTACTATTACTAGCCGACCCGTGCCCACTTCTTTAGGCGTAAATTTTATGGGATGTGAATTTTATGTTTAATCATAATAAAATATGACCTATGTCACTCCTGAATAGTGTCGCTTACTGTTGGTGAAATAATTATCAGGATCGGATCAGTACTCCCGAAGATTACCCCCTACAACCAAACAAAGTTAGAAATTTTAATATAATAGATTACTTTACTTCTTTATAATGTGGAGGAACGGGTGTCATGTCACTCCAACACAAAGGGTGCTTCCTCCGAGCCTCCGACCAGGCAAGGTGATCATGCCTGGCGGGCCACTGCCCAACGGTTGATGTTGGGATGTTGTATATATGATAATCGGCGCGAGAACTTTTATAGCGCGATTCAGGATTAGTAATGTTGTGTTATACGTTATTCCATAGTTCAGTGTATCTCCGGTAGATGGCGCTGTAATATGTTTTCTTGTTGCGTTGTATGTCGAAGTAGCCACAATAATATTAGTAATATATAATATAGATAGAAGATTAATTACAGTGAAATTCAATATTGGTGTAGTGAAAAGTATAATTTAAAGGTAACTAGCTAACCCGTGTAACTTCACGTGCATCTCTGAAAACGAATAATTATTTCCCATTTTTGGTACATCATTCGTTGATGCTTGGCTCCTATTGGTCCTCCTTATAACCTTTCTGGAAAAGGGGGTTATCCAATACTAAGAGAATTAAAGAAATAACTTGAGATTGTTATTTTATAAATATAGCTCACATTCTAGAATTAAAATTACTTGTACTTATTCCATTAATTTCTTACATACATGCGTCAATAGAGAAAGACAGACGGGGTACCGCGATCCTCTCTGTCTTTCTAACCGTTGGACGTTTTCGCTTACTGTCAGGCGGCTATAATACACTTGCGTTTAAACATCTATATTTAAATACTTTAGTGTTGATAACGTAAAGGTGATAGAACTTGACTAAAATGAGACACACTATAATTATTTCGTTTTTCATTCATTAATACGACTTACATAATAAGTCGTAGATATACCTACTAGCCAGAACGGCAGAAAATCCTATCTTTTGCCTCAGGTGACTCGTTTGCATGTTTGCCTTGTCATGGAAAAGGAAACAATCGACTGTTATGCCATCGAAACTACGGGTCAAACCATGTGTGTTTAATAATAATCATTTTTGATGCAGACGTATTGTTATGCTTAATTTGTATCGAAAATATATAGAGATTATATAATAAACAGCATACATTTACAACCATAATTTACAAATTCCCTTTATAATTCCTCAGACAATTTATACGAAAAGTATTTATGAGATCTGATAGCAAAATTAACTATATACTTTTAATTCTATACTTTTAGGTATGTACAATATTGTTTATGGAAGCAATAAACCAAACTGTTTCCAACTCTAAATCTGCATCTTTATAATCTGGATACACTATGTGATTAAAGTGACATTTTAAAATTGTTAAGTTTGAAACATCATTTATTGTTGCTAAGAATTATATCGTACATTATTTCTGATTTATATTAAAACTATGACAAGTGATACTCATGAATAACATCAACCTTAACTCAAAAAATATACCTACAAGTTTACGTTATGGCACCTTTAAGATAAAAAACATATATATACTTGCATAACACTGTACTAGATGTAGTAATTACATACATAAATAAATAAATGTGTAAATGAAATAGTCACGAGCAAACAGCGCCCGACGGGCAACCGAAACAGACATTTGGACTTCGTTCAAGGTGCACTGAGTAAGTCACAATCTTCATAATTATCTTGATGTTTAACTGCTCAACCACTAAAACTCCATCTATTACTAAATTACCCTCTCATTATAATTAAAATACCACGGTTAGGTTTGCATAAAAGAGAACGTCCTATAGTTTAAACTGATGACGCGAAATGTTCACCAAAAATAAATTCATGCTCAATCTTATATTTAGCGCGCTTGCTCCGACTAAGACGTTTCGGCCAGTTGAACCGGGATTCAGTGTAGATCGCCAATCGTTTCGTATCGGTAAAATAACAAAAAGCGTCTGGTGCATCCCATGTCAACAAACAAACACCAGGGATGATGAAGAGAAGATTCACAAGAGAAGTAGCCTGAACGCTTCAAGGTAACTTCGGTGCATTAGTTCAAAATAATCTGTTGGCCAGTGATCATAGTACACAAATTGTTCACACCTATTTCTACACGAGCCCACGCAAACATAAAGTGTTTTCAGTAACATATTCTCACATTGACACGATGTGTTGTGTTCTTAGTTTATACGGTGAAAAGTGAAATTGTGCTGGGTTCGTGCTCCAAATATTTCAAAATTATCATTAATTCCTAATAAAATATTTTGTTGATTGAAAAACATAAGATTTTAAAAAGTAACTAAATCAAACTCCATAATCAATTAAACATATGGAATCTGAATTGTTGCCAGATAAAGAAAAAGAAACACCACCAGTGCCAATAAAAACATATCAATGGGAGGATCTGAGAAAAGATCGTGAAGCGGGAGGATATCCTTGGACGCATCTTCTCAAGGTGCCGCTTCAAGGTGAAATAACTGCTGAAGATATCATCAGAGAGACAACACCTAGAAGAAGTATGTCGCGTGAATTTTCCAAATCGCGCACTCACTCGCCTGTTGACCATGATGTTCAAAGGATACTTAATCTAGATTCCTCACCTGGGAGTAGCCGCAGACACGGTGAAGAAGGTGAAGATGAGGGAGTACAAATACCGAACTTCTCAAAAGAAGTATCTCTAGATTCCGAAGATGATACATTAAACCCAGTTCTAAAAAGTTATGTAGTAAGAAAAGCCCCTGAAAATAAACCAAGCCCCCTTTTGGCTACTCCTATAGAAATACCAAAAAGTGTCTCTCCGAAAGGTATTCTGAAGCGTCGCGTACCAGAACAGCAATATAATATAGGGGTCACATCCGAAACAAGAGAGAAAACAAAATGTTGTCATCCCTTGGTAAACAAAATAAAACACTTAGCAGATAAGACTTTACATAAACTTGAGAGGAATGAAAATGAAAAGTCACCTATTCCAAAACGAAAAAAAAATGAAGATCAAGAAATTAGACAGCTGAGGTCATCTCCAGGTGCAGTGCGTAGACAAAAGTTCAGCGCTATCAAATTAGGAGACTCAGATGAGATGAGTAAAACGATGAGCATTGACACACCGCCACCCAGGAAAAGAAAAGAACATATTTACGAAGATATAGAAGAATCTAAAGAATTGGAAAAGTCCTTACATTTTTCACCTGATGTCAATGAAAATAGTCCTTCTAAAACTAAGAATGAAAGTAACAGCAACAAAGACAATGAAAGTCTGTTAGAGAAAAAATCGATTGCTTCTCAAGATCCTAGCTTAGTAACAGATGATATATCATTAAAGAATGAAGATCATGTTATGGAAAAGTTGCACAAAGTCGATAACGTAAACAAAGAAGCAGTTTTACTAGATGATGAAATGGACCCAGATGAACCTAATTTGGATGAGATATTTCAAAATCAATTAGATGAAAGGGGAACAAACAATGAATCCCCTAACATAACTATCACAGAAATTACAGAGGAAGATGCATCTTTAAACGGTCACCAGCCTTCTGTAACACCCATTGAAACATCACCGACTCCTAGCCCTCACGATGCTGACGATCGCAAAATCATCAAATTCCCAAACAGAAGATGGTCTAAACCTAGCAGGTAATTTACCTTTATTATTTTAATGTAGAATTAACCCCTTTGTAGTAATACGTCACATGTAACTGTGACATAACAGCTGTGTTTCAACACATGTAAAAGCAAACGCGCTAGCTTCTGACTGTTTGATAAATATAGCACTGTCCAACCGATCCTCCTGTACATTGGGTAAGCTCTTTAAAATTGTCATCAGTGATCAGTGCTCGCGGCTGCTTTCACGTCTGTGATTAGTTCATTTACTGCACGGCTTTGACAAACACGAATAATGACTCATTGTCTGCGTACAAATGACAGTTTGAATAGGAGTTTGAGGGAAACTAATAATTTATAAGTATGACCGGGCCCGCTAAACAGTAGTAATGACTACGCTTCGTCGATGGACTTCCGAAGGTGGCACTCCTATAGAAAGACCAGTGAGACCAACACGTGAAGGTAGCGTTCAGGTGTTCACTCCGGACGTCCGATGCGCTTGTCAATTCTTCCAATGTGACTCACTTCTGCCAGAGAGAGTAAATCCAGTGGGTACTAGACCGACGTCGCGAGCTAGTAATTTTATTTCGTATGACAGGTAAGTCACACACCTACATAAATTTTCGGTGATTTTGACGAGATTTATAACTAAAATTACGGACCGCAAAATAAATTTCAACAACATCTCATACCCGGTGGCTGCGTCTAAAACGAGCGCCGGCTGTTGGCCTAATTGTGACTCGAGCAACTTGTATGAAGTTTAAATATAACTCAAATCTTCTGCGACGAATCACATTTTTTGCGATTTGCATTTAATTTTTTTATTTAATGCTCTGTGTTATTCTCAATGCTCTGCGAATGATTTATTATCATTTAAATATATTATATAATCTAATCTAACGCAATTGCGAAATAATCTCAAGCTTGTACTGCAATTCACACCATAGAATTAATAACATGCAATGGTTTTCAGTGATCACGAATATGAAATCATCGAAAAACCGACGCCGAACATTATTTACACAGCCCCAAGTGTAGATGAAAAGCCACATCAGATGGTTAAAACAGATGATGAATTGTCAAGTACCACATCTCTGGAAAGGAAATGTTTACAGCATACATCGGACGAGGAAGATCAAGTAGACGAAAAGGAAAATTTACACTATGACAAAAGTGAAGATATGCTAAATGCAGAAACACTTCAAAAGGACATTGAAGACCGATATTTTGTTAACACTCCATCAACACCATCACGTACCGAATGTGAAGTCAGCACTAGCCAAGTAGACTCATCTGCATTAGAACAATTGCCTTTAAAACGTGACAGTAGATCCAAAAATGCTGAAAACAGTGATAGCAGATTTCAACAACGGTTTAAGGAAGGCACAGGTAAACTGAAAACACAAGCTGGAAAACTTAAAACTAAGTTACAAAATATTAAAACCAAACAGTTCGCAATGCCTGAAAAAGCAAAGTTCACTTTACCCGATCGCCCTAAATTTAAAATGCCACAAAGACCTAAAATATCACTTCCCGATAGACCTAAGTTCAAATTACCTGATAGAAGAAAATTTAGTTTACCAGATCGACCAAAATTCAATATAGCTGAAAAACTAAACCGCTCTAAATTTACGTTACCAGACAGACCCAAATTTAATGTTCCAGAATTTAGTGTTCCAAAATTTAAAATGCCTGACAGACCAAAAATGAACTTCCCCAGCTTAGGTAGAAAAAAAGAGTACAAAGTGACAAATGACACGGATTCAAATGTTGTAGCAACAGATGAAGCTACAGTAGAATTTGAAGCTAGAACCTACCCAAGATTATTTAGTAAAAAAAAGAAATCAGATTTACCCAAAACTTCTTCATCTCCAACACTTAACCGAGAAGATACGCCGCCACCCACTTTTACCTTCACACGGTTTAAAAAGTCTAAGGAAAAACCAACTTATATCCCCGATAGTCCTGAACAACCACGAGAATATGGAACTATAGCAAACGATGAAGAAAACTTTGAAAAGCAGGAAAATCACCGTCATGAAACGACGTATGATTTTGACAAATTAGATACAGAATACATGGATGGGGAACCCGAAGGATCTGATTTGCAGGACGATCGCATTGCTACATTAACAGATGAAATGTCACCGTCTAAACAAGAATACACACATGTAATAACCGAAATAAATAATGACGAATTTTTCGTGCGACCGAGAGGTATTTCTCGCGAAGATATTCAAACAAGGGAATACTTAAGCGATGAAACTCGAAAAGCGTTCCAAACTCCCAAGAATATCCTTTCCGTAATGGGAGGACATTCGGGATCAAACGACGAAAATATGTACATCAATGATCCTGACGCTGATCCTGAGCTGATGATCGATGATAACGAACTGATGAGGTATTCAACTGAAGATTTGAATGATAAAGATGACGGTTATTATACATTCCCACCAGTGAGGCCGTCTCGGGCAAAGCGAAAGCAGAAAGAACTAGATCATACTCCATACATCGATGAGAGTGTTAACGCTAGCCTGCAATTCAGTGAGGTAGACTTAGAATTATCAGAAGACCAGCATATAAATTGTGAAGTCGATGATCATATGGATATGCACGTAAACCATCACCTTGATTTCACTCCAACTACTGATTTACACTCGATACATGAATATGCAAACGATGATGTTATTCAGTATCCAGAGAACATCCCGATCCAGTCTCAAACTCTGCCGATGCCACCGAAGAGAAAGAAGAAATTTGGGAAAAAAGATTTCAAACATTCATCTCTAAATGACTTCAATAATGTGCCTGTGTCGGAGCTGTGGGAGGAGACGCATGAAAATACGGATGATGTGAGTGTTTCATTTTCTATTTACATCTTCTCATAAACACTGATAACCTACTTATTGTTTCAAAAGTGTATGTATGTAAAAAACGGTTTCAGAGGTGAAATTAGCGAAACATGCATTTCAAAATTTTCATGCTATAATTGAATAGTATAAAAATCATGAAAGTATTATATAACATTAGAATCAAACAAAGAATTCGTATCGGTATTCTATAAATATTATATTATTTACAATGTACAGAAACTCTTTTCGATTGTGTCGTAACATTTTGAGGTTCGATAAAAGAATCTAACCGTAATTGCCGTAAAAAAATAATCTATGACGATATTTTTTTTTAAATTCGTAAAACTGAACTAGTAATGATGCACTGAATGCATAAAATAAAAGCGCAAAAAAAACTCTATATCTTTGCACTTTGCTAAAGTAAAGTTTATAGCTAGTACCTACTCGTTATTCTGTAGGTACTTTATACAGAATCAAAATCGTAGTCTGTGCCTATGAAATACCTAACGTTTAAAATGCCTGACCTAACTGCAGATTTAACGAATGGCCGGTTGAGTAGATAAATTTTTATATAACGACCTGCCTGTAATGGCATACCTATCATTACAGGCGTCCTGCCTGCTTGCTCGGACATCAAAATTGAGCACGCGGTTAAAAAGCAACTTTGCACTCTTGTACAACAAATAACTATTTTTCTTTTAAAAGAAAAAAACAAGCTTGTAAAACAAAAAAACCTAACATAACCTTTCCCTAGTTCTTCCATTCGTAACACGGCCGATAGTTGATCGGCGCTGTTTAGTCTTTACTAAACAGCGCTAGCCTGTTTAGGCTAGCCTCGGTGCTAAGTCGGTGCTAAGCAAAAAAGAATACAAACGAACAATTACAAAAGTCTAAGCGATAGTCACTTGGCACCGATTTCAAACAGATTCTAGGTACCTAGCACACATTATAATACTACTATTTAAATTAATAAAGAATTAGGCATAGGCAATTTATGAAGAACCAGTTTATTTTACGCTTTTAAGAGTTTTTTTGGCAGAGAGTTTTCGTTGGATGTATTTTATTTATTTGTATGGATGTATAGATAAATTAAGAAAAATTGAAAGTTAAGTTGCTATAGTTACTTAAGAAGAAAATGGCGCGGGCAGAGCAAATTTATGATTAATTCGGCACCATGGAGGTAGAAAAGTAAATAGGTTTAATGATGTTTTGAATTCACAAACTCAGTGCACTCGAGCGATGTTCTAAATTCGATTTACTTTATTCCTCTAGAGAATAAAAACGGCTTTTGCACTCAGATATCGCCTTCGTTATCTGAGTGCAAAAGCCGTTTTTATTCTCCACTACAATTTTACAATTCAATTCTAACTACAAAATTACTACCTCCTCGACTCCCTCAATCACTGTATGTCACTCACATATGTGAAAAACATAAGAGTGGGAAGGTGTATGTCGAAGAGGAACTTTTCGATGCGAAGTTGTTATCTCCCTATCTGACGTTCGATTTGGAGAGTGGTCCGATACAGTGAGGAGAAGGAACACAAGGTTGTTCCTCTTCACTACACTTAGATATCCGACAAATCACAAACCAAAATCGAGCGTTTGGCAACCACCATGCATAGGTGCCAATTTGCAACAACTAGACCTATCAGGCGGTTCCCAAGGTGTATCCTAGACCTGATCAGGCGTGTCACTCGTCGGCAACCCAGCAATAGTTTTTGCCTTGGGTAGCATCGTACAGTCCGTCCTCGGCACATGTGAGGTGTAACTTATGGGACACTATGGGTTTTAGCACCAAGACCTGTCATACGGTTCCCAAGGTGGATCTCCTAGGCCTGAACAGGGGGCACCAAATCCAAATTCAACACAAGCAAACAAGTCATCATAATACAAATAGTTATGTTTTTAAACATTCACATAACTTTATAACAAAATTCTTAAGGGTTACCCTTCTAGCACATAAACCTATAAAGAAAGGAACCAACTTTATAGTTAACAAATCTATGACATTTATAAAAGCCAAATAATGAAGTTTAATTTGATTATTTCTTAAAAAAATATTCAATACCTATCCCCTTATTAAGGTTAAGTTCACACAAAATATAAAATCTACTTTATTAGCACATAAAGCTATTTAAAAAAACTTAAAAAACAATATACTAATATAGTAAAATGCCTTCAAAAGCCTTAAAGTTATTTATCTTAACCTATAAGGTATTTTAAGAAAATTAATTAATTACAACTTCTGCATACCTACATTTGGGAAAAACAATATTTTAAATCAAAATGCAAGTATAACAGCGTTGATTAAATACTAACGAAATTACATGAGTAACACCTATGTGTTTTGATCCCTAGGGGACAAACACACAAACACAGTGAAAAAAAAAACAAAATATTTCTTACTTATTTGTAAGTATATTATAAAAAGATTTAAAGACTACCCCTACTAAGTTAAATAATAAAACAAGAGAATATATTTGTGTTACTGATCACAAAGGGACAGACAAACATACTAAAATCAAAAACAGACAAAAATTACAAAAAAAAAAGTCAAATTTGGCCAAAAATGTATTCGGAACTTACCAAAAGATGTGCAGTTGTATTTTAGAGTATAATTTAGAATTTATTTTGCTCAAAGCTTGTCCATGCCGCAAGGATGGTGGTACAGTGGGCTGAAAAAATGCAATGAGAAATTATTACATGCGTACTGCACCCGCACAACCAATTAACGTCCTGGGGAGTCTCGGACGGAGGGGATTTTATTTTTGCCCTTGCAAAAATACTCTTTACGAGCAGGTGGGATGAAAAAAATATTTTTACGTGTGGAAACCCACACGGGCCGTCACCCCACCGGGGTTTGCGGCGGGGTGATGTGTCGGAATAGGTACCTTCGCTAGTTGAACGGCGCTGTTTAGAAAAGAGCTAGGCTAGGCTGTTAATTGAACGGCTAATTAATCTAGTTGGCTGCTACAAATATACAATAGATGCTCGTTTGCAGGTATTAGATGTCATTGATAGAACGGTGAGATGAGACGTGAGGGTGTACCTACCTATTCCTACAGCATTTCTTAGAGTTCTATATCATAACTAGCTGACCCACGCAACCTCCCTCGTTTGCGTCTCCTATTGCCCGTAGTGTGATAATTTTCCCCCGTTTTTGAAACATTCTTCATTGCTGCTCTGCTCCTATTTGTCTTAGTGTGATGATATATAGACTATAGCCTTCCTCGATAAATGGGCTATCCAACACTGAAAGAATTTTTCAAATCGGATCAGCGGTTCCTGAGATTAGCGCGTTCAAACAAATAAACAAACTCTTCAGCATTATAATATTAGTACAGATATTTCTATAATTTCGAAGGAAATATAATAGATTTTCGGATACCAATATTGGCCGGTCGTCTGATGTGCCTACGCCCTTGTATCGAAGTACAAACTATTATGTAACCGGTCGCCTCTGTCGTTCATTGTACACGTCACGTAGCATAGTCAATGTACTCACTGAAAATAGTCTATTCAATATCGGTCAGTGAAACAGCGATTGACTTTTCACACTTTCAATTGAGATTGAACCTAATGCTATTCCCACATTATATCTGGGGGCACGGTCGTGCCCCCGCCAAGACGAGCCAAGCGTAGCGCAAGGGCACTACCTACCTTTTCTCGAAGCGTTTCGTCGTTTTTTTGGACCCCCATAACTTTGGTTCCCGATATACCAGATCGTTCAAATTTTCAGGATATGATGTTACTAATAGACTAATGAAACGTACAAAGTTTCAATTGCATAGCTTTAATAGTTTAGATTTTATTGATACCAAAAAAACACCGATTTCGTCACTGACACACTGATGATCATCAAAACTGTTAGGGTACTTCCTGAAGTGCTAGAAAGCTGAAATTTGGTATGTAAAATAAATTTAGTATACAAACAACAAAAAAATTCATAAACCTATTACTTTTGCCCCCCAACCCCCAAATTTGGGGGGTGAAAGTTTGTATGAGATTTTCACAAATTTTTATGCTAGAGGTTTTATTTTTAGTACACGGACTTTTTCGAAAGAAGAAAGAAGATGTACAAGAAATACAGTCCAAAAAAAGAAAAAAAAAGGGAAACTTACAAAAAGAAATGAAATCCCACCAAAAACATTTTCATGTAAAATGTTGCCAAGACGACTGCATATGGCTTACCCTGTGAAAAAGATATCAGATCTCATGTAGAGCCAAGGTTCTGTATCTACACGCCCTAACTCTACCAACCCTAACTTCATAAACTCTAAATCTCAGTAAAAATTTATGGCTTGGCTGTTTCGTTACTTCAGAAACTAAATATTCGTATAACACATTACTTCAGAAACTAGATATTTGCAAACACAAAAGGCGTTCGTTTCCCCTTCGTCACGGTATGGTAGCGAAACGGCGAAGCCATACATTTTTACTGAGATTTAGAGTTTATGAAGTTAGGGTTGGTAGAGTTAGGGCGTGTAGATACAGAACCTTGGCTCTACATGAGATCTGATATCTTTTTCACAGGGTAAGCCATATGCAGTCGTCTTGGCAACATTTTACATAAAAATGTTTTTGGTGGGATATGCATTTTTTGCAAGAGATTTTGCTATTTTTTCCTTAAAAATTACTAGTTAACCGTTTCTAAACTATTACTATAGGTATATGAGTATTCCTAGGTGTAACAGAAGCCGATTATGAATTTTAAATTTCATAAATTAGTAACGGATTGATAGTCCGGTAATAGCCTCAGTGCTGAACATATTCATATGTATAAACATGGAATTTGACTGCCTATATATTTAAAAGAAATAGGAAAACAATAATGTAAGAAAAGAGTTTATTGTTCCCGCGCCTCGGAGAGCACGTTTAGCCATTGGTCCTGGTTACCATGAACATCTATGGTGAGCTAGTTCTAGGGTTGCGACGGTCATAAGCCCTTCGTGGAAGAACTGATATTCAGGTAAAAGCAGTTGATTACTAGCCGACCCCAAAGTAATCTTGAGAATAATAAAAGCTAGGATCATGATGAAAGTTTATTTACATGTTACTGATCAGATTATGGTCTATATCGTATAAATTACCAAATAAACCAAATTCTGATTAAGGTGATAAATACTTGTTCAGTCTTCTCACCAATGGGGCGATCACTTTGTGATACTTGTAATACCTATAGGACCCATGAGTATAAGCATTAAATCGCTACTAGTCCATTGGCAAGAAGAATGAGCTTTACGGCGATTCACCGTGTTCTTAATCTAAACTAAATTCATCAAGCACTTACTGGAGTGTGTGGCTTGAGTGTTCTCGGCGTTCCAAGAGATCTCTTGGGTAGCTGCTTCTCTGCGTCGTCACACAAACATAAACTCCTAAAGTGCTGTACAATTTCCAAGGTATTCGAATTACAACAAACTCGTATCAGCTATCACGGATATTCGAATTACAACTCACTCGCTTCAGCTATCGCGGAACGCGCCCACAAAACTCGCGAGTCCACGACCTAACACACAACGGTTTATCACTAAAGACCGGGTCGATGGACAATACAATTAGCTTAATATCAATTAATTACGGTTTTCAAACAATAATCGTCTACCATTCACAACGCGCGTCTTTTTTACAGTACTCTTTTATTTAACCTCAAACGTCAAAACGTCAAAAAGTGACAATCAAAATGTTGCCATTATAATGACGTTCGAAATCCAACAATACTTTTTGACTGTCTATTCTTACAGCTATCGAATATACAAAAAAAACATTCAAATCGGTCAAGCTTTTTCGTAGCAACAAGATTGACAATTTGTATCTAAATCGGTTTTAAAGCTCAGCTCATCAGGTTCAATGATAGGTACGCGACCGTGACCTACTCAAGCTTTGCCCTTGGTTGCAATTCTTCGGAATTGCTCATTAATAATCACATTCTTTTTTTATCTACTTCTCTTTTACTTTCAATTTTTCCATCCTAAAGTACCTAGTCGTCGGTACTTTGTTACGTAATCAGGACCATAATTATAGCCAGCAAAATATAGATGTGTAATACATCTCTGCCTACGCCTGCCAGAATACGTGAGTTTACGCATGCATGAAAAACACGAAGAAATAAATGTGTTACACGGTGACCCCGACACTTTCCAATCTTTCTGAACCTAAGCAATAAACATTATAATGATAGGACGACTCCTTTATATTGTCATTATAAATAGTTTTCAATAAATAATGACACTACAGCAAATTCAAATATAAAAAAGTTTATTTTAAATTAATATATTATATACACATTGCAATATAACACTTATGTAGGTATGATATTCTCTCTGGCGAGTCATTTCGCATTGGCCGACATCCAACAACTGACTGTAGTTTTTTATAGACACTGATATATTTTTGGAAATCCTGTTTCAACGAGATTGTTGACCTACTTGCAGAAGCAACAATATTCTTATAGAAATATGTGTATGAAATGTGTCTGCTCTAATTTCTGATATAACATATCAATGTAAATTAAGTTCAGGCTGCAAAAATATAAACAGTCACACATTATTTAGTACAATGTTAGATAACCAAACATATAACTGAAAAAACTATCGCTGACTTCAAAACTCTTTAGCAAAATTTTAATCTTACTCCTTTAACATACACTTAGCAGTCGAATGATTTCTTCAAAAGGGATGGCCAATAAATATTAGGTCGGATAGGGAACAGGGAGACAGAGCAGCTCAGGACAAAAGTGACCTATAGGTATAGTTATAAGAGTAGTAATTTCTTCCTTTTTAAACAACTGCGCCAGGAGAGCTACATTCTTCGAGTGCATTTATGTAAATAAATATTTCTGACATCTCATTACATCATCTAGCTTTAAACTAAGAAGAGCTTGTGCTATGACAGATATACTGATTGATAGAATACTTAATCACTTTTTCATAGAACACTTATACATCTAAACGCTGAAACAAATATTAGCATTTAATACAAAAATTTGGTGTGACCCGGGAATCGAACCCGAGATCTCAAGCATAGAAATCGCATTCGCTACCACTGCGCCATTGACGACTACAATTAATCTTAATCCAGATTTGTAAAGTAATACACTCTTGGCGGTGCTGTTGAGCTCACATATCAAGTTGTTTTCATAGAAGTTGAAAAGCTTGTGTTAATAATCCCCCTGACTCACTCCGCATTCCAATCGGTATGCATTCGACAGGACACCAGCTCAATTCTCATAAATATGCTGATTGTTATTCTTCTTCGTCGTTTGACGATGCTGCATTTTCGTCGTGGTTGACGATGTGTCTCCACCAATCACGGTCTCGGTAACTCTGGAAGATGGAGGTCTGTGTCGCAGCTCTGATGAGGTCTGTCTAAGACGTAGCTGAGCTTCCGCGCGACCGCTTGCCTTCCACTTGTCCCTGGACAACGAGTCGCTCCATGGAGTGTTCGTTGCGAACAACGTGACCGAAATATTTGAGGATTCGTGTTTGCACTGTCGACGATAACCTTTGTTTAACTTTTAACTCCCCTAGCATATATACGTTGGTCCTATGTGCTGTCCATGGGATCCTCAGCAGTCGACGCCAGCACCACATCTCGAGAGCCTCGATTTTGCGTCGATCTTTAATCATCCACGTTTCTGCGCCATAGATAAATATAGGAAATACAAACTACGCATGAGGCGGACTCTGTGGCTTTGGTGATGTTACGGTTGCACCAGACCCTTTTCAGCCTGTCAACGGCAGATCGTGTGATAGCGCTTCTCCTTCGAATCGCATCTTCATATCCTCCAGTGTTTGTGACGGTGGAGCCAAGGTACACATGAGATTGAACAACCTCACATAGATTGTTATACCAATACTTAACTCCATTATATTAATCAGTTCCCCTGGTAGGCTGGTGCCATGCGATAGTTTCGTCCATAGACACCCTAAGGAAGTAGGTTGAAGTTTTTGGAGAGTCATGCCATGGTTTCTTCCATGAACATCGTAAGAAACTTGGTAGATGGCCTTGGAGAGGTACAATAATAATACAGTGGTGTTTCCCTACTTTTAGACTCTAGCCCGTACCAGTTTAGACTTCTTTTAAGTAGGTTTTGTTCTAACATCAGGTGTGTTTCATGGGTCCATTGAACATTACCACTTCTTTTGACTGCCTCGGTGGCGCGGTGGTAGCGTATGCGACTGCTGTGCTTGAGATCTCGGGTTCGATTTCCGGGTCGGACCAAATGTTTGTATAATCTGCAAATATCTATTTGTTTCGGAGTTTGGGTGTTTTCTATGTAGAATAGGTATGTATTTACATAAAAAAAGTATATATGTATTAATATCAGTTGTATGCTACGAATAAATAATAGTTGTATGTATATACCCATTTTTTTTTATTTTTTTTTAACGTGTGGAAATCCCCTCGGACCGTCACCCCACCGGGGCTTGCGGCGGGGCGGTGTGTCGGACTCGAACCGACTAAAACCACACGGTGTGCCACTCTGCGCCTGTGAAGGGAGGAGTCCGGGAACTGCAGTTATTAACACATCCGGACCCCACCCAGCGCCTGCCCGCACAGAAGCGGGCACCGTCTGCTGGTATCCTCTCAATTAGGCGACGTACGGCACACGCGTACGTCGCCCCCTCGCGGGAGGCCACTAGAGCGGATGGAGGGGAAAGCCCGTCCCGACCATCCGCGGCCACACTCAGGGCGGCATGAGGCGCTGATAGGCGCGCCTCCGCCGCCCGGTTCGCCGGCGGCGGATTGGGTCCGAGTGGACATCGTCCTCCCGGGCCTTCTCCGCCACCTCCTTCTGCGAGATTACATCTTCGCAGAAGGTTGCGACCGCGGTAAAACTGCTATCGCTACCGGCCATGGAGCGTATGACGGCCGGTAGCGAGAGATCTCCTCCGATGACTGCAGTGAGGGCCCGGCGCTGCGACGCCCATGCAGGGCAGATCGCCAGCGTATGCTGGGCCGAGTCCTCACTGCAGTCGCAGTGGTGGCAGGCGGGACTCAATTCCCTCCTAGCGACCGAGTGCAGGTACTTCCCGAAGCAACCATGCCCGGAAAGGACCTGCGTCAGTCGGAAGGAAAGGGTCCCGTGCTGCCGCCCTGCCCACTCGAGGATGACCGGCTGGAGAGCCTCCACGGCGGCAAAGCCAGCGCGTGGAGTCTCCAGCCGGAACGACCAGCGAGCCATCGTGGCTCGACGGGCGGCTTCACGCCACTCGCGTACCTCTTCGGGCGGAGGGCGATAGCCATACTCCGCCCGATATTCAGCCACCCGTCGATAAACTTCGGCGAGCACTTCCGCCTCCAAATCCCACGGGGGTGTTCCGGCCAGGGCGCACGCCGCCTCGGTCGACACCGTGCGGTATCCGCGTATGGCTCTGACTGCCAATACCCTCTGAGGCCGCCAGAGGCGGGCCTTATTTACGGCAGTCAGAGCCGCCACCCACACCGGTGCACCATACAGCGCCATCGACCGGACAACCCCCGTGTATAGGAGTCGCGTTGCGACGCTGGCTCCACCCAAATTGGGCAAAAGTCGCCCAAGGGCGGAGGCAGCGTCGACCAGCTTCGGACCAAGCTGTCGGAAGTGCTCGTCGAAGAGCCACCTACCGTCGAGTATCAGGCCCAGATACCTCATCTGGGCCCGAACCGGTACGAGGACCGAGTTGACCTCTATGGAGGCGCCGGCGGGTGGACCACGACGGGGCCCATGGAACAATAGGGCCTCCGTCTTGTCCAGGGCCACCCGTAAGCCCAGCGCCTCGATGCGCCCGACCACCAGAGAAACTCCCCTGGTGGCCAGGCACGCCGCCTCTTGGAAGTTCGCCCCCCGGGCCGTGACCATTGTGTCATCGGCGTAACAAATTACGCCCAGCCCGGGGGGCAGACGACTTCGAAGGACCCAGTCGTACCCCACGTTCCACAGGAGTGGTCCAAGGACAGACCCCTGCGGAACGCCGCACGACATGGGTCGTCGTCTCAAGACGCCCTCTCGGTCCTCGTACACGACGGTACGCTCCTCTAGATAGTCTGCCACTAGCCGCCTCAGGTACTCTGGCACCCCGTGGTAGTGGAGTGCTTCCCTGATGCAGCTAAATGGCAGACTATTGAAGGCGTTGGCGATGTCCAAGGACACCGCCAACACCACGCCGCCACAGCTCACTGCCTCTTCGGTCACGGCCCTAAGGCGCATCACGGCATCGACCGTCGAACGCCCCTCTCGGAATCCGAATTGGGCGTCCGACAGGTCGGGCCCCACCTCGCAGAGGTGCCGGACGATGCGGGCAGAGAGTATCCTCTCAAAAAGTTTACCCGCCTCGTCCAGCAACACTATGGGCCTATAGGCCGCGACCGAATCAGCAGGCCGTCCCGGCTTCCTTAGCAGGACCAGCTTCCCGCATTTCCAGCACTCGGGGAAGCGTCCGGACGCCAAGCTAGCGTCCAACACTTCCCTGAGGCGGTCCGACATATGGTCGAGAGCTCGGGCCATCACTCGGGCTGGTATCCCGTCCGGCCCGGGGGCGGTGTTCTTAGAACGGATCCGAAGAACAGCCGCCCCAACCTCCGATTCCCTAACGGGCGGCACATCGTCCTCTCTACCCCCGTCGTCTCCGACCGCGTAGGCCATCGACGGGGGTGTGTGCTCCGCCCGCTGCGGGAAAAGGCCCTCGACCACTTCCTGCAGGAAGCTGGGCTGGAGAGTCTCGGTAAGAGGGGGGCCCGACGTGCGGAGCTTCTGTCGCACCGCACGGTATGGGCGACCCCAGGGGTCACGGTCGAGACCCTCCAGCATCTCCTTTCTCTTCTCCTCCTTGGCGCGGCAAATGGCCAGCTTCAGAGTCCTCCGCGCCTCGCGGTACTCCTCATGAAGCTGGTCCCCGCCACCATCTCCACGGTGGCGTCGCCGGCTGCGGGTGTAGGACCTCCGGGCACGAGTACAGGCCGCACGGAGGTCCGCCAACTCCTGGGACCACCAGTAGACCTCCTTCCGCGGAGGCCGACGACCTTGGACGCGAGGCATGGCCGTATCGCAAATCTGCGTAATCGCATCGCGAAAACGGCCAGCCCCCACGTCCACGCCGACCTCCTCGGTCGGGGCCTGTGGAGACAGCCAAGATTGAACAATGGCCGCCTCCTCTAGTAGGTCCCTATTGAGCTTGGCGACAGCCCACCGCGGAAAGCGGGATGTATGCCGCGCCGTGTGACCCCTACTGGGGCCCTGGGACCGGGAGAGCTCCAATCGGATATAGAGATGATCCGAGAGCGTCTCGACCTCTTCCAGGACACACCAGTTCCTTACTCGTGCGGCAACAGCAGGGGTAGCGAACGAAAGGTCCACTATCGACCCCCCTTGCTGTCGCACGCACGTGTTGGTGGAGCCTCTGTTCAGCAAACAGAGGCCCACCGAAGCCGCCCACTCCTCAACGGCTTCGCCCTTGGCGTCCGTCCCGGGGGACCCCCACGCAATGGATTTTGCGTTGAAGTCCCCCAGCACGAGGACGTGCCCAGACGCTAATCGCCGCATCGAGGTCTCCAAGCTGTTAAGGAAGACCTCGAAGTCGCTCAAACTCCGGTTGGGGGAGAAGTATACACCGTATACGGTGATCCCCCCCCCACTCGGCGGCAACATATCCAGAGCCCTTGTCTTTTAACGATAAGGGCGGGGAATGAGCCGCCGCGGAACCAACGACTGCCACGGAGCCGTCCCAGTCACCCATCCAGTTTGGACGGGGAGGAACGAAGTAGGGCTCCGCGAGTATGTATATACCCATAACACAAGCTTAGGACTAGATGGCGTTGTGTGTTAGTTGTCCAAAATACTTATTATATTTATTATTTCCAAGGGCCACCACTATAACCGCCACCAGTAGTTACAACAAATCTCGGAGTAAAGCAAAACATCGGATTGTTTGGCCCTCAGTTGTATTCAGCTCGTGATGCCCATAACTCAATAAGTTTATTATTCTACTAGCTGAACACCTCGGAGTTACCCACTGTACGACAACAACCGCGAGTAACGCCACGGGTCGAAGCTAGTCTAAAAGAAGAAAGTTACTCCATATATCATCAGCTACCTATCAGTGAAAGTCCCGTCAAAATCGGTATAGCAGTTCGAGATATTAGCCGGAAGTCACGAAAACAAACGTTGAATGTTTTATTCTGAAGAATTTATAGCACAAACATTTATTCTAACATTCACCGAACATGGTTTGCTTTTTCTATTTTAATAAGGTTATAGGTTTAGGTTGTTATGTCTTAGTGCATAATATTTTTCTTTTTTGTTTTCATTTTGATATTAGTGACAGCTGGCAGGACGGTATAGCGACAAAGAGCAGGTTACCACCTGTTCTTTGTCGTATTTCCTTATACAATTTTGTATATATGCGGTATATGCCTGACAAATAATAGTAACTCTACAATTATACAAAAATAATCATATTATTTAAGAACAATATCTGACAAAGAAAAGCTCTTTTCTATCACCACATGGTGACAGCATATTTTTTTTATATAGAGTACGTTTAACTGGGTTGCGGATGCTTTTAGGAATATATTAAACCAAAAATCTAATATGTTTTTAAAGATGAGCCACGTAATTGCTCTTTTGACCTTTAAGAAGACTGACTAGAATTTGCACGCCATCCTTAATGCGAGTTGACTCAAATGTCAACTGGTGTTAGGGCATAGTTTACTTCTGACTCAGACCAGGTTTAGCCACTTAGAGAGAATGGGTGAAGAAATACTCACGAAAGGAATTTATAGAGTAAGCTAGCTTTTGCCTGCGGCTCCCCCCGCGTTTATGTCGGTTATCGCGGTGATTCTTTAAACTGATATAACTTTTTCTTTTATGAACCGATTGAAATAAAACAAACACCAAATGTTAAGTGGAGCAAACCCCAGCGCAGTAGTGAAAACCGCATTCAAATTGGTTAAGCAGTTTCTGAGATTAGTGTGAACAAACGTACAGACAAACGGACAAACAGACAAAAATTTTAAAAAAGTTTTTCTTATAAATCTTCCATGTACAGACAGCGACCAGTTACGATTTTATTATAACATGTACTGATGATGAAGTGTGTGGAACTGTCGGAAGAGGTCGTCCACGAAGAACATTTACGTATTAATACGGTGATGTAACTAAAAAGAACTGTGTAATAGCACCAGGAACTGACGGGAATGCATGTATCTATTGATGAATGTGGATGTCGGTAAATGTCTCTGCTTACCACTCTGCTAAATAGTCGTGATTTTATATTATATAAATTAATGTACCTACGTATGTATTTGCAGCATTCGTTCGAATTAGATTCAATCGACCGGTCTTGGACTCCAATTCGAATTTAAATTGCGAAGATTGGATTACAATGGCAAAATTGTTCTGATGGTGGAACGTGTGCTAGTTATCTATCTTCGTTCATTGAAAAATCTCGACTGAAGCTCTTTGGGACGAATGAACAGATATGAAATGATTGGTATATTTTTATTAAATATCAATAAATAATTTTTAAATGAATAAATTTTAATTTATTTAATTGTTTATTACTTACATACAATATTCTTAAAGACTATATCCAATACGATATTGTAGTTACATTTTTCTTAAAAACAAATTACTTAAACCTAAGAGTAACAAATATTTTCGAACAGATAACACTCAACGCTATCAAGTCCCAAACTAAGCAGAGCTTGTATTAAGGGTACTAAACCACTGATATAAATATATTTACCTATACTTTTTTTCTAAAAACGTAAGTACATATTATACATAGAAAACACCCAAATATTTGCAGATCATGTAAATATTTGGTTCGACTCGGGAATCGAACCCGAGACCTCATGCACATAATCTTAGGTTTTATTGGAAAATTTTAGAATTTAGCGTAGTTCGGTATTTTACAGTAACATAACTCATAAGACCTACCTTAATATTTGTTGTGGCATAAAACGGACTAAATATAATACTCAGTGCAAATTTACAATAGGTTACATTGTCGGAATCTATTAGTCAATAGGTCAATAACCAATAACACTTGCAAAACCATTGTGTTATTTTAAACGGCGCTTAATATTTCTTACTAACTATAAATAGAGAATTTACTAGAGAAAAGGGGTATCTGCAGGAAGGCGTGACGTAGGTACCTACCGTAACAATTATATATTAAATTGAGCCATTAACAAGGTCAGTGACACATCTATTAACTAAATTATGATGCAATACTATTAACTGTAACAAATGAAAGACAAATATATTAATTGACAATTAGACCCTACCGCTGTTATCATTATTGGTCCCATTAGTTTTCTATCGGCTTAAATACAAGGTTATAGTGTTGTTTTCATAACCACACGTAGAGTTGGACACAGGGCACAAATTAAGACAATGAAAGTAGGTTGTGTGATGTTAGAAGGAAACAGAGTTATTGACAATTTGTAAATAAATCGCTAAAGTATTATTGATTAAAGACAATTTCATCTTAAATAAAGGAAGATTGGACGTGATCAAAAGCTTGGTTCCATTATATCTACATTTACATTGGTATTTAAATCGAAGAATTAGTATACGACTTAATATAGTCAAATGTATAATAATTTTGATGGTATATGTCATATTTAAAACATTTATTTTTTAACAGTTTAGTACTGTAATTTTTCTAACTGAAAACAAACATCGTAACTGTTCGTTCTGAAACATTATTTCTTTTATACAAGTTTATTGTTTGTCACGTTTCAGATTATTGTATACCGCACTGAACATGAGTACACCGTGCCACAAGACTATATGCAATCAACAGCCACCGGGCAAAGCCCCGTGCCTCCAAGACGCAATCGATCAAGAAGCTCTAGATGTACATCTCTTTGTGACGATGATCGTACATCTCATGGTGCTGAATCTCTTACCCTCGATACTAATTTGCCAGCAGCTGATGTTATTGATATTGAGAGGGAAATCCGCCACGAGAGTCCCGGTTACGCAACTGTCGATAAAGGTCCTGCCGTCCCCAGTAAAGAAGCTAGACGTTCTAAAAGTAAAACTCCACCCAGGCAACGAAAGAGTAACAGCTCAGAGCGCAAATATTATACAGTAGGGCCAACAAAACCGGTAGGTCCTGACCGCCCACCTAGAAAAAAGTCTTCTACTAGTCTTGTTACTTTGGACAGCTTCACTAAGCGCTCTGTAAGTGGAGATCTAACTCAATATGTTGAAATAGATGAACCATTTGAAGAAATTCATAAAAACTTAAACTCTGGTGAAGTGGTCAACAAAATGAAAGACAGACCCTTACCTCCTCCACCACGTCCACCCAGGGGATCAAGGCGTGGTAAAAAAGATAACGATGATCCAGAAGAGGTATCTTTAAGGTCGGAAATACCAATGGAATTTTCACAAAGTTATGAAATAGACACCACCAAAGGTGATAGTGTTCTGGAAATTGAAGTTTCTACTCAAACAGATCCGCTTCCAGATGACGTAGATTTTGAATTGGGATTGGATGAAAATTTAGATATGTCTATATCCAGCTCATTAAGGGACATAATTGATGAAGATTCTATGTTAACTAAAAGTCAAACAAAGCTAGTAGAGAGTAACCGTATTTCACGTCCTACATCGAGGTCCGAGAAGTCTCTAAAGTTGTCTGAACCAAAAATATCGGAATTATCAAAACCAAATATAGGGCGAACATCACCCACGGTAATATTAGTAGAAAGGCGTGTTTCAAGTCCAACAAGGATCAACGAACGGGATGAAATGTTGACTGAAGCTTCATTAACTGTTCAGCACATAGATATCGACCAATCTCAAATCCCAGATGTACCTCCGCTACCAAGGCCAAGAGGCATTTCAAGTACATCTAAAAAATCAAAAAATAGTATAACGGCAACTGATGACAGGGCACTTGAAAAAGTGAATGATGCGATCAGCAAAGACGTACAGTTAGATAATTTAATAACACAGCGACTTCAGGTAAGAGATTTAGATGTAGGCCGCCTTAATGTTTCCGAACTTCAAGCCAATAAAATTTTAGTTTCGGATATCGAAGGAATGACGTTACAGGTGTCTGAATTAGATTCCAAATCTGGTCATATTTCCGTCAGCGGTATTGAGTTCTCTCAGTCTGTTATAGATGAGATAGTCAAAAAATTTGCAGAAATATCAACGAGCCATGCTCCACCTCCGGTACCTCCACAGCCAGTAGTAAATTTAGAGGTAGTGGAAACTCCTAGACCAGTGAGTAGAGAAGAGCAAACACAAACAGATAATGTCCCTGAAGAACCTGAAGAAACCAAACCTAAAGCTGAGACGGTATGTTCTACTTTGCAAGAAGCGACCCATTCATCGCCCCCACCTAGACCTCCTAGTGCAGAAGATACAGTTGGTCCTCCTCAGAGACCTCCACCTCCAGACCTTACTCCTTTACTCTACTCTTATCTACAGGATATAACCATACCACCCATGTCATTCTATCCTTCACGGCCTTTACGAGACCGTTCGTTTACTGAATTTCACGAATCACTACACCAGACTCCTGCCCCGCCCACAAGACGCGCAAAAAGGAAACCAGCAGCTCCTCCTTCAGAGTCCAGTTCCGAAGATGGAAGACCCCGTCCCTCTCCTCGGCGAGCGGGTGCTCCTCTGAGAACACACGAACCTACGATTACTGAGGCAGGTGCGCAATTCCTTCGTGTTTGTCACTCTTCTATTAGTAGGACTTTAAGAAATATGTTTAATTCCTTTATGTCATACATTAGCGGTGCTGAGGACAAGAAAGACATACAAATGGCTATGGTTATATTCCTTGTGTTAATTGCGGGACTAATCATGTTCGGTCTGAGCGACAGCCGAGCGATTCATCATCATCACTGGGAGTTTTTCAACCCACCTGACGGCAAGCCGTGATCAATAGCCTCATCGTGTATTGGCGCAGTTGTGCATTGTTGTTATTTAATACGAGAAAAGTAGCTATAAGTTCGACAGACTTGTTTGGCGCAACTTTTATTTTCTTACGAAAAAGTTTCGTTTTTTAGGGAGATGTCAGTCTGTGTAACAAATCAAAGTTGTTATTTTAGTATAGTCGCCCGTTAAAATCATGTTATTTTTATTTATAAGGTTATTTATTTTAAATTAGGAGATAACTAGTCATTGTTGATATAATTTAATATTTTATAGGCACGACAGGATAGGCATAGTTGGTTTTTGGCGTCTAAACAAGTCTGATACTATTTATTGTAGAATTGTGAACTGTATGATAGAATTTACCAAAAAATATAAGCATTTCATTAAACCAGACTCCACTGCAGTTTATTTTTAATAACTTAGCTACTATTTTAATTTTAGATGTATTTATTCATATGTTTTTAAAAGATGTTGGCGGTACCCGAAATTTTAATTTTAAATACTTAGCTCAAATTATTTTAATCGAAGATATTAAGTAGTAGAATAGAATAGAAATATCACAAAATTCGAAATATGTGAATTCAATTAAATATACCCAATACTCTATCGGCATATTAATAATATGTAGGTATGAATTTACTATCTAAAGCAGGATCGAAAAAACCAAGACCAACAAGGCTACTAATATTTAAAAAACTAAATTCTGCCAAAGACAACTGTTTTTTTCTTCAATATTTTTGCAAAAGTCTAAGTAATATCGTTGGAGTCTACGATTTATGACCTGTTGTAATTTTTTACAAAAACCCAACACGTGGTCTCATAATAGCAGTTATTTTAGTACCTCAACAGTCTGTTTACTTTAATAATATTAGCATATAAACATATTACTTTTGTTATTTATTTATAAAACATATTAACCGCACTGTTTACTATAATATGTAGTGTTTCAAGCGTTATGCATTTTTAAATATCATTATTTTGTTGTGCAATTGTAAAGGATAATAAAATTTGTTAAATTTTAACTTTGTGTTTTATTTCAGTTAAGTTAGTTTAAATTACCACGGCCACCAGAACATGAAAAGCAGAGGTTTGGGCTCCGGCATTCTTATTCGGTAAATAGCATCGGAAAAATTGCTAAGCACCGGTTTTCTGTTACTTTTTTATTATTTGAAGGTCTGCAAAAGTGACTCTACTAAACTTGATGGAAAGCTTGAGTAGAATCCAAGAGCGGGGGCAAACAAGCTCATTGCAAATTCAGTATTACGACCCACACTATGGTAGCCTAGTGAGATGCTTTTTCACGCCCCGCTTAAAGGACCTGGGATTATAGTGGGAGAGAAATACGTGCGCTGGTAGTCAGAGTGAAAGGAAAGAGTGAAAAGGAAACCAGTGTATTTTGAAATTGTCAAGTCTTGGCATCTATATAAATGACGATATGATATTTGTTAGGTTTAAGACATTCATAACGACAATAAATATTGAATACAAAAATACAGTTTCCCTGCTGGCCGTAAGGGGCATACCGCACGCGCAAGTATCACCATAGTTTTGCCTGCGCAGGCCCGGCTTGTACACGGAACACCGTGGATGTGATTAACATTTTGCAAATTCAACATTTCGCAAATTCAACATAATGGTCCAGAATGGTAAAATATTTAATGTGTCAAGACAAAATATAGATTTTTTTTTAGATTTATCATTCTCTTATTTGAGAAGTTACAGGGGACACACATTTTACCACTTTGGAAGTGTCTCTCGCGCAAACTATTGAGTTTAGAAAAAAAAAAAAAAAAACCTCAAAATCATTTTCGAAGACCTATCCATAGAACCCCACACGTATGAGTTTAATGAAAAAAAATTAAGTTTCAGTTCTAAGTATGGGGGATCCCCTAAATTTATTGTTTTTTTTTCAATTTTTGTGTGAAAATCTTAATGCGGTTTACAGAATACATCTACTTACCAAGTTTCAACATTATAGGTTTTATAGTTTCGGAAAAAAGTGGCTGTGTCATACGGACGGACAGACAGACATGACGAATCTATAAGGGTTTCGTTTTTTGCTTTTGGCACGTCTAAACGTCAACCCTAAAAACGTCCGGACCGTAAGATTGACGCCTCGGTGTCAAAATGGGAGCGTATGCGAACGCTGTGAATGGGATCGAATCCCGGGTAGGATAAAACATTTTTTTATGATCTGCAAATATTTGTTTTTTCGGAGTTTGGATGTTTTCTATGTATGTATGCACATATATAACATGTATTTACAAAAAAAAAGATGTTAGAAATTTTTATTTACTTATTTATTTTCTTGAACGAAAAATTTTGTATAGTGTAGTAATCTGTAAGTTGTATGTAACAAGTACGAAGTAACTCTAGACAGAACTTGTTTCAATAGAAATAACTAGGTGGCAGCACAAGTGACAAATTTAGTTTAATTTTGTATTTTATCGATAAAAAGTCATAATAAAAAATGCATACCTGAATAGTTATTGTCTTTCTACCTCGCATAGAACTTTTATATATTTTTATAAATCATTTTAAATAAAATAAGGGTGTTAAGACGATTTTGTGGTTTTGAAAGAGCGTGAACGAAAAATTTTGTCATCATCATCAGCCTATCGCAGTCCACTGCTGGACTGCTCGACAAAAAAATAGTATGGCGATTAAATTACTTACAGATATTGTTGATTTTTGATAAGGAACTTCGTTCCTATCTGGTGTCCCACGACACAACAAGACTTTTATTTTATTTTGGCAATAAAAGAAAGTAATCTATACTTATAAAATAACATGTCCTGACTGACTGATTCATCATCGCCGAGCGTAAACTATTAAAGTTAGGACTATGACATTTGGAGGGTAAGATCGTTTCATTGAGTTGGTATCCAATAAAGAAGGAATTTCAGAATTTCTACCCCTAAAAGGGTGAAATAGGGGCTGAAAATTTGTAAGGAAGTCCGTCATTTTTAAGATAGAAACATGAAACTTTATCTTTGGGCTACTAATTAAAAAAACGAATAGATACGTATTTAAGCGTTTCTGGATATACTACCCCTAAGGGGTGAAGTAGGCGTTGACATTTCGTATAAAAGATTAGTCTGGAAGTCCGTCATTTTTTAATTTAGTAGCCAGAAACTTTGTCTTCAGGCTTTTGATTATAAATAAATGAATACTTATATCAGCATTTATGGGAATTCTATTCCTAAAGGAGTTAAAATAAGGGTCAAAAGTTTGTATAAAATTCCTTTTTGATGCGCCTTTGATTAAAAATAAATAAATACGATAAACTTGAATAAATTATTCATAAATACTAACACAGTTTTAATTAAATCCATGTAATCAATTTCCACGTGAGCAAAGCCGCGGGCGACAGTAGTAGAAAATAAAAAGGTATCATACAACCATTTTGCATGGCTAAACTGACAAAATGTCTGACAATTCAATTGGGCCCTGGTAATACGGAGTAATACCGATTCTCAATTTTACTTCATTATTTTTTATCTGAATGTAATAGACGTGATAATGCTAAGGTGATTTTATTAACATTCTTAAACAGTAAACAGTATTAAAAAAACAATTACATAATCATAAAAACTTTCAAAAACTGCAATTCTAATCTCTACTTTATAATATCATTATATTAAATAAAATATTATAAAGCTTGTTAGTTTGATTGTTTGTTTAAGTTGAATTAATCTCAGGAAGTGCTGATTCGATTTGGAAAATTATTTCCCTGGTAGATAGACCAGTTATCGAGGAAGGCTCACGCTACGAACAAAAAGAACGGGGCATGAATGAAATATGTTGCAAAAACGGAGGAAAATTATTCCTTTTGCGAGCTTCCATTACATGTGCTGCGTAAACGTGTTAAAGTTTCATAAAAACTAAAAACAATGTATGAAAGAATTATTCCTTTTTTTTAATCTAAAAAAATATGCGACAGCATGTCTATCTTTTGAGGTTGGCTCACTATAACCGTTTTTATTTTAAAGTAGCCAAATTTGTTCACGCATTCACGCTGCAGGAAATTTTCTGTCTAACTTGTTATTTTTTATGGGATAATGGCAAATGAACAGACGGATCGCCTGATGGTAAGCGATTACCGCCGCCCATGGACACCCGCAACACCAGAGGCGTCACGAGTGCGTTGCCGGCCTTTTAAGAAGGAGTATCTACGCTCTTTTCTTGAAGGTTTGAAGGCCGTATTAGTCCGGGAAGACCGTGGGCGACAGTTCATACGTTTGAATTACAGAAATTAAAAGTGGAGAATTTGTGTTGGAAACCTTACTATAACAATTTAAAATCAGAATTGGTCCAACGACCTAGTGAAGGTCGCAGGGAGCCGAAGGGTGCGTGCAGCACAGGACTGGTTGTGGAGAAACTTGTCCTGTGGACATCTTTTGGCTGAGATAATGATGATGAAAATCAGAATTCAATTTCAAGCACGATGAATTCTGCCCTGTGCGAATAAGATGTAATAAAGTTCAGTTCAGATTGTTACCAAAAGATGGCTCTGCAAGTATCTGTAGCAGCGACATTAATATTGAAAAAATTAAAAAAAAACTTCGTTTAAAAAAACCGACTTCAAAAACTGAAAAGTATAAAATAACTTCATTTGTATGTGCTACCTATTCATAGGTTTGAATGCGGCGCCAAGCCAAATGTAATAGTAGGTACCACACTCGCTATATTTCGAGACGAACGTCAACGACGTCACCAGCAGCTATCCCGCTCAAGGTCACGCGCGGCGAGTCCTACTATTAAATTTTGGCTCGGCACCGACTTCAAACCTATGAATAGGTAGCACATACAAATTAAGTTATTTTATACTTTTCAGTTTTTGAAGTCGGTTTTTTTAAACGAAGTTTTTATTTTATTTTTCGCTTTTTAGTCTTTCTCAAGTCTCTCATCATCATTTCACCTAAATAACTTGAAAGAATACGACTAAAGGTAACATACAACATACTGTATAGAATAATAAATAAATATTTCGGACATGATGTTTACAAAATGTGAAAGCATGCAGACAATTGCCTTAACTTTATTGCAGGCGCTCACGTAAATTTGAGGATTTCCTTCAATTTACTTGGGATCCCATCATCAGATCCTGACATGGTGACCATGGGACCACATGGGGAGCATACCCTTTCGAATACAAAAATAATTTTCAAAATCGGTCCACAATTGACGGAGTAATCAATGTACATGTACATAAAAAAAAAAAAAAAAATACCGATGAAATTGAGAACCTCCTCCTTTTGGAAGTCGGATAAAAAGTAAATCACCAACAAGTACAAATTATTAAATATAAAAAACCCGACTGCGTCAATATTTAACAATAAAAACATAAGTTTTATATATATTCGTAATCACCGTAAAAAAATCTTTATTTTGATACCACACTCGATGTATTTTGAAAACATTTTTTTTATATTACTTTTTGGCGCCAAAAATCCTTATTTTTTTATTTTGATATACCCATGTCAATCTCACGACTAAGACGAATCTATTGACACCACTCACATAAAAATACGACAAGCCGTTAAGGCTCTAGGGCGTGCCAAAGAAATATACATACATACTTACATACATACATACACTCGAAAAACATAACCCTCCTTTCGCAGTCGGGTAAAAAACTGTTAACCTGAGCGAATGTGACTCGTGCACAAGGCATATCAGGCACAAGGCGAAAAATTATGGATTATGGCACCGTGTCGTTGCCGTAATGCGGCACGAGTGGCAACAAACATCAATGACGTCGACGTTTACCAATTTAGTAACGGGTAAACGAACATTTAAAAAAAAGTTGCAAAAAAGTAATATTTATTAGAGACTCAGACGAAATTACGCAAGTCAGTCGGAAATATATAATCCCTTGAATGACTATAAGTTGTCTTAGATTCCTTAAACCCTTTCTAAATTGATGATAATAATTATGATTTACTTTAGGTAAAATTCAAGTCTAGACATTCAAGTGAATTATATAAAATGTTTCAACAAAAATATTTTCAACCCAAAGTTCCTGTTCTGAATAATAGATGTCACGACATATCATTTATCTATGTTTTACAACCTTAGAGCATTGCTCTAAGTTTACAACAGACACGTTCATTACAAGCCTCATATGTATTAATGTTCTAACTAAAGGCTATGTAGTAACAGACATTAGCTAAATGCAGAATAATAATAAATAGGTTTACCTCGACCCACATGCATTCGCCATTGATTGAGAACTTGGTGGTCACCTGTGAGGAAATTGTTTGTCGCTATTTGATGGCTAACAAGTAATAAAAGAACCGGCCAAGTGCAAGTAGAACTCGCGCATCGAGGGTTCCGCACTAACCTGTAGGTATATAAGTAAAAGTATTCTGAATTTTTCTGTTACCTGTGCTGTAAAGCTATTGCTTCTTACCAAATTTCAATTTTCTATGTCAACAGGAAGTAGTTTTTAGGTTTTGATTCCCTTGCGAGTAGTCGCGAGTTTTAAAATATGGGGATTAAATAGCTGTTTCTTTTGATTGTGTTAACATAGAAGTTTGATTTTGTTACAGCTTAAAGGTATTATAGACTTGAGTATTTGATATGAATTTTAATTTAATACCTCTACGCGTTCATGAGGAAAGGGGTAGTAAGTTTAATTTTTTTTAAATAAATTTATTGTATGATGTAACTAAAAATTTGTGCTTTCGCAATTTTTCCTTTATCTGTACTATAAGACGTTGCTTTGTACCAATTTTTAAGATCCTGGGTTCACGAGAAGTACCCCGTAGGTTTTAATTCCTTGCGAGTAGTTGCGAGTTTCAAAATATAGGGCTTAAATTGCTGTTTCTTTTGATTGCGTTGACATGCAAGTTTGATTTGTTACAGCTTAAAGGTATTATAGACTTGAATAGTTGATATGAATTTTAATTTAATACCTCTACGCGTTAATGAGGAAAGGGGTAGTAAGTTTTTTTTTATAATTTTATTGTATGTATATAATACAATTTTTCCTTTATCTGTGCTATAAGATGTTGCTTCGTAGCAAATTTCAAGATTATGAGTTCACGGGAAGTACCCTGTAGGTTTTGATCCCCTTGCGAATGTCGCAAATTTGCAACATAAACGGCTGTATCTTTTAATTGCGTTGGCTTAGAAGTTTGATTTTTTCACATCTCCAAGGGGCAGTAGACTTGACTATTTCATATGAATTTTAGCTAAAAACCTTCACGCGTTTCTGAGAAAAAGGGTCTTGAGAGACAGACAGACGGACAACAAAGTGATCCTATAAGGGTTCCGTTTTTTTCCCTTTGGGGTACGGAACCCTAAAAACAATTACATAGGTAATCATAAAATAACAAATAATAACCATATTAAGACGAATCAATGCATAAAACAAAAGAATAGATGCATTTTAAAGAACAATGGCGAAATAATAGTTCATAGAATTATTGAGCGTCTAGAAATGTCTTCATTATGAATTTATGACATTTCTATGGTATTTTTACAGTTGAAGTATAGCCTAAAATGCCAAATACACACATCAAAAGTGTCTAGGGATCAAGCATGTTTATGCGGATTTCTTGAGATTGAGATGTGGCTTTGGCCCTGGCCTGCTCAGTCGCCAGACTTGAACCCGATTGAGCATGCATGGGATATGCTACAGAGAAGAGCTCTGCCGAATATGGAGGGTATCCAGTCGCAAGAAGACCTTTTTTTGTTGTTGCAACGAACATGGGCGGCCATTCCACAGCGTGATTTGGATGAACTCATTTTGAGTATGCCAAACCGATTCTTGTGTTGTTAGTGTTCGCGGTAGAAACACGGATTATTAATTGTTTAAGTTACCTAATAAAATTTTAAAGAAAACTGTTATTTCAGTCTTTTTTTCGAACTTTAATGTTAGTGGTTCAAATGTCAAAAATCCCTTTATTAGGAAAATGACAAATTTCTTTATTAATGCAAAGGTGACTTGGTTTATCGTTACTGTGACAAACGAAAACACTTTATTTGATGAATCCTTAAAGAAAATTTTAATTAATATCAATCAGGAGAAAAGTTATTGCAAAAATATATGTTGATACCTAGACACATATGTTGATCCCTAGACACTTTTGATGTGTGTAGTTTACCTAAGATATCAGTACTTAATTTTAAAAATATCTTAAAACTTGTAATCTTTAATACTAATGGTTGTTTATTTTTATGATAAAATATTAACTAAATAGACTTAAAATATTAAAAGCTCTTTAAGTTATTCACATTTGAAGATTTTAATTTATTCTTTTATTTTCAGATATCCTCATCGGACCATGTATGCCATGCTTGTTGGTTATGCACTAAGCGAAAAGTTATTCGTATGAATCAGCAAGATGAAATAAGACCTCAACCTGACATATGAATTAAGGTGGAACAAGAGCAAAATGTGCCACAACTGGAGAGAACACAAAATATTACTCTACCTGACTACAGAAGAGCAGTGAATTCTACTCACACTTTTCTTTCCAAATTGTAACAGTACCACATTACATGGTATATCTGATAAGTTACGGGCTACAGTTCTGCAGATTGTTCTGTGTAGTATCTTGTATGGTCTAGACGCCAACAAAATATTACAATAACGGCAGGTTTCCTAGATGGCATTGTTGTAAGAGATGATGAAGAATAAATAATTTAAGCAAATCTTTTGTTTTATTTTCAAATAAAATCTATTTTTTATTGCTTTCGGAGGCAGACGAGTCTGCACCCCACCTGATGGTAAGTCTTAACCTCCGTCCATGGGCAAGGCTGTGTTATCATAGCATTGCAAAAGCAGCATCAAGAAAACTTCGAAGCTACTGGCTACTGTGGGGAAGTTGCAAGAGGGAAGAAGAATGAAATGGGCAAGGAGAGAGTAATCAGGTCTACGAAACTCACTCACCGAAAGAACCACGATAAATGTGATCGTTTTACTTTACTATTTAGTAGGAGAGTACCTAGCAGGTACTTCCCCGGTCGATCCGGGCTATTCAAACTGAAATCAGCAGGACTCTAATACCTACAATAAGGTCAGCGCACTATATAAGATATAGGTATACCTAGCAATTATGAACAGAACTATTAGTTTGTGGAATAAATAACCAATTTGCTTCTTATAACTGGGTGCAGCTACTTAGATTCCACTTTATTTTACTAAGAGAATGCAAACGCAGATGTAAACACATCTTAGAGCATACAATATATAGAGAGAGCGCTGAACGAGCGGAAAGCGTGATCGGAGTAGAGAGAGAGACTGGGTTTAGGTAGTATCTGTCTCTCTCACGCAAGCTTCTGATTGGTTTATTGTGTATTTCCCACCAAATCACGTCAATCAATCACGGAGACTGTGAGAGAGATAAACTCAAAGCGCTTCCTCCATAATTATATTGTATGCTCTAAGGTTTAACTTAACTTTAAATTGAAATATCTTTAATTGCAGACTTCTAAGACTAATACTGTCTAAGACAAAATTTTTCAGGAATTTTATCTGCATATTTTCATATATTTTTCATTGCTAGACACTAAAAAAATACTTCAACAAAATTTTGTTCGGAAGTACGCCATTCTTCTTTGCATACATGTGAAAGAAAGAGACAAAACAACATGATAAGGTTTTCAGCTCCCTATTAGCTCTTTTATTTGCGTTGTAATGATCGGTATTAGGTACCTACGGGGAATGTAATTGATTGGTTTGCCTTAAATACAATTCATCATCATCATCAGCCTATCGCAGTTCACTGCTGGAAATAGGCCTCTCCAATTGCGCGCCACTTGGTTCGATCATCGGCTTCTCGCATCCAGCTCCTGCCAGCCGTCTTGCGCAGATCATCACTCCACCTGGCCTGTGAACGTCCTACACTACGTTTGCCGAGACGCGGTCTCCACTCAAGAACGCGTTAATCCCAACGGTAATCAGTTCTGCGGCTAATATGGCCAGCCCACTGCCATTTAAGACTGTAGTCCTTGAGCGTGGGAATTTGTGATTGAACACCCACATTCATATTTTACATGCACACAAGCGCATTGGGCACTGTAGCATACTAGCCCTGCCAACTAATATTAATTTACTTTCGGTTTTTTCTTCTACTTACATATTCATTAACTGTTCGCCTTTGAAGAATGTTTAGAATGTCCTACAAAGCACGCAATGTATCTTAGTCATATCGGAAAGCCCACGGGCTTTAAGTAACTCGTCGCGGCCGAGAATGGGTTTCAAGTGTATTCATTTTTAAATACATTTCATGGACAAATAATATATTTTTACACAGTATAAAATTAAGTCGCTCGCGCTATCTGTCAGCTTAGATCTTTTATAGTAATCAACGAATTTTAATGCTATGTTATGAAATAAAATTTGTATGATATATGTTATATATATTAATGGAACATAATGTTAATGTTTCTTAAAAAAATAATTTTTGATCGATTTTTTTGCTTATATTGGCTAAATTTTACTACATAAATGTACGCCCCACTTTTTTAACTTTTTGACAAAAAACGACGCTGAAAAAGTATGAAACAAGTTTTGAAAATCAGTAGTCACGCGTTTTTAAGAGTTATGGTACGTTTCTATTTTAATTTAAGTTTTTACTTTTTATTGGTTAAAATGTTTTGATGTAGTAATAATAATAATTTATATGCAAAGTATATTTTAAATACCTAACATAGAAATATAAAAAAAATTGAATAAATACATACAAAGTCACCAGCAAATGCTAATAATACCTATATATATATTTGAAAAGTACAAGTAACACCCTTTCCGATGATACCAAACACAGCATATTTATCTCAAATTTATTTTTTAATACAGTACTTTATGTCGGCTAGAGGGCGCCACATTAAATTGAGTAACGCGTCATATAGCCTATAAGCAGCGGACGATCAAGACGCTTCTAACGGTACCTCATTTATCCAGTTCTAATTAGTAGTTAAGGAGCTATGAGGGAACAGATGAACATATTGTCGTTAGTTAATTTATAAACTCCTTCTTTTTTAAGACGGTTAAAAACAAACTATTTGTCTTATAATTAATATTAACAGTGTAAAACTTTGAAATGGAAACTTCCTTAAATATATAACACTAGCTGTTCAGTCCTCTCGCCAATGCAACGATTACCTTGTGAAATTTGCAATGCCTTAGGGCCCATGAATAAGTCATTCAATCGCTAACTATGTCATTGGCAGAAGCAACCCGGCCGAATCTATAAACGGGTTGAGACGCGCAGCACCCTTCAATTTCGAACGCCCAGTTCGTAGACTCCAATTCTGCTCCAAAGTTCGAAGACTGTACCAACCGGATCAAATTCAGAAGCGACTCATTTCGCTCTGCCGGTGACAGAATTGGGCTTAGCGTTCGCTGTTTGCGGTGAGTGCAACAATTCAGAACGAATCTTCTCATCCAACAATTGACATTGATCAATTTATCAAGAGAGCTATACCGCTCAATCAAGAAACTCACGTCAGTCTCCTGGACCTCCTGTGTACATACACGGCTGCTATTAGACCACAGTCTATAGACAACTTCGAGTGGTTAAGGGGCCAATTCGATTCCTTCCTTACAAGCCAAGGGGGGCCCCACCATAATTGATGGTTAACTAACTCAGGAGCCCGGCATCCCCTGGATGCACAATCCGACGGGTTCAATTCTCCTGGCACATGTCTCCACAGCCATGAGTCGATCATGCTGCAACACTTACCCAGAACGTCTACTCCCAGTAGCACGTCAACCGTACCTGAGGTGTCAAAATCAAACCCCAAACACACACGGAGGCAGTGGGCAAGACTATAGCCTCCGGTTGGGGACCAAAGTTTGATTGGCTGCAATTTCCTAGCGGGGGCCCCCGGGGCCCCACGCATTATGGCCCGAGCAACCGGGCATATCAGTGTGGTAGGGATCCCATGGTCCCTCGTAAGTGCCCCTCCCGTCGCG
Organism: Diaphora mendica; assembly: GCA_949125395.1. NCBI lineage: Eukaryota > Metazoa > Arthropoda > Insecta > Lepidoptera > Erebidae > Diaphora > Diaphora mendica. The sequence continues at coordinate 29,544,216 of OX421312.1, read as the reverse complement.
GCGCTCTCCTAGGTGCCGTCCACGGATAGGGGGGGTGCGGTGATCCAACCGAGGGCGTTCCATGATGGGCGGCGAAAATCGACGAAATGTAGTCATCTGCGGCGAGCGCGATGACACCCGAGGCGGCGTTCTAGTGGTCGGTGGCGAGCGCGATGACACCCGAGGCGGCGTTCTAGTGGTCGGTGGCGAGCGCGATGACACCCGAGGCGGCGTTCTAGTGGTCGGCGGCGAGCGCGATGACACCCGAGGCAGCGAGCACGATGACAGCCGAGGCGGCGTTCTAACTAACCGCTCCATACTCGAGGGTGCATCCGCACACCCGCCCGTGCCAGCTCCAACTGAGCCCCTGGCCTGCCAATAGGTCGGGGAACCGCGCGCGATGTTGGCCTGAACATCGCCCCCAACATCCTCCCTATGAGGGCCCTGGTCCCGTGGACCCAGGTTCCAAGTCCGGCCCTGTGTACGTGACCCCATGTGTCCCTGAGTCCGGCCCTGTCCATCTGCATGATGTTGGCCGGGCCTATTCATGCAGAGCAACTCAAGATGGCGGCCTCCACAAAACTTACACATTGCGGACCGAGCGCAATCCCTTGCTAAATGGGGACCCAGACACAAAAAACACCAGCCACGTTGCTTGGTGATCTGGCGTTGCCCCTGGACTCTCTGGTCCCTAAATCGAAGGCAGGCGGCCACACTATGGCCATCCTGTTTAAAATACAGGCAGGCATCCTGTACAGGTGTTGAGGCACCCATGTGTCCATACAACTGCCTTGGCCCTCTCTGAGGAAGTCCCCTCCTCACAGGGCTCCGAGTAGCCTTCTGTGATTCCGCAGCGGGCTTCCAGAACGAACTCATGTTCTCTGCCCTCCGACACTCTTCCTCCAAAAACTCCAGAAGTTGGGAAGAGGTGGGCAAGTTGTCTGCACCCTGACCGTGATGCTGCTCAAACCTGGTCTGCACATCGACTGGCAGCCGGGACAGTACTATGTATACTAACATGTAAGACCATTGTTCAATTGGCAAGCCCAAATTTTCTAATGCCCTAGTGACACTCAACAACGGGTTCAACACTTCTGCCTGTATGGCAGAGACCCGAGTCACTGAAGGGATGCTAAACAGCCTCTTGAGCTGAGCATCAACCAGCCTTCTTTTGTTCTGGTAGCGCCTTACCAACATTTGACGGGCAATCTCATAATTGCCCTCAAATGTCGCAAGCGATCACTTTGTGATACTTGTAATACCTATAGGACCCATGAGTATAAGCATTAACTCGCTACTAGTCCATTGGCGAGAAGAATGAACCACGGCGCTCCACCGTGTTCTTAATCTAAACTAAAATCATCAAGCACTTACTGGAGTTGTGTGGCTTCAGTGTTCTCGGCGTTCCAAGAGATCTCTTGGGTAGTTTCTTCTCTGCGTCGTCACACAAACTTGCTCCAAGTGCTGTATATCTTTCAAGGTATTCAAATTACAATAAACTCGTATAAGCTATCACGGATATTCGAATTACAACTCACTCGCTTCAGCTATCGCGGAACGCGCCTACAAAACTCGCGAGTCCAACCAGACCTAACAAAACGGTAAATCACTAAAGGGACCGGGTCGATGCTTAATTAGCTTAATATCAATTAAATTTCGGTTCTCAAAACAACAATCGTCGACCGTTCACAACACGCGTCTTTTTCGTACTCTCTTAACCTCAAACGTCAAAACGGCAAACAAGAAAAAATAACGATCGAAAATGTTGCCATTACAATGACGTTCGAAATCCAACATACTGTATTCCCGTTTGGGGGTGTGCATCTGGACTGAGGGCCCATTTCTTAAATTTAGGCGAAACGATATAAAATTCAAATAGGAATTAGTTAAAAATAGTTAAATACGACATTACGGATTTATGGCGGCATAATATAGGGCCCTCAGTTTAGTAATGTCTCTACGGAGGAATCGGCAAAATGTGCAATTATCTGAACAAATACGTTACTAAAACTTTATAGTATTTTAGTGAAAAACGTTTGTGAATTAGTTAAAAAGAAAAATTGGGACAGAAACCAATTTTTAAGATGTAAATCAAAGTTGAATTTTTCTAAAACGTTTGAACTGAGGGCCCAAGGTTTTTCGCCTTTACTGACTTAAGTCAACGTCACAGATTAACTCAAACTATACTTAGTTATTTTACTATTTTTAACTAAAACTTGACATTTTATCCGTTGCCCTCAATGCTTTATTTTAAGAGAAAAATGGTTTTAATATATATATATATATATACGACTAGTTTTTAATTACCAGAGAAAAAAAATCTGGTATTCGATATTCGATACTGAGCACATCCATGTAATTAAAACAAAAAAAAATACAATATATTAATTTTATCCCTAAAACCACCAAATATTTGTTCATAACGTATGATATAATTCAATATGGTCAATGTCCTTGCTGCGAGGCAGTGGGATGCGGGGGGTTCGCAATCGCCGGCGCAGCGGCCGGGCACATGAAAACACCGCCCGCGCGGGTGGAAGGGGTCCCGAATAAAATTGCAGTTTTGATTTTGACGTCGTTAAGTACATTTCTGTGATACCGATACTGTTTATTTATAAGGATAGGACTGTTCAACCATCACACACACATCACACATTGGTGGTCAATGAGGAATCCTTACTTTATCCTTACTCCCAGAATCTAACACAGGTTTAGTGTAAACAGTCTCCCGATTAACTCCTGTGGACTTTTAGGTACTTGTGGAGTGAAGTGAAAGTTTAAAAAGTTTGAAAGTGAATTTACTAGTGTGTTTGTGTTTGCAACAATTAAAGTATTTGTAGTGGTATGTATGAAATACTTAAGTTCTGTAGTACCTAGCTGCCAGTTGATTACTCAAAATTAAAACTAACTAAGTAATAATAAAACAGTATCGGATAAAACATTGGTAGGTACGTAGGTATTTTGTGTTTGCTCATTTTAAAGGCTGGCTTCTCGGGTGTATCTAACATAAAATTGAGTGATTGATTGAGAAACTTTGTGAAGTAGGTAGATACCTACTTTATTAGGTACTCAGTTCACCCAAACTTGCCTAAATACTCTGATTTTACTACCATTACGATCAAACTAGTATAATGAGGGATTTTAACTATTTAACCATAAACCTAGAACAGTTTTATTTGAAGTCGCTGCAATGCAATAATAATATTTAATCAATCGTCGCCCGGGCCCGCTGTGAGCGAGAAAGAATAAAAATATTCATTGACCGATATATTAGGTATTATTATTATATTACGTGCGTAATTATTACATGGTGTCCAAAAATTATGGACGTATTTTTTGATTTTAAAAACGTTAATAACTTTGTTGTTTTGTTTGTTTGGCATTTCTGATGGTGTTTTATGTAAGTACATACGTTCTGTATCTGCCCCTATTTTTCTCTGGTAATTAAAAACTAATGGTGTATAGTATATATATATATAAATAAAATGATATAAATATCTCTTACAGACAACCTTTATACGGATATTATGACAAGTGACAATAAATGAATAACAGTAGTAGGGCGCACAAATTTAAAAAATTATATGTGAACAAATAAAATAATGAATTAACTTTAAATGAAAAACTATACACATACATATCTAAAATATAATGTTACAACGCCATAGCAAACGACAAAACACCGGAAAGAACGTCTCAAACTCACGACGATACGACGATCAATCCATATTCGATTTTACGCATATAGTAAGATTCATTATTCCGTGCCTCGAGAAATCAACGAGATCTTTCTGACGTTTGGCTACCTCTCAACGCCGTACTAGAATATTCTTTCGTCGTTACATTAAACTATAAATAACAATTAATTATAATCAATTAAATATCTTTTATTTTAATAATCACTTTTTTCGTTTCTTTTAAACAAATAACTCAAGGTAACTTTTCAATACATGTTGTGAATAATAAGCGAGTAAGTAGTGTTTTACTTCTTGTCATTTATTTAATACTAGCTGAACCCCGCGGTACAACAGGCGCAGGTAACGCCGCGGGGCAAAGCTAGTCTAAATAAAACTAGCCTAAGTTATTCCTTATGTGATCAGCTATTTGCCAGTGAGTCTCGTTAAAATTGGTCTAGACGTTCCAGAGATTAGCCGAAACAAACAGACAGACGTACAGACAGACAAAAATTGTAAAAAATGATATTTTGGTATATGTACCTGCCGTGTATACATATATATGCATTAAGTAAAAACGGTTATTTCGATATTACAAACAGACACTCTAATTTTATTTATTTGTATAGAAAACGTCATCGGTGCTCAGTCATGTGGACTCTCTGTCTGGCCTTTCCTTTTTTACGATACCTATTAGGTTGCTTCGTTTCTTCTAGGTGGGCTGTAGTCGCTAAAAAAATATTGTATATGGGTACATGCAAGGGGATCTGTCCTAAAAAACTAAAAATCATGTATACCCTACAAAATATTCTCCTATGAAAAATTCAAAACCAATTTTCTCTTAAAATATAGCATTGAGAACGACGTATGAAATGTCAGGTTTTAGTTAAAATATAGTAAAAAAACTTAGTATAGTTTGCGATAATCTGTGTTTGGTTGACTTTAGTCAGTAAAGGAGAAAAACCTTGGGCCCTCAGTTCAAACGTTTTAGAAAAATTCAACTTTGATTTACATCTTAAAAATTGGCTTCAGTCTCAATTTTTCTTTTTAACTAATTCACAAAGGTTTTTAACTAAAATATTATAAAGTTAAGTAACGTATTTTTTCAGATAATTGCATTTTTTGCCAATTCCTCCGTAGAGACATTACTGAACTGATGGCCCTATATTGTGCCACCATAAATCCGTAATGACTTATTCTACAGTTTTGGGATTTATTAAAACTTTTAAGAAATTCTTAACTAAATTCTGAAATAAAAAGCATTGACCTAGAGGCAGTACTTTCTGAGATCTAGGCTATGTCATTTTTTGCAAGCGTCTGAACTGAGGGCCCAAGTTATTTGATCATAACAGCTTTATTTCACGTTTAAGAAATTTATGACCCATTGCTTTAGATTTTAACTATTTTTAACTAATTCCTATTTGAATTTTATATCGTTTCGTCTAAATTTAAAAAATGGGCTTTCAGTCCAGATGCACACCGTTTGGGGAGCTGCAGCTTAGACTAAATTCATTCACCTAGAACGATCACAACGTGCACTCCTAAAGATAATTCATTTAAAAAAACTTAAATTTCCCACAGTGAGCCTGTATCAGATTAGTGCTGTATTGTCTGTCAGACAGTTGTATATAGTTTAGACGGTGTTAAAAAAGCATAAGTCTCTGCCTTTTAAATTGGGTACTGCAACTGCCTCAAGGAGAAGGAGGTGTAATGTTGCGGATATACCAATAGCGATGACCAAATTTGGAAGTGTACAGTATAATAGAAGGTCAGCTCAACTGTACAACAGAATAAATAAACATTTAAATATGCACACAAAAACATTATATGATTGTAAAGAGACACTTATTAAGTGGATAAACCACTTACATATGAGGACTCAGAGGTATTGTTGCAATACGGAGAATGATATTTGTATATATACATATAAGTACATACACACGCACGCATACACACGCACACACACACACAAACGCACACACACACGCCCGCACACACACACGAACACACAGTAACAGATACACACTCATGCACGTTTCTCTGAATATAGGTACATACAACTGCATAAAATGTATCTAAAGCGATGTATTATGGGATCACTTTGGTATTGTTTAAGATTATAATAATTATTGTGTTAATTATGACGTTGTTTAAAATGTGGAGGAGCAGAGTCTTCTACTACAGGCATTATTTGCTTAAAAGAAGATTCTGAACACTAATGGTTGTAAACAAATTATTTGACACAATAAATTGTATTTATTATTATTATAAAAACCCAACTACAACAAAAACGACGCTGAAAAAGTATGAAACAAGATTTTTAGGACGTACTTACGTTTCCATGTAACGCGTGTGACTACGGCTTTTCAAACTTGAATATGTGTAGGTATGTTGTTAAATCCAGTGTGCTGAAAATCTTGTTTCATACTTTTCAGCGTCGTTTTTATCGTAGTTGGTGGTTTTTTTTTATTATTTCAAACGTTTTGGTGCTGTTATAATATTAATTTATTTGCAAAGTAGGTATAATTTAATTAACAAATCAAACCAAGTAATAAACTGTTTAAATGCTTTATATTTGAAATGTACTAGTGAATCCCTTTCTAATGATACCAAACACGGTATGCTTATCTTAACTTATTTTTTAATCTTAGTTTTATTATCCGCCAAAAGGCGCCACATTGGATACGTAACAGGCCACACACAGTCTACGAGTATAATTAGCGCCTTAGCGGACAATGATGACGCTTCTAACGATACCTCATTTGTCTTATTCTGGCTAGTAATTTAGAAAGTATGAGGCAACAGACAAGCAAACCATAGAAATTTCACAATTATCGAATAAATGCGGACAAACTCCCGAGCAAATGCTAATAATTTATTTAATATATTTTTAAAATGTACAAGTATCGCACTTTCCGATGATACCAAACACGGCGCATATTTATCTCAAATTTATTTTTAAACACAGTACCTACCTACTTTATGACCGCTAGAGGGCGCAGCGCAGGGACATTAAATTCAGTGACACGTCATAATAATATAGCCTAGCCTGTAACCAGCGGACGATCAAGACGCTTCTAACGATACCTCATTTGTTCAGTTCTAGTAAGTAGTAGAGGTGAGGAGCTATGTGGAACAGGTGAACATACCTACATAGCCTGTCAAAATCATAATCCTCCTTTGTATTTGCCGTAGTCGGGTAATAATAAATTATTACAATAGGATTATCAAGAAAAATTTAGGTAGATAACCACAATCCGGCTGTTCAAAACTTTTAATAAAATTTATATTTCAACGTTACCTGCACGTCTAAGTCACCCGGGCCAATACATAGTATTATGAATCTATTGACACCCCATTCATTAAAAAATCAGATGGGTTTAGGCGCTACGGTGGAACAAACAAACATACATAGATTGCTAAAACCATTACCCTTCTTTTTGGCTTCGCCGTAAAATAAAAAAATATTTTTGTACTAATTGACAAGTACGGAATCAACCTCTTCCTGGAAATTAAGACAAAGAGTCCAATTATCTGAAGATCTCATTAAAGTCTAGGAAAATGCAGGAAAAGCAAAGGCCTGCAACTTCTTGGCACTTCTGTAATAATACATAATATTACTAATATATGTTTCACATATTTGATTATTACAACTGTGGCAGCGACATCATCATAATTTTCATTCATACTATAACTGTATGTAATTTAATGAGATTGTAAATGTATCATTTCTACCAAAAATAAAGCCCACAATCATTTTCCTTCTAACGCGTCGAAACGCTCTGTTTCCTCATTTCCTAATTCCTGCTTCATCTTAAATTTAGGTTACACCTATCGGCCAATCAGAGAGCGACATTGCCATTGACCGAACTATCGAACTAAAGAGTGAACGAGTGAGCATTTACTTCATTTACAAGTGAAGTGTATCTGTATCTAACTTCACTCCGAGCTTCATCGTTGGAGCTCATGGACTGTCATGGAGTCGTCAGTCAGCGCGGACCACTGCGGCTGGCCGCGTGCTGCATAATTTCACGCATTTCATCGCGAGAGAGTAAACTCTCACATCGGGTGTTTTGCCGCGAATGGCACATATTCTAAGATAAATCTCTGCATTTTAGTAAAAATGTACGCATATTTACTTTATCTATCGATTGGTAGTGTTGTTAAATAAAATGTACCATAGGAAGTAAACATGTGTTGTTTAAGGTGCCGGGAATTGATTCCAAGATGAACCCGCCCAGGCAATTTTTTTTCAAAGAGACTGAACCAGGTGGTGGTCAGTTTAGAATGGAGGAGGGGACGATGGCGAGGTGTGGATTCTGCTCCTTACTCTCTGGCCTGCTGAGACGCGCGATGTGCGTCGGCAGCAGGCGCGGTAGCAGTGAAAGCTACTACAGGGAGTTAGGTGATCAGGATACCCTGGTAAACATTTTAATTAGTTCTAATCGTAGTTAAATATAGCTTTAAAAGCACTAAGCACGTTTTGTTCATTCATAGTATTGTTTATTTCACGTTCGTACGTCTACGTCGTGCAACGCTAGGCATCACATGTTTACTCATCTTTAAATTAATGTGTTATTATATTTACATATCGCGTAAGACCGTAGTATGTTAATTAAACATGTGTAGTTCCATCATGACTAATAAGCTATGTGCATTATTATTGTTATACAGAATGGTGTTGCAATATCAATTTTGACAGATCTGTTGTTTTATGTATAAACAAACAAATTGTCTATGCTTTTTATGTGTAGTGAAAGTGTGTAGTTTCACTTTATGTTAGTCATTGCTAATAGTTGTGCTGTTGGCCTCATAGTTGTGCATCTAGAGATGTTGTGTGAAATGCTATTTTAAGACTCCTTGTAATATTTGTATCTGAGACTCTAGATAGTGCTAATTTGGGATATATTCAATGACTGCCAATGGTTACAAATCCCAACTCTTATATTATGGTCATGACAAACACACCAAATTTAATTTTTACACACTAAACATGATAATAATTTACCATTTTGTACTGAACATCTTGATATAATACCAAAAACAGTACTTAAATGTACAAGTCATTGCGCTAAAAATACATATTATAATATTTAATTCATACATTTTGATCGAATTAAACAGAGAGGGACTTTTTTCTAGAACTGGTAGGGGCTAAAAAATAGTTAATTTAAAAAACATTTTAAATGAATAAGATAAAGCCTTTTTGGAATACACCTATATATGTGAATGCTTTATGCACGGTAGTAGTTGAATGCTTTGTGGAAAGGTTGTGGAGAATCTTTGGTCAGGCAAATATTTCGGACATCTAACACACAACACCATCTAGTCCCAAGCTAAGCAGAGCTTGTGATATGGATACTAGACAACTAATATTAATACATATATACGTTTTTTTTTGTAAATACATACATATTATACATAGAAAACACCAAAACAAATATTTGCAGATCATACAAAGATTTGGTGCGACCCGGGCATTGAACCCGAGACCTCAAGACACATTAAATGAATAGACAATAAAACTGGCAGATTCACATTTAAAAATAAAATTTACTGAAACACAGTCAGTACCTTGGCTTCCTTAAAGACTGCAGGAACACATAAATGCTGTGATAAAATACATTAGCGGCAGAAGCATTCATTGTGAATGAAACATCTTATTTATTTCAATCATTTAGGCAATTCTTTTTAAATGGCAAATACTTGGCTCTGACCTCCCATATTAATTTAATAATACAGAGTATATTAATATATGTCACACATACATATATATATATTACATACATACATGATACCATTAAAATGTTAGTTTGGGTACGAATTACTAAAGTAAAGTAAGTAAGTGGGCCACAGATATTCCAAACCTTCCCATAAAAAATAGTCAATTAAATCATAGACAAAAAAAAGTATAGAAGTTATTTATTTCTAATAACATTAATGCTTTTCAATATTTAAAAATAAATTATAGAAAATCAAAACAATATAGATAATTTATCTAGTAACATAATTATTATGTTCCTAAAAAAGTAAATTTGTTATAACCGAATCAAAATAATCATAGACAACAAGAAAGGATTTTTTAAATTAAATTTTTAATTATAATTACATTAACACTTTTTTTTTTTAAATGTATTTGGTACCATAAAAGAAAATTATTTATTTAGTAACATAATTCTTTTGTTCCTAAAAAGTAAATCTGTTATAACCAAATCAAAATACATACTATCAAAGAAGAAGTTATTAAATTACAGATTTTATTTTGATTTTAAAAACAAAATACAGATTGAAATAATAATAAAAATAGTAACTTCTCGAAACTGAACTTCATCATTATCACCAGCCCGTTCCAGTCCACTGCTGGACATAGGCCTCTCCCAAGGCAAACCAAGTCTATCAGAATTTGATTATTAATAAAAAAAAAAACAATCTAATTTCGAGGGAAGGGGAAAGGACCTCCCGTTAGTATGTAGCATACGACAGTTAACCCTTAAGGAATAAGGCGTTTTCCTTAAGGGGATAACGTACATAGAACTCCTGAGTTGCGTTTGTTTACAATGAGTGTAGGTTGTCACTTTCCATCAGGGGCAAGTCAATTCATTTGCCCCACTTGACGTAAAAAATGTATTCATTACTATCACTATCGCAAGTTCGCTGCTGGACACATGCATCTCTAAATTCTCTAATAACACGCCACTTGGTTCGATTCTCGGCTTCTCAAATCCAGATCAAATAATAAAAAACGCCCGCCTCAAAAATCGCTCAAAATGTTTAAAAAAAGGTTTAGGTCGCATCATCGATTCTGTTGACAAGTGCGAGTCGGACTCGCCCATGAAGGGTTCCGCAGCAGCAAGTAACATTTTTTTAAATATTTGTTTTGATTGAATGAAAGGTAAATTGCAGTTTACGATTTATGACGTATTAAAAAAAAACTACTTACTAGATTTCGTTCAAACCAATTTTCGGTGGAAGTATGCATGGTAATGTACATCATATATTTTTTTTAGATTTATCATGCTCTTATTTTAGAAGTTACAGAGGGGGGGGAGGGACACATTTTACCACTTTGGAAGTGTCTCTCGCGCAATCTATTCAGTTTAGAAAAAAATGATATTAGAAACCTCAATATCATTTTTGAAGACCTATCCATAGATACCCCACACGCATGGGTTTCAAGAAAAAAATTTTTTTGAGTTTCTATGTATGAGGACCCCCAAAATTTATTGTTTTTTTTATTATTTTTGTGTGAAAATCTTAATGCGGTTCACACAATACATCTACCTACCAAGTTTCAACATTATAGGTCTTATAGTTTCGGAAAAAAAGTGGCTGTGACATACAGACGGACAGACAGACGGACATGACGAATCTATAAGGGTTCCGTCTTTTGCCTTTGGCACGGAACCCTAAAAAGCGTTGATTGATGATGATTTCTTTTTTCTCTTACTTGCACTATTTCTTAATTAGAGTGCAATACGAGATTGACCGCACGACTGGCGGCAAATTCTCCAATTCTTCCCTTTCTATCTTTTCCCTGCTAACTTCAGTGCAATCAACTAATAAAACGTGTATCATAGTTTAAAGGTGCCAAAAAAAGTCCAAACTCTTCAATTTCCGTAGTATCTATTATCCTATAGGTAATACATTAGTCTCACTTCAAATAACTCTCTTTTCACAAATCGTATTTGCAATCTTTTTGTTACCTACATGAAACAAAATTTATCATGTAAATATTTGCGTAAAGTTAATAAAAGATAACACATTAGAGTAAGTAAGTAACTCAATATGTGTAATAAAAACATTGATAATTCCACAGCAATTACTGCGTTTACATAAAAGAAAATATTTTAGCGGTTAACTCATTTATGATCATCAAGTACTCCTAGCCTATTTCGGCCTCGGTGGCCAGTATCGGTAGAGACCAGCCAACTACACAAAAGGCACAGGTGCACTCTCTGTTTCCTCACTCTCATAATCTGATAAAACGGCTATCCGACACGACGGATGAGAGATCAGCCGCGGGACCGACGGCTTCACGTGCTCTTCGAGGCACGGGGGTTAAGACTCCAACTTCCAAACTCCTGGCAGTTACTTATTAAGTATTTCTTTAATCAGAGAAACTCAATAACACTTTTTTCCCCGGCTTGGGAATAGAACCTCTTGATCGGCAATCGCATAAGCAGTCTGGTCATTTATACCCTACTGGTAATTATAATATATTGGTAATTCATCCATTCAATCCATTGCTGGAATACCATTATTGTCACCAGATATAGATCTCAACTACTCCTTAACAATCCAATATGCGCGTTGACTATAGTCCACACTTATCGCACCGGATGAGCCGGTGTACGTAACGTAATATAACGGTTACCGTTTGTACGGGTCACAGTCATACTAATCCATACTTACTATACAAATTTTATGAATTTGAAAGTAATTTTGTATGTCTTTCTGTGACGCTTTCACGGCTAAACAACTGCACCAATATCGGTGAAATTTGTCACGGAGATATGATTCTTGAGGAAGGACATAGGACATATTTACTTCGCTAATCGACATACACGCGCATGTCGCATAAAAAGGGAAAGACAATGACAACAAATCGAATAGTAAGAACATAAAAATTAATTTAAAAACAGTAATTATCTTTACATAATTATGTATATGAAATGTTAAGACTTAAATTCGATTACAAGATAAAATCTGATGAACTTCGGTTACAATTTCATCCTCGGCTGTTTCATTGATATTTAAATTTATTGTTTAAAGCTTTGTTGAGCTGGTACTGTAATTTTTACTCATTACCTGCAGTCAACTGGCTGCAAAGAAAAAAAATGTTTTTTTTTTCTACAAAGTAATTGTTCTAAAAATGCGTTTTAGTAGGATATAGACTATGGGCCCGTGTCGAAAATTGATGGGTCTCCTGGTGGTTCAGACCTTTTTAGAAAGATACAGGGGCATAAAACAATAACATTCAGCACTATGCCGTCACTTGTAAGCTGTCCAACTGAGTAGAGGTGAAGGGGAGGTGGTAGCAACCCTCGATTTTTCTCCCTTGTTACATGATTTTTTTACGTAGTTGCGGAATAATGTTTTAAAAGAGGTATTGAAATTGTATGGAACCGATGCCGTACTCAGTTGGACAGCTTAAAAACGCAAGTGACGGCGTAGTGCTGAATGTTATTTTTTATGCCTCTGTATCTTTTAAAAAAGGTCTCCTGGTGGTTCACATGACCCATCAATTTTCAACATGGGCCCTTAGTCTAATAGTGTCAGTTTTGATTCAAAATATGTATTGATTACATACCCAACGTAAATTACCAATAGATAGAGAATGAATATAAAACACTAACATATATAATCTGGATTTATACTACTACTGATGTTATATCGATATCAAGAAATTAGAATTCTTATTGGTGCATTCTAAAAATTTATAGATTTTAACATATGGGCTATAATGCATATCTACCAATTAAAATAAAATAAATAAACAATTTACGTTTTCAAAGGCCGATTTGATTAATTGGAAATTGTCCATAGCAGTTATCGGCGAAATGAGAAAATACTAAAAGGCTCGCTTAGCATGAATTCCAATAAAAAAGTCTTTTGTTAATCAGAAAGTTATCGAAGCCGTTGGAACTATATAAAACTATACAAAAAATCCATAAAAAAGTTTCAATATCTGCTATAAATTCGATTGTGTCCTTTGTACTTATTAACAAACCGTTAAATTTCTACATTTTTAAACGAGAAATTCTTGTATGTATAATATAATCCGAATCTCGGAAACGACTCTAACGATTTTGATGAAATTTAGTATGTAGAGAGTTTCGGGAGCGATAAATCTAACTAGGATTATTTTTTAGAAAATGTATTAAAAAAAAATTCCCGAGCAGCAAGCAAGCATCGAGCAGCTTGATCATCCAGGCACTTTCCTATTAAACAGCTGATAAAGTAAGCTATCTGCAGTCCTGTTAGGTAACGTATTTATATTTATCAATTTTTAACTAAAAGAGTTCTCTACAATACATTTAGCTCCAAATTAAGTCATGTTTAATGTAAATCGTTTTCAATGTTATTACGCACTCGAAGTTTTTGATAAATAGCTGTTTTCGTACCTAACTAATACTACATAAAGGCTCCCACACATAACTGCGATGCGGCATGAAGTTCTTCCGGTGCATTCGTGCGAGCTTGCAGATATTTGCGATGCGTTGCGAATTCGCAGTTATGTGTGGGAGCCCTAAGTCGTACTAGTACTACTGTCGCAAGAGGCGACTAACGGTGCAAATTACACAGGGCAACAGTACCGAAAATAAAAGAAAATCGTAAAACAAACCCTTTACCAACCCGTCTGACCCGAGTATTGGGCCCAAACCTCCTTCCTAAGTTGAGGTATATGTTCAGCTGTAGACTAGTGCTTTATTACTACTACTTCAGTCTATTGCAGCCCACTCCTGAATCAAGCCTTCCCCAAAGAGCGCTTTATCGGACCTTTTTTTGTAAACTGATTGGAAAATCCCTTCGGATCTCCGGCTCCTCTAGGGCTCGGGAGAAACAAAAGTCTTACATCGGCATAATTTGTGATTGTTTTTGTTCGGGGCAACAATGCAACACTGAACGATGTTGATAATAATATATACAGGTATTATATAAAGGAATAATCTTCCTATTTTCTTAAAGAAATGTTAGTTACGCTATTGAATGTTTGATGTTTTAATTTCTTAACAATTCGTCAAAAAGGACAGACGAGGACTAAACGTACTTTACTAAAATTATACGGGTCAATTCAAGTGAATTGTGATTATTATTCCAGTCATTGTGTTCGTATAAAAAAAAAAAGGTAAATAACAAAATAATAAATTAATACGATGAAGGGAACATTGGTGGTAATTCTGTTGTTGTCATCACTAAACTAAAATCCACAAAAAAAATGTTGGATTATAAACTTTAATCTTATCTGCTTACAGTCCATTTTTTAATATCTCACATCTCAGCTTTCACTATATTTAGTTCAGCACCAACTAAAAGTTCATCTGAAGTACACGCTTGTTTCTTAAATTGTTTTGTAAAAATTACAAGAAATAATTACGTAATTATTTAGACGTCGTATAAGTTTAGTGCGACCTGTCAAGTTTTACGTCGTTAAACGTTACACGTTTTAAACGTACAACACAAGAATAGCAAAAGAAAAATTGTGGCCTAAGTTAAGTAATTTATCTAATTTTGATTATGCCAAACTAAATTTTACTTTTTCATGTATAAACACATGTATAAATCACATGTAATTATTCCAATTTTAATTTTCATAGTTGTAAGCAATTTATCGTAGATGATAGTTATTATTATTCAAAGATCACGAGAGTCTAACTAACGTAACATTACAACGTAAAAGGAGAATGTTAGTAGTAGTTTAGTTTGATGGTAGAGATATAACAATATAAACACTTATTCATATTTTCTAAGATATATTCAATGTATTAAAAAAAATAAAAAAATATACATGGATTTAAGTAGCTCAATTAGGTCATTTTTCATCAAAATCATTGTTAACTTTGTTATTTTATTCAAATGTCGTGTTAAAGGTCCAAGATGGGTGTTATGTCAATGCATTATTATTTGTAATACAATTATGTTTACATAACAATGAAAATAATTATAAATAACAATGATAGTAATGTATATAGTAATAAATGTGAACATTTAAAACGTCCAGCTCTTGTTATCATTAAGGCAGAGCAAAAAAGATGAATATTTGAAAAAAATAATGTTATCTACAAAAGCCGCTATGTTTATTTAAATTTTATATTAAAACGACCATAGTTGAAATAAGCCTTAAAAATTTTTGCTGCTTGTCTATTGTAGTTCAAAAGAAATAAATCTTAATAACTTTTTTTTAAAAACACGTATTATTTATCATTCTTTTAATTAGAGCTTTCGCTACATACGAAGATTGTTTAGGTACATTGCCAAAATAGATTGACGTCAGATAGGCGATCGACCTTAATAGAAAAATCACAAGACAATTCCTCATGAAATTCATACTGCCGTGTAGTGTTGGTGAGTGTGGAGGCCCAATGATGTAGAAAGAAGCCTCTCAATAGGCCGACATAGTGTGGGTCACTATGCTGCATTGTCTGCATTCACAATGAGTATGGTGACCACCAATCTTGGACTCTGATATTGCTTTCGATCAGGCAGAGTAGAGTCACCTTGGCAGGTCCATATATAAAAGAAAAGAAAGGAGAAAACTCATTGCACTGACCTCGTATATATTTAGGAAAAGAGAAGGCAGATGATGAAGCTGTAGTGATAAATAACGTGTGCATGTTTCCATCTATTTGTGAATACATATACACTGTACACTGACAAACAGACATACATAAAAGGTACGAAAACTTAACAAATATGGCTATAAGTACGGAAAATAACAGCAGTACCTAACGCATCAGAACTAACGGTCGATTAGTCTAGAAATCTATACTCTATACTATTATATAAAGCTGAAGAGTTTCTTTGAACGCGCTAATCTCAGGAACCGCTTGTCCGATATGAAAAATTATTTCAATGTTGGATAGTACATTTATCGAGGAAGGCTATAGGCTATATATCATCACACTATGACCAAAAGGAACGGAGCACACTTGGCACCGACTTCAAACAGATTTTAGGTACCTAGCACCCATTATAATACTACTATTTAAATGAATAAAGAATTAGGTATAGGCAATTTATGAAGAACCAGTTTATTTTACGCTTTTAAGTGTTTTTTGACAGAGAGTTTTCGTTGGATGTTTTTGGAAGTCGGTTTTTTTTTTATAAAAAGTTTTTATTTTACAGTTTTTAGTGCAAATAATCGTAGGTAAGTAGTAAGTTGAATTATTTCATCAAATTTCATCATCAAGAATACAAATTAAGGTACGTCTAATATTAAAATCATCCTCTAATCCCTAACTGTTGAAGAGTTTAATCTTCTATCATCAGCTCACCTAAATAGCTTGAAAGTATACGACTGAAGGTCTTTAGATACGTATGAAATTGAAAGGTAGAGGTAGTAGAGCCACGCTGATTTCAGCACGAACGGGCCGGCTCGACCGGGGCGGTACTACCCTCGCACAGAAAATCAACGTAAAATGACAGCGTTCGTGCTGTCGTGTTTCGTTGGTGAGTGCGAGACCGGGGGCCCAATTAGTCTAGTCAACAAGTTTCATACTTGTTGACTGGACTAAAAGATGCAGTAGCATCACTAGGCCGCCATAGTGTGGGTCGCCATACTGCACTGTCTGCATTCGCAGTGAGTATGGTGACCACCACTCTTGGATTCTGCTTGTTTTCCATCAGGCAGAGCAAAGTCATTTTGGCGGGCCAAACATAAAAAAAAAAAAAAAAAAAAAATAATAATTCTCCAACTCCTAACCGTTGAGGAGTTGTACCTTCCACCTTCCATCATCAGCTTACCTAAATAATTTGTAAGAATACGACTAAAGGTAACTTATATACATAAGATATTTAAAGATTTATCCTCCAACTCCTAACCGTTAAGGAGTGGTACCTTACATCATCAGCTCATCATCATAAAATGATGACTACCAGACGCAAATACCGGTGTAACTTCAGAAAATATACGAAAAACATAGTATGTGCTCATAAAAAATGAGGGTTTCCCTCGATTTCCCTGGGATCCCATCATCAGATCCTGATATGCTGGCAATGGGACCACCACGGAAGCATACCCTGTCGAATACAAAAAAAAAATTCAAAATCGGTCCACAACTGACGGAGTAATCAGGTAACATACATAAAAAAAAATACATACAGTGGAACATAGAACCTCCTCCTTTTTGGAAGTCGGTTAAAAAACGGGGGAAAATTATCACGCTACGGGCAATAGGAGACGCAAACGACGTTGCGTGGGTCAGCTAGTTATATAATAACTTGCTATCTATACTAATACTAGCTGACCCACGCAACGTCGTTTGCGTCTCCTATTGCCCGTAGCGTGATAATTTTCCCCCCGTTTTTGAAACATTCTTCATTGGTGCTCCGCTCCTATTGGTCTTAGCGTGATAATATACAGCCTATAGCCTTCCTCGATAAATGGGCTATCTAACACTGAAATAATTTTTCAAATTGGACCAGTAGGTCCTGAGATTAGCGCGTTCAAACAAACAAACTCTTCAGCTTTATATATTAGTATAGATGTATTTATTATACTCTTCTAAGATCTAATACTCATAATCAACAACACATTTATTTGGATAAAGATTAATATTAGGTATTATGTTGATAAAAACTCTTTGGCAAATAACTCAATATTAGGTACCAACTCTTAGCGTCTTATACTCGTGATAACTTCTAAACGAAATGTCTGATTGGGATAAATCAAAAAGTATTTTACTTCTACATAAATACCCTTGATAACATAATGCTTAATTTGGATAAGGATTAATATTACGATACACATTTAACGTAGTTTCTTTCTTCAGACGATTTAATATTTTTTTCGAACACAAACGCGGTAATTGTGACCAAACCATGATAGTTAGATAATGCTCTCGCGGACTTTTTTGTAGATCTTAATGGGCCCTACAAACCCGTAATACATTATTTTGTTCTATTGTCAATAGTCTTTGCAGCGCACGCAAAAATAGGTTTTCGATTTCACACCTTGGGTTACATAAATACATCTATACTAATATATAAAGCTTAAGAGTTTGTTAGTAGTTCCTGAGACGAACCCAATAGGAGCGGAGCACCAATGAAGAATGTTTCAAAAACGGGGGAAAATTATCACGCTACGGGCAATAGGAGGCGCAAACGACGTTGCGTGGGTCAGCTAGTATAATATATCACTACTAAATCTTATTTTCATTTGTTGTTAATGCACAGATCTCGAGGACAATTGAACAAGTCTAGCCTCCACATGTACTAATATTATATAGCTTAAGAGTTTGTTTGGGTGAACGCACTAATCTCAGGAAGTAATTGTTTGAATTGAAAATATCAATTTGGTCCAGTTCTGACAATATCATCCACATACAAGTCTTCAATTTGCATTAAGTATGTGCGCGACAAATAGACGAATTACTCAATATCACGCCAACTGATTTCGATGATTCTTTTTTTATTTGAAAGCTGATGCCGTGTGGACCCATTTCAATTTGGTCCAGTTCTTAAAGTCGTTTTTTTTTGTTAAAAATTTGTGTTATTAATATATTTACAATATATAGAATAGAATAATCGTTTATTTGGCCCAACGCCGAGACATAAAAAAAACTTTTACAAAAATAAAATAAACAAGAATCTTAACACTAGGACAGAAAAGAGAAAGTAACATAAATCAATTATACAGACAAAAGAAGGAAAATAAACGTTTTTTATACATGTTGAAATTATATTTATTATGTGTCTCGAAGCTGCGGCCAAAAAGGTGTCCAGTTCAGGTAAATGCTGACACAAAGTGCTCAGCCCTGATTTGTGTGCGTGTGAACTGAGGGACCATAGTGATATTTTTGTTTGAAATTTTTATAAGATTTAGTAGTAGGCTCAAAACAATTGTAGAACAAATATGAGAATTTGTAAAAAGATATATTAAAAACTACAGCCCTTTAAGTGTGGTCCCTCAATCCTCACATATCATCAGCCGGATCTCGGCAAGTATGTAAAAAATAAGGTATTGTGACTGCAGACATTTAGTAGAGAATTTGTAAAGATATATACTAAATAACAGAGCACAAATCATCAACGATAAAAAAAATACAACGACTATACTGTGGTCCCTCAGTCCACACACGAAAGATTTTGTTATACTGAATATTATCACATCAACGGAATAAAACCTTTATTTTTTTACATAATGTTATAGAACAAGTGTTATAGCAATTTGTAAAAAATTAATTTAAAAAAAATATCGACGCACTTTGAAGATATTTATAATTAAAGCTGGTCCCTCAATCCTCACGTTCTCAAACATACTTGCATGTCTAGCTGCTAGACGACTAAAGTATCACAAAGTGTAGAGTATTAAACTTTTTGTAAAATGTTTCTACAAAATAATAGGTACCTTTAATTGTGTGTATCTTACCTCTAAAATGAGATTATAGCATTTCAGTGATCTTATGAACAGATATACAAGTAGTTGACCACACAATGAAAAAAAAATGTAGACTACCAATATAATTTTTATTGTAATAGTCGAAACCCAAGGTTGTACGGTTGATTTAGTGTTATGTTACATTACGTATCTTTACAAAGCATGAAATAAAGTATTCGAAAGCATATATAAAGGTATATATATAAGGCATAGGTAAAGGTAGTAAAGCATGAAATAAAGTATGTGAAAAAAAAGCTAGATACAACTTTTTTTCACAAAACAGAGTCATTCGCATTTTTTGCCAGGGCGTTACAATACGGACCAACAAATCTTCTTACATTCATTAAGTTATAACCAAATTTTACGTACTTAAACAAAAGTATTACAATAAGTTATATGCCTTACCAAGTGCAGGCACTGTTATTGGTTTAGCCGTGAAAGCGTAACAGAGAAACAGACTAAGCCACTTTCAAATTTATAATATTAATATAGATCGCGATAGGTACTATCGCGGGCTTTTTGTAAATATTTTACAAAATCCTGTGTTTTTAAATGTTCAATTTTATGTGTTAATAGAACGTATAAAACTGAGCTGATAAATAATACCACTATGGTACCATAATGGTTTGTAAAATACTGAGGTATTATAAGTACATAAAGCTTTCTTGAAACATAGCCTAAATGGTGATAAGCGACTAAAAGCTACTTTATTTCATGCTTTGTAAAGATACGTAATGTAACATAACACTAAATCAATCGTACAACCTTGGGTTTCGACTATTACAATAAAAATTATATTGGTAGTCTACATTTTTTTTTCATTGTGTGGTCACACTACTCGTATATCTGTTCATAAGATCACTGAAATGCTATAATCTTATTTTAGAGGTAAGATACACACAATTAAAGATACCTATTATTTTGTAGAAACTTTTTACAAAAAGTTTAGTACTCTACACTTTGTGATACTTTAGTCGTCTAGCAGCTAGACATGCAAGTATGTTTGAGAACGTGAGGATTGAGGGACCAGCTTTAATTATAAATATCATCAAAGTGCGTTGATATTTTTTTAAAATTTATTTTTTACAAATTGCTATAAGACTTGTTCTAAAACGTTATGTAAGAAAATAAAGATTTTATTCCGTTGATGTGATAATATTCAGTATAACAAAATCTTTCGTGTGTGGACTGAGGGACCACAGTATAGTCGTTGCATTTTTTTTAATCGTTGATGATTTGTGCTTAGTTATTTAGTATATATCTTTACAAATTCTCTACTAAATGTCTGCAGTCACAATACCTTATTTTTTTACATACTTGCCGAGATTCGGCTGATGATATGTGAGGATTGAGGGACCACACTTAAAGGGCTGTAGTTTTTAATATATCTTTTTACAAATTCTCATATTTTTTCTACAATTGTTTTGAGCCTACTACTAAATCTTATAAAAAATTCAAACAAAAATATCACTATGGTCTCTCAGTTCACACGCACACCCCTGATTTTCGACTGGGACCGATTTTTATAAATGTATAGTGTTTACATATGTGTATAATACTGTCCACATACTTCAATACTCGAGTCCCTGCGAAACGTTATCGAGCGAAGCTACGAGTACTTCAATTAAATGTCATCACAGTAGTCGTCGTTTCCCAGCATAAACTAAACGTTTGTTTGGAATGGGTTTACATTATAGGACATGCCATTACATATTAGAGTTTACATGTAGGAAGGTTCGAATCTGCATTCACACAATCGCAAGTATGACGAGTAAGCCGCTACTACCGCGTCATTAATGTTTCCATGAATAAATTTAAAACATACGCGTGTTATCAGTTAACTATATTATTACTTTAGTGATACTGCTATAGGTTTAATATACTGACTTCTAAAGTTTCATTAAAATCAGTTCTGTTTTTTTATAACATAGGGATATACTAGGAGAGGCGTCACATTAGCCTTTCTCTCGGACACAGGGGTAGGCATACACACATACACAGGTTTAAGGTCTTGTGACTTTACTCAATGAAATTAAAAATTTGGCTTTGGTATCACTTTGATTAAGCCAGTACTTTTTTGCCGAAAGGCGGTAAATATGTTCCCTTTTGTTTTATATTGTAATAAAACTACTACTTCCTTATCCATTGCATCAGAAGTATAAGTTATCAGCTTGCGCGCCCATGATCATCCCGCAAACAAGCGCTACGTTTGTTTTCTTATCTTTTCCTTCAGACAGCATGTCTGCACCTTGAAAACTGACACTCTATATAGGTAATATGTATTACGTATGTGTTATATTTAGCAAGCGAGTTTTAAGTGATTCTTAATATAAAGAAGCACTTAAAAATTGTGTATGTTAAGAGTTTATTACATCTTCGTAATAATCTGGATATGGTTTCGGTTAACATTAATCTATTTAAAATTTAATTAAGATATCTAATAAATGAAACTAAATCTTAATCCCAACATTGAAGTGTAATTTTTTTACTGAAATTATTGCTACTAGCAGTGATTTTATTTCATGACTACTACGTGTGTGGCTTTTATCTACAGCTCAGTAAACTAAGTATTAACTGTAAATTCATTTTGTGACCCAAAATTTGTAAAAAAATATGTTATACTATACTTGTACTATAAAGTTGTAGCTAATTAATTCTTCTTGAGTTTACAGTACCGCCACGAACAGTAACTTAAGTTTATTTTCGTTTCAACCTACTTTATTTGATCGTAAACAAAGTTGAGTAAGAGTGATCTTGTCACGTTTTTGATATTCTGTAGTTCATTTCAAATTAAATAAGAAAATGACAAGGAAAGATCCTTTCGAAGCGATGCACAATTCAATTCGCTATTCATTACACGTATAAATCGAATCTTTTTAACGGTTGTATTTATTATTCATTTGCAGCTCTAAACGCTCTTTGTCTTCTTTTTTTAACCCCCGACGCAAAAAGAGGGGTGTTATAAGTTTGACGTGTCTGTCTGTCTGTTTGTAGCACCGTAGCTCGCGAACGGATGAAGCGATTTCAAGTTAGATTTTTTTTTTGTATGAAAGGTGAGTTACGTGCGAGTGTTCTTAGACATGTTTCAAGAAAATCGGTTGAGTCGTTTAAAAGTTATGGGGGTTGAAGTGGGGCAGAATAACCGAATGTCTGCAAAAATATCATTGGCGTATGATTACTTGATTAAGTGCTTGAGTAGGGGTTTTTTTTTTAAATTTTGAATTTTAGCTTGTTGATGCAAACGAGTAGACTAGTCACATGGGAAATGATATGTTGCTGGACTTTGAGGTGGTACATTCCTGTTTTAAGGTTTATAGGTCCTATAAGTAAGCTGAACTAGATGTGCTCACTTAGGATGCTACGGGAATTGCCATTATAATATTATGAGTTTGTGTACCAGGTAATCTTTTGACCATTTCTTTTACTTTTTGTAGGGTAGCTTGTATCATAGTTGACAGCACAGATTTGAGGTCTAAAGTTTTTCGAAACGCAGATACCTCTTTCACCTCTTTTCCACATGAAGCGTATTGTGAACTGTGATGATTTGATCTAGTGTCATCATCAATATTTACAATTCGCAGCTATAAGCAGCTATCTATTTCCGGCCTCTCACAGCCCGCTACTGGATACAGGTACCTAATTGCACGTAATTTAAGTCGATACTTAGCTTCTCGCATCCAGCTCCTAGCTCTTGAGCAAATCACCACTCCACGTGTGACCTCCTACACTACGTTTGTCGTATTAAATCCCCACTCAAGAATTACTCTACGACTGTCAAGAAATGTAGATTGAATGCCATTCTCCCCCTTTATTCATTTGGTTAGTTAAATAGGACCGATAATTTGTAAGATTCGCGACAAAACAAAATCTATTTTAATAGTATTATAACTGTCTTAATAAAACCTGCTCTGAAAAAGAATTTATACCGTACGTATGAGTGTATGCCAGGAATTATTCGTGCTGAAAATACACATAATTATGGCAGCAAAGTTGGTAAATATATTACCTATATTCTCCGTTCATTATGGTCCAATAAGACGCGTATAAACACAGAAATAGTTCCCTCAAACGCTATAAACAACCGCATAATTCTGTCGCTATTATCACTTTAGAAGATGCACAACGTCAACTACAAAATATAATAATGCTCAGTCAGACTCATACTTCAGTAATTCTCTCAAGAAAATGACATGGTAGTTTAATAAACTATGTATAATATTGATATACTCATAAAAATACGATTCGTCTTTTCTGCTTTAGATATTAATCCATGCGTTATTAAGGGCAACAACGATATACCTTGTTTAGTATCTTTTAGTGCAGAGCTTTTTAAAACATACATAATCCAAGTTACATCTTATATATAAAATTCTCGTGTCACAATGTTAGTTACAATACTCCTCTGAAACGGCTGGACTGATTTTTATGAAATTTGGTGTGCATATCGGATAGGTCTGAGAATCGAACAAGATCTATTTTTTATACCCCAATTTTTTTATGACAAAACAACGTTTGCCGGATCAGCTAGTTTATTTATATAAAAATGTATCATAAACATTTTGTTGTTCTTCACCTTTCGTAGGTTGCATATTACTCTCTGACAACACTGACAATAGAACAGTGGACGATAAAGAAAAGAAGACAAATATTTAATTATAATTTATACTCTCGATTGTCGGCACTTGATGGAACTTGTTGTAATACATTCTAGAATCAAACTCACTTGTACTTGTTCCACTATTTTTAATTTTTAAGGTGAAACCGGTCAGGTGTAAAGAAAAAATAAAAATTGTGGAACAAGTACAAGTGAGTTTGATTCTAGAAAATATTTAATTGGTCATTTTAATGGGGAAATTGAATATTGATTGCCAAATCCTACTTCCCTTATTCTTTTATTACAAGCTTTTATTTAGTTTCACATGTCCCGATGTTTGTTGCACGTTGTGTTGTCTTGCAAGTTAAATATGCTCCACTTCCCCATTTCCGATTGAGCTGAAATTTGAACTATACCTTTAGTTCTGATGACAACGCTATTATTTAAAATCGATATTATTATTAATCCAAAATGGCCACCGGAACAAAATGGCGGCGTACATATTTCTGAACAACCCACCCAATAAGGGTATCAAATGAAAAGGGCTTAAAGTTACTTTTTTATTAACAAGTAATAAAAGCTTCTTTAAAAAAATCACTTGTTTCTCTTATTTGATACTGTTTAAAGTGCTACAAACAATTTTGTTTTCAATCGGTTCTAAGTGAAAAGTTCAAAAAAATTGTGTAAAAAGTGAAACAGCTTATCAATCAATTTTTCCACAACTTCTGTGATTTAAGGGCTCTAGACATCATCAAAAATGTGATGATGTAGATGTCGTAGAGGATGCCGTGATGGTTGCTGTTGTACCTGCACTTTAAAATTTGGTTATAGATTTGAAGTGCTTCAAGATGCGTAAACATCTCGTTTTTCAAGTGGTTCTTTTCCGTGCCGTTTTGCTAGATTTTACCTCTTCTCTATTTACTTCTATTCCATAGTAAACTTTGGAACCTCTGACACGGACCCCATATACCGCATGCATCGGACAGCATTTCATGATCCAGTTATTAGTTGTTATCGTCCCCATTTGTGAAATCGTCAGACAATGGATCGTTTTGTTTTACTTGGTTGTCAAGAACAATGCTACATCACAAGTTAACAGAATAAAAAACACATTTGTGAGAAAATAAATTCGACTGTTATTGACAAAACGTGACAGCGGGGGTCCTGCGCCTAAATGGAGCGACGCTGGGCATCTAAACTGTGTTATTGAAGTAATCGCGTAATATTAAGCTAGTTGATGGTTTTTTTCAATGTTTTTTTTAGTTTATTAATTTTTAATTTACAAAAGTAATTTAGATCTTCCATATTCCACATAGCAGTTTAATTTACAATAGTAATTTAGGGGTGTCAAATAATAATCCTCTCTATAGCGAAGTAATACTACGACACGAATTGAGTATCGCATATAAATTCATAAAGGGTTGGTCATAAAATAACACAATAATTTGATGAAAACATGTAACAATGGAGTTTAGCACGATAAAAATGTTATTTTTATAAGTAAATTGATGCATGAAAAAAAATTTACACGTAATACGATTTAAAGATTCAGCGTCATACTTACTTACAGCATTTTAAATATTCTGCTACATAATAATCTTGATAAATAAACATATTTAAATCTATACAAATAAATAAGATTGAAATGTCTGTTTATAAATTTCAAATTAACAGTTTTTCACTAAATGCATATTAAACGGCACTTACATAAAAAAAGCAATTATCAAAGGTTTGGACTCTGTTTTTTCTGTCTAATCTCTGGAACAGCTGTACCGATTTTGACGGGATTTTCACTGGCAGAGATCTGATAATTTAATGAGTAAGTTATACTACTTTTTTGGAACGAAGTTTCTTATGGGGCGTTGCGGAACCCTAGCCGGCAAAAACGTGCGTAACGTAAGATAGACGCCTCCGTGTCTAAATGGTGGCGTATGCGAATGCTGTGCTTGAGGTCTCGGGTTCGAATCCCGGGTCGGATAAAATGTTTTTTTTATGATCTACAAATATTTGATTTTTCGGAGTTTGGATGTTTTCTTTGTATAATATGTATGTATTTACAAAAAAAAAATGTCCGAAATATTTATTGATTTATTTCGTGAACGAAAAATTTAGTATAGCGTAGTAATCTGTAAGTTGTATGTAACAAGTACGGAGTAACTCTAGACAGAACTTGTTTCAGTAGAGATTACTAGGTGACAGCACAAGTGTAAAGTTTATTTTTAATTTTTACTTTTATCGATAAAAAAACATTTTTTTTTTCTTTATACCTCGCATATAAATTTTATATATTTTTATAAATCATTTGAAATAAAGGTGTCAAGACAAATTTGTGCTTTTTAAATAGCCTGAACGAAAAATTTTGCATAGCGCCAAATGTAATTATTTATTTAGTTCATGAACGAGATATTTAGTATAGCGCCATCTGTAGGTATTTTTGATAAGGAACTTGGTTCGTATCTGGTGTCCCACGACACAACAAGTTTTTTATACTATCTACGTCCCGCGGTGTTACTCGCGGTTGTTGTTGTAAAGGTAGAACAACGAGCGCGGGGAGCAACTAGTACCTAATTCAATATTTTTATTGTACTGGAATGAAGAATTGTTTTAGTTGAACAGTAACAAACAACGATCGTTGTGCACCAACAAATGGCAACATAAATCTTTACTAGCTGTAATGAAATTGAATTTAACGTCAATTGACTTTACTATATCCTGCCAACATTTGCGTACCTACGTTTACTACTTATATATATATATATTATGGAATATGGGGCAACCAAGCAGACGTATCGCCTGATGGTAAGCGATTTCCGCCGCCCATGGACACCACGCAACACCAGAGGCGTCACAAGTGCGTTGCCAGCCTTTGGTGGATGGGTAAGGGGGAGGGGTTGTGGTATGGGCCTCCGGTATCCTCACTCGGTGAAACACAGCGCGAGCGCTGTTTCACACCGGTTTTCTGTGCGGCCGTGGTATCACTTCGGTCGAGTCGGCCCATTCATGCGGAAGCATGGCTTTCCCACGTTATATTATTAATTTAAATTCAGAAATAAATAATAATAATAAATATTTCGGACATCTAACACACAACGACATCTAGTCCCAAGCTAAGCAGTGTTATGGGTACTAGACAACTGATACAAATACATACTTTTTTTTTGTAAATACATACATATTATATATAGAAAACACCCAAACTCCGAAACAAATATTTGTAGATCATACAAACATTTGGTCCGACCCGGGAATCGAACCCGAGACCTCATGATCAACAGTCGCACACGCCAACCGCGAGGCCAACGAGGCAATACACGCTGTACTATTTAAATGAAAATTTTCGATAACTATTGTGATTGAAAAATACTTAGCATGTGAATTAGTGCACGGTTAGCCTAGTGGTTTAAGCGATCGCCACGCCGCTTTCTTCTGCGCTGAGTGTTGTGGCTTCAAACCCCACATGGGACAACACTTTGTGTGAACTACATATTGTTGTTCTGAGTCTAGATGTTCTTTGTGGCTATTACATGCATGTTTGTAAAGTCCTCCGTGACACAGAATACATTCCAATTGCGGGAATTGTCTCATTTATAAAAAAGAAATAAACGTAAATTTAAAAAAAAACCCTAATTTATGAACTGTAACAAATTAAAATGGGACCACTAGCAGCAACAGCATAAAATAAGAATAATCAAAATCGGTTTAGCCAGTAGAAAGTTCTAACATAAAATAATACAGTCGAATAGAGAACCACCTCCTTTTTTGAAGTCGGTTAAAAATAATTATTCATCGTATCCCATTGCTGTTAAGACAATCTGTATTCGGTTATGATATAGGTAGGTACTTCTGTTTTTCTTTTATATTAAATCACGTTAAAGACACAAAGGTACAAAACATCAACAAAATAGCAACACGTGCTCGAGTTGAACCGATCTTAGTCCAAGGTGTGACTGACATGTCTTAATTTGAATCTATTTTTATATTTGTACTAGTTTTAGCGGCGGCTCCGCCCATTTGTATGTCGGTTACCGCGGTAAAGAGTTTCCTTTCTCAAGAATCAAAGCATATCTATGCCAAATTTCATTGAAATAGGTGCAGCCGTTTAGCTGTAAAAGCAATACAAACAGACATAGTTACTTTCGAATTTACAATATTAGTATACATTTAACACAATAGTGATTACCTATGACATGATTTAACGTAAAATAACAAAAACTGCAATTTACATAATTCCTTGTAAAATGACAAACTGTCTGACAATTCTTCTTATTTCACCTCTGTATGCTAAGCGGTGATCTTCCTATAGTATTCTCTCTGCTGCTTGTATTGTCAATATAAAAATAATATAATAGCAATAAAATAATATAATATTGTTTTTTTAGTTATGGTTATGCTTATGTACATAGGTTTGTATATTATGTAATAAAATCATATATAATAACAAATGTATCGCTGGTTTTACAGCTAACATCTTGAATGGTTCAATTTAAATCTACGTCATTCGTAATATCTGCGTCACTTTAATATTGTTGTCTAAGTATTGCCCTCCTAACAATTTTTAGAGCACCATCGAATAGTATGATAAGATAGACCAGACCAAGCAAATGATTACAACAGATTGAAAACAGAAGTAGCTCGTATTTTATTTGTAGCCTCAATTATCCAGGTTGCCTAGAGCTTCATAGAAAATTTCTTTGTTCACGTCTCCTTAACCTGACGAATGGCATTACACAGGGGCATTTTAATAATATTAACACAATTTTATGGGTTTACTTATGGTGTTAAATATCAAACGGGAGTATAATTTAACAAAAGAAACTGAATGGGATTTGTTACAAAGAGTAAAGCGAATTATGTGATCAATTGAATTAAGCGGTTGCACACATCAAACAGATCCTTCCCCTATTCTTTATTTGCTCCGGCTTCGAACCACTTTGTCCGTATTATATAATCTATATATATAAAAGAGTAATGTGACTGACTGACATACCCACAGATCAACGCACAGCCCAAACCGCTGAACCTAGAATCCTGAAATTTTGCATGTAGGTTCTTTATATAACGTAAGTGAGCACTAAGAAAGTAATTTTTGAAATTCCACCCCTAAGGGGGTAAATCAGGGGATGAAAATCTGCGTGAGCGAAGCCGCGTGTAAAAGCTAGTATTTGAATAATGCCTATAATATAATCAAGCCTGTATATTAGAATATTATATACAAGAGTGTTTCGAATATGTTATAAATCAACTTCATTTTATTTATTGTCAGTTAAAAGCCTTTAAACAAAGGAATCGATTACCTTGAAATTTATTGATTTTACAACGGTTTCTTACGAGTTGTCGCAGATTGTATGCCTGGCGGGTAAGTTGATAATATGAGTTTATACCTACCTAATTCCATTTCTACTTACGCGTTATCATAACCTAACAATTTGATTAGGTTCATAGCGGTTTTGTTTTTTGACAAAATTGTTTACAGATTTTGTTTCGCATTTACTACGTATACATTTTTTAATCATTGAGTAATTAAGAAAGTGCTAAGTTGCCAAGTGTTTATTTTTAAATTTTGTTTTCAAACAGAGGAACTCTTCACCCAATTTGAGCGGTTACCGGTACTCATAATTAAAGTTTAAAAACAGCTGTAATTCCGGTTAATGCGGTATTCTGTGTGTTAAAGGGCACTGACCTAGTGAGGAGGGTCAATTTTGAGCGGCATTCTGCTGTGTTCCATCACTGTATAAATTACATGATTTGTTATTTAAATTCTTTATAACACGAGCGCGTGTATTATTCGTTATGTTTATTCTTTTATTACGTCACTGGTTATTGTCGTTGCAAAGTGTAATATGTACTAGCTGTATCCGCGGTGTACCCAGTGTAAAAGAAGTAGCCTTAGTTACTACTTATATTAACAGCTATCCGCCAGTAAAAGTCCCGTCAAAATCGGTCCTTTCTTTCCAGAGGTTAGCCCGAACGGACAGACACACAATTTTTTTTTTTTTGATGTATGTAGTTACCATATAAAGTTTCATATGCATCTAGTGAAAAACTGTTAATTAGAAATCACACAAAACAATGAATTTCTAAGAACCGTGTTATCTTGTATTTCACGGAATAGAGAGTTCAATCAATAAGTTATGAGTCATGGCATGATTATGAGGTTTAATAGACCATAGAAGAATACATTCTCTCAGCCCTGTGCTTTTTTTTTTATTTCCAACTAGCTGAACCCCGCGGTTATTGTCGTATCGCGTCAAATCTAGTCTAAAAAAACTAGTCTAACTTACTCCTTAGATCATCAGCAATCTGCCAGTAAAAGTCCCGTCCATGTTGTAAAAAATGTTATTTTGGTATATGTAGCGTGTATACATACATATGCATTTAGTAAAAAACGGTCATTTTAATATTACAAACAGACACTCCAATTTTATTTATTTGTATAGATACACATATACACATTTACAGACACAGTGATGAAAACGGCACCACGAAGAATATACAAATATGTGTCTGAACCAATTTGAACATTCAATGTTACTTGAACCAAAAAATATATTTCAACTCCATGAAATTACAACTGCCATAGGTTTGAACCTAAAATATTAATTGGAATAATTTGTTGTTACAGAAAATCGAAGACCGATCAGAGTTATCCGACAACATTGATGTTGATGAAGACGAAGAAATTCGTAAGTATTGAAGACTACTCATCATATCTAGTCTTGCCATAAATATTGTTACAAGGGAAAATATTTTTTTGCTATTGTACAGATACTACTGTAATGTGTGTTTACCCGAACTCTCTTCATGGGACAATTCTTATGAATATTTTTAGGGACTCCAAATTGTCGTGACGTTTAGAGATGCTTTTAAAACTGACTATTAATCGTAATCCAGCGGAGTAAGGTCGAGACTAGATGGCTAGTGTTTAGCTCTGATGAAATTAGAAACTTTATGATCCCGTGACGAGTCTTCCCGAAAGATCAATTCTTGGTTATGGAACACGGTGTTGCTGACTACATAGATAGCTATATTTCTGTCACGAAAAGAGGATGTTCCAATTTTGGGATAAATACCAAGCAGATGAAGAGCTCCGAAAATTGTATTTTGCTTAATACCTACTTTGCGTTGTGTCCTATCCATTTTTAATTTTACAACGACAATTCATATAAGAATGAAAGATTCGAAATTCAATTGAAATATATTATGTACATACTAGTAGTTGCCCGTGGCTCCGCCCGCGTATATGTCGGTTATCGTGGCGTTATTATAATGTATAAGCTATATTACTGTAAAGTTTCATCCAAATCCGTTCAGTAGATTTTGCGTGAAAGAGTAACAAATATCCATCCATCCATCCATACTTACAAACTTTCGCATTTATAATATTAGTACAGATTTTTTTATTGCAACAGTATTTATGGCCAGACTAAATATCTATATCATAATAACATACACCAATTATGCCATTATAAATATACACCCGTGCTGTAGACATTTTTTCCTACGCTTGATCAACATTAATTATTTTGTAATGAATAGTAAAATTATGATTTACTATCTGCTTGTACGAATATAACATGTTCACGCGGTTCGGAAGTTGTTATCTGTTTATTTCCTAACAATAGACTATCGTGTATGTAAATGAACATCAAACATTATACGTACAATTTTCCCATAATCAGCTATTAAATGCTCGTGTGATGATGCTATTTCAGAAAACTGCGACTCACCATGTTCCATTACAATAGAAAGCCTATCCGACCCAAAAACCTTCTATTCACATCGTCAACATGACAAATATACCATGCGTATATTGCGTATGTTTGAATAGTTTTAACTAAATTTTCTAGTGTATATCTATGTTAACATTGTGATAAATGTAATATAAATTAATCTTTCAACAATAATGAGCAATTGGAAAAACATTTCAGTGACAATCAATCAGTTTGATAAATTATTAAAGATCAGTGGAACATATCGATTGATTACAACCAGATTGAATATCAAATCATTATAACGTATACATTCGGCGACACCTGTATTACTATTTTTTTTTCTGCTAGAAGAAAACTAATATTCGCCTAGACGGCCTAGAGTAATATAAAATAAAATAAACACAGTAATATTAAGATAGATGAATACCTACACAATTAAACATAATAAGTACACGGGAAAGAAACAGATGTCGCTATTGTCCCTCGGTATGGCATATTCTTGCAAGGAATACATTGTTTTTATTTTTTTATGACACAAAAAGAATTTATGCATCAACGTAGTGTATTTTAGATTATACATTAATAATATAGCACTTAATAGTGTAAAAGCTCCTTGAAAATATTTCTTCATCGATACAATTCTTTAAATATGTATATGCACCCTTTTCTTTGAAAAATTCTTCACTTGCCTTATGGAATGCTTTTGTAACTCCAACTTAGTATAAGGTTTAGGTCCTTCTGAAAAATACATTAAATTATAATCAAGAAGACTAAAGACTCGGATTAGACGCCGATTTAAACTCTGATAAACTAAAATGCTCCGTTCTCAGCTGCCATTGAATAGATCGAGCTTTATGAGATTGAGCTAGGTCTTTCTAAATCATGGGGTGCAGACGGTATCCCTCGCGATCATGACCGGCGTCTCTCAGGACTGACAAGGAAATCTGGAAAGTTATCTATCCACTTCCTTCGTGGTCGAACTGGTGTCCTGCCAGGTATCCAAAAGCCTCATTAATTCATGTTGTGGGCCCCTTTGTATTTGTCCAAAGAGGGCCACTTTCTATTTCACTATAATAGCCATCAGTTCCCTCTTGCTCTTAGCTCGCGCCAACACTTTTACGTTGGATGTAAAACTAGTCCGCGGTATTTTAAACATCTTCCGCAATAACCACATCTCGTGGGCTTGCAGTCGGTTACACCCATCGAGATATAATGTATAGAGAAGACGCCACTCATTAGTGCGGTGTTCCATGCAATTGCGGCGCATCCTTCAGTCGCTTGCTAGCTACACTCTGATGAAGCGGTGGCTTAAGCGTGTGATTGTTTACATTTAAAAACGTTCTAAAACTCGTGAATTATGCCATTTTGTGTCTTGAGATATTGCACTAATAATACAAGGAATACGGAGAAAAACAAAGGAATAACTTTTCACCAGTAATTAACTAGATATAATTGTTTTAAAATTAAATACGAACAAAATATTTTAAGACGCCATTGTTGCCTCATTCGACATAGAGTACTTAGAGTAAAACATACAGAAGTGATATTTAGGTAGAATTATCTGACGTTAAATGCACAACGTATTTAACGTATTTAATTGGATAAGGAAAAATAATATGTTGTTAAAAACAGCTTCGTAAATAACCCATAACATTTTTTTTGCAATAATTATATTTAAATTATCATTAAAGTATAATTTAAAAATGGAATATTCGGCTTTTATATTTTATACTTCGATGAATTCTACAAAAAAAACTGAAACTGGTAAAGCTATTGAAGTACTATTTACTCAAAGTGAATTTCCTAATAAAGCTTCGTAGGTATAAAGCTATTTATCCGTTCTGCTTTCTTGTTTGGCGCTTACTCTATAAAAGCGAATCTTTGCAACAGTTCGTTGTCCAAAACGCGTAAGCGCCATGAAAATCACGGCGCTTATGACATTTCGCTCGCGAGGAAACTACAGCTCGAATGCGATAGAGCGCTGCTTGTTAATACTGTTGGATTAGACTACTAATTATTGTTTGGCTGCGCTGCAGCGCTTTTTAGTTTTAATTCAAATATAAACGGAACATATAATTGGTTTTGAGTGGTTCCTCTAGTACGTAGTACGTAATATCTCGATGGTTACACCCCACGTCTCATACACATACAACAGTGTGGACGTAGCATTTCATTACGCGGTGCTTCAAAGGAAATAGGATTTTTGGGTCGCATAAAACCTTGGACATTTTGAAGAAAGATGTTTTTCTAAATAGATGGTCTTTTTTTTCATATAAAACATGGTGCAAATGGAAAGCTGAATCACCTTCACAGGAATTGCTTTTAGGAGTATCAATATGGTACACTACAAATGTGAATCAAAATATGCTCGCCTAAATCACAACTAGCATTTTAAATTTCCTATACTTTCCATAATTTTGCTCATCATCATCATCAGCCCATCGCAGTCCACTGCTAGACATAGGCCTGTCCACTTGCACGCCACTTAGTTCGATCCTCAGCTTGAGGAATTAATTAATTTTGCTCGTATATAAAATACTAACTGACCCGGCTATCTTTGTACCGCCATATTTACGGTGCCCTCCAAAAGTTAGTTGAAATGATCAATAACGTAATTAATGTAAGGAAAATATAATAAAACCAAATAACATCATGGTTTCTAGAACTATCAATTAAAATATAATCAATTTTGAATATTTCTATTATTAAGAGAACCGTAACAACTTTAATAATTAAAATTTATGTCGATTAACAGTGAATTTACGGTGCCAAAAGTTAGTTGAAATTGTTGAAAAATTATTTTAAGGATGTGGATGATGGAGTGTATTTGACAATGTCTTAACTTTTAATATTTTGTATGACCGCCAATATTCTGTAGAACTGCTTTAAGTCGTTTATGCATCGATTCTACAAGATTTTGTAATGTTTTGATCGGTATAGTCGATCATGTTTAAAAAATATTATTTTCAAACAAAATCCTGTTGCGTCTTATGGAAACAGGGATTCTGCAGTCTAATTCTTCCTACAAATTTTCAATGGGGTTAAAGTTGGGTGATATTGAAGTTTATTCCAGTAAGTCCACTTTGTTATCTTCAAAAAATTCTTTGGTTATCCTTGCTGTATGCTTTGGATCGTTATCTTGTTGGAACTTGAAAATCCGACCCAACCCCATTGTTTCAGCAGATTGTTTTAAATTGTCACGCAGCATATTACAATAGATTTGTGCTGTTATCCTGCCTTCAATTATTTGCAGTCGGCCCACACCATACCAAGAAAAACACCCCTAAACTATCACACTCTCACCGCCGTGTTTCACAGCGGGCTACAAGTATTTGTCGTCGTAAGCGTTAACATTACTTTTGCGCCAATAGTTTGCCGACGTCTATTTCCAAATAGTTCGAACTTTGATTCATCCCTAAAAACTACTCTCTTCCAAAAGTCCATTGGCTTATCTGAATATTTACGGGAGAATTCCAACCTTCGTTTTAATGGATCGATGTTAAAAGAGGTTTCTTTCTAGCAACGTGACCTCGTAAATTACCATCATGCAGGCATCGCCTGATAGTAGTTTCAGAAACCGAGGTTTCTGCTTCCTGTAACTGATCTTTGATTTCTCGTATCACAATCTTGGGATTAATGTTACACTGCCGCACTATTTGTCGATCATCAACAGAAGTAGTAGCCTTAGGACGCCTAGAATGTGGCCTACCTGCAAAGACTAGGATAATCTAAACTCTTCTTAATTATTTTTCGCACACCTTCAGGACTAACTTTAAATTATTTTCCCACAGCAATAAAGTTTTTCGATTTTTTGTATTCACACACAATCCTTGTTCTTTCTTCAATTGTTAATTTTCGCCTCGAAGCCATTTTTAATTCAAACCCAATCAAATCACATAACAATATCTTATTATTAAGTTTAAACTACCCACACTACCCTAACAATATTAATAAATGAATTTAAAACCGCGAGAGTATCAGAAATTGTTAAAAAATTAACTAATAACTTCTACTTCAACTGACTTTTGGCGCACTTAATTTAAGTAGTTGTGCACATGAACGTGGATTATTAAAAAAAACAAAATGAATTTTTGGGAATTCTCTTTGGTACGTATTAGAATAGTGTATCCGAACATAAGTAGTAAACAATTCATTTATTGAAACTGCTTAGTTTAGAAATTATGTGACATCATTGTTAAGGTGAATTAATTTCAACTAACTTTTGGAGGGCACTGTACATATCTGTCTCAGATTCCCACAGGCATTGTACAGTCACGGACAAAAAAAACACTTTTCCCGTTATCTTTTCATTTTTCTTGTACACAAATCTTGTCCTAACAATAAAACACATAAGCACATTAAAAAAAGAATTATTTAATTTGGTGCAGCCGATCGGAAGTTATGAGCGTACCTACATACATTTCGGCGATTCATTTATATATATATAGATTTGCCGTTACAGAAGATTAAAATTAAGTTTTCAATGAAGTACATTATCGACCTGACAGAACGGTCCTGCTTTATGTCTATGTGCTTTGATTTATTTATAAGTTAACACAGGGCTGACATTGTGTTCATTGGTCCAAAGATTTTAATATAGTAATTCGTGTACATGAATGACGCCTTATTGATAAGTTTTTTTAAATAAGGATAATAACTGTACAAGTGAAAGATAGAAATACATGTTATTACCTGGGCCGATTTTAGCCTGAAGCTTAAGTCCAAGAACCTTAAGCTTAAGTATGAGGGGTAAGAGGGGTTTGCATAAGTTAAGAATGGTCACCTATCTATAAACTGACCAGGCTAAGATTGCTAACCTCCTCTTACCACTTAGCCCCTAGTCTCTCCTATATAAAGCAAGAGGTGGATATAGAACAAGATGCAAAATTACATCACCCAAGATCTGTTACATATTTTCTTAACCAGAGATAGCGATTATAAAGATGATTTGGAAAGGTGCTTTTGAAATACGAATAAACTGCTAAAAGTTGCAATAGCATAGAAATTGCTCTTTAATAATGCTGCAGTTTCTATTTCAAATACATTTAGCAAATAATTTTTCAAAAGCACAAACTATTTGGCTTGCCGTCCTGTGAGTCCTGTTATAGTCTAGTCAACAAGTTTAAAAACGTGAAAAATAGAGATAAAGGTCCTAAAAATATGAGCGATGGCTCATTCGATTCGGAATCACCTCTAGAAAAATGTTTTTGAAGGATTTTGGTGAAGGTAAAAAATTGCAATTGTTATTAACAAAATAAGATGAAAAAAAAATGATATTTCGTTTTTTGTTAATAACTCGAACTTGGCTCCACTAGTTTAAAATTTATAGGCCAATTATTTATACCTTTCATGCCATTGTTTATGCCAATGGAGATTGGGAAAAAATTTGTTAGTTAACAATTGAATAACTTTTTGAAAAATGGTGTTTTAACTTTTTTTCTTCAGGGCTCGATTCTTTCAAGTGTTAAGAAGATACAAAAAATTTTTAAATCACATTTTATGTTATAAAAAAAATATTTTTATTGCTGAACTCTCTTAAGCGGCGGCGCGCGCATGCCATAACAGCCGCAGCGAGCCCTATTTTCAACGTCAAATTAACATTATAAATAATGGAGATAGAGTTCCGGGAGTAGGACTTTTTTATTGGAAATTTCCTCCTCTTTAACGAGCTTTCAAAATTGTTTAATTGTTAATATTTTTCGAGTTATTAACAAAAAACGAAATATCATTTTTTTTTCATCTTATTTTGTTAATAACAATTGCAATTTTTTACCTGCACCAAAATCCTTCAAAAACATTTTTCTAGAGGTGATTCCGAATCGAATGAGCCATCACTCGTATTTTTTTTTAGGACCTTTATCTCTATTTTTCACGTTTTTGAACTTGTTGACTAGACTATTATATATTTAGCAGTCTTACCCCTCTCCGGCGCTATAGAAAAATGTATAATATATATTACAGCTCTTAGTCAATATTGCAATATTAAAAATGTTTACAATGGAATTGTAGATACTATTGAGAATATGTAGGTAGGTACCTGTAGGTAGTAGAGCCACGCTGATTTCAGCACGAATGGGTCGGCTCGACCGGGGCGGTACTACCCTCGCACAGAAAATCAACGTAAAATGACAGCAGCAGTGCTGTCGTGTTTCGTTGGTGAGTGCGAGACCGGAGGCCCAAATAGTCTAGTCAACAAGTTCCATACTTGTTGACTAGACTAAAAGATGCAGCAGCATCACTAGGCCGCCATGGTGTGGGTCGCCATACTGCATTGTCTGCATTCGCAGTGAGTATGGTGACCACCACTCTTGGATTCTGCTTATGCTTTCCATCAGGAAGAGTAGAGTCATTATGGCGGGCCATACATAAAAAAAAAAAAAAAAAAAATATCTTCTAAGATCTATGCTGATCTGTAAATGTCGTTAATCAGATCAGCATATTAGGCCTTGTTCTAAATTTTCTCATCGCAAAGGGTTTTGAGTGCTTTCTG
Organism: Diaphora mendica; assembly: GCA_949125395.1. Taxonomy (NCBI): domain Eukaryota; kingdom Metazoa; phylum Arthropoda; class Insecta; order Lepidoptera; family Erebidae; genus Diaphora; species Diaphora mendica. The sequence goes on along the minus strand of OX421312.1, from coordinate 29,505,668 downwards.
GAAAATAGCTGGCAGTCTTTCGAAACAAATAATATTATTGTTAATCTTTCTAGGTAATTGTTTTCATACTGGGCAAGGGTAAAAGACAAATGTGAGCTAGGAAAACGAATTACATAGAAAATATCAGGGTTATTGTAAATTTCGGACAGCTGCAGTCGATGTGGTCGGGGTTGTTTCTATGGTTAGAAATGGCACTAGGACAGGGGCATCAACTGGTTACATGCAGTTAAAGGTGAACTTAAAACGCATTCAGGGACTTAGATCTATCCTTGTACCACATATTACCCATGAATTATTTAACAACCGTGGGAGTACTTTGATTTGTCACATATGGGCCGAGTTTGCATGCAATGCCGAAGGCTGTGTTATATTTCACCTATTGAGTAAGTCATCGAAGGTCAATAAAAGAGTGGCCATCGATTATTATACACATCAGGGGATCTCTTTGGTCGTTTGCCCCTTATATATTCCAAACGTGGTTGTGGTCGGCTTTAAGTAGCTTTTAGTACACTACAATACGTCTGAGCTTCGATTTTTTACACGTAGCAACTGCCATCAAACTACATCGCATACCTCGATGTAGATACTTTCATTACTGAGGCCCCATCAGCTAGTTTGAGAATAATGCACACACATTCTAACTGGTTTCACATAGTAAATAATTTGCTAAGCTTTTCCTTCTATTGACGTATATTGTAAACTGAAATAATGTAATCATAGCATGTTTCTTGCAAGAAACAACTTTGTTACAAATACTTTACCGCCGTCTGTTGTCCCCGCAGATTGCAATTAATTGACTATGGGGTGGCTCTTATTTGTAAACTACTCAGCCCCGCCTCTGAGAAAGGCGGAGTCTCTTATGTGCCTTGCTGTTAAATATTTTTTTTTCGACTTAACCTCGAATCAGCTAACAGTATCTGAAATAAAGGAACATCTACGTTGATCAAGGTTGACGCCTGCATTAATAGTGGTGCAATTCTCACAATTTTACAAGCTTTTTATTAACTTGCAATGTATGTATGTGTGTATGCTTGTATGTTCGGGTGGAATCTTGCAACTCAATTTTTAAGCAGATATCTTCAACCGATTTTGCAAGCATATGTATACAGCGTGACAATACAATATTATAATGACATGGAGCTGATCTGATGCGGGAGCTCGAAGGTGGCCATAGGAATTGATAGGAACTCTATACAGAAACGTCGCAACATCATCGAGTCTGGACTCGTTTGATTCGTCTCGAAGCATTCCAGTAAAAGCTTGTTTTTAAAAAGCTTTTTAATTTAATTTATTTATTTTAGGACATACAGCCCACCAACTCATATAATTTCTGCAGTAAGTAAAGTATGCAAGTGTATAGAAGAGCAAATAATTATTAAAAGAAAAACGTATTTCTCAAAAAAATATATTCACACCTCGTCAATTATCTATATCTATACAAAGAAATGAAATTAAAGTGTCTGTTTGTAATTTCAAATTAACAGCTTTTCACTAAATGCAAATTAAAGTATATACGATTATTTACATCAAAAAATCTATTGTCTGTCTCATCTGTCTGTCTGTTTGTTCCGGCTAATCTCTAGAACAGCTGGACCGATTTTGACGAGAATTTCACTGATAGGTAGCTGATGACGAAAGGAGTAACTTTGGCTACTTTTTTTAGATTTGCTTCGCCCTAAGGAGTTCAGCTAGTGTCTAATATAATATATGTGTCCAATAAAATCCTAAATAGCTACATTATTTTTTGTGTCTATACTTATATAATTAATATCTACAAGAACATTAAATTACCATAATTTAATGTTCCCGTAGATATTAATATAATATTTTTTTAAATAAAGTTGAGAATGATTTCGTTGGTAAAAAGCTACATTTGCAGTTCATTAAAAATAAATACTTTCGTAGCATACTAGCATACTGAAGTAGTTGTGATTTAGTTTGAACATGAAAACAATTAAGTACGTCATTCAAAAAGTTTAAATAGTTTATAGTTGACTTTTAAATATATGGTAAATTTTAGAGGCAATATGAATGTGATAGTTGAAAACTATACATTCAGAGCTTAAAACACGTCGCACACTTGTTGTACAAACTAATTGGATCATATTTTAATAGCTTTAAATGTTTTCAAACTTTGATGATCAGTATAGCATAAAATTTGTCAATAGTATCTACTATCTACTATACTTTAATACACAATCATGCCCAAATACGCTAGATTTAAGAAGACCAAAATTGCTCAGAGTCGCGTGCAGTGGGAGAGACCCATGCGCTCCCACACATTACTGCGAAGTCGCAACGCATCGCAAATATCTGCGAGCTCGCACGAATGCACCGCAAGAACTTCACGCGGCATCGCAGTTATGTGTGAGAGCCCTATGTTCGGCAGTGGACTAGTGGACTGTAATATTCTGATGATACACACATAATATAAGATCTCTGTAGATTTTTCAGCCTTTGTAGAATAACGAGGAGGACCGATTTATGCACGCCTCGGCAAATACGCAAAGCTTTGCCTGTGTACCTACACATTATTTATCAATTTATCAATATATATAAAAATCAATGCCACTTTTCGTTGTAATTTTATAACTCAAGAACGGGCTCACCTATCCAAACCAAATGTTTTTGTTGTAGGCTTTGTTCGGACTATTTAGTAGATGGTTTATGTGAAGTTTGCACAAAATCGGTCGAGCGGTTCTTCATTTATCACATTTTTTGTAACAAATGAACGGGCAATAGGAGACGTAAACGACGTTGCGTGGGTCAGCTAGTGCATTATAGAAATTTATTTGAATAATAACAAACCTTAAATAGTCTTTCCATTGTTATTCGCAATAACCTCACCTTTACCTTCCAAGTTAAATCACGTTCTGGCAATTTCCTTGTGCAGATAATTATCTGTATTAACACTATTTATTCCATTCAAACTCAAAAAACGGTACAATATGTCTAGACGATGTGATGATAAATATGCCTATGTTATGGGATACAATGAATATGCTTAAGCTTTAAACGCGATTGAAAATATTTAGAAAAGATTTATTGTCATTGAAAAACGTATGTAGATTACAAACCGTCATAGTTGTTTTATCACACTATATTATAAAGGCGAAAGTTTGTTACTTCTTTACGCTCAAACGGCTGGAGCAATTTTGATAAAATTTAGCACACAGATAGTTTATAACCTAGATTAACACATAATAGAATACTTCTATCCCGATATTCCTACGGGTTCGAGACTAACGCGGGTAAAACCGCGGGGCGCTGCTAGTCCTACTAATATTATAAACGCGAAAGTTTGTAAGTATGGATGGATGTTTGTTACTCTTTCACGCAAAAACTACTGAACGGATTTGGATGAAACTTTACAGTAATATAGCTTATACATCAGAATAACACATAGGCTATTATTTCCCGCGATAACCGACACACACGCAAGCGAAGCCGCGGGCAACAACTAGTTTTAAATAAGGAAAAGACTTCCAACCAGAATGCGAACCCCGCGACCTCTTTGGAATTCGTCCAACTACATTGCCAGCCTCTCCATTCTTATCCAAATTGTACTAGTAGTAGATTCATTTACTTATTCCATGAAATGAATTGTTAGAATGTGGGAAAATGAGTGGATATAAAGCCTATATCACATCAACGGCCTTTAACCGTCCAGAGACACAGGTCTCTCTTTATGAGGTTTTGGGCTACTATAGCCAATGATATTTTAAAACCATAGATATGTTACGTACGTAATAATTTACGCTGAAATCTTTGCCGTGCTGTCAAACTGTGCTGTAAAACTGCATGCATTGACAAATTTCACTGATGCATAGTACGAAAGATACGAAGCAGCACGTAAGAGAAAAATATAGCTATATTTCGTTATCACATTGCAAATGTATTCTTTAATTTCATTACGTACTGTAATTGCGAGATTAGTCAATTGGATGGTATTCGAGTCTTCACTTTGCGGGCGCTGATAACATATCTGCTTTTTTATATATAATATCATTGACTATAGCACTCTGGTCAGATGTGTTGATATATGTTTATATCAAGCTTGGTCTGGAGGTGTTAATAACAGCAGTTCCCGGATCCCTCCCGTCTCAGGCGCAGAGTGTCACACCGTGTGGTTTTAGTCGGTTCGAGGTCGACACACCGCTCTGCCGCAAACCCCGGTGGGGTGACAGTCCGAGGGGATTTCCACACGTAAAAAAAAAGGGTTTAAAAAAGTTTTCCTTCTCTTCGCAGTGATGATAACTTTCACAATTTTTCTCCTCTAGTTATCTCTTATAACATTCATGTGATGAATAGAGGTAGTGATACGGACAATAGGTAACCTAGGTAAGCTTTGAAAGTTAGCAACACCCATATCAAATATGTGAAAGGTGGATTACGTTGGGAAAATTTATTCTGATCTTGCTCTAGTTACTCGCTTCTCTGCATCACCCAATAATACTGATATTTTTAAACGACTTCAAAAAAAGGAGGAGGTTTCTCAATTCGACCAAATTTTTTTTTTTTTTATGTGTGTTCGGGGATAACTTCGTCGTTTATGAACCGATTTTGAGGATTCTTTTTTTAATGGAAAGGAGATATCCCAACGGTGGTACCATGATAAGGACACTAAGATCTGATGATGGCATCCAAGAGAAATCGAGTCGAACCTTGAAGTCGGTTTTTATTTTGTAAAAAAATTATTTATGTCCAGTGTACGGTTCTGATAGCCAAAAAGGAATGATTAAAGTGTATACATTAGTCACCACGGACAATGCCATATTTATACTTTAACTTTACATGTAAACAATCTATATCTATACTTATAATAAAAATGTAACAGGTCCAATTCTGTACATTAAAGATATTTTGAAATTTTTTTTTGGAGTGCTCTCTATAATACATACTGAAGCCAAAACTATATTATTTTTCATTTTTGTCTGTCTGTATCATGGCCGCGCATCACGCCGGAAGTACTGAACGGATTCAAATGAAACTTGGCATGATTTGAGTTCATACTACGAGGTAGGACATAGGACACTTTTTATCCCGAAATTCAGCACGGTTTCCTGCAGAGAGGGGACGAAAGTCAAAATATGTACTTAGTTGTAATTCAATAACACATACTCCGATTTAATTCATTCTTTTTTGCTAGAATGCTTTTTTGTCCGGGACTGTACACTGCCTGTGGGAAGCTGAGACAGATATGTAAATATGGCGGTATGAAGTTCGTCGGGTCAGCTAGTATAAAATAAAATATATATTGTATCACTATCCTTTAAATACCTAGTCTTAAAAAACCTTCAAAACAGGAACTTTTCATAAGTTCTTACCTGAGCTGTGCAATTTTATAAAACGCGTTTTCTCTTTTTGTGCAGTACGCAATAAAGTATTTAGCAAGGGCGTAGCGTAGCGTTGTTTTAGGGTAGAGCATAACCAAGAAATTGTGAAAAAATATCGTAATATTTGTTATAGAATAAACTTGCAAGGATTCGGGCTATATTTGTTTTTTTTTATGTCAGATCGGGCGAACGAGCTGAAACAAACTGTTTAAACTTGAATCAACATTTTTCGGTAAATCAGTAGTATAGGAGGTAGGTACCTAAGAAAATTATTAACTCTAAAATAACGGTTGAAACCACGAAGCAAATACAAAGAGGAGATGCCTTAATGAAAATTTTGTATGAAACAATGCGTGACAATTTGCGGGGGTGAGGGGGGGTTACTTTTCCCTTTGCCATCTACCAATCAATAGCAAAACTACTTGCATCGTTACATGTTGATGTTGCTATGTAGTTTAGCTATTTGACACTAAGCGTACGATGTAAGGGACATACAGGGACGTACTCAGAATTTTCTTATCAGGTAGTTATTTTTTTAAAGTCAATTTTGTAAATTATTTTGATGCATGTATCGCAAAAATGTTATTAGTAAGAAACATCGTACATAACATCTATACTATTATCTATAGCTATATATCATCACGCTTAGACCAATAGGAGTGGAGCACCAATGAAGAATGTTGCGAAAACGGGGGAAAATTATAACGCTACGGGAAATAGGAGACGTAAACGAAGTTGCGTGGGTCAGCTAGTATAGTATAAAAGTGAAAGTTTGTGTGTTCTTTATATCTTCCCCGTAACCTTGGTGATGTATTTGATTTATTACTTATTTAAATATGTCACCGTAAGATTATAAAAACCGTTAGATTATAATCTACCTAGCGAGATTGCCAACTATCGATAGATTGTCAACTGTGATATACTACTTACGCGCGTCAAATTGTCAACTTTCCCTGATTGTTCGGTTTTATAGTAGGCCGATCAATGCCCATAGAGATAGTTTAGGTTATTACTTTTTTGATTAATCACAAATTATTTTTTCTGCCACAGCAACTTTATATAACTAATCATATAGCTATGAGGTATTTTCAACATGAAATCAATTTACAATCCCAGAAATACTTTTCATTTGGCATCAAAGACAAATTAACAAACAAATATGGCGGTGCGGGGACATATGCTGTTCAACCAATCAGCGCGCGACTTGCGATTCGTAGATACCATTTTACAATCTCGCGAGATAGATTACAATCTAACGGTTTTGACAATCTGACGGTAACATATATATTAAAGAGAGAGAACAAGAACAAAGAAATATAGTACAACAATAAACACATACAATAAAGAGAACAATAACATACAAGTAGGAGTATAATACAAAAAAAATAAATGTTTCTACAAATTAGTTTTTCATTTATTATATTTTCAAATTCTTTAGTTTTCGTTTGATTAATTTCGTTGTGGATTCCGAGAAAGTTCAATTTTCCTGGGATTCCTGGGATAGAATTTTAGTTAGTTAGAAAACCTATCAAATAATCAGTATAAGTAAAATTTGTTTCATTTTCAAGTACTTTAAATTCTAGATTAATATAGATATAATTTGAATATAGATAAAAAAATTAATTCTAATTACGACCCTGTCTCTTTGTTCTGTTGATGTTTGTTTTCCTAGTTGACGATAGACGTCAGTGTTCACAAAATGATTACAAAAAATACAAAAAATAATACTTTTTCGATTAAAAATTCTTTAGGCAAGAATGCAGAACATATTTCAATATTTTTTATGATTTACTTTATAAATACTCAGCTCTACGAACCTTTGTATTTTTATTTCCCATCACACAAAGTTTTTCCATCTAGTGGCGAATAGATTTAACTATATTTCAACAACACACTGAGAGATTTTTCTAGAACTATTTTAAAGAAATTAAGTATAAAATTACTTACAAATGAAATATTATGCCATTCATGGCACCAGAACGTCTATCCAAGTTATTTGTACAAGATAAAACACAACACTTCATCTTTTACGTAATTGTACCGAGAATATTCAAGGATTGCGATTTTTCGATAAAGTTCTAGAATATTGACGTTGACAGTCTAATTTGTAAGTCGCGATAACTGCGATGACGTCGGGACCTGTATTTTGTCACGGGACCTATGCGCTTATGCCATCTCCTCTTTGTATTTGCTTCGTGGTTGAAACATTGGTAGTTAGGTTGCCGAGTGATTGGCGTAGGGATAGGATGTGTTAATAACAGCAGTTCCCGGATCCCTCCCGTCTCAGGCGCAGAGTGGCACACCGTGTGATTTTAGTCGGTTCTATTTCGACACACCGCCCCGCCGCAAACCCCGGTGGGGTGACAGTCCATGGAGGTTTCCACACGTATTATTGTTTTTAGGTTTCGGTAAATGTATAAAAAAGATTAGTTTTAGAGCATCCATAAAGGGTTAAGCACTTCACTAAGCAGAGGTGGTGAAAACCTACACTCAATTTCTATTTCGTTAAAATATATTGGTACAATACTATATTGATATTGTTTTTGATAAATAACTTATAGTTAAAACAAACTAAACACGTTCAAATAGCCAACCAAACATAGAATATACTCGTAGTAGAAGATAATGCATGGGACGGCTCGACCGGAGTGATAACCTCACAGAAAACCGGTGTGAAACGGCGCTTGCGCTTTGTTTCACAGAGTGAGTGAGGATACCGGAGGCACATAAATAAGTAATAGATTTAAAAAAAAAACTATGAAATCAAACTTCAACATAACCTGCGTAAAGGTCAACAAATTAAATAAGCTTTATTAATTGAAATTAAAAATATAAACTGTCCAAACATAATCAAATCAAGCAGTTTACTATCAAATCATTATTTAGGTGTTGTAGTTCTTAGTTTTCAGTCATATTGTACTTGAATACTTGTGCAAATTAGAAAACTGTTCAGACGTTTTGAACTACACACATCAAAAGTGTCTAGGGATCAAGCATTTTTATGCGGATTTCTTGAGATTGAGATGTGGCTTTGGCCCTGGCCTGCTCAGTCGCCAGACTTGAACCCGATTGAGCATGCATGGGATATGCTACAGAGAAGAGCTCTGCCGAATATGGAGAGTATCCAGTCCCAAGAAGACCTTTTTTTGTTGTTGCAACGAACATGGGCGGCCATTCCACAGCGTGATTTGGATGAACTCATTTTGAGTATGCCAAACCGATGTTCTTGTGTTAGTGTTCGCGGTAGAAACACGGATTATTAATTGTTTAAGTTACCTAATAAAATTTTAAAGAAAACTGTTATTTCAGTCTTTTTTTCGAACTTTAATGTTAGTGGTTCAAATGTCAAAAATCCTTTTATTAAGAAAATGGCAAATTTCTTTATTAATGCAAAGGTGACTTGGTTTATCGTTACTGTGACAAACGAAAACAATTTATTTGATGAATCCTTAAAAAATTTTTTAATTAATATCAATCAGGAGAAAAGTTATTGCAAAAATATATGTTGATCCCTAGACACATATGTTGATCCCTAGACACTTTTGATGTGTGTACTTTAAAAAATTTCGTTACATCGGATACAGATCAAACTAATGACCAGCGATGTAGAAATTGTGCTACCTGGTCGAAGCCATTGAGACACCATATTGGTGAAATGTTTACAACATGCCTGTATTCATTTGAAGCTGAATATAATGATGAAATATAAAGATTTAGAATTTTAGTGCAAAAGTCGGGCCTAAGGTATTTTTGGTACAAAAAAGTATCTATTTCTACCAGGGTTGATAAAAAACATGATATTTAAAAAAATCATAAATAGGGATTAGTTTGATTTCAATCAAATTTTGTTGATTTTTATACTTTCTTGTCTTTTATATTACTGTAAGGTCAGTTATTTATTAAATGACAACAATTATTTTTTTAATTTAATTATTCATACAATTAAAAGATAATTTTTAACTTTAGTATTGAAAAATAACAAGGAAAGTAGAAACCTAGCAACTCATTAAAGTACATATTTTAATTCTTTTCAGATGAGAACACTATCTGAAATCGAACACTTATCGCTTTGCATTGAATTTGAATAGCAAAATGATTTCTAAAATATTTGATATCTTTTAGAACATGTCCTGTAGCTTTTGCAATCCCGGAACTGTGTTGGTAATCGCTCGCTCGCACGGCATTGTGCACGTGTGCGCGCCGTAGTCTATGTCGGGGGAAGTCCCTAGACAATTTTTGCCCGACTTGGTTGCAGTAAAAATTTAATGATTTAAATCATTGATTTTAATAAGAAAAACATTTGATTAAAATCAGGATTTAAATCATATCAACCCTGATTTCTACCAAGTCTATGCGTGCCTACTCATTATGTTGTTAATGAACGTTGCTATAGCCGCTTACGCAACATTATTCCAGGTGTATAAGTTGACCTATATAACATACCTTCTCTGAGATAATCATCGTTTCCTATTGGATGAGCACGATTATAACTATTAATAGTTTGGGCATTGCTTATCTTTGATCCATAGCCGAGAAGCTTAGGTGCGTCTTGTTACCCACTAATCGGGCACTAAGTCCGCCTTTGTGCGTGAACATTAAAGTGTATATGTATGTAGTGTGAATGATATACGGCTTGCTGCTTTAACATTTATGATGCGGGGCAACTGTTGTATGTTCTATATGTTCTAGTTTTATTCTGAACTAGCTAAACCCCGCGGTATTACCCGCGGCTATTGTCGTACCGCGGGTAAAGCCGCGGGGCGAAACTAGTTTAAAAAGTGGCCTCAGTTACTCCTTACATCAACAGCTACCTATCTGTGAAAGTCCCGTCAAATTCGGTCCAGCCGTTCCAGAGATTAGCCGGAACAAACAGACAGATAGACAAAAATTGTAAAAAAAAATATTTTGGTATATGTACCGTGTTTTAATGTTACAAACAGACACTCCAATTTATTTATTTGTATAGATATGTTATAATATACAAGGTAGATATGACGATACTACAATAAACAAAACCGTGGGCTATTTAAACTTATTGGTTTACTTTGGGATTGTTTAAATTATCCGAAAACGAATATTAAAAAAATCTAAATTTAAAACCAATAAGGACACCATTTGTAATTTAAGTTCACTAACCTGAGTGGCCGCGGCGCGGTCAGGGCCGTAAAATAGGTACCTAAAGCACCGAACGACGCGCGACGTAAGTTTTTTTTTTTTTTTATTGAATAAGGGGCAAACGAACAGACGTATCACCTGATGGTAAGTGATTACCGCCGCTCATGGACACCTGCAACACCAGAGGCGTCACAAGTGCGTTGCCGGCCTTTTTAGAAGGAGTACGCTCTTTTCTTGAAGGTTTGAAGGTCGTATTGGTCCGGGAATACCGCAGGCGACAGTTCATTCCACAGTTTTGTTGTGCGAGGCAGTAAGTTCCTAGAGAACCGCACAGTTGTGGACTGCCAACCATCTAAGTGATGGGGATGAAATTGCTGTCGCGTAGGACGATGGCGGAAAAAGGCGGCAGGAATCAGCCCGAACAATTCCTCGGAGCACTCCCCATAGTAAATGCGGTAGAAGATGCAAAGCGAAGCCACATCTTTACGCAGCGCCAAAGAGTCCAGCCGAATTGAAGATTCCTGGCAGTCGACGATTCGAGTCGCTCTCCGTTGAATGCGGTCCAGAGGGAGGAGCTGGTACTGGGGTGCCCCCGCCCAAAGATGATGACAGTATTCCATATGTGGCCGAACCTGCGCCTTATTAAGAAGAAAGCGGTGGGCCGGAGTGAAATACTGTCTCGATCTGTTGAGCACGCCAAGCTTCTTCGAGGCCAATTTGGCCTTATCCTCCAAATGGCCACGGAACTGGACTTCGCTCGATATCTCGACACCAAGTATTCCAATGTTGGCTGAGGCTGATAGGGGAGTGTCTTGAAACCGAGGGCATACGACCCACGGCAGTTTTTTAGCGGTGAACGCGCAAATTTGTGTCTTGGTGGGGTTAAAGTGGACTAAATTGAGTCTACCCCAATCTGAGACCTTTTCTAAAGAGGTCTCAATTTGGGACACAAGTTTGTTTCGACTCTCAATGACGTTTTCCCGAGAAATATTAGCGCGGCCGGTGTAGAGAGCATCGCCTGTACTGTCATCCGTATAGCAATGAATGCCGCTAGTTTGCAGCATGTCATTGATATGCAGGAGGAATAGAGTAGGCGATAGCACACAACCTTGCGGGACACCAGCATTCACAGGTATAGAGTCAGAGCATTCACCGTCGACTACGACCTTTATGCTTCTACCTGCTAAAAAGCTGGTTACCCATTCGCATAGTTTCTCGGGAAGCCCATAGGAAGGGAGCTTCGAAAGAAGCGCTTTGTGCCAGACCCGATCGAAGGCTTTCGCAATGTCCAAACTAACTGCCAAGGCTTCCCCCTTAGTCTCAATCGCCTATGCCCAGCGATGTGTCAGGTAAGCCAGAAGATCACCAGCTGATCGACCCTTACGGAAACCGTATTGCTGGTTGCTAAGCAGATGATGATCCTCTAGGTACCGCAGGAGTTGATGATTGATGATGGACTCCATTATTTTCGAGAAGAGGGAAGTTATGGCTATCGGCCTGTAGTTAGATGGATTTGAGCGGTCGCCTTTTTTAGGGATCGGGTGGACCATACATTTTTACTGAGATGTAGAGTTTGTGAAGTTAGGATTGGTAGAGTTAGGGCGTCTAGAATCAGAAGCTTGTCTCTACATGAGATCCGATATCTTTTTCACAGGGTAAGCCATATGCAGTCGTCTTGGCAATTTTATCCGTGAAAATGTTTTTGGTGAGATTTAATTTCTTTTTGCAAGTTTCTTAAGGCAGTATTTTTTTTGTTTTTTTTTCGGTGTATTTCTTGTACATCTTTTTTCTTTCGAAAAAGTTCGTATATCAAAAATAAAACCTCTAGCATTAAAATTAGTGAAAGTCTCATACCAAACTTCCACTCCCCAATTTTGGGGGTTGGGGGGCAAAAGTAATAAAAGGGGTTTATGAATTTTTTTGTTGTTTGTTTATAGCACTTTAGGAAGTAATCTAACAGTTTTGATGATCATCAGTGTGTCAGTGACGAAATCGGTGTTTTTTAGGTATCAATAAAATCGAAAGTATCAGAGCTATGCAATTGAAACTTTGTATGTTTAATTAGTCTATTATTGACATCATATCCTGAGAATTTGGACGAACTGGTATATCGGAAACCCAAGTTACGAGGTTTCAAAAAAACGACGAAAAACTTCGACAAGAGCTAGGTAGTGCCCTTGCGCTTCGGTTGGCTCGTCTTGGCGGGGGCACGCTCGTGCCCCCAGATTAATGCTGAAATTATATTCACCAATACATATATATAATATTGTCTATATAATGTTAACCTCATGAAATACTTGATTATTGATCGAGTGTTAAAAGGTTACCGTGTCTATTTGTTCAGATTAAAGTTATGATATCTTATATATCTCATAATCTTTCGACTATAATTACATCGCAGGTCATACCTTAACCACGGCGAGTCGACGGAGTGACCTAGTATTTAGAGCCATTTAATACAATGTGATTATTGTCAAATCCGCTATATTAACAAGTTAATCGCTTGTCGCTCTGTACACGACCTCGTTCTATTAACTATAGCTTTATCTTATAGTTACCATATAAGGTCGACTACTTAGTTTTACACTTCGCTAAGGTGTTGCGTGTGCGCAATCACATAGAGAAATATTGCTCGCAGAAATTTCCAATATGTGCTCGAACATATTATGACTCTAGAATATTGTCAAAGTGGCTAAACTAAAGAGTATCAACGGTAATCAAATTCAATTAAACTAAATTGACAATTGACATATAATAATGGTGTAGTATCCCAGCGGCCCAAAATTGTGGAGTAACCTCAACATGGTTTTCTCCATGAAAATGTTTTTATATCTCGAATAACGGAATGCAATGTTAACAATTGTGCAATAAACTAAATTATACAAAAAAAGTTATTTAATTTACATATGAAAAACTTTAATTAGACTTATTTTCTACTAAGCACCTGCACTCGCACTAAGCAAAGTGAATATACGCCTTAAAACTAACTGAATCTACCAAAATGTTCCACTTTTATCAATAAAGCCTTAAAGCGAAAGTTAATCGGGTTTAAGGTTTTCAGGGTGTTGTTATAGGGAAATAAAGCAGAACTTCCAACGGACCATGAATTTTGAACGCCTCATGAGTCGAGACTCATGAGGCGTTCAAAATTCATGGTCAAATTCATCGAAGTAATTTCTGTAAGCTTCTGAACTTACTTGATTTGGAATTTTGGTCTATACTGTCTATCTATATAATTATTGTTTACTAATTTTTTTTTAAATTTAATTATTGGTTAGGATGTTAAGGTAAACGGAGATTTGTATATTATGCATATTTAACAAAATATAGCGATTTTTATGTATAATATGATTATTCATTACAAAGTGTTTGTAAAGTAGTGTGAAAAGCTAACATTACGTTCGATTACATCAAGTAGGTATGTTTGTTGACCTGTGGGGGGTCCAGCAAATATATATATTTATATAATAACCTTATGAATTATGCTGGCCATTCTATCTCCTTGTGCTCCAGTTATTGTTATACTTTTAGACGTAGATACCGTCAGACGAGTACTTTGCGTTTAGCACAATATTTACATACAAGCGTCAAAAAATTATTTCGCATTATCGCCTAAAAAGTAAAAAGGGTTATTAATAAATAATAAATAATTCGGACATCTATACACAACGCGATCTAGTCCCAAGCTAAGCAGAGCTTATGTTATGGGTACTAGACAAGTGATATAAATATGTACATAAATACTTTTTTTTTGTAAATACATACATATTATACATAGAAAACACCCAAACTCCGAAACAAATATTATTTAATTAGTTTTCCGTACTGTGAGTAGTCAACAAAATTGTACAATAAATGTCAGTTCATATTTTTCTAGTCTTGTTCTAGTAGGTATAGCAGAGCGAATGACTAAGAGTTTATAGGCTGTGAGTGTATATATGCATGTTTACTATTAGTTCATGTCCTCGATTGAGTTCATTCGTTTATAATCAGTCAGTTTTGAACCTTTATTGGTTAATAAAATATAATGTTATTTGTACTAACTTTCACATTCCATTATACATAATTATTACTAGCGAATGGGAATTAATCATACTAATATGTACAATGTACTTTATAACCTGTCTGATCGTGGTGACAGCCGGGATGATGCTGGTCCGCTTCTGATCAAACCAGCAGCAGTCTTGGTTGAAACTGGTCAAAGCTAATGAAAATAGTTTACGAGTACGTACGTAAAAATACAAACGTTGCTCCACTAACAGCGTTGCTGCGACCTGAAAAAATTCTCCATTTCTAAGAGCTGAATGTACAAACACCAGCTGTGACTAGATTTCTGTTAATCTTTTGTTTACTTGTTAACCTACTTTAATACAAAACAAGTAATTAGTGCATACTTGTCTCCTCCGCTGATAGTGTAACTTTTTTCTTTAAATATGATAATACAAATATGGGTCATGTTTAACATTTCCGTGATGTTAAGTGATGATGTAGTCTATGATAGAACTATCTTATCTGGAAGATTACAACAAAAATTGTCAACCATACACTCCGGTGAGGCAGCACGTATATTACATATATATAACGCATTTTTGTAATTAGGTGTTTAATTGGTGATCTCTTGGGTGTAAGAGTAATACACTTGGGTAGTGTACAACTGTAGACTACTGAAATACTAATCAGTGTATCAGTAGATGTTTAATTTGAATTTAAAAAGTAATTTAAAAACTATTAAAAAAGAGTTAATGATTTTCAAATTGAATAGATTTTTCGCGACCAGGATAGATAAATAAGATTAGGATAGATTCGATATTAGAGAACACTTGATCAAGTCATCTTTCGATAGCAATAAAACTAAATCAAATTTTATCTTTCTTTTTTAAAGAATACCACAAACAGACACAGCGAAATTCAGATTCAGTTTTTGCTTCAGAAGTTATTGAATAACAGCTTGTCTTTAAGTATGTGTGAGTGGCATTGGTAGCGACCGAGTTTAGTTTAAAATATTATTCATATCGTGTGTTCATTACCTAAAAAACTGCGAATTGCGTACAATAATCTTAATGATAACATCATTGGCATGATAAGAGATACGAAAAATAACGTGATTTAGATGTGTCTGCACTACCTCTGAATCACATTTGTTTTTATCTCTTCCGACGCTAATTGAACGGTCAATTAAGATTTTAATACATTATTGAACAGGAAGGGCTTGTATATTAGTAGGGGTTGATTAGGTGGTTAATATAACTAAAACTTACGTCTTTATTGATGTAACTTGAACTATTTCTCACAACTATAAATCTTTCAGATGATCTTTGTAAAAGATGAACCGAACGACTACAACAAATATCAACTTAAACTTATACCGTGGCAGAGCCATGCTTAGACATGAATAACCTGGCTCGACCGGAGTGATACCACGGCCTCAGATAAAACCGGTGTGAAATAGCGCTTGCGCTGTGTTTCACCGAGTGAGTGAGGATACCGGAGGCCCATACCCCAACCCTTCCCCCCATCCCCCTCCCAATCTCCAAAAGGCCGGAAACGCCCTTGTAACGCCTCTTATATTGCAGGTGTCCACGGACGACGGTAATCGCTTACCATCAGGTGATGCTTCTGCTCGTTTGCCCCATATTCCATAAAAAAACTCTTTATTACAGATTTCGATATATAAGTACCCTAGTCATTTGTAGCGTATGTGGTTGAGTAATGACCACCCCGATCGGCGCATTCACCCACAAAGGCAACTCAAACCGCGAAACTACTGAAATAATCCCAAATCGTGCATTTAAATGAAATACACGAGTACACTCAGAGAGTTTGCTAAAATCATTGTTCTGGAAAAATCTTTGTATTATTTCAATATATTGCAAGACAAAACCACGGCATTGTAGTCAACAATATAAAAATAATTAAATAAATTGCTTTGACTAACTGCACTAATTAATTAATTAAAAAGCACTCAAATATTATTAATTTAATTAATAACCAACGAGAAACGAATGAGTTTGTTATTGTTTCATTAAAAGATTACGTTAAAAACTACAATGTTGTTTATTAAATGAGCAGCATTAAGAAAAATAGTAAATTTTCAAGTGTTGACAGATACCTGTCAATAGTATAGGTTACAATACCACTACATAAAAAGTACAAATTATTAAAAATAAAAAACCCGACTGCATCAATATTTAACAATAAAAACATATTATTTTGATACCACACTAGATGTATTTTGAAAACATTAATTATTTTTTATATTACATTTTGGCGCCAATAGCCTTTTTTTTTTCTTTTTATGTACCCCGTGTCACTCACGGCTAAGACGAATCTATTGACACCACTCACATAAAAATACGACAAGCCGTTTAAAGGTTAAAGGGCGTGTCAAAGAAATATACATACATACATACACTCGAAAAACATAACCCTCCTTTCGCAGTCGGGTAAATAGTAGTAAGATGAAAACTAAAACAAAATAAAAGCACGTAATATGCAAGATATATCCTAATATGAATATTAATTATGTTAGAAACTCACTTTATATTGTAATTTTTTTGATCAATCTTAAGTGCCATTAAGTCACAGACGAGTTATGTGATTTTGATGTACCTAAAGCTAAAATTTCTATTTAGGGTAAATTCAAGATATTTATTATTTCACAGATATACGCCTACTTTTATATAACCATATTAAAAACAATGAAGAAACTTTTAGAACGTTTACATCAGAAGGGACATAAAGATGAGAGAGAACACTTATCTGATCTCTTTGAGAATCCACGTGTATTTCATTAGTTACTATGGCGGTCAGAGTAATATGAAATTGTTTTCAAAGTACTTTCTTTCTTCATTATGTCAATGTAAGATGTGTTTTTGAGTAAATCTATTTACACTAATTTAGAAATTATAGCCAGGTACTTTGAGGAAGAAATTAAAAGCAGTTGAGAGAAAAATAAGACACCGTGGTTGCATCTTAACAATTGTATACAAAGTTTAAAGTAAATACATAACTGCGTCGCTTGTTCTCGCCGACCTTTTACTTAATTGCCTCACTCAGCCACACTTTAGTGCTAGGTATAATGAGGCGCCTCAATTTACATGTAACACGTTTTCTATCAAAATAATAATTTGATTCTCTTTTCGCTTGTAGAAAACGGTAAAACTGATATATCGGCACTCAAAAACTCATTCATCTTCATAGCGCATGTCTTTGAAATGTGTTTTTAGTGACGAGTATCTATCCGTACCTATTTCTCGTTTTGGTAACTGAACTTATGCAGCATTGAGCATTGCGGTGTATTTAATTCACTTGAAAACTAGATGTTATGAAATTATGCATATTCCGAAATGCAAATTGCATGCCTAAATGATTGATAGGTGCCCTTGGTCTGTTCGTGGGATCGCAATTTAATTCCATCTAACTGTAGTTGGAATTAAATTACGATGGAACTTGTTAGAATTTGTAATGACCTATTCTAATGTATGACACAGAGGCTATGTGGTATGAATAATGTACAGTTATTTCTAATCAAATATGAAACTAACGGCTTAAGTTACTACTTAGTTATTTATATCTGCTGCTTAGATTAGCGTATTAGCCAGAGCTAATATAGGTCGCCACGTACGATAATATCTGAGGAAGACAGGTGATGCCTTCGCCTACTTTTACAGTCCCTTTGCCGTCGTAAACGTGAGTGCCATAAACAGCGTTAGCTTGCGTAGGTTAAAGTGTGGTCTATTACTTAAATCTTTAGTTCATAGCCACCGATTAATTCTAAATTATGGGATAGAATTCATACCTATTTATAAAAAATAATGCACGTGTTTACATTTTACAAAGTGAGGCAATAAAAGAAACTATAATAAGCGTAACATTAAATTGTAACATTGCGTCGTTGATAAGATTTTACGTAATCGTGAATTATTTAGATAATGTTTACAATTAAGTTAATCAAATCGCTACTGTATCACAGGTATAGGCACTATCTCTATAAAACACGGCGCTATCATCGATTCGTAACGAGTTTGTATAATAACACGACATTAGAGCAAGGCTGATCTGTGTTAGTCGATGTAGAATATTAAACTTGTTTAGTTGTACATTATACTAAACCATAAAATTACGACGGCTAAAAAGAAACGATTATATTGTTTATTGTTTTAAAAAGGAACATCACATGTAGCAAATGAAGAATAATGTGAGATCTTAAAATCTTACCCTGAGAGCCACGCTTCGGCATGAATGGGCCGAGTCGACCGCAGTACCACGGCCTCACAGAAAACCGGTGTGAAGTAGTGCTTGCGTTGTGTTTCACCGAGTGAGTGAGGATATCGGAGGCCCAAACCCGAATCCCCTTAAAATATACATATAATAATTATGTGCAGATCATACAACCATTTGGTCCGATCCGGGAATCGAACCCGAGACCTCAAGCACAGCAGTAGCATAGTAGTTAATTTTATATAAGTAATTAGTATTAAAGTAGGAAATTGATAGAAATTTCACTATTGTATACTTCATTCAGCTACAGTACCTACGGCAATAGGTTGATTTGATACTATTAATTTTTACCTACTCGATGCTATATTATCAGTTTAAAGATTCAAGAAAGAAGAATGATTGTCAAGTAAGAAATGAAAACATGATTTCCGCCCTTGTGTTTGATCGCTATAAATTATAGTTCCCCCGGTTTAGAACCATCTTGAACAGATTAACTATGAATATGGCAAAAGCCTCATCAATATTGATCCATTTGTTTTGAAACTACACTCTCATGGCAAAATTATAACAAGCTCTTAAGCTTTTTGATAGGTATACTATCAGAAAGGCATTTTGATTAGCATTCGAATGCTTTGTGATTTCAGAAATTAATAACTTATCACTTGAAAGTACCTAATTCGCATGTTTTAATCGTATTGAGGATTACAACAATATAAAATGCAGCGGCGTTCATTGACAGTGGATTATTGACTTTTGTGTTCTTCTCCATTCCAGATATTAGCCATAGCAGCTATATCTTCTCTCACAAATTATATCCATTTTTCTTTGGTCTTTATCTACTCTCGTCAATGCCAATTTTCCTACCAATTTTTTATTGTTGTTGGCGTGATTGAGTAACAAACTTTCCAACATCAATCCTTACAAACTTTCGCGTTTACCATGTAACTTATACCAATCGTTGTATTTTTTATTTTTAAGCTATTGCATAGCTTTTATCGCGGGCTTTGAGGCCTTTGAGCGCGGCGACCGAACCAAGAAAATTCCGTAACACAAATAAAACCTGACACCCGAAGCTCGCACGGATTGAGACGAGCTGCTCCGCACGACGAATCAACGAATCTGTCAAGCAGACATTCGTTGATGAGCAGCTCCGAAATCCTCACTCAGCGCCCTTTGTTGTTTGTTGTGAAGTTTTCATAGCTTTTGGTTTTTGTGTAATTTTGTATTACTTATTTAATAAATACCTATTTACCACAATATCCAGGAAACATTCACAAAAAGACGACGACGCCCAGTTGAGATTTGAACTCGAGGCACCTTCGTGATAAATCATTCACCTACACCTTCGAGCCAATCATTCATTACTATTAAATGTTAAAATTGTTGTTCTAATGCTACTTGATAAATTCTAACGGTCCGGTAATTCCAAACATACATTTGTTTGTTGTCAGTATAGCACCAATTATATAGATGGCGGTGTACTTCGAATGCGATGGAGCATTTGAAAAATAGTTTAGTAATTTTCATTCACATTATTATACATACTGTACATAAATAAAAAATAAATAAATAAGTATAAATGCATAAGTTGAAAAAAATAATGCTATGCAATAGCTTTACCGCGGCAGTCCCCGCGTACCACACGTCTTTTTTTTATGTTTGACCCTGCCAAACTGACTCTTCTCTGCCTGATGGAAAGCATATGCAGAATCCAAGAGTGGTGGTCACCATAATCACTGCGAACGCAGACAATGCAGCATGGTGACCCAATCCATAGCAGGCTAGTGATGCTTCTGCATCATTGGGCATCCGGTCTCGCACTCACCAACGAAACAACAGCACGAACGCTGTCATTTTACGTTGATTTTCTGTGCGAATGTATTGTATTGCCTGTATTGTATTTAATCGTTGTATTGTTCCAATCGAGATATAATTTTGTTATACATATATTGTACATACATAAATAGAATTTAAAAAAAAAACGTCCATGTTCCATATCGATAACGATAGTTATCAGGAGTTTATCGACACAGATCAGCCTTGCTCGTACGTCGTGTAAATGTCGCCAATCCGTAACGAACTCGTTACGAATTGGCGATAACGCCATGTTCTATATAGAGATAGTGCCTATAGCTGTGATACAGTAGCGATTTGATTAACTTAATTGTAAACATTATCTAAATAATTCACGATTACGCGAAATCTTATCAACGATGTCGATGTTACAATATAATTGTAATTATAGTTTCTTTTGCTCACATTGTAAAATGTGAACTGAGTATGATACAATATCAACAGATGCACTTTTTTTATCAAATACTACTAGTGAAATTGTCTTTCGATTCGAGACTCGATTAATCTAAATGCAATGCAGATATAAAAAATAAGTAATCTGTCACACTTGAACAGTATTCAATAGAATTCTAGCATAAAACATAATATAAATATTGTTATATCGCCAAGTTTTTAAGTTTTAACATTCTCTTTTTACTTTGTACTATATATATCACTAGTAGTTTCCCGCGGCTCCGCGCGCGTATATGTCGGTTATCGCGGCAAATTGTAACCGCCTATGTGTTATTCTGATGTATAAGCTATATTACTGTAAACTTTAATACAAATCCGTTCAGCAGTTTTTGCGTGAAAGAATAACAAACATCTATCCATCCATACTTACAAACTTTGGCAATTATAATATTAGTATAGATATATTATGTTCTTTTATAAGCTATATTTTACCAGCTTCTGTTTGCGTATTATAATGTGTATGTAAAATTACATTATGATAAGTGGAATATTTAATAGCCACAATAAACAAACATACTTTCGTACTTATAATACTGGCTAAGACCTAATTTTGTTTAATATAAATATTTTACAACAAATTGTCAAGTGCTTAAACTATATCAATTAATGTCGGCCACAAATTACAAACATAACAGGTGTTTAGTGCTATGATAAAGTATCATATCATTAAACCATTATGAAGTCTACGCATTTAGAAATCTTTTTGTTGTTACATATATTCTACTCTACTCTTCAAAACACATAGGCAATACCATTATGTAAAATATTGTTGAACTATTAATTGAAAAGTATTCGAGGTACTACGCAACGAGAGGAGTAAGTCTTGTGTCGTGATTGCTGGACGTATCGTGGGCTTAAGGCCTTAAGTGGACTTGGAATGTTTCACTGCATTTAAGTGCTTAGTTTTTTCAATCACCTAAAAGAGGAACTAAAGTAACTATCGTTGTCTGTTACTAGATTCGCAGTTTGAATTGAACGTAATAAATAATCCCACCAAAAACATTTTCATGTAAAATGTTGCCAAAACGACTGCTTATGGCTTTACCCTGTGAAAAAAATATCAGATCTCATGTAGAGCCAAGCTTCTACATCTACACGCCCTAACTCTACCAACCAACTTCACAATCTCAACATCTCAGTAAAAATGTGTTAATAATGGTTGGGGGGCAAAAGTAATAGGTTTATGATTTTTTTTGTTGTTTGTATACTAAACTTAGCTTACATACCAAATTTCGGCTTTCTAGCACTTCAGGAAGTACCCTAACAGTTTTGATGATCATCAGTGTGTCAGTGACGAAATCGGTGTTTTTTAGGTATCACAAAAATCTAAAGTATCAAAGCTATGCAATTGAAACTTTGTATGTTTAGTTAGTCTATTAATCACATCATATCCTGAGAATTTGAACGATCTGGTATATCGAAAAGCAAAATTATGAGGGTTCAAAAAACGACGAAACACTTCGAGAAAAGGTAGGTATGGGAAAAATGGTATTTTGTGGTATTTATATATATCAGCGTAATATATAACATTTTGTGTTGTTATATAGTAAACCTGTGTCAAACTAGTGATATTTAAGCCTTAGTAGGCTGATAGATGGATGGCCCGTTAGCAACAAGCGCATAGCAATAGGCGCATCTCTGGCTGTACAGATTATCTATTAACACCTAGCTGAGTTCCGCGGTGTAACCCGCGGTACAACAACAACCGCGGTTAACGCCACGGGACAAAGTAAAAAAAACTATGTAAAAAGTATCTATACATATACGGCTATATCGATATCAAAAAAGCTATTAAATTGTACAGTCTAGCATATAATATTTAAATTGATACTTGTTTAAGCTAAGGCCTTATGGGACTGGCATACCCTAATAGGGTAAAAGTCCCTTAAAAATAAATAAAGAGAAAAAATAAGTATCCTATATCTGTCTCCTGGTTCTAAGCTACCTCCCCACCAATTTTCAGCCAAGTCGGTTCAGCCGTTCTTGAGATATAAATAGTGTAACTAACACGACTTTCTTTTATATATATAGATTTTTTAACCCCCGACGCAAAATCCGGAGTGTTATAAGTTTGACGTGTCTGTCTGTCTGTCTGTGGAACCGTAGCTCGCGAACGGATGAACCGATTTCAATTTAGTTTTTATTTGTATGAAAGGTGAGTTACGTGCGAGTGTTTCATGAAAATCGGTTGAATCGTTTAAAAGTTATGGGGGTGAAAGTGGGGAAGAATCTGGGGGCACGGCCGTGCCCCCGCCAAGACGAGCCAAGCGAAGCCCAAGGGCACCACCTACCTTTTCTCGAAGTGTTTCGTCGTTTTTTTGACCCCTCATAACTTTGTTTCCCGATATACCAGATCGTTCAAATTCTCAGGATATGATGTTACTAATAGACTAATCAAACACACAATGTTTCAATTGCATAGCTCTGATACTTTAGATTTTATTGATACCTAAAAAACACCGATTTCGTCACTGACACACTGATGATCATCAAAATGCTAGAAATCTGAAATTTGGTATGTAAACTAAGTTTAGTCTACAAACAACCAAAAAATTCCTAAACCTATTACTTTCGCCCCCCAACCCACAAATTTGAGGGGTGGAAGTTTGTATGAGACTTTCACAAATGTTTATATGCTAGAGGTTTTATTTTTGGTAC
The DNA here is from genome assembly GCA_949125395.1 of Diaphora mendica. NCBI lineage: Eukaryota > Metazoa > Arthropoda > Insecta > Lepidoptera > Erebidae > Diaphora > Diaphora mendica. Next base: position 29,482,032 of record OX421312.1, on the reverse strand, counting down.
ACGAACTTTTTCGAAAGAAGAAAGAAGATGTACAAGAAACACAGCTCAAAAAACAAAAAACTGCCTCAAGCAACTTACAAAAAGAAATGAAATCCCACCAAAAACATTTTCATGTAAAATGTTGTTGCTTCGGAAACTAGATATTTGCAAACACAAAAGGCGTTCGTTTCCCCTTCGTGACGGTATGATAGCGAAACGGCGAAGCCATACATTTTTACTGATATGTAGAGTTTATGAAGTTAGCCTAACCTTGGCTCTACATGAGATCTGATATCTTTTTCACAGGGTAAGCCATATGCAGTCGTCTTGGCAACATTTTACATGAAAATGATTTGGTGGGATAACATAATGTCTGCAAAAATATCATTGCCGTATGATTACTCGATTAAGTGCAAGCACTTAATCGAGTAATCATACTCAAGAGTAGGGTTTTTTTTAAATTTTGAATTTAATATTATTTATGGACCTGCCTGCCAAAGTGACTCTACTCTGCCTGATGGAACGCATGAGAATCGAATATTGTTTTTCGCAATACTCATTACGAATGCAGGCAATGCATTGTATCCCGCGCGATGGCTGAGATGTTTTTTTATGGAATAGGGGGCAAACGAACAGGCGTATCACCTGATGATGATTACCGCCGCTTATGGATACCCGCAAACACAGAGGCGTCACAAGTATATTGTCGGCCTTTGGGGGATGGGGGAGGGGTTGGGGTATGGTATATTCCCGTATCCTCACTCACTCGGTGAAACACAGCGCAAGCGGTATTTCACACCGGTTTTCTGTGAGGCCGTGGTTACACTCCGGTCGAGCCGGCTCATTCATGCCGAAGCGTGGCTCTCCCACCGTAAATATCATGATCACACATCCCCACGACCCCAACCCCGGCCCCTATACCATTCCCCAAAGGCCGGCAACGCACTTGCGACGCCTCTGGTGTTGGGGGTGACCACGGGCGGCGGTATTCGCTTACCATCAGGCGATACATATGCTGGTTTGCATGCAATTCCATAAAAAAAATCGTATTACCTGTATTGTCTGGGTTTGTGACCGAGACCAGTCAGACTGTACTGACATCTATTCATATTAGTACAATGATTTTCTCGGCAAAATTATTCAACAAGCATTATCTTTGAGTATATTGTATACCTACTCATAGATCGTGCTCTTAAAGATATGTGATACAATTTTTATACTTAAATTTAACTACAACGAGGTAGAAGCGTGTATCGTGCGATTGTGTTTTCAACAGATCGAGTCTTTTTAAAGTTCAATCGTATAAAGCTTTGAATGATATGGCAAAAGATAACTTACACATTTGATTCTGTTCGTCTTGATGCTGCCCAACTTAGGTAGTTACAACATCGCTGGAGGGAAACCTAATGTTTCACCCAGAACTGGACCTGTGTAGATCTTGAGAGCTATATTATAGGCTTGCAAATCAACAGGTAAAGCAACAAAAAACGACACCACCATGTAGTAGGGCATACTTAAGAAATGAACGATCAGATATCAAAATTGTCAATGATATCTAATTAGGTTGTATATTCCATAAAAAAAATCGTATTACCTGTATTGTCTGGGTTTGTGACCGAGACCAGTCAGACTGTACTGACATCTATTCATATTAGTACAATGATTTTCTCGGCAAAATTATTCAACAAGCATTATCTTTGAGTATATTGTATACCTACTCATAGATCGTGCTCTTAAAGATATGTGATACAATTTTTATACTTAAATTTAACTACAACGAGGTAGAAGCGTGTATCGTGCGATTGTGTTTTCAACAGATCGAGTCTTTTTAAAGTTCAATCGTATAATGCTTTGAATGATATGGCAAAAGATAACTTACACATTTGATTCTGTTCGTCTTGATGCTGCCCAACTTAGGTAGTTACAACATCGCTGGAGGGAAACCTAATGTTTCACCCAGAACTGGACCTGTGTAGATCTTGAGAGCTATATTATAGGCTTGCAAATCAACAGGTAAAGCAACAAAAAACGATACCACCATGTAGTAGGGCATACTTAAGAAATGAACGATCAGATATCAAAATTGTCAATGATATCTAATTAGGTTGTATATTACGGCACTCAACGTTGCGAATAAATTCAGGGACATTCCATTCAAATAGCGACGAATTAAGATATTTAATTGAGACGATGATAGTGACATTACATAAAACGTGTTGATTGATACTTTGATTAAATAGAAATCTGTCCCCGAAATAGCTAAAAGAATTGTTATGTTTAGATATCAACCGGGAAATCGAACCGGAAAGTAAATTTGAAGGAGAGGCACGTGATTTTTCAAAGTTAATCTTAAATAATTATTCCAGATTGTTTTGGTTAAGGTCACGACCTTATTGTCGTAAAGGAAAAAAAGTGAGGGAATTTTTCGAGTTCTTTAATATTCCGTTGGTAACTAATCTTGATGTATTTTTATCAAAGGTAAACGTTTTTATTGATAGGTTTTACGTTTTTTAGAATTGTACAAATGAGTATGTGTTATTTTAAATAAAAAAGTAACCATTGGTGCATTAGTAGCTTTGAGACCGCCAATTTTGAATTTCAATAGCAGTTTATATGTCTTGACGATAAATAAATCTGTGAGTTTTATTTTCAAAGTGTATATCAACTCGTCTAGAGTAATGAGTCAAGATTAGTTTACAATGAACATACATATATTTGTACAAACTATTTAAATAAATTTTAATTTGTGTAAATCACGTAATCAATTTCGAATCTGATGAAAAATTTAACCTACCTGGCTTCCCTCCAATCGAGCCAGTTTAAGCGGACATAAGTTCAAATGGACGAAATTATTCCAGCGGGTCTTCTTAGAACGAATTGTATACCTTTATTAGAAAAGCCATATAAACATAGAAATGCAGGTTTGAGGAAGAAGGTAGGAAGGTATGTTAAGTGACTTCCAATAGGTACTCGGTGAAAAATCTATGCATCCATACATTTTATAAAAAGATTACCTATGTGAATCATTCGAGACGTATTTTTAACAAATTTAAATACAACGAATAATGTACAAATTGCTTATAATTTAATTGTTTAAATGGTTTTTCCAGATCTTAAATGGTCTGATAAATAGCAAGTTAAATTGAATTTAGTTCAATTTCTAGAAAAGACGCAGAGTAGTGAATTTGAGCGTTGCGTTGCCTCATCGATGTACACACATCAAAAGTGTCTAGGGATCAACATATGTGTTTAGGGATCAACATATATTTTTGCAATAACTTTTCTCCTGATTGATATTAATTAAAATTTTCTTTAAGGATTCATCAAATAAAGTGTTTTCGTTTGTCACAGTAACCATAAACCAAGTCACCTTTGCATTAATAAAGAAATTTGCCATTTTCCTAATAAAGGGATTTTTGACATTTGAACCACTAACATTAAAGTTCGAAAAAAAGACTGAAATAACAGTTTTCTTTAAAATTTTATTAGGTAACTTAAACAATTAATAATCCGTGTTTCTACCGCGAACACTAACAACACAAGAATCGGTTTGGCATACTCAAAATGAGTTCATCCAAATCACGCTGTGGAATGGCCGCCCATGTTCGTTGCAACAACATAAAAAGGTCTTCTTGCGACTGGATACCCTCCATATTCGGCAGAGCTCTTCTCTGTAGCATATCCCATGCATGCTCAATCGGGTTCAAGTCTGGCGACTGAGCAGGCCAGGGCCAAAGCCACATCTCAATCTCAAGAAATCCGCATAAAAATGCTTGATCCCTAGACACTTTTGATGTGTGTATTACATAACTTGGCCGAAATCGCTGCTTTAATGAGTAGCCGATAATGAAATAAGAACTTGACATCTGTTAGTCACACACGGCAGTCGGGATAATCCATGTAACAAGACTTTAGTTTACCCCCATAAACAACAGTATCGACAATACTCAACTTTTCCGCTTTGTGACGAACGGTCAGAAAAAAATTAGCCTTCGCTTTTCGTTGCCTTCGACTATTTGTAGTAAGAAATAATTTAACGTTTCTGATAGATATCAAAAATAAAATAATTGGCGTTCGGATCTATAACCCCAGCAAGATTGATCGATATAACTTAATAGGGAAATTAAGACTTTTCATTTCTGTTCAGATTAGTTGGTATTCTTTAAATGATTTAGTGATTTTGCTCTGATTAGTAAATTGACACCGGTAAACAGGAGTTCTGATACATATTCTATAACCGAGGAATTTAATTTACTCACAATGATTGGAATTAGAATTCAGGAATTTTCTCAGAATTTTAGGATTTTGCTAAATCTTAACTCAGAATTATGTAAGACTGTAGCGATTGGCTTAGGTTGTGTAATCCTGACCATAGGAATTAAAACTAAAGACGATTTTGAATTCTCTCCATCTGTAAATGTACCTATATATATGCAAGAAAATAGTGGCGTGATAAGCAGTACATGGTTTATGGACGTGACCTGTTAGTGTCTTATTTTTCAAGTCCTGTAAAGACAACATCCCCTGGAAATTACTGCTCATCCCTGCTGATAGATTGAAAGGCACCAGTTACTTGCCTACCTTCTTGGCACCAAGAAAGTAAAATAACAATCTGACTGACTGAGTAAACAAACTGACGGGTTACCTGATTTAAAGTGACTGCCGCTGCCCATTAACGCCTGGAACTCAGGAGGCACAGGCACGTTGCCGGTCTTTAAGAAAGGAGTACGCTCTTTCTTGAAGGCCGTATCGGCCCGAAGTGTGAACAGAAATTAATAGGGTAAACTGTCATCTCAAAAGACATAAAATAAATCTGGGGGCCCCCGCCCCCGCCAAGACGAGCCAAGCGAAGCGCAAGGGCACTACCTACCTTTTCTCGAAGTGTTTCGTCGTTTTTTTGAACCCTCATAACTTTGGTTCCCGATATACCACATCGTTCAAATTCTCAGGATACGATGTTACCAACAGACTAATCAAACATACAAAGTTTCAATTGCATAGCTTTGATACTTTAAATTTTATTGATACCTAAAAAACACCGATTTGTCACTGACACACTGATGATCATCAAAACTGTTAGGGTACTTCCTGAAGTGCTAGTAAGCTGAAATTTAGTATGTAAACTAAGTTTAGTGTACAAACAAAAAAAAAATCATAAACCTATTACTTTTGCCCCCCAACCCCCAATTTTGGGGGGTAGAAGTTTGTATGAGACTTTCACAAATGTTTATGCTAGAGGTTTTATTTTTGGTACACGGACTTTTTCGAAGGAAGAAAGAAGATGTACAAGAAATACAGCCCAAAAAAAGAAAAAAAAACTGCCTTAATCAACTTACAAAAAAAAATAAAAAAATTGGTGGGACCAAAGACATTTTCATGTAAAGACGACTGCATATGGCTTAACCTGTGAAAAAGATGTCAGATCTCAGGTAGAGCAAAGGTTCTGAATCTACACGCCCTAACTCTACCAACCCTAACTTCATAAACTCTATATCTCAGTAAAAATGTATGGCTTGGCTGTTTCGTTACTTCAGAAACTAAATATTCGTAAAACACAGTACTTCAGAAACTAGATATTTGCAAACACAAAAGGCGTTTGTTTCTCCTTCGTGACGGTTTTTTTTTTTATGATATAGGGGGCAAACGAGCAGACGTATCGCCTAATGGTACTCGATTACCACCGCCCATGGACACCCGCAACACCAGAGGCATCACAAGTTTCCGGCCTTTAAGAAGGAGTACGCTCTTTTCTTGAAGGTTTGAAGGTCGTAGTGGTCTGGGAATACCGCAGGCGACAGTTCATTCCACAGTTTTGTTGTGCGAGGCAGAAAGTTCCTGGAAAAGCGCACAGTTGAGGACTGCCAACCACCTAGATGATGGGGATGAAACTTCTGTCGCGTAGGACGATGGCGGAAAGAGGCGGCAGGAATCAGTCCGTACGATTCCTCGGAGCACTCCCCATGATAAATGCGGTAGAAGATGCACAGCGAAGCTACATCTCTACGCAGCGCCAAAGAGTCTAGCCGAATTGAAAGTTCTTGGCAATCGACGACTCGAGTCGCTCTCCGTTGAATGCGGTCCAAAGGGAGGAGCTGGTATTGGGGTGCCCCCGCCCATAGATGGGGACAGTATTCCATGTGAGGCCGAACCTGCGCCTTATAAAGTAAAAGGCGGTGGGCCGGAGTGAAATACTGTCTCGATCTGTTGAGCACACCAAGCTTTTTCGAGGCCAATTTGGCCTTGCCCTCCAGGTGGCCACGAAACTGGACTTCGCTCGACATGTCGACACCAAGAATTCCAATATTGGCTGAGGCAGATAGTGGAGTGCCTTCGAAACGAGGCACTCCACGGAAGTTTTTTTAGTGGTGAACGCGCAAATTTATGTCTTTGTGGGGTTAAATTGGACTAAATTAAGTCTACCCCAATCTGAGACCTTCTCCAAAGAAGTCTCGACTTCAGACACTAGTTTGTTTCGACTCTCAATGACGTTTTCCCGAGAAATATTGGCGCGGCCGGTGTAAAAAGCATCGCCGGTGCTGTCATCCGCATAACAATGAATGCCGCAATTTTGCAGCATTTCATTGATATGGAGAAGGAACAAAGTAGGCGATAGCACACAGCCTTGCGGGACACCAGCATTCACAGATATGGAATCAGAGCATTCACCGTCGACTACGACCTTAATGCTTCTATCTGCTAGAAAGCTAGTGACCCAATCGCATAATTTCTCGGGAAGCCCATAGGAAGGGAGCTTCGAAAGAAGCGCTTTATGCCAGACCCGATCGAAGGCCTTCGCGATGTCCAAACTAACTGCCAAGGCTTCCCCCTTAGTCTCAATCGCCTGTGCCCAGCGATGTGTCAGGTATACCAGAAGATCACCAGCCGATCGACCCTTACGGAAGCCGTACTGCTGGTCGCTAAGCAGATGATGATCTTCTAGATACCGTAGGAGTTGATAGTTGATGATGGACTCCATTATTTTCGAGAAGAGGGAAGTAATGGCTATCGGCCTGTAGTTGGACGGATTAGAGCGATCGCCTTTTCGATCATTGGGATCGGGTGGACTAATGCTGCCTTCCATGTTGTCGGGACTACGCCAGAAGAGTAGGAGAGCCGAAAAAGACGCGTTAAGACCGGTGCCAATTCTGGAGCGCAATCTTCAACACTATAGGGGGGATTCCATCCGGGCCACTCGACTTATGGATATCCAGGGATAAAAGTGCTATACGCACTGAGCGTTGGTGAAACTGGATATCCAGCATACGGCTCTCGTACCGCGGTATGGTAGGCGGCTACTGTTCCCCGTCATCCAAGGTCGAGCTGGACGCAAAGTGTTTTGCCAGGAGATCGGCTTTCTCCTTTGCGTCATAGGCCAACGGATTATTATGGTGTTATCGGTATGGTAGCGAAACGGCGAAGCCATACATTTTTACTGAGATATAGAGTTTATGAAGTTAGGGTTGGTAGAGTTAGGGCGTGTAGAATCAGAACCTTGGCTCTACCTGAGATCTGATATCTTTTTCACAGGTTAAGCCATATGCAGTCGTCTTGGCAACATTTTACATGAAAATGTTTTTGGCGGGATATATAGTACTGCTACAAGAATAAAATGGCACGCCACGCTATTGATAAATAATGTACCGTTAATATTGTAAAATAATAATAAACTTGACAACAGGGAAGTATATAACTTGTCACAACAATCTATTTTAACTACCAGAAATCTCCGTATACCTTGAATTATTGAATAAATGAACAGAAATTTCTAAATCTGCAATATGCAATTTGGCGCTAGTAAGTACTGGTCTTTCAACATATGCTTCGCATTTTCGCCGGGCTTCGTCTATAATAGTTGGCACCAACTGGCTATACTTTGTCTACTGTCTATACTCCATTATGCAGAAAATGAGAATTACTCTAGATAGACAGTCAGTCTTGGTATTTGTATAGTTAAGGAAACCTACCTTCGCTTTCGAATATAATACCAAATTTTCTCTTGGCCCATATTCTTTGTTTCAGCATATTTTCCTTATGCCGGTAGTTTTTGTTTGGCAACAATGCATATCTGTCTCAAGCCAATTTTACTTAACATGTGACACTGAAGTATAAGCATTTATACTTCAGTTAGAATCCTTTTCTACTAATGGAATAACGTGTCTATTGTTTTTTAAGTTGCATTGCTATTATTTTCTTTTCCTTTCGTGAATAGTGGAATATACCATATTAATGTCCACTTTTCATCTTTTAGCATTAGACATCTGACAGTTTTGACATTATCGCTGTCCATGCCTGAAGTATAATTACACTAATCGGTTTTTGCTTGACCATGAGCGTTTCGAGTTAACTTTTAATGGATACTATTTAGGAGACTTTGGGAACTTGCTCACATGTTCTCTACAGTGTAAATATATATAGAATGACTTAGTTTCTCGACAATAGAATAATTTAAATACAAAAGTCAGTCTATTATAGTATTTACGTGAACATTATAATTACGTTTATTAACTACATACTTGAGTTTATCAAATGTTGATAAATATTTCAAGTATCCGACCCTCAACAGTGACATTACTTCCTAAGTAAGTTTTGAACAAGCCACATCCAATGCGGACAAACAATCACGTGTGTCCAACTGTCTTAAAGTTTTCTCGAAGTAATGTTATAAACAATTAGATAATGTATTAATATTTTTTTGATATAGAATAAACTAGATAGATAGTAGAATAAACTAACCTAACGACTGAATAATGTTTTATATTGTTATCGATACGTTCTTCTGTCAAATACGTCACATTATCATTAGAAATATTATCTGTTAATTCATTGTCAATATCGCCAAATAGTTTGTCCAATCTACTTAATTGTTGTTACGATTTATCAACCAATGCTAACGACACCCAATTAATTGAATTATCTTTTTATGAAGACTTGGATGATAGCTGACACCTGACTTGGCCTTAGTCTAATAACGGCGGCAAACACTGCCACACGCTTCATGTATAAGCATGTTTGTCCACTTGGATAATTGTGTTTTTGCCAATTAAGGCCTGTACAAACACTGGCACGTGGCCACCATCATATGTTAAGGATATTGTGTTTATATTTCTTTTTTGGTGTATTAATAAAACTGAAATAAAGTGATTTTAAAATATTGGATATGACATCGACTAGCAGTGGTGTATAACTGGTGAAGTGTCTGCTGAAGATCGCGATAGTATGTCTACAGCATTACGTTACTAATTACGCTTGCAAAATTCTCAATTTTTATACATACCTACTATTCTACTTATTAGATACTTAGCAGTTCTTGTTGGAGACCTTCATTAAGCATTGAACGGGGCGCGATATGTTGATATTTATTCTGCCAATTTCTAAAGAGAATATATAAAAGATTAATCTAAATTACTCTGAGGACACGATCGTATCTCGGAAATAAGATCAGGCTTTGTAGCACTCCGTTGCTTTCAAATTAATCAGTTAATAAATAATTTGCAAACTTTATAGGAACTATCATTATAAACCCGAATCGCTTGTTTCTTGTCACCATAATTGATACCCGTTTTACAATGTTTATCGGTTGGCATCAGAGCTCGAATTTTAAATCGTCTTTATATAAAGGGGAAGAGGGGAGTTGGTAACGGAAGTAAACAAGATAATTAGTAAACTGATTGCACGGATGCCCTAGTGCTTTAAGCGGTCGCCACGCGGCTTTCGACTGCGCTAAGTGCTGTGAGTTCTAATCCCACATGGGACAACACTTTTTGTGATCCATAAATTATTGTTTTGAGTTTTTTATTCATTTTTGGAAAACTTTGTTACCGTCGTTTACTATACGTATCTTTTTTATGAGTAGGTAAGTAGTAGAGGAAGGTGCCTAGAATACCTTACCAGCGACGATTTAGAAATCTCTGAGTAGAGTTTAGCAGATAGGCTACCTCTACTCATCAGAGTAAGTTATTAACTTAAGAAATAAGCAATAAAATTAAAATTTAATCAGACAAAAGTCAATTATACTTAGCAGGTGGATTATAACTTAAGACGATTACATAGGCCTATCTCAAAATTTTTAAGATAACCTAACTTTCCTACTTTTATTATGTTCTAATTTATGTCTAATGAATCCACTGCTAGAAAAGTAGATCCCACCCAAAAAAATTTCATGTAAAATGTTGCCAAGACGACTGGGTTGGGGGGCAAAAGTAATAGATTTATGATTTTTTTTGTTGTTTGTATACTAAACTTAGTTTACATACCAAATTTCAGCTTTCTAGCACTTCAGGAAGTACCCTAACAGTTTTGATGATCATCAGTGTGTCAGTGACGAAATCGATGTTTTTTAGGTGTCAATAAAATCTAAAGTATCAGAGCTATGCAATTGAAACTTTGTATGTTATATTAGTCTATTGGTAGTAGTCATATCCTGAGAATTTGAACGATCTGGTATATCGGGAACCAAAGTTATGAGGGTTCAAAAAACGACGAAACACGACGAGAAAAGGTAGGTAGTGCCCTTGCGCTTCGCTTGGCTCGTCTTGGCGGGGGGTCTTTTACAAAAGTCTAAGCGATAGTCACTTGGCACCGACTTCAAACAGATTTTAGGTACCTAGCACACATTATAATACTACTATTTAAATGAATAAAGAATAAGGGATAGGCAATTTATGAAGAACCAGTTTATTTTACGCTTTTAAGTGTTTTTTTGGCAGAGAGTTTTCGTTGGATGTTTTTTATTTTTCAGTTTTTAGTGCAAACAATCGTAGGTAAGTAGTAAGTTGAACTATTTCATCATAAAGAATACAAATTAAGGTCTATACGTACGTTTAATATTAAAATCATCCTCTAATCCCTAACTGTTGAAGAGTTTAACCTTCTATCATCAGCCCACCTAAATAACTTGAAAGAATACGACTGAAGGTCTTTAGATACGTATGAAATTGAAATAATTATCCTCCAACTCCTAACCGTTGAGGAGTTGTACCTTCCACCTTCCATCATCAGCTTACCGAAATAATTTAAAAGAATACGACTAAAGGTAACATATGTATACATAGGATATTTAAAGATTTATCCTCCACCTCCTAATCGTTAAGGAGTTGTGCCTTACATCATCAGCTCATCATCATAAAATGATGACTTCCAGACGCAAATACCGGTGTAACTTCAGAAAATATACGAAAAACATAGTATGTGCCTATAAAAATTGAGGGTTTCTCTCGATTTCTCTAGGATCCCATCATTAGATCCTGATATGGTGGCAATGGGACCACCTCGGGAGCATACCCTTTCGAATACAAAAAAAATAAATTCAAAATCGGTCCACAATTGACGGAGTAATCGGTGAACATACATAAAAAAAAAAATACATACAGTGGAACATAGAACCTCCTCCTTTTTGGAAGTCGTTTCAAAATAAAATGACTGCACGGTTGGCCTAGTGGTTTAGGCGGTCGCCACACCGCTTGCCAATTCGCCAAGTGTTGTGGGTTCAAATCCTACACGGGACAACACTTTGTGTGATCCACAAATTGTTGTTCCGAGTTTGGGTGTTAATTGTGTCCGTTTCATGTATGTCTGTAAAGTCCCCCGCGACACAGGATGTTTATTCCTAATGCGGGAGTTGTTTTTTAAAAAAGACTAAAAAAAAAAAAAATCCTTGAAAAAGTTACAAAGTCACAACCGTTTCATAGCTATTAGCAAATTGAAGTGACTTTACTGAATTCCCTGGTAATTGCATATAAATAATTATATATATAAATTTCCGATTCAGGGAGTGGGATAGGATTCGCCAAATCATGATTTTTATAATAAAATACCTTCATTTATACATTTTGTATATCATTTTGAATTCAATGAATGAAATACATCATTATGAAAACATATGAGCGGATTAAAAAAACTCACTGGTTAACAAGGGATTCCTAGAGAATCATAACTAAATTCGGTAGCTAATCTACCTATGCAATGGCTATCTTCATCAAGATGTTCCTCTAAACTGTCTAAACCTAGCTGCTAAAGTAAAGTAAAGTCTTATTTCATTTCTAAGAAATTGCTTCGACCACGTACAAAATGGCTAAAGAGTCTATTCGGTAGCAGATGTCTTAATACTTTGGTTAAGGGGCACGTCCCTAAAAACGCGCGAAAAGGCACTTGCAGTTTTGCAAAACACAAACAACTCAATTCATATTTGACACTAAAAAAAAAATCTCAGTAGTTTAATAAATCAGTCTACCAATCTACCGAGTGACATTTATAAAATAATTCTTTATTTTTGTGAAAAAAAGCCTTAACAAAGATCAAAATCATCGAAATCGACCTTTTTAATTAGCACACTCTGTCCTATTTCGTGCTCTATTTTAAATGTTTTTTTCTTATTTCGCGAGAAAAAAGTATGGAGAAAAGATTTACCGTTTTAGTTTTTTATTAATTCTCACCAAAAAGCCATAATCTAAGGCTAAACATCATTCATTTTTAGCGACAAAAGTTCCATACATTTTAGTACGTAGATATCGTCTCCCGTAAATTGTAATAAATAAGTTTTATCGCGCTCAAAAAATTCAGTGCCCGCCGAATATTCAAGGTGACACCACGTCCGTTTGTAGTTCGCACTGAGCTCCCTAATACGTAAATGACAAGTTTTAGGGTGGGTTGCCAGTGAGTGTCGAATTGTAACTGTTAATTTGTATTCTGGAATTTAATTTAATTTTTTTAAAGAATAATTTCAAAGAAAAATATTAGTATTTTTTATTAACACAGAACTTATTTTTATGTTTTTTTTAACTTGCTATGTATGTATATATCTAACTATATTTGTTAAGACGGAATCTTGCAACTCAATTTTGCAGATATCTTCAACCGATTGTGTTGAATTTTTGTAGGCATATGTATATAGCGTGACAATGCTATATTATGATGACATGGAGCTGATCTGATGTTGAAGCTGGAAGGTGGTCATAGGAACTTTGTAACGACGGAACCTATCGAGTTTGGAGTCGTTTGATTTGCCTTGACGAGTACTTTGAATACACTTTGACAGACCGAGACACTTTGAGAAATTGTTTTTAAAAAAGTAAAAAAAATTTTTTTTAATGATTTCTGTTAGAATTGAATAACTACTACTGAAATATTGAAAGACCTTAAAATTACAGTTTTATTTTTGACTGCATGGTTGGTCTAGTGGTTTAAGCGGTTGCCTCGCCGCTTCCTACTGTATCAGGTGTTGTGGGTTCAAATCCCACATGGGACAACACTATGTGATCCACGAATTGTTGTTCTGAGTCTGGGTGTCCATTGTGTCCGTTTCATGTATGTTTGTAAAGTCCCCCGCGACACAGGATTTATTGGATATATACGGAAGTTGTCTTTTTTGAAAAAAAAAACTAGCTGAGCCCCACGGTCTTACCCGCGATACTACACCAACTACTACGTATCAGTAAAAATCCCGTCAAAATCGCTCCAGCCGTTCCAGAGATTAGCCGGCACAAACAAACAGACAGACAGACAAAAATTGTAAAAAAGGGTCCCATCTATACTTTACGTCATTTCCATTATTATTCATCCCTTAAGTTCGAATTTAATCAATTGGTGAATTGTAAAACAATAGATGCCCTATCCCTTACATTATCTGATATCTGTAATCTATATAAATGAAAGAGGAAGGTGACTGACTGACTGACTGACATACCCAGAGATCAACGCACAGCCCAAACCGCTGAAGTTAGAATCCTGAAATTTTGCATGTAAGTTCTTTATATAACATAAGTGAGCACTAAGAAAGGAATTTTTGAAATTCTACCCCTAAGGGTAAGGTAAATAAGGGGATGAAAATCTGTGTGGGCGAAGCCCCGTGTAAAAGCTAGTATTATATATTTAAGGAAGTTTCCATTTCAAAGTTTTACACTCTTAATATTCACAAAACAAAAAGTGTTCTGTGTTAATATTAATTTTAAGACAAATAGTTTGTTTTTTAACTGTCTTAAAAAAAGAAGGAGTTTATAAATTAACTGTATTTTTTTATTTTTTTACCCGACCACGGCAAAGCCAAAGGAGGGTTATGATTTTGACAGGCTATGTATGTATGTTTATCTGTTCCCTCATAGCTCCTTAACTACTAATTAGAACTGGATAAATGAGGTATTGTTAGAAGTGTCTTGATCGTCCGCTGCTTATAGGCTACATGACGCGTCACTCAATTTAATGTGGCGCCCTCTAGCCGACATAAAGTACTCTATTAAAAAATGAATTTGACATAAACATACCGTGTTTGGTATCATCGGAAAGGGTGTTACTTGTACATTTTGAATATACATAGGTAGGTTTATTAGCATTTGCTGGTGACTTTGTTCGTATCTATTCAATTTTTTTTAATATTTCTATGTTAGGTATTTAAAATATACTTTGCATATAAATTATTATTATCACTACACCAAAACAATTTAAATAAAAAAAGTAAAAACTTAAATTAAAATAGAAACGTACCATAACTCTTAAAAACACGTGACTACGGCTTTTCAAAACTTGTTTCATACTTTTTCAGCGTCGTTTTTTGACAAAAAGTGAAAAAAGTACGTAAGTAATCTATGTAGTAAAATTTAGTCAATATGAGCAATAAAAGCGATCAAAAATTATATTTTTAAGAAACATTATGTTCCATTAATTTAACATATATCATACAAATTTTATTTCATAACATAGCATTAAAATCCGTTGATTACTGTAAAAGATCTAAGCTGACAGATAGCGCGAGCGATTTAATTTTATACTGTGTAAAAATATATTATTTGTCCATGAAATTAATTAAAAATGAATAGGTACACTTGAACCCCATTCTCGGCCGTTGACGAGTTACTTTTAGTCCGCGGGCTTTCCGATATGACAAAGATACATTGCGTGCTTTGTAGGACATTTTAAACATTCTTCAAAGGCGAACGGTTAATGAATATGTAACTAGAAGAAAAAACCGAAAGTAAATTTATTAGTTGCCAGGGTTAGTATGCAACAGTGCCCGATGCGTTTGTGTGCATGTAAAATATGAATGTGGGTGTTCAATCACAAATTCCCACGCTCAGGGACTCTTAATGGCTTGCTATAATTGGTATCAAACCTACGAAGATATATAATTTTAAGAGTATAAAAAAATGGGGGAACACGTCGACAAAATTTAATTTAATTTAATGTATGATTTAAAGCAAATATAGACGTTATTGTTCATGTATAAGTATTTATTAACCCCCGACGCAAAAAGAGGGGTGTTATAAGTTTGACGTGTCTGTCTGTTATCTGTCTGTCTGTGGCACCGTAGCTCGCGAACGGATAAAGCGCGATCAATTTAGTTTTTTTGTATGAAAGGTGAGTTACGTGCGAGTGTTCTTAGACATGTTTCATGAAAATCGGTTGAGTCATTTAAAAGTTATGGGGGTGAAAGTAGGGAAGAATAACAGAATGTCTGCAAAAATATCATTGGCGTATCATACGCCTTGTTCGATAGTATTACAGGTAGTTTTGTAAATTTACGAATTTTAAGAAGAATTTTAGTTTGTTTAACTCCACAGCTTACACGTTCACTAGTGTCAATATATTTGATCGCTGAGTGAACAAAGACCAGCTCCTTTGAGAAATTTTAGAAACAATAACGTTAAAATCTATTAAAACTGCGATGTTCTGCACTTATAGCTCATCACGTGCTATTAAGCAGCAGGCCCTCCTTGACTACGACAGCGCGATATTGTGGATGAAATTGTTCGAGAGAGCGACAATAATTTAAATAATGCGAGAGACAGCTTGATAATATTAGCAAGTACGATTACTGATTTAAAATTAGGTAATAGCATACATACTAATTTGTCAGTCGAATGGAGACGATTACTTTACATCGTATTAGTTTCTAATCTACTTTTGTAAATGAACTAAGCAATATATATTATACATCGTACATTTAAACTTGGGTAATAGCATGCATACTAATTTGTCAATCGAATGGAGACGATTACTTTACATCGTATTATTTTCTAATTGACTTTTGTAAATGAACTAAGCAATATATATTATACACCAGTAGGTAACAAAAACGGGGTATTGAAGCTTAAGCTTTTGTTTTGTGGCTTCAAATCGAACAGCTATGATACTTCCTCAACTAGTATTTGAAAAAATCTGATAGCACACAAAACCTACGCTTTTAAGAAAACCAGGTATGTTCCAACGTCCATCTGATTCCATACTACGCAGAGACTGTTCTAAATTCATACACATTACGAGAAGAACTAAATAAAGATACAAAAATCAAGATAAAGTTTAAAAAAATAAAATCGGAGTACTTTTTTTAGTTAAGAGCAATTGTCTGCATGCCTTCGGATTCTGTAGACATCATTTAATTTTAAATGAAATGATGATGAGAGACTTGAGAAAGACTAAAAAGCGAAAAATAAAAAATCAACTTCGTTTAAAAAAACCAACTTCAAAAACTAAAAAGTATGACGTTCGTCTCGAAATATAGCGAGTGTGGTACCTACTATTACATTTGGCTTGGCGCTGACTTCAAACCTATGAATAGGTAGCACATACAAATTAAGTTTTTTAATACTTTTTAGTTTTTGAAGTCGGTTTTTTTAAACGAAGTTTATTTTTGGCAATTGTCAAAGTGACACAATTGTTAATAATTTCATGTCACTGTTGGTTAGAATTCGGTCTAGGACAGTCGAAATATTTGGGAATCACGAGAGATCTCGTGTATGTTAGTTAGGAACTAAAGTTTTGTAAGAGATGTCGGTCGGTGCCGTATTATAGCCGTTTAGAAAGGCCTTTGTAAAAGTTAATTGTCATTGTCGTGCGGTCAGCCGCAAACGGGTATTAGGAATCGGAAGGCAGCCCGACCCTGTAGGAGTGTTGTATGTGTAGGAACTCCGTGAAACCGTTTAGGGGGTCCCCTCCATCGCTGCGAACGTCAATGAAGCCTACACATCTCCAGCAGTAAGTTTTTAATGTTATATTGTTATATTTCACGGGGTGCTAACGCCCCAGTTGACTTCTTTACCAGAAGGCTGGGTTTACGAGGACCTCGCTTTATCTGATGGGCCCGTAAGGCTGGGTAGGTTCCTTACTTCAAGTATCGAACCCTGGTAAAGAAATTCAACACAGGTTATTATTACGAATCTATTCATTTAAATTGGTTCAGTAGTTTAGAGGGTGGAACATACAAACATACATGTACTGCTAAAATTATTACCCTTCCCTTTGTCTTCGCCGTAATCGGGTATTAATCGTGCTAAGGATAGAAATTGAACCGACATAAAGTTATACTAACTGTCACTAACCCTTAGATCGATATGTGAGGTTAGTAACTTGTTTATTATATCCTAGTACTGTGACACAGAAAGATGGCGTTTGCGAGAGCGTACATGAATCTCCCAGTCCGATTTGAAGTATTTTTAGATTAATACATAAAACTACAAACCAAGCAAGAAGAGCAGTAATCATAAACGTCGACCGATTCAATATAATGTAAGCAAGTATATATGCGAGTTTTATAATAAAAAAAAAAACGCTTTGATAGCGCGAGCACAGCATTGTAGTTAACCTTTTATTATATAGAACACATACACCAGGGTAGAAGCCTTTAAAAATTATAAAGAGTAAAAAAAAAAAATAGTAGGATGAAACCCATTAGAAATGGAGGAGAATATTATAAAAATGACAGGAAAAATAATTTACGGGCGATCTGAGGTCGGGAAGGGGATGGGGGGGAGGTTTTTAGGGTAATAAACGGTTTTTCTCGATTTCCGGCAAAACTAAAAGTCCTATGGAAAAAAGTCAAATGGCAAAGTTGTAGGTAATAAAAAGATGTAAACTTTTGTATTTACACTTTTATCACATAACCTCAAAATTTATGTGAAAAATTCAAAAAACCAAGTTTTTGGTTTTTTATTTTTATCTTTTACAATTTTCTTTTTTTTTCACGAAATTCGGTGAAAACTTACCTTTTTATGTCCCAAATACGCTGTAATTTATTTGATTAGAAATATTTATTTTTTCACCTTATATTGAATAAATATCGAAAAAGCATCCTAATTTTCAATCGAAAATTCACCCGTCAAACTATCAGTTTTTTTCAAAAAGTTGGTATGTTTTCTGTTCCTTGAAATCTCTACTTTCCGAGGGTGAAAAAAAATATATATGCTACCATAGTAAATCTTCTCAGAAAATGCAAAAAATAAAAAAAAACTTGAATTCGAAAAAAAATTTTTAATCATTATAAATAATTTCATCTAAAAAATGTGATTGCTGCAATATGTTTCAGTTAAAAGGTTGATTTATTTAATGCTTATTACATTTATGTCATAAAAAATCTCATTATATATAAATATAAATCGTACCATTAAATGTAGATACTTGATTCTGATTACGTTATTCATTACAATATTTTAAGCACATTAATCTTACCATTCATAAATATGTATATGAAAATCGGCCAAAAGTTTGTTATTAAAAATATATTTACGATATATATTTTATATATATTATTATATTTTTTATAGATTTTTAATATATTTTTTATGTATTTTGTTTTTTTTTTTTCATGGGACTACTAAAACTAAATTTGTTTGTGCAAAAATAAGGAGATTACTATTTTTTAATCTTGTACTAAAATATCATTCAATTTTAATCTTTAGGTTATGTTACGTTAAACATACTATTTTTTAAAGAAAATATTACTATTTTTATGTTTGAGTTGATTGATAGAGATAAAAATAGAGATCGTATTTACCTTCCTGTGCAGATTCGAATAGTTTTTTTTTAAGTAAACTTGTCACAATTATCTTAAAGAAACTCAGCGTGCACGTGTATTTTTAAAAACGACTAGCTTTTACACGCGGCTTTGCTCACGCAGACTATCATCCCCTGATTTACCCCCTTAGGGATGGAATTTCAAAAATGCCTTCCTTAGTGCTCACTTACGGTATACAAAGAACCTACATGCAAAATTTCAGGATTCTAGCTTCAGCGGTTTGGACTGTGCGTTGATCTCTGGGTATGTTAGTCAGTCTGTCAGTCAGTCACCTTACTCTTTTATACATATATATATATAGATGTTGTATACTGTACTGTATTTCGAATACTGGCTAGGCTAACGGTTGTTACAGCTGCTACGAAATAGTAGGTGTGTATGTAGTAAGACCCAAACCCGCCTAGCCCCTTCCTCACTTCTCTATGAAAAACCTTTTGATGGGCTAAAATATTTCGTAGGTCACTCAGGTATATAAGTTATCTTAAAATAGTTATAAATAGGCATCTACGCATATAATTTAAAGAACTTTCTCCAAATATTGTAGACGTCTTATTAAATATTAATTTTATTAACTTATTTATTTGTTAATTATAGTAGTATATTTTGATTTGCAATATTTTTTTATCAATGTAACATGTAATCTTACGTTATTCGAGTAGTTAAAGTGTAAATTTTCATAAATAGCTCAAAATTGTATATAATAATTAAACAATTTTTCGAATTCGATTTTTTGTATTTTCTGAGAAGATTTACTATGGTCACATATATTTATTTTTTTCACAATTGGAAAGTAGAGATTTCAAGGAACAGAAAACATACCAACTTTTTGAAAAAAAAAGATATTTTGACGGGTGAATTTGCGATTGAAAATTAGGATGCTTTTTCGATATTTATTCAATATAAGGTGAAAAAATAAATATTTCTAATCAAATAAATTACAGCGTATTTGGGACATAAAAAGGTAAGTTTTCACCAAATTTCGTGAAAAAAAAAGAAAATTGTAAAAGATAAAAATAAAAAACCAAAAACTTGGTTTTTTGAATTTTTCACATAAATTTTGAGGTTATGTGATAAAAGTGTAAATACAAAAGTTTACATCTTTTTATTACCTACAACTTTGCCATTTGACTTTATCCATAGGACTTTTAGTTTTGCCGGAAATCGAGAAAAACCGTTTATTACCCTAAAAACCTCCCCCCCATCCCCTTCCCGACCTCAGATCGCCCGTAAATTATTTTTCCTTTCATTTTTATAATATTCTCCTCCATTTCTAATGGGTTTCATCCTACTTTTTTTTTTTTCACTTTTTATAATTTTTAAAGGCTTCTACCCTGGTGTATGTGTTCTATATAATAAAAGGTTAGCTACACTGCTGTGCTCGCGCTATCAAAGCGTTTTATTTTTATTATAAAACTCGCATATATACTTGCTTACATTATATTGAATCGGTCGACGTTTATGATTACTGCTCTTCTTGTTTGGTTTGTAGTTTTATGTATTACAACTCGTAACCTACCTAAGTAAAATAGGCTATCTAAAAATACTTCAAATCGGACTGGGAGATTCATGTACGCTCTCGCAAACGCCATCTTTCTGTGTCACAGTACTAGGATATAATAAACAAGTTACTAACCTCACATATCGATCTAAGGGTTAGTGACAGTTAGTATAACTTTATGTCGGTTCAATTTCTATCCTAAGCACGATTAATACCCGATTACGGCGAAGACAAAGGGAAGGGGAATAATTTTAGCAGTACATGTATGTTTGTATGTTCCACCCTCTAAACTACTGAACCAATTTAAATGAATAGATTCGTAAAATAACCTGTGTTGAATTTCTTTACCAGGGTTCGATCCTTGAAGTAAGGAACCTACCCAGCCTTACAGGCCCATCAGATAAAGCGAGGTCCTTGTAAACCCAGCTTCCTGGTAAAGAAGTCAACTGGGGCGTTAGCACCCCGTGAAATATATCAATATAACATTAAAAACTTACTGCTCGAGATGTGTAGGCTTCATTGACGTCCGCAGCGATGGAGGGGACCCCCTATGGGACGGAGTTCCTGGGTACTACACATACAACACTCCTACAGGGTCGGGCTGCCTTCCGATTCCTTTCCTAATACCCGTTTGCGGCTGACCGCACGACAATGACAATTAACTTTTACAAAGGCCTTTCCAAACGGCTATAATACGACACCAACCGACATCTCTCACAAAACTTTAGTTCCTAACTAACATACACGAGATCTCTCGTGATTCCCAAATATTTCGACTGTCCTAGACCGAATTCTAACCGACAGTGATATGAAATTATTAACAATTGTGTCACTTTGACAATTGCCAAAAATAAACTTCTAAAATCTAAAAATACTTCAAATTATGTCCTTATCATTTTTAACTAGATTCCTTGCCAGATCCGCTTCTTTGTCCATCATTCATTATTACTGCCTCGTTGGTCGCGCGGTTGGCGTGTGCGACTGCTGATCATGAGGTCTCGGTTTCGATTCCCGGGTTGGACCAAATGTTTGTATGATCTACAAATATTTGTTTCGGAGTTTGGGTGTTTTCTATGTATAATATGTATGTATTTACAAAAAAAAAAGTATAAATGTATTTGTATCAGTTGTCTAGTACCCATAACACAAGCTCTGCTTAGCTTGGGACTAGATGGCGTTGTGTGTTAAATGTCCGAAATATTGTATTTACGACTTTAGTTATATTTATAAAACTACAGTTAGTAGATACTAAATCGTAATATCCTCCGCGAAAGACCCGACCTTCCGAAAAAATTACTTATTCCCGACCTTCGCGTAATATACCGTTCTCAACGAAATTTCAAGTCTTCATCAATCCACGAATCAAAATCCGGCGTCAAAGGAGTCACGAACTTTTTGAGGGGCTTTAGTTAAAAAGCTTTTTAGCAAAAGTCACGTTGTATAATTTTCGTTCTTATATATATCTCTCCTGAGTTCAATTTTGATATTTTTTGTGTATGTTGTTTATCTATTTTTCAAATGCCATTATTGAGCGGTCGCTATGTTAACAAATCAGCCAAATAAAATTTTAAAGGTAGATGTTTTTGTTTTATGTTTGAACCTGCCAAAATGACTCTCTCTGCCTGATGGACTGCATAAGCAGAATCCAAGAGTGGTGGATAAAAGCTGAATTAAATCTAACATAAAAGCCTTAAAAGCTATAAGAGATCTATTCCTAATTAGACTAGATACCTCATCGAATATATCAGACTTCTGCTACACATCACATCACGGGAGGTCCTATGAGAATTGTACATTTGCAATATCTCTTTTGAACACGAATTTCTCCAGTCTCGTTTAATTATGAATAGAATGACTATATTGCATTATGCCTGTGCTACCCTACTGGATTACGTTCATATTATTTGAATTGAACTTATTTGAATAAAGTTCTATCTGTATTAGTGTATTAATATTTACTCTTGCAGACATAAGAATTATTTGAGACTGTAGAGAAGTGTTATAATTAAATAAATCGCAAAACTTTGCGTCTCTGTCGCGCTGAATATAGGCAGTTGAGTCACATACGAAAAATAAACACAACATTATAATAGTGTTGCGGACATGTGAAAAACGAATTACCGCTGGAGTTTTACGACACTTTGGCGACGCAGTCAATATGCGCCCGCGCAATCATTAACCGACTTCCAAAAGGAGGAGGTTCTCAATTTCATCGGTATTTTTTTTTTGTATGTACATCGATTACTCCGTCAATTGTGGACCGATTTTGAAAATTATTTTTTTTTTATTTAATTTTGTATTCCAAAGGGTATGCTCCCCATGTGGTCCCATGGCCACCATATCAGGATCTGATGATGGGATCCTAAGGAAATCGAAGGAAACCCTCAAATTTACGTAAACGCCTGCAATGAAGTTATGAGCAATTGTCTGCATGCCTTCATATTCTGTAGACATCATTAAATTTTAAATGAAATGATGATGAGAGACTTGAGAAAGATTAAAAAGCGAAAAATAAAAAAATACTTCGTTTAAAAAAACCGACTTCAAAAACTAAAAAGTATAAAATAACTTAATTTGTATATGCTACCTATTCATAGGTTTGAAGTCGGTGCCAAGCCAAAATGTAATAATAGGTACCGCACTCGCCGCGCGTGACCTTGAGCGGGATAGCTGCTCTTCGCGTTGGACAAAACAACCGAAGCGTCGGTGACGTCGTTGACGTTCGTCTCGAAATATAGCGAGTGTGGTACCTACTATTACATTTGGCTTGGCACTGACTTCAAACCTATGAATAGGTAGCACATACAAATTAAGTTATTTAATACTTTTTAGTTTTTGAAGTCGTTTTATTTAAACGAAGTTTTTTTTTTGATCTCTCTAAAGTTCTAAACTCAATAGTAGTTGATAAACAGTTTAATAGTTTTAATACTTGACCGCCATAATGGGTCAATCGAAACATTAAATGACCTGGCCTCCCGCTCGATAAACACTAATGCTATTACTTCGCAATGGAATGCCACAGCTAAATGTGACACATCTCTATTTTTATTTGAGATGTATTCTGATTTACACATACGTTACGCGTCTCAAAATAGTAGTTGTTAAATTTTTTATTAGAAAACGGGCACGGCAGCACTCTTGAAACGTAGTCGCCTGTCTGCGTGCATCTACACTATAGACCACATTTCCACAATACTATTACCTTATAATTGATTAGAACAAGGGTTAGATTCTTCGGTCGATTGGTTTATCCTTCTAATAATCACTACTTAACTACTGAAGGGACCTAGCATATAAAACCTGCCTTAATAAAAGGGTAAACCGACCCTTGGTCAAGTCGGGCTCATTCCCGTCCCAACCGCAACAATGTCGGATACCAAATCAACCTACATCCAGTTGTTAAATTACACCCTTAAATATTATTTTTAATACAAGTTACAGTCAAAGCAACAGAAACTTTTTTTGTGAGGAAATTCGATATAATATAGCTTGTACGAACCAACAATAGCTACATTTTGATTTATAGATTATTTTCGTAGCTGATTTGTGCCGAACTATATAGACCGCAAAATCGATTTTGCTATTATGTTCTGATGAGATGGATTTCTGTAATTTTTAAGTGAAAATGTCGTCCGGGAAAAGTGACTGAATAACGCCATTTAAAATATAAATAATTTTAACGAAATTTGGACGTTATGCAGAAGCGAAAGTTTGGCGAAATCTTGATATATCCATGGTGTGGCGTATTTCTAACACTGCGTGGTGTGAGAGCTCGGCTCAGAATCGTCATACTTCGTGTACCAAAAAAACTAGGCCAAATCTGTTAAAACTCGGTCGCGTGTCATCTTTGTTAGTAGGTGTTTTCTTATCTAGTAAAGTGTTAACAGAAATAATTATGTTTACCCTCAAAAATATACTGTATTTTTTGAGTAATCAATTATTATTTGTGACATGATAACAGGTTCTTACTATTTTTACTGTTTGCAATTAAAAGAAAATATAAAACTAGGTGGGTATAGGTAAAACCCTTTTTTGTATTGACGTCTAAATTACGTTTCCCCTCCTCCAATATTTTCAATTTTCCCATATTTAATTTTTCTAAAGTGCTTGCTTTGGGAGTAGGAGGTATTCCCATATTGGGAAAATGGAGCTAAGCAGAATTTAGTTGTTTAAACGTGCCTATCCCTTCGGGGATACAGTCATGAGTTATTTCTAAAGTATTGTAGTAAACAAGTTCAAGTCCACCTTATGATGAGTGTTTACCTATATAACCACTTGCAACGCTAGTGAAAATAACAGATAACGCATACCCTCTCATTGCCATGATATGGATACTTAATTATACAAAACACGTAAATGTTAATATACTATGATGAAACAGTCATAATAATTTAGTTACGTATTATTACAACTTACTACGCATGCTATCAAACTTTCATCTCCCGTATGTAAATTACATACGCGAAGTATTCAAGAATTTATTATTAGTTACGTGTGACTGGCGAGTAGAAATAACATTCATAACGTAAGCAGTCCCAATAATAAATACAGTCGAATTCTGTTCCAAGTTGGACGCGATAAATATGACAGTCTATCAGCCCTACTACGAGAATATAATATTTTTCATCATCTTTACATGTGTGTGTTGATTTATCGCTGCGACTTCCTCGATGGACCATCGGGAGAATTCAAATTTTAATAAAAAATATGTATTTTGTCTCATAAAACTTTTGGATCTTTGACTTTTTGTTTTACAAACCGGCTGTTTTTTTCTGTCAACTTCAATGACATATGTTATATAAACAACGTAGTTGCATATTCCGTAAAACTTATACTAGAGAATTCAGTTATGAAATTTTATTATAAAAACTTTAATGTTCGATAGAAATAAGGAAGGAAATACGAGATAGAAACTGATTAAATACTTATGATTGACTAGCTGTTACTCATATAAAGGACAACATTTCTTCAAAATCGTCCATTCGTCGTCTTAATTCATGAAATCAATATTTATTGGTGAACGTCCACACAAAACCTGAAGTAGACAATATCCTTCACTAAAATATCAGTTTTTTTACTAGACATTCACAACTCATTCATTACCTACCAAAAAATATCCGTCGGCAGAAGTTCTACTACTCGAAGCGAAAAACAAATAATAATTAAGGTACATTCATTAAAATCCCGCGTATCTCAAAGTAAAGGAAAATATACTCTGTATCAAAGAGTTCTGTTTGCCGATGACTGAGCGAACTGAAAATTAAAATATAAATACAAACTCGTTAAAAAAACTATGTACATACTCTGTTTTCGTTCAAACTAGACATCTGGTAATAGTTCTATTAAAATATGAAACAAAACATAAATATAGACATATTAACAAAATTAAAACAACTGTGCTTCAGATAGGTACATATTTTTATTTTATTTTATTCCAATAATTATTTCTATGCCAACTTGAATACATTTTATTTTATCGATATTAAATGTCTGTTTTAGGGATGCTTTTAATAGTGCGGGAAGTGTTGTCCAACCGATGTCTTAGTGAGGAAGATCTTCCCAAGAACTGCAGCGGTTTCAGACACTTCGCGAAATTTCACTGTCTCCAGAACACTCGGTTGACAATGGTTCAGTGATTCTTCGTGTCCTTAACTTGTATAAGTATTCTAGAGCACGGAATGCAATTAAAGTACATAAAAGAATATCCAGGGAATATAAATTATGTGATGGGAACAAAACAACTTTTTATTATTAACCTTTTTGTCAAACTCCATTTCGAGGTACCTATCAAATTTCCGTCGAAGACTTAATTTAACTTTTACGAATTCGAGCTAAATGGTTTTCCTATGAAAGTTGAATACCGCAGACTTTACAAACGGCGCTAATAGTCTTACACAAGTCTGCGACTAAATTTCTTCAGTCATTTTCGTCTGGCAAACGTATGACGCCGACTGTCGAAGCTCACTAGTAACTACTTTAATAACGGAATAGAATTTTATCACGATCTTTCATTTTTTTACTTTCGACTGCCATTGATGACGATTTCAGTACAATGTGTAGGTAGATAAGTGAGACTTACTAAATTGCAAGCAAATTATGTGACCTTCTTCTAACAAGTGTATATTATTGCAATAGGACGTCTGTGTGTTTATTTTGAACACGCCTATGTATATTAGTATGTAAAGAAGGGAAGCGAAATGTTATATGTAGGTAATACTTGGATACTAAATTATATCAATTTAATCTATTAATTTATCTTATAATGGAACTTGGAGGTGTAAGTATAGTAGAACTATTACGTGGCTAATAGTGAACCCGCCTCTTTGGGTTCATGCAAATCGTTTATGAACCGAAAGAATTGCGCTTAATGTGTTTTATAGTTTGATTAATCTTCAATACTGTTAAAACTGTATTGTAAACAATCTGATAAGTCATTCCTTTATATCAGGGGTGGCCAACTTGATTAGACCTAAGATCGACTGTTTACTGATGAAACCTTGTGCGATCGACCAATGACACTTCTTGAAATTTCACACGAAACAACATCCTTCATAGTACAATTCGTAGTGTTTTAAACGGTCGCATAGCAGTTTTCTAATGCATTAAGTATAGTGGGTTTTAAACCCTACATGGGTTTGATGGGATAACACTTTGTGTTATGCATAAATTGTTATGTTTGTAAAGTACCTGCGACACAGAATATATCGAAGTTTTTAATAAAAATATATATATGGTTTTTTTTTTATTTTACTAAAAGGATAAACATAAAACTGAAATGTTTTCTTAGTAACTACTGTTAAATTAGTGTGACATTGACTTTGCACATCTTGTGTTAGATTTTTTAACTCAGGTTTGTAGCTGGAAATTGCCAAACTCAAAGAATCCAATGTATGTGCGTCTGTCAAGCTAGATTGGTGTTTACTTTTTGTGTGTTTTAAGTAGGAAAATGCTTATTGACATAAATATGTTGAATCAAAACACGAACGCAGCTGTTCAACATATTTCTTCAGATTTGGATATTTGTCGTTGGACACCAATGAAGGAACCCAGATATGACCTAAAGATGACCTTGCTGACTTGCTGGAGCCATGGTGGTTCGACGAGCGGCTTCACGCCACTCGCATATATCTTCGGATGGAGGGCAAAAGCCGTTTTCCGCCCTGAAGTCAGTCTTCCGCCGATAGACTTCAGCAAGCACTTCCGCCTCCATATCCCACGGTGGAGTGCCGAACAAGGCGCACACCAACTCGGTCGATACAGTGCGGTAACCGCGTATGGCTCTGACGGCCAATATCCTCTGGAGACGAAAGACGCGGGCCCTTTTCTAGATGGTCAGCGTTGCACCATACAACGCTATCGACCGGAAAACCACCGTTTTTTATGGAATAGGGGGCAAACGAGCAGACGTATCGCCTGATGGTAAACGATTACCGCCGCCCATGGATACCCGCCAGAGCCATCTTGTCGCAACGCTGGCTTTACCCAAATTGGGCAAAAGTCGCCCAAGGGCAAAGGCAGCGTCGACCAGCTTCGGAGCAAGCTATCTAAAGTGCTCGTCGAAGAGCCACCTACCGTCGAGGATCGGGCTTCATCTGGGCCTGAACCGGTACGAAGACCGAGGTGTCTTCGTTGAAGGCGCCAGGGGGCGGAACATGAAATAATAGGGCCTTTGTCTTATTCAGGGCCACCCGTAAGCCCAGCGCCTCAATGCGGGCGTAACAAATTACATTAGCCCGGGGGGAGACAACTTCGAAGGACCGTATCCCACTTTCCACAGGGGTGGTCCCCCCTGATGACAGACCCCTGTGGAACACCGCACGATATAGGTTGCCATCTCAAGATACCATTTCGGTCCTCGCTCATGACGGTACGCTCCTCTAAATAGTCTGCCACTAGCCGCCCCGGGTACTCTGGCACGCCGTGGTAGTGGAGTGCTTCCTGATGCAGCTAAATGGCAGACTATTGAATGCGTTAGCGATGTCCAACGATACCGCCAACATCACTCCCGCGCCGCCGCCACAGCGCACTGCCTAACGACCCTCAGTCGCAACCGTCGGACGCTCCTCTTGGAATACGAATTGAGCGTCCGACAGATCGGGGCCCACCTTGCAGAGGTGCTGGACGATACGGGCTGAGAGTCTCCTCTCAAACAAGTTACCTGTCCAGAGTGCCAACATTGGCCAACATTGTACATTGGTAAAATCAAAACAACTACTTAAGCGGTACGCAAAGGGAGGTCACAGAAAAAAATTAATTACGGATGAGTTTTTTTTTACAATTAAGCAATATTTTAACAAACAACAGAGTACAACGTGGGCATTATCCGACTACAGTGATGGTTTGGTGGGGTGTTAGCTATGAAGGAGTGACTGAGCCATATTTTTGTGAAAAAGGTATCAAAACATCGGCACAAGTGTATCAATATACCATTCTTGAGAAGGTAGTTAAGCCCCTTAACAACACCATGTTCTAAAACCAAGAATGGTCCTTTCAGCAAGACTCGGCGCCGGGTCATAAATCTCGATCCAACCAATCTTGGCTAGAAACGAACGTTCCGGACTTCGTCAGAGCTGAAGACTGGCCGTCATCTAGTCATGATCTTAATCCACTGGATTATGATTTACGGTCAGTTTTAGAGATTAAGGCTTGCTCTAAAAGCTACGATAATTTGGAGTCTCTTAAACAATCAATACGATTGGCAGTGAAGAATTTTCCCATAGAAAGAGTGCGTGCTGCACTGCATTGATAACTGGCCTCAACGTTTAAAAGACTGTATTGCAGACAATAGTTTTTTTTTTTTTTTATGTATGGCTCGCCAAAATGACTCTACTCTGCCTGATGGAAAGCATAAGCAGAATCCAAGAGTGGCGGTCACCATACTCACTGCGAATGCAGACAATGCAGTATGATGATTGACTAGACTATTTGGGCCTCCGGTCTCGCACTCACCAACGAAACACGACAGCACGAACGCTGTCATTTTACGTTGATTTTCTGTGCGAGGGTAGTACCGCCCCGGTCGAGCCGGCCCATTCATGCTGAATTCAGCGTGGCTCTACTACCTACCTCGGTTTGCTAGTTTGCTAGTTACATATTATTTCAGACTGCTGCCCCACCCTGAGCCCATGGCTGGCTACGCCCATGCGACCAGATAACGCAGTCAAAGGCTTTGCTGTAGTCGATGAAGCACAGCATGAGAGGAGTATTGAACTCCTATGATTTCTCAATTAGCTGGCGAATGTTGAGAATTTGTTCACTATTTCCTTTGCCTTTGACGAAACCGGCTTGCTCTTGGGGTATTTGCCAGTCCAAAAAACGTCGGACCCTGTTGTCAATTATATGTACCAATACTTTGCTAGAATGAGAAATTAGAGCCAGAGTTCTATAATTGTCACATTTATAAACGGTTTAGGTACTGATCAATTCCACCAACTTCTTAATCTTTTTGAAATCCTAAAGCGAATTTCGAAGGCTGATATTGTAGCCTTCATTTCTGTCTGCTAGTCCCTGTTGTCAACCGATGAGTGATGAAATGACACACGCCCCGCTGCAATTGTCATCGCGTTCCAAACATAAAAGGAACTAAGTCGCGAAGAAAAGATAAATAACGTGACGGAATGATACAAGATGATGCCCGTAACAATTTTATTGGTGATTGCGTTGCGCGGTATGTTCTGGACCAAATCAACCAAATTTTTATTCAAATTACCTACGAACTTATTTTCTTTCCATTTAATCCAAATTAAATTTATGTATATTTATACCTATTATTACCATACCTATTATTTTACCTTGCCGCGATCGACTGGACTAACAGCCGCGATCGACCACAACGACCGTGGCGTTGGCCACCCCTGCTTTATATCTTATACATATACAGCATATAAGTATTGATGAATGTGTGTTGACAAACCAACACGCGACGGCACTCATCTGAAATAATAAATAAACAAATAAAATAAATAAATAAACCAAAGCCCATATTTTTAGTTTAACAACATATTTACAATTGAATTCATTCAGTAAAAGTAAAAGAACTCCGATTTAATTCTGACAGCTCACATCAATGGCCCGATATAAACAAGTAGGTACCGCTTCACACAGTCAGTGCGCCAGATATTTGGGGATACGTTATATAACAACCGCAGAGTCATAGCGTCCTGTAGGTGCAGATGCGTATTCCGACCCCATTCCACCGTGTGGTTAATGTTAATATGTGACATAACTATCTGTTACGTAAGATACATTTTATAAATGATATCCACATGATCGAAATTCGAACCGTAGCTACATCTCTATTAATAATATCGTACATACAAGTTACAAAATGTAGCTGTTTTTTAATATTTAGAATAAATTTAATTGTCCTTCTTAAGATGCTTATGTTTCTCTTTTCAGGAAAAAGTAAAATGATAATATACTGTAATGTGTAAAACTTGAAATGTCGTAAGAGAAAGTTGCATCCGATCTCAGTATGAAACGCATATCATATTTGGTTACAAATGACACTCTTTTGTTTTGATATGTTTTTGAGTTATAAAACAATTTAATGTCTTTTTAAACCAGAATCGAAAATTTAGTAACTTAAATTACCTATTTATGTTAAGAGTTTCTATAAATATTAGTTTTATAGAGAAGCGATTCATCATAAACTTTGCGCTGGAAATCTTTGAAGTTTAACTTCATTTTTATTATAAAAGGCCTAAGAGGCCTTTTATAATTTAAAACACTTTATTATTTAGAGCACTTTGTACTACTCACTCAGAATAAACTAACTTAAACTTAAAGCGTTATTAGGTGTTTGATCGTTACATGTATCTGAAGAGGCGATCTCTGAATTAGAATAGCGTTGAACTACACACATCAAAAGTGTCTAGGGATCAACATATGTGTCTAGGGATCAACATATATTTTTGCAATAACTTTTCTCCTGATTGATATTAATTAAAATTTTCTTTAAGGATTCATCAAATAAAGTGTTTTCGTTTGTCACAGTAACGATAAACCAAGTCACCTTTGCATTAATAAAGAAATTTGCCATTTTCCTAATAAAAGGATTTTTGACATTTGAACCACTATCATTAAAGTTCGAAAAAAAGACTGAAATAACAGTTTTCTTTAAAATTTTATTAGGTAACTTAAACAATTAATAATCCGTGTTTCTACCGCGAACACTAACACAAGAACATCGGTTTGGCATACTCAAAATTAGTTCATCCAAATTACGCTGTGGAATGGCCGCCCATGTTCGTTGCAACAACAAAAAAAGGTCTTCTTGCGACTGGATACCCTCCATATTCGGCAGAGCTCTTCTCTGTAGCATATCCCATGCATGCTCAATCGGGTTCAAGTCTGGCGACTGAGCAGGCCAGGGCCAAAGCCACATCTCAATCTCAAGAAATCCGCATAAAAATGCTTGATCCCTAGACACTTTTGATGTGTGTATTAACGCCGCCAATAACAAACTCAATGCATCTCAATTTAAATTAAAAAGTTTAGTATATTTAATGGCACCATTTTACGTTGCAAACTTATTAGTGTTTGTAAATTTCTAAAGCTTACATTAAGCTTTCGAAATAGTAGATAGAGCTTTCAGGTTGTCAATGTACGAAATTAACCCTCTAAAATACACAGTGTACCGTCACAGCGCTTAATAGCCAGCGGCGAGAGTAAATTTAGGGCGTCTCAATCGTGTCTCATTGTTATTCATTCGCTTTGATTTAATTTTGTTAGCGTTGCATTACTAAACAATATAATTAATGAAGCATGGGCATTGAAGGAAGATACGCGCGAAGTCTGTGACTCGAATTGCACATAGGGTAAAATTAAAATGGTTGTATATCAAATATGCCATGTCCAATCTTCAAAAGCAGAAAGCTCAGCGTGTAGTGGCCTAGTGGCTACAAAGTTTGTATAGCATTTCAAATTTAAATCGCGCAGAATATTTATTCTTTCGGACTGTGATTTTCTTAACAAATTTATGGATACGGAAGATTTAATTTTGGCATGCCATAAAATTAAATTATTTTTGTATTGCTATACTTCAAATGCCTAGCGAAGTTAAGTTGTACTGGTACCTGTAGTAGTCCCAAACTCTCCTCCTTCGACCTAATTCGGTATAATACTTTCGTATTGTAAGAAGCCGAACACTTACCGAACTCATTCTCAACTCTCTATTTAATTAGCTACATGGACAACACTGTATACATAGCTATTATTTATACAATTTATTTGCTTACCAAGAAATAATCCAGTAAATTCATAACAACCCTAGGAGGCGATTGCGGCTAGTGCAATTTGAAATAGATTGCATATATATTGGCTACATGGCTACCCTCATTCTAGTTACAGTTACAACATACGTTGTACACTGGGGATATTTGTCCATCTGAGGATTAATGCAACTATTTGTCTGCTGGTACTCACTCAATTCACAAAGGTCGTAAGGAGAGTGTAGAATATGTTTACGAATACGCAACCGCTTTGAAGGATTCTTGCAACATTGTGGAACTTAAACTTTAATGGGTACATCATTTCATACAGTTTAGCGTCCATAATATCAAATAATATGAACAGGTACAATTATAAAGCTTTTATCTACGAATTGACTGTTCTTTAAGTATACAAACGTTAATTTATTTAACTTGTACTGCTGTCTCTGGCCAAGAATTCTTGGCTGTGAGGTAGAAAAACACATCAACGCCACTATACGGTTCACACGATGTGCTGTAATTCTGACCCATATAGTCCATCGTGATGCGAAATATCCCATTGTCTATTGTGTACAATACCATAATAGCATAGTAGAATTCTTTAAATGTTTGGACCGCATAATGCTATATTACTTGGGCCAATTTCTTAGTCGCGACAAATGTCAAAACAAAAGACTTATATGAACTAAGTACAAATAACAAGATTTAATTTCCTCATACATATTGATTAGGGTAAGACCTGAAATTATGTCATTTTTTTTAATGTAATTGGCGGACAAACGAGCATACGTATCGCCTCATGGTAAGCGATTAGCGCCGCCCATGGACACCTGCAACATCAGAGGCGTCACAAGTGCGTTGCCGGCCTTTGGGGGATGGGGGGGGGGGAGATAGGGGTAGGGGGGGTATGGGCCTCCGGTTTCCTCACTCACTCGGTGAAACACAGCGCAAGCACTATTTCACACCGGTTTTCTGTAAGGCCGTGGTATCACTCCTGTCGAGCCGGCCCATTTATGCCGAAGCGTGGCTCTCCCACGGTTTAAATTTACGATGCTACATCGAAAGTCGATAATTAAATAAAGCTTTAATCCAAAAAGACGAAGCTGTCGCCTGGTACCCTGCCTGGACTTACTATGTCAATACTAGTATTGACATAGTAAGTCCCCTCAACTAAGAAAACGGCACGAAATGTTATCGCGCACTGTTCCTCCGGACACGATTTTCTCGCCTTCAAGGACTTATAG
The DNA here is from genome assembly GCA_949125395.1 of Diaphora mendica. NCBI lineage: Eukaryota > Metazoa > Arthropoda > Insecta > Lepidoptera > Erebidae > Diaphora > Diaphora mendica. The sequence continues at coordinate 29,448,321 of OX421312.1, read as the reverse complement.
ATATTGTGTACCACGAGATCCGATTGCACACAAATCTGTTTAGTTCCCCTCTCGTTGTTAGGAGACCGTCGTCGCTTTAATATATCAAAACACTGTCGCATTTCCATTCTAGTTCTATATTGAGGATTTAAAAATAAATGGAAAGTTCTATGATATTGGAATACAACGTTCTCTAATAAAAAGACCAGTATGTATTGTGATAAATACATTAGAGTCTCCAGATCGTTGTGGGAGATAAATGCTTCGGCACACAAAAAAGACTATTCGACTGTAGTGACACTATAGCCAAGAAGTCGGTTTTCAACAATTATTTCGCTGTCCTCTTAAAACTTAATGTTTACTTGTGTTACAAACATGACATGTATGTCTTTTAAATTGTATGTCGAAATTAATAAAAAAGTCATTAAAATGACCTTTTACTAATTTCGACATCCAATTTAATTCTTTCGTTTATTTCACTGAGTGGGTGATTGCCAGGCCAGACCTTTTTCTTGGTGGCAATAGAATTCACATCTTCTAGTTCAGCAGTCTGAATCACTATCACTAAATAGATCACGCTGAGTACGGTGCTCAAGTAGGGGCTTCTGAAATGCTCTAAGGCAAAACCTTAGGCGCAATAGAATCTCCATCAGCTGGAATCGTAGTCCACCGCTGTATGATATAGTTTTGAAATAATTTAGTATAGTAGATCTTTACCTACTATGGAATCATTGACCATAAATTTTCGATAGAATTGTTTTTCTATCGAATTAGCTTACTAGATTAAACTTGATTTGTTTGCCAAAGAAAGAGTAACTAAAATATGATAACTCTTTTTTTGATGGTGTATGAAATTTTTAATAAATAGAACCGCCTACTAGTCCAAGAGGGAAGTGACAAATTATCCAATACCGATCGGCCTGACGCTATCATGATATGACGCCTTGGCATTGTCAAATCAAAATCTAAGTATACGTTCACGTGTCACCCATTTTATGTAAATACCCAATGTTTCCCAGCAATCTCAACTGTGCTTATTTGCAATTATATAGACGTGTGTTTGTTTGAACAAGTTAAGTATGTTAGCTATTGCTCTCACTTGCGCGTTCTTTGTCGTGACCCTCCGTGTTAATAAGGGTCTTTTTTTATGGAATAGACCGGCAAACGAGCAAACGTATCGCCTGATGGTAAACGATTTCCGCCGCCCATGGACACCCGCAACACCAGAGGCGTCACAAGTGCGTTACCGGTCTTTGGGGGATGGGGGGAGGGGTTGGGGTATGGGCCTCCGGTATCCTCACTCACTCGGTGAAACATAGCGCAAGCACTATTTCACACCGGTTTTCTGTGAGGCCGTGGTATCACTCCGGTCGAGCCGGCCCATTCATGCCGAAGCGTGGCTCTCCCACGGTTAGTTTTTACTTTATGATGCTTTATTGCGTACAACATAATACTGTTATGTTAATTCAGTTAGGTCCAGGCGCGGTCCTAAGGGGGTGGGGGGGGGTCACAGGGGACACGACCCGCTCAAAACCGTACACATTTAATTTTTTTCCAACTGCTACTAGGATCTGTTTTTTTTTCTCCTGTTTCCATAATTGCTCAATCGAGATTAGAAATCAAAGGATAGGAATTGTTTAACACCTATAAATTAAAACTGTAATATAATGTTGATAACAAAACTTTGCCCTCCAAGGCTGTCGTGATTCAAGGCCTGCTCTGCTATAAAGACTCAGATGACACTCCTAGTCTGTACCGGAGTTTCTAGGAAGAGTGCTGGATAGACACGCTCTTCCCAAGGGTCCAGGACAGTCCCCCGATCTCTCCGACGCAATCAGACCGGCGATCGGAGGAAGAGCTAGATCAAGCCGTATGGTGGCTGGCTTCCCGCATCACCGCTCCTGGACCTGTTGGTGTTTCAGATCGGGCGCTGTTGATCACTCTAAGGGTGCTGGAAGACAAACTGAGGCAGATTTTCACTGAGTGTTTCGGCCGCGGTATCTTCCCCCTCGGCTGGAAAGTAGCGAGACTGGTGCTCCTCATAAAGTAAGCAAAGGCTGCAGATTCTAACTCTGCGTCCCAACCTACCTGAATGAGTCGGGGAAATTCTTTGCAAGAGTTATCTCTGACCGTATCAGCGGGCACCTGTTGCGAGTGGGTCCTGATCTATCGGACTGCCAATTTGAATTCGGATCGGGTGGGTGGTGTTGACAGTTAGCCTTGATATCGTTAATGCTTTCGGCATCCTTCCTTGGCGCATGATTAGGACACCCTTGAATATCACATACTACCGCCTTACCTGCGTGCCGTCATAGTGGCCTATCTGCGCGTCATGGCTGTGAAGTTTGTCGATCGGATTAGAGTGGCAAATCGAAGGGAGGTGCGTTGTGGAGTTCTCCAGGGCTCTGCATTGGACCCGTTGTTATGGAACCTCGCATACGATGCGGTCCTTCGCACTAGTCTGCCCTCTGGCCTGCTATGTGGACGATACCTTAATACTGGCTAGAGGGTCACGCTTCGGTGAGGTGCTTCTGCTCGCCGAGCAAGGGGCGGCTTGTGTCGTGGATAAGACTCGTGAGTTGGACCTGAGGGTGGCGCCTCCATGGCTTACGTAAGCGCCATGAAACACCCAGCATCTGCCTCTGGGTATGGTATGATGATACTGAAGTCCAGGTGAGCCAGTACATGAAGTACCCAGGCCTCATCCTGGACAGTCGGTAGAGCTTCGAAGAGCATTTCGGGTGACTAGTCCCCCGAGTACGAGGGACAGCAGGGGCCCTACATCATCTGCTACTCAATCTCGAGGGTCCGCGGGAATAAATTCGCTGCCTCTACATGGGCGTCGTGCGATCCATGGTCCTCTATGGGGCACCGGCGAGTTTCTCCCGATGTAAGGCTCAACTCGGGAGTTTGCAGCAGTCGATTGCCACACGGATCATACAGGGCTACCATACGATCGCGTACGAGTCGGCGACGATCCTGGTGCGATCGCCACCCTTTGACATTCTGACCGACATGGACACAATGGTCTACGACGAAATTCTTTCTGTCGGTCGGAATGGCGAAGAGACAGCGCTGGATTATGAGCCCGAAATGCTTCCTCAGAACGCACATACGCAAGCCCTACGGTCTTGGCGGGCAAGGTTTGTGCCAGCCGTTCTGTCGATCTTCGAAGCTTGGATGGAGAGAACTGACTGTGTCACCTACCGATTCACTCAGATGCTTCGGTGAATATCTGAACAGAATCGGATGTGAGCTAGCTTAATAATTAGCTAACTAATGCTTAGAGGTGATAGCTCCTCTAAGTATTCATCCAGAGATTTTCCCCAAACATCTCAAATATTAACATCCTAATAGATTTACCAATAAAAATTAAAGATATGATATCCTTTTTTTTTATGTGTGCAATAAAATTGTGTATTGTGCGATAAAGTCTAATTTTTTTTCTCAAGGTAGTATGGCCACGCTGATTTTAGCACGAACGAGCCGGCTCGACCGGGGCGGTACTACCCTCGCAAGAAGATCAACGTAAAATGACAGCGGGCGTGCTATCGTGTTTCGTTGGTGAGTGCGAGACCGGAGGCCCAATAATGCGGAAGCATCACTAGGCCGCCATGGTGTGGGTCACCATGCTGCTGCGTCTGCTGCGTAGTCTACCTATGCAATTTGGTTGTTTTCTCTTTTGTTAAAACTGACATTTTTCATGGTATAAGGAGCAGGACGTTACCAGACAGTATGAGACTATCGGCTCTCAAGGAGGTACAAGGTGTAAAGAAAAGCGGAGTTTTGAGCTTCGGCAATCAGTCACTCGGTGAAAAGCAATATCCGTGGTTATTTCGGATATCGCGGTAATAGCTCATGACACTAACAAATGTGGCATTCAATAGGTGAAAGAATTTTTAAAATCGATTTAATAGATCAGTTATTACCCCCTGCAACCTCACAAACTTAATCTCTTTATAATATTAGTATAGTACTACTTCTTACTCTGTGAGGCTTCTTCGACGACTTAACTGCAAAACCACCACGACCAAACCAGGCGCGGTTTTAGCCTGAAATTTTGGGAGGGTGTCACTAATAATCAATCTAAGTCGAGTATTTTTTTTTATGTTTGGACTCGCCAAAATGAATCTACTCTGCCTGATAGAAAGCATAAGTAGAATCCAAGAGTGGTGGTCACCATACTCATCGCGAATGCAGACAATGCTACATGGTGACCCACATTAAGGCGGCATATTGAGATGCTCATGCATCATTAGGCCTCCGGTCTCGCAATCACCATCGAAACACGAGAGCATGAATGCTGTTATTGTTGTCTATTGTGAGTGGATAGTAGGTACCGGCCCTGTAGAGCCGGCCCGTTCGTGCTGAAATCAGTGTGGCTCTACTACCTTGAATTAAAACACACCTGTGGCTGTACCTTTATTTCTTAGTTTTAGTCAAACATAAATAATTTGGCAGGTTCGGTACCTACCATTTAAAGTTCTTTTGAAAAACGGTACGTGTACCTATACGTACCGTTTTTTCAAAAGAACAGCAATATTTTTCTTTTAGTTCGTATGGGAATCCCATAGGTGTATACAAAAAAAGTATATATATATAAGTGTAATTATATCTGTTGTCAAGTACCCGTATCACAAGCTCTGCTCAGCTTGGGACTAGATGGCGTTGTGTGTTAGATTAGATTTTTTATTTATTTATAGGACGGCGATTACCACTACCGATGTCTTCGGTAATGTAGTCGAAATCACACCGGTTAAAGCCACACAGTATGCTTAAAATACGGGAACAAAAACAACTACCAAGATATCCATATCAGCAGTAACATCTCTATAAAACTAATTTAACAGGAGTATTTTCATTGCATTCAAATTGTGTACCTACAGTATGTTCTAACCTATTCAGTAACCTGTCAGTACATATGTAACTTATTGTAGGTATCAGGTCTTTGTATCAGCCTAATATGACCTAATTCAAACTAATGGGCTCTTAGTTTATAATTAAGTTAATCGTAGTGAACACTTAATTGATACATTAGATACTGACATTTGTTGCTTTAGTACAGATTGAAATGAATTAACGCTTAGTGGTGGAATTGTAATAGAATGTACGAGAACGAAATTATTACTTACTCTCCGTGTTCGATGAGAAGAAACCTGTAAATATATCCTTTTTTTAATACAGAACAATAAGTGCGTACCCCTTATTTAGAAACTTTATTTAAGCAACGGTTCTGTTTTATTTTTAACTTAGACTTACAGCCTTAAAGTTGAACTTCGGGTGGTTTTCTTTATGTCCAAGCTTTTAGTGCTTTCAACAACAATAGGTAGTAGAGCCACGCTGATAGGAAGTAGAACCACGCTGATAGGTAATAGAGCCACGCTGATAATAAGTCAGGTATACACTTTAATAATCTGCTATGGCGTCTCGTTGCTTACCTAATTTTGATGACCGAAACTATCTAAAGTCCTACCTCGTACTATAAACTATCTTACTAAACATAAAATCAGTCAAGCAAAACAGTATTGTTGGAAGCAAGAGAAACTATCGTACATGCGTCCAGGTAATACACAAAGCTTCACCGCAATAGCAAAGCATCAAGTGTATATTAAGGCCCGTATTCACTTTGATTAGTGCGAGTGCAGGTGTGAAGTGAGGTGATCAATGATTGGTAGAAAATAGAAAATACGCGTGGATGGCGAATTCGCGGTCTACACGTACTTTCCACCAATCACCGATCACCCGCACGATGCACCTGCACTCGCACTATACAAAGTGAATACGGGCCTTTAGTCGTCGGTGGTGTCGCACTTCTCGCATTCAATTACTGGAGAATGCGATACCTTCACCGTGTTCACCATTATTTATATTGTCAGCAGTATTTACTATTGTATTATTCCTTTTTAGAATATAACGTATAGAACTATAAGAGAATAATACAAAGTAAGAAAATTCGTTTGATAAGGTGAGAGGGTTTGATAACTGCCGACATCCTTAACGTCAGTCTCAGGGCCAATAATTACATTAGGGTTTTTATCTTTCAAAGATTTATTTAAATAACTGGTCTGTTTAAATGTAGTATTATACGACAATATCAGACGCATTGCCGTGAATCAGGCAGAGTATTTGATATTTCAAAGTTGGCGATGTTTTGTGTTACTTTTTTTAAATCTGTATTTGACGTATACTTCTTATTAGTTTCTATGTTGTAGTATCCACTAATAAGTATCAAATACTAATATCAAACTAAAAAATCCAGTCTTTTTAATAGCAGCATAAATTAAAAAAACATGGTGTGTTTATAAAGTGGCAAGCTGTTACCTAAAATAAGGCTGACAGTCCTGGATGAAAATAGCCAATTAGAGTTGGAGCGTTTTTTACTTAATCGAAGAAATTCAATTTTAAACTCGGTCTCACAAAAAGTACCTACACAAATCTTTTTCCTCAAAATCATTTAAGGAAAATACATCCTGCCTGTTACCTACAATATAGCCAAATAATATCCATATTTAAAGGGAAATAATTATGAATGTAGATGAGACAAACACCACAAGAGAGGATTACAATCTCTCTGACCATGTATACCTACGCCGAAAGCCTAAAAATCATTGTCATCTTCCTTGCTTTTATTATTCCCAAGATAATTTGGGGTCGGTTACTAGTTCAACCGATTTTACCTAAATGTCAGTTTTTCCACGGAGCGATCGCCATAGGACCTCCGCAGCCCTGAGAACGAACAAAATTCGAATGTTGATCTAGTTGTCAGTATATTTGATTGCCATAGATTTTCATAACGACCGGGACCGACGTTTTAAAAATAAAAGTTATAGTGAAGCTCGTATTTCGTGATACTGAGTGCCAGGTTAGTACTTTTTACAACTTGACATCCCAAACCTTCGTCGTCGTTTCGTCTAAAGCTAAGGGTCACGTCTGCCTAGTAAGAAGCGGATTAATTATCGCGATTTAAACAACCACTAAGTGCTCTGTAACACAGCACTGATTGAACACAGGCTTCGTTCAGTTCATCGTTATCATCAGGTCATAGGCCTATCACTTGGTGGAAAGGAAGTTCGTACCTGTCTCATATTGCCATTCTACGGCGACTGGTAGCGATTATGAGTCTTCTATAGTCCTACTAATATTAAAAACGCGAAAGTTTGTAAGTATGGATGGATGTTTGTTACTCTTTCACGCAAAAACTACTGAACGTCTTTGGATGAAACTTTACAGTAATATAGCATAAACATCAGAATAACACATAGACTACTTTTTGCCGCGATAACCGACATACACGCGGGCGGAGCCGCGGGCAACAACTAGTAATAAATATACTTACGTACTAGCACCTATAACTGGGGTTCATTTATGATATGAGGAGCAGACGAATAACTCTTATGGTAAGTCACTAGCTCCCCTACAAACACCTGCAACTTAGTCACAAGTGCATAATCTAATTAAATCGATCAATTCTCAATATAGGTATGGTTTGATTAAAACAAGAATTGAGGATGTTTAACAAAATAACAACTATACATTTATTGACGCTATATTATAAGGAAAATAATTTCTCATGACGCTTCTACGTATTACTAAAACGCGACTCAATACCTTTTTAAAACTCCAAGTGTCATTTTCACTGTCACATAAGGTAAATTGTGTAGACAAAATGTGAAAGAAGAATTGAAATAAGTAGGTATCTGACAAATTCACGTAGGTAACTGACAAATGTTTTCATTTTAACATTATGTGCCGCTTTTTAGCATCTTTCGTACTGTGTCATAAACAATAAGAACTCACTCATATTTAACAATGCTTCTTATCAAGTCCAGTCATCAGGTGAAATCGGGAGTAGTTTTTGGTATGTGTTAAAAGGTATGGTTTGCCTACCATACTTACTTTTAAATAGACAACCAGAAATATTCCTCTGTCGCAGGGAACTTTACAAACATATATTAAATGGACACACAAAGTGTTGTCCCTTGTAGAGTTTGAACCTACAACACTCAGGGCAGGAGAAAGCGGCGTGGTGACCGCTCAAACCACCACATCATCCGTAGCTTACCTTAATATCAACTTCAAATTCCTTATTCCAATTCTATTAAGGTCTGCGCAATATACTTAGTCATGAGTTTTGAAAATAATCCTGTATTTATCTACACTTAATGTTGCCAATAGTAACTTCCTGCAACTAGTGAGGCTTCCACGAAAAATTGTCACATATACAATCGGTTATCTTTAATGAGGATTTACGATTTTAGATATCCTGTACTAATGATCTATAGCTACATTTACAGCTACATTTAAAAATAACTGTTGCGTTGTAAGGCAGTTGCCTTATACAGTTATTATTAGAGAGAGAGAGTTTAGAAATTACATGAACTTATCTTCTTATGTGTTAAGAGTAGGTATACTATGAAGATATGATAAAATTGTCTTTCTATATATATTTCTATTTTGGACATCTAATACACAACGCCATCCAGTCCCAAGCTAAGCAGAGCCTGTGTTATGGGTACTTACTAGACAGCTGATATAAATACATATTTACATTTTTTTGTAAATACATACATATCATACATAGAAGACACCCAAATTCCGAAACAAATGTTAGATTCGACCCCGGGAGTCGAACCCGGGACCTCAAGCACAGCAGTCGCTTACACTACCACTTGCGCCATCGAGGCAGTCAAATGTATCCTTCATTTCGTAACTGTACTTTTCATCAGTTGGAACACGGGACAGTATGTAGTCCCCGTGCTTCATCCAGAAGGCACTGGGTGAAGCACGGTCTGCCCCGTATATTTCATGTTTGCATAAGCAATTGGAAATATTTCATTTATATTATCGTCTCTTCAATATTATACTCTTATCTATCTTCTATCAGTATATATAAAAAATAATTAATGTTTGTTTGTTTCTACGCCCTTTATAGAATCGTAAACTATGCATTTGATCATGTCATCATCTTCAGCAAAAGTGTTGTGCATGAGCCCACAAATGTTTCTGAGTTGGTACGAACAATCTTTAACAGATGGCCGACGACATACACGCGGGTGGAGCCGAGGGCAACAGCTAACTCTCAAGCTATTCGTTCGGAATTAAAAAATAATAATAATAATAATAAACATTTATTGCCTTCCAAATACATAAAAAAGAAACCTCCATGCATAACATATTTCATATTTCATAATTAATACCAACATCACTTGTGATGTTGAAACCCTCTATTTGTATCTTCCCAGCGTGTAAGCCCCTATCAAAATTTACACAAAATATTTATTTTAAATAGATACTCATCGCCAAATATTGTTTTTTTAGGAAATACGGCTTGCATTTTTTAATAAATATGTGTGTTAATTTTGCGAACGCGACCATTATTTACTGTGAATAGAAATGCAACCTGTTAAACATCTGGAAGTCAATCTTATATCGAAGCTTCACTTATGCTATAAGCAAGCTGTAACATGTAGGTACGTATAAGACTTCCAGCTTTATTATAGAACCAACGGCAAAATACAATTGTAAAATTTTTATTTATTAACTGGGTGAAAGAAAGAAAGAAGGTACCTTAGGAATTCGTCGTCCGAACAGATACAGGCCCGAGAGGCTGGGCACAGTGTTCCATTGGCGCTCGTAATAGTGATTCTCTCTCCCTCGGCTAGTGTTAAGCAGAGGAACACCGGGGTATTTTTTAGTCGGTAAATGTCCACGTAGTGTGGGATGCCCTCTGGCCAGATCGCGGGACGACTTACGTAAGAAGGCTGGCAGTGACTGGATGCAGAAAGCAACAGACCGGGCTCTGTGGTGTTTTGTCTACCTCGGAACACGTAATATGTAATCTTTTATTAATAGAAAATGAAATTGCGTAAAAAGCTGTTAGTGTAGATAATGGAGGGGTCTCTTTACGTAACAACCTCATGTTTTTCAAAAAGCACACGATTTTCATCCGAAATTTTTCTTTTGCCGCTATCGATCTAGCCCCACCGATGTATTCCTTCTGAGAACAAGTAATCTACTCGACGTAACTACTTTTTATAGTACAACGTATCTTATCCCCATTTTATCCTCACATTTTGTGTTTTGTATGATCTTTGAAATGTAAATAGAATATTTTATTAACTATCGATTTTAATAGTTGCCTAAATGCAATAACCATGGTGTTTTTTTTTCTCAATATAAAGTTGATCTCTTCTCTAACATTCCCCGGGAAGGTTAACATTTGCCTCATATAAATCACCAGCTGATGCCCGCGGCTCCGCCCGCGTGTATGTTGGTTATTGCGGCAAATAGTAGCCTATATGGTAATCCAGGGTATCAGCTTCCTGCATACCGAATTATATCCAAATTGGTCCAGCCGTTTGCGCGTGAAGAAGTAACTAACATACACACTCACAAACTTTCGTCTATATAATATTAGTGTGATAGCCATATTTCTAAGATTGCGAATGAAAACTAGATTCTTCTAAAGGTTCATCATAATTATGACATGGGGTATCATCATCATATGACATACATTAGGTATAGGTTGCCAAGTCGTAAATGTCTATACTTGTTAAGGACAGCTAGATTAATATGGTATCAATTTCCTAACAAGGTATAAATCAACTTTGTTCGTCTCGTAACCTATCTTCGTGTAAAAGAATAACAATATCTGATATCAGCCGTGTCTAGGTCATGTAACACACCCATTTATACGGGAAGAAAACTTTCTATTCTACAGCGTTTAAGTATGAGTAAGTCCTTTCTTTAAAAAAAATTCAGATTTAAGAATAAGATACATAAATCGGTAGATCACAAACGATACTTATATAGATCGCCTTTCACCTTTATTTAAATCAATACGCGTGTAACTAACTAGTACCGCCCGGTTTTCCGTCACGAGAGAGACAATTTCCGGGAGTTCATATTAAACTTTCCGATGAAATTCCTGAAAATAATTATAGACTAAAGCCACCTGCCAACGGCAAAAGCTCTCGCCGAGGAGGGAGGGGACCTCGCCTCCCTTCCGTTATAGAGGCGCTAGCGGAACAGGTTGCGCCACTTGACCTGTGAAACAGATAGAGGCTTGCAATAGGAACTCAATTAATTTCCAAGTATTTGAGTACCAGGGACTAAATTTGATACTGATCTAGTGACTTTAATCAAAAATATTTATCTGTTCGGATTACACAGCTAAAGCTTGAAGAGAAATACACTTCTGTTGTGATAAAACTATTATTATGTTTAAACGATTGTATCCATATCCATACTAATATTGGAAAGTCGAAAGTAAATCTGTATGTCTGTATGTTACGTTTTCACGGATAAACCGCTGCACCGATTACAATGAGATACTTTGATTCTTGGGGAATGATATAGGCTCCACTTTACCGCGATACCCGACTAACAAGCGGGCGGAGCCGCTGGCAAAAACTAGTCTTTAGTAAAGCCACGACATGAGAAACTTTTTTTTTTGGTAATTTTCATTTATCTTTGTTTTTAATAATGAATACCACATTGAAACCCAAAGTCTGCAAAATCTTTTTACAGACTTGGTTTTAAAGTTTATATATTTACTTTTAGTAAAATATATTATGATTAAAACTTTTATACGAGCGGAGCGAAGTTTACTTACACAAATTTCTTCCGTTTAATAAATGTTTGTAGGCTATATTAAATATGAATAAAAACCTTTGTTACGCAAAACTTACTTCGAAGTACTTCCTAAATAGGTAATGACTGGGTTTATGAGTGTATATTTTTTTAATATAGAATTTAAGCATGGCTCTCATGGTTCAGAAAGATGGGTTGGCTCGACCGGACTGATACAAGGACCGCATAAAAAACTAGTGTCAAGCAATTCTTTCCTTGCATTCTTTCCCCTCCCCCTCTAATGAGTTTTTCTAATTATAGAAATACTTAATAACAGCTCGGAGTTTGGAAGTTGAGGTCTGGAGCCCCGTGCCTCGGAGAGCACGTCAAAACTGTCGGTCCTGCGCCTGATTTCTCCCCGATCGTGTCGGTTAACCGTGCCATCGGATTATGAGAGAAAGGAAACAGAGAGTGCACGCTTGTGCACTATAATATCTCCTGCGTAGTTGGCTGGTCTCCGTTGAGACTGACGGCCGTGGCCGAAATCGCCGCACCAATTTCTATGAAGCTTGACTATAATATACGGTTCTTGAGGGCGGACATAGACTACTCTTTATTGCGCAGACCGACATACACACAAAAGCTAATATATAAATATAAAAGTACCATTAGAACACGGTACATAATTCTTACTTCCGAAGGTAACATATATAAATACTTCGTGAGTAAGACTTTCATTAATATGTAAGTACGTTTTTCTTTGTTTGAATAATGGCAAGGTTATTATTGTGTTGTATATACAAAAGCAACCTTTGTTTGGTTAAAACTTTGTTGTTTTAAACCTCATACGAAGGACATCAATAACTTGTAAGTTAATTTTGATTAGCCAATATCATGGGCTTCTTTTCGACCTCCCCAATTTCACTAACGGAACATTGTTCCTCATGTTTGAGAAGACCGCCATTGTTTCTGTACTTGAAAGCTATTGAGCCTTTGTTATGAATATTTGTCACGTTATTGTTGGTGAACGTGTTCGTATCGTTACTATGTGTATAGGTATTTCACTTCATTCATCAAGAGGCGTACGTACAGAAAGAGTACAAATTTTTGTAGAAAACCTTTTGTATCTTTCTCATTTGGTCCAAAATGATCCATCATTGGCCACGAAAATATACACATATATAGAGTCAAGCCTATTTCTCATAGGTGTAGGCAGGTAATTGATCTTCACTTACCACGGTCCTGTGATACACCGCTTTTGCTGCGTCCACATTCATGAATCGCTGCATGCATGCTTGTCGGTTCCTGGTGCTTTTCACACGGTCCTTTTTCAGAATATCACCAATAAAAAACGCAAACGACGAAAACAATAGATTAGTAGCAATACAATAGTGTTAATAGATTAGTAATAATGGCCTGCGTGACATAGGCTAGATAAATTTTATCGAAAGTTTTTGCGTAATCGGGTTATAGTTTTTCTTAACGTTGATGTTGTTTCGTTTGATGCCACTATGCATTTCTGAGTACAAAGGATTATCATACAAGCAGACAAACGGACTAAGAAGTAAATTCAAATCATATTTCTATGATCTGAGAAAGTATAGGTGAGGGTTTGTTTTTCTTTTTGATGAACGGAACCCTTAAAGTGAAATTGTTAGGAGACAATGCTTTTTTATTGTTTTGTATATACAAAACAATAATTTCTTAAATATATAAAATAATAATTTCTTAAATTTCTTAAATATATACATTCCAATCTACAAAGAAAATGTTGATATATATCAACATTTTCTTTGTAGATTGGAATGTATATATTTAAGAAATCTTATTACTAACTCAGTACTTTCATATTATGCGAGGCAATCATTTTATTTCTTGGAGTAAGCGGCGAAACGTTTAGATATTTGGTAGATATACGAATATGAATTATATGGTTTTCCCTTCACAAGGATTTTTGGAACGAAGTTCCTTAAGGGGCGTTGCGGAGGTGCATGCACATCTTGTACATAGGCATACTTAATGGCATGGGGCATGGGTTGTCATGGACATTCGGGTGTCAAAGAAAAAACATATTGTTTCTTCGATCATGAGTGGAGCATAAGAGGCGAAAGTGGGGTTCGAGTTATTCAGGTAAAGATGGAGAATTGAGAAAAGACAAGTAGGTGCACGCAAACTAATTTTGGGAATTGGGAGCCATTGTAGCTGGGAACGGAAAGCAGACACATGGTCATACTTGCGAAGATTGAAAACGATTCGAATGCAATTATTGAGAAGGTGGTCTAGTTTATTGAGGAAGTCTGCATTCAGGTCAAAATAACACATATCACCATAGTCGATTACGGGAATAATTAGGGACTGCGTAAGCATAGCCTTGGTTTTAGTGGGAAGAAAATTCTTAAGTCGATATAAAGCGCGGAGGCAAGAGGTAACTTTCTGACTAACATGTGTAACTTGTGCCCGCCAATCAAGTGTTGAGTCTGTATATAGCCCCAGGTTCTTTACCACTGTACTCACCGCCCGACATATCCAACCTGCTTAGCATTTGCTTGCTTCCCATGACCATCACCTGAATTTGGTTAGGTTTACTTATAAGCCAAACCTCGTTGACCAATCCCTTATAAAGTCCAAGTCGTTGTTGACTTTCCCCATGGCATATGATATATCCTCAACACTTGACTGCGTGTACAGTTGTAAGTCATCAGCGTACAGGTGATACGCACACTGAAGGTGTTGGGTTACGAGATTTATGAATAATGAGAATAGTGGTAAGATAATACCAACTCGACGACAAGTCATCGATATGTACACACTGTTGGCGTCCCTGAAGATAGGGGTTTATCTGGATATTTGGTCTACACTGATCCCATAGGGAATCTTTTGAGATCCTATGCAAGTTGTGTTTATTAAAAACTTCCAAACAAATCCTCTAGGGGATCAAAATGGCGGAAGAATTCAAAAAGATCCTCTAGTGGACCAATCTGGAAAAAAGATCTAGATAAATCCCTCAGGGGGTCCTAATGGACGGAGCCAAAAAAAGGAATAAAACTTTTACCATAATTTTTTAAGCATACCTAATATCTTTTAATGAAGTAGAGTAACTTCAAAACGTGTTAATAATACAACTACAGCGTAAATTATAACTAAATAACACTTGTACACAGAGAAATTAATTTTGTCCTCCGATAAAGAGCACTCATACCGATCTCTGAGGTAATTTGATGGCTGGCGGAGCCCTGTCATAAGCTCGTGGATCAATATTTTGCATTAATCAACTGAGTATATTGACAGGATTTGTAAATTATTATGTGTATTTATTTATAGTATGTTGAGGGCTCGAAGTTTGTGGTAAGAGGCTGTTCGAATTGCCTTGCGACCGATACTGCCTTAACGAGCTCGATCTATCATTTACACTATCTTTATAATCTACTTAGGTATTTAGTCTAAATACCTATCTTTCAATTATTTTATAATTTAAATTTAATTCCCATGTGCCTGTATTATAGCAACGGGCTTATCACCTATACAACGTACGAATATATATTCACATGCACGCGCTATAGTATGAACACTACGAAAAGACTATATTTTTAATAATGATAAAATTGAAAAAAAAAAAGTTAAAAGAGAGAAAAAAGGAAAACACTTTAAAGGAAAATTAAAAACAAAGAAATGAGAATACATTTTCAGATGTGCAAACAATTTGATTCATGGGATTCGTCTCCGCTTTTAGTTACAGGAATTAGGTAAATTTCCGACCATACTTTAGCCAAAGCTTCTTTCTCTTATGACTAAGTTGTGCTTTTTCGACATTCGAGCAATATTTGAAGTTATATTTACGAAATCTTAGTGTTCGATCATGATTTTCTGATTTGAGTATTGCATTATAATACAGTACAATATAAACTATCCCTTCGCATTAACGTAACTTCATTTAATGGGGAAGCTTACATCTGGCTATCCTTTACCCCTGATAACTGACGACTTCTTTTATTAGCTGAGCTTACATTCGTAATATTAATGTGTATCTATCAAATGTAGCGATAAGCTAGTCGATAAATACTACTTTAAAATTCAAAGAGCTTTAGAACAACCATAAATGAAAACGTAAACATCTCTAAACGACAATAAGTCTCATGAAATGCCGTGCAAGGCTAATTTACTTTATACATTCCCTATAAACTCTGCGTTTGAATACTTTTCAAACAATGAGAATGGTAGTCAGAAAATTCAATATGAACTATTCATAGAATTTTAAGTTGAAACATGGACACCAAAATTGGTTGAAATTTAAGCCGACATCTGCACAAAGGCAAAAGTTAGGAGGGGAGGTGAGAGTTTTATACCTTGACAATACAGTTAGTATTTGTATTTGAGTAGCTTAATATAAAGTTTTACGACCTATTTGATCGTTAGTGGTTTATATTATTTAGTATTCAGACCTTATGCTCTACGAGACTGCTACTACTCAGAGTTAAGACTGTCAGAAATTGCTAGTTCTAATTTATGTGGTTCATCATAATGAATAGTCTTCGTCCACTGCTAGACATAACTTTCTAACAAGAAATAAGATTTTGACCTACTATAATCTTAATCCATACTTACATTATAAATGTGAAAATAACTCTGTCTGTCTGTCCTGCTTTCACAGCCAAACCGCTGCACCGATTTCAATGAAATTTGGCATAGAGATACATTGATTCTCGAGGAAAGACATAGGATACTCTTTGCTGTGACAACCGATCAAAACCTACAAACTTAATAAAACCTACAAACTTGAAATTTCGCAGGCAGGTTCCTGATAGGATGTAGTCATCCACTAAGAACGGATTTTATGAAACTCCACCCCTAAGGGGGTTGAAAGTTTGTATGAAAGTCCTATGTTTTTAAAGCAAGAGACTTGAAATTTAGTATGCTCTATAGATGGTGTGGAGGTTTACTGATAATATATATTTAGAAATTAAGTCTCTTTTGGGGTTAAAGCGGGGATGGTAGTTTGGCTTGGTTATGGCAGAAGGATTTCAAATGGTATTTAAGTATAAGAATTATCATTTATCATATATATGGCTATCATATATATATACGGATATAATATATCATAATAGCTAAGGTCCGTGGTGTTACCCACGGTACAACAACAACCACGGGTAACGCCGGGGCAAAGCTAATATATAATACTGGTCAGACAGGTTGATGGTTGTGTGTGGTGTTTCGGCATTTCCTATACGCAAGTAATAAGTAATGCTAACCAAAATTGGCTGTCAGCCATAGCGTTGGCGAAGTTACTTGTGTATGTATTAATGATGCCTCACATCCAACTGATTTCGGGATAATATAGTGTAGTTATTTTTTAAATTCTGTTATTAAACGCATAATATATAGGGCTAATAAAATATTTAAATATATCTCTTCACGTGGGTGTTTACATAATTCGGGGATAAAACGTGTAGAATCTTTACACGTACACAAAATATGTCCTCTTGATTATTTTGAATTGGTACTCATAATGATATCATCTGTTTTGATCATAACAATTAAGTTGCTGGTAGACATTTGCTTCGATTTTGACTAGCGTCTGTAGAAGAACCTAGAAGACCTAACTTGCAACCTGGACCCGATATGAGCAGTGGCAAAAATAAATAAATAAAAATAAATATTTCGGACATCTAACACACAACGCCATCTAGTCCCAAGCTAAGCAGAGCTTGTGTTATGGGTACTAGACAACTGATATAAATACATATATACTTTTTTTTTGTAAATACATACATATTATACATAGAAAACACCCAAACTCCGAAACAAATATTTGCAGATCATTAAAATGTCCGGAAACTGACATTTCTTTTAGTTTACTATATTTAGCCAATAAATAGGTACAATGCAAAATCAACTCGCAAATGCTGCACCGAGGCTGTAGAAATAGAAACAGAAAGTATTCTCACATCTGACGGAAAGCGGTAGGTGTAAATTTTATGCATCTTTGCTGCGTGTTAGCTCGTAAAGCTATTATGATCCGAAATCCATATTCTCCGACCGATACCATCTTTGTTCGGCATGCAATCTGTCAAACTTTTATATAATAATAGAGGTCTAGTGATCACGGGCTTTTGCTCTAAAATGTTATAAACTGGAAGTAAATTCAAGTAATATTAATTAATCTTCAAAATTAAATTTACTGTGTTTAAAATATTAGATTTTAGCGATTTCAGAACCAGAGGTGCGTTAAATTACTTATAATGATTATAAATTAGTAATACAGACCTTTGTGTACTTATAACTTTTAAATCACCTTATATTTTGCTATTGTACTCTCAACGTTTTGTAATACACACATCAAAAGAGTCTAGGGATCAACATATGTGTCTAGGGATCAACATATATTTTTGCAATAACTTTTCTCCTGATTGATATTAATTAAAATTTTCTTTAAGGATTCATCAAGTGTTTTCTTTTGTCACAGTAACGATAAACCAAGTCACCTTTGCATTAATAAAGAAATTTGCCATTTTCCTAATAAAGGGATTTTTGACATTTGAACCACTAACATTAAAGTTCGAAAAAAATACTGAAATAACAGTTTTCTTTAAAATTTTATTAGGTAACTTAAACAATTAATAATCCGTGTTTCTACCGCGAACACAAACAACACAAGAATCGGTTTGGCATACTCAAAATGAGTTCATCCAAATCACGCTGTGGAATGGCCGCCCATGTTCGTTGCAACAACAAAAAAAGGTCTTCTTGCGACTGGATACCCTCCATATTCGGCAGAGCTCTGTAGCATATCCCATGCATGCTCAATCGGGTTCAAGTCTGGCGACTGAGCAGGCCAGGGCCAAAGCCACATCTCAATCTCAAGAAATCCGCATAAAAATGCTTGATCCCTAGACACTTTTGATGTGTGTAATTCGACAAATTGAAATTATACCTTACTTTCGAAGCAATCACAATACCGATTTTTTTTAAATACTTGATATGACTTGCGAACTTTGATGATGAAGCTTTATATCATCGCTTTCATATGATTCCATATATACAAAACTAGCTGACCCACGCAACCTCGTTTGCGTCCAAACTACCATCCCCCGTTTTAACCTCAAAAGGGGGTTGATTTCTAAAGATACATTATTAGTACACCTCCACACCATCTATAAAGCATACATTTTAAATTTCAAGTCAATTACTTCAAAAACATAGGACTTTCATACAAACTTCCAACCCTCGTTTTACCCCCTTAGGGGTGGAGTTTCGTAAAATCCGTTCTTAGCGGATGTCTACATCCTATAACTAACCTACCTGCCAAATTTCAAGTTTGTAGGTGTTATAGTTTCTGAGTTTTCGTGATTAATAAGTGAGTGGTATTTCACTTTTATATATATAGATATAGTGTACATTAACTGAAAGGTAGCTACGGGCAAAAGTTATGAAACAATTGAAATAGTTTGCATTCATTTCTATGTAGGCTGAATGGAAACAAACATAGCCTGAAGCCGGACACAGCTTTTACGTTGGTCGGCCTCTGCGACTGATGTGGCATTAGTTGTGGTTGGTGGTCGATCCGAGCTCGGTGTCCCTCGAGTTTGGCGGTTATATACATAAATGGGTAATAGATAGATCGATAGACAGTTTATTAATTTGTAAATTTAGGTTCTGCGTCAAATTAAATCGTGTACGGTACGTTGTTAGTGGTTTAAAAACGCTGCAGACGCAGTGCTGGGTGAGTGCCTTCACTTTTTGTAAACACCAAGTCTATTTTTCGTTTTTGAAATGTTCATTACACCAACAGTATTTGACATTCCACTTCTGGACGAAGAAAGGAGATTTTGGCCCACTATATCACGCTGGCCAAAAAGAAACAGAAAATAATGCCATAGTATTGTTACGTCTTCCATTCTCCTCTCAGTCTGTTGTAATAATACTGGCTTTATAGTGTTTTTATAACGTATTCAAAATTCTTCCTATTCTATGTAACTAGGTTACCATATACTTCAATAAAATAACAACTAGATGATACACATCTTTTATTTTCAAATACAAAAATTACAACACAAATCAAGAAATTATTCTTCGTACAAAAAGTCGAATGTGTTCTCATTAATAGCGTAACGTATTACATTTCAAAATAAGTGATAATTGATATAAGTGAACCGATTCGATATAACAAATTACAAAGCAATATACATATGTATGAGTTTGTACATAACTTACCAGCAAACCTTGTACAAGTTTCAATGCTCATTACATAGTTAAATAGCTATGCTATAATGTATGAGTATCCTTTCTCCTACAAGTGTGTATGAATAAACAAATATTTGGGACATCTAACACACAACGCCATCTAGTCCCAAACTAAGCAGCACTTGTATTATAGGTATTTTTTGGCAAATACATATTATACATAGAAAACGCCCAAACTCCGAAACAAATATTTGCAGATCATACAAACATTTCGGTCTGCTCGAACCCGAGACCTCAAGCACAGAAGTCGTATACGCTACCACTACGCCACCGAGACAGTCATTAAAACAAAATAGTCAAAAGATTCGAGCAGTTCCATTCCTAATTATTTGAAGCCTTGAACTTCTACCTGCGAGTGTTACCTGTCTTCTGATTAATTTCTGTACGGCTTCGAAAGGTACTCAATCTCCCGAGGGACAGCGAATTCATTGTAGAAAGAGCCTCCTAGATGCCCCAAAAATATTATATCATTTTGTTGTCAATAGTTATAGTACGGAATTATGCATCACTATGTATATGCTCATATATAATAGTTCCTATTGAACGTTAGGTCGAAAGCGTAATTGCGATATGATTAAATTATTATTGACCGTTACGATGTCAGGCGGTCAGTCAATGACTTGTCTTAATTATTTCTTTAAAGGCTTACATAGGCGAAGTTGCAAACTTCGACGAGTTCATTTGTGGTATTTCATGTGCAATAGTTACTATTTAAATGTTTCGATATATTCACTAAGATCTCTTCACATCTTTACATAGTATAAAATAAAGTCGCTTCCGCTCTCTGTTCGCTTAGATAGGGTTACTTTGGCTACTTTAAATATTGTTAGGCGGCCCGGTTTGTTACCAAACTTCTGTTTTAAATTTGTTTATGGCACTCCATGGAATTTTATAGTGTGCTGCAGCTTCCCGTTGAATCCTTAGTTTGGATCGTACAACGTTCAGCAATCCTCCAGTTCTGCACCTGTGTAATTGCCATACATGGAGATGGCTAAAACATAATACAATTCTATTATACACTATTTTATTTGTTATGAAAGCAATAAACAAATCGAAAGAAATCATTTATTGGCTAAAATTTACATTGCCTCTTGAGCCATGTTATCCGAATTTGTGAGTCAAAGAATACCCCACACTTAATATTTAAAATTCGGTATTTAAACCTGGACTAGGCGCACGGGAACACCATCTAGCGATCCCGGCTAAAACTAAATCGATAAATGTCACTGATGCATCGAGGCGGGAAGATTAATCTTATTTTTTATTTGAGCCAAAGCTACCCTCTAGAGTCAAAGAAACCCGACCTTACCGGTACTCAACGTTTTATGTATGGGCAAATCGAAGATGGGCATATTAAAGTAGAGGAAATTCGAGAATTTCAGCAACTTCTAGTCGCTAGGTTAAAGAATGAAGATAAAATGTTTATACCTAATGTCCTTTACTTTGACTTACCTAAAATGTTCCCTGAAAATGCGGTTATGATACTTTTGACACCTGTATTTAAAGGCAACTTCTTAGGGGCATCTTTTAATACGAGTACTTAAACCGTTAAAACTGTTAAACCGTAAACGAAACAAAAAAATCTACCTTCATTTAGTATCGTTGTGTGGCGACTATATCATTGCATATATCAAACAACAGAACATATTTTTCTTCTTTTGAAATCCGGTTTATTGCACCACTTATATCATCTGTTTATGAATATCGGTAACCGCCTTCCTTAGTTTTATTGTCTGATATAAAACAATAAACTAGTTTAAAATCTAACACTAAATTATAGACGGTTATATATACTTTCTAAAGTTTCATATATAAGAAATTTCCGTCTCTTAATAATGTTGTTCAAAGTATTTGCATTAAGATCTCAAGGAAATAACTTTGAGGTCTACCTTCCTCCGTTTGTGGGGGAATCTTTTGATCATGTTGACTTAAGAATATGTGATTGGCATATACGACGAACACATTTGATGTATAAAATACCCTTTAAACGAAAAACCTTTTAAAAAAACACGTTTAGCGTCGCACAACCAATCTGTAAAATAATTATTTTGCGTGAAGTTTTTTTTGTAATGTTTGCACGGCTGACGGTACAACGGTATAACTTGATCAACTGGGAGTTCTTTTCTCCTAACATGGATTAAACATAATTTATTTATTTTTTTATTCATTTTTTATTCATAATTTATTAGTTTTTATCATAAGAGCTTCTTATATAGTAAAGCTACTCTTCATCTTCCTAGCGTTTATTATTCCCAAGATTATTTGGGGTCGGTTACTAGTACAACCAGTTTTACCTGAATATCAGTTTTTTCCACGGAGCGACTGGCATCGGACCTGAGCAACCCTGACATCTGAATTCGAAGGTTGAACTAGTTGTTAGTATATTTGCGGGCAAACTGTTGGAGAGGATACTCTCTGCCCGCATCGTCACTCTCTGCCCGCATCGTCACTCTCCACCCGAAGAGGTACGCGAATGGCGTGAAGCCGCTCACAGAGCCACGATGGCTCGCTGGTCGTTCCGGCTGGAGACTCTACGCGCTGGCTTTGCCGCCGTGGAGGCTCTCCAGCCGGTCATCCTCGAGTGGGCAGGGCGGCAGCACGGGACCATTTCCTTCTGACTGACGCAGGTACTTTCCGGGCACGGTTGCTTCGGGAAGTACCTGCACTCGGTCGATAGGAGGGAATTGAGTCGCGCCTGCGACTGCAGTGAGGACTCGGCCCAGCATACGCTGGTCTTGGGCTTCGCAGCGTCGGGCCCTCACTGCAGTCATCGGAGGAGATCTCTCGCTACCGGCCGTCATACGCTCAATGGCCGGTAGCGACAGCAGTTTTACCGCGGTCGCAAACTTCTTCGAAGATGTAATCTCGGAGAAGGAGGCGGTGCAAAAGGCTCAGGAGGACGATATCGACACGGACCCAAAAACGAAACGGCAAAGCGGGCGGCGGAGGCGTGCCTATCAGGGCCTCATGCCGCCCTGAGTGTGGCCGCAGATGGTCGGGACGGGTTTTCCCCTCCATCCGCTTTAGTGGCCACCCGCGAGGGGGCAACGTACGTCGCGTCGCCTAAATCGAGAGTCTACCAGCAGATGGTGCCCGCTTCAGCGCGGGCAAGCGCCGGGAGGGGTCCGTATGTGTTAATAACAGCAGTTTCCGGATCCCTCCCGTCTCAGGCGCAGAGTGGCACATCGTGTGTTTTAAGTCGGTTCGATTCCAACACACCGCCCCGCCGCAAACCCCGATGGGGTGACGGCCCGAGGGGGTTTGGGGAAAAAAAAAGTTGTCAGTGTATTTGACCCAACAGCAGTCCGACCCGGGAATCATACCCGAGACCTCTTGATCTGCAGTCGCTTACGCTAACCACTAGACCAACGAGGCAGTAAAACTACTCACAAGATCGAATTAGGTACATAAATTTCGTTATAAATAACATTTTGTATGTGTACAAGGGATTTCAGAAGCGCCAATTTCTGAAATGTGTTCTACCTGACTAATGACCAAACTAACTACACCTATGCAATCTGTTAGCAAAGGTAGCTTTCATAATTCTTCATGTAGTTTCTCAATAAACATTTTAATTACTAGACTGTAAGGACACCGTATGGAGTCGGAGGAGTTTCAAGAGTTCGTCTCGGTATGATTAAATGCCAAGTTTGCGATGAACACATTGATAGAGATAGAACCCTTTGTACAATCAATAATTGACATTTCACATATTAATAACTAGACGCATGACTTTCAACAAATATTTTGTGTATGTATACACGATATTTAACTAATAATTATTTATCCATAAGCTTCTATGTAGTAAAAACATTCCCGATTTACTTTAATATTTTTTGCCTAAGTTCAATAATAAAACCGATTGTCGGTATCAAATACAGATATTGGCTCATAAATTTATTGAATTTGTAAATTGACTTTTGGTAATTTCATTATAGATATTACAAAAGTTCGGGTTTGATTCATTATTCCATATTCTCTGTGTAATTTTGAATTATTTTACACAAAGGATACAGTTGAAAGTATTAAAAACCCTTTCTCTATTTTATAGAATAGGGGCAAACGAGCAAACGTATCGCCTGATGGTAAGCGATTACTGCCGCCCATGGACACCGGGGATTTTTCGTGGATGGGGAGGGGTTGGGTATGGGCCTCCGGTGTCCTCACCCACCCGGTGAAACACAGCGCAAGCGTTGTTGCACACCGGTTTACTGTGAGGCCGTGGTCACATGACTTTTTAGGTCTATTTGATTTACTTTTGTAAGCTTTGTGATGTAGGTAATTTAATTATTGCTTATCTAAAACACTTAACTTCCGTGAGCTATTGAAGGAGGTTTGCGGACTAATTTAAATGAAAAACCTGTTTGCTATTGACGTTGGCCGAATACTGTAACATTAGACTAGAATTTGAACCGTGGGAGAGCCACGCTTCGGCTTCACAGAAAACCGGTGTGAAATAGTGGTTGCGCTGTGTTTCACCGAGTGAGTGAGGATACCGGAGGCGCACACCCCAATCCCCCTATCTCCCACCCCCTTCTGGAGTGTTCTGAAGAGCTCTTCCAACTGGTCCCCCTTCTCCGTTCCTTTACAAGACAACACGTGCCGGCCTTGGTCACCGCTTCAGAGTGGTAGACATATGCTCTCGTACTCACAGCTTCGTCGAGATATCACCGCTTCGGTTCTTTCTTCCTGTGCCGAGAGGTCAAAACCTGACACTCACTACCAGCGCACGTGTTTCCATCCCACTATGATTCCGGGTCCTTTAAGCCGAGCGTAAAAAAGCATCTTACTATTCCGCCATACTGTGGGTCACCATGTTGCTTTGTCCTTATTCACATTGAGGACGGTGACACTCCTGGTCCTCGCTCATGCTTTCCATCAGGCAGAGCAGAGTCATTTTGACAGTTCAAACATAAAAATGATAGTTTGATTTATGAGGAAGGACATAGGCTACTTTCTATCGCGATAACCAACATACTCGCAGGCGGAGTTGCGGACAAAAGCTAGTTTTTACAAATAGTCTGAATACGATCGAACTTACAATGATAAATTGATAATAAATTATAATTGATGAGCTTGCTAAAACAGACGGCATTTGGCTGACCATCTTTGGATGTGCTCGTTGTTTTTGTAGTCTCACGAGTCTGTTGGGTTTTTCTTAGTAGAAATTCTTAATAGTAGCCCGGAGTATGGAAGATGGCGGTGTTTCCCGCCCGTGCCTCGGAGAGCACGTTAAGCCGTCGGTCCCGGTTGTCATGAACATCTATGGCAATTGTTATTGGGAAGTCAGGGTCCTCAAATATTCTGACAACTAGTTCAACCTTCGAATTCAGTTCACCCTCAGGGTTGCGGAGGTCCGATGCCAGTCACTCCGTGTAAAAACTGATATTCAGGTAAAACCGGTTGAACTAGTAGCCGACCCCAAATCTTGGGAATAATAAAGGCTAGGAAGATAATGACTAATAGGTATTATAAATTCGAAAGTAACTCTGTCTGTTTGATTGTTACACGTTCACGCCTAAACCGCTGAACCGATTTCAGTGAAATTTGTCATGGAGATACTTTAATTCTTGAGGAAGCACATGGGCTAATCTTTACCGCGACAAGCGACATACACGCGGGCAGAGCCGTAGACAAAGGCTAACCTATAGCGTATAATTAATTGTTCATTGCTAATAAATGATTTATCTGAGGATGGAAACCAGAGTATATTACTCAAGAATATATTGTATAACATGTGATCAGCGTGGTATTTAAAATGTAAATTCAATATTAATTTCCTCCACAGGAAACAAAAGGTTATTGTATATTATATGCAAGGAGAATTTCCACGAACATTAACTGAAGTACACATTGAAAGTTTACACGTTAAGGGGCCGGCGGTCACTGAGTTCTCCATACAAATTGAATACCAAAATAATTTGTAGTTTGAACATATTTCCACCATATTATGTTGATATCCAGATTTAAACAGTATTTATCCAGGCTCCTTTTCCCTTTTTATTTAAAAAACCATACGTAAAGTAACGAAAAAATTTAATTTAATTTTGCACATTTTTACAGCGTAAATGGCATGTTTTAAGTTTGTTTTTTCTATACTATAAACAGCAATACGTATAATATTTATTATAAAAAAGCATAGCTTGTATTATCAAATTACTAACTATCGAAAAGAAAATGAAAAAACATTGAGTTTTTATTGATGATTTTTGGTAGTCTACAACACATCCATATTTATTATAAAAACCAAATAGTTAGTAGTGTTATCGCAGCAAACAGATGTCAATATATTACCGAGATACAGTGACGAGATATTAGATATATATTTTATTTTATTATATATTAGATTATACAGCAATATTCCGAACTTTAAACTTGCAGTTGCGAGCGTCGGTCGCCACGCTCTTAAGTAGAGCATATTAATTCTGTATTAATATGAATATTAAACACTATTGGATCGGAAATTTCGAACTAATATTATGCCTATTTTTTTTAATATCCACCCTAATATATACCAAGGGAGATTATACGGTTACCTTTCTTGGTGATGTAGGATTTTATAGTAGTCTTTTTTTGTTTTCTCAACTGTCGGTTTCAAATAAGCATACGACTCACTTGAAGACAATCCATTGCCTATAGACATTGCTTCTTTTGATTTTTAGAAACACATTCCATAGTCTACATGAAACTAAACAGTTCTGTTGACATAAGTATAAGCAATAAATTACCGCTACAAACACTAACGTAGATCTGCGGTATCTCTGCTTTCAAACGCAGTCCCCTATTGAATAAGGCTCGGGGCTCTGAAACGGAAACGCGAATGATACTCTTGCAATTCTTATTTTAGTTACACATACCTACTACGCACCTATATAATATAGTTTCTTTCTCATTCGAATGAAATATATAAGTTGTATATATATTAAAATAAATAATCATGAAATAAGTTCGCAAAAACGCTAAGCTAAAAATAGGTAGTTAGCGACGGTATTCATCTCGTCTCGGCAGAAGTACATTCGCGGAGCCAGATAACAAATTTCATAGGAGCCTGTAATCGATTGTAAACTACAGCACTTACATTATGCAAAACTATTCAGTGTCCTACGTACACGCTTTTACTGTCATTTTTATCAATGCTTTTGTAAACAATGTGCTTGATAAACTGCTATGTTCCCTGATATACATTCCTATCGCTATCAGATTGTTAAATGAGAAATCGTTCATTGTCACACACCTCTTCGATCGCTCGGGTTTTAATATTGCTACACTTGTCAGCTTCAATTTACATATTTTCTGTTTTTCCAACCGTGTCATATGTAAGAGCGTACCGCTAATACTTACTATGTATTGCACATGCACGTTAAATAGTTCGGGGAATTCAATTTTAAAAATTATATACCTTTGTTACAGGTCCAGAAATTCATACCCAACCGGGAGAAACTTTACATGACTTGACCAAAATGAAACCCAAATCTGTCGCTGACAGTAGATTTCTGACAATACACAAGAGGAGAAAAAAGAGACTCTTGACAAGATCTTTAGAAAAAAATAACGCACTGCTCGATGATCTGTCCTCGGGACAAGTGCAGGTAAGTGCACTTGACACCACACGCGAACTAATACCGAACGACTGCGGACTGAGCACAAGCGCCTGAAATATGAATTTTATCTAAGTGTCTAGTTATAGTTATCAACTATCGGTTTATCAACAATCTCGATAAAAGTTCATTCGACGCGTGGGAATCTGAAGCTGCGATTAGGCACCATTATTACACTTAACTTTTATATTAGTATAACAGAAGGTACATGTCGACATGTGCGCTATAATTGGCATGTTTAACACGGCAACGTCACGTTATTGTTGCGCCCATCATGGTCATTTCGCAGTCCTTCGTTATACGACGCGTATTGTTCATAGCTCGGCCGCAAATTTAAATGTCGTTAGTTTGTATTCAAGAGTCGTACTCACGCACTATTTGTAGGCATGTTCTTGTGACATATTGTCACACATCGTTCTGCGTTCCAAATAGTTATAGCAAGGACGTAGCGACGCGAATGAATTCTTTCTTCGAGCATCGAGTTAATCGCTCTTCATATTTCATTTAATCATTCATGGGTGGTGTTTGTTATTATAAGAAAAAAATAAAACGACTCCATTATGTGAGATTATAGATATAGACAATGATTTTACTGCGCTCACTATTTGGAAAGAATTTTCAAAATACAAATAATAGATAATACAAATAATTGCGATTTTAATTAAAAAAAATGTGTTGCTGTGCGTCTGTTCAATGTGTCAACGTCACAGGTACGGAATATTAATAGATACGTATAAGTTATTTGGTTACAAGATGAAATTTAACCATGAATAGAATTGATGATAAATATATATATATATATGCGCACTTTAACTATTAATTTATATTTATGGGACGTTATTTATACCGGGAAGTGTTTATGAGTCGGTGTGTTTACTTGAGTGTACGTATGTGACTTTTACATTTATTAATATTCCTTCCTGATGCATCGAGCATTGACGATTGGCCAAGATTCCGTGGAGTTAGCGCGGCTCTCTGATTATCCACATTCCATTGGAATCACAAAAAGGTCGTTGACTGAATACGATGCGACTTTTGTGTGTTTCCTTGCTTTGCGATGTAATGTGCTGAAGCGATACTTGCGATCGGCCGAAGCGATGCTGTTTTTGTTGTTAATTTTTCTGCTTCTGTTACAGTGCATACTCAACCAGGCAGTACAATGGCGCTTCAACGCCTTCACGCTAGACGTCGTATCAGGAGGTAAAAACTTATTTTTATTTTATAATCAGATAAAACAGTCATAAATGCTCTCTTTGTGCATGATTTGTATTTTGGAACTCATTATGTCTTTAAATATATATTTTATAACTTGGCTGCAATTCAGAGGAACTAGCATTATCAAGACAATTTACGACTCAAGTAATAGTCGCTCTTTTACTGCATTTACGTGCTCTTTGCAGGAAAATTAGGTGCACATGACGTAGTCTAACCTCGCGTCTTAATTGGCATACAAGTGTCGATCAATGCGCGAATATCCATAAGCCATTCAGAGACCGATTACTAAGACGACGTAACAGTAATCGGTTATGAAGGTTTTGTGGCCCCTATCGGCACACAGTAAATAGACACGGAACACGGTAGAACATTTTACAATCCTAAACTTTGAGAATCGCTGCTAGAAACGTACTTACATACTTTTTTTTATATTTTCGGACATCTAACACACAACGCCATCTAGTCCCAAGCTAAGCAGAGCTTGTGTTATGGGTACTAGACAACTGATATAAATACATATATACCTTTTTTTCTAAATATATACATATTATACATAGAAAACACCCTAACTCCGAAACAAACATTTGCAGATCATACAAACATTTGGTCCGACCCAGGAATCGAACCCGAGACCTCAAGCACAGCAGTCGCTTACGCCACCACTTGCGCCACCGAGGCAGACACCGAGACATTAGTTCTAGGAGAGGGAATTGAGGAGATTAGTCTGTAAAACGGGTTCATGTTCGTTGTTCTTATAAGAGATATAACAGACGTAAACTCGTTTAACTTATTTTAAGACAGTTTTACAGATACAGATAGATGTCAGTCGCCTTAACCGATAGGTATAAAGTTTTTCTTATCAACTTTGTAAGCGCTTTAGCTGGCTTCAAGCATGTTTATCTGACTAAGGCCAAGCTAAAAGGGAGGGTAATATTTTTGGCAGTTTGGCGCTTAAACTACTGCACCGATTTAAATGAATGAGGTATCAATAGATTCGTAATAATAGCCCGGGTGATGTAGGATATATTAATTTCATCAAAAGTTTTTACGTAGACGGGTTATAGTTTTTTTTAAAACCTTTACTGGTTTAAATTCTTTAAAATCCTATATTCTTTAGATGTACCCTAGCCGTTCTTTGTATCACCAGTAACTTTTAAAATTAATGATAATTAAAACAATATAATCGAACAGACATTGATTTCTGTATAATACCTTCAATGAAGAACGTTCGTGATCCTATATTATTTAATATATAGTTAAATGGCTCCCAAAGTTTTCACGTTCATCAAAGACGTGATCACCAATAGGCAATCTCAGTGCTTTGAAATATCCAAGAAAAATATTCAAACTTTTGGACATATATTAGCGTGCTTAACAGCGCTCTTCTTTCAATAATATCCTTAATAATCACGACGTCTTAAAAGTAGTGTACATATATAATAATATATACACTATGTGCGAAAAGAGCGTGACCGGCAAAATTTAATGAAAATCTTAGAAATATTAAACGATAAATTGTAATCAAATAAGTCTTTTATTGCTGTTTGATGCTTTATATTAATACGGTGTCCAATCTCCATTATTATCCATAATCGCTTGGCATCTTCGCGGCTTACTTTCCGCCAATTTTTCAGCATAGCTGCGAGGTAAAGACCTCCACGCGGACTTCAGTTCACGAGTGAGGTTAGCGACGGTCACTACATTTTTTGCCCTTAGTTTAAGCTTCATCCACGCCCAAACATTTTCAATAAGATTGGCATCAGGGGACTGTGAGGGCCAATCCAAAACGTTAATACCATGTTCCACGTTCCAAGTGGTGCAGAGCCGACTTCGGTGTTTAGGATCATTAGCCTCTTGCAGAATCAAGAAATCATTTTGGTGTAGAAACATATTCTTAGCCGACGGCAATAATGCTCTTTCGTAAATTTTCGTCGTCTTGTCAGCATCCAAAGTACCGGTAAACAAGTGCAAATTTCCGAAACCCTTTTTTGAGAAGCATCCCCAAAATTGCACCTTTAAAGGGTGTTACACGATTCATACCATCAATCTATTGTCAGCCGTAGTCCAAGCTCGAGTCGAGTAACCGGTTGCCCAAAATGAAGGTTAATCAGAAAAAAATATCTTGTCCCAATCATGGTCTTTGTTTACGCACGCCCAATGCAGCCTTTTTTCAATATGCCTTTCAGAAAGGAGAGTTCTCTTCACATTGCTTCGATATTTCACGCCATTTACAACTAAACGCCTTTTGATAGTGTCAAATTATATCATTAAACCCTTTTTCTTCAACTTTTCTTGCCCAGAGCGAAGTGATAATAAAGGATTCCTGGCAAACAGCTGCACAATCCGTTTATCCTCTGCAACAGACGTCTTTTTCGATTTGCCACGATCTGGTAAGACATCGACGGTTTTTGTTTGTGAATATCTCTTCACTCACTTGCTCACGGACTTTCGCGAGTGAATATCGCTTCACTCACTTGGACTTTTTCATATAATGGGCGGCCTAATCGCGGGACATTTTGGGGCCTTTCGGATGTGTACAGAGAAACAGCTTCAAATCGGGAAACGTACGCGGCACTCATTGTAAAAAATAATATTTTTAACGAGGAAAACTGGAGGGAAACCTTGTGTTTTTTACAATGCATTTTAGGTAAAGGATTGTTCTATTCAGCCTAATATTTATTTTTATAAATTGCATTCCAAAATTTAAAAATATGCCGGTCACGTTCTTTTCACACACACTGTAAATAAATATATAGGACATCTAACACACACGTACGCCATATTTACATATCAGTCTCAGCTTCCCACAGGCAGTGTACAGTTCGCGGACAAAAAAAAACTTTTCCCGTTATCTTTTATTTTTTTCTTTTAAACAAAAAAAGAATGAAAGAAATCGGACTATGATACCGGATCGGATCGGATCGGATACCGGAGGGGAGGCCCATACCCAAGCCCACCTTACCATCCTCCAAAGGCCGGCAACGTACATGTGACGCCTCTGGTGTTGCGTGTGTCCATGGGCGATAGTAATCGCTTACCATCAGGCGATACGTTTGCTCGTTTGCCTACCTATACCATAAAAAGTACATATTTTGACTTTCATCCCCTCTCTCCAAGAAACCGTGCTGAATTTGGGGATAAAAAGTATCCTATGTCCTACCTCGTAGTATGAACTCAAATCATGCCAAGTTTCATTTGAATCCGTTCAGTAGTTTCGGCGTGATGCGCGGCCAAGATACAGACAGACAGACGGACAGACAGACAGACAAAAATGAAAAAAATTACAGTTTTGGCTTCAGTATCGATTATAGAGAGTGCTCCAAAAAAAAATTTTCTAAATATTTTAATGTACAGAATTGGACCTGTTACATTTTTATTATAAGTATAGATATAGATACATCAGAATATTTTTTTGCCGCGATAACCGACATACACGCGGGCGGAGCCTCGGGCTACAGCTAGTATGATCTTAACATAATCTGCTTTAATAGTCCACTGCTGGACATAAGCTACTCCATCAAAAGGTGGTTTTCCCTGCTATACCTACCACGCTGACCAGACGGGTCGGTATAGGTAATACAAGCGCTATATATAGGTCTTATTTATAACACGAAGTATATGTTATGCATATTATAAAATTATTGCTTAGATAAAGTGTGTCAGTCAAGCGCTTTTGCCAGGAACAATCGTGACGCACATAAAAAAAAAAAAATTGTCATTAAATATAAAGGTACGTAATATTAATTCTCTGTGACCTTTTTTTTTCTCGTGCGGAAATCCCATCGGATACCACCGAACTGAATAAAACTGCACTCCGTCTCGGGTAACCAGCCAGGGAACCAGGTGCAGCCCAGGTGTCGCCTAAACTAGCGTAAACTGTGTTTCAGGAACCAGGATGGTCAAATACTACCTTAATTAAGTATTTTGTATACAAAATTCTCATATTTTTTATAATTTCCAATTTCCGCTATTTTTATTTATATTATTAAAAATAGTTAACTATCATAGACTCTGCAGTAAGTGCTTGTGCCTAATGAATTTATTACACACAGAAAATTAACTTTCCTTGTAAATACTCCTTGCCTGTCTCATGTTTATTTTTATTGTTTTCTCGGCAGACTTTTATTTAGGTCATATCAAAGTATGTTGTATTATGACTTTGTCTGGGATCACTGCAACATGAAACATTGTTATAAGGTTTTGGCCGATTCCTTTTATGACCAGCCGCCTGTCTGACGCTAACCCTCCTTAAAAATGTAATCGTTTCGGTTCAGAAAAGATAAGGAAATAAAACCCAAGTATTATTTTCGGGACTGAAACTGCAGTAGCCTAAACAAGCATGTTTCTCTTGATTTAGCAACGAGGGAGTGTTCCAAAGGTTTTGGTAGTACGTGTCAATTGTTCTTAATTCATCATCTCGGCCAAAAGATTACTACTGATGGAAATACGCGTTCCTGAAGGTTTCCAACAACAACCGGTCCTGTGCTGACCGCATCCAACAGCATTTGAATGAATATGTGTATGTATGAATGAAAATACAAAACAAAGCAATCGTTCAGAAGGTCACTTTAATTGACCATATTAAAATTTCTTTTTCTAAACAATATTTCAAAGTCGCAAGCATGTACCAATTATACGACACAATATACATAATTAGTTAGAACACAGGCTAATCTATCCAGAGTGGCACAACGTCCAAATCTTTGTAGGCTATTGTCTAACATGGCCGCCGAATTTCACACAATTCTATAAACAATATTAGCATTACAAAGACGTTGATGCCGGTTACTTATTATCACATACGAGTGTTTGCGACACACCGCGTTGATGACGTGTTCGTCTTACTTCACGCACATATGGTATACCCGCGGTTGTCGTGCGTTACAAAATTCTACACTACTACATTTTACACTCGACCTTCATGATAATATGGAGCTATATAAACGTACGATTATCTGCATTGTCGACTTGTCGCGATATATTTCTGTGCGCATAAATAACAAGACGAAATTGATTTTATGTTAATTAAGCTTTTACCAGCGACATTGATTGGTTGCATTTTTTAGAATGAAACTCATATGTACCTCAGGCAACACGTGTATAAAATTTCTTGCTTATCGCTTAAACAGTTAGGGCTTGAAATCATTTCTATGTGATTTCAAGCCCTAACTGTACAACTCAATTTTATATTTATAAAACTAGTTAGGATCAAGAAACACGCATGATCTCCCCACTCTGGTGATTTCACGAAGTTAAAAATTAAAAATAACAATCTAAGAATAAATGGCAAATGTCATCAGCCGCAGAAAGAGTTCTATTTATATACGGTTTAAAAATGTAACAGTTGCTTTTTAACCCCCGACGCAAAAAGAGGGGTGTTATAAGTTTGACGTCGATGTCTGTCTGTCTGTGTGTGTGTGTGTCTGTCTGTGGCATCATAGTTCTCAAACGGATGGACCGATTTCGATGCGGTTTTTTTTCATTTGAAAGCCAGTTTCCTTGTGGGGTGGTTCTTAGCTATGTTTGGTTAATATCGGTCCAGCAGTGTAAGAGTATCAGCTAATTTCCAAAATGATGTAAGGCATTTTTGGCGTATGACTCGATTAAGTGCTTGCGTAGAGGGCTTTTTTTTATTTAAGCTTGTTAATCTAAATGATTCACGATTACGTTTCGGGTTTAAATACAGTGTTCGTTATGCCCAAAGTCAAATATCATAAGTGTATGCATGTTATGAATATTAAAATAATAATACAAAATTTTAACAAAAAAAAAACGACTTCAAGAACGACCAAATTGAATTGAATTATTCGTCAATTTGTCGCGCACACACATAATGCAAATTGAAGATTTATATGATTTTCTCATGGATGACATGTCAGAACTGTACCAAATTAAAAAAAAAACTTGGTTTAAAAAAACCGACTTCAAAAACTAAAAGTATAAAATAACTTTATTTGTATGTGCTACCTATTCATTGGTTTGAAGTCAGTGTCAAGCCAATGGAATAGTAGGTACCACACGCTATATTTCGAGACGAACGTCGACGCTTCGGTTGTTTTGTTCAACGCGAAGAGCAGCTATCCCGCTCAAGGTCACGCGCGGCGAGTGCGGTACTATTACATTTTGGCTTGGCACCGACTTGAAACCAATGAATAGGTAGCACATACAAATTAAGTTATTTTATACTTTGTAGTTTTTGAAGTCGGTTTTTTTTAACGAAGTTTTTTTTTTCGCTTTTTAGTCTTTATCAAGTCTCTCATCATCATTTCATTTAAAATTTAATGATGTCTACAGAATATGAAGACATGCATACAATTGCTCGTAACTTCATTGCAGGCGCTCACGTAAATTTGAGGGTTTCCTTCGATTTCCTTAGGATCCCATCATCAGATCCTGATATGGTGGCCATGGGACCACATGGGGAGCATACAATACAAAAAGAATTTTCAAAATCGGTCCACAATTGACGGAGTAATCGATGTACATACATAAAAAATTAAATAAAAAAAATACCGATGAAATTGAGAACCTCCTCCTTTTGGAAGTCGGTTAAAAATGGGACCACATGGGAAGCACCAGCTTTCAAACCAAAAAGGAATCATCAAAATCGGTTCACCCAGTCGAAAGTTATGAGGTAACAAACATAAATTTAAAAAAAAAACAGTCGAATTGAGAACCTCATCCTCATCCTCATCCTTTTTTGAAGTCGGTTAATTAACATTTTATCTATCCTGCTTTCACGACGAAACCGTTACACCGATTTCAATAAAATTTGGCATGAGGATACTTTGATTCTTGAGGAAGGATAGAGGCTACTCTTTGCTGCGATAACGGACAAACACGCAGGCGGAGACGCGCGCAAAAGCTAGTCTGTAATATTTTATTAAGGGTGACCGAAACAAATAATTTTATCATCAAATATTAGGTCTTTACCTATGAAATTGCCGTTCTTCAGTACTGGTCATTTCAAATAAAAAAAAGTTTGCAATGGCTCTGTATTCTAAATTCAAATGAATTTTGTTTTAAAACCATGACATTCTATTTACAAACTCAGTCTTTTGTTTTTTGATTAGCGTTGTATTTTCATTACATTTGATCATTTTTCGTCATAATGGATACTTTTAAAATTCGTGTAATTATGGAATATGAGTTCCGTCGTGGCACCAACGCTACACAAGCGGCACGTAACATCAAAAACGTTTACGGAGAGAACTGTACAAACGAACGCACAACCCGTTATTGGTTTTCCCGGTTCCGTTCTGGAAATTTTGACTTGAAAAATGAAGCTCGTGGTCGTCCGGAGACTTTGGTTAACAATAATGAATTAAAGGCGATTGTGGAAGCTGACGAAACTCAATCTACAGCTGAGCTAGCAGCAGCTTTTAATGTAAGCATCAAAACAATATTGATCCATTTGCGACAAATTGGCAAGGTAAAAAAGCTTGATAGATGGGTGCCCCACGACTTTAACGATCGCCAGCGCAACGTACGCGTCGAAACCTGCCTTGCGCTGCTCAACAGGCAAAGAAATGAAGGAATTTTGAAACGAATTGTTACGTGCGACGAAAAACTTTTTAGTGGGTAAAAAAATCAGTTCCCGAGAGGCAGTACAAAATGCCTTTGAAGAGTTTGTTACCTCCCGTCCAGCTGATTTTTACAAGAAGGGCATCAATAAACTGCCAATGCGTTGGCAAAGATGCGTCGATTGCATGGGTGATTACTTCGAATAACAGAAATAAAAAGTTTGAAAAAATAAGTACTTTCACTTATTGCATACAAAACGGAAATTTCATAGGTAAAGACCTATTATTTCTTAGTATACCTATTAAGATGGAGTCCTTTCTTGGTATGTTTTTTTGAACACGATAATTATGAACACTATACAGCATCACGCTACAACCCTTAGGAGCAGCCATAAATGTCGGTGAAATGCCGGCGAGTGAGGGGAGGGTTATCTTTCTGCTAAAGGTTTTATGAAATTTATTAGTATTACAATTTTATAAATAGAAACTTTCAATTTAACTGAAAATCCGTTATAATCCCTAAAATATCGCAACCGTGAACGTTGCGGTTAAATGTATCTAACAGGTGAGTGACCGTAGACCGCCTGTAGCGTCTGTTAGCTGTATGTGAAATAGGTTTCAATTAAAATTTTCACTTCTAGCCACGTTATAGTGAGAACAGAAAATTTACTTGTTCATTCAGAATTGTATATTCTAACTCTAAACATGACGACATCAAACTTATTGTGGTAGGGAGTAAACAACCACGATTTCACGCAGTAGTCGCTGGTGGTATACACGCTTCTGTGCAGGTAGAACGCTATCTTTGTAAACGATTTGTTTCATTTTACGTCCTATTGTATTATCAGTATTAGCAGTACGTGAGATGTATGTTATTATACTTTAGGCTGAATGGCGTTTTACTACCTAATAAATTAAAATTTATTTTCACCCCTTAATGCGCGGTATTACAATATGTTCAAAAGGTTCAGAATGTGTGTTATGCGAACAATAAACACTTGTTGATATTGATGTGGCTAGGCATATGTAACCGTCACGTGTCGTGCGCAGGCCTGCACGTCAGTGCACGTTCCCGGCTCTGAAATGAACTTTGAGGTTTCTCCTCAACACTCGTGTTAATAAAACACTATTACATAAAAAGACGTGTGGCACTCGGGGACTGCCGCGGTAAAGCTATTGCATGGCATTTTTTATCAACTTATGCAATTAATATTTTTTTTGCCAGTTTCTCATTTAATATTGTTCAAAAAGTATTTAAATAATAGAAGGCGTTAGTGTACCTCGTAGTTGTGAAACAGCTCAACTGATGGCGCTGACCGGTTCTTTTTGTAGTTTCTTTTTTCTTTGAAAACGTATACTTATGGGGGGGCGCACATGCGGTGAGTGTGGAATTATAAAGATATGATAGATACCTATACACCTATATACTTTCGCACAAACAGCTGCTTAAGCCGGACATACTCGTTCAAGTATACTTGCGCAAACCCAGACTGTTTTGTCTGTCTGTCCGTGCGAGCTTCGGGTTTCAGGTTTTATTTTCGTTACGGAATTTCTTGATTCGGTCGCCGCGCACAAAGCCCGCGATAAAAGCTATGCAATAGCTTAAAAAATAATTGTAACTATATATTAGAAAATATCTTTCTCTGATATAATAAGGGCACAATTGAGCAAACCTGTGACCTGATGGTAATTGACCTCTCAGGCCTTGGACAACTGCTAGTAAAGAGTCTCAAATGCGCCACCCTTTGAGTGCCCTCTCTTCCGAATTTAGGACGACGACCATTGAACTTTGACGCACTCTCTCACTCGGTGAAAAACATCGAAAGAACTGCTTGACATCCTGCGTTTCCTGCGAACCTATGGCATCATTCATTTTTTTAGAAGAGCCACGCTCATTTCAGAACGAAAGAAGCATCTCAGTAGGCCGCTATAGTGTGTGTCACCATGCTGCATCGTTGCATTTTCTGCATTTGTATCGAGTACGATGACTACTACTCTTTAATTCTGCTTATGCTTTCCATCAGGCAGAGTAGAGTCACAGTTGGCAAGCTCATATACATATAAAGCTGTTTTATTTGTACTGAGCCGAGTATAACTTTCAGTTAAAACAAATTTCAATGAAACCCATATAAAACGTAAAACAATACAGGCCACGTTATAATACTCTCACTCACATGTTTTTGTTTATTGAAACTCTTCTGATGAAAGATGCAGCCATTGATATCTATATATATATAAAAGCGAAATACCACTTACTTATTAATCACGAAATCTCAGAAACTACAACACCTATAAACTTGAAATTTGGCAGGTATTAAATGCTATGAAATATATTTAGCTTTAATTCCGCGAGACAAATCTCCAGGTCTGAAAGCAAGGCACAAATCCCACCGTCATGCATACTCACATGCACATATGGGTATCATGCATATGTACACATACAAAACAAGTGAGAAATAATTAGCATGCCATGCCATAAAGGGCCGACAGCGGTGGCGCGAGCTCATTCGAGCTCAAACGCTCGACGAGTCAACATCTCCTGAGGATGCCCCGTGGAGGGGCGAAACACGTGTCGAGTATAGGTTTGGTTGCATGGCATGCTAATTATTTCTCACTTGTTTTGTATGTGTACATATGCATGATACCCATATGTGCATGTGAGTATGCATGACGGTGGGATTTGTGCCTTGCTTTCAGACCTGGAGATTTGTCTCGCGGAATTAAAGCTAAATATATTTCATAGCATTTAATGTCATGGATTTCCGCAAAGCAACGCCTGATTCCATAACTTATTTGGCAGGTAGGTTCCTTTTAGGGTGTAAACATCCGTTAAGAAAGGATTTTACGAAACTCCACCCCTAAGGGGGTAAAACGGGGGTTGGAAGTTTGTATGAAAGTTCTATGTTATTGAAGTAAAAGTAATTATGGCAGAAGGATTTTAAATGGTATTTAAGTATAAAAAATGTGCAAATAACTAACTCCATGCGTACGAAGTCGCGAACGGCTGCTAGTAACATATTTTAAACCAAATATATAAATAAAAAAAAATAAAAAAACTGTATAAATTTACCAATCTCATAAAAAACTAAAAATCAACATCATCATCGGCCTATCACCGTCCACTGCTCGACATAGGTCTCTCCAATTGCACGCCACTTGGTTCGAACCTCGGCTTCTCACATCCAGCTCAACATACGTTAATAAAAATTGAGAATATTACAAATCATTGATTGTTTTCTCAGGTCGCTGCCTACCAGTCTTGTGCGTCCACCTGTTCCACATGTACGGTTTAATATCGCACTTCAAGCTGGATGCGGCGAAAGCATGGAAGCTGTTTAGCTTAATTGAAGAGGGCTACCACAGCACCAATCCTTATCACAACTCGATTCATGCTGCAGATGTTACTCAGGCGATGCATTGTTTCTTGCAGCAAAAGAGGGTAAGTAAATATGATATAATTTTTGTATTGAAAACTGCTGTGTGACTAACTTACATTTGGCTAGCCCAGAGTTTACCAAGTAGATGGTCCCTGCCTAGATGTCCTTTTAACTAAAATTGCGTTTATATTACTCATACGACTATACTTATTATTTAGATTAATAAAAAAGAGTTGAATGTAAGTCTCATCTTTGAATAGGTAAGAAGACATTATTGTGACTGATAATTACGAGCTTTTTGACTACGTATCTACAATAAAAATACATATTTTATGTAGACGTAAGGGATATTGTATAGTTTTTCACATCACCTCAATCATAGGGACTATTGAAAAGTCTTCAAACAACGGGCACAATAAACACAGAATCCACTAACACACTATTTGAATGCTCTGAATAACTATTTGTAAACTTCACAAATGTATGTCCCGTGTGGAGACAGAAACTGCAATATTCGATGAGAAAAGATAATACCTTACCCTTAATGATAAATTTGAAAAAATCAAAAATAATATAGGATTTACATAATTTTTGAAGACGTAGCGTAGGTGGTGTCTGGTGAAAGTCGGTGGAAGTCGTAAACCGTTGGATGTGGACAGCGCTTTTATTGGCTCGAACTGTATATGTCTATCAATGTAACGGAATCTTTTAATGTACATACATTACAACATATTATTTACCGTCTTCAAGACATTTGTTTGTTTATTTTTTTTATAGACATTGTTTTGCTGAAGTTTTTTTACCAGGATCGTTACAAGTAAAAAAGTTATTATTAAGATTAACCGTATACAGTCTATTAAATAATGTTTCCAAGGTTTTATTTTATTGTTATGCATGTTCCTGAGGAAATACACATTTCTAGCACCAATAGTTTGTTAGATATAGTGTGGACAGACAGACGAACGGACATGGTTCCGTTTTTGACAGTTTGGGTATCGAACGGAGCAAATGCTACTTAGAATCTTTTGCAAAAAATGGTCTCAAGAACATTAAAAGTGTTTAAAAAATAAGATCATCTATAAAAATAAAAATGAATCGGCAAACGTGTCACTAGTTGCTAAGCGCAAAACTCGAGAACCACTTCGATTTTCTTTTTGTATTTTCCTGAATGCACTGGGAAGATTCTTATGGAGAGAATGATAAATAATAATAATAAATAAATATTTCCGACATCTAACACACAACGCCATCTAGTCCCAAACTAAGCAGAGCTTGTATTATGGGTACTAGACAACCGATATAAATACCTATATACTTTTTTTTTTGTAAATACATACATATTATACATAGAAAACACCCAAACTCCGAAACAAATATATGTAGATCATAAAAACATTTGGTCCGACCCGGGAATCGAACCCGAGACCTCATGATGAGCAGTCGCACACGCCAACCGCGAGACCAACGAGACAGAGAAGAAACTAAAAATTGCGAGGAAAATAGTAAAAATAACACTTTTTTTTTCTATTGTACTCCGACAGACCAATAACTACTGTCAGAACGAAGTCTGTCAGGACAGCTGGTATATGATAAAACACAAAAGTGTAACTAGAAACATATAAATGCAAACTTAACATAATCATCCTGTCTCACAATTATTATTTTTCATAATATTAATAAAGTATAGGATTTAAAACGTGGTATAAAGCATGATTCGGGCCGGGCCCCGGCCGGGACACCGTCAAACATCTATAGTATACTTTTGTATGAAGTGATTCATGCTTGACCGTGGCCTGGCCGTGCGCCGCTCGGGCCCGGACGGGGCACGGCGTCGAAATGTCGGTCGGTATTGTTTCCCGGCTCCGGCCCGGTCCGGTCGCGACACGTTGTAACATGAACGTGTGCGCCGGGCGGCCGCAGGGCGGGCGTTCCACGACAAATCTTAGTTATGTAAACATCAAAATGAACGATGAAAAATTGATAGAATGTATGCGCAAGTATCTTCTAATATATGACATGTGCCATTTTAAGTATTTAGATAATAAATACAAAAATATTATTTGGAAAAGATCCTGAAGACCCGGCCGTGCAAAGAATACACGCCAACAGCCCGGTGTAGTATGAATGACTGGCCCGGCCGGCGCACGGTGGGCGTGCCCCGTCCGGGGCACGGCTCGGTCGCGACACGGTGTAGCGTGAATCATGCTTTAAATGCAAAGAATGGTTTGATAAACTACAATTTGCCTTCGCAGACGAAAGCTATGAGGGAACTGTATCGATTTTCTCGAACACCGCCAGCAACTCTTCCGGTAATGAACACTGTAACGCTTCGAGTGAATTTTTCATATTAGGGAATAAAAGGAAGTATTCAGAATCTACGAGGGAAAATTTCAAACGATTAGTGCCTAAAAGATATCATGTACATGTAGTATATATAGATTGTATACATATATGATAGTAAATTTGTAAGATATCGTGATCCAGACTAAGACCACTCATTTTACTGTTTCTTTATGTTTTTATATTGTACAATACTTTTTAGGGTGCAATCTTGATTGATTACACTCCAAAAAGTGTACCATATAGATATATACGGTACATATTTTTTATGCCAGTGCTGTGCAAAACAAGCTATTGTTCTAGTTATCGACCGTCTGTCTCTACGTGGTAATGTCAGATTATGTACAAGTGAGTTTACACATTTACAGCCTATCGGTGGTTGTAACATTAAAATGTTCAAATTTAAATTTCACATATTTGTTCATCTGTTTACACAGACTTGTGCGAACAGATATATAGTATAAACTCAGCGTAGGTTCGTCCCACGCGAGAGACGCTTTGTTACATATTCGAACGCAGTAAAATAATACTCACATATTCCTGTTTTCAATCACTATATTGATATATTAGACTTTGAAAATATTTAATTCCTCTTTATCGTATTCCGTTCCCTTTAGCCTAAAAGTATACTCGGTTTAAAATATGAATACAACTGTAAATAGGTTACATTTGTTCTTTTCAGAATGATAAAAAGTTTACAAGAGATTGTTCGAAAAGTTCAGTCACTCGCGCTTATTTATATCAGTCGACTCGGGTGCTTTCACATGTTTTGTTGTATACAAAATTGCGCATCTAAATATACGGATTTACGTAAAATCCAAACAAACAATAACGTATGCACGTATTGGCACCAAAATAACAATACGCACCAACGTACATATGTTTTAAAATTTTGTTTATCGAGGGAGGTCATGCTGCCAATGAATTAAAAGTGGCACATAGGTATGTTACAACTATCTGTGTGTTTAAGATTATAGTGAAAATACAAGGCTAGAAAGGAAGCAAGAATGATGGTACAGAAAAACGTTGCTAAGAAGTATCGATAAAGTGAGGATGCATTGCTTTGATATGTAATGCCATTAAGAAAGCACTTTAGAATTCGCAATTGGAATATACGTTCATCCGCCAACAGACATCAATAAGTGACGATTTAGATAATGATACTAGTTAACAGAATTATTTCACAGTATTCTTGAGCGTTGTAGAATTTTTAATAGGCTGTGGAAAACGGAGTTTAAATCAAAATGGAACTGTCAAAACATCCAGTTAAATTTTCTATAGCCTTTTGTCCGGGATCCCCGGAACCAATTTTACAAGTTACATGTTACTATCAAGCAATTTTTTCGTAAGTGGCTTCATTATGAAGAGAGGCCCACTTTTCACCTTACAAAAAATTAGCGAACAGGGGTAGCAAGGACAGAAAACTTTTGAGCGTAGGACCGGAATAACGTACCACGCAATTTGTAGGACAATGTAGCTGTTAAATTGTCGTGTCGTTATCCTATTATAACAACCGGGACCGACTGCTCAACTTGACTTCTGAATCACGGAGACGCTCATGGTATTATGCCACCAGCGGTCACCCATCCAGATACTGACCGCGCCGTCGTTGCTTGCCCTCGGTGATTGTTTCTAATCACCGAGTGCAACTGGGCTATGTTCTTCTAAATAATCTACAGTTAATCTGTTTCACTCATGAAATAGACGGCAAACCTAGTGCAATAACCGAGCACTATTGAATGGAAAGATGAGAAAATTAGGAGTATAATGAGAATAGCTAGTTTTAGCTGGCAAATGCTAGCAAAGTCAATTTAATATATTAAATTCTCGTGTTGCGGTGTTTGTTACCAAACTCCTACGAAACGGCTGGACCAATTTTTATGAAAATTTGAGTGCATATCGGGTAGGTTCTAAAAGCAGCCAACATCTATTTTTCATACCCCTAAATGATAAGGGTGACCGATTCCTAAATTTTAATTTTTATGGCAAAACACCGTTTGCCGGGTCAGTTAGTTCAAATATATATTACTAATCCAGATAGGTAAGGTAATATAAGTGTAGTCAAAATCCAAAATCAGGTCTACCTGATAACTGTAGCTGTAAGTATATTCTTCATGTGTAGATCTTAATTTGGTTTGTAGAATCCTTAAACATTGTGCTAACTTTTAAGTTTTCTAACCGGTAGTTGATACATTTATACTGTATTTTACATGTATTAAAATAATTACAGCTCACATGCTTATGGCCACACAAACAATTCGAAAGCCAGTGACGATAACAAAATGTTAACAAATTGGCGTATGGGAACAGTGGTAG
This sequence comes from Diaphora mendica, assembly GCA_949125395.1. Taxonomy (NCBI): domain Eukaryota; kingdom Metazoa; phylum Arthropoda; class Insecta; order Lepidoptera; family Erebidae; genus Diaphora; species Diaphora mendica. Next base: position 29,404,164 of record OX421312.1, on the reverse strand, counting down.
ATAGGATTGATGTGAACAATGGATCGCTTTGTGGCGCAGAATGCGATAAAGCCAGCCAATAAATAAACGATAGTTGAAAAGCAATCGCAGATACCACTGCCACATGAAAATATGGAACTTTCAGATACGTAAAGTTTTATAGCATACTATTAGACTGGGTGGACGATACCAATATATATAAAAATCAATGCCCCTTTTCGGTGTAATTTATAACTCAAGAACGGGCTCACCTATCCAAACCAAATTTTTAGGCTTTGTTCGGACTATTTAGTGGATGGTTTATGTGAAGTTTGCACAAAATTGGTCGAGCGGTTCTTCATTTATCACATTTTTTGTAATAACCGACATACACGCGGGCGGAGCCGCGGGCAACAGCTAGTTATTGATATACGACGAATGTTGCTTTTTTATTCTTCAAAAAATTCTGATATTCGTTCACATTTATCATGCTTAAAAATCGTTAAAATAAATATAAATCAGTGTCCACGAACCGTATCAAAATTAATTACTTTCGCATATCAGAATTATTGAGTGTTTACACACGCTCTTATTCAAATATCCAAATAATAACTTGGAAATATATTTTCATATTAAATCTGTTTTGTATATACATATATATGTGTAAATGAATCGCCGAAATGTATGAATGCGCATAAATTCCGATCGGCTGCACCAAATTAAATAAGCCTTTTTTTATGTGTTCGTTATTGTTAAGACAAGGATTGTGTACAAGAAAAACTAAAAGATAACTAGAAAAGTCTTTTTTAAGCTATTGCATAGCTTTTATCGCGGGCTTTGAGGCCTTTGAGCTAGGCGACTGAATCAAGAAATTCCGTAACACAAATAAAACCCCGAAACTCGCACGGATCGAGACGAGCTGCTCCGAACGACGAATCAACGAATCTGTCTGTCTCGACAAAGAGACACGACTCGAACGAGACAGACAGATTCGTTGACGAACTGCTCCGAAATCCACACTCAGCGCCCTCTGTTGTTTGTTGTGAAGTTTTTGTATCTTTTTAGTTTTGTGTAATTTTATATTACTTATTAAATGAATACATATTTACCACAATATCCAGGAATCATGCACAAAAATTCGACGACGTCCAGTTGAGATTTGAACTCGAGGCACCTTCGTAGTAAAACATTCACCTACTCCTTCGAGCCAATAACTCATTACTATTAAATGTTAAAATTGTTGTTCTTATGCTACTTGATAAATTCTAACGTTCCGGTAATTCCAAACATACATTTGTTTGGTGTCAGTATGGCACCAATTATATAGATGGCGGTGTACTTCGAATGCGATGGAGCATTTGAAAAATACACACATCAAAAGTGTCTAGGGATCAACATATGTGTCTAGGGATCAACATATATTTTTGCAATAACTTTTCTCCTGATTGATATTAATTAAAATTTTCTTTAAGGATTCATCAAATAAAGTGTTTTCGTTTGTCACAGTAATGATAAACCAAGTCACCTTTGCATTAATAAAGAAATTTGCCATTTTCCTAATCAAAGGATTTTTGACATTTGAACCACTAACATTAAAGTTCGAAAAAAAGACTGAAATAACAGTTTTCTTATAATTTTATTAGGTAACTTAAACAATTAATAATCCGTGTTTCTACCGCGAACACTAACAACACAAGAACATCGGTTTGGCATACTCAAAATGAGTTCATCCAAACACGCTGTGGAATGGCCGCCCATGTTCGTTGCAACAACAAAAAAAGGTCTTCTTGCGACTGGATACCCTCCATATTCGGCAGAGCTCTTCTCTGTAGCATATCCCATGCATGCTCAATCGGGTTCAAGTCTGGCGACTGAGCAGGCCAGGGCCAAAGCCACATCTCGATCTCAAGAAATCCGCATAAAAATGCTTGATCCCTAGACACTTTTGATGTGTGTAGTTTAGTATTTTTCATTCACAATATTAAAACTGCATAAATAAAAAATAAATAAAGAAATATAATTGCATAAGTTGATAAAAATGCTATGCAATAGCTTTACCGCGGTAGTCCCCGAGAGTCACCCGTCTTTTTTTGTCCGCGACTGTACACTTCCTGTGGGTAGCTGAGACAGATTTGTAAATATGGCGGTAAGAAGTTCGCCGGGTCAGCTAGTGTCATATAATTGTCTAAATGAAAAGAAATAGGTATTAATTATAAACAATATCGTGCCAGGTCGGGCCAGAACAGGTTTTGATTTCGCCATTAATATTGAGTGTTAGTAAAGACCGATGCTACTTTGAATTTAATTATGAGATGCCTGATTTTGTGACAGATTTAAGTAGCTGTTCGGATATTTTAATTATACATGAAGTTATTTTTTACTTAGTAATTAATATTCGTGAGATGACTAAATTGTGATAGCAACTATCAAATAAAGCGATCTAAAGCTATTCTGCTTGGTATTCTTTTGATAATTTTGCATGCGCCGTTGGCCTAGTGGTTTAAACGGTCGCCGTGCTGCTTTGTGTGATCCACATATTGAAAATCTAAGTATTGGTGTTCCTTATGTCCGTTTCATCGTCGTCATCATCGTATATTCCTAATGCGGGAGTTGTCATTCTTCTAATTATTATACATACTTCTATATACTTATAATAAAAATGTAACAGGTCCAATTCTGTACATTAAAGTTTTTTTTTTTTGGAGGGCTCTTTATTATCGATACTAAAGCCAAAACTGTATTTTTGTTCATTTTTGTCTGTCTGTCTGTATCTTGGCCGCGCATCACGCATCACGAAAAGTCTTTTTTTTTGTTCGCGACTGTACACTGCCTGTGGGATGCTGAGACAGATATGTAAATATGCCGGTACGAAGTTCGCCGGATCAGCTGGTCTAATAATAATTGCTTAAACCAAAATAAACATTGTCGTAAATAACCAAATTTTTAGGCATATATAAATAACATTATAATAAAAATGAATAAAAACATATAATATCTATAAGCATCTATGTCATTTAACGATTATACTGGCACGCTTGAAGCACTTAATCGATTAATCATACGCCAAAAATCCCTTACGTCATTTTGGAAAGGAGCCGATACTCTGCTGCTCTACTTACACTGCTGAACCGATATTAACCAAACATAGATAAGAATCACCGCAAGGAAACTGGCTTTCAAATGAAAAAAGTCGCATCGAAATCGGTCCGGAGCTACGATGCCACAGACAGACAAAAAGACATCGACGTCAAACTTATAACACCCCTCTTTTTACGTCGGGGGTTAAAAAAAGTACCTGAGATAGAAGATTTTATTGGATTATATTCTGAAAAGACATCAGGGTGTAGAGATCTAGAGTTACATATCACGTTCTAACCTAAATGTTTGTACAATATCTGTTAGCTTCTCGCCTTCAAAGTCCCTATAGTAACGTACATTATTATACTACTACTCGATCTCTCAACAATGTTCCAACAAATACTAATAACAAAGCCTCTTACGACCTATAATCTCAATTGAATTTTCTTTACAAACTGACTAATGACAGGAAATCTTACTTTAAATTACAACCACGTAAATTTTTATTTTCTATTACGTCTTCTAGATATATAAAAACATATTGTTGGAGTCATTGCGAACACTAAACACTACACCTGTTTTATATTTATAACTGGGGAAAATATTAAAGGGAAAAGAAAGCGGATTACAGTTGCCTCTTTATGAATTTCATTATGTTTGAAATATGAAAGGTTTGTGTGCCTGCCTCGTAAAAATCGAACTTCGCTCCACCTCAAAGTTTATTTTTAGTACAGTACAGTTATCCTAAATCTTTATTTGTACGTTCTACACACATCTTAAAAAGATCCTAAGTGAATTAGTCTCGGTTTCTAGAATATTAGGATAATATTAAGAAATTACACAAAACGAGTACTGTAATTAAAAAAACCACTAAAGAAACCACGAATTAATATTAATTTATGTAAGACTCCGATTTTCGAGACTAACAAAGTGTTGATATATTTTATTTTGACATATGATCACCTCAATTTTCCATTCAATTAGTTTTCCAGATTCTACGAATTCTCTTTATACTGTACGCCGCAGAGATTGTTGTGTAATAGGAGGTCGACGCTCGTTGCTTTGTGTTTTTTTTTTATTTAATGTAGGTATGGCTTGGCTTTTTTAAAATTATTATTTATTTTTTATCTTACGTGATTCGTCAGTAACTTTTTGTGGTGCAAAAACAAATTACGGTATCGTGAAAATTCGCGTAACCTTTTTGCAAACATTATTATGAAACTACTAACATGAGTATAAAACTGTAGAAGTGGATAAAATTATAAATGTTTTATTTATGATTTTTTCGAGTTTGTCACCCTAATGAAAAGTATTCAAGTACGTTAAAAAACATAGGAAGGTTGTGTGTATTCCCATATCAGAATAGAGTTTTTACAACTTCCAAGCAATATGTACTCACTTGCATAAACATTCGATATAACGACAATCCATATACCTACTAATCTTCTTTACATAGTCATCAGACTATCGCAGATACTATTGTCATTCGTTCCTCGTTCTTTACATAGTATAAAATTAAGTGACTTCCGCCGACTGTTCGTTTAGATTATTTGAACTACTCAAAGGATTTTAACGCAGTTTTCAGCAAGAGATAGAGTGATTCAAAAGGAAGATTTTTATGCATAATACATGCATATTATAGTAGAAAATATCCGAGAATTTCAAAGACTGCCGTGCGAAGCCGCGCTGGGTCGCTAGTCTCTTATAAAAATATTTTGTTTTGATACTAACACGTCGAGATCGGCGACGCAACGGCAAGTTAAACTCCGGACGGCACTCGTCTATTCTACGTCATTTAACTGTCAAGCCGTATACGTATAGACCCCTACGACCGTTGCCGACACAATAACTCTATCGTACAGTCCTTTTTTACAACTACCCATTTTTTTATACAGTCCAACGTCCGGCTTCTGATGAATAGTCATCGGGTCTACCCCCATATGTAGGTATATTCTCTTCACTAAATTAGTGATCCTACTTAGCAGCCGAAAAATAGAAGGTGTTTATGACTGAGAATGAGTACAAATCGATAGCTTTTGCCTTAGCAAAGAGGCTTTTGCCTACTATGCAACGCTGGCTACTATGCAATGAGAATACCTTTCACAGTTATAAACTTCAAGACCAACTCATTCGTTCCACTAAAAGGAATACCGCACTGCGCTTATAGAATAATCCTTATTGGGCAAGTTATACAATGTGAAACTGTTAAGTAAATGCAAAGTTGATTGTCAACCGAGAATGCACAGTCGCTCAGAACTGAAGAAAGAGGACTCGGCTTATTTAACCCGGCGTGAATGAGGTGAATTGTTACACCAGCTATGAGGCGGGTAGGAGATACCCAAAATTATAATTTTCAATTTTTGAAACTAAGTTATTGTGTAATTAGCATTTATGCTTGAGATAAATTAATAATAGTATCCATTCAACAAGATTATTAAATAAAATACCTGCATTAAGTACACAAATCGTCATTTTTATTGAAATAACAAAGTATCTGAATTTTCTTTAAAAAAATACAAGTTTAGGTAGTTAACTTCTTCGCATAAAAATCTAACAAAATTCCAGGTTCTTTAAGTATCTTGTGTCTTCTAATTATTATAAATAAAAGGGAATTGAAAAGTCTTATGAGATCATGTAACAGAGCTACGACGAGGTCTAAGAAGTACTACGAGGTCTTGTGTGACGTTCCCCAGCTACGTGTACGCACGTGTATCTACCGTTGCCGCCGGCGCAACCCTAAACTCGATACTGTACCTCACCTCTCGCACCTTTAAATCCAGCTACTGAAACGACAGGACCCGCAGGAGAACAGTAACATTAAATAATCTGCGTCCAAAAACTTCTCGGGTATGACATACCCGACCTCACTCACGCCGGGTCAATACCTCCGTGCAACTCCTAGGAGTTAACAAAATTCATTAAACTTATTGCGGGAGAGCCAATTCGAACTCTCACGTCAGAATTGCTTCGAACTTCATATACACATACACTTGGAAGTACTGTTTTTTAATAAAAAAAAATATTCGTAATGTTTAACAGTAAAAAAAAATGTATACGTAACATTATAAATCAAAGGCGGGAAGAAGGGATAGATGGTTGATTTATTAGTTTGTAGTTGGTTCCTTGAACCTGAAGACCTGATTATGGAAAGTAAACAAATAAAAAAAAAAGGAAACAAATATATAATTTTTACGACCTTACGAGAGTTCTATGTCTCGCAGTGGACTAGAACGGGTTGATGATAATGATAATTTTTGCGGTGCCCGTAAATTTACACTCGACAAGCACCTTTCGATATAATAAAACTTATGATAACTAATGACTGTCAAGAATAAGAATTTTTCGGCTTACCGTTAAATCACTTTCAACTTTAATTCGTGAAAAACAACGAAATTTTCACTGTTTTCCTGTGAACTTATTTGTGTTAGCAACGGTCAGACGATATGTGCCGAAGCACCGTTTAATAGCACGATTTAATATCATCAACAGTCTTTAACAGTCCACGGTTGGACATATGCCTCTCCTTAACAAGTAGATTAACATAACAATACTGACAACACGCACTAAAATGGTAATGTAGCAAAAGTATTTCTTAATTTTGCAAAATGTCCAGTAAATGTGTATCCCACCAAAAACATTCTGTAAAACTAGCCAAGTCTCGATGGAGCTGCTAGTTTATCTCTAAAGAGTAATGAAATCTAGACAAAGTCGTGCCAAGTCCTTCCTTTGGCCAAGGTTCCTTACTGCGATTTCTTCATTATTATAGTTAATGTTGTGTGACTAGGCCGTTGAAAAATTTTGTTTACTTGATGAGATTCTTTTTTTACAATTGAGCAAAATTTTAACAAACAAAATGACCGTATTTAAGCTGAAAACTCTAAAGAAGCTTTCCAGTTAGTCAACATAGTACAACGTGGGCATTATCCGACTTCAGTGATGGTTTGGTGGGGTGTTATCTATGAAGGAGTGACTGAGCCAAAATTTTATTAAAATAAAAAGTAAAAACTAAAACCCCACTACGACAAAAAACGACGCTGAAAAAGTTTGAAATAAGTTTCTAATAGTAGCCGTAGTCACACGTTACGTAGAAATGTACCATAACACATTAACAACGCGTGACTACAGCTACTATTAGTTATTCTGTGCTACGGCTAGTCGAGGCGAGGCGATACCTCATTTGTCTTATTCTGACTAGTAGTTTAGAAAGAAGGAGGGAACAGACAATACCATAGAAATATCGCACCTATCGAATAAATACGGACAAAGTCACGAGCAAATGCTAATAATATATGTATTTTTGAAAAGTACAATTAACGCCCTTTCCAATGATACCAAACACGGCATATTTATCTCAAATTTATTTTTAATATAGTACTTTATGGCGGTCTAGCCGACATAAAGTACTAGCGCCACATTAGATTCAGTGACACGTCATATAGCCTATAACCAGAAGACGATCAAGACGATTCTAACGATACCTCATTTGTCCAGTTCTAATTAGTAGTTAAGGAGCTAGGAGGGAACAGATGAACATACATACATACATAGCCTGTCAAAATCATAACCCTCCTTTGGCTTTGCCGTAGTCGGGAAAAAAGGTATCAAAACATCGGCCCAAGTGTATCAAGATACCATTCTTGAGAAGGTAGTTAAGCCCCTTAACAACACCATGTTAAATAACTAAGAATAGTCCTTTCAGCAAGAATCGGCGCCGGTTTATAAAGATCGATCCACCCAATCTTGGTTAGAAACGAACGTTCCGGCCTTCATCAGAGCTGAAGACATGCCGTCATCTAGTCCTGATCTTAGTCCACGGGATTATGTTTTATGGTCAGTTTTAGAGAGTAAGGCTTGCTCTAAACGTCATGATAATTTTTCGTTCCTAAAACAATCCATACGATTGGCAGTGAAGAATTTTCCCATAGAAAGAGTGCGGGCTGCTATTGATAACTGGCCTCAACGTTAAAAGGACTCTATTGCAGCGAATGGAGACAACTTCGAATAAGCTATATATATTTTTAATGGTTTTATATTAATGTATTAACCACCTTAATAAACTTTTGTTTCGCAAATTAGGACTTACACCGACTTCATCTCTTATTGTAGCTAATTAATAATTATTTGATAAATTACAGACATCAAAAGTGTCTAGGGATCAACATATATTTTTGCAATAACTTTTCTCCTGATTGATATTAATTAAAATTTTCTTTAAGGATTCATCAAATAAAGTGTTTTCGTTTGTCACAGTAACGATAAACCAAGTCACCTTTGCATTAATAAAGAAATTTGCCATTTTCCTAATAAAGGGATTTTTGACATTTGAACCACTAACATTAAAGTTCGAAAAAAAGACTGAAATAACAGTTTTCTTTAAAATTTTATTAGGTAACTTAAACAATTAATAATCCGTGTTTCTACCGCGAACACTAACAACACAAGAACATCGGTTTGGCATACTCAAAATGAGTTCATCCAAATCACGCTGTGGAATGGCCGCCCATGTTCGTTGCAACAACAAAAAAAGGTCTTCTTGCGACTGGATACCCTCCATATTCGGCAGAGCTCTTCTCTGTAGCATATCCCATGCATGCTCAATCGGGTTCAAGTCTGGCGACTGAGCAGGCCAGGGCAGGACATTGATGTTAGCTAAGGCGAGAGTCTGTCTTACAACTCTTGCGGTGTGCGGTCGTGCATTATCATGCATTAACGGAAATAAGGGACCGATTTGCACTTGTAGAGGAACGATGACGTCTGATACAATCGTCTCACCATAAATTTGAGCGTTGAGGTTGCCTCTGATCCAAATCAACTCAGTTCTTCCGCCGATCCAAATACCCGCCCATACCATGATGGTTCCACCACTATAAGGATGGACTTCCTGGCAGGATTTTAATCGCTGTTGGCGTCCAGGGGTTCTCCAGTGTCGTATACGTCTTGTATCCGGTCTCATACCAAAACGAGACTCATCAGAAAAGCACACGAAACGCCATTGTTCTTCTGCCCAATTTCTGTGTTCAAGAGCCCATTGATATCGAATCCTACGATTGTGCATTGCTATAGGTGGTACCCGTAGCGGTCTTCGGGAATGAAGGTTCACTTTCATGCAAGCGGTTTCTGACTGTTTGGTCGCTAATTAAGTTCCCTGAAGAGTGATGAAGCCTCACGGCTAACATCATGGCGGTTATTGTTGGAGCTCTTCGAGTTAAGATTTGAATGTATCGGTCTTGTCTCCGTGTGGTGCAGCGATACCGTCCTCCATGGCGCTCAGCCACGGTAACAGTGCTTCGGTAACGTGACCAAAATCGACTGATAACACTCTGACTTGTATTCAGAGCTAAAGCCACAGTACGTTGCCGGGAACCAGCTTCTATCATTCCCACGGCTCTGAGCATTTCTTCCCTGCTTAAATGACGTCGCCGCTCCATAATAACGTTGGTTTTAATCAGTAGTAGGGAAACAGTAGCACTAATAATGTCTTCAATGCGTTGTATGTTTTTATAGGGAAAATATTGACAGCTGATTTTCATCTTTTACTCGAATTTGATTGACAGTTCCTGATTCAAATTATGAAATGCACCAAAAAGGATCCATATAAATTTATAAAATCATAAATTTATTACAAAGCCACATCTCAATCTCAAGAAATCCGCATAAAAATGCTTGATCCCTAGACACTTTTGATGTGTGTATTAATAAACGCGTAATAATCCAGACAATTTCTCAGCCTAATATCCACTTCAGGCCAAGTAAAGCGCTTTAGTGGATTTTAACTAATTAGCTCTACATAAATAATAGGTCTTTACCTATGAAATTGCCGTTTTGTATGCAATAAGTGAAAGTACTTATTTTTTCTAACTTTTTTATTTCTGTTATTCGAAGTAACCACCCCTGTAATCAACGCATCTTTGCCAACGCATTGGCAGTTTATTGATGCCCTTCTTGTAAAATTCAGCTGGACGGGAGGCAACAAACTCTTCAAAGGCATTTTGTACTGCCTCTCGGTAATTGAATTTTTTACCTACTAAAAAGTTGTCTAAATTTTGGAAAAAGTAATAGTCGGTAGGTGCAAGGTCTGGTGAGTATGGCGGATGAGGGAGAGCTTCCAACCCCAGCTCTTGTAGCTTGGAGACTGTCTGTTGCGAACTGTACCAATTAATAAAAAGCTCATTTGCTTACAAATTACAAATTGTATTACGTGTTATGTTGAAAATCAAAAGTGTACCATTTTACTATTATTTATTTAAACACAATTATTTATTGTTAAACGGCCACTCCCATTCCGATTTCATCTACTCATGTCCAACGATTCGTTTATCGTCGATTCATTCAGCGGCCGTGCGTCCCACGCTGTTTTCAACGTAATAGGAGCTTTTTCGTTAAGTACCATTTACGTCTATCACCGAGACTAAAAATATAAATAATAAAACGCTGCGAGTCCCCCAAATCTACTTCAGAGTCAATATCGTATTTTCTCCGTGATAGATTATTTTAATCAAAATCTATCAAACTATTTGATCCGTCGAAATCGCGTCTAAATGACGGTTTTCAGCGAGGTTGTATGCCTACTTAAGCAATACGTAAAACCCAACGGTTATATCTTACGCGCATAACTTCCGATCGGATGCACCAAATTAAATAATAATTTTTTTATGCGATCGTTATTATTAGGACAAGAATAATTAAAAGGTAACGGGTTTTCTTTCAGCGACTGTGTAAATATGGCGGATGACGTTCGCCGGTTCAGCTAGTTTAAGTATAAAAAAGTTACTGCGCTCAATAAAATAAATCAGAGTTTATTAATCATTGAAGTAAACATCTTCAGAATTTTGTTTTATATACACACATCAAAAGTGTCTAGGGATCAACATATGTGTCTAGAGATCAACATATATTTTTGCAATAACTTTTCTCCTGATTGATATTAATTAAAATTTTCTTTAAGGATTCATCAAATAAAGTGTTTTCTTTTGTCACAGTAACGATAAACCAAGTCACCTTTGCATTAATAAAGAAATTTGCCATTTTCCTAATAAAGGGATTTTTGACATTTGAACCACTAACATTAAAGTTCGAAAAAAAGACTGAAATAACAGTTTTCTTTAAAATTTTATTAGGTAACTTAAACAATTAATAATCCGTGTTTCTATCGCGAACACTAACAACACAAGAACATCGGTTTGGCATACTCAAAATGAGTTCATCCAAACACGCTGTGGAATCGCCGCCCATGTTCGTTGCAACAACAAAAAAAGGTCTTCTTGCGACTGGATACCCTCCATATTCGGCAGAGCTCTTCTCTGTAGCATATCCCATGCATGCTCAATCGGGTTCAAGTCTGGCGACTGAGCAGGCCAGGGCCAAAGCCACATCTCAATCTCAAGAAATCCGCATAAAAATGCTTGATCCCTAGACACTTTTGATGTGTGTATTTTAATAAAATTTGAATCTTTCCATTCTAATAATTTCACGAGCTTATTATAAGTAATTGAATATTGTAAGACAATCGCCGGTGATAAATTGTATATTTCTGGCGCTATAAGGTCAAGTACATATTAGAGTAGGTAAAGTAAATTCATCGAATACCTCGTAAGTTTTGTACTTTTACACGTACATGCCTTTATTCTTTTTTGGTAGTAATACACACATCAAAAGTGTCTAGGGATCAACATATGTGTCTAGGGATCAACATATATTTTTGCAATAACTTTTCTCCTGATTGATATTAATTAAAATTTTCTTTAAGGATTCATCAAATAAAGTGTTTTCGTTTGTCACAGTAACGATAAACCAAGTCACCTTTGCATTAATAAAGAAATTTGCCATTTTCCTAATAAAGGGATTTTTGACATTTGAACCACTAACATTAAAGTTCGAAAAAAAGACTGAAATAACAGTTTTCTTTAAAATTTTATTAGGTAACTTAAACAATTAATAATCCGTGTTTCTACCGCGAACACTAACACAAGAACATCGGTTTGGCATACTCAAAATGAGTTCATCCAAATCACGCTGTGGAATGGCCGCCCATGTTCGTTGCAACAACAAAAAAAGGTCTTCTTGCGACTGGATACCCTCCATATTCGGCAGAGCTCTTCTCTGTAGCATATCCCATGCATGCTCAATCGGGTTCAAGTCTGGCGACTGAGCAGGCCAGGGCCAAAGCCACATCTCAATCTCAAGAAATCCGTATAAAAATGCTTGATCCCTAGACACTTTTGATGTGTGTACATATTTTTACTCAAAGCTGTGCCTTATCTTTAACTCGAATCTACGAATAAGAATCCTTTTAGTGCTCTCCAATGCGAAGAAAGGACCTTAAACCAATGTCCGTCTGTTGCGATTGTGCACTTTAGCACTTAGCTGGATTCATTTTTGATCGCAAAAGTAAGACAGTAACTCACCTAAATAGGGCCTTGTCTAAAATCCTTCTACAATGTAATTTTTTAAATATTTTACATTGAGTTACTGCACTAAGACAATATTCAAAATATTATCCTACACACATATTGTATCAAATATTAATATTTTACTATGTAAAAGTAAGTGCCCAAGTCTTCCGAATTCAAATGAGTCACTTTTTATGTTATCCAAAATTCAACATTTTTGCTTCTCAATATTTTTAAAGGAAATGAGACCACCATCAAAATCCTATTTTACAAACGCCAAATTTCGTATTAAAACTAAGAAGTAGTATTCATTGTCAAGATGAAAATTGTTCTTTTGGTTGCCTACCAAAAACTTGGCACATAGCATCAAAACTTAGTAGGTAGCTAGTAGAAGCAGTTATTTTGCCTTTATTGATCAATTAACTTTTAAGTTCTAAACAGCTGTATAATACGCACCTCATTGTGAAATTCTCGGCCACGAATACGGTATGCGGAATTGTCCACATTATTGTAAAGTATGACTCATTCATTCATTCACGTCTTTAATTATCCTAGTAGGACTGCCGCCATTAAATGTACAAATTTAATTGACTCATCGCTTCAACTCATTCTGCGGTATTAATATTTACTCTAACCATGCTATTCATTTCATTGCGTAAATCCACTTCATGTTTTTACGGTAAAATAAAATTAATAACGTAATCTAAATTGCAAAAATTATAACCTATGGTATGAGCGATCGTCTGCTTAACCTACTATTGTAAATGGGCGAGCTGTAATAGAATCATTCTTCTAGCCCTTACCAAGAGACACGAAGTAACACCAGCACTAAACAAGAAAATAAAAAATAAATTAAATAAAAAAAAACTTTTTAATAACAAGCTTTTATAGGAATGCTCTAAAAAGAATAAAATAAAGTATTCCTTGAAAACCTTTTCTATCAACTTATAATGTCATTACACAATATATATATAATACAAAAGCGTGTCGCGAGTAGATAAGAAAGTAAATTAAAGAACTTGATTTGACTGAAATCCATGTTTAAAATTTTGAAACTAAGTAAATACTGGTAACGAAATCTCGCGACAAGCTTTTTTATTATATAAATTGTGTAATGATATTATAAGTTGATAGAAAAGGTTTTCAAGGAATACTTTATTTTATTCTTTTTAGATCATTCCTATAAAAGCTTGTTATTAAAAAGTTTTTTTTTATTTATTTATTTTTTTACTTTTTCGTTATCGCTGGATAGGTTTCTCAGTCTGTTCACCTCATTCATACGCATTAATATTGCAAGACATCTACGACCCAAGTAACTAATTGTCTAAACAAATCCTATAAACTCTTATCAACTTCATCGTCCAACCCTAGTTACCATTTAAAACTAAATACATGACTAAACTAATATAAAGATTACAGAGTTTCTATGGCCACCTTGCAGCTCCATCATCAGACCTTGGATACTATCAAAACATGAAGCACTCATTAAGACGAATCAAACGATTCCACACTCAATGGGTTTCGTCGTTTCATTGCAGAGTTCCTATGACCATCTTGCGGTTCCATCTTCAGACCCTGGATACTATCAAAACATAAAGTACTTGTCAAGACGACAAGGCAAATCAAACAATTCCACACTCAATGGGTTTCGTCGTTTCATTACAGAATTTCTATGACCATCTTCTGGCTCCATCATTGACTCTGGATACTATCAATACATAAAGTACTCGTCAAGATGAATCAAATGATTCCAAACTCGATAGAATTGCGCCGTTGCATTATAGAGTTCCTATGACCACCTCTGGCTCCATCATCAGATTGTGAATACTATTAAAACATGAAGTACTCGTCTCTTGACTTCATACTTAGTACTTCATGTTTTCATTCTTGAAATGAAACTATTCCAAACTCAATGGTGTTGCGTCGTTTCATTACAGAGTTCCTATGACCAATACCCGGCTCCATCATCAGACCCTGGATACTATCACAACAGAAAATACTCGTCAAGACGAATCAAACGATTCCACACTCAATGGGTTTCGACGTTTCATTACAAAGTTCCTATGGCCACCTTCCGGCTCCATCATCAGATCCTGGATACTATCAAAACATAAAGTACTCGTCAAGACGAATCAAACGATTTCAAACTTGATGGGTTGTGTCGTTTGATTATAGAGTTCTTATGACCACCTTCTGGCTCCATCATCAGACCGTGAATACTACCAAAACACGAAGTACTCGTCTCTTGACTTCATACTTAGTACTTCATGTTTTCATTCTTGTAATGAAACGATTCCAAACTCAATGGTGTTGCGGCGTTTCATTACAGAGATCCTATGACCACCTCCCGGCTCCATCATCAGACCCTGGATACTATCACAACATAAAATACTCGTCAAGACGAATCAAACGATTCCACACTCAAAAGATTTCGTTGTTTCATTACAAAGTTCCTATGACCACCTCCCGGCTCCATCATCAGACCCTGGATACTATCACAACATAAAATACTCGTCAAGACGAATCAAACGATTCCACACTCAAAAGATTTCGTTGTTTCATTACAAAGTTCCTATGGCCACCTTCAAGCTCCAGCATCAGATCAGCTCCATGTCGTCATAATATTTCGTTGTCACGCTGTTTACATATGCCTGCAAAATTTCAGCACAATGGGTTGAAGGTATCTGCTTCAAATTTGTCTTGCAAGATTTGGGAACAGACAAACATCGGGACAGGTGAAGCTAAATAAAAGCTTGTAATAATCGACATGGTGCTAGACTTCAAACCAGTAATCAATAAATAATAAGATTTCGTGTCTTATCGACATAGGTGTCCCATGGACGTTGGTTTTTTCATTCTTATGCCCGATCTATATGCTTAGAAATAGATTTACTTATTATAAAAGTCGCTAAATGTCAACTAATCAGAACTCCCTGAGTAAAACAGCAAATATTAATAATAGAAAAATAGTAACTGCTATCTTAAACTTTACACAAAACGTCTAGCATATTCTACGTAGTTGTCGAAATCTATTTTCATTACGTTGAACAAAATATCCTCAATATCTGTTTGAGGCAGACAGCATTTTGAATTCCAATTTGAAGAAATTTGATCGATTACGTTCGCTTTTTGTCAAGTCACGAGTTAGACTCATCCTTAAGGTAGTTTATTAAACGCATGAAACACACATCGAGAATTTGATTCAAGCCGTGGATCGTTAAAGTAATATATGGTATTCAGTAAAATTATTTACTATATAGAAATGTAATTCATTGGTAATATTTAATACAATAACCACAGAATAGGTTATATAAACATTCGCTGTTTATAAAAAGCAATTTTTGCCATAGACAAGGTTGATTGATACCTTGACAGTATTATGACAAACGAACTTGGACTAGCAACATTTCAACTTAAACACATACATTTATTCAAATTTTTTGCTTCTTTAAAAAGTTATATTGTTTTAAAAAAGAGCGAAAGCTCTTAGGAATAGAAATGATACATGAGGCTTTTTATTGTACAAGGTAAAAACGGTGCAAAATCATACCAAGACCTTTTGTAATTTTTACGGTTAAAATGCTTTGAGTGAACGAGGAGTGGTTTGCTCGATTTCGTGCTGGAAATTTCGGTCGGAAGCCCTCCCCCTACCTCTCCCCCCATCCCCCTACCTCCCCCCTCCATCCCCAAAAGGCCGGCAACGCACATGTGACGCTTCTGGTGTTGTGGGTATCATGGGTGGCATGGCGATGGTAATCGCTTACCATCTGGAGATACGTCTGCCCGCTTATTCCATAAAAAATAATAATTGGAAAGTACTTATTATCAAACTTTTTCGACAATAAACTATAAAAGTTTCACAAAAAATAACAAAATCTAAAAGATAACAATAATCCATGTATTATAATTAATTAAAATAGATTTTCAATAAAGAAAATGTTTGTTGGAAAGTTTTAAATGACTTTCTATATGGCCTAATTTCAGTAATGTTCCCGAGAAATGGAAAATTACTTTACTAGGGCAAAAGTTAATTATAAAAAGCATATATTTATATGAAGGTTTTATCGTTCCATTTCTGGTGATTGGTTGGTATACCGTGAGTGTAGTAAACATCAAGAGTCATTCGCCTGTAATCGGTCAATAAGTCAAGGTTACATACATCTCGTAATTATATTTTGCCCACAATTAGTTGATTCGTGTGCCTACACATCAAGAAATAACTACTAATATATTTCTGACTAATTTGAAATAGTTTTTCTCATAAATTATTGACACCTTAATAAAATTAGTTTAGTTTTTACCGTCGGAGAGCCACGCTTCGGCATGAATGGGCCGGCTCGACCGTAGGGATACCACGGCCTCACAGAAAACCGATGTGAAATAACGTTTGCGCTCTGTTACACCGAGTGATTGAGGATACCGGAGCCCTATACCCCAACCCCTCCCCACATCCCTCTCCCCATCCCCCAAAGGCCGCAAACGCACTTGTGACGCCTCTGGTGTTGCGGGTGTCCATGGGCGGCGGTAATCGCTTACCATCAGGTGATACGTCTGCTAGTTTGCACACTATTCCATAAAAAAAAGTTGAATTTGTAGGTACACAGGCCACTTATCTTCATTTTTTCTAGATTAAAGGAGATTCTGTATCTTTTAGAAAGTTTATGATCAGTCTAGCTGAGCCCCGAGGTGTTACCCGCGGTACAACAACAACCACGGGTAACGCCGCGGGGCAAAGCTAGTCTAAAAAAAGTAGCCTTAGGGCCGGTTTTTCAATCCGCAGTTAAACGGTCTAATAACTAACAAGGGAATAAATGTATCCAGCTCTTTAACAAGCGAATAAACTTTTTGTGTTTTTCAATCGGGAGTAAACAGTCAGATAGTTACTTGATGGTCCTTCACAGCTATGTTCACTGTAATCATGCGCAAGTGAGATGCAGCTATACAGGTAGTCACACGTTAGATAAGGACCAGAAACTTTTAGACAACATTCAAGTTGACTGTTCTTTTTCTATTTCTTTTTGTCTTTTTTATGATTGGCGGTTTGGGATATTTAATTAAATGAAATGAAAACATTCGATTATAATTATTATTTGTCTATAATAGATGTAGTAAATAATAATTTAGTAAAAAGTCGTTTATGATATTCCTGTAGTAGAGTCCATAACAATTATTGAAATCAAAATTTATAAAAATGAAATGCCGGGTTTGCGGGTGGTGCATAGTAATTTTTAAACGGGTGTTTCTACGTTTCATAAATATGTGTTTAAAAGTAAAAAGTATATTTGTATTTATGTCAGTTCTCTGTACCTATTGGTGACGAGCAGATTCCCTAGCGGCAAGTCGCAGAACTAACGTATGACAGATAAAAATACGTATACACGTTAACATTCCACTTTTAAAATACGTATTTTTTACTTCTCCGTAGACGTCTATCAATGAAACAATAACAATGCACTCGCTCTGTACATTAAACTGCCAGGTAGAAGTGTCTGTCATACGTTAGTTCCGCAAACGGCCACTAGGGAAATCTTCTCGTTACCAATAGTACAAGCTCTGTTTTGTTTCGAACTAGATAGCAGTGTGTGAAATAAAAATTCTTCATCTTCTCTATTGTATCTATAACCTATATTTCTCTAATAACCCTTTTTACCTCAGAACAAAAAGTCAATCGAGTCAAAAACATCCATAATCTATCAAATATTCAATAACGACCAACGTACTTAAACTTTACCACAAATAGGTACAAGAGAAATACACAACGTCAAATCACTATTCTACAGAATAAAACACTAACTGAGGTTTGAAAGCACAGATAAAGTTATCAGTCAGATTACAGCTTTATTCGTCTGATAACTGATGTCTGACTATTGAAAGACCCAAACTTACGCTAACTGAGGAATAAATGCTATTTGACTGTTTATCTGACTATTGAAAAACCGGCCCTTAGTTACTCCTTATCATCAGCTAACTGCCAGGGATTAGCCGAAACAAACAGACAGACAAACAAAAATTGTAAAAAAAATATTTGGTAGTAAAAAGCGGTTATTTTAATATTACAAACAGACACTCCAATTTTATTCATTTGTATAGATATGGGTCTAACACTTAGAGGCCCACTGGGAACTGATCGAAAGTGTGTCCCATTACACTTTCGATCAGTTCAAAAAAACTGATATGAAACTGGCACTGATCGAAAGTGTAATGGGACTCTTCGTTAAAACACTCCCAACTAAATTATAAAATTACAACGATCAATGACCACGACTATTACAAAAAATAGTTGACTTTCTTATTAACATCAGTAAACCAGACTATATTTAAAAATCTGATTTGAATTTGATGGATGGTTCGGTAATCATTTCTTAACGGTAGATACATAGGTTGAGTGTGTTTAGGGACAGTATGTTCTAGATCAACAGACCTTAATGAAATAGATTTATATTAATATAATAGACTAGTGGTTGCCCGCGGCTCCGCCCGCGCATACGTCGGTTATCGCGGCAAATAGTAGCCTATGTTATTCTGATGTATAAGCTATATTACTGTAAAGTTTCATCCAAATCCGTTCAGTAGTTTTTGCGTGAAAGAGTAACAAACATCCATCCATCCATACTTATAAACTTTCTCGCTTATAATATACTAGCTTTTACACGCGGACGCAGACTTTCAACCCCTGATTTACCCCCTTAAGGGTGGAATTTCAAAATTTCCTTTGTTAGTGCTCACTTACGTTATATAAAGAACATACATGCACAGGATTCTAGCTTCAGCGGTTTGGGCTGTGCGTTGATCTCTGGGTATGTCAGTCAGTCAGTCACATTACTCTTTTATATATATAGATTTATGACCAACAACGACAGTTGGGTTAGGTTAACCTGCTAATAGATATACAGAATGGATTCACTGATCCTGATTGCAGAAAGCTAAAAAGTTGTTATTAATCAATTTGTGTTAAAATGAATTCATGTCCGTTTAGTATTTATTTTACAGTAATTATTATTTAGCTTTAATGCAAATTAACTATATTTTTGGTTCATATTTTCGTAACTTAATACCTTTATAGAAATTAAGGTGTTTAATCAGCGCTCGCCTTCACCGATTTTACAACAGATTTTGGTTCCAGCCGAAATATAAATACCCATTTTTCTAGAGAATCAAAACGACGCGACGTATGTAAGGCAAGCTTTAATTTATGTTCATAATTTCTGTCAATACCTTCGTCACGGTGAAATATTTTAGGTACAATTTTACAAAATCGATGAATTTTCAATGCACATGAGGAATAGTGGTAAATTGTGAATTTTACATATAAGCTTGCAACTATCTACAAGATACCGTACATAGCTCTAACACATTTCTTTTGTGCACGAAATGCTTTCTCAACACCAACCGAGTTCTCAGAATAAGAGACCATATGAAAAGTATAGAAGCCACGAAGTAATGTTATGCAGAAATTGCTTCCGCGGATACGATTTATCGCAGCCTGTTAGTAGCAAATACGAATACGTGAAGCTTATTGCAAATATACTCCACGGAATTATCTTTCCACAGTTATCACAAGAAATGATATTGAATCCATTTTATCGAAATGTATTTTACATTTTTCATTCAAGATGTTATCTTGTTACCTATAAATTTAAAACTGTTTAGTCTGAGTCTGTTAATATTTATATTGTGTTCATATGCTTCTTTTATCAATAATACTATTGATTGTCCACGATGGAGATTAATCTGTTTTTCAGCTTTATTGTTAAACAATTGGACATTTTTTTATGTATGGGTCTGCCAAAGTGGCTCCACTCTGCCTAACGAAACGCATGGGCAAAATCCAATAGTAGTCACCATATTCATTGCGAATATAGACAAAGCAACAATGCAGCATGGTGACCCACACTACGGCGGCAAATTCCGCATTAGGGCGCTCGCCCACGGCGACTTTTTGGAGCGATATAGCAGCGAGGCTATCGCGCGTTCGCATTAATACATTCGCGATGCCGTCTCAAGCTGTGTGCCCTCGCCCACATAACCACGATTCAGTCGCGATGCTGTCGCGCTGCAAACGCGATTCAGTAACCCACCAATCCACCCTCCCTCCATGCTTCCCCCGATGTCGTCCGACACGGTCGCGCTTTTCATCGATACAGTCGCGATGCTGTAGCGCGTTAATAGCGCATTGGCATCGCTTCTGGAGCGCGTTGCAAACGCGACTAAAACGCGTTAGTAGCGATGCAAAGAGTAGCCGTGGGCGAGCGCCCTTATTATTAGGGCTTTTAAATATTTATTTAATGAGAAAACAACCTTATATCGGCCTTGAACTTTAAATGCTAAATCTGATCTGGTACATTAATAATCCCGGGTATATGTATATAATCATTGATGGACTGATGCTAGTGCAGTGCAGGCTCCATTTCTAGTAGCTACATATTAGTTACGTAGAACTCCCAACTCGGTGGTATTAATTAACTTTATGGTGATATGCAGAGTTCACATCGATAAAGTGCTAAAATAAAATTACGAAAATAGTTTTTTTGGGGTACCTCCCCTGTACTAAATTGGGGATTTTTTTTTCGCGTTTACCCAAGCGTGTGGGGGACCAGAATGTGGGGTATCATTCGATAGATATTTTAAAAACATTGAGACATGCTTAGAAGATTTTTTATTTAGGTATCCGTTTGCTAGTTTTTTTTTAATAGGGCGTCCCCCTCAGCGGAGAAATGAGATCAAGGACTTGGGCGTTCGTTAGTACAGACTTGAGATTTACAAAACGCATTCATGATGTACATATGTAAAAAAGCATATCGTAATCTGGGTTTTCTTTTGAGGCATGTAAACTGACAAATATAACAGCTTTGAGAGTGTTACATGAAGCACTAGTGTTCTCTGAATAAATTCTCACGGGTCGCTTACTGTGTTGTAAGTAATTATTTGGTAAAAAGATTTTTTTTTCTTTCAATTCTTTCTTCTATACTGTATTAGTTGTGTTGTATGTTTAGTTTATATTTAGTTTTTTGTAGTATTAACTGTGTTGTAGTGTTTGAGTAGTGTTATGCGTGTATTACAAATTTTTATTATTTGTACTGTTTATTGTGTTGTATTGTATGTATTGTTAATTTTTGTCCTAAACTTTTGCATTATATGTAATCTCTAATGATAATGTATGGTATATTAGTAAATAAATAAAAGTTAAACGGCCTTCTCGAAAAAAAATGCAAGAATTCATGATAGTAATCCATGTAATGGACTTTGATGGAAAACCATAACGGCTTAGAGGCGGCATAACGGCGTGTTAGTAGTTACAAAACAAATACATATCATTT
Organism: Diaphora mendica; assembly: GCA_949125395.1. NCBI lineage: Eukaryota > Metazoa > Arthropoda > Insecta > Lepidoptera > Erebidae > Diaphora > Diaphora mendica. Next base: position 29,382,422 of record OX421312.1, on the reverse strand, counting down.
ATAGATATATCATCATATAAATACCAACCATGCCTTCTAAATCCACGTGCCATTATGGATGACTATACCCCTAACCCTATTCTATGCGTGACCTTACACGCACTTGGCCACATTTATGGTGGAGAACAAAAGGTGTATGAACCTTAAGTACAATCAATAAATTAAAACAAATTAGGTGAGATATTGAGTAAAATACACAATATAAAATAATATGCAGTTGAATTGAGAAATGATTACTTCCTTAAATTGATAAAACAGATTTTGTTTGACTATAGATGTACAATAACAGTGTCACAAGCAGTGCTCTTCGAATTAATTTAAACAATGTGGTTATAAATTCGACACAGACAAATTTACACACCTCTGAAAATGTTAAGTCTCCACAGCGTCAGGATGGCGTTGCGTTGCGTGTTGTACATTACGCCTTCTTTTAACCGACTTCAAAAAGAGGAGGAGGTTCTCAATTCGACTGTTTTTTTTTAATGCTTGTTACCTCATAACTTTCGACTGGGTGAACCGATTTTGATAATTCTTTTTTTATTTGAAAGCTGGTGCTTCCTGAATGGTCGCATTTAAATTTGGTCCAGATTGAAGTCGGTTTTTTTTTTGTTAAAATTGTAATCATTGCCAGAAAATTCGTCGCGTGTTGTTTCAACTTAAATACCAATTAAGAAAAATATCATTAAGTCGAATCAAAACAAACAATAAAAATTGTTACTACGAGTATAGTACTATAAAAACTATTTACAAATGTTTTACATAATTTATTTTACGTTTTTTTTTATTATTATTAGTATAGACATAATTTGTCTATAACGAGTACGAAGATAGGAGCGCTTAAAGACATCCTTGAATAAATGCCCAGTGGAATTGAAACTTCTTGATTGGTGAAGCATTCGCTTAAAACTTTACAAATTTATTCCGTTCCTACGGGAGACACGTACCTACTGGCTTTTACAGAGGCAAGGGACTGGACAGAATACTTGGCTTTAGCTCTGCTAAGCTTTGTTGCTGCCGCTTGCTTTATTTTTGTACGAAGTTTTCCAAGTAAACGTATTTTACAAGTTAGACCCCTATTACTCACAAAGTTATCTAAGCCAGTAGGTATAGTTTTCCTTCAAAATTCATCACATGGACTGCCATAATCAGATTTTTCGAGCCAGCTGCTCAGCTTTTAGAGAGGGGTGCCCCCACATCCATCGCCCTCTTTTAACAAAAAAAATGCGAATATCGTGCAAACGGATACCTAAATCAAAAGTTGTCTTAGCAACCTTTCAATGTATTTAAAATATCTATGTAATAATCCTCCTCACTATGGAGTAGACGCTAGAAAAAAAAACATCCCCACTTTACGTGTAGTCGAGGTACACCAAAAAAATGTTTTTCGTTATTTTATTTTAGCACTTTGTCGACGAGGTAAAAACACATATGCATGCAAAGTTGCATCTTTCTAGCACTAGGTAACCTAATAAAAAGGACTTTGAGAAGAGTGATGACTGTAACAGATATAAATGAGATCATTTTATTATAAACTAGCCGAACACACAACCTCGTTTGCGTCTCCTATTGCCCGTAGCGAAATAATTTTCCCCCGTTTTTGACACATTTTTCATTGGTGCTCCGCTCCTATTGGTCGTAGCATGATGATATATAGCCTACAGCCTACCTCGATAAATGTACTATCCATCACTGAAATAATTTTTCAAATCTGACCAGCAGTTCCTGAGATTAGCGCGTTCAAACAAGCAAACTCTTCAGCTTTATAATATTAGTATAAATATGTGGGTACTCTGATGTAACAAAACAGAAATTAACAGAATAACCACCATCACCGCGATTATACACACTCACCCGCTATATTAGCGTAATCAATCACACATTGATTCATCAGGATTAGGACATTGACATTTATTGTGTTGATTACATTTTTATAAAGTTACGCGTAAAAAATTTTGTTCAAGTTTCCGACGTAATCTTTTCGGGTTAGATAACCCATTTAGAGAGACAATAGGCTTTTAATAAAATCCCGCCTGCCATGCATAAATGAGCAGTAACTAAGCAATTTCCGTGCGGGAGTAACAATGGTTTACAGCGTACGTGTACAGAACAGTCGGAATGAACTGCTTCATAGTAAAACTTATATACGTCCATGATCTTTCTAATTATAATGTTTAGAAAGATATCAAATCATCTTACGAACCTCACAATCCAATTACTTTCAAATTGCTAGGTAAGGTGAGATTTGTACGATTTTTTTTTAACTTAAATATTACAGAGAATTGCCACGAAATAGATAATTATATTAATACCTACGGTAAATTTTATGATGAAGAAATAACAAATTATTCAGCTACAAGTCAAGAATATTTTCTTGCTTTTCGTTGTATTTATAAACTATACACCGTTAATCTTCTAATCCTTTGAAGACCGTAAGTTGGCAATATAAGAGATTGGCTAACTTCTACACAAAGGGATGACAGGGCAAAGGATTCACTTAACTTTCTCACTTTACCTCTGACCACGCTATAGTCTCTGCTTGAAACACAACTAATTGTGAATGCAGCAAACTTCAATACTATTACCATGTAACCTTTTACCCTGGTTATATAAATAAAAGAAGATGTACGTTACAATTTTACACACATCAAAAGTGTCTAGGGATCAACATATGTGTCTAGGGATCAACATATATTTTTGCAATAACTTTTCTCCTGATTGATATTAATTAAAATTTTCTTTAAGGATTCATCAAATAAAGTGTTTTCGTTTGTCACAGTAACGATAAACCAAGTCACCTTTGCATTAATAAAGAAATTTGCCATTTTCCTAATAAAGGGATTTTTGACATTTGAACCACTAACATTAAAGTTCGAAAAAAAGACTGAAATAACAGTTTTCTTTAAAATTTTATTAGGTAACTTAAACAATTAATAATCCGTGTTTCTACCGCGAACACTAACAACACAAGAATCGGTTTGGCATACTCAAAATGAGTTCATCCAAATCACGCTGTTAAATGGCCGCCCATGTTCGTTGCAACAACAAAAAAAGGTCTTCTTGCGACTGGATACCCTCCATATTCGGCAGAGCTCTTCTCTGTAGCATATCCCATGCATGCTCAATCGGGTTCAAGTCTGGCGACTGAGCAGGCCAGGGCCAAAGCCACATCTCAATCTCAAGAAATCCGCATAAAAATGCTTGATCCCTAGACACTTTTGATGTGTGTATATTTAAAAGAAGAAGTGCTCCGACAGCTTACAATATTGGGGTGGTCGGTATTCGTCTCAGAGTTAACAAAATTGGTGTCGCATACGGGATAGAACGTGCCTGTTGTGGTAGCCAGTGCTCCCACCGGCTCAGCTCCTTGAAGGCTACGTGGACTGGCCCTTCGTCGGTACCGCGGTGCAGTGACGTCACCCGACGCTATGGCTGCAGACGCACAACCTCGCGTCGTCTGCTACGACTCGTACCGAAGAAAACTATGTACTCTGCAAACTCGTACCCGTAACATGGACCCGAATATATTCGGATCACGTATACACTTAAACAATTACATTTTAAAATATTTTAAGGATGGCAGCTCGCTGGTGGCTGGCAGTAGAACGTAGTAAGAATGATCCGCAAATGAACACACCCGACAATTTTATATTACGCATAGTGTTGTAACTAGCAACTCGACTAATAACTTGCGTACGCCTAAATGAAGTAATCGATTATTATTTTATAAGTTACTAGCTGACCCACGCAACGTCGTTTACGTCCCCTATTGCCCGTAGCCTACAAATTTTCCCCCGTTTTTGTAACATTATTCATTGGTGCTCCGCTCCTATTGGTCTTAGCGTGATGATATATAACCTTCCTCGATAAATGTACTATCTAACACTGAAAGAATTTTTCAAATCGGACCAGCGGTTCTTGAGATTAGCGCGTTCAAACAAACAAACTCTTCAGTTTTATAATATTAGTATAGATTGTCCAATATTTCTACCACGCTACAATCATTTTTTGCTTTGTACTTAATTCTCATTTGTTTTATGTTATTTCTCAACGGAACTCACTTTAATACAGGAAAACACAGGAATAAATAAAGATATTAATAATATTACTTTTCAGTGGCACAGTGTTGTTGTTGTTGAATTGCACAAATGTAATCTATACTAATATTATAAAGCTGCAGAGTTTGTTTGTTTGTTTGTTTGAACGCGCTAATCTCAGAAACTACTGCTCCGATTTGAAAAAATATTTCAGTGTTGGATAGTCCATTTATCGAAGAAGGCTATAGGCTATATTTTATTTTCTAAAAAATTAGGGATCCGTAAGAAAATTGCTATTTCGTAACCCAAGGTGTGAAATTGAAAACCTATTTTTGCGTGCGCTGCAATAACTATTGACAATAGAACAAAATAATGTATTACGGGTTTGTAGGTCTCATTAAGATCTACAAAAAAGTCCGCGAGAGCATATATCTAACTATCATGGTTTAGTTACAATAACCGCTTTTGTGTTCAAAAAATTTATTAAATCGTCTGAAGAAAGAAACTACGTTAAATGTGTATCGTAATATTAATCCTTATCCAAATTAAGCATTATGTTATTTAGGGTATTTATGTAGAAGTAAAATACTTTTTGTTTCATCCCAATCGTTCATTTCGTTTAGAAGTTATCACGAGTATAAGACGCTAAGAGTTGGTACCTAATAATGAGTTATTTGCCAAAGAGTTTTTATCAACATAATACCTAATATTAATCTTTATCCAAATAAATGTGTTGTTGATTATGAGTATTAGATCTTAGAAGAGCATAATAAATACATCTATACTAATATATAAAGCTGAAGAGTTTGTTTGTTTGTTTGAGCGCGCTAATCTCGGGAACTACTGGTCCAATTTGAAAAATTCTTTTAGTGTTAGATAGCCCATTTATCGAGGAAGGCTATAGGTTATATATCATCACGCTAAGACCAATAGGAGCGGAGCACCAATGAAGAATGTTTCAAAAACGGGGGAAAATTATCACGCTACGGGCAATAGGAGACGCAAACGACGTTGCGTGGGTCAGCTATACTAATATATAAAGCTGAAGAGTTTGTTTGTTTGTTTGAACGCACTAATCTCAGGAACTACTGGTCCAATTTGAAAAATTCTTCCAGTCTTAGATAGCCCATTTATCGAGGAAGACTATAGGCTATATATCATCACGCTTAGACCAATAGGAGCGGAGCACTAATGAAGAATGGGGGAAAATTATTACGCTACGGGCAACAGAAGACGCAAATGACATTGCGTGGGTCAGCTATCCATACTTATATTATAAATGCGAAATTAACTCTGTCTGTCTGTCTTACTTTCACGGTCAAACCGCTGCACCGATTTGAATGAAATTAATTTATTTACACAGATAGTCTAGAGCCTGAGAAAGGACAAGGCTGTCACAATCATAAAAAATATTTCACTTTTTCAATGAAGACCTATATATATTAAGATATTAAGTATAAATTTTTCAATCTGATTTGTATGTTCATTATATTAATAGAAATAAATAAGCCAAATTAATATAATTAATTAACAGCGTCTCTTAACTTCAAAATTCTCTACAGAAGTATCGTCATTATACGCTAGCTGTTGGTTAGATATGAATGAAAATGTCATTTAAAGTTTGTAAAAATTACCCTTAAGGGGGTAAAATTGCAACAGGGGATGGCAGTTTGTATAGAAATATGTAAGGTTTGTGAGTTAGTTTGCGACAAGAGACAAAATATGTATTAGAGCTATTCTGATATGACATTTACGGAGTTATCACGGAGAAGATAGTATGCCAACTGACAGTAACGAAATGATTACACTGAGACGTGGGTTCTAGTTTAAGATAGCACAGATGATTTAAAAATAATTTCGATCCTGATCTGCTGACTAATGAGATAGTTATCAATTAAACGCACGCATCATGTCAGGCGTGGAGGGAGATGTTGTCGAATACTTAAAGTCTTTAGAAATATCAGGAGTGCCTTCCCATAAGTTGAGGCTGCAAGTTAATGTTCCAGTACTATTAAATGAGGTATCTTGAGCGCCAAAGCAATGTAATAGTACATGGCTAAATATTACACAACTGGGGTACAACATTGTAAAAGCTACAATCTTTTGCAGCATGACGCATGGAATGGCAAAAGAAGATAATGTTTTAATTCCCCGTATTCCAATAATTCCAATTTATTTGACATTTTAATTTATAAGAATGCAGTTTCCGCTGAATGCATGAAAACAGCATTTCCAATAACAATATTAACGAAACCCAAGGACAGATGCTTAAAGATACAGTATTTTTTTTTTGTCATGGGCAGCATACTCACGTATATCAAATCCGCAAAATCTCCATATTTTGGCAAAATATGGCAAAAGAAAAAACGTAGTTATTAAAATTGTACTTTTTTTTTGAAGCTGCCAAAGTGACTATGGTCAGCCTGATGGAAAACTCAAGCAGAATCCAACAGTGGGGGCAACCATACTCACTGGGGAAGCAGACAATGCAGAATTGCGTCCCACACTATGACGGCTTAGTGAGATGCTTTTTCACGCCCCACTTAAAGGGCCCGGGATCACAGTGGGAGAGAAACACGTGCGCTGTAAGTGAGTTCCAGTTTTTAGCTGCTCGGCACAGGAAGGATGAACCAAACCGTTTGATTCGAGAGTGAACATGTTATTCTGCAGAGTAAGAGAGAAGGGGGACCAGTTGGAAGAGCTCCTCAGAATACTTCCAATGATACAGATGGTAGTGGACTGCTATAGAGGCGATATCTCTACGCAGCTGCAGAGGTTCAAGGAACTCGGTGGCTTCGGGACTGCTCGCGACTGCAACCGATCGAAAGCATCAAGCAAATACTGCGCGGATCCATCACAAAGATGAGAACAGTACTCGAGGTCCCGGCAAATATCCATGCCCAGGACACCGAGCTTACCCCGTAGTGGCAGTTGAGTGCTCTGAAAAGTGGGGAGGGAAAGAAATGGAGACTTTTTGGTAGAGAACGCGCATAACTGTGTTTTCGTAGCATTGAACTCGACCAGCTTCTTATCACCCCATTGTAAAATGCAGTTCAAAACCCGGTCGAGCTCAGCGACAAGCTTCTGTCGATTTTTCTCAACGTCTGCCAGCTTGGCTGAACGGTGTCAAAAATATCGCCCATGAACTGAGCTATCGTCTGCATAGCAACGTATGTTGCCAAGAGCTAACATGTCATTGATATGCAGAAGAAATAGTGTGGGCGACAGGACTGAACCCTGAGGTACGCTAGCGTTTACATCCACAACATCAGAGGCCGTGCCGTCGCAAAGGCCCACAATGCGGCGCTGATGAAGAAAAGCGTCAATCCAGTGACATAGTCTAGAAGGCAGACCGAATGCCGAGAGCTTGGAGAGAAGCGAGCGGTGCCAGACCCGGTCGAAGGCCTTGGCCATGTCAAATGTCGAAATAAGCACTTTATAATTTATGTACATATATAAATACTTAAATAAGTTTTTAATAGTAAAACGTGTGTGTCTTATTTGTAAAAAAAATCGAGTGGTGTCGTGGGACATCAGATAGGAATGAGTTCCATATCAAAAATACGGATGGCGCTATGGCGCTATACTAAATTTTTAGTTTTCACAAAATTGTCTTAACCGCTTTATTTTATTTAAACTGATTTATAAAAATATATAAAAGTTCTATGCGAGGTAAAGAAAATAAAACTATTCAGGTACCGATACATTTTGTATTATGATTTTATATCGATAAAAATCCTACCTATATTAATTACGCGAAAGTTTGTTAGTATGGATGGATGGATGTTTGTTACTTTTTCACACAAAAACTACTGAACGGATTTGGATAAAACTTTACAGTAATATAGCTTATACATCAGAATAACACATAAGCTACTATTTGCAGTGATAACCGACATACACGCGGGCGAAGCCGCGGGCAACAGCTAGTTTCATTATATCTGTTTTACTCTTTGTGACATTCTAGTAACACATTTTTATCAGCAATTGGGTTACCACAGCACAATATTTGTCTGAATTGAAATCAAACAGCTGTGTGCCTCACTCATACTATCAAGCTATAAGTTAGGTACCTATATTGTAGAAAGTAACAAACTCAAAAAATTAAACCTATTTATTATGTGGATAGAAGACAGCCTCGATACTTTATATAATTATTACAGACAAAAACATTTTTTTTATTATTTCTGTTGTTTTTACTGTAACTTATGAAAAAAAAACGAATTAAATACATCGGCTGAGGGTGTTTATTTTCTCAAACATCTTTTGCTATTGCTTATATATGTAAATAGAATGTACAGTTTAACCTGCGCACCTGATACTTTTAAAATAGTCTCACAACTGGCTATTAGTGATTGACATTGATACAGGTAATGGCCTGATTTTTTTATGGGTTTATGGTCGTCACATGTTCCGAGTTCATTGATTCCCTATGCGGATATACTTCCACTGGGCTTATTTTAAATTAAATATTAATTTAGACAATAAAACATTCTATTAATCATAGATTGTTATCGTCCAAATAGATTTGTTTTATTCAAAAAAAAAATCGAGAATGTCCTTGAAAAAACTTTCAATTAGACCAAATTATTATTAAAACTCACCTTTCTATAAGCATAAGGAAATTAACTGTAGTCATTTAGTTTTTGTATTTTAAGTCCACACGATTATATTTATCACATTATTTTAGATATTATTGTACTACTCAGTTAAAATATGCAAATTGTAAAATGTTTTTGCTCATTTTTCCTGCAAAATGGTACGCACTTACACTATAAAGACCGTATTATAGATTTTCACTTGGTTCTGTCTCAAGATTTCCTATTAATAGAGTTATCAACTCGCGTCGCCACGAATATTGTGAGAGCACCGATGATATCTTATGATCAGATCAGAATCATTCAAAAAGTAACAACTTTATAGGCTATATGTATTGTCACTGATATATTGGCGCCCTCTAGCCGATAAAGTACTGTATTAAAAAAATAATTTGAAATAAATATGCCGTGTTTGGTATCATTGGAAAGGGCGTTACTTGCACATTTCAAAAATATATATATTATTAGCATTTGCCCCTGACTTTGTCCGTATTTATTCGATAAGTGTGATATTTCTATGGTATGCTTGTCTGTTCCCACATTCTTTCTAAACTACTAGTCAGAATAAGACAAATGAGGTATCGTTAGAAGCGTCTTGATTGTCCGCTGGTTATAGGCTATATGAAGTGTCACTGAATCTAATGTGGCGCCCTCTAGCCCACATAAAGTACTGTATTAAAAAAATAATTTGAGATAAATATGCCGTGTTTGGTATCATTCGAAAGAGCGTTACTTGTACATTTCAAAAATATATATATATATTATTAGCATTTTCTTGTGACTTTGTCTGTATTTATTCGATAACTGTGATATTTCTATGGTACCTATTTAAAATATACTTTGCAAAGAAATTAATATTATAGAGGCACCAAAACATTTTAAATAAAAAAATGTAAAAACTAAAACCTAACTACGACAAAAAACGACGCTGAAAAAGTATGAAACAAGTTTCAAAAGCCGTAGTCACGCGTTGTTAAAGTGTTATGGACTACGGTACATTACTAAGTTTCAAAAGCTGTAGTCCATGTAGTTTATTGTACCATAGTCCTTAACACTTTAACAACGCGTGACTACGGCTTTTGAAACTTGTTTCGTACTTTTTCAGCGTCGTTTTTTGTCGTAGTTGGGTTTTAGTTTTTACTTTTTTTATACTTAAACTAGCTGACCCGGCGAACGTCATCCGCCATATTTACACAGTCGCTGAAAAAAAAACCTGTTACCTTTTAATTATTCTTGTCCTCATAATAACGATCGCATAAAAAAATAATTATTTAATTTGGTGCAGCCGATCGGAAGTTGTGCGCTTAAGATATAACCGTTGGGTTTTACGTATTACTTAAGTAGGCATACAACCTCGCTGAAAACCGTCATTTAGATGCGATTTCGACGGATCAAATAGTTTGATAGATTTTGATTAAAATAATCTATCACGGAGAAAATACGATATTGACTCTGAAGTAGATTCGGGGGACTCGAAGCGTTTTATTATTTATATTTTTAGTCTCGGTGATAGACGTAAATGGTACTTAACGAAAAAGCTCCTATTACGTTGAAAACAGCGTGGGACGCTCGGCCGCTGAATGAATCGACGATAAACGAATCGTTGGACATAAGTAGATGAAATCGGAATAGGAGTGGCCGTTTAACAATAAATAATTGTGTTTAAATAAATAATAGTAAAATGGTACACTTTTGATTTTCAACATAACACGTAATACAATTTGTAAGCAAATGAGCTTTTTATTATTTATGTAGAGCTAAATAGTTAAAATCCATTAAAGCGCTTTACTTGGCCTGAAGTGGATATTAGGCTGAGAAATTGTCTCGATTATTACGCGTTTATTAATAATTTATCAAATAATGATTAATCAGCTACAATAAGAGATGAAGACGGTGTAAGTCCTAATTTGCGAAACAAAAGTTTATTAAGGTGGTTAATACATTAATATAAAACCATTAAAAATAAATATAGCTTATTCGAAGTTGTCTCCATTCGCTGCAATAGAGTCCTTTAAACGTTGAGGCCAGTTATCAATAGCAGCCCGCACTCTTTCTATGGGAAAATTCTTCACTGCCAATCGTATGGATTGTTTTAGGAAAGAAAAATTATCATGACGTTTAGAGCAAGCCTTACTCTCTAAAACTGACCATAAAACATAATCCCGTGGACTAAGATCAGGACTAGATGACGGCATGTCTTCAGCTCTGATGAAGGCCGGAACGTTCGTTTCTAACCAAGATTGGGTGGATCGAGCTTTATAAACCGGCGCCGAGTCTTGCTGAAAGGACTATTCTTAGTTATTTAACATGGTGTTGTTAAGGGGCTTAACTACCTTCTCAAGAATGGTATCTTGATACACTTGGGCCGATGTTTTGATACCTTTTACCCGACTACGGCAAAGCCAAAGGAGGGTTATGATTTTGACAGGCTATGTATGTATGTATGTTCATCTGTTCCCTCCTAGCTCCTTAACTACTAATTTGAACTGGACAAATGTGGTATCGTTAGAATCGTCTTGATCGTCTTCTGGTTATAGGCTATATGACGTGTCACTGAATCTAATGTGGCGCCCTCTAGCCGACATAAAGTACTGTATTAAAAATAAATTTGAGATAAATATGCCGTGTTTGCTATCATTGGAAAAGGCGTTACTTGTACTTTTCAAAAATACATATATTATTAGCATTTGCTCGTGACTTTGTCCGTATTTATTCGATAGGTGTGATATTTCTATGGTATTGTCTGTTCCGTCCTTCTTTCTAAACTACTAGTCAGAATGAGACAAATGAGGTATCGCCTCGCCTCGACTAGCCGTAGCACAGCATAACTAATAGTAGCTGTAGTCACGCGTTGTTAATGTGTTATGGTACATTTCTACGTAACGTGTGACTACGGCTACTATTAGAAACTTATTTCAAACTTTTTCAGCGTCGTTTTTTGTCGTAGTGGGGTTTTAGTTTTTACTTTTTATTTTCATAAAAATATGGCTCAGTTGGGTGTTATCTATGAAGGAGTGCATAGATAACACCCCACCAAACCATAACTGAAGTCGGATAATGCCCACGTTGTACTATGTTGACTAACTGGAAAGCTTCTTTAGAGTTTTCAGCTTAAATACGGTCATTTTGTTTGTTAAATTGTAAAAAAATAATCTCATCAAGTAAACAAAAATTTTCAAGGGCCTAGTCACACAACATTAACTATAATAATGAAGAAATCGCAGTAAGGAACCTTGGCCTAAGGAAGGACTTGGCACGACTTTGTCTAGATTTCATTACTCTTTAGAGATAAACTAGCAGCTCCATCGAGACTTGGCTAGTTTTTACAGAATGTTTATACTCATTTACTGGACATTTTGCAAAATTTAGAAATTTAATTTACTTTAATTAATTAATAAATAAATAATAAATTTAATTTAATTTAATTTAATTATTTTTGCAGTTAGTTGCCCACGCAATATTTGACGTCTCTGAGCCTTACTTTCTTTCTTTAATGGAACTGACAATAACGGTTGTACGAGTATAATATAGCTATATAAAATAACATTTTGGAGTATTTTATAATTCTTCTTAATTGACAAACGGTACGTGAATCACCTAAGGCTTATAGCAGAGATTTAAGTCAGGTGACGTTGTTACCGCAATATTTTATTAGATGTACTATAGAGTAAAAACAGCTGCCTCCAGGATGAGTGTTTTACTTCATGTATGTAATAATAATATGATATAAGGTATTGCACGAACTTACATATTTTTTTCGCTGGAAATGCTTTTCGCACCATACCCTCGCTGGGGAAACGAAGGGCGTGTGTGGGACTCGCGGAGGATCGGTCTACCCACTAAACCCCGCGGCGGTCTACCTCGGCAATCGGTAGCTCCAGGAACCCATCGTCGATTCTTACCTATCAATGCCATCCATTCGGCTACATACAAGGTGGATATGACAATACGATATTAAATGTAACCGTGGGCTATTTAAATGTGTTGGTTTACTTTGGGATTGTTTAATTTATCCGAAAACGGATACAAAAAAATAAAAAATTTCAAACAAACTAAATATTTTAAAAATACAAACCAATAAGGACACCATTTGTAATTTAAGGTCACTAACCTGAGTGGCCACGGTACCGGCTGGCGGCTGTAAAATAGTTACCTAAACGATGCGCGATGTAGGTTTACAAAGTAGATACGAACTTTATCGCCGTAAGCTAAATAGCACTAGTAATATTTATTATGTATTAACGTAAATTTGATCATCTCGTGTCGAATTTACAACCGGAAGAGCATTATCTCTATTAGGAATAATAGATTGATTTTTCTCGTATGTCCTGGATAGTATGTACAATAATCCGACTATTGGTAGGTAGGATTAATGAACATTCTCCCTAAATTAATATCTTATTCGTAGTAAAATATTTACTAGCCGCATAAGTGTAACCGAGTCGAGGCATTGTCTAAACTCACACAAAATAACACAACGCTCCGTAATAACTAACAAACTTAACTAATAAGCCATGTCACTGTAAAATCACTACAAATAAATACATATTAATAATCAATAGGTACAACAACGCGACACAGGGCACCCGCGCCGATGTCGGCGGCTACTTCAAAGGTTCAAAGCGAGCGCAGCGCGTGCGACGACGCGACGCCCTCGGTCATTAACCCAACAACATCGTGTAGTAAATTTCAAAAACGAAAAATAGTGTCCTATGGCTAAACTACTGAACCAATTTTATTGAAATTTTGTTGGTAGAATTGTATCATGTGTAGGTGGGTCTAGTACAAATTCATATCGTATTGTCATATCCACCCTGTGTATCTGTTAGGTATTTCAAATAATCTTCAAAAGCTTATTTCAAATGCAAAATCTATATGAAATATTATATCTTTGCCTACAGATTCGGGACCACCTCAAGCCTCTGGAAATAATGGCGTCACTTTTAGCAGCGATTGCCCATGATATGGACCATCCAGGAGTCAACCAGCCGTTCCTCATCGCCACATCCAACCATCTCGCGAACCTGTACCGAGTAAGTACTTAAGATATAATTATAGTAATAATTGATGTTAAACATTGTTGTACTCCCGGAATTTCATGCAGTCTGTGGACGGAAAAGGACGTGTAGCAATATGCAGGTCCAACGTTAACTATTTCTCACATTAATAGCTTTTAACAGTCCACTGCTGGACACAAGGCTCTACTTAGGGAGGAGGCTTTCGCCTACTATACTAGGGGTTGGTATAGGCTTCGTATCATGTTTTCTTTCTATTCGCAGCCCTGGTATCCTGCGCAGTTTTAACACCCATGAAAATATAGGGGGTGAGACTCCATATTCCACACGGACGATTTGCGTACTTTGACTAATGAATTGCCATGGCCGCCACATGACATTGGCTTTTCTTCTAGGCCAAAACTTACAAAATTTATTCTATGATTCTGGAACGCGTAAAAACACAATTCGAGTAGTTGTATCATTTATTAATCCCTACTCCCTTCTAATATTATAAACGCGAAAGTTTGTAAGTATGTATGGATGGATGTTTGTTACTCTTTCACGTAAAAACTACTGAACGGATTTGGATTAAACTTTACGGTATATAGTATATAGCTTATACATCAGAATAACACATAGACTACTATTTGCCACGACAACCGACATACATGCGGGCGGAGCCGCAGGCAACAACTAGTAATTATATATGTACGTACTACATAGCTAAACTCTCTGACGTCACATACATCTATCAAATTGGAAAATGTCTGGAACTTGCTGAGACTGAATCCATTCTAGACACAGTCAAAATAGATTCTGTTCTGATTCTGTAAATAACATAAACGAGATCATTCTGTAATTGTCAGAAACACTCAGTATTAGTAATTAGAAGACGATTCTACCTTAACTGTTGTATAGGTACTGATCAAAAAAACATAATTCGTATTAGCGTTTGATGTTTGTGGCTTTTGTGAAAATGACACTTCTATTAAACAGAAATATCAGATTCTAGTCTGCATTTAAAGCTTCCATACAAAGGGTAAGTCGATATGTTTTAGAATTTGCTCAATGATACCAAAACTAAAGGAATTGGTACTTTAGGTATGTGCTCGACAGACAATCGTTTAACCCTTTGTACGATACATAAGCAAATCCAGTACGCCCACAAATTTGAAGCCGGTTCTTATGTAACAATTTGCTAAGATTATTTCCACAAATACAGTGTAAAGCTATGTATTAAACTTGATATTTACAATTCTGATTATATTGTTGCTCCTTCTATACTGACTGTTATGAGTTCACGATCGTTCCCATAGGATATTTATTTCGATGTATGTTGAAAGCCAACCAAAACTTCAAGGACCAAGGAGTCAATGGCATTAGCACGTTATTTGCCGTGCCTTTGGAAAAAGGATAGAGATCGCTTTACTAATGCTTAGATACAAAAGCTACAATCTATATTAATCCTTAATTATGTATGTTCACGCCTGTTTAATTAGCGTGTAAAATGGCCACAACGTGTCCCTATTCATACATTCATATACATGAAGTGAAAATAGTAATTAAGAGTTGCCTTCTGTTTACGATCTATCCTGAGAAGTTAGTACCTTGACTCAGTAGCCTTTACGATCTGGTGACTATAACGTAATGTTCGAAATAAAAATCCCGGAAAGAATTTAAGACAGAAATAAACTTCTCTTTGAATGTATTTATTGATGTTCAATATTTTTTAAAGATAAAAGATTGTACTCACGTGCGTATCTCATTGATAACCAGTTAAGGAATCAACGATTAAAAACGTTTTTCCTTGACAATTGTCTAGCATCCCCTAAATAGACAGTAAAACGTTCCTCATTAATAAATACCAGACATAAAAGGCTCTCTTACTTGTTTGTAAACTGAATACACAGTATTATGGTTTTAAAGTTGAATGTCAACTTCATATTATTAATGCACATAATAGACTATTTACTAATTACCCTTAATTTGGTCTCTATGACACATGTAGTGACATGTTTTGTTATCTTTAGTTACTGCTACTATACTGCTGGACTTAGGCCCCCCCAAGGCTTCCAATAACAACCGGTCCTGTGCTTCCTGCATCCAACGGTTTCCTGCTACCCGCGCTCCGTCTTCCGGTACGTGGTCGCCACTCCAGAACTATTTGGCCCCATCGGCCGTCTTGTCTACTAGCAATGTGCCCTGGCAATTCTACGGGCAATGTCGGTGACCTTTGTTCGTCTGCGGTTCTCCTCATTTTTATTCGATCACGCAGAGAAACTCTGTTTGTGCGACTTTGAGCCTTCTTATCAGGCCCATTGTGAGTGACCACGTCTCTGTACCATAGGCTATCTCTGGCATTACACACTAGTCAATAACTTTCGTCTTGAGACACTGTGGTAATTGAGACAAGAAAACGTCACGCATCTTGCCGAACGCCGCCCAGCCGAGTTGGATTCGACGATTGACGTCTTTCTCAAAGTTGGACCTACCCAGCTGAATAGTTTTAGTTATTAAACACATCAAAACTTTTAAAAAGTTTTCAAAAGTTACTTATATCTTATTTTCTCGAATTCGTTTGAAACGCAGTAGTTGGAAGCCCATTTTTAACATCTTACTTTCTTGCATACTAAAGACCACATTTCGTGTACAGTTTTGTATCTGCGGTAAGCAAAGAACTGAACTGACAGTACAGTATTAAAATGACCGCAACTATTACAGTTAATACACTTTCTAACTTCATGAAGAACTTAAGAAGAGGTATCCTAGAACCCGAAACCAGATCCACTTGGGACTGAATTATCTCTGAACCAGACACGGTGAAACTTTACTTATAAATTTTAATCAGAGTTTTGTGTTCTCGGATATGTTTGATTTTGATACGAACGTCAAAGTTTTCTAAGAAACTTACATGTAGGTTATATGCACTATTTGAAATGCATTCGCAAAGTTTTTGGTCCATTCTTACTCAACAGCCGAGCCATACATTTTTACTGAGATGTAGAGTTTGTGAATTAAGGATTGGTAGAGTTAGGGCGTGTAGATTCAGAAGCTTGGCTCTACATAAAATCTTATTTATTTTTCACAGGGTAAGCCATATGCAGTCGTCTTGGCAACATTTTACATGAAATGTTTTTGATGGGATTTCAGTCCTTTTTGCAAGTTGCTTATGGCAGTATTTTTAATTGTTTTTTTTTGGGTGTATTTCTTGTACATCATCTTTCTTCTTTCGAAAAAGTCCGTATATCAAAAATAAAACCTCTAGCATAAAAATTTGTAAAGTCTCATAAAACTTCCAACCCCCAATTTTGGGGATTGGGGGGCAAAAGTGATAGGTTTTTTTTTTTTGTTGTTTGTATACCAAACTTAGTTTACATAACAAATTTCAGCTTTCTAGCACTTAAGAAAGTACCCTAACAGTTTCGATGATCATCAGTGTGTCAGTGACGAAATCCGTGTATTTTAGGTTTTTTTTTTTTATGTATGGCTCGCCAAAATGACTCTACTCTGCCTGATGGAAAGCATAAGCAGAATCCAAGAGTGGTGGTCACCATACTCACTGCGAATGCAGACAATGCAGTATGGCGACCCACACCATGGCGGCCTAGTGATGCTGCTGCATCTTTTAGTCTAGTCAACAAGTATGGAACTTGTTGACTAGACTATTTGGGCCTCCGGTCTCGCACTCATCAACGAAACACGACAGCACTGCTGCTGTCATTTTACGTTGATTTTCTGTGCGAGGGTAGTACCGCCCCGGTCGAGCTGGCCCATTCGTGCTGAAATCAGCGTGGCTCTACTACCTACTGGTATCAATAAAATCTAAAGTTTCAAGCTTGTATGTTTAATGAGTCACTTATTGATATCATATCCTGAGAATTTGAACTATCTGGTATATCGGCAACCAAAGTTATGAGGATTCAAAGAAACGACGAAGCACTTCGAGAAAAGGTAGGTAGTGCCCTTGCGCCTCGCTTCGCTCGTCTTGGCGAGGGCACGACTTTGCCCCCAGATTTTACAAACATGGTGGAATGTCATGAAAATCATATTAAAAAAGGCATTTTCAAGTCTTTGTGGATCAAACTGTGGGCTTCAATACATTCCATCGTGTATCTGTCCATCTATCAATTCTAGTGGGAGTCGGCGCAATGTGTTTTATAACGAATAGTTGAGCTTGATATTTTTATTGCAGCTGCATGTCTGACGCCAACCCTCATGGGAATGTAGTTGAAGCCTCGTTTTCAGACGGGACTAAGGAACGAGCTAAATAAAACGGGTTAAGAAAAATATATATGGTACGGGAGCTAGAGTAAGAGATACAATAAAGCTCCTATAGGAATAGCACTGAAATTGCAATAACTCAAGAAATTGGAGTCGCGTGTCTTATATACGTCTCGTCATAATAATTAAATTGGCCACTACGACAGGGATGCTGCATCAACTTGAGATATGACAAAACAGAAATTAAAAGTTCTTCACCAATTTCGCATGTTTCGCATTCAAACTCAGTTGAAACATCAAACGAGAGATGAGAGACAACATGAGCTCAAAAGTATGAAGCTTACTAATGGAAAGTTTATATTGCTCCTAATACTATCACAAACATTTTCTGACTTTGCCCGTTTAGAATCCATACTTGTTTTTCCTGAATAAAAATATTCTATATCAATTGATGAACTATTATGAAATATCCACATGCGCCAGAAAATATAACTCGCTTATTACATTTTTCGTTATGTCACCGACAGTTGCGCGATTCATATTCAAAAACTGATATTTATACTTACCTCCCGTATCCATTTAATTTTGCATTATATGGATGTAGACAGTTAACGGACAAAAGAAATAGTAGAAGTTATGATTTATTTATATTTCGGGTTAAATTACTAAGTAACTTCACCGACTTCTGTATTTCTTAAATGTCATGTATTTTATTGGAAGGCCTGCCAAAGTGACCCTACTCTGCCCGATGCTAAGCTTGAATAAAATCCGAACTTGTATAAGAACGGTTCGCATCACATCATTAGTGGAGTGAGTACGCAAGATAGACAACATGACGGTGAAAACGTAGTACCTATCCATAGAATCATGGAAATATTGTAGTAATTCTATAGATACGGGCAACTTTAAATTATTTTCGTTCTCTCAAAATAAAAGTAAGAACTCACGAAATAAAAGTATAAACTAATTCTCAAGTAATTGCATCGGCTCCCTTGTAGGTATGTTTCTGTCCCACAAATGCGCAGTATGTAATTTAATCAAAACTGTAAAGCGAAACCAGTTACTACTCAGATAAACGAGTTGCCGTGACTAAACTCCTCAAGGGAATGTGTGCAAACCTTCTAATAAACAAACCATTAAATTAATTAATTACATTACGAACATACGTGGGATTTACTCAAGTGTATATTATTATTATTGTGTGTATTAGATATTTACTCCAATGATGCAGAAGCATCACTAGCCCGCCATGGTGTGGATCACCATGCTGCATTGTCTGCATTTAGGTTTATAGAATCTTTATTCTCATAAGAACAATTTAGTTCACTTACTTGAGAAAACAATGTCTTTAAGTTACATTTAGTGTCATCTTGTGACGAAGTATACTATTCATATTACAAAACATAAATACACAGGTAGGTACAACATAAAAAGGTGAAGTAATCAGAAACAAAATATAACAACAACAAAAAATTGCTCAACAAAAATAAACAGCATATAACTATATTAAGTAGATACAAATTATTCATTCGTTTTGTTGAAACAATTGGAACGAAAACACAACGACTGGCCAGCCAATATCACTAGGACACAGTAATAATAATGTCATCAAATTGTTGTTTTAAAAATATTGGAATTCAATTATTATTATATAAATTATATTAAGTGTGATCGTAATGGCTAGTAAATATGCAGGTATGCAAGTGTTTCGTCGAAATATAGTCAGGGAGACTGCTTGTGTGTAAGTAATAATGTGATATTTTTGAATTTTTATTTTTTATAGACCGACAACTTTTTTGAGTTAAATATACATTAATAGTTATTTTAGTTATTTTTTTTTTTTTTTTAGATAAAGAAATCTTCGAGTGTTCAATTCTATTTAATAGGAATTTTTCGGGAAATAAAATTCCTAGTTTTACGTTTAAATATATGAATACTTTTGGACTCTTTTATTTCACGTGGGAGTTTGTTGTATAACTGGACTCCTTCGTATAAAATATTTTTTTTGCCATAGTGTTCTGTTCTAGGAGGCCGAAAGTTTATTTTATCATTATTTCTGAGATTATATTGTAGGGTCTTTTTTGTTAGGGTAATATTTGTTTGAATGGTGTTGTCTAATATCTTTTTTACTAAAATACAAGTATAGTAGGTGTAAAGCTGATGAATGCTGAGAAATTTTGTGTTATCATATAATTCTTTAGTAGGTGTTAGAAAGTCAAGGCCATATAATCGTTTGATAACTTTGTTTTGAGTTATTTGTAAGTCTTTAAGGGTAGTCTTTGGAGCTGATCCCCAAATCTCGATCAGATATTCAATTTGAGGTTTTACTAGCGAGTTGTAGATGACGGGTTTCACAGCAGGTGGTAAACAATTGCCAATTTTGCGAAGTGCACCAGATAAAGATATCAGCTTGGTTCTCACGCGGTTAATATGCGGCTTCCAAGACAGTTTGTCATCTAACAGTAGACCTAAATATTTTTCGCCATCAGAGTGATTAATAATGTTGTTGTTTACTTTAAGAGGAGCATGAGGTGGTATATTTTTATTTTTAGCTGTAAATATCATATAAGAGGTTTTAGATGTGTTAATGGTAAGTAAGTTATGTAGAAACCATTCATTGATTAGGTGTAGGTCCTGTTGTGCCTGGTTAGTAATACTGTGTATAGATCTACCAAAATAAAATAAACTGGTATCATCTGCATAGAGTGTTAAATAGCCTGTTAGTCCTATTTGATTAATATTGTTAACGTAGATAAGGAATAACAAAGGTCCAAGGATAGATCCCTGGGGCACCCCACATGTAATCTTTTGCGGAATACTTTCATGACAACCAATTTTGACAATTTGAATTCTGTTTGCCAGGTATGACTCAAACAAATTATAAGCTGCTCCAGTGATACCCAGATTCTTTAGTTTTTGAAGGAGCTTAGAATGACTGACAGTGTCAAAAGCTTTTTTCAAATCTATAAAAATACCTAAACATATATCTTTTTCGTCAATACTGGTTTTTATTTTGGTAACCAGGTCAATTGCAGCAGATAAGGTATTTGAATGTTGCCTGAAACCGTATTGTTGATCTATTAAAAAGTTTTTTTGGGATAAATAATCACTTAAACGTTTGTAAATTATCTTTTCAAAGACTTTGGATATAACTGGAAGCACTGAGATAGGCCGGTAATTGCTAGGATCATCCTTACTGCCACTTTTGTAGATAGGAGAAACCTTTGCGATCTTTAGACTATCAGGAAATATGCCAAGTTCCAAACATTTGTTTATGCAATTTACTAATGGCGTAAGTATAACACTCTTAATGCATTTTAATACCTTCGTACTGATACCGTCTACCCCTATGCTAGTATTAACATCTAAGTTGTCAACTATCAATTCTACTTCTTGGACTGTACATAGTTTTAGTTTTGTAAGTGTATATGTATGTAGGTGTCCATGTTTATACATTAGAGTGTTACCTGAATTAAGATGGTATCTTAGTGGTATCTTGCCAGCCAGTTCCATTCCAATTGTAGAAAAATATATGTTGAAAATGTTACATATTTTATCGCCATCTGTAATAATTTGTGAGTTAACAACAAGTTTTGGGGGCTTAGTATTACTTTTACCAATATTCATAGCTAGGGTATTTATCGTTTTCCACATTTCTTTGGGACTTCTTTCGCATTTCTCAAAAAGTTTATGATAATAGTTCCTTTTGTCGTTGTTTATTTTTTTCAAAGTTATGTTTCTCACTGCTAAAAATTCATTCTTCAACTTTTCATTTCCTTTGTTTGTTTTCATCTGTTGCCATAACATATTTCTATTGTTTATCAGCTTGGTTATATCTTTATTAATCCAATCATCCTTGGGCAAGTTCATTATTTTTGTTTTGATCATAATATTTTGTTTCATGTGTGAGGTAATAAAGTCTTCCAGTAGTTTAAATTCATTGTCTTTGTTTACATATTGAGCTTCATAGATATTTTTAAGTAAGTTGTTGTAGTCTATTGCCTCGTATTGTATTTTTGGTTTGTTTTCCGGTTTGTATCTACAGATTTCGATACAAAGCTGTTTATGGTCAGATAGTGCCGAGTCCAAGATAGTGAAATGAAATGTATTTTTTTGAAGATCCGTCGAGACATGGTCTAGAATAGTACTTGTAGTGTCTGTTTGTCTTGTGCAGTACTCCTTGTCTATTTTATTAAGAATGTTATAACCGGTTTCTTCAAGAGTAGATAGGTATTTTGAGACATATATATTTGAGTTTAATAGGTTTAAGTTAAAATCACCAAAAACAATGGATCTCTTCCTCGTTTCTAGTTGAAATGAATATATTTCTAAAAAATCCTCGATATCTGTGTCATTTGGTTTATAAATGCCTCCAACATGCAAAGCAAACCTGGGCAAATACACCCATAAATAGTGGTTGTTGTTTTTGTAAATTTGTTCTGTAATTTCAAAATCAATAGGTTCATGTATATAAATGGAAACGCCTCCGCCTCTACTGTCATGTCTAAAGTTGTATATGTGTTTATAATTAGGTAAGTTATACAGTTTTGCATCTTCCTCTGACATTATCCAAGTTTCAGTCAATATAATAATATGAATTGTTGATGGAATCGCTCTGAGAATACATTGAAGTTCTTCAAATTTACCAAGACTGCGAATGCTTCTTATGTTTGTATAAAAAAACTTGAGAAATGAGGAATGTGAGGTTAAGTCTTCGTATTTACTAGCAATTTGGTATGTTATATATTTTTGATTAGTATTGTTAAAATTATCGCAGTCGGTTGTTGTTAGTTTTTTGAGTTCGGTTCGGGTTCGTTTGTAACTATAGTAGGTATTCCTTTAATGTATTTAATTATTAGGTTAGACTCACCATTTTGGGCTCGATGCTTTAGTTCCGTTTGGAGTTGTTGCATATAGTTCCTCTGAGCTGGTGTTTGATCCCAATATATCTTTATCCCCCCATTGAGTTTCGAACGATTCTTTAGTAGATGTTTCGCTACATTAAGGGTGTCAAATACAATTTTTAAAGGACGGCATTTGGCTGTACTGAATTTTCCTAATCGTATAGTTTTTAAAGGCTTTGGGCAGTCTTGATAAATACCTGTCAATATTTTGTGAACAGCTTCTGTGTCGCTATCACTTGGAGATTGTGTACTATTTTGCTCTTTTAAACCTGTCATAATGATATTTTTTTCTCTCTGGAGTCGATCTTGTATTTCCACATAGATTTCCTGTTGTTTCTCAAATGGTGCAGATTGTACTTGAAAATCGGTTTTAAATTTGTTTATTTCATCTTCGATAGTTTTAAGTTTGTTTTGTGTTATTTTATGTTCAGATGCAATGGTTTCTACCGATTTAAGAAGATTTTTATATTCTGCTGTTAATTCTTCAGTTGTCGTTTTCAGGTTTTGTATGTCTTGTCGAATTTCATTTCGCATTTGAGTGATGTTTTCAATTTGAGTATTCGTTGTTTCCTTTAGGAAGTTTATTATTTCACTTCGAAATTCCATTAACTCCCTTTTGAAATCATATTCTAAAGTGTTTGGTCTGCATTTCCCACGATTTTTGTTTACTTGTTCATCTTCATCATCATAGTTAGATAAATTATAGGTTGAACCACTTTCATTTTGATCTTTCTTTTTATTAGCCATCTGTGAACGTGTAGGTATACGAGATAAACTCATATCGTGCAGTATAATGGTATCTGTCTCCTCGACTATATTCACACCTGGGTATGTATTTACGCTGCCACGCACGTCGTAATAATATTGATCGCACTTTTTACTGATAATCGAAAATTCACTTTAGTCACAGTTTTTAGAACTCATATTTGAAAGGTTACTTTACTAGTATTTTAAAATATTATTTTTAAATTAATGAGACATTAAACACGTCCGTATGCCACGACACGCGACGAAATGTTGCAGTGAGTATTGTGACCACCACTCTTGGATTCTGCATATACTTTCCATCAGGCAGAGTAGAGTCATTTCGGCCAGGTCACACATAAAAAAAAAGTGTAAATGGCCACCAACATGCATTAACAGTTGACATACGGTCAGGTATCTACGTACCTACGTACATTGTTATGATGACCGTCAGGAATGTGAGCGCGACCACAATTGTACCTAGATATGTAACTACACACATTCACTCACGCCTGTATAGTATAGATCTTCGAATGTTTAGTTAGAATAGGTAGGAATGTATTATATATTTTGTCCAATATAAATTGGTCTAATCTATATATGTAAAAATGAATCACAAAAATGTATGTACGCGCATAACTTCCGATTGCCTGCACCAAATTAAATAATTCTTATGTGTTCCTTATTGTTGGGACAAGGTTTGTGTACAAGAAAAATGAAAAGATAACGGAAAAGTAATTTTTTTCGTCCGCGACTGTACACTGCATGTGGGAAGCTGAGACAGATATGGCGCGGCGGTACGAAATTCGCCGTCAGCTATTTTTAAATAGAAATTATTGGAATTTAGACCTTTTCATATTAGTTTTCATATAAATATATATTAATATTAGCTTTCGCCCGCAGCTTCACTCACATTGAATAAAAACTATCCTATGGTACTTCTAATGTCTCCAAGATTATGTGTACAAAGTTTCATGATGATGTTTTTGAAAGCTGAAGAGCTCTTCCAACTGGTCCCTCCTTCCCCCTTCCTCTACAGGACAACACGTCCTGAGGAGGACCGGCCTTGGAATTCACCGCTTCAGAGTGGTAGACATACGATCTCGTACTCACCGCTTCGGTTCGTCTTTTCTGTGCCGAGCGATCAAAACCTGGAACTCACTTCCAGCGCACGTGTTTCCCTCCCACTATGATCCCGGGTCCTTTAAGCGGAGCGAAAAAAAGCATCTCACTAGGCGGCTATAGTGCGAATCGGTACAGTGTATCTTGAGTTGTAAGTTGTATAACTCTCACACACTCCTATTCTATTCAGAAAAGGGCGCGAGCACTTTATAGAGCTCGCGCCGCAACCCCGGCCTGCTTCTGGTAGGGTGACTGGTAGTCTCACCTATCACCCGCAGGCTTGTGCTTATGGAGGCCGGAGATCGTTTTGCGATCTCCAGCGCCTGAGTCGTCTGCGTTACCTGACCCGTTCCCGGGGCTGGCGGACAGGGAGAGTTCTAGGAAGATCCAGCTCCGCCATCTCCTCTGCAAGTATAACTTGCTCGCAGAAACAGACGTCAGAGTTCCACGCGTTCTCGCTCCGCAACAAGGCCGCAATCATGTTACGTACCGAGAGAACCCCCACTCACAGTAGGCTCTACCTTACTCGTAGATCTCACTTTCCTGTCACATTTAAGTTTTCCATTTAGTGGATGTAAATAGGAAGCTATTGTTATGTAATTCGCATATTAGTTTGACGCGAATGGGACTGGGGCACAATAGCTAAAGGAGTCTCATACTACTACCTAGATCCCCCCCCCCGCAGACCATGAGTTCCACGCGTGTCAACGCAAAGAAGTATATGAATTTCCTTACCACCCACGCCGAAGTTCTTGGAAAATACAGAAGTACTTCCTAAAGTAGGTCCTAAATAAACCAAAATCCCGTAGTTACACCAATAATGTCCTTAGGCTATTGGAGTTCGTCTACGAATATATGTAGTGTATTTAATAAGTATTTGATTGCAACATCCCATTAAATATCGTAAGTATCTATGCCGGTTATCTCATTCAGGGCAGAACTTCGTGGATATATTCAAATCAACTATATTATTGAAAACCATGTTAACATTACGAGTCAAGGATCGAACCAAGTGCCGTGTAATTGAAGAGCTCCACTTATCCCAGCAGCGGACTGCGATGGGCTGATGTATATGTCGCCACAGATGATATATATCTCTACACCTTACTATTGATAACTACACTCGTATATTATTTTCCGTTTTCTTTCGAAATGTAATATTATCAAGAGATGTTGTAGTAAAGCAATATTCACATTCTTTTCTATCTATGAAACTAAGAACCCTAGTTGTCGAGTTGGCGCAGTCTCATTGTTTGTAGACATAGACGCGCTTATTTTAATACTTAAGACCTTGAAGATCCAACGATTCCTTTGACAACGGAGAATTAATTGATTGTGCGGGCACGTTCCTGTTTTATACTCAGGTTATACTTGTAAACGTTTGAATAAATGCAAACTAGAGCAGCAACAAGTGTTTGGTCCCACCCAAAGGCATTAAGTATAGTGTTTGTATCTCATAGTGGCAGATTATTGAAGTACTCTATATATGTATATATCTTCTTGTCTACGAAATTAGAAAATGCAATAGATTATACAAATACAAAGTGCTCCATCCACCAGCATTTCCGTCAAACCAGGTTGGAGCTGTCGTTCACTCGACCATGACACGACTGAAGTTATTTTTTTCCGTCCGACCATTAGCAACGAATTTTTCCTTTTCGTAACTTAGGCTAGTGCTACTAAGATGGAGTTAATAAGTATGGTATTGGTTGCGACTAACAAAAAATGCATCGTTTTTGGCAACTGGTTTAATATAAAGACTTTTATGTTATCACCTTTAGCAATGAGATTAGATGCGAATCTAGGTGCCAATGTGGCCGGATGGCGATATTTTACGTGGATCGAGTACTATTAGACCTCCACAACACAAGTAATAGGCGATAACGAAGATGAACATTGTCGGACTTTTTAGAATTCCGACTACTGTCCGTAACGATTTATGATGTCCTTGTGGCAACCGAGACCGACGGCCTAACATGCTCACCGAGACTCAATGTATTAGGCACGAACACCTTCATCGATAGATTGGCCTGGATTGCTAAACTTTGCAATATTGAAACTTACTCGCTAATAACTTAGCCACGAGCAACTATGTATACTATGTATAGGTATGTAATATGTTTTTGGTGTTGAAATCTTGTGTATGACTTTATATTTATTTATATTTTTAAAAATTAAAAAGTGTTTTGCTTTTTCGATGTTTTTAACACATTGTTATATTAGCTTATATGATAGACCAAATACTATTCGGTTTCATCAACATCATCAGCCTATTGCAGTCCACTGCTGGACATATGTCTCTCATCATATTCGATGTATTCAAATATTATCATACTGATAAATTAAAACATAGGAAGTCAAACAAATCTAAATAACGGTGTGATTGTTATCCCGAATCTTATCTTAATTTACCTGTATGTAAACAACGTGGACAAATCTTAAAACGTCACTTGACCTATGACTAGACTACTTTATGAAGTGATTTCCTACATTATATTTAGGCGAAACAATACCGTTTAAACGCCAACACTTGATGATATTAAAAACCTCCCTTGAATAAACTTGAGAATGAATTAAGAAACATGCTCAAACATGAGAAAATAAAATTCTTACCACTGGAAAATGTATACGTTATTACTAACCGGTGACTTTCCTTTTATAATTATCCTGTACCCAGTGTCACTTTCACAAATAAAACGAATTTAATATCATGCCCCAAGCCAAATCGTCTAAAGTCTTTTAAATTATATAGTTTGCCAAAGAAATATAACTTTGTAAAATAAATAAATATTCTAAATACAAAAGGGACTTATATATTGCTAAGATATCTTCGTAACGATATCGTTCATAGCAATTATTATTTTTATTTGCTTATTAATATTCGCTTTTAAAACAGAATAATTGTTCCTATCTTTCGCGCCGCTGTCCATGAATAATTTGAGTATTCTACAACGTGATCACTAATAAATTTACCATTTAATTAAATTTATAGGGCAAGGTACAGCATTAGTAATGACAGGCGAACATAGAAAGGCTTAATATCTGTATAATACGTCCTTTGGAGTTTAGATACCCAATGAAATAATCCTCATCATTAAAGGTGACAAATGATTTAAACACAAGTTTAATAAAAACAAGAGGTTAAACTTTATAAATATCCAAGAGCACACGAAACAAAACTCTATCAAAGAAGGGGTTCAGTAAGGTTCCATATGTCAAATTTAATTTTCTACCTTGTGTTAGTGTGACTGCCTCGTAAGCCGGGACGGCCTGCCGATTCGGTCGCGGCCTATAGGCCCATTGTGTTGCTGGACGAGGCGGGTAAACTTTTTGAGAGGATACTCTCTGCCCGCATCGTCCGGCACCTCTGCGAGGTGGGGCCCGACCTGTCGGACGCCCAATTCGGATTCCGAGAGGGGCGTTCGACGGTCGATGCCGTGATGCGCCTTAGGGCCGTGACCGAAGAGGCAGTGAGCTGTGGCGGCGTGGTGTTGACGCCTTCAATAGTCTGCCATTTAGCTGCATCAGGGAAGCACTCCACTACCACGGGGTGCCAGAGTACCTGAGGTGGCTAGTGGCAGACTATTTAGAGGAGCGTACCGTCGTGTACGAGGACCGAGAGGGCGTCTTGAGACGGAGACCCATGTCGTGCGGCGTTCCGCAGGGGTCTGTCCTTGGACCACTCCTGTGGAACGTGGGGTACGACTGGGTCCAGCGAGGTCGTCTCCCCCCCGGGCTGGGCGTAATTTGTTGCGCCGATGACACGTTGGTCACAGCCCGGGGGGCGAACTTCCAAGAGGCGGCGTGCCTGGCCACCAGGGGTGTTTCTCTGGTGGTCGGGCGCGTCGAGGCGCTGGGCTTACGGGTGGCCCTGGACAAGACGGAGGCCCTATTGTTCCATAGGCCCCGTCGCGGTCCACCCGCCGGCGCCTCCATAGAGGTCAACTCGGTCCTCGTACCGGTTCGGGCCCAGATGAGGTATCTGGGCCTGATCCTCGACGGTAGGTGGCTCTTCGACGAGCACTTCCGACAGCTTGGGCGACTTTTGCCCAATTTGGGTGGAGCAATTGGCAGTCAGAGCCATACGCGGATACCGCACGGTGCCGACCGAGGCGGCGTGCGCCTTGGCCGGAACACCCCCGTGGGATTTGGAGGCGGAAGTGCTCGCCGAAGTTTATCGACGGGTGGCTGGATATCCGGCGGAAAGTGAAATGGCGTGAAGCCGCTCGTCGAGCCACTATGGACAGATGGTCTTTCCACGCACTGGCTTCGCCGCCGTGGAGGCCCTCCAGCCGGTCATCCTCGAGTGGGCAGGGCGGCAGCACGGGACCCTTTCCTTCCGACTGACGCAGGTCCTTTCCGGGCACGGTTGCTTCGGGAAGTACCTGCACTCAGTCGCTAGGAGGGAATTGAGTCCCGCCTGCCACCACTGCGACTGCAGTGAGGACTCGGCCCAGCACACGCTGGCGGATTGCCCCGCTTGGGCGCCGCAGCGTTGGGCCCTCACTGCAGTCATCGGAGGAGATCTCTCGCTACCGGCCGTCATACGCTCCATGGCCGGTAGCGATAGCAGTTTTACCGCGGTCGCAACCTTCTGCGAAGATGTAATCTCGCAGAAGGAGGTGGCGGAGAAGGCCCGGGAGGACGATGTCCACTCGGACCCAATCCGCCGCCGGCGAACCGGGCGGCGGAGGCGCGCCTATCAGCGCCTCATGCCGCCCTGAGTGTGGCCGCGGATGGTCGGGACGGGCTTTCCCTTCCATCCGCTCCAGTGGCCACCCGCGAGGGGGCGACGTACGCGTGTGCCGTACGTCGCCTAATTAGAGAGTCCATCAGGTGACGGTGCCCGCTTCTGTGCGGGCAGGCGCTGGGAGGGGTCCGGACGTGTTAATAACTGCAGTTCCCGGATTCCTCCCTTCACAGGCGCAGAGTGGCACACCGTCTGGTTTTAGTCGGTTCGAGTCCGACACACCGCCCCGCCGCAAACCCCGGTGGGGTGACGGTCCGAGGGGATTTCCACATGTTAAAAAAAAAAAAAAAAAGTGTGACTGCCTCGTTGGTCTCGCGGTTGGCGTGTGCGACTGGTGATCATGAGGTCTCGGGTTCGATTCCCGGGTCGGACCAAATGTTTGTATGATTTACAAATATTTGTTTCGGAGTTTGGGTGTTTTCTATGTATAATATGTATGTATTTACAAAAAAAAGTATATATGTATTTATATCAGTTGTCTAGTACCCATAACACAAGCTCTGCTTATCTTGGGACTAGATGGCGTTGTGTGTTAGATGTCCAAAAATATTTATTTATTATTATTTATTAGTGTTTAATGGTTGAGAATAATTAAAATCCAAAGAGCTTTCCGAAGATTACGGACACATTGCCGATGTTATCAATTCCGGTAAGTTGTAACCTTAAATGCAAAATAAAACGAAGTTATTGTATTTTTTTAATTACGCTTTTATCACACTAAAATTATAAAGACGAAAGTTTGTGAGTGTGTATGTTTGTTACTCTTCACGCAAAAACTACTGAACTGATTTGTATGAAACTTTACAGTAATATAGCTTATATCAGAATAACACATAGGCTACTATTTGCCACGATAACCGACATAAACGCGGGCGAAGCCGCGGGCAACAGCTAGTATGTATAATAAATCACAACTGCCGTGGTCGTTTTGATGACTTGCACACATGGATACTAAGGAACCCTCGTTAAACTTAAAAATAGCTCGCACTCTTACATGGACGAATAAAATTGCAGCTACATATAAGGAATGTAGTATATCATCATATACGACTATGTCATCGTCGTCTGTCGGTAGATATTGACCCGATCGCGTCTCTGCTCGTTTAATTACATTGCGTTTCTCAAACTTTTATTCAATATGTTCTCGTGCAAACATTGCGTACGGCCCGACGGTGCAAATACACGCTGTGCGCAGGTCAGATTGCTTTTTCCTTGCGTTGTAAGTAGTTCAAAAACTATTAAAGCCTTTGTAACAGGATCGTAAATAATTCTAGCGAAGTTAAAGCGATTACCGTTTGAATCGAAGACGCGTGAGACCAATAAAAAGGGAACTAGTGGATCTAAATACAGAAAAATTTTATGAAGTAAAACTCTCTTGAGTTTCTCGATATTTTAATAAACCGAGGGTCGATTCTAACTGGACTGTGAAGCCGGAAAGAAGATTAATGTAGATATGTTAAAGCTTGTCCAGTTCTAAACTATATTAACTATATTTCTAGCTAGAATACCAACGCGTAATAATAAGCAAAATTATATCATAATAGAGATACTTTATAGGTTAATTACTATAAATATATGTTATTATATATTTCCAATAGTTAATCTAAAGCTTTCAACACAATCCCAAAACGAACTACAACTATATCTATCTACTTGAAAAATAAATTAACACAAATCCACGTTTTAAAGATTTTTGGGTCTGTTCCATTTTTAACCCCCGACGCAAAAAGAGGGGAGTTATAAGTTTGACGTGTCTGTCTGTCTGTGGCGCCGTAGCTCGCGAACGGATGAAGCGATTTTAATTAATTTATTTTTTGTATGAAAGGTGAGTTACGTGCAAATGTTCTTAGACATGTTTCATGAAAATCGGTTGAGTCGTTTAAAAGTTATGGGGATATAAGTGGGGAAGAATAACCGAATGTCGGCAAAAATATCATCGAGTGGGGCCTCAAATGAAAGCGCATAACGTGTTTTTTACTTTTTAAAGGGAACTCAGGTTATTATGTCAGGGTTTTTTTTTAATTTTGAGAATTTATTATTATTTAATTACAATATTTACCCACTAGACTTTACTTTTTTTTACTATTTAGAAGTAAATCGTTATAGGTTGACACGGGCAGGACCGGTGTTATTTGTTTTCCTTTTTTTTATTGTTAGGTAATTGGTGAACTGTTTACCAATGAACTAGATGTTCTTCAGAAAATGTGTATTTTCGCCGACTTATTCATATCAACAGGAAACAAGAATCATAGTTTATTAAACCGTAGATATACAATCACACAACATTCCGACATAGCGCTCACTAACATTGAGAACCACAGGTATTTTTTCTATTCATTCCGATGCCACCAGTCCTTTGTTTTCTTATTTCTTATTGCTTATGTTGTTATTAACGTGGTACTAGCTTTCTATCATCATATAAAACTGTTTTTTCTAACTGATAGAGTCGGTTTTCGCTCCACAAGGCAAACAATGTTTTAATCTAATAATTTTCAATTATTTTGCTTACTGAACTTATGGACTTAATTCACATAGGAGTAAAGTACTTTTTTGCGTCTCCTTTAGTGAAACTTAGTTTTGAATTAAGTTTGATCGTATCTTACATTTGTTATTTTTTGTTAAGTTTGTTAAAATTAATGATGGCGCCTCGTAGTATTTTTATAAAAATGTTAGGATTATCGAATAAAAAACCAGCACTATAGAAATATACTTGAATAAATAACTTTGATAAAATTTGTCTTTTAGGAATGTAGCTTATGGAAAATATTTTGGACGATGAATTCTTAGCTGTTCGACATTTTGTATAAAGACGCCTCTGCTATAATTATATTACCAATCAAGTTAAGAGGAAAGGTTTATAGAACTTGCTAAAAATACTTACGATTAGTGTTCGTTTTCTGAGGAGTACATAGATTACGTTGACGGTATATCACACGAAACCCAAAGTTTATTGATTAATACATATTTGGATTGCATACATTTACTTAAAACTTGGCCATAACCTTAGTTAACTTTCTCAATAGCTTCATCACTGAATTCTTGTGAATCTATTCCTCATATCTAAAATTAAACCAACCGTGTATAAAGTTATGAACTACGAGAAATCCTAAACCTATCGTCGAGTTAGTTATTTAAGATAATGAAAGAGAAACTAAAATTGTTACAAAACAAAAAATGTGTTGTACGACAACGGGTTAGGAATTATGAAGGAGGCCTAGTTGATGGATGAGTTCATATCATATCTCAAAGGTCCAACATTAGTGCAATAATGCCCAGCCTTTGTGCGGTATGTAAATTAAATAAATAAATAAATAAATATTTCGGACATTTTAACACACAACGCCATCTAGTCCCAAGCTAAGCAGAGCTTGTGTTATGGGTACTAGACAACTGATACAAATACAATACATATATACTTTTTTTTTTGTAAATACATACATATTATATATAGAAAACACCCAAACTCCGAAACAAATATTTGTAGATCGTACAAACATTTGGTCCGACCCAGGAATCGAACCCGAGACCTCATGATCAACAGTCGTACACGCCAACCGCGAGACCAACGAGGCAGTAGTAATTCTAAAGAACACTGTTGTTTATTCCTCAAATTCTACAGTTGCAATAGCTACGTTATCTACACTATTTTTAACTGACTTCAAAAAAAGGAGGAGGTTTCCCAATTCGACCGTATATATGTTTTTATTTTTTATTTTTTTTATGTGTGTTCACGGATAACTTCGTGGTTTATGAACCGATTTTGATGATTATTTTTTAATGGAAAGGAGATGTCCCAACGGTACCATGATAAGGACATTAAGATCTGATGATGGCATCCAAGAGAAATCGAGTCGATAAAGAAGTCGGTTTTTGTTTTTGTTAAAATTTTACTTGTTAGCGACAATTTCCACTTGTTAGAACAGAGTACTAACGATAACAGATCCGTTGTGCTATAAATTGCTGAATGACGTCTATGAAGGGACTATCGGCTCAGGTACAATCTATTCGGTTCGAACCGTTTATATTCTTCCCCCTTAAGAACGATGATTGTATAAGAAAATTCTCATGATATTAGGAAGTAATAGTAGGTCAATTTCCTATCGGCTCTAAGCTAGAGATGTAACGAACCGAATATCTCTTCTTTATATATATCTCTTCCTACTACGAGTATTTCCGTTATTGCTAAATATTTACCTAACAATCTATTTTTATGGTTTTGAAATGTTTGTTGCAGTCCCGAGAAGATTTAAACAATGAAAAAATTAAAAATTACTTGAAAAATCAAATGTCACGTGTACGAAGTAGCGGGCACAGCCAGTATTATATAATGAATTGCTGTTGGTTTGTCTCGCTAAAACTCGAGAATGGCTGGACTAATTTGGCTAATGTTGATCTTGAAATATTTTTGCAAGTTCGGTAAAAGTTTAAACGGTGAAAAACATAAATAATAAGTAACGAAAAATACTCAAAACGACAATTTAATTTTCTAATACAAACTGTTCCTAGCTGCTAGCTGAAACATTTGATGTCTTTTGTCTTTTTGGAAATTAAATAAATTGAATTAAAAAGCTTTTTAAAACAAGCTTTTACTGGAATGCCTCGAGACGAATCAAACGAGTCCAAACTCGATGATGTTGCGACGTTTCTTTTCAGAGTTCCTAGGGCCACCTTCCAGCTCCAGCATCAAATCAGCTCCATGTCATTATAATATTGTATTGTCACGCTGTATACATGTGCTTGCAAAATTTCAGCAAAATCGGTTGAAGATATCTGCTTCAAAATTGAGTTGCAAGATTCCACCCGAACATACAAGCATACATACATACGTATACATTGCAAGGTAATAAAAAGCTTGTAAAATTGTCACTTGGTTGTCAAATGTTTATGGGTGCGTTCAGAAATTTTTCTGCACATTTTACACAAACATAGTATAAATGTAGGTGATACGAATTTCACCAGGTCATCTAGTGTAAGATAAGAATATAACCCACTCTTCAACTGTCTCTAGAGAAATCTTAACAGATTTCTTTTCTCGACAAGACAACGTAACGTGGTCGTACAATACCATTGGGTTAAGATTACACCTTCTTTTGTACTTTCAGGGCCAGATTCGCCACCTTCTGATAGAATATGATCTTAGGGTTCCCACACATAACTACTATGCGATGCGATGCGACGCCGCATCGTAGGAACTTGCGATGCGCATTGCTACGATACGAATTCGTGCGGCAAGGCGTTGGTTCATGTGACCATACTTTCGACCACAAAGAAATGTCCTAATGAGATTTTTGTATTGAATTGAATTGAAATTTAAATCTCGTTTTCAGGCATAGGTACAAGTAAAAAGTTATTTATACGATAACAAATAATTGTACGAATAAATTAAGATCAGCAAAGTTTTTTTATTCTATAGATATAGTTGTGAAATTTAACTTTATGAAGATTAACATTTGTTGTTGCTAGTATTTGAGGTGGGAGTGTACTCTTATCTGAAATATTTTAAAGTATTTCATATATAGTCCGGCAATATAGCAGGCAATAATTTCTGTGTATGAAATTATTGCCTTGAAATTGAATTGTTCTGGACAAAAAGCTTTTAGAAAAGCGCACTGTAGTACCCAATTATGCTAGTTATGTCGAAGGAAGTTTTGTCGCGTTGAATGACAGCTTTTTCTGAAAAAAGTATTGAAGCATAGGTAGTAATATAATGGAAATGCTCTGTTAGACTCTTTCGTCTTCAATTTACTGCTAATCTTACCTTCTTCAATTTCTTCAATGCCATTGGTTAATAGCAATAGTCTTGCGGTGTATTACTTGAGTCGGTTCCAAATATAGTTTTAAAGATCCGCATCTTCTAATGGCAGTTGAAATTCAAAAAATAATTATTCAACTGATAAACTGGTTCTACCAACATGCAGTACCACATACTTACCGTGTGAGAAATGGTAACGTAATTAATACACACATCAAAAGTGTCTAGGGATCAACATATGTGTCTAGGGATCAACATATGTGTCTAGGGATCAACGTATGTTTTTGCAATAACTTTTCTCCTGATTGATATTAATTAAAATTTTCTTTAAGGATTCATCAAATAAAGTGTTTTCGTTTGTCACAGTAACGATAAACCAAGTCACCTTTGCATTAATAAAGAAATTTGCCATTTTCCTAATAAAAGGATTTTTGACATTTGAACCACTAACATTAAAGTTCGAAAATAAGACTGAAATAACAGTTTTCTTTAAAATTTTATTAGATAACTTAAACAATTAATAATCCGTGTTTCTACCGCGAACACTAACACAAGAACATCGGTTTGGCATACTCAAAATGAGTTCATCCAAATCACGCTGTGGAATGGCCGCCCATGTTAGTTGCAACAACAAAAAAAGGTCTTCTTGCGACTGGATACCCTCCATATTCGGCAGAGCTCTTCTCTGTAGCATATCCCATGCATGCTCAATCGGGTTCAAGTCTGGCGACTGAGCAGGCCAGGGCCAAAGCCACATCTCAATCTCAAGAAATCCGCATAAAAATGCTTGATCCCTAGACACTTTTGATGTGTGTATATCAACATGTATTTCTCCTTGTAAATGTTGTAAAATTTCCGTGAAACTCCGCCGTCGATACTTAATTATGATTAGCTATTCATTGCGTTGCAGGTAATTTTACAGTGAAAAATGTCCTTCCATGAAGCTTTTACTATTGAATATTATGACTTAAGAAAATCTTGTCCTTATTCTGCTTGTTTGAGACGAGAAAGGACTGTATTTCTTTTAATATGGAACAATTCTATTCATTCCTCAATTCCCAGGTACTAACAAGTTCAATGGTGTTATCTATTTACAGAGGCACTTTTTTGATTTGATTCTATTTTACCAGAAATTTTCAAATATGTATACCGATGTAGAAAATTGTATGGGTTAATTCTGAGCCATGTAAAGGCAAGCGAATGCTAAGGTATTTTTGGGTATGAGTCCTTTGTGCCGCGCCGTTATCCCGTCCTTGAATGAGGAGAGCTCTGCTGAAAATATGGGATAAAAAAATATAAATAACATAATAAAGGTACCCTTATAATGTTTAATTCAATGAACACCACGTTGGATATCTAGAAAATGGATATCTTGGAGATATGAGATTCAAACAACAATAGGTACGTCAAGAGAATTAGCTATATTCGTAGAAGTCATAATAGATCTTAATACGTTACCATAGAAATTACGTTATGAATAAAAAAAACTACGTGTGACGAAGTGCGAGTCAAACTCGCGCACCAAGGGTTCCGTACAAACCTGTAGGTATATTATATACTAGCTGTTGCCCGCGGCTCCGCCCGCGTATATGTCGGTTATCGCTGCAAATAGGTGCCTATGTGTTATTCTGATGTATAAGCTATATAACTGTAAAGTTTCATCCAAATCCGTTCAGTAGTTTTTGCGTGAAAGAGTAACAAACATCCATCCATACAAACTTAGTAGGATATTAGGATTATGATGTAACTAAAAATTTATGCTTTTCGCAATTTTTCCTTTATCTGTGCTATAAGACGTTGCTTCGTACCAAATTTCAAGATTCTGAGTTCACGGGAAGTATCCTGAAGGTTTTGATTCCCTTGCGAGTTTCGAAAATTTGCAGCCTAAACGGATTATTATATGATGTAACTTAAAGTGTATGTTTTTCGCAATTTGTTCTCTGCCTCGTTGGTCTCGCGGTTGGGGCGTGCGACTGGTGATCATGAGGTCTCGGGTTCGATTCCCGGGTCGGACCAAATGTTTGTATGATTTACAAATATTTGTTTCGGAGTTTGGGTGTTTTCTATGTATAATATGTATGTATTTACAAAAAAAAAAGTATATATGTATTTGTATCAGTTGTCTAGTACCCATAACACAAGCTCTGCTGAGCTTGGGACTAGATGGCGTTGTGTGTTAGATGTCCGAAAATATTTATTTTATTATTATTTATTTTCCAATATCTGTACTCTTAAGACGTTGCTTCGTACCAAATTTCAAGATTTTGAGTTCACGGGAAGTACCCTGTAGGTTTTGATTCCCTTGCGAGTGTCGAAAATTTGCAGCAAAAACGACTATATCTTTAATTTGATTGCGTTGGCTTAGAAGTTTGATTTTTTCACAGCTCCAAGTGACAGTAGACCTGAGTATTTGATATGAATTTCAGCTTGATACCTCCACGCGTTCCTGAGAAAAAGGGTCTTGACAGACAGACGGACATCAAAGTGGTCCTATAAGGATTCCGTTTTTTCCTTTTGAGGTACGGAACCTTAAAAAACAGAATTTCATGTACAAATGTTAAGTTTTTGATTTATATTATTTTTAGTATTTATAGTTTATGGTATGGTATTAAAATACTTAACAGTTCTACGTATTTTTTTTATTTAACAAGTCTTCGTCAGCTTACCTACCAGTCATATCGTTGTTTGACAATGTAATGGTAGAAATGTATTTATGATCGTATAAAGTAATATATACATACGTAAATTTAAAGAAAAGCATTGTCTAAATAATATGTCAAACTACCATTTTCTCAATTATTGAAAATATAAACTCAAATAGGTACCAACTTTTATATTTACTTCTTAAACTCTTGTAAATTTTTTTTTGGAATTGGACGAGATCACGTGTCGGCTTGTGACCACACGGCCATTGCAATTGGGTCGAAATGATGATTGTGATGATGTTAATGCCTCAGCATGTATAAGATATTTATACGTTTACGGGTTGTCCGTAATGTGAATAATTGCATCTTGTGAAGGATACGTATTTTATCACTTTTGTATTGACATCCAACTTTCTTCCTTTGCGCAGAATACTTCGGTGCTAGAGAATCACCATTGGCGTTCGGCGATCAGCTGCCTCATGGAGAGTGGCCTCCTGGATCAGATGCAGGAGTCAAGAGCTGCACTCGAGCGTCAAATCAGTTCGCTGATCCTGGCTACTGACATCACAAGGCAGCAAGAATACTTATCTCAATTCAAGGTTAGTCAAAGCCCATTATACTTTTTATTTGCAGTTTTAATGTGATTTTCAAATGACAAATGATTTTAATTTATCTGAGATGACGTACAGTCAGCAACGAAGGAAGGTCTTATCACTTTTGTAATAGATTTAGATACTTTAAAAGTATCACCATCTACCGATACTGTAAGAAATGGAAACAAGAAAAAGTTTCAAAAACTATGACCCGATTTATAAAATTTATATCACCTATGTTACGGAGACCATTGTTGGTAATTTATTGTCAACATTCCATTAAAATTATTTCATTAATTTAGACGCTGTGGTGGAACATACAAACATACATAGACTGCCAAAACTATTACCCTTTTAGCTTTGCCGTAGTTGGTTATAAAAGAACATTCCTCGATAATGGAAATATTATTAAACATAGTATAAAAATAGATAATACATGCATATGTGACCTAAGACCTAATATTTAATATTCTGAAAAGGTTTTAATTCGTTTATTGGGTTTCACAATGTCGTTTACTTTTAGAGCTGAATTAATGAATGATATTTTATTTAGATAAGCTAGTCTCATTCGTTGCTGACTATTCCAATGGCGTGTTACTAAATATGTATTACATATACCATGTCATACTTGGAGGTGAGAACCTTTTAACTATGATAGTACTGCTAACTATATCTACGTAAATCATGATGATTATTATGGGCAGTCTAGTTAGTACCAACTTATTCCTTGTTTGTATTTATTTCATAAACCACACTATGTATTACTATAACGGTATATGATAATCTTTACTATTTTATTATTATTTTTTCTCTTTACCTAGTTTTACACCAGACACTACCCCACACTTTCTCATAATCATGTTTTTCTCTCCATCCAAGAGTTGCCTGTAAGAGATTGCCTCCGGGCGATAAGGCCGCCAATTGTACTTCTCAATTTTTTTGTTAAACTAGGAATTAATCTGGTGTACAATAAAGAGATTTATTACTATTATTAGTACTAGATGTTTGTTTGGGGAAGAATAAAAAACATTTACTAAAGCATTTTCTGAAGACACGAGCCAACTTATTCTAGAATTTTGATCAATGCCAAAAATAAAAGAGAAACAATCCTTCGTTTTGTTTCTTTTTAAAAAAGCTTGCCTCTAGACTAGGAAGATACCGTTATGTCTCTAATGTCGCGAGGGACCTTCCAAACATTTATAAATGAACACAAAGTAAACCCAGACTCTGAACAACAATTTGTACATATTACAAGGTTCTCTCTGTCATGTCACGAGGGTCAAACCCGCGACTCAGCGAAGTAGAAAGCGATTCGATATTTTTTTTACTATAACGGTACATCAATTGGAAATAAAGCTTTATCCATTTACACATATTAAAGTAACTGTTTAATAGTCTATAATTTCAGTAAACAAGCTACCCAAGACGAAAATAAAGCTTCTAGTGAGTAAATGCTACTGTAAGGGATGTATGGAAGATAAGTTTTGAACTCAATAGCGCTGTGCCCGACAGGACAGGGTCCATAATTGTTACCTATATTTAAGTCTACACCCTATAAATGTACATTATGGAATGCAATAAATTAAATTAAAATTGTTTAAGCTATTAAAAAATAACTTCATTCTAATAATATATCTGCCATTCAGAGGAATATTCTCAAACGGTTTAGACTCATTATAACTTCCAAGTAGTTTGGCAAGTGCTCTTCAACACGGAGTCTATCTTAATTCGCGTCTCGATTTCTTCAATATTAAACACTCCATCGTTCAAAGAGGCACTTCATTTGTAAACAAGAGAAATCCATTAACATACTCATTCAGAAAATGCTCGTTAAAATTTTAATGTCCTGAAAGCACAAAAAAGACGCGCCCTTTTAAGGTGTGAAAATTGCCTGTACCGGATGTGTACGTATGTATAATATATATAATACTAGCCGACCTACGCAACCTCGTTTGCGTCCAAACAACCATCCCCTGTTTTAACCCCAAAAGGGGGTTGATTTCTAAAGATACATTATTAGTACACCTCCACACCATCTATATAGCATACATTTTAAGTTTCAAGTCTCTTACTTCAAAAACATAGGACTTTCATACAAACTTCCAACCCCCGTTTTACCCCCTTAGGGGTGGAGTTTCGTAAAATCCGTTCTTAGCGGATGTTTACACCCTATAAGGAACCTACCTGCTAAATTTCAAGTTTGTAGGTGGTATAGTTTCTGAGATTTCGTGATCAATAAGTGAGTGGTATTTCGCTTTTATATATATAGATGTATCGATCGTTCAAATTCTCAGGATATGATGTTACCAATAGACTAATGAAACATACAAAGTTTCAATTGCATATTTTTAATACTTTAGATTTTATTGATACCTAAAAAACACCGATTTCGTCACTGACACACTGATGATCATCAAAACTGTTAGGGTACTTCCTGAAGTGCTAGAAAGCTGAAATTTGGTATGTAAACTAAGTTTAGTATACAAACAACAAAAAAATTCATAAACCTATTACTTTTGCCCCCTAACTCGCAAATTTGGGGGGGTGGAAGTTTGTATGAGACTTTCACAAATGTTTATGCTAGAGGTTTTATTTTTGGTACACGGACTTTTTCGAAAGAAGAAAGAAGATGTACAAGAAACACAGCCCAAAAAAAGAAAAAAAAACTGTCTTAAGCAACTTATAAAAAGAAATGAAATCTCACCAAAAACATTTTCATGTAAAATGTTGCCAAGATGACTGCATATGGCTTACCCTGTGAAAAAGATATCAGATCTCATGTAAAGCCAAGGTTCTGATTCTACACGCCCTAACTCTACCAACCCTAACTTCATAAACTCTACATCTCAGTAAAAATGTATGGCTTGGCTGTTTCGTTACTTCAGAAACTAAATATTCGTATAACACATTACTTCAGAAACTAGATATTTGCAAACACAAAAGGCGTTCGTTTCCCCTTCGTGGTATGGTAGCGAAACGGCGAAGCCATACATTTTTACTGAGATCTAGAGCTTTTTTCCCCGTCCAAGGATACGACAGGACCTTGTTATTCTAGGTGTTATATTTATGTCGTATGTTCATTTAGATCTTTTGCACTACGTGCCTCTCATCATCATCTTTCTTATTGGCTTTGTGTTATTTTACTGTTCTTATTACAATTTTAAAACTATCGGTGCTGTGTTTTAACACTTTATCATTTCTTAATTTACTGTACTAATATGCTATATACTTTATGTCTAAATTTATTATCTATTCTTTTAATATCTGTTGTGTCTTTTCTTTACTCATATTTATTGGTTATTAATATCTAATCTTGTTATATTATATCAATGTCTATTCCTTCTGAATCATAAATATTTAGTTCTTGTAGTATATATACTATTGCCTATTTATATAACAACATGCTCCACTTCCATCTTTCCATAGTGTCTCCTTGTTACCATTGTTGAATGTGCGACAGTGTTATTTATGACTCGGTGTGGTGTATAGTTTTTTGTTGTTTTGTTTGTAGGCTTGTGTAATTTACGTGTCAGTGTAATTCTGTTTTAGTCATATTTTTGTTATTATTGTCAATATAATATATATAGATTATTATATACATTTATTGCAATTTCTTATGCCGAAAATTTTTTTATTAAGCTGCTTTCTAATTAATTGTTTGTATACGTGTCCAGTGCTTGTGTGTGTGTCTTGATATCTCCATATATAACTATTATATATTTATAAAATCAATGTGTGTGTGTGTGTATGTGTTCCTGTGCAGTGTGTGTGTGTTCTAATGTGTGGGTGAGTCATAAATAAGACGTTGTGGATCTCGCCAGGTAGTCCCATTTGATCCGGGTTGGGCAATCCGCGCTAAAGGCGTTATGACCCGTGTTCTTTAACCTAGAGTGCAGGCAGTTGAAGCACTGCGGTTCGCTGCCCGCATTGTATTTGGGGCATTCCCCACGCAGGTGCGGACCTCCGCAGTGGCTGCACCTGTCTGCACTCTCGGTGCAGAATTTGCGACCATGGCCGAATCCAAGGCACTTTGTGCATTGGATGAGCGGAGACTGGTCCTCCACTCTGATCCTTTGCAGGTCCAGGTACAGAATCCCAGTCTCCGTCATCCTCTGCCATATTCTAGGCTTCACCTGCAAGACCACGTGCGATGTCTTAGGGTTGCAAGTTCTCCTTTTATATTTTATGGCTATTTCCTTCTCTTCCTGTGGTAGGCCCATGAAAAATTCGGCGTCGAGATCTAGAGTTTGTGAAGTTAGGGTTGGTAGAGTTAGGGCGTGTAGAATCAGAACCTTGGCTTTACATGAGATCTGATATCTTTTTCACAGGGTAAGCCATATGCAGTCATCTTGGCAACATTTTACATGAAAATGTTTTTGGTGAGATTTTATATACTTCGCACTTTTTCATGTGAAACTTAAACGTGGACAACGTTTAAGTTTCTGTCAGACTATCACTGTCTAAGTACTCGGAAGAATAACAATGATTGAGATATCTACAAGAACTTTCAAACCGATACGTCTGCTTCAACTATGCGATGGTTCCCTAGTGTAAGAGTTCTGCACTGCGGTGTAAAGTTGAGCTTTGTTCTTACACCTCACATACGGGAAAATGTATGTATAAACTTTTTACTCATTTGACCTAGTACATTTGATATAGTACCTACTAGAAATGAATTACTATGATGCCTACTCATGTTTCCATCCAAAAAAAAAATCATTGCTTCATAACCACATTTCAGGCCATTGTCTAAGACTTATATTCGATCGAAACTGGGTAAATTTTCATCGACAACAAATCTTGAAAAAAATATTGCTGCGCATAAAAAACAAGTAGTGAACATTTTGCAAGATTTCGTTTTCATAAAGTTATATTCCTGTTACTTAAGTTAGCAAAGTTGCGATAAAGTGAAATAAAAACTGTATTCATTTATTTACCGGCAAGAAATCTCTCAAGTTTTTTAAGTGTTTCTTGCAGAACTTGAGAGAGTTCTTAAAAAAAATATTTGCAGTGTTTTTTTTCTTGAATAACCTTATAACCAAAAAAATAACTTTACATAAATCTAAGGACCAGAGCCAATTCCTTTGAGCTACACAATCTTAGGCGATTCATTATAAAATGTACAACATTAAAAAATTATATTGAAACAAGTGGTAGACCAGGAGTTTTCAATCAAACTAGCTTCAACGCAAATATTTGTAATATCGAGACAAAAAATACATTTCTAATACAAAATTATAAACGTATTTGTTTTTTATTTATCTGTTCTTCCTTCTGTGTAAAAGCACTTTTCCTTTTAAATTTATTTTGTAAGTAAAACAAAAGCGTAATATGAAAATACAAACAGAGATTAGGTGGAAAATCAAAGACACAAAACCTTGACGTCCGAAAACGACCTTGATAAATAATGACAAACCATGTTCATGCCTCAACGCTTTCGTAAAGGATAAAAACCGCTTTCG
The DNA here is from genome assembly GCA_949125395.1 of Diaphora mendica. Classification (NCBI taxonomy): domain Eukaryota; kingdom Metazoa; phylum Arthropoda; class Insecta; order Lepidoptera; family Erebidae; genus Diaphora; species Diaphora mendica. Next base: position 29,338,600 of record OX421312.1, on the reverse strand, counting down.
AAGGGAAAGGTTCGTTACCAAAAATATATTAGAAAATACTTTATGAAAGCCAAATGACCGACGAATCAATGAGGTTAAACGACTGTGTTCTTTGCATTAAGAACCTGGTAAATTGCTAAATACGTTCTATAGATAAATACTATCACCAAAGCACTAATAGTCCGCGATCCCCGGAACTAATTTTACAAGTTATTACTATCAAGTTAATTTTTCGTGAGTGGCTTCATTTGCCCACCTTTCACCTTTTACCATTATGGTAGCTAACAGGGGTAGCAGGGACAAAAAACTTAGCGTAGGACCGGTTAACGTACCACGCAATTTGTAGGACAATGTAGCTTTAAAATTATCTATAGAGCATACATTTTAAATGTCAAGTTCCTTACCTCCAAACCATAGGACTTTCTTACAAACTTCCAACCCCCGTTTTACCCCTTTAGGGGTGGAGTTTCCTAAAATCTGTTCTTAGCGGATGTCTACACCCTTTATGGAACCAACTGCCAAATTTCAAGTTTGTAGGTGTTATAGTTTCTGAGATTTCATGATTAATCAGTGAGTGGTATTTCGCTTTTAGATATATAAAGAATAGAAGATTAACTAAGCTAATAATTTGTGAAATTGGTTCCGGGTATCCTGGACTATATATATTAAAGGAGTAACATGTTGAAACATCATCACGCACGGCCGTCTGATCCCAGACTAGGCAGACATTCTGCTATAGTAGGTAACCGGGCTATACCGATAAACATACTTTTATATTCTAAACTAGCTGAGCTCCGCAGTGTTACCCATATTTATTGATGTTATTGGTGACGCCGCGGCGCAAAGCTTGTCTAAACAAAGTAGTCTAAGTTACTTCTTATATCATTAAATGTCGGCCAGTTAAAGTTCCGTCGAAAACGGTCCAGCCGTTCCAGAGAATTAACCAGAACAAACAGACAGACAATTTTTTAAATTGCTTTTGCTTACTTACATCAGGAAAGTACCAGTGTTTTTCTCTTAAAATGAATAAACAAAACGGGCCACGGTTTAACCAGACAAATAACTTTTTAGAATGTCACGAGATGTTTTTACACTTTCTTACACGTTTTTAAAATTTATTTTAAATTTGTTATCATTATACTAGTATAATGATAACAAATTTAAAATAAATTTTAAAAACAAATATTTTAATACATTAATATAAAAACATTAAAAATGTATAAAGCTTATTCGAAGTGGTCTCCATTGGCTGCAATACAGTCATTTAAACGTTGAGGCCAGTTATCAATAGCAGCACGCACTCTTTCTTTGGGAAAATTCTTCACTGCCAATCGTATGGATTGTTTTAGGGACTCCGTATTATCATGGCGTTTAGAGCAAGCCTTACTCTCTAAAAATGTCCATAAATCATAATACAGTGAATTAAGATCAAGACTAGATGACGGCCAGTCTTCAGCTCTGATCGGACGTCCGGAACGTTCGTTTCTAAGATTGGGTGGATCGAGCTTTATGACCCGGCGCCGAGTCTTGCTGAAAGGAGCATTCTTGGTTATTGAAAATGGTGTTGGTAAGGGGCTTAACTACCTTCTCAAGACCCTTTTCACAAAAATATGGCTCAATCACTCCTTCATAGCTAACATCCAACCAAACCATCACTAAAGTCGGATAATGCCCACGTTGTAGGTACTCTGTTGACTAATTGAGAAGCTTCTTTAGAGCTCTCAGTATAAATACGGTCATTTTGTTTGATAAAATATTGCTCAAATGTAAAAAAAACCCATCCGCAAACAAAAATTTTCTGTGACCTCCCTTTGCGTACCGCTTACGTATTTGTTTTGATTTCACTTCCCTATTCTATTTTAAGTTATCAGTCGAGAAATGACCAGTGTATCACTTATAGGATGCAAATCCTAAGTCATCTTTTGCTTTTGGACTGCTTTGATAGGCTTTTTCGTACGAACACTACGTGGACAGCCAGATCTTTTTCTGTCACAGGCAGAGGCGGTGCCATTGTATCTATCAATAGCCCGGTACACAAACATTTGACTAATATGTCCTTGATGAGCCCTTTAGTTTGAAATACATATTGCCATATCCAACAATTTTTTTTTTTAACCACGGCGTCTCATAGTCGTCCTATTGTTTTTTTTTTGCGTCACCTATCCAAGGACACTTGGTTTGCCAAGACGAATCTAACGAAATATTAAGTAGAGTAAGAAAGTAAAGTATATATGTACACACATCAAAAGTGTCTAGGGATCAACATATGTGTCTAGGGATCAACATATATTTTTGCAATAACTTTTCTCTTGATTGATATTAATTAAAATTTTCTTTAAGGATTCATCAAATAAAGTGTTTTCGTTTGTCACAGTAACGATAAACCAAGTCACCTTTGCATTAATAAAGAAATTTGCCATTTTCCTAATAAAGGGATTTTTCACATTTGAACCACTAACATTAAAGTTCGAAAAAAAGACTGAAATAACAGTTTTCTTTAAAATTTTATTAGGTAACTTAAACAATTAATAATCCGTGTTTCTACCGCGAACACTAACAACACAAGAATCGGTTTGGCATACTCAAAATGAGTTCATCCAAATCACGCTGTGGAATGGCCGCCCATGTTCGTTGCAACAACAAAAAAAGGTCTTCTTGCGACTGGATACCCTCCATATTCGGCAGAGCTCTTCTCTGTAGCATATCCCATGCATGCTCAATCGGGTTCAAGTCTGGCGACTGAGCAGGCCAGGGCTAAAGCCACATCTTAATCTCAAGAAATCCGCATAAAAATGCTTGATCCCTAGACACTTTTGATGTGTGTATTTGTATCAGTTGTCTAGTACCCATAACACAAGCTCTGCTTAGCTTGGGACTAGATGGCGTTGTGTGTTAGATGTCTGAAAAAAAAAATTCAATTATTTATACAAGATACACGCGAAAAACAAGACGGGTAAAAAGGGCTACGGCATACTTTCACCTGCTTTGTAACACTTGTCTTGACAGAGATCAAGACTGTCTGGGAAATAATTTATCCCACCAAAAACATTTTCATGTAAAACGTTGCCAAGACGACTGCATATGGCTTACCCTGTGAAAAAGATATCAGATCTCATGTCTAATACAAACTAAAAAAAGTCTAATACATACTTCCACCCCCCAAATTTGGGAGTTGGGGGTAAAAGTAATAGGTTTATGAATTTTTTTGTTGTTTGTATACTAAACTTAATTTACATACCAAATTTCAGCTTTCTAGCACTTCAGGAAGTACCCTAACAGTTTTGATGATCATCAGTGTGTCAGTGACGAAATCGGTGTTTTTTAGGTATCAATAAAATATAAAGTATCAAAGCTATGCAATTGAAACTTCGTATGTTTCATTAGTCTATTAGTAACATCATATCCTAAGAATTTGAACGATCTGGTATATCGGGAACCAAAGTTATGAGGGTTCAAAAAAACGACGAAACACTTCGAGAAAAGGTAGGTAGTGCCCTTGCGCTTCGCTTGGCTCGTCTTGGCGGGGGCACGATTTACGTACCAAATTTCAGCTTTCTAGCACTTCAGGAAGTACCCTAACAGTTTTGATGATCATCAGTGTGTCAGTGACGAAATCGGTGTTTTTTAGGTATCAATAAAATCTAAAGTATCAGAGCTATGCAATTGAAACTTTGTATGTTTCATTAGTCTATTAGTAACATCATATCCTAAGAATTTGAACGATCTGGTATATCGGGAACCAAAGTTATGAGGGTTCAAAAAAACGACGAAACACTTCGAGAAAAGGTAGGTAGTGCCCTTGCGCTTCGTTTGGCTCGTCTTGGCGGGGGCACGACCGTGCCCCCAGATTCTTAACACTATATAGAACATTTTTTTAGGTGCTACTGTGCTTTTCGGTCGATATTAAATTTCACGAATATAACGATGAATTGTTAAAAGTGACAATGAAATTTTTATCTCCATATGCACACATTTTTAAAAATGTGGTGTATTCAAACGTGTCTATTGACACGTTCAGCGCCCCAGTTAATCTATTTGATATTCTGTTGAAATCAAAAAGTTGCTAGCTGCGTGTTTGAATTTAACGCGAAGTAGAAATTGTTTTTTTTTTAACCCCCAGTGCAAAGAGGAAAAATGTTAAATTCAACGTATTTTCCGTCGTACGAAGATCAATAGCTCTGTTTCGAACTTTGGTAGGAGTTTTTTAACTTTATTTTACAACTTCATACGCTTGTGTACATCGGCGGACTTAATGCTTTATAGGGTGTAGATATCTAGGAAGGTAGGTGCAACAAGGTTAACGTCAACGTGCGGGGCTTATTCAAAAACATCGAAGATATATAATAGAAAAAATCCTAAATGTGAGTAGTTAGTAATACCTGTCGTGGGTGACGTTGAGAATTGAAAGATACAAGGACGATTGAGAAAGAAGCCTTCCTCAAAGATAACTGAACAAAAACATAGTTCACATTACTTCGTAACTCGATCTTGTTTCATACTGCTGTCAATAAATAACTATTATGACCATCGATGTTTTAGTTCAGTGTTCATCTAACTTCTCCATTCAAGTGAATAAGTCCAGTAGTACTCGTATATTAAAGCTTATTTATTTACTTCACTGACTTAACTATTGAACTGAATAAATAAATTTATCGACTCAGCCGAGTGAACTAACAGCGTTGCACCGATTTCTACTTGTATTTTTGAAAATAAAAATATGAAGATTTATTATTTCCAATACTAATATTATAAACGTGAAAGTTTGTAAGTATAGATGGATGGATGGATGGATGTTTGTTACTCTTTCGAAAACTACTGAACGGATTCGGATGAAACTTTACTTACAGTAATATAGCTTATACATCAGAATAACACGTAGGCTACTATTTGCCGCGATAACCGACATATACGCGGGCGGAGTCTCGGGCAACCACTAGTTTCCAATAATATAGAAAAAGCCAATATTTTCGTACTTGATAGAGTCTTTATAACCAGGGTGGGGCGCGTCAGGTGTCACACTACATTTGTGACACTGCCACCTTTAACTTACTTTCGAACTTCGACGAAAGTGCATTATGTAATTTATGTATAAATACAAAGTCTGTGATTACATAAAGTCTAACTTCTGTCTGTATACAAACATAGGCAGTATATATTTCTAAGCGAGAATAAAATTGACACACCTTGTCAAGTGAGAGTTGTTTTTTCTACGACGGTTTTCTTCTTCATAAACTGGTCGAGATTCTTTTAGTTTCTTCTGATATAATTATTGACTTGTAAATAGTACATCTTATACTCAATAATTTAAAGAAATACAAGGGCTCTCTGTTCTACTTTCCGTTCACGAGTCAACCATGGCAGTGCAAAGATTCGAATTTTCTCCATATAAATTCGTTAACTAATTAAACTTAGTCCAGTTGTCGCACAATTTCCATACATACATTCCATACATCGTAAAGATTAGCCATATTATATAACTTCATCAACGCTGTAGATAATTCTAAAACAACTTTATAATTGAAACCTATTAACTTTTTAATTTTAATTGCTTCACGTACAACTCTTGAGTAAAAGTGAAATTCGCTGGAGCCCTCGCGTACAGTAAAATTTAATCCTGTGATGGTGTCTGCTCCCAGCGCCTGTTACGTGATCGTATTAATTACAGTTAATAATATTATACATTAACTTCTAACAGCCAAATTGTTACGTTCACTTGTAGTATTTACTTTAATGTGATTATTTCTTTTAAATTAATGGTCCTATTTTAACTGCCTCGTTGGTCTTGCGGTTGGCGTGTGAGACTGTTCATCGTGAGGTCTTGGGTTCGATTCCCGGGTCGGACCAAGTGTTTGTATGATCTACAAATATTTGTTTCGGAGTTTGGGTGTTTTCTATGTATAATATGTATGTATTTAGGTACAAAAAAAGTATACATGTATTTGTATCAGTTGTCTAGTACCCATAACACAAGCTCTGCTTAGCTTGGGACTAGATGGCGTTGTGTGTTAGATGTCCGAAATATTTATTATTATTATTTATTTTGACCTGTTTAATGTGTTAGAAAATTTGCGCATCTTCATTGCGTTGAAATGTTATAAAATTTTAACATATTAAGACATATGTGTACATAAATGATTATGTACATAGATGGCAGTAATGAATTTATATCGTTATCATTATACTAGTACCGATCTCCTAACGTCAGTTTTCAGTTGAGCAGTGAACTGAAGAGATAATATATAAATGAAATACCATACTTGATTGCCTCATTGCTATCTCTGTGTAAGTGAACGGTTATTGAATCGATTTTCGGATCGAACATAATGATATAAGGTTAGGTTAGCAGAATCTTAAACGTGTCAGCAGATGGTAATAAGATGATATTACAGTAAGCGTCACCAAAAATATAGGGCACATACTTATTTAAGAATTTTCAGGTGTGAGCATAAAAGTTTTGGCTGACTGTACTGTCGATCCCTTATTTTATGTCATAGGCGGGCAAACGAGCTGACGTATCGCCTGATGGTAAGCTATTACCGATTACCGGCGCCCATGGATACCTGCAGCACCAGAGGCGTCACAAGTGCGTTGCCGACCTTTGGGGGATGGGGGAGATATAGGAAGGGGTTGGGGTATGGGCCTCCGGTATCCTCACTCGCGTGAGTGAGGAAACCGGAGGAAAATAGTGCTTGCGCTGTGTTTCACCGAGTGGTGAAACACAGCGCAAGCACTATTTTACACCGGTTTTCTGTGAGTCCGTGGTATCACTCCGATCGAGCCGACCCATTCATGCCGAAGCATGGCTCTCCCACGGTATTGCCAAAGACAAACCAAAACTGAAGCATTTATTTTAATCCACATTAACTTACTGCTGAATACGGACCTTTTCTCTGATTACCTGATTTTGTTTTTACTAACTGAACCTACTGAGGACTTAGTGAGGGAATGTGGCTAAAAGAAATTGCAGCACTGTACACTGTAGGCACAGTTTATGATGTTGATGTTTATTTTATAGATATACATATATACGAAAGTACGTATGATTTTCGCAGAGATGATCAGATGCGTATTATTAATCACATTTGACTAATAGTTTATATTTTAGTCCCACTTACGTAATCAAGCCATCAACTTTAGAGCGGTAGAAGAAAAGTCAAGTGAAAAGAAAGGCAAATAAAAATTGAAAGCAATAAACGGCAATAATACATCGCGAGGCATCCGCGGTAAATAAATAAATAAATATTTTCGGACATACAACACACAACGTCATCTAGTCCCAAGCAAAGCAGAGCTTATTATGGGTACTAGACAACTGATATTAATACATATTACCGTGGGAGAGCCACGCTCCCGCAGGAATGGGCCGGATCGACCGAAGTGATACCCCGGCCTTACAGAAAACCAGTGTGAAACAGCGCTTGCGCTGTGTTTCACTGACTGAGTGAGGATACCAGAGACCTATACCCCAACCATTGATACACAACCGCTTAAATATACTCGAAATCGTATACTATCATAACATAAGACAAAGTTACCTTTTTGTGGCTATAAGAAGGCAAACGAGGGTTACCTGGTGGTAAGTTACTACCGCAGGCATATATACATAGCTATCTGCAACTCAAGTGAGTCGCAGAATAAGGAACTGGAGGGGTTTGGGCTCTGGTGACCTCAGTCATTCAGTGACGAATGCTTCACAGTCCATTCAACAGCCTTTCATAGTTCACCGCTGCACATAGCCTCTAAGAAAAGAGGTTTTCTGTAAGGCCGTGCCATAATTCCGTGCTGCTATTTTCTTTTACCTACTAAGTTTACACGCATTCAAAAGCTTGTACTTTCGAATTACCGCCACCATTAAGATGTTCTTTATTTATAAATAAGTACTCTGCCGACCCTATTAATCAGTATACCCACCTTGTACAATTTTAGTACAATCCAATAATCCGAGCAATTTGTCTTCTGCCTCTATAAAAAAACACTTTGCTCTAGTGCTGAAAACCCAAGGAGTTAATCTTTCTTGTCAATAACTTACCATATAAAAATCAATCGAATATAGCTCATATTGAAAAATGGCCTGCCCGTTTTGCAGTTACTTAGTAACCGTAATGAAACTGTTACGTTTTAACAATTCCTTTGTGGCAAAATAATGGGATATTTACCTACATAAAATAATTTAAAACTTACCAAACATAAAGAAAGATCTTTATCAATCTGCAAATACACTCTTATCCATCTCTTAAAAGATTCTCGAAACATGTCCAAAAACATTGAAATTCTGAATTCTTAAATTTACAATTCATCTGGAATGAATAAGCTTCCGATCGTGAGAGCTTCCAGCCATTCCGTAATAATGTTCACCGATTTATACGAATTCAAAAACTGGTATTTATATAATCCATTGGGAACACTATTCTGATGGTTCACAGAAATACAATACGTCGATAACTATTCCAATAGTTATAACTTTTCTCTTACAAGCAACTGATGACCGCACCTCAAACTAAAACTTATCCACTTTGAGACAATTTCAAATTTAATACTCACGAATAAACTATTTCTCGATGGTTTAAGATCCGACCCTAGATCGACCTTCACCGAGCTGATAATAGAATAAAACTTATTTTATGATAACTTTAGTATATTAGAAAATTTATTAAAAATGGGTTGTCAAAAAAAATCCTGGACAGAATATTTTAATTTTTTTTTAACTAGATATATTCTGTCCCAGATTTTTTTCCGGATTTTTATCACCTCGGTTAAGGTCGATCTAGGGTCGGATCTTCTACTAAGACTGCTTACGTTCATCATCAAAATAACTTTTAGTTATGCTAAGCAAGAGGGTTAAAGGTGCTTGAAACTTGTGTTGCTCAGATGACGATGTCCTATATTTTTAGGTTGGATACCGACTTCATAAAAGGTTCTATCGAAGCTCAAGGAGGATAATCAGTCGTAATATTTTTAAACTTAAATTGAATTTATTAAGTTCAGTTACTTTGAAAGTTTATAACATTTAGAATTTTAAGAATTCTACAACTTTAAAAAAACAAGAATTTAACCACCTTCTAAGAATACTTATTACTAACGGAGTCTTAATAATCTTCGCTACTGATTTAAGCCGACACTATATACGCATTATCACGTACGTCAAATGTTTGGCAAGCGGTAGTACATACGAATACCGCAAACATTGAACTAATATCACCACTCTCTGGCACACTATATTTAGTTTCTCAAAGTAGTCGAGTAAACAGTAAGTCTCGTATGTCACGTTCTACCCCACCCTTGGTGACCGGCACTAATTAACACTTCATAAAATTAAAGCGTCATGGCCGTCTGTTGGGTATTTCTTTGCAAAAATAGAAGGGTTGACTTAACTTACAAAAATATATCACAGACTTCAATGTTTCTGAACCGTGAACCGAACTGCTCGGTACAAAACCGGTTTGTTTAATATATTTGAATATACACAGTAAACACAACAAAAAACAATCATATTGAGTACTGTACCTCTTTTTTGTAATTAGATAAAAATAAGATAGACCAAGTTCGAGAAGCTACTGAAATTTACACATTATTATTAAGTAAGTCCTAAGTTATTATACGTTTATAAGGTATCATAAGTATCATATGATTGTTTCATTTGCAGTTCAATGTCTATAACGGCCTCAAGACGAATGACAACAACATTAGGACGAATCATCTACGCGGCGCCACCATTACCAGTTCTTTCCATCTCTTTGCTAACGGTTGTCGAGGACATGGCTTGAGGTGGTTCACTGTGTCGCTCAACTTCTAACAGGCCACGGTAATTTTAAGAGCCAACTACACTCATTTAATTTAGTCGATTTACCATTGTGTTAACACAACAGTCACAGTCATCATATCCTCTGGGAATGTAGTCTTTGGTACAATGAACGTAAAATAATGCTGCATAGCTTTCAAATGAAATCTGGGGTCGTATACTGTATGGGCATCTTGTAACAACTACGGTGAATTTCCGTGCGTTTAGGCGATCTTGCCATACATACTACTGCAATCAAATATAGCTCCAAATGTATTTTCAAGCCCTCCAGTTTTTTTCTGATTAATTTCTTTGCGAGTTCCAAGGCAATTTAATCTTTCCTGACTCTTCCCGAAACTCGGTGTGTTCGAGGGTCACTGCTGTTGATCTTGATGTATAGGAGTGGTGGGTGTGTTAAGCTGTATTATTCACATTTAAAAAAAAATGGTATAGAAGTCGCGTTGTCGGTTTGACATAATATAAGGCTTCATGTCGTATTGAGCAAGTATTAGCGTTAGTTCTAACAACTTTAGTAAAGGTGTAAAGATTTGATTCTTTTTATTGAAATAAATAAACCATCTAAAAAGAAAAATATTTTAATAGAAACATAATTGAAAAATCAGAGAGGTATTTTAAACTCCTGATTATATGTACAGCGACAACAATCTTCTCTTCACAAATATAGTTTTTAAATCTATCAACGTTTCTTTTAACTGTCTTTTGAAGATGCTAGTATGTTTAAACTTTTTCAATTAAAATTTTGATTATTTGGTGAAAGTCAACTAAACTAATCCTAACTTGTAAAGTGATAGTAAAATGAATGTAGAGACCAAGACTCTTGAACTACGTTAGAAAGTAAAGTAGATAAGGGTACTTTGAAGCGGCTCAGAGCTCTCTTAATAATCAAACATTGAAATCTCTATTGTAAGGGCTTTCTTTAACTAAAACAATAGTAAAAAAATCATAACAAAGTGTAATTTGTAAGAAAATGTAAACCTCCGAATTGAGAATCGCTTTCCTTTAGAAATCGGTTAAAAGGCATATGCCTTAATATCTTATTTACGCGATGAGCTTTTACTAGAGTAAAAGTTTTTCAATCATGCCACCAAATATTCATTTGACAATGCATTTAATTGAATTGGTGCCAGCGTAGTCATCCAATTATCAAATAATCATTGTCGAGAGCCACATATAAATACCCGCTTATCTCTGATGGGTTGATGAATATTTCTTGTTTCGACGTTTATTTAAATAGCATTTATTTGAGTTCACCGATAATATAATTATTCAATATTTATATTAATTGTACAAAAGTTGAACGCAAACTTATCATCATGTTTTTTAAGCCGGGCTAGATTCGGTACTAAAATTGGCTCCAGGTTAAGAAACTCCGCCATTAAAAGAATACGAAACTAACACACACATTGAATTATGATAGTTACATGTTGGGTACTTTACAAAAAAATAAACTTTTTAAACTGTCATAGGCTTATTACAAATAAAATGTATTTTGAGATATCTCGCGTTCTTATCATGCTAGCCGTGTCCAAATTTCATGACAGCCCGAACAGGTTCACCTTTGCAATTATTTTAAAATTTATCGGTAAACTCCAATAAAATAATCTAAAAATTATCACCGACATTAATGCGCCCTCATCAGAATAAATGACAACTGGCTTTATTCTTCTACCCTTATATTTTTGGGTGGTAGTTTCTCTTCTGGAAAAAGAACTGGCAGGATGTCCCTCCCTGTTAAATTAAAAAAAAGATTAGGTCAATTGCAGTTTTTTTAGGTTGATTAGAAACTACACATTTATTTATTTATTTCTTATTTTTTATTATTATTAGTTTATTAGTGCTATAAGTTTTATACATGTATCAACAGCGTAAATTTTAGTAAATATACTTTCTTTTAGTTATTTATTTTTTTTGTTCATGGCTCTAGGATGGTTTTTATATTTTATATTTGAAAATTAGGTACTAATTTTGCTATTTTACGTAGTTGTTGCATACATAAATATTAATGTACACAAAAATTGAAAATCTATTTTTCTTTGAAAGAGTAACTTACGGAGTTTCTTGCCGGTGCTTCTCAATAAGAATGACAGTCATTAATGTAACGTTTTGAAAGTACCTTAAAAGGCCTACTTGAAATAAAATCTATTTGATTAAAAAATCACCTTAATTCCGGACATTTAACACAACCACATCTAGTCCCAAGCTAAGCAGAGCTTGTGTTATGGGTACTAGACAACTGATGTGAATACATATATACTTTTTTTGTATACACATAAAACAAAATCGCTTTCTCTGTCCCTATGTCCCTATATCCCTATGTTTGCTTAAATCTTTAAAACTACGCAACGGATTTTATTGCGGGTTTCTTTAATGGATAGAGTGATTCAAGAGGAAGGTTTTTAATTATAACTAGCTGACCCACGCAACGTCGTTTGCGTCTCCTATTGCCCGTAGCGTGATAATTTTCCCCTGTTTTTGAAACTTTCTTCATTGGTGCTCCGCTCCTATCGGTCTTAGCGTGATGATATATAGCCCATAGCCTTCCTCGATAAATGGGCTATCTAACACTGAAATATTTTTTTTACTTGGACCAGTAGTTAGAAACAAAAAGTATTTTACTTCTACATAAATACCCTTGATAACATAATGCTTAATTTGGATAAAGAATAATATTACGATACACATTTAACGTAGTTTCTTTCTTCAGACGATTTAATAATTTTTTCGAACACAAAAGCGGTTATTGTGACTATACCATGATAGTTAGATATATGCTCTCGCGGACTTTTTTGTAGATCTTAATGGGCCCTATAAACCCGTAATACATTATTTCGGTCTATTGTCAATAGTCTTTGCAGCGCACGCAAAAATAAGTTTTCAATTTCACACCTTGGGTTACAAAATAGCAATTTTCTTACGGATCCCTAATTTGTTTGAAAATAAAATATAGCCTATAGCCTTCCTCTATAAATGGACTATCCAACACTGTAAGAATTTTTCAAATCGGACCAGTAGTTCCTGAGATTAGCGCGTTCAAACAAACAAACAAACAAACTCTGCAGCTTTATAATATTAGTATAGATAAATGCATAATATAAAAAAAACAGTAAGTATACAAACACTGTTAATTTTCGAGGTTTCTTATGTGATGTAGCAAATAAACACATTTTTTTGCGCTTACATTGCAAACGCTGGTTGCACCCTACGAGATAGATCAAAATAATGTACTACAGTATTGTACACCTTAAAAAGTACTACAAAAAAATCCGCGACGGTATATGTCTATCTCTACCCACAAAAAACATTTTTTATTCTTTTCTTTTTACGAGAAATAAAGGCTTATTGACAAAGTGATTTTAATCAATACAGAATGAATCCTTATACGATTAAGTAAATTAAATACATTGTGCATTAGATCAAAATGGCCCTTCACAGTTTCTAATTTAAATGAATATATTCGAAGATATTACAGATCTTAAATGCACGAATCGTGTCGTCTGAAATCCACCCGTGCGAAGCCGGGGCGGGTCGCTAGTATTATACACAGAAATACCTAAACTCCGAAACAAATATTTGCAGATCGTACAAACATTTGGTCCGACCTGGGAATCGAACCCGAGACCTCTAACACAGCAGTCTCATACACCACCACTACGCCACCAGGCGGTTGAAAACTCTTCCTTGAATTCGGTTACAAAATACTGACTGATTTGTTAAAATATTCAAAATAAATGTTTAGTAAAATTGGTTTTGACAACCTCGTGATATAGTTGTTGACGACATAATTATGTACTCACAAAAAGCAAATGCAACGTCAAAATCCTAGCCGCTAAAACCATTACAGTGCGAGCCCCGGGCCAACAAGGCGGCAGCAATGCTCGGTTTTAAGTGGATTTCCGTGTATGCAATATTAATAGATCAATTTGAATCATTACAATAATTGATTGATTGCCACAAAGAGAATCTTAATTCACGAACTACTTGCATGTGAACTGCATTACAGATATAATCTGAAATGCCATTTTAAATTTAGTTTATTGTTTCGTTACTTCTTTTTTAGGTTTAATATAGCGAAAGAGAATCAATTCGTTCCAGGAAAATTTAAACTGAACCCGCACAACGCTAAATATTTAATAAATATTTCCCTCCTCGGGACATTCAAAAGTAAAGTAAGAGGTTAAAAAGCAAGTACTGCCGTTTAATATATAAACATTTTCCTTTTCGCTGCCAGAGATAAAATGCAAGAAATCGACTAAAGTCGACGCGGCGACGTAGTCTACGAAAAAAACAAAAAGTACAGGTTACAGCCCAGACTTAATATACCTACGTTGTGACGAATACGGCTTACAGGAAAGTAAAAATGTAATTTGCAAATATGCAAGGAAACTGATTTCTTTTTATTTAACCGAATAGGAGGAAGTTCTCCATTCGACTGTATTTTTTTATATTTTATACCTCAGAACCTTAGAGCATTAAACAAAGTTGGTTCAATGCTCTAAGCTCAGAACTTACGACTGGGTTAACCGATTTTGATGATTCTTTTTTTATTTGAAAGCTGATGCTTCCCGTGTGGTCCCATTTCTATTTGATTCAGTTTTTGAAGCCGTTTTTTTCTTTTAATGTTGTATTATTTACTTTTGAAACTACATAATTTGATAGTTGGACTTCAAACAAAATGCACACGTTCCCTCGTCATGACTTACTTAATTCGTCACTTAATTTTTTGACGATTTTATGGACATGGGTGCAGCTTTCGAAGGAAAATGTCTGTCAATATGTAAAAAGAACCTATTCATTCAGTCGACTGTAATGTTTTCTAAGGGCGTGAAGCGTTATATCACAGTATTTTAAACGGACTTCAAAAAATGTTTAGTAAAATTTGTTTTCGACAACCTCGTGATATAGTTGTTGACGACATAATTATCTACTCGTAAATATCAATTACACAAAAAGCATGGGTGCAGCTTTCGAAGGAAAATGCCTGTCAATGTGTAAAAAGAACCTATTCATTCAGTTGACTGTAATGTTTTCTAGGGCGTGAAGCGTTATATCACAGTATTTTTAACCGACTTCAAAAAAGGAGGAGGTTATCAAATAGACTGTATTTTTTTATGTTTGTTACCTCATGACTTTCGACTGGGTGAACCGATTTTCATGATTCTTTTTTTTATTTGAAAGCTGGTGCTTCCTTCCCGTTTCGTCGCAATTAAATTTAGTCCAGTTCTTGAAGTCGGTTTTTTGTTTAAAATATGTGATTAATATTCATAGCATGAAAGTTAAACAAAGCTATAACAGCAACTACCAGTATAACAAAACTTTGATGTCGTTTAGTACTTTGGTTGTGGCGCGGCGCGGCGGCGGTCTGGTAGCTCCACATAAAAAATCGAATTTCACCCTCATCGACTGTACGCTGAAAGCCAACCCTAACTTAGTTTGGGAAAATGGCTCTGTGAAAATTGTTTTAGATTTACAACGGCATACGAGTCACACAATTTTATTATTGGTTTGATTGCACGGTTGGCCTAGTGGTTTAAGCGGTCGCCAAGCCGTTTTCTACTGCACCAAGTGTTGTGGGTTCAAATCCCACTTTGTGTAATCCGCAAATTGTTGTTCTTCGTAAAGTTCCTTGCGACACAGAATATATATTCCTAATGCGAAAGTTATATTTATTTTAATGTTGAGTTGTGTTTATAACTTCGTTGTGATTGTATATTTATTTTGGTCGATACGAGAGACATAGTTCATCATGTGGTATGGCGCGTACTTCATAACTTCATAACATACACCTTATGTGATAATCAAGGTCAAAATTGACAATATTCGACCATAATTAGAGTTAATTGTAAATATATTTAATAAGAAAAGTATATGGTAATGAAACAATAAATTAAATAATTTGCCAACATCAAACCCCATTAATGTTTGGTACAGAAAAGAAAGAATAAAAATAGATTTACAAATAAAAACACGAAAGCATTACTTTATTCCTACTCTGAAAAAACCATCCTGAACTCATTTATGTATATACTTATACTTTATACGTCCAGTACATTCAGAAAGGTGCTTACATTGTTATATATAACTATAAAAAATAGTTTTCTACATATGGATAACAAGAAAAATCAATTATGTTTCATCGCACGGAACCCTCGTCACGAAAGTTCAACTCTCCTCTGGCCGGTATATTACACACATCAAAAGTGTCTAGGGATCAAGCATTTTTATGCGGATTTCTTGAGATTGAGATGTGGCTTTGGCCCTGGCCTGCTCAGTCGCCAGACTTGAACCCGATTGAGCATGCATGGGATATGCTACAGAGAAGAGCTCTGCCGAATATGGAGGGTATCCAGTCGCAAGAAGACCTTTTTTTGTTGTTGCAACGAACATGGGCGGCCATTCCACAGCGTGATTTGGATGAACTCATTTTGAGTATGCCAAACCGATGTTCTTGTGTTAGTGTTCGCGGTAGAAACACGGATTATTAATTGTTTAAGTTACCTAATAAAATTTTAAAGAAAACTGTTATTTCAGTCTTTTTTTCGAACTTTAATGTAAGTGGTTCAAATGTCAAAAATCCTTTTATTAGGAAAATGGCAAATTTCTTTATTAATGCAAAGGTGACTTGGTTTATCGTTACTGTGACAAACGAAAACACTTTATTTGATGAATCCTTAAAGAAAATTTTAATTAATATCAATCAGGAGAAAAGTTATTGCAAAAATATATGTTGATCCCTAGACACATATGTTGATCCCTAGACACTTTTGATGTGTGTATTTTAAAAAGTTAGCCGAGTGAAAGCTTTCCTCGGTTTTCTTTGTGCCTTTTTCACTCACTTCATATTTACACATAACACCCAACTTAATGCATGCACGTCTTGCATAAATCAATTACTTTATTGACGTCTCGATAAAAGCCTTGAGAATGTTTTGGTATGAATTTTGTCAGAAGAGGCTTGATAGCTAACTGCGGGCAGACTAAAGCTCTTTTGGTAAAGAACTATGGACCTAAGAGTAATGACAAGCTGTAAACACGTGTCTGCTTTTGTGTATAAAATAGTATGCCAACTACGCTACACTTTAATGTACATAGTGATATAATGTATAAGGCAATTTAATAAAATGCTATTCATGATACGTGAGAATACAATTAGCTACGAATAAACAACTTAATAAATGTTATCCTATAACATATAGTAGCGATAAGAGATCACTTCCCCATCCCAAGCTACCGAGGTTTCCGTCCGTAGTATACAGTTTATGATTTTGTTCGAATATTTTATATTAAACTAAGTGAATACTAACATTTGCAAATTAAGTACAAACAGTTACAATAAGTCTACGGAAACATTTTCTATTGATTGATACGCTCTATAACGCGTAAATAAAATTTAATATTACTCTTTCAATTTGCAATTCAAATATGCTTTGCAAGTGCAAACAGGTTTCGAAAAAATTGAACTGTAATATTTTAGTACATATGAATTTATGGGCGATGTTGGTTTTCGCTCACATTGATATGTCTTATTTGAAGACATAATTTATTTAGTGGAAGTGAGGTTTTTTCTTGTTTCGTAGAGTAAAATACCCTACCATATTCTACATTTTAACATTATTGCTGAAAATTCCGATGAGGTGATGGGTCTTAGAGGTTCCCAAATTAAAAAATGGTGCATATTTCTAATGAAAAGAAAAGCAAATGATTTTTAAAACATAACCAAATAAGTTACAAAGTCGATCAGAGTGGCGTGCAATGGGAGAGACCCATGTCCAGCATTAGACTGCCATAGACTGATGGTGGATACCACCGAGGACTTCCTAATTTATGAAAAAAAAATTGCATTATGTGCGTTGTTACATGATTCAGTCCTCTTGGGTTGGTTTAATTATTCTCTACTGGTATTCTAATTTTGCCTCTAAATCACTAACACCTTAGAAATGTTAATTATTTTTTGTTGTATTTCTCGTCCAGTGTAATCTGCACCGTCGTGGAATAGATTTTTTGTAACATAACTGGTCCAACAATAGTGTATTTACAGATATTTGTATTTTTTTTTCACATTTTCTTCGATTTTAGCAGTGTGCATTCCTACAATAAGTTAATATTTTTTGGTAAATATTTCGTGTATTTTTTCATTTTATTCTCATGGATTTTTTTGGTCAACTTTTTTCAGCAGTCTCCGAAAATTATGATTAAATTAAAGTCTTTCGATTCGGAATAACATTTAGATGACACCTCAACTATAATTTTCGGAGACTGCTGAAAAAAGTTGACCAAAAAAGCACTTGTTGACTAGACTATAAAGAGGACCAAAAGTTGAAAACCCCAATAAAATAGTCAAAGTCAACAGCAGTATTTATTTGTTCCATGTACATTTAGAAAGCTTTCAAAAGCTTTTGTCCAATGCAATTAACAAAAAAAAAACTTTCAATACGCTTGTGATGTCGATTCAGCTATACGAATCGCACTTTAAAGCAAAGGGCATTTTTACATGGACAAAGATTTTATTATCATAGATTACCTTATTAGATTCATTACCAACGAGAATTGAGGATATTAAAGCTTAGTGTAGCTTGAGAAAGGAAGAAATGACTAAAATTTCAAAAGGTAAACTGAAGTGGTTTGGGCACGTAGAAGGAATCAGTGTGGAACGAATGTCAACACGCCTACATATCTATGTTATTTATTGTTAGGACAAGGTTTGTGTACAAGAAAAATTAAAAGATGAATGCCTGTGGGAAGCTGAGACAGAAATGTAAATATGGCGGTACGAAATTCGCCGGGTCAGCTTGTATATACTCGTATAAATAAAGCAGAGGTTAGTATGAAAACTAGTACGGTTCGACCTCGCAAAATATACTTTGATCATATCGGTATTGTTTTTAAGAAAGGACGAGCCTGTATGGACAAGTTGATGACTACTATACTAGTTCTATTTCCAAAATCTTAGAACGCATCATCAACAAGAGCCTTATCAAATATTTGGAAGACAAAAACCTTTTATCTTCGTCCCAGTATGGTTTCCGGCAGCATAAATCGACTAATGATGCCGTTCTGGACCTAACAAGCTTCATAGTAAACAGTATGGACCAAAAAAAGAAAGTACTGACTATTTTTCTAGACCTTAATAAAGCTTTTGATACAGTTTCTATTCCCAAGTTATTGTTGAAACCCGAAGGACTGGGAATACGCGACCTTCCACTGCAAATTTTCAAGGACTATCTAAACAACAGGGCCCTATTTCATAAAACCTGACAAGTCGACAATTTGTCAGAAATGACGTAATTTGTCGGGTTGTCACGACAATTCCCGTTTCATAAAACCTGACAATTTATTAATTGTAGACGGGCATACAGTGGTAATTGTCACCTTTTTTTGTAGCATTTCATAAAACTACTTTCCTTACAATTTGTAATAAACACCTGTCACACCAAAAAAATTGTCAGGGACAGGTATGTAATTGTCGGCGATAGGTGACATTTATGTCAATAGAATTGAATGTTTTTTTTTTAACACACTGTTGTAACAAATCGATGGACGGTGGCCTTCGATAACCCGTGTCCTTCGATAACCCGTGTGCATCAGCAGTTACGTGATATTGCGAGCCTGCTCCCATCCAATGTAACGCACATAGCAACTGTTGCGCAGGTGAAAGAGTTTGTGTTTGTTTCAATTGTATTCCTATTTTACTCAAAATATATTCTACCGCCGGTTTACCTATTCCAAATTTTTCATTAAAAGTAAAGTCAGTTACTTCAAAAGAAAAGTTTATTCTTTCTCTAAATACTCTGCTGTGATAGGTCTCTTCTGAATAATATTCATCACTTTCACTACTGTTATCACAGCTAGAATTTAGCATTTTGAAGATTTAGTAAAAATTACGAACAAAACAACGAATTTCTTAGTCACTTATCACTTGCGATCTATTCCTGACACACGTCGAGGCCTCTGTCAAAAGTTTGCGACAATTCTACAAATTTTTCCCATGTTATTGACAAGTACCTGTTTCATAAACAAAAAATGTCAGTAAATCGTTGACAATTTGTACAGTTTTCATTGTCACCTGTAAATTTCTATGAAACGCAAAAATGTCAAATTGTCACGACAATTTGACAAACTTGTCGAATTTTCCGATTACAAATATGTCAGAGCAAAAGTTTTATGAAACGGACAATTGTCAAATTATCAAATTGTCACCTGTCACCTGTCGCTGACAATTGTAAGTTTTATGAAATAGGGCCCAGGACACAGTGTGTAAAGATTGACAATTATTTAAGTAACGACCTTCCTGTAGTTTTTGGGGTGCCCCAGGGGAGCGTCATTAGTCCGACACTGTTCTTAATATACTTGAACCAATTGTGTGACCTTCCTCTCCCCAATGGCAAAATCACAACATTCGCTGATGATACCGCACTAACCTTCATGGGAAACACCTGGCATGAAGTATTTGATGCAGCACAAATAGGACTTAACATAGTTATACAATGGCTTGGTGACAACCAACTTACACTCAACATAGACAAAACCAAAGTGCTCTGTTTCACTATGCGCAAATCCACCCAGCCTCCGGACTCATATTACCTAATCGCACATTCATGTCCCAACTCAAGTACTGTGCCCTGCTCTTGCCCTAAACTGGCACGTGCAGACACCCAAATATCTAGGTGTGACTCTCGATGACGGCTTGAATTTCACTGCTCACATAGACTCACTGACAGCACGAATCAGAAAACTGATATTCTTCTTTAAGAATCTTCGGCATGTAGCTGGGGTTCGGGTTGTCAAAGGAGTCTACCTCGCTCTTTGTCAATCATTTTTGTCATATTGCATTTCCGTTTGGGGCGGAGCTCCTAAGACCACAATTCTGAAATTGGAGAGGGCACAACGCGCAGTACTAAAAGTAAGTACTTTTCGTCCGATACTATTTCCAACAGAAAAACTGTATAAATGCTGCGAGGTGCTATCTGTAAGACAGCTATTCATCTTAAACACAGTACTGCTACAACATCAAGCGACTCCTTTTCTTACTATAACAAAAAGACGCAAAGACAAGATATGCGACCATAAAAAATACAACCATTCATTCACGAAGCGGTTTCTTTGTTTCCAAGGCCCTCAATTATACAACAAACTAAATAAACATTTAAATTTTTATTCTCTACCTAGCACCCCTCTTAAGAAAACTCTGGCAAATTGGCTTTTGACTAAAAACTACGAAGACACAGAACGACTCCTTCATTCTGAAAAAAATCCATCTTAATCCCAACAGGTACACACTCTCACACACATAAACGCATGCATACATCACACACACACACAAACACACGCGCGCGCTCTCTTACACAC
Organism: Diaphora mendica; assembly: GCA_949125395.1. NCBI lineage: Eukaryota > Metazoa > Arthropoda > Insecta > Lepidoptera > Erebidae > Diaphora > Diaphora mendica. The sequence goes on along the minus strand of OX421312.1, from coordinate 29,317,479 downwards.
ACACAAAACCAGATAAATGTCCACTGTAAGATAAAACACCAGTTCGTACTTTAACTAAATATTTGTTAATATGAGCTTTAACGTTAATTTTAATGTTACCTTAGTTATGTCAGGGGCGTGGACCGGGCCCTTAATACAAGTTATCTTATTACTTAGCAAGGGCTTTGGTTGCGACACCTGGTTTGACTCGTTAACGTCCTAGCATGATCCCAATGTTCAATTGACTATTATATTTAAGTTAACATTGTAATTATTTATGAATCAATAAACTATTATTATTATTATTATCACTACTGAGAAAACCTCTTAGATATGTAGGTATGATGATGAATAGAAGCAAGTATGTATATAATATATTAAATAGTATATACACACATCAAAAGTGTCTAGGGATCAACATATGTGTCTAGGGATCAACATATATTTTTGCAATAACTTTTCTCCTGATTGATATTAATTAAAATTTTCTTTAAGGATTCATCAAATAAAGTGTTTTCGTTTGTCACAGTAACGATAAACCAATTCACCTTTGCATTAATAAAGAAATTTGCCATTTTCCTAATAAAAGGATTTTTGACATTTGAACCACTAACATTAAAGTTCGAAAAAAAGACTGAAATAACAGTTTTCTTTAAAATTTTATTAGGTAACTTAAACAATTAATAATCCGTGTTTCTACCGCGAACACTAACACAAGAACATCGGTTTGGCATACTCAAAATGAGTTCATCCAAATCACGCTGTGGAATGGCCGCCCATGTTCGTTGCAACAACAAAAAAAGGTCTTCTTGCGACTGGATACCCTCCATATTCGGCAGAGCTCTTCTCTGTAGCATATCCCATGCATGCTCAATCGGGTTCAAGTCTGGCGACTGAGCAGGCCAGGGCCAAAGCCACATCTCAATCTCAAGAAATCCGCATAAAAATGCTTGATCCCTAGACACTTTTGATGTGTGTATTAAATAAATGGTTTACAGACTAAAGTATCCATGTATATCTAAAGTAGTATGTTAAACATGATTAAACTTCGTCTGTCTTTTTTTTAATTGGTTATTGATACCTGTTTGTTTTTTATTTTTGCCAACCGAAATCTGTGAAGAACCTGACGGATTTTGATAAATGGGGTGTCATCGCTTTCATTATCATACGGGGTACTATGAAACAGACATCAGTAATTTTATGTATATAGGTACTACTCGTATCACACGGTACATTTTTATTTTCCTATCTAAACGGTCTGCCTGATCACTTTGTTAGGTGACCCTATTACAAGTCATTAACATAGTTTTAAAGCCACTAATTATTATTTTTCACATGGTCGCTGGTACCATTCCTGTCTCCACAATGTAGAACAACACAAGAGAAAAACATCTGGACTGTCGTCACATCTGTTAATTCTATGTTAATAGAGAATTCAATCCACGACTTGAATAAATTTATTACAGGACATGTGAATGATAAAGTTCATGAGTTCTAGAAGTAGATCCTCGTTTAAAGTAAATATTAATGTTTACAAGTCGAGTTGGAGTGCAATTTGAACCCTACCCTCACACGAGGCTGTCAAAGTTTATTCTGGTAACTTGACAAGTGAGGCTTTACGCTACCATCGCGTTCAAAGTATACTATTTATATCTCGTTTCATTTTTTCAGTTAATAAAAATAACATTAAGAGCATTCTCATCGTTTTCTATATACATTAATGGTTGTGTGATCTGGATGTAGGTCTACGAACCGGTCATTACGCCAATAGGTAGGTAGGACGTCGGTACGACGGTACGACGCCATGTACTTAATTCTAATCTCATATGATTTCAAGTAGGCGGTCCTATTTGTTTGTTCGGTCTCAATCCGTAGGTGATGCGTGCGAGCACTAATCTATTTCAGAAGTGTTTGGAAGCGTCTCTGGGTCACCATTAAGCTTACCGTTCACTAAAGCGGACTGATAAAAATAGACAAACAGTACATATTGAAGAGACCAACAGTTGGGCAAATTTCAAACATTTTTTACTAAATTATTTATTAGTTGTGCTTCTGATATGAATTGCTATCAATTCTTATTATTTTTGCCTAAAGTCAGAGGACTTTAGGCAAAAATAAATGTTACATGAAATCACCTTCTGTTTTTGAACGTGACACTAATTACTTGGTGTTTTTATTTGCTAAGACATCCTTTCGAGCTCTTTCTGCTTGTACCACCCTCACATAGTTTCTCTAAATAATACTGCGTCTTTCTTTTTCTGATTTAGCTTACAATTACGCCCTTACATATGATAAGTTAGAAGATTTTTGTGTATCTTTATTCTTTTTTAAAGGTATTAATTGGATAGGTTTTACTTTGAATACCTACAGAATAGGTGAATAAAAATTGTATTCTTTTACCGAATTCTGTAACCGGCCAAGTAGGTATCTATTTTATCACTAAATTAAAGAAAAAAAATTACTCTCGTTTCTTCTCGATCATTGTAGTTTTTCGATTTTACATGTTAGTACGTTTCAAACAACCAATTCTCGCTACAGAAACATTGAATAACACAAGTATTTTAAGTTTACATTGTAGTATGTACGTACACCAATCGATGATAAAACTGTTTAGTTTGAATTCGTTCAGTAATAAATCACAGTTTAATTAGTACATGTATGTGTGGCCCAGTTTGTGACCGATATTTGGCTCAAATTCGGCGATTGTAAAATGATTTCACGACGGGCCTTTATATATACAAAACTGATAACGCCTTTGAAATAAGGCACCCAACGCCGGTACTTATTGAAATCTATACAGTTAAGTGGTTAAGGAAACCCATTTAAACGTACCAGAGTGACGTTTGTACAAGTTTTCAACCCATTTTCAGGTAAAAGTTGTAAAATATTTCCTTAGTGAGTTTTGCGTTAACATACATCTAAATTTTATTGTGGTATCGTAACCTATTTTAAATTAGTTTCTAAATTTAGTAAAAAAGATACTAGGTATAATATAGTATGTAAATTTAAGAAAACTTGTAAACTGAAAAGAAAAAAGCTTTTTACTACATCGTTTACTTTCATTGAATACTTTAATCTTAGATTATTACTTTAATATCACACGAAAATTTATGAACAATAACAAAAAAAAACTATACCGTCACTATCTTGAAGTTCTCGTCACGTGATTCATTTAATGTTAACTATACTGTTTCAAAAAATATATAGGCCCATATTTACCCAACATGTTTTTTTTAAATGCTACGAATTTGCCACATCTTTATTATTGTTATATAAGTTTATTGTTTCTCATACTATTTACTACTATCCTAGAATTACCGATTCAGAAGAGATGAAGTCTTGCGCTTATGACAATCGATTAGCATTTTGGAATGAATGCAACACCGACATGCTACTTGAGGCTTGGCAGGCTAATGCATCGCGGCGGCTGGCAATGCGCGCAGTGCTGTGTCCCAAAATTAAAACGACGTCTTGTTACAGACGTCGAGGTGTCGCTTTAGTTATAAGACATGCTTAAATTATGATAATTGATACATGAAAAAGGGTTTGTAAATAACCCAGGACAAACCTCTTTCTCAAACGCATGTGATTTGATATTGCTTATATGCGGATACTAAATAAGAAAGATGAATGTATTTGCAACCGTTTTTGTCGCATCTCAAACAAGATTGAAACTAATATTAGTTTTAATGTGAACGCTTTATAAGGTCAGTTTGATGGTTGTTGTCATGTAACTAATACCTATATCTATTTCTAATAATCAAAGTTTTGTGTGTTTAGGTTCCTATTCCCAAATTATATAAGATAAAGAGCACACAGTAGTGCCTAAATTTGATTTTCAAATTAGATTATTACACAAACGAGTATATAAAATATAATTCGTTATTATTATAGACAATTAGGTATAATATTAAGCGTATATAATATAAATATTCCACTCAGCCAAGCTCTCTGAAATAAATATGTGTAGGTTGTGAAGGAGCACCCTTGTAAAAACAAGACGGTTGAAGTTAAAATACGATGGTAATACATATCTAGTAGGTACCTAATTCTGTTCTCAGTGCTAATTGGCCAAAATTTTAATCATTTATTCTAATATATAATATACTAGCTGTTGCCCTCGGCTCCGCTCGCGTGTTTGTCGATAAATGAAGAACCGCTCGACCAATTTTGTGCAAACTTCACGTAAACCACCATTTTTTTAAAAATACATACATATTACATATAGAAAACATCCAAAATTTGTAGTACAAAAGTTTGTAGATCATACAAGCAATTGGTCCGACCCGGGAATCAAACCCGATACCTCAAGCGCAGCAGTCGCATATGCTACCACTGCCCCACCATTATAGAACTGTGTATGACTTGGAAAATGAGATACAAGAAAATAAATTAAGTTGTATGTTATATTTGTATACATGAGTAGATAAAACTGTGTTAGAATTTTTTTTTAATACAATAACAAAATTTAATGTAAGAATGTTGGGCAAATAACACATTGCAACTTATCAATAATAAAAACGATCTCGACTAACTTAGGGGCTCTAAACAATCATGAATTGCTATGATTTGAGAGACTTCATATTATAATTAAAACAACTAGATGACCTAACATATGTCTTTGTATGGTTGATCTATTCGACTATAATTAGTTTTTAATAATAAATAAATAAAAAAAGATAACAACTATTTTGTATTTTTTTATTAACGCTGCCATCAATATTGTCTTGTTGTCTATGCCCATTTAAATTTATGCTTAAGAACGATTTGAGACTGCGGCTCGAGACTCCTTTAATTTATTACAATTCTAAATCCAGAACGCGTGCTATACAAATTGAAAGAAATTAAACCCCCTAATGGAGCTCCATACGAATCGGGGTCGATGGTTATCGAAAAAAGGAAGGCAATGTGTATTTTATTTATTCACACTTCTTGGAAATATATTGTATTAGGCGGACATAATTCTGTAGACAATTTCGGGCATCGCGAATAACGTGAAATATAAAATAATATTATAGTATTATAAAGATTCAAATTTTGTTAGGTTGTAGAAGGTAATCTCTGGATCTACTGAACAGATTTTGATTCTTTCAGCAATCTTTTGCCAATAGAAAACCACGTTATTTGTGAGTTTCCCAGGCTATATATTAACTCGAAGAATGATTACTGCGATAACCAACATACACGGGGTTGTAGCCGCGAGCAAATTTAGTACATCATATAAAATAAACCTGCATTTTACCAAACAACTTGCTTTAAACTTAAAATAAACATGTTCATAAAATAAAACATAATTGCCCATGTCGTTCGAAAATTATTACTGTATAAAAGCTCTCTCGTAACACGCTTAACAGGTGACTGACTGGCAATGTTGGCACTGCTAATGAGGATAAAATATTCACTATGATACATCTAGGTAAATCCCTATGTCATCAAGATGGCTGATATCTGATTAATCTGAAAATTTACACCACATAAATGTGTTACGCTCTTGTTATTTTATTTACTATCGTGCCAAACAAACATGAGTTATAGTAGATTTTACCGAGCTTGTTGGTATCGGTTCAATGTCTTGCGAACTATTTCATACACGTGTATGTAATATTGATGAATAATTAACGAAAATATCTTAAGTCTACAGCTCGTTTGTAATATTCTGTAAGTCAACACCTTTCAACTCTTAAATCTTACGGAGGCTAATTTATTTCTCTTTTTTTTTAAACAGAAATGTGGCTCAAATTGCTAGGGGAAGGCGTGAAGGTCGCGGTAAACCGTTGGATGCGCGGGCAACACAGGACTGGTTGTTATGGGGAGCCTTGGGGGCGGTCTATGTCCAGCAGTGGACGTCTTTCGGCTGAGTTGATGATGATTAGTAATATGTTGAATTCTCCATACGTTTGTATTTAGAAATGAATCCACATTGAGAGTGTATTTCTGGCGAACGAACCCTATATTCTTCAAATCTTCAAAGACTCAATCTCTAAGCTACCACCACTAAGTTATGGACTATATATTGTAACTTATTACTAACTCTATACACGTGAAGGTTAGTAAAGATAGATGGGTGTTTAAATGTTTATTACTCTTGCACGCAAGGACCGCTGAACGGATTTGGCCTGGACCTGCAGTGACACAAAATATTTTCTCTGCATTGAAAATGGCTCATGCGGTTATTACCAAACTCTAAATAAAACAGGGTACTTATATATATTAGTTGATAAAAGTTACGAATCTCTAAGAAAATTGCAATCAAGCCATCGAAAATTTCCATAATAAAGTAAGTAATTGGAGTCCACAGGATTAGTAGTTCTAATTTCTAGTACCAACCGAAACTCTGGAAAGCTATATATTAATAATAATAACTTGAGTCTCACCCACGGCCATCTGTTCCAAAACTGGGCAGAGAAAACTAGACTACTGCTAGACATTCTTATATTGCCAAATACTTCGGAATATAGATATACATATATTTTTATAGTCATACTTTAATTTTCACTAATCATTGGAATCTGGAAATAATTTGTTCTACGTTTAGGGATAGAATGAAGAAATGCTACAATGACACGCTTACAAAAGCATCACTGGTAATACTCAATAAATCATAAATTATGACAAGCATTTCAGTAGGCTAGTGAAGTAAGAGAATTGTATCAATAGATCTGTCGTACATTATAATTATAATACTAATGAGATAGATCTTATCCGTCTTACCTATATAATAGGTCTTTACTGTCTGTTGCGCAGTATGGGGTCGCGCGTTGTCGTGAAGGAGCAGTGGGGACGACCGATTGACCAAAGCTGGTTGCAGATGTACAAGCTTCTCCATCATTCTCTCCAGTTCTTCACAGTACACATCTTCATTAATGCTTATGCCGTTTTGTAAAAAGCTGTGGTGAATCACACCCGCACTAGACCACCAAACAGTGACCATCACCTTTTTAGGGGTTATTTTTGGTTTAGGGCATTGCTTTGGTGCTGAACCAGGGTCTAACCAACTTGCTGAGCGCTTTCGATTGTCGAACAGAATCCATTTTTCGTCGTACGTAACAATTCGTTTCAAAATTCCTTCATTTCTTTGCTTGTTGAGCAGCGCAAGGCAGGTCTCGACGTGTACGTTGCGCTGGCGATCGTTAAGGTCGTGGGGCACCCATCTATCAAGCTTTTTTACCTTGCCAATTTGTCGCAAATGGGTTAATATTGTTTTGATGCTTACGTTAAAAGCTGCTGCTAGCTCAGCTGTAGATTGAGTTTCGTCAGTTTCCACAATCGCCTTTAATTCATTATTGTTAACCAAAGTCTCCGGACGACCACGAGCTTCATTTTTCAAGTCAAAATTTCCAGAACGGAACCGGGAAAATCAATAACCGGTTGTGCGTTCGTTTGTACAGTTCTCTCCGTAAACGTTTTTGATGTTACGTGCCGTTTGTGTCGCGTTGGTGCCATGACGGAACTCATATTCCATAATTACACGAATTTTTAAAGTCTCCATTATGACGAAAAATGTTCAAATGTAATGAAAATACAACGCTAATCTAAAAACAAAATTAATTTGAATTTAGAATACAGAGCCATTACAAACTTTTTTTTATTTGAAATGACCAGTACTGAAGAAAGGCAATTTCATAGGTAAAGACCTAATATAAACACACTAGCTGAATTACTACTACTACGCAACCTCGTTTGCGTCCAAACTACCATCCCCCGTTTTAACCCCAAAAGGGGGTTGATTTCTAAAGATACATTATTAGTACACCTCCACACCATCTATAGAGCATACATTTTAAATTTCAACATAGGACTTTCATACAAACCTCCAACCCCCGTTTTACCCCTTAGGGGTTGAGTTTCGTAAAATCCGTTCTATAAAGAACCTACCTGCCAAATTTCAAGTTTGTAGGTGTTATAGTTTCTGAGATTTCGTGATTAATAAGTGAGTGGTATTTCGCTTTTATATATATAGATTAACCGCTACAACAGAATCTGTATGCAAGTTTACATGACATGCTGTCAGCCTAAACTGTTTTATATATAAGCTGCAGTCGAGAGCTTCTTCCGCGATTTACATAATCTATGAGCTTTCCACACACACGTACTATAAAATTGTCTCATTGAATCACCTGTTCATAGGCATTTAATTCATTCTGTAACTCTTGGTAATTTATCTATACTAATATTATAAAGCTGCCGAGTTTGTTTGTTTGAACGCGCTAATCTCAGGAACTACTGGTCCGATTTGAAAAATTAAAATTCTTTCAGTGTTAGATAGTCCATTTATCGAGGAAGGCTATAGGCTATATTTTATTTTCAAAAAAAATAGGGATCCGTAAGAAAATTGCTATTTTGTAACCCAAGGTGTGAAATCGAAAACCTATTTTTGCGTGCGCTGCAGAAAGTATTGACAATAGAACAAAATAATGTATTACGGGTTTGTAGGTCCTATTAAGAACTACAAAAAAGTCCGCGAGAGCATATATCTAACTATCATGGTTTATTCACAATAACCGCTTTTGTGTTCAAAAAAATTTATTAAATCGTCTAAAGAAAGAAACTACGTTAAATGTGTATCGTAATATTAATCCTTATCCAAATAAAGCATTATGTTATCAAGGGTATTTATGTAGAAGTAAAATACTTTTTGTTTCATCCCATTCGGACATTTCGTTTAGAAGTTATCACGAGTATAAGACGCTAAGAGTTGATACCTAATAATGAGTTATTTGCCAAAGAGTTTTTATCAACATAATACCTAATATTTATCTTTATCCGAATAAATGTGTTGTTGATTATGAGTATTAGATCTTAGAAGAGTATAATAAATACATCTATACTAATATATAAAGCGGAAGAGTTTGTTTGTTTGTTTGAACGTGCTAATCTCAGGAACTACTGGTCCGATTTGAAAAATTATTTCAGTGTTAGATAGCCTATTTCTCGAGGAAGGTTATAGGCTATATATCATCACGCTTAGACCAATAGGAGCGGAGCACCAATGAAAATGTTTCAAAAACGGGGGAAAATTATCACATTACGGGCAATAGGAGACGCAAACGACGTTGCGTGGGTCAGCTAGTACTAATATAAGGCTGAACAGTTTCGTTTGGTTGAACGCGCTAATCTCATGAATTACTGCTCCAATTTAAAAAAATATTTTATTGTACCATAGCCCAGTTAACGAGGAAGGCTATAGGCTATATATCATCACGCTACGACCAAAAGGAGCGGACATCAAGCAAAAATGTTGCTTAAACGGGCGAAATTATTCCGTAAACGATTAAAGTTTTACAAAAACAATGTATGAAGGAATATTTCCTCTTTAAAAGTTCTATAAACAAAAAAATTAACAAATAAAAAACGACTTCAAGAGTTCTTGAAGTCGTTTTTTTTTTGTTGGATCCAGTTGGACCAAATTGAAATGGGACCACACGGGAAGCACCAGCTTTCAATTTAAAAAAGAATTATCAAAATTGGTTCACCCACTTGAAAGTCCTGACGTAACATAAAAAAAATACAGTCGAATTGAGAACCTCCTCCTTTGTTGAAGTCGGTTAAAAAGAGTCCGCGACAGTATATATCCATAAGATTGACTCACTATAAAACCTTTTTCGTTATAAAGATATTTTGTTCACACTGCATCACGCTACGGGCAAAAGGAGACGCAGACGGGGTTGCCCTGGGTCAGTTAGTCATAGATATCAGTAGATAAGTCATTAGTAATCATGGTCATACTTCCTTATAAAATGTATTTATAAGTAGTTTCTTTTTCACTATGCAGATACCCTCATAGAGTTGTTACTATATACTGTGGTACTCGTTCCTTCTCAAGTACGAGCCCAGGGGGTTATGTGTAGTCAGTGGACTAATGTACCTGAAATTTGGGAAATATCAACTTGACTAAACGTATTATACGCTTTTACTGCAAGATAAGAATTTACAATATCCCTGCAGTCTATCTTTTCTTCAGCATTCAAAAAATCAAATTTTCAAATTATATAAATAAATTTTTCACATTCGCTTCAAACAGGAGATTTCATCTGCCAGTCGCACATTTCGACGCAGAGGTTGTATAACTTTGCACCATGAAGGCTTCGTTCGCCGCAGTACTACTTACTTCTCGGTAGTTCTAACGCCGGTTATATGAATCAATATAACTAATTTCAGCACATAATTTCTTACTTTATTATATTTTCTCAGCAAATAAATAAAATCTTCAAGTTTGTTTTGTTTAGGATAATAGTAGTAGCCGAAGATTCTTTGACTTCACTGTACCTGCTTTACTTTTCAAACCTTGCTAATTCAAAGACTGCATCATTCTCAAGCCTCCTTCTATGAACTATTTCATAATTCAATATTTTACATTCCGTTTAAAATATTTAAACGTAATGATATATCTTTCCAGCCAGACTTTTGTACCTGTTTTTTTTTCATATAGCTTGACTATGTGAGTTATGTGACAAGCAAAATTCTATGTGACATTTCACGTCTTCTATCATGTTTAAGTCCTATTTCATACCCAACCTAAAGGGTTAGAGACCCGCTATAATACGGGACTTTAGTCATTAACCGTAACAAACCCGGTAGAATAAAGTTATTGAGAAATCCCAAACGCTAAATTCTACTGATTAAAAAGTGTACCTATTGACGTAGTTACAGTAAAATTTAGGTACCATATAATACCCTTTTATAAGGTACAGGTCACTGAGAGAGAAAATAATTTTATTTTTCTTGTTATGACCTTTCCAACGAAGCCATACAATATTGCTTTCAACAAATTGCAAAGAAAGTTTCATGAAGTTTGTATTGTGAACTCCCTCAATTTTTCCTTTACAATAATTCACTCAGGTAGCCGTTAGACAGTCGTCTCAAAAATTTTGCAACCATAGCAGTATCAAACTCAAACTGGAGTATATTTAAACGTAATTAATAATTTTCAAACATCCATAGTACAATGATAATCAAATTTTACAAACACGAATGAAACGAAACAATGTTATAAATAGTTATAATAGAAGAATATTATAATTAAATAATTTATTAAAATATTCTGCGCATGTAAATGGCTCACATAATTGGATAAATTGTTTTACATCCGAGAGGATTGGCGCTGATAGCCGAAATACAGGCAATGCCTAGTTTTTTTAATGCCTAATTATTATTAATGTATTTATTTTATTTTATTTTTCACACATCGACATCTAGTTCCAAGCTAAGCAGAGCTTGTGTTACCATAGGGTTTTACCCATAGGGTACTAGACAACTGATATAAATACACATATACGTTCTTTTTTGTAAATACATACATATTATACATAGAAAACACCCAAACTCCGAAACAAACATTTCCGGATCTTACAAACATTCGGTCCGACCCGGGAATCGAACCCGAGACCTCAAGCACAGCAGTCGCTTACGCTACCACACGCGCCACCGAGGCAGTGTTTAAATCTCTTTCGACCGCGTAGATGAAACTTCCATCGAGTATGATGCTTAGAAACCATTTTCCTTGTTCAATTCCTTCACAATATTTTGAAATATAATGTTTCTCAGTCGAACACTTATTCCTTTATTCATTATTATAATTTACAAAATAAATATTAATGGCATCTTTGATAATACAACTTGGTACTTGCTTTTCATGTGTTATTGTTTTAAAACTTTTCAACATTTATCTGAAGCTGAAGTATAAATTAGAATTCATTAAAATAAAAAGTAGTTTTTAGTAATGTAAGTATCTACTTGAATTGGTAAATATGACAGGTACGATATCTCTTAATGGTAAACGGTTACGAAAGTGCGTTAACCTGCAGATTACAGAAGCTCTTTTGTTTCTTGCCAACCATACTTAACTATAGAAATCTTTTTCTAATTTTCAGCTCTACCTAATGACTGCCAGTAAAAAAGTTAAAAGAATACCCCTCAACGCGCAAATAGAAATTGTGTCATATCGTTGCCTAAATCTAGAAAACTTGAAAAAAGACAAATTCTACGTGAACAAAATAACGCAGAACTATAGCATTTTAAAAAGAAGAGGAGCTTAGGCCTCATTATGCAAATATTAAAACTAGTCTGCACGGTTGGCTTAGTGGTTTAGGCGGTCGCCACGCCGCTTGCCAATTCGCCAAGTGTTGTGGGTTCTATGAAAACAACTAAAAAGGAAACTGGAAATTCGTATCTAAATAAGTTGATCAAGATTCTAATAATACGTAAAGGTTTAATGTGCATTTTTTATGGAATAGCAGGCAACCGAGCAGACAATTCGCCTGATGGTAAGCGATAACCGCCGCCCATGGACACCCGCAACACCAGAGGCGTCACAAGTGCGTTGCCCGCCTTTGGGAGATGGGGGGGAGGGATGGTATCCTCACTTACTCGGTGAAACACAACGCAAGCACTGCTTCATACCGGTTTTCTGTGAGGCCGTGGTATCACTCCGGTTGAGCCGGCCCATTCATGCCGAAGCGTGGCTCTCCCACGGTAAACCATTTTTAAGGATCCGGTACACCATTAGGTAATGAGACCGACGGTCCCATAGGCAGTTATATATTATATAGCAGTATAAATTTTGTGATAGTTTTTATACTATAGTATAAAGAAACCGTAAACTTACCTAAGGTTTACATTCCAAAATAGTGACAAAAGTGTAGTGTATGATAATCTTCTTGAAGACTGTTCAGGTGTTTAGTAGGTCCACAAGACTGTGTAGTATCTCTGGGATAAATTTACACAAACTTTGCTCTCATGCCGTCTTATCAATTCTGAAACTTTAGGATAGTCAAACACAAAACGCTTAAACTATGTTAAGAAATATTCACACAGTATGGTTTAAAACTCTGAAGAAACTGTCGCTTTACTTAGTTTTAATAACATAAGCAGGAACTGTATGCTCAGAGACACTTAGTTGTTCACACATTGTTCTAGAACTTTAAAATGGCCCGTCCTAGTCCCTGGGTTTATAAAATAGATAATTCACAAGAATAGACACAATCAATAGAATATTTATATTTACACAAGCAAAGTTCGAGACACACAGCTCTCCGTCTGCTGTGTGCTAGTAAACAGTTACCTGTCTTAAAAATCATGTTTTTTTTTCTCCTATGGCCTTGCTAGTAAATATATACCTCGTATATGGTCGTCAATCTAAATTAACCGGAGCCCGTGTAGCTCTGGTGAGAAAGCTTTACATATTGTGCAAAGGAAATTTAATTAATCACTATAATCTGAATATATTCACCGATCTATGACAATATTAGGTATATCTCCAGAAACGGGAATCACGCTTGACTTATATTACCTATGTACCTACCTACATACATTGTCGAAAACATTATATGTCATGAAGATAAATAAATACAAAATATATATGGTATACGCTTATATATCGACGTATAAGTAACGTAATGGAAAACGATAATCCCAATTTAGAGAGTTTGCGGAGACCAAAAACAGACAATAATTATTATTGTCTGTTTTTGGTCTCTGGTATAACGAATTTCTTAGTTATAATTTCTACTAGAAAATGATCCACCAGGCTGGACTAAGGTAAATAATGACTATATAATGGCCAAAAGGGAAGCTTAGTGCGAACTGACACTATGAGCGTAGTCTCTCCTCCTTTCGCCATATAGGTACTGTAATTTTCTACAACTGCCTAAAATTCGGTCAAATGCGCTAACTGCAGATGTTAGGTAAGATAAAAACTTGCCTTAATCAGAACCATACCAAATGTACTAAGCAATCTGATCATCAGATGAGCCGATCATGTACAATAAAGATATTATAAGGAATATAGTTATTATAAGCAAAGAATTGAGGAAAATGGCTGATAGTGGCTGGATACGGACTGCCCAAGACCAAGACAGTTGGCAGTCTTTGTTCAGCAATATACCGCAATAGGCTGAAGAAGAAGAAGGAATAGACTTTTTGGGGTTCACCTGTTTCTATTTATCCAATTATTTTTTCTATATATATCTTAAGTTCCAAATAGATGTCTATCTCACAATATAATAACAACGTCTCGAAGAGCGCCTAGGAGAGAATAAAATTGCAAGAATTATTAATTACAACCTCACCTACCTTGAATATACACACATCAAAAGTGTCTAGGGATCAAGCATTTTTATGCGGATTTCTTGAGATTGAGATGTGGCTTTGGCCCTGGCCTGCTCAGTCGCCAGACTTGAACCCGATTGAGCATGCATGGGATATGCTACAGAGAAGAGCTCTGCCGAATATGGAGGGTATCCAGTCGCAAGAAGACCTTTGTTTGTTGTTGCAACGAACATGGGCGGCCATTCCACAGCGTGTTTGGATGAACTCATTTTGAGTATGCCAAACCGATGTTCTTGTGTTGTTAGTGTTCGCGGTAGAAACACGGATTATTAATTGTTTAAGTTACCTAATAAAATTTTAAAGAAAACTGTTATTTCAGTCTTTTTTTAGAACTTTAATGTTAGTGGTTCAAATGTCAAAAATCCCTTTATTAGGAAAATGGCAAATTTCTTTATTAATGCAAATGTGACTTGGTTTATCGTTACTGTGACAAACGAAAACACTTTATTTGATGAATCCTTAAAGAAAATTTTAATTAATATCAATCAGGAGAAAAGTTATTGCAAAAATATATGTTGATCCCTAGACACATATGTTGATCCCTAGACACTTTTGATGTGTGTAGTAAACTATTTGTGAACTAAGAATGATATACAATCATTTGAGGTCGGCCTTAAAATAACAGTTTTATCCAAAGGTTTAAATAAAGCAAGCACTTTGTAGGTTAGTGGATAAAAGTTGTTGTAACAATGGTAAAACTATGCTTCTAGCTCTACCGGAGTCCAAGGCCTAAAACTTCTTTTAAACAAAACCTAAAATCATCACGTTGAACAGAGGTTTGTCCTAAAGTTAAAATTAATGGTTAAACCGTCCTCATGATAATAACTTTTTTTTATGTATGGCCTTCACAAAATTACGCTTCTCTGCCTGATGGAAAGCATAAGCAAGAGTGGTGGTCACTCATTGCTCGTGCAAACAATGTAGCATGGTGATCCACACTATGGCGGCCTAGGAATGCTTCTGCATCATTAGGCCTCCGGTCTCGCACACACCAAAGAAACACGACAGAACACAACAACTTTATCGCTTTTAAATATAAAATACCTGGATGACCGAGCTTAGCTTTTTAAATTTTTGGCTTTGGTAAATTTTCTAAAAATAAATCGCCCCCAAAACCCCCTGCATACTAGATTCCATAAAAATCATTGAGGCCGTTTCCGAGATTCAGATAATATATAATGTATTGTATATACAAGAATTGCTCGTTTAAAGGTATTAGATATGAAATTCGTAGAAGTACCTTTGTTATTATTTAAGAATTATTTTTTATCATTACTCATTTGAAAATCTTGTTTGAAAAAAAGATAAATAAACTCTTTTTCAAAGAATGTTCTTTTTCAGTTCGAAATGTACCTATTTTTATTGTAAATAGAACCCATCCTTAATATTCGTTTAAAGACTCCGCTATAAATTTCAAAAGCATAATAAAAACAAATTTGTGAAAGAAAGTTATGAAGAAATTCCGTAAGTCAATCTAATATTCCAGACATATCATTAGGCTTTCGAAAAATGTAAGATTATAGTACCATTCTCAGTAATACGATTATTTCTCAGTGTTTAAACGTATTATTTATCTACCTCTACTTTTGTAAAAAATATTCAACAACATCAGGAATACGTTTTTACCACGGCTTTTTAAGGAATAAAATAAAATACTTATAGCGCAACTGACGTATGTTGCGCACTCTACCGTTTTCTTAAATAAATAAAATTGTCACTTTGTAATTTCAAATTAATAGCTCTTCTTGAAATGCATATGAAAGTACATACGGTACTAAAATAAATTAAATTAAAAAGTTTTTTAAAAACAAGCTTTTACTGGAATGCCTCGAGACGAATCAAACGAGTCCAGACTCGATGATGTTGCGACGTTTCTTTACAGAGCTCCTATGACCACCATCCAGCTCCCGCATCAGATCAGCTCCATGTCATTATATTATTGTATTGTCACGCTGTACCTATACAAATGCTTGCGAAATTTCAGCAAAATCGGTTGAAGACATCTGCTTCAAAATTGAGTTACTAGATTCCACCCGAACATACAAGCATACATACATACATTGCAAGTTAATAAAAATCTTGTAAAATAAACTAAGTTACTATAGGGCACAGCTAGTAATAAAAATAAAAATATTGCTTTTTTAATACGAGAAGTGTGATTTACATAATTTTTTTGTTTGAAATTTGTATTTAACAACACACCAGTTATTAAACTGGTTTGTTATCTTCCCACATAAGTTATTCAAAGCTGAATGAAGTTCCCTGCTTTTACAAACCGACTATGAAGAGACGTTTTGAATACATGACAATATGCATCCACCAGTGGTTCTAAAAGTTTTAGTGACGGAGGACTCTTTAGTCAATTTTGACTGAGCCTAGAACCCTCAAATATTGGACGTTGAAGACCTAATAAGGGGTAAGGTAGGCGCATTAACAAACGAAATTTAAAATGATCAATAAATTTATTCATGGTATCACTAGCCCATCGTCTCTGAAATTACCTAACCTTCATCCATTCTACTAATATTATAAACGCGAAAGTTTGTAAGTATTGATGGATGGATGTTTGACACTCTTTCTCGCAAAAACTACTGAACCTATTTGGATGAAACTTTACAGTAATATAGCTAATACATCAGAATAACACATAGGCTACTATTTGCCGCGATAACCGACATACACGCGGGCGGAGCCGCGGGCAACAACTAGTAAAATATAAAACCATTAATGATATCCTACTAATATTATAAATGCGAGAGTTTGTGAGGATCTTTGTCACTCTTTCACGCAAAAACTACTTAATGGATTGAGATTAAACTTTACAGTTATAAATCTTATACATCAGACTTTGATAACTAACCTACATACATGCGGGCGGAGCTGCAAGCAAAAGCTAATTCTAATCAATACCGCTTTCAAAAGTTCTGATTCGAATACTTTATGTGACATGTTCTCGCCATATTTCACTAAGGAAAAATTATGGTGGATGTATTTCTAAGCAACAGCTTCTGCATAAAAGACAAAGCCAGTTTCATAAAAGCTCTGTTATTTTATACACCACGATTTGAACGGGGTTGATAATTACAACTGTAAATCTCAAAATGAATACGAATATTCATTCCTTTTTCACTTAATCAGTAAATTTTAAATATACTTTATTGCGCTTTTCGCGTGATAGATGAATTCCACAAATTTGTACTATAGTGGTTACATTTCCCATTATTCCCTAGTAATGTGTAAAACACGAAAAAAAAAACCTCTTGTACTTCACTTAACCTCAGATATTTGAATGAAACTTTGAAAATACTTGCATCGCAATCGCAATTTGTAAATTACAGCTTTTGTAGTTTGACTGCAACAGACATTTCACTTTGCGAGCATAGTCATTAGAGAACAAAGGCTGTCGACCACTCTTTTCTAATTATATTGTCTAGCATAATTATATCCTATGAACCGTGTAATTGTCTGTATACAAATTTCTAAAAACAACGGCCAGTGCAACTTCTAAGTCTCGAACATAATTACCGGTATTATTGAGCCCATCGCGGTCTATGGTTGTTTTATTGAGGTATAGCATTTATAGCTTTGTCCTTTTTACATTATTTTTAGGGACATCCTACTTCCTACTAATCACACTAATATATAAAGGCGAAAGTTTGTGAGTGTGTATGTTTGTTACTCTTTCACCCAAAAACTACTGAATGATGCTGAATAACTAATGGTGAAATTGTTTATCCCTTAATTATGACTTAAACTTTTACTTACAGAATTGTTTTTTAGAATAATGGCGTCCTCTTCGGCACCTTTTACAACTTACATGCAATACTAGCGGCCGCTCGCGACTTTGTACGCGTGGAGTAGTTATTTGCACATTTTTTATACTAAAATACCATTTAAAATGCTTCTGCCATAATTACTTTTACTTTAATAACACAGGACTTTCATACAAACTTCCAACCCCCGTTTTACCCCCTTAGGGGCGGAGTTTCGTAAAATCCTTTCGTAGCGGATGTCTACATTATATAAGGAACCTACCTGCCAAATTTCAAGTTTGTAGGTGTTATAGTTTCTGAGATTTCGTGATTAATAAGTGAGTGGTATTTCGCTTTTATGTATATAGATTTCATTAAAAACCGTTGAGTGGTTAATATGCGTAGTTAATTAAAATTTGGGAAATATTTGTAGTTTTTTGATGACGTCGTTCCTGAAAACTAGCAATTTAGCCTCAAAAGCGCAAATTATATATATCATGACGATAATTGGTTTATTGGTACTTATGCACCTGGATGACTGAATTATTTTTATAAAAATGAATACTAGCTAGATCGATTTATCGCCCCCGAAATCCCTGCATAATCATGAAAATCGTTGAAGCCGTTTGCGAGATTATAAATTATATATACGAGTATATACGAGAGCTCGTTTAAAGCTATTAGATATACAATTTATTTTTATTATATTGCAGTAATTATCACATTTGACTCAGACATAATCAGTATATACATATATGTTCTTACCTATCCATGTATGTAGTCAGAACACAAAAGTCAAACAAACGTTTAAACTTATTAGAACAGATTGTATTTACCTTTGGTATATACAAGTAGCTTTGCCCTCATTCACCTACATCTATCACTGAAATAAAATATAGCCTATATTTCTTCTGTACAAAAACGCTTTCTAACATTAATACAATTTTAAAATCAGTTTGTTAGTTTCAAGGTTTATTGGCTATAAAAAAACTAATCATTATTCTTTATAATAGTTGTATACACAGTAATAAAACCTTGTATTCAATCGGTACATACGCAGTTGCATAAATTCCATACTAACACGATTTCTTTTTAAACTTTCATGAATCTGTCAGTGCTCCGACATGTCGAAGTAGGTCGCATTTCAATTGTATTAGATTGCAATTTTTTAATACTAACAGTAAATTTCAATCATAAGAGACACTAGCTTTGCACCGCGGTGTTGCCCCCGATTGTTGTACCTTGCGGGGCACACCACGGGGCTCAGCTAGTATACACACCTATATGATAATCCTACTACTTAAATACCATTTGAAATCCTTCTGCCATAATTATTTTAACTTTAATAACATTGGACTTTCATACAAACTACCATCCCCCGTTTTATCCCCAGAATGGGGTGCTTTTCAAAAGATACATTATTAGTACATCTCCACACAATCTATAGAGCATACATTTCAAATTTCAAGTCTCTTACTTCAAAAACATAGGACTTTCATACAAACTTCCAACCCCCGTTTTACCCCCTTCGGGGTGGAGTTTCGTTAAATCCGTTTTTAGCGGATGTCTACACCCTATAAGGAACCTACCTTCTAAATTTCAAGTTTGTAGGTGTTATAGTTTCTGAGATTTCGTGATTAATAAGTGAGTGGTATTTTATTATTATTATTACCAACCTTTTGGTCCGACTCGGGAATCGAGACCCAAGACCTCATGATCAGCAGTCGCACACGCCAACCGCGAGACCAACGAGGCAGTCAAATGTATGGATGGATGGAGTTTTGTTACTCTTTCACGCAAAAACTACTGTACGGATTTGGATGAAACTTTACAGTAATATATATATAGCTTATACATCAGAATAACACATACTATTTGCAGCGATAACCGACATACACGCGAGCGGAGCCGCAGGCAACAACTAGTTTTAAATAAATTCCTAATTGAATCTTCACATTGTTATACATGAACGCTCTTCTAGATAACTGTGCAAATTGTGTAGCTGCATATTTTTTTTTTGTAATTCAGTGTTTAGAATGTTATTCCTGAAAAGAAAAATGAGCTTATTGGATCACTTGGAAGTGGTTTTCACCAAACGCGTGGACGTATCAAGTTTAAATTAATGTAATGCTTTGGTTTTATAAGTCAACGCAATCAAAAGATACGTCCCATTTTTCGGTGAACATTTATTTTATTTCATTTAACATTTCTCATTCAAATAAATATCTATAAATAACTCTCGTTCTAATTTCATAAAACTTATCGAGATGCCGCAAAGTAATGGAAGTCTGTATTTGATTTTCCAATAAAAAAATTATATTTAAGTCGGCAAGTTGACTCTTATCTAGCTAATAACAAGGGTGATCTTAGTGCTCAATGCAGACTTAAATTGCTTAGATTTTATATTAATGCAGGTTCTATACTAGCTCGTTTTTCAATGAACTCTTTACCTAGTTGTATATTTTTGACTGCTGAAGTGCTATTCCTTTTAAGTTTGTCAGTAAGTTTTTAGTAATACGTATATTTAGCAGCTCTCTGGTAACAATAATACTGGCTTCTATTGTAATTTCCACCTCCAATTTATGTTGTTGAATTTAAATCTCCGAAGTTGTCGTTTCAAAACTAAAGCCTGTTACAGACGTAGCTATATATATTATAGCAAGACATATTACGATGTATTTTACTAGATTTTGCAGGCAACTTCGCTTGCGTATATTTCGAATATCGCGGTTATCATTTATTCGGTTTAATATATGGCCTATGACACTCAAAAGTATAGATGCTTTTATATCGGTACAAGAATTTTCAAAATAGGTTCAGTAGATCCAGAGATAACCCTCTATATCCTCAGAAACCTCCTCTTTGTAATATTAGCATAGATACACTTGCGGCGACGATCGCAGAAATAATGAGGGTAAAAATATAAATTTTATAATTAAACTGCCTGTGATGATATACTATAATGTTAATATATAGCACTGTATATTGCATTACTCGGTATTTTTTTATTAATAATTTATCTAAAAATGAATCTTAGCTAGATCTATTTATCGCCCTCGAAACCTCCTACATACTTTTCATGAAAATCGTTGGAGCCGTTTCCGATATTCAGATTATATACATACACTCATTTGCAAAAAAAACGGGCGGTTTCGATTTTCTTCCTGGCTGAAAAAAATAAAATACCAAAAAGGTTTTAATCATTTGAACATGTTACTGGCCAGTTATAAAAGTGCCATAATGTTTATAAGAGTACATTCCAAATTCAAATTTTTGACTGAGCCTGGTTTTCAAAGAAAACAACTTTTAACTACATTTTGTGGTGCGAATTCCCTATGGTTAATATCGACTCTAATTAACTTTTTGTCATTTTTTATTAAATTATCTGATGTCCTTGACATTTAAAAGTATTGTTGTTGCTGTTTAGCAATCTCTAAAATGGTAGATAAAGTGATAAAAGCGAGCAAAATTATTGCGCTGCTTGAAGAAGGTTGCAGCCAATGCTTCGTGGCTCAGAGGCTAAATGTGAGTCGGTCAACAGTTCAAAGGACCTGGCAGCGCTATCAAGAGACCGGTTTCGTCAAGAGAAGGTCTGGTTCTGGCAGAAAGACATGTACCGAACCACGGGATGATCGTTTTCTAGTTAGTCAAGCGTTGAGAAATCGCAAATCTTCTCATGTGAGAAGTAAGAAATGTGCAAATTAGTCTATGGACGGTCAGGAGGAGGCTTTTTGCTGCTAATATACACAGTCATCGCCCGGCACGCGGCCCTAAATTACTCCGTGGGCATCGAGTTGCCAGGCTTAGCTTCGCTCGAAATTGTGTGTCATGGACTCATGAAGACTGGGATAGGGTATTGTTCTCCAATGAAGCCAGGATATCTCTGCATGGTGAAGACCGACGTCGTCGAGTGCTACGTAGACGAGGAGAACGCTTTGCAGAGGCATGTTTTGAAGAAATCACACCTTATGGAGGGGGCTCTGTTATGTTTTTGGCAGGAATAAATTCTATGGATCGTACGGAGTTAGTCTTCATCGAAAACGGTACACTGACTGGACACCGATACATAACGAAAGTTCTAATTCCTTATGCACAACACGCTTTAACCGCTCTTGGCGAAAACTCAATTTTTATGGACGACAACGCTCGCGCCCACCGGTCTGGCGATGTGGAAGCGTATATGCTAGAAGTCGGAATTCGTCGTTTGGACTGGCCAGCTAGAAGTCCGGACCTCAATCCCATAGAGCATGTCTGGGACGTTCTGAAGCGACGAGTGAGATCAGTGCAGCCGGCTCCGCAGACCATCAGAGAGCTAAAGAATGTGATTACCGCGGAGTGGGAACGTATTCCCCAAGAAACCATAAAAGATATACTCGCTAGCATGCCCAGACGAATGCAAGCCGTGATTTCAGCAAGAGGGGGTCACACTCAATACTAAACTTTTATCTGCTTTTAATGTATTCAAGAAAAAGAGTTTATATGTACAAGAATCGCTAGCAAAAGGTAAGGCAAAGGTTAGATGTAGCACTGTATATTTATATACGAGTTGTCGCCCGCCACTTCGCCCGCGTGTATGTCGGTTATCGCGACAAATAGTAGCCTATGTGTTATTCTGATGTATAAGCTATATTACTGTAAAGTTTGATCCAAATCCATTCAGTAGTTTTTGCGTGAAAGAGTAACAAACATCCATCCATCCATACTTACAAACTTTCGCGTTTGTAATATTAGTAGGATTAGTGGGATATTAAAGCTACGTCTGTGACAGGATTTATAAGTCTTACCATCCACCTAGCACCTATCGTCCTACTTTATAGCTGATTCCGTTTCTAACACTTGATGCTATGTCGCTTCGTGAATCTAACTAGTTCATAGCACACTACTTACATTTTGATTTGCAGGATATATTGTCTTTTATTTATACAGCGCGTGAAAATTTTGTGCTCAATACAAAGTCATGTTTAGATAATCGGGAAATCAATAATTTATAAAATATTACTTCACTAGGCTTTTTAATACTGTATTGCGTATTGTACGCAGTTGCATGTAAACACAATTTTATCAAATATTCAACTGCGCAACCGTTGCATAATGATTGTATACTAGTTGTTGCCCGCGGCTCCGCACGCGTGTTTGTCGGTTATCGCGGCAAATAGTAGCCTATGTGTTATTCTGATGTATAAGCTATATTACTGTAAAGTTTCATCCAAATCCGTTCAGTAGTTGTTGCGTGAAAGAGTAACAAACATCCATACATACTTACAAACTTTCGCGTTTATAATATTAGGAGGATGTGATTCTATTCAATAATGTTCAATATCGCACATTGTTGTGACACTACGAGTAGATAATACTAACACAATGTAGAGACAGGTTTCAATATTTAGGTTATATGACAACTTTATTTAGCACTAGCTGACCCGGTGAACTTCGTACCGCCATATTTACATATCCGTCTCAGCTTCCCACAGGCAGTGTACAGTCGCAGACAAAAAAAACCTTTTCCCGTTATCTTTTTTTTTTCGAACAAAAAAAGAATGAATTAAATCGGACTATGTGTTATTGAATTACAACTAAGTACATATTTTGACTTTCATCCCCTCTCTCCAGGAAACCATGCTGAATTTCGGGATAAAAAGTATCCTATGTCCTACCTCGTAGTATGAACTCAAATCATGCCAAGTTTCATTTGAATCCGTTCAGTAGTTTCGGCGAAATGCGCGGCCAAGATATAGACAGACAGACAGACAAAAATGAAAAAAATTACAGTTGTGGCTTCAGTATCGATTATAGAGAGCCTTCCAAAAAAATATTTCAAAATATCTTTAATGTACAGAATTGGACCTGTTACATTTTTATTATAAGTATAGATAGATTCTAGAGGCTCTTTATGAATGCAGATTATGTGAGTAGAAGGCATTAAGAGCATGCATACATTATGAGAATGAGGGCATTATAAAGGCAAACATGCTCCGACGAAGACATTTTATAAATGCATTTGTTATGGAAATGATGGTACTAGATAATGTAGACTTTATTGGAAAAGCACATATTAGGCACTAGCTGACCCGGCGAACTTCGTACCGCCATATTTACATATCTGTCTCAGCTTCCCACGGGCAGTGTACAGTCGCGGACAAAAAAAACACTTTGCCCGTTAGCTTTTATTTTTTCTTTCTAGCAAAAAAAGAATGAGTGAAATCGGACTATGTGTTATTAAATTACAACTAAGTACATATTTTGACTTTCATCCCCTCTCTCCAGGCAACCGTGCTGAATTTCGGGATAAAAAGTATCCTATGTCCTACCTCGTAGTATGAACTCAAATCATGCCAAGTTTCATTGGAATCCGTTTAGTAGTTTCGGCGTGATGCGCGGCCAAGATACAGACAGACAGACAGACAGACGGACAGACAGACAGACAGACAGACAGACGGACAGACAGACAGACAGACAGACAGACGGACAGACAGACAGACAGACAAAAATGAAAAAAATTACAGTTGTGGCTTCAGTATCGATTATAGAGAGCCCTCCAAAAAAAAATGTCAAAATATCTTTAATGTACAGAATTGGACCTGTAAGTATAGATTGTTGACACTTGGTTTTTTAATTATTTTGGTTTGAGTTTTATAAGGTGACTATATGTTTAGACTTAGTCGTTTAAAATTAAATAGCAATCACATATTGGCAAGCGAAATATGATTTATATATTTACTTTATGTTTCAAATGATTATGGGAGAGTGATTCTTCGATACAAACAGCGCGACCAGAGTGGTACCACAGGCTCATGAAATAGCTCATTTTAAAAAAATTAAAATTGTATTAAGATGTGATTACTTATGTCTTACTTATGAGCAAGCGAACACATTGAACTATGCATAAGCGTCTGTGTTTCGTTTACTTTAAAATTACGTAGAACTTTTGGGCCCGAACCTTTGAATTTTTTCAATGATAACAATATAATATGAAATCATAAGTAGCGGATCTAAATACCATGTAATATGTTATATTGTTTTAATGACTTCGCAGCTGGTAAAAATTGTCTGATCCTAGTACATTTGTAAATATGAGGGCACGGTCGTGCCCCCGCCAAGACGAGCCAAGCAAAGCGCAAGGGCACTACCTACCTTTTCTCTAACTGTTTCGTCGTTTTTTTTAACCCTCATAACTTTGGTTCCCGATATACCAGATTGTCCAAATTCTCAGGATATGATGTTATTAATAGACTAATGAAATATACAAAGTTTCAATTGCATAGCTCTGATACTTTAGATTTTATTGATACCTAAAAAACACCGATTTCGTCACTGACACACCGATGATCATCAAAACTGTTAGGGTACTTCCTGAAGTGCTAGAAAGCTAAAATTTTATGTAAACTAAGTTTAGTATACAAACAACAACAAAAATCCTAAACCTATTACTTTTGCCCCCGAACCCCCAAATTTGGGGGGTGGAAGTTTTTATGAGACTTTCACAAATGTTTATGCTAGAGGTTTTATTTTTATACACGGTCTTTTTCGAAAGAAGAAAGAAGATGTACAAAAAAGAATGCAAATGAAATGCAGCCCAAAAAAAGAAAAAAAACTGCCTTAAGCAACTTACAAAAAGAAATGAAATCCCACCAAAAAAAATTTCATGTAAAATGTTGCCAAGACGACTGCATATGGCTAATCCTGTGAAAAGATATCAGATCTCATGTAGAGCCAAGGTTCTGAATCTACACGCCCTAACTCTACCAACCCTAACTTAATAAACTCTAACATCTCAGTAAAAATGTATGGCTTGGCTGTTTCGTCACTTCAGAAACTAAATATTCGTATAACACATTACTTCAGAAACTCCCTTACTCTACTTAGTGACGGTATGGTAGCAAAACGGCGAAGGCATACATTTTTACTGAGATGTAGAATTTATGAAGATAGGGTTGGTAGAGTTAGGGCGTGTAGATTCAGAACCTTGGCTCTACATGAGATCTGATATCTTTTCACAGGGTAAGCCATATGCAGTCGTCTTGGTAACATTTTACATGAAAATGTTTTTGGTGGGATAACTCATGCTGCTAGGCACTTCTAGTCCATATTCTTAATATTCGTGATTAATAATAGACTTACGTACTGCAAATTGGCTTCTTGCGCAAGCTGCAGGGATTAAAATGCGATGGGGACCTCATTAATACCAGAAAATGCTAGAGAGTAATTGGTCCCTTATTTTATAAGCGTCTTACTTGTACCGGTGCTGAGTGGCCGTCGTAATAAATAAAGAAAATAGACTAAAAGCGTAAATTCTCTATGTAATTATACTTATTTCTTAATTTCAGCGGTGAATTTGAAATTAAAATAATTACATTTGCTCTCAAACTCGAAATTGAGTAGGTTTACTAACATAACTTTACATTTATTTAGTAGTATTAATAAAATTTGTGTAGTGTTTTTTCTTTTGCAAAGACAACTCCCGCGTTAGGAATATACATCATCCTGTGTTGCGGGGGACTTTACAAACATACATGAAACGGACACAAAGAACATCCAGACTCAAGACAACAATTCGTGGATCACACAAAGTGTTGTCCCGTGTAGGATTTGAACCCACAACACTTGGCGCAGTAGAGCACCTTTATTTACCATTTTTTACATCACATATATGATAAATTCTGAAATTGTAACATAATAACACACCCTTAGTTAAATAACAACATTGTAAACCTCTACATTAGCTTAGCATTGTCACATTACTAGTGGGTACTTCTTATTAAAGTATAATTACTTACCGGTTAATGGTGGTAATTCTGTGGTTGTCATCACTAAACTAAAATTCACTAAAATGACTGATTTACTCTATAGAGAATTAATCAACGGGAGGACCCTAGGACAAACGCTGAATAAATTACACACAAACACAAAATAAACGTCATCACAATTCTTTTTTTCGGGCGGGAATCGAAACTCACGACTTGTAATTCCGCAGTCAGGACCACTAACTACTGAATTCACAGGGCTGTTAAATATGTAGTTTATTGCTGGCGAAAGAAACGCTTTGTTCCACATTTTTTTACCATATCAGTAGTAAATAGAACTCGACACATTTGGTACGAAGAGGGTCTACCTTACCCCACAGGAACATAAGAATATTTACCTACTAAAAACATATATTAGAACAATATTTAGTCAGCAATTTGGTATCACACAACGTAAATAAATGACTCGGTTAAATAAAGAATATGTTTAGTTTAAAAAAAAAACATCTTTTGCTACACATAAAATACAATTCTTCTAAACTCTATCTCTCCTAAAAGTAGTAAAAAATAAAAAATCATGATAACCAAAATTGAAACCTAGCCCTCCAGGTATGACCTTCTAAAAAAAAAGTAAAAACTATAACCCAACTACGACAAAAAACGACGGCGAAAAAGTATGAAACAAGTTTCAAAAGCCGTAATCACGCGTTGTTAAAGTGTTATGGACTATGGTACATTAAACTACATGGACTACGGCTTTTGAAACTTGTTTCATGCTTTTTCAGCGTCGTTTTTTGTCGTAGTTGGGTTTTAGTTTTTACTTTTTTTTATGTACTTAATTACTATCAATCAACTGCAAGTGAAAGACACGTAGTTTGACCAAATGTAACTGATATGTGACATCAAAAGAAGGTTACAAATAACGTATGCTTTGTGAACTCAATCGATTCATCGCATTGAATCGGGGTCAGCCTGATCTCCTAACTGTCATCGTGCGTTATGTGGGTTTAACAGTAGACATTATTTGGTTTCTTAACAGTGATTGTTCTAAGTCATATTTTTATACTTGTCGTCGCAAAATATGGCGACCGATGAATAGTACTTACATGAAAAAACCTATTTAATATTACAATCTAGTAACCGTCAGGTCGATTTTCTTGCAGAATGTGTTACAAATTTTTACAGACCGTTTGTACTATGCTAACACGCGAGATAGAGTCCATAGACCATAGTCCATAGAATTATAATAACAATTTCCATAGTCTTTTGTTTAAATTAATAATACGTATTCTTTACAGAGCTACCTCGATACAAACACTCTTGACATGACAAAGGCCGACCATCGACACCTGGTCCTTCAGATTGCCCTCAAATGCGCAGATATTTCCAATCCCTGCAGACCGTGGGAAATAAGCCGAAAATGGAGTCTTAAAGTTTGTGAAGAGTTCTTCCGACAAGGAGATTACGAGAGGAAACTTAACCTGCCGGTCACAGCACTTTGTGATAGACACACCACCTCGATCCCAAAGATTCAGACTGGTTAGTTCAAATCTACATGCAAAATTTAACTAATGTGTACAATCATCTGATCTCTTAATATGTACCTTATTCTTTTCCAGGATTTTTTAAATTCGTAGTCACCCCACTCATCAAAGAGTGGGACCGGTTCTTAAAGAACGATCTATCATCTCAAATGCTAAGTAACCTACTGTATAATCAAAACAAATGGGATACACTCGTCGCGGAGGAGTTAGCCGAAGAAACGGTTACTGAAATTTCTGACGCTGATATGGTGGACGATGATTTAGATACCTGTTCTGGTACTAATATTTCAGATAGCTCCGAGCTACTTTTACCTCCTCGCCGAAGTTCACTAAATCCTGCTAAGCCAGGAGCGCTTAAAGAGCAATTGAGACGTTTCTCTGTCCCACTTAACGTATTCCAAGACTCGAAATTTAAAACGCGAGGCGACAAGACTCGTGCATCCTCAATAGTAGATCCTCAGAAAGCTGAAATTGTCAGCGCTGCAGGAAGCGAGCACTCGATACATTCGCAGCTTAGTGTACGCGGACATTGCGATCATACGCATGTAAAACCCGAAAAAGTTCTAAGTACGGAAAAATTATTACCAGATTCATCTATTGCTTCTATAACAACCACTGTTCAAGCTACGCGACTTAACACAGTCATAAGAGGCGGTGGAACTTGGAAGTTGGTGCGACAACAAACTTTCCCACCTTTAGAGCCTGCGAGGGATCATTATCGTGTTTCACGTTCACTTCACACCAGCAACGAAGATGCTATTTCTCGTCTTAAAACGGAGTTGCCTAAATTTGACCTCACTGCATACCGACAAGAGGGGAAATTTTGCAATTTATTTACTACTCGTAGATTAGATACTGATAAGACTGATAAAAGTGCCGAAGTTTCACAAAGTAATGTAGAACTACAGGAACCATCACTTAGTAAACATAAAGAATATGAACCAAAAAGAAAAGAATCTACAGCAGTAGGCAGTCAACTAAGGGATAACCTGACGTCAGTCCAATTAGGAGGACTCGACTCTGATCACCTGTTGCGTCGTAGGAAGTCTATGCCTACCGATGTAATCTCATTTGGTAAGTGAAGTTATGTTAAAAAAAATAAGTTCGTTATTTTTAGATATTTTTATTAAATGCAAATTAATGTATATCGTTTTTATTTACAGCTCCAAGAGATAAGATAGTTCGAGAAGTAACAGCAGCGTTACCACAGTTCCTGCGGCGCACAGTATCAGGAAAAGAGTCTTGGCAACGTCGTCGGGGCTCCGCTCCTTCGCCTATAGCACCATCCGAATTGCGTGGTTTGGCTTCCTTGGGCTCACTGCGCCATAGTGTCAATGGGGGACGACGAAAACCGAACCCGGTTGTAACTTGTCAACAATGGCTGGCTAAAGCTAATTACAGCGTTCAAGAGGGAACGTTCAAGAATTTACATCGCCGAAGTTCACTTCCTGTTGAGGTGATGACAGGTGCTTAATGGCTTAGCGGCTTTTTTATTCCTTTTTTGCATGTCCGTACACACTTTAGTAGTGCGCGACGCCATGTTTAATATTATTTAAATGCACTTTGTTTTATAGGTACCACATATGAGAACCAAGTTTTATCGCTATCAATTTATCTTTCTTTGCCTTTGTTTAATAATGTGCTAGAATATCCATAAATGTTAACGGCTTGTTAGAAAGATGACTTTATGACAAGAATTTTCATTCGACATGTTGTTGTCATATACGTTCATCACTTGCACAGTGCCATGTTAAATCAGATTTTTACCTTCCTCTGGGCTAATTAAAGTTTAAATAATCTCACTTTAATACGGATCGCGTATGACTGCACTTATGGTGTAGTGATTTATGGCTCCCACACCTAACTGCGATGCGATGCGTCGTGAAGTTTTTGCAGTGCATTCGTGCGAGCTCGCAGATATTTGCGATGCGTTGCGAATTCGCGGTTATGGGCGCGTTACACAAAACTGCGAATTCGCAACGCATCGTATATATCTGCGAGCTCGCACGTTCTTGCGAGTTCGCACCGCAAGAACGTCCGATGTAATTTGCATCGTGCATTCGTGCGATGTTACGTCACACTTGTTGACAACATTTTTGGTCCACTCTGAGACTTTACTAAGTGGCACTACTTTCTTTCTTTCTTTTTTTTTCTTTACTTTACCTTTACTACATAATGTTGTGTGTTAGATGTCCTAAACATGTATTATTATTTTATACATATGTAGTGTAAAGTTACCTAACTAGGTAAATAAACGCTACGCATAATTTGCAGGATCTGAGATGTTATTTTATTTTGTTTCAAATACTGAAGCAAACTTTTTTTTTCTTTTAAAACATTTACAAAACTATTTTCTTATTTATTTGTATCCATAAATCATATAATATATTATTTTTATTTATTATATTTTTCATCATCCATTTCATACAAAAATCTCATTAGGACATCTGTTTGTGGTCGAAAGTATGGTCACATGAACCAACGCTTTGCCGCACGAATTCGTGCGGCATCGCATCGCATCGTAATGTTGTGTGGGCGCCCTTAGTGTGAGAGTCCTTAGGCGGTCGCCACGCTGTATCCCAAAGCGCTAAGCGCTGTGGGTTCAAACCCTACATGGAAGAACACTTTGTGTGATCCACAAGTATTTGATCTGAGTCTGGCTGTTCTTTGTGTCTGTTTCGTGTATGTTTATAAATTCCCATGTAATCCTGTCACAATAATATTATAAAGGTGAAAGTAAGTTTGTTTGTTACGCTTTCACGGGAAAACTACTTAACCGATCATCATGAAACTTTGTACCCATATTCTTGGAGGTATTAGAAGTAACATAGGATACATTTTCGCGGGCGAAAGCTAGCATAGGATATGATAGATAGAGGATAGGAACAGAAAAAAATAACAATTATTTTACTCTAAGTCTTTAATTGTATTTTTTTCATTTTACAGGTTTATAACTTTCACGAAGTGTTCAAAATTAAACCTAAATAGTGTTTGGTTGAGCCTAAAGAGGCTCATAAAAATTTTGAACACGAAGATGTAGACCTAGTTGACGATGAACTATTGTTAGTGTTAGATCAAAACGTAAGTTTAGTTCGCGACGATCAAGATTATGACGCCGATGTCGATGATGATGATCAAGAAGACGATAATTTGAATCCAGATTTAGAACCTAAAAGAAAAGAGGAAAATATTCCTGTGCTTAAGGAAGAAAATCTACCTGGACCCAAGGAAGATCAGAAAAACCCTGTATATGAACTGGAAGATCCAGAAAACGATCCTGTTGACGATGAGATATCAGAAATTGACGAAGTGTTATTCTTCCAAAAATATGGGCATAATATAGGAATTGAAAATATGCGTACTTTGAATTTCGGCCCTATTCATGGCCTAGATACAGATGATGACGATGACGATGAAATTGAGATCGATGACGAGGATATTGACGTCGATGACGACGACGACGACTACATAGGCATTGGTAATGACGTTAACATTGGTATCGGCAATAACGCAATCATTGACAATGAAGTTATCATTGGCAACGGCAATAACGTTAACAATGGTAATAACGTTAACATTGACATAGGCAATAACGTAAACATTGACATAGGCGATGACGATGATACCGATACTGATATTACATCGTCAGAACTTGACGACTTGCCATCCATTAACATAAAACGCGCAAATTCTATCTAAGTTGCCGCTTAATTTTATTCATTTCTCATTTATTTCTAAGCTTAGATATATGTAGACCTAAATAATGCTTTTTCAACAAGCCAATGTCGTGTTCTACCCCCTGGTAGGTATTTATGTGATATTGTGGCACTTTAAGATCTTTTCTTATTATACAGTTATCCGATCAAGCCACCGATGAAGCATACAAACCCTCTCTACTCCCCCCGACTATCCTTCTAGTCAAATGAGTTGAACTTGAAAACATTAAGTTATTTTAAATAAAGATTTAAAACTTTGCAGTTTCTTAAGACGTTATTCTCTTGACTCGGCTCAAATACGCAATCGTAGAGTCCTACAGAAAGGTACCTACTACGGACATTCTGCGAATACGCTCAAGTGCGTTTCAGCACCAGAATTACACTTACTTTCGACATAATGTTGTCATTATGTCGAATTAATTATTATTGTAGACAAATTAAATGTGTTTTAAATGTACAATGTATCACTAATACATATACATGTAACAAAGAGAGACAACTGTCAATCAGTATTGTCAATGTCAATTGAGGCCAAATAGATTGGGAAAAGAACGGAATGAATGAATGGTTTTGAATGATTAACATTTACGGTTGACTGTTCTGGGTAACGGTGAAATTGAATCATATACCTATTTACTTTTTTATGTACACTGTAGGTAGGTAACACATTTTGAATTGAATGCGTTGTGTTGCCATTTTACGGCAACTGTCTTAATATATGTTTTTAACAACAGAGTACAAAATAGTGTCCGTTAACTAATTATGTTTTTTAAAATATTATTTTAGGGTTATATTTTGCCATATCATCTCATAGGTTAAACCGATCACAATTTATTTAAGTATTAACAAAATTTGTATTTAATTTATTAAAAATCATTATAAAAATCCAAAAAGGAACAAACCTTTATAGATATTCGAGTCTCAAGTAGTATTTTCAAATTTAAATAGTCATAGTATAAGTATGTACTTAATAAAAGATAAGACGATAAGGGTAGTCGCTCTTTTTGGGCGGGCCGGGCGTATATCTGAAGGGTGATGCATTGCAAATGTTCTACACGTAGTAGAACATTTTCAGTATTACAATGACAGCTTAGAACCGTTCTGTTGATCGCTGCACCAGTCTACTGTCATATATTTGTTCAGGAACTTTTTCAGATCATAAACTTAACTACATAAATATTATAGATAACATGCAAGTACACATTATACAAAACAATTTCTACCAATTAATTTTTCATTTAACGCCAAACAAAAAAGCGATAAAGTAAAAATGATCTTTTCCTTAAAGAAAATTTTGAGTCTTGTGGTGTCATGGGACACCAGATAGGAACGAAGTTCCTTATCAAAAATACAGATGGCGTTATGTGAAATTTTTCGTTCACGCACTTTAAAAACCACAAAATTGTCTTAACACCTTAATTTTAATTAAAATTATTTATAAAAATATATAAAAGTTCTATGCGAGGTATAAAGAAAATAACTATTCATTTATAAATTTTTTATTGATAAAAATAAAAAATAAAACTAAACTGGTCTTTTGTGCTGCCACCTAATAATCTCTACTGAAACAAGCTCTGTCTAGAGATACACCGTACTTGTAACATATAGCTCACAGATTACTACGCTATACTAAATTTTTAGTTCACGAAATAAATAAATAAACATTTTTGACATCTAACACACTACGCTATCCAGTCCCAAGCTAAGCAGAGCTTGTGTAGGGTGCTAACTGATATTTATACTTTTTTTTGTAACTACATACATACTTTACATAGAAAACATCCAAACTCCGAAAAAACAAATATTTGCAAATCACACAAACATTCGATCCGACCCGGGATTCGAACCCGAGACCTCAATCACATCATCATCAGCCTATCGCAGTCCACTGCTGGAAATAGGCCTTTCCAATTGCACGCCACTTAGTTCGATCCTTGGCTTCTCGCATTCAGCTCCTGCCAGCCGTCTTGCTCAAATCATCACTCCACTTGGCCTGTGGACGTCATACACTACGTTTGCCGAGACGCGGTCTCCACTCAAGAACCCGTTTACCCCAACGGTTATCGGTTCTACGGCAAATATGGCCAGCCCACTGCCACTTCAGCTT
Source organism: Diaphora mendica (assembly GCA_949125395.1). Taxonomy (NCBI): domain Eukaryota; kingdom Metazoa; phylum Arthropoda; class Insecta; order Lepidoptera; family Erebidae; genus Diaphora; species Diaphora mendica. The sequence goes on along the minus strand of OX421312.1, from coordinate 29,283,534 downwards.
GCTAATCCTGTGGGCTATGTCGATGATTCTGGTTCTCTGCCGGATCACCTCGTTTCTGATACGGTCCCTTAGAGAAACGCCGAGCATAGCCCTCTCCATAGCACGCTGAGCGACTTTGAACTTGTGAACCAGCCGTACCGTAAGTGTCCACGTTTCGGCTCCGTATGTCATTACGGGTAGAACGCACTCATTGAAGACATTCTTTAGGCATTGTGGGATCGACGATGAGAAGACCCTACGAAGCTTCCCAAACGCTGCCCACCCCAGCTAAATTCTCCTGTTCACCTCGTCCTCAAAGTTGTGTCTCCTGAACTGCAAAATCTGCCCGAGGTACACGTATTTTTTAAACCACTTCGAGAACGGCACCGTGTACCGCAACCGGTTCCGGTAGTACGTGTTCATGACCTTGGTCTTGTCCAAGTTCATCCGTAGGCCGATGCGTACAGAAGAGTCAGCCAGGTCGTTTAGCATCTGTTGTAGGTCCTGCAGCGTCTTAGCCATGATGACGATGTCGTCTGCAAATCGCAAGTGAGAGATGTATTCGCCATTGATGTTGATGCCGCGCCCTTTCCAGTGCAGCGTCTTGAAGAAGTCCTCCATTGCATTAGTGAACAATTTCGGGGATATAGCGTCACCTTGTCTCACTCCTTGATGCAATGGTATGGGTCTGGTATGCTGATTCTGTACTTGGACGGACATAGTGGCGGCTTCATAGAGACATCTCAACACTTGGATGTATCGCCAATCCACTTGGCAACGCTGCACGGACTCCAGAACAGTCCAGATCTCGATCGAGTCGAAGGCCTTCTCATAGTCCACGAATGCTAGACACAGGGGCCGATTATACTCTTCGGTCTTCTGTATAATCTGCCGCACTGTGTGGATGTGGTCTATCGTGCCATATCCGCTCCGAAATCCAGCCTGCTCCGGTGGTTGGAATTCGTCGTGTCTTCGCGCAAGACGGTTCATTAAGACTCTTGAAAACAGCTTGTAGACGTGGCTTAGAAGGGAAATGGCCACAGTCCTGCGCCACGCCACACACCCTGAGACCGAGCATTCTGAAATTATGACATCTGGCACGCGTAGAAAAGGGTGTTGTAAATATAATGTGAATGTAGATATCAACGTTTCAATGTCCCGATGTTAGCAGTATAATATAATGTTCAACATTGATAGATAATAATAGTTATGTATATAGTAAAAATTGCGATCAACAGAATTGGATACAAAGTAGGCAATTATAACATTTAAGTTACCTTCAAATAGTTATGTTTCAACGAATAGTTGGTTATTTATTTATTTTCTCTGTGATCTATAAACGCAGATAAAATTAGTATAGTATGTTAACATTTTTTTCTTATTCTAAATTAACACTACAAAAACTTTCAAATATCGCCTTTTTTACCCTGGACCAGGGCTGTAGTCCTGTCTGTGGTGATAAAAATGGCACAGATAAGCATGATATCTAAGGTTTTCTCTAAACCAAATAAATTTTCGTTATATATATAATCTCAAAAGCTTTAGTAAACAAATGCAGTTATCTGGTTTTATATCAGTCCTCGTTGTTCGGTTCAAAATTCACTTTAAACCAACGACGACGTTAAATGGTGTTGAATTTTTAATGTCCTGGCATTCCTGTAGTGCTTGTGGTAACACTAGAGGCCATCTTGCTAAAAGCAAATCTTTTTTTTTTTTAAATTTACTACACACTGAATAAACAACTGCAAATCTAACACAGTTTTGCACAAAAAATACAAAGAGTATAGCACAGATCAAGTTAAGCTCTCGGTGTGTGTATGTTTGTGTATGGAGCAGGTTCGCTGATAAGTACCAGACGAGCACTCGGTTAACACTCAGGTTGTAGTGGTAGGAAGTATTGTTGTGTACTAATAATAGTACAGGAGAGTGGAAGGTTCAAACACATTGGGATTTTGTCAAATTTTACATAATTAGTGAGCAAAGCTCCCATAAATAGTTTTGAAAAAAAATCTTGAGTAATTTTCAGAATGTGCTCGGAAAGAAAACGGTAAGCAATGTCATTTGTAAAGATTTCAACGTGCCATTCAAGGCGGGGCGGGGTGTGTTGAACACCGAGAGCCTTTTTTTAAATAAAATGTGCATTTTTGTAAAGGCCTCTAGTGTTCGAAAGTACTTTTGAGACGTTCATGTAAATTATGACTGTAAATATAATATGTTTATTGATAAACGTCGATCTATTTATTTTGTGACCATGTCGAAATAGTCATTAACTTAGCAAGTCGTTTTACTTTTAGTTCTATAGCGCTGCAAGAGTCAGAAACATAACCTACCGTACATTCTTCAAATAGAGCACAATTGTAGACAATAGGTACACTATACAGTAATTAAATGTATATATACATATTATTCAATCTAAACACTACTTTTTTTAACACTACTGCACGAATTATTCAACTGATTTATCAAATAAAAAATAAAGTATTTAAAATGTCTAAATATTAAGTAGATGCATAATATATATAGATGTACATATACTTCATTACTTGTTTCCTAACTTTGAATATATTCTCAACTAGAAGTGCAACGGTTGTTTACCGGGTTAAATTATGAAAAATTTGAAGGCATTGCGCCCGAAATGATTGAAATACAAAACGAAATTGCCATGTGTAAATATTGTCCGACAGACAAGGACACACTAGACGAGTGTCTTGATTTAAACCCCACATGGGCATTTAGACACGAGGTGGCGTCCTAGCTACTAGCCAGTAAGTTAGCTATCTTACTAATAAATTTAACATTTAAATGTACATAGCATTAGTTACATCTCTACGACCAATGTTTCTGATCATTACTCTATCTATTCGTAACTAATAAGTGTTAGAATCACTTGTATATAGTAAATAGAAATCAATGTGCTCAAGTCCAAATGAAGTATTATTAAAGGACCTTTAAACTTTTTAATAACACACGGTTTTTTTTACACTAATCGTAATTTGTAGTGTATCTACTTTTGAAAGTTTTCTATGGACACAATGCCCCAAAATAGTAGTACTCTCTCTTCTAAAATATACGAAAAAAGTATTATAATACACAGTAGGTTAATATTGTCTAAAATATAAGCTATGAATAAAATGTAAATCGGGGCTCAATTTGTTTTTTAACTGAAACATTATTTTTAATATTCTAGGGCTGCTTCGTATTGCTCATGTTAGTATTATGTATTCAACCTCCTTAAGTTTGGTCTTATTACAATAGCTTCTTTAAGCCGATTAAACCACATTACTAACGCAAAAATACAAAACCGGCTAAGTGCGTGTTGCAGGGTTCTGAGGGTTCGGTAATCTCTTCTTTACAACAGGCGTGGAATCATTTCACTTTTTATATTTTATCACTTGCAAAATTACACTTTTACTACTACTATTACTTCTAGTACTAACAATCTCTTAGCTAAATTGCAGACGGACATGGAGAAATATAAGGGTTCCTAGTCCTACTACCATACCCTAAATTGTAATAAAAAATTTAAAATTGATATTTATGTGGCCAAATGATTCCTTCTAGTCACCAATACTAACGACGTGAGCTAATACGAAATATTCATCACGATAGGATATTACACTCAATTGACATTCCCGCCAAACGGAACGGCATCAATTTCGCGAGTGGTGTACGATTTTCACCACCGTGCTTTGAAGCCGTTAAGTGATTTATCATTTACTCGACAAAGATGCCTGACTTAGATATTAATTCACACACGCCACTACTTACAGAGAACCACGGCGGAATTCATCTAAAGACCTCTTTTCGACTCATCTCTAAGTTCATTTCCATGCCGTACAGCGGTTATGTAAATTGACCCTTGTGATTTGTGGCAAAGTCGGGCAGCGCCCATCTTATACACCCTAAAGCCGTTTGTAGCGAGTTTATCTCTAAGTAAAATATCAATGTTGTCACAATTTTTTAAATAGTTCTAATGTACTAAGCAAGCTGTAAGCATCTACAATAGATAAAAACACTTTCAAGTTTAATGTTGTTTCTCTGGATAGCATAATATGTTGTAAATATTTTTGGAACCGTCAGGAATGTGGGTGTAGCTTACTGTAGGCGGCTTCGACGCCCGCTGCGGATCAGTAGGTGAGCGCCAGATCGCGACGGACCTGTCGCATATAAATCAACTGCATCAGATCACATCATTTAAATCTCGAAGATTTACTCCAGCGTTCAAGAAATATTTGTAGAAAAAATCTTTTGCAGTTGAAAGATGAACGGCGTATTTTTTTAGGTACCTAGTTTAAAGTGGGGTGTCCACTGTATCAATAGAATGTAATTTACTTATAAACTATAACCACCTGACAGTCTAATTGATATTATGAATCTATGTAGTGGAGATATCATCACGGCTATAATATAAACGATTGATGCATGTATAAACCTGTTACCTCGGTTATATACTGGTCATGTAACTAAGACACAATAATGTATTAGATAGGGTTTATAGGATAGGGAATCTTACACGTTGTAAGTCGTAGAGAGCACCGTCAAATACAAATTGTTTTGTTTTTAAATCGCTTGTATTCGGAGTAATTATAAAGAATGAAATAATAATATATATGTAATAACTTCTTACGTTTTGACTTATTCAAATTTTATAATTACTCTGGAAAATTGTTATAACTTAAAATTAGTTAACAATAAGGTTCCCTGTTAATATTGTCTATTTAATCGGGCAAGATAATTATTGTAGCCATCTATACTTAAATATGTGTGTTAAAAATCTCAAATGCATACTTATTCTCTAATACCATATATTCATAAATATATACATACTTAATAATACCTAAACTTTAAATAGCGCTTGTACACGATGGGTGAACAAAAACATATCACAATTATTATGGTTCATATAATCATGACATGGCAAATTTTCATCTTCTTAACCATTCCCAGATTCATTTTGAGTCTACACAACGAGTCTTCTTCTATTCCCATATCAGAAGTGATGTCATCACTTACTCCTTTTCTAATCATATCTGCTCTACAGTCCATCCATTGTTTCCTTGACCGTACTAATCTACTCTTCGTCCGTATACTTCCATACATAACACTACCATTACGCCACCATACATTTAACGCATTTTTTTTTAATTCTACAATTTTATAGCCAACTGCAGTAATTGCAAGTAATTTAGAAACGCCAAAAAAGCACAAATGATCTGATTCCTTAATCGTTTTGATTGATGGTGTTAACATACGCATTACAAGTACCTGTAAGCCAGTCTATTTGCCATCAATGTACCTACACTATTTCATCTACAACAATAAGCATTTGCTAACCCACGTGAACAAGCTAAATAAAAAAAAAGTAGAAGACATTTCCTATGTCAAATTCGTCGAAAATCTGACTCATGTATTAAATGCCCTGCTTTATTTCCTGTTCTATGACTCAATACATAGCTTTGAGAGGCAATTTATATTAAATTTATCCTTAAATGCAATGTATATCGGTACCGTGGGGTAACAGCATGAACCCTAACATGTATTCTTAAATGAAACGACAAACATATTAAAAGACTATTTCGAGTAAATGAAATAACTAGTATCAATCAATATGATTACGCTTCGCTATCGATATATGCACACTAGTGTAGAACAAGAACAGAATGTAAAGGCCATTCCAATAATGCAGAAACTGATGAAGAAAGTAGAATATTTTGTCAAAAGCGTTAGTTATATGTTCTACATCGAGTGCATGTCAAACTCGTACTTAATTAGTTAAATTAAAAATAAATGTTTTTTTATTGATTTTGTTTTTCTTTATTTTTATTTCCTAATTCATTGAGTTTCTTAATATTGTTTGAAAAACAATGAGCTTTTAAGACAAACAAACAGTCGAATTTACAACATTTTTACTAATATTTATCATAAGAAATCTTCGACTTGAATTTGATTAAAGACTGTTGATTTGATATAACTATAGGCCATTGTTATTGTAAGTGAGAACGGCAGTTCGATCAAGTATCAAATCGACACAGTGTGTAGGCCCTTCTCGTACTAATATCGCTACATGTGTATATATATCTTTAATAAAATTACGACTATTGTCAAAATTGGTGTTTATCCGTGTGTTAACCCCCTTTGATTGTGAATATAGTAATCTATGTGATGAAAATAGAGGTTTTATTTATATCCCTATTTCCTGAGTAATTAGAATTCAAGGATGAAATGCTTCCTCAATTTAATAAAATTATAAACAAGGAAAGGTAACTGTCCGATGCCGGATTGCTGCTAGATGAACAAATCCTAGACCCTGGTTGGTTGAACATCTGTTCAGATCTTTAGATGATTAGCCACAGCATAGATAAGCGGCACGATGAGCTTGAAAAGGGGGAGAATAGGTAGGTATATTACTGTTACTTATGTTATATTCTCTCTATTTTCACAAGCTTTTATTTAGCTTCACCTGTTCCGATGTTTGTCTGTACCCAAATCCTGCAAGTTAAATTTGAAGCAGATATCTTCAACCGATTGTGCTGAAATTTTGCAGGCCTAAGTAAACAGCGTGACAATGCAATATTATGGTGACATGGAGCTGATCTGATGCTGGAGCTTGAAGGTGGCCATAGGAACTTTGTAATGAAACTACGAAACCCATTGAGTGTGGAATCGTTTGATTCGTCTTGACGAGTATTTTATGTTGTGATAGTATCCAGGGTCAGATGATGGAGCCGGAAGGTGGCCATAGGAACTTTGTAATGAAACGACGAAACTCATTGAGTGTGGAATCCTTTGATTCGTCTTGACGAGTATTTTATGTTATGATAGTATACAGGGTCTGATTATGGAGCCGGAATGTGGCCATAGGAACTTTGTAATGAAACGATGAAACCCATTGAGTGTGGAATCGTTTGATTCGTCTTGACGAGCATTTTATGTTTTGATAGTATCCAGGGTCTGATGATGTAGCTGGAAGTTGGCCATAGGAACTTTGTAATGAAACGACGAAACCCATTGAGTGTGGAATCGTTTGATTCGTCTTGACGAGTATTTTATGTTGTGATAGTATCCAGGGTCTGATGATGGAGCCGGGAGGTGTTCATAGGAAGTCTATAATCAAACGACGCAACCCATCGAGTTTGTACTCGTTTGATTCGTCTTGACTATTACTTTATGTATTGATAGTATCCAGAGTCTGATGATGGAGTCTGAAAATGGTCATAGGAACTCTGTAATAAAACGACGAAACCCATCGAGTTTGGAATCGTTTCATTCGTCTTGACGAGTACTTCATGTTTTGATAGTATTCACGATCTGACGATGGAGTCAGAGGTGGTCGTAGGAACTCTATAATAAAACGCAACCATTCGAGTTTGTACTGGTTTGATTAGTCTTTACGAGTACTTTATGTATTGATAGTATCCAGAGTCTGATGATGCAGTCTTAAAATGTTCATAGGAACTCTGTAATGAAACGACGAAGCCCATCGAGTTTGTACTCGTTTGATTCGCCTTGACGAGTACTTTATGTATTGATAGTATCCAGAGTCTGCTGATGGAGTCTGAAAATGTTCATAGGAACTCTGTATTGAAACGACGCAACCCATCGAGTTTGTCCAGGGTCTGATGATGGAGCCGCAAGGTGGCCATAGAAACTCTGTAATGAAACAACGCAACACCATCAAGATTACAATCCTCAAATTAGTTTAGTCAAGTGTTTAGTTTTAAATGGTAACCAGGGTTTGACGATGAAGTTGAAAGGTGTTTATAGGATTTGTCTTGATAAGTAGGTACTTCGGTCGTCGATGTCTTGCAATATTGATGCGTTTGAATGAGATGAACAGACTGTAAAACCTGTCCAGCGATATCTAAAAAGTAAAAAATAAATTTAATAAAAAAAAAACTTTTTAAAAACAAGCTTTTATTGGAATGCTCTAAAAAGAATAAAATAAAGTATTCCTTGAAAACTTTTTCTATCAACTTATAATGTCATTACACAATTTGTATAACACAAAAGCTTGTCGCGAGATTTCGTTACCAGTATTTACTTAGTTTGAAAATTTTAATTGATATCAGTCAAATCTAGTTCTTTAATTTACGTTCTTATCTACACAGGAAAATCTCGCGACAAGCTTTTGTGGTATATAAATTGTGTAATGACATTATAAGTTGATAGAAAAAGTTTTCAAGGAATACTTTATTTTATTCTTTTTAGAGCATTCCAATAAAAGCTTGTTTTTAAAGAGTTTTTTTTTTATTTAATTTATTTTACTAATAAGTAATAAGTGTGTCATCAAAATGAACATATTTGTATAAAATTAGAATTTAGATTAGTCATATATGTAGCAGACAAATCAAGCGTTTATCACAGATTCTGCGAAAAAAAAAGTTATTTAAGTTTTCAGACTGACTTGGATGGTCACTCAGACGGTCACACAACTATTAGACTATTCTCAAATTTACTCCTTAATTAAGCATTATATTTAGAATATACAATTAATAATTGTTCTAAAATAATCAAGGCCTATTCAACAAATGGATGCAGTGCAGTGCCAGATTAAGATATCGCGGGGCCTCTAACAAATTTTGTTGTTTAAGATTTTTTTTACTTTATGGTATTAAAGAAACAAAACTGTTACAAACAAATTTTACTTCATTTCATAAAACTTCGTTTAAAAAAACCGACTTCAAAAACTAAAAAGTATAAAATAACTTAATTTGTATGTGCTACCTATTCATAGGTGTGAAGTCAGTGCCAAGCCAATGGAATAGTAGGTACCACACTCGCTATATTTCGAGACGAACGTCAACGACGCTTCGGTTGTTTTGTTCAACGCGAAGAGCAGCTATCCCGCTCCAGGTCACGCGCGGCGAGTGCGGTACCTACTATTACATTTTGGCTTGGCACCGACTTCACACCTATGAATAGGTAGCACATACAAATTAAGTTATTTTATACTTTTTAGTTTTTGAAGTCGGTTTTTTTAAACGAAGTTTTATTTTTATTTTTCGCTTTTTAGTCTTTCTCAAGTCTCTCATCATCATTTCATTTAAAATTTAATTATGTGTACAGAATATGAATGCATGCAGACAATTGCTCGTAACTTCATTGCAGGCGCTCACGTAAATTTGAGGGTTTCCTTCGATTTCTTTAGGATCCCATCATCAGATCCTGATATGGTAGTCATGGGACCACATGGGGAGCATACCCTTTCGAATACAAAAAGAATTTTCTAAATCGGTCCACAATTGACGGAGTAATCGATGTACATACTTACAATAAAAAAAATAAAAAAAAACCGATGAAATTGAGAACCTCCTCCTTTTGGAAGTCGGTTAATAAAAATAATACTGTTTATTTCGACTTCAAGAAAGTCATTTTCAAATTTCATTAAGGTAGGTGAAGTTTTTTTTTATTTGAAGGCCTGCCAAAGTGACTGTGATTAAGAACTACAGAGTGTTGCCCTTAGTCATCCCATAGGTGTTGTAAGAGGCGACTAAGGGAGTAAACCATATGCAGAACACCATCACTGTCACAGCAAGGAGAAGGAAAACTTATTCAAACCCTATACCAACCCGTCTGGCCAACGTGGTATAGTAGGTACGCCAAAACGTCTGTAAGGAGAGGCCTAAGTCTAGCACCTAGTCTATCTGGAGTGTTAGAGACTGTTATGAGAAAGAAGTTGATACCAATTATAAATTCAATAAAAAAAACTTTTTAAAAACAAGCTTTTATTGGAATGCTCTAAAAAGAATAAAATAAAGTATTTCTTCAAAACTTTCTATCAACTTATAATGTCATTACACAATTTATATAATACAAAAGCTTGTCGCGAGATTTACCTGTGTAGATAAGAAAGTCAAATAAAGAACTTGAACAAATTTAACCTGCAAGATTTGGGAACAGACAAACATCGGGACAGGTGAAGCTAAATAAAAGCTTGTAAAAAGTACGTAGCTACGTACTTAGAAATACGGTATGTTTTTCAATACTTTAGTAATTATTTCCACATATCTAATAAGCTCTGATATCTATACTATCTATACTAATATTATAAAGCTGAAGAGTTTGTTTGTTTGAACGCGCTAATCTTAGGAACCGCTGGTCCGATTTGAAAATATCTTTCAGTGTTGGATAGAACATTTATCTAGGAAGGCTATATCATCACGCCAAGACTAACAGGAGCGGAGTACCAATGAAGAATGTTACAAAAACTGGGGTTTTTTTTCACGCTACGGGCAATAGGAGACGTAAACCATTCAACTACATACGTGCACTCAAGAGTATCAAACCACAAAAAGGCGAAACAAAAAGTTCCAAGAACGATGGCTGGGGCTCGTGTGCCGTCTGTATGGACAGGCCGACTTAAACTTAATGGTCCTTTCCTTAAAAGGCCAACCCAGATCCTATACTGTACCTACTCGTATAGATTTTTATTTTTATTTATTCAATGTATAAATAAAATAAAATATTAATAATCACAGACTTTAAAAAAAAACACCTCTCTGGTTTGTTTTGGCATTTCTTCCCAGAGTGAGTCTTACGAAAAAAATGCCTCTTCTAGCTGTAAAGTCCGACGTGTAAGAATATCTGTAAAAGATTTACTTACAAAATAAAGATCATTTATCACAAGACTTTTAAAGAGAAATTGGAGTGATTATTCTAATCATTTTACAGTAGAATGAATGAAAAGCTTTTAATTTTTATAACAGTGGTTAAAAAGCGTGAGAATATCAATTTTAAAACTTCTGAGAACTAGTTCATGGCCAAACTCATTGAATTTTTTTTTATGGAATAGGGGGCAAACGATTAGACGTATCACCTGATGGTAAGCGATTACCGCCGCTCATGGACACCCGAAGCGTTACAAGTGCGTTGCCGCCTTTGCGGGATGGGGAGGGGGGTAGGTGGAAGGGGTTGGGTATGGGCCTCCAGTATCTTCACTCACTCGGTGAAACACAGCGCAGGCGCTGTTTCACACAGGTTTTCTGTGATGCCGTGGTATTACTCCGGTCGAGCTGGCCCATACATGCCGAAGCGTGGCTCTCCCACGGTGTACATAAAGAGGAAAGTCTTTGTATAGTAAGTATAAAAATATTTTCAAGTACCTACCTACTTCGAATCTTTTTTCTATTTAGTATTAGCGACGCGGCTCGGCTTCGCAAGGAAGTCTTTAAAATTCAGAGATTTCCTCTACTATATAGGTGTACCTAAGGTCTATATGACGTGTAATACCTACATGCGTATTACAATATGAATTCCTCTTGAATCTCTTTATCTATTGCTGAAAAGTGCATTAAAATCCGTTGAGTAGCTTAAAAGATCCAAGAGAACAAGTCCTTAACTCCTGAGCTAAGTTCCTTACCTGTGTTAAAGAAGTCAGTATCTTCTCTCCACAGAAGGCAGTCTTGTTTGAATAACGCAGAAATTTTATGCAAAGAAGTGCAGTGAGAGAGATGAATGTTAGTGTGGGGTGTGAGTTGGTGGTTTATAAGTAAATATATAAATGTACTAGCTTTCACCCGCGTCTTCGCTCGCATTTAATAAAAAGTATCCTATGTTACTTCTAATACCTCCAAGAATATGTGTACAAAGTTTCACGATGATCGATTAAGTCGTTTTCGTGAAAGCGTAACAAACAAACTTACATTTATAATAATTAGGATGTGTATGGAATGTATATAAAGTGAGTCCGTAGTCTTTTATAATAATAATTTTCCAGTTTGATAATCGTCTATTCCATACCAAACAATAAATTTCATAAATTAATAATAGGTATTTACCTATGAAACTGCCGTTTTGTATGCAATAAGTGAAACTACTTATTTTTTCAAACTTTTTTATTTCTGTTATTCGAAGTAATCACCCATGCAATCGACGCATCTTTGCCAACGCATCGGCAGTTTATTGATGCCCTTCTTGTAAAAATCAGCTAGACGGGAGGAAACAAGCTCTTCAAAGGCATTTTGTACTGCCTCTCGGGAATTGAATTTTTTACCCACTAAAAAGTTGTCTAAATTTTGGAAAAAGTAATAGTCGGTAAGTGCAAGGTCTGGTCAGTATGGCGGATGAGGGAGAGCTTCCAACCTCAGCTCTTGCAGCTTAGAGACTGTCTGTTGCGCAGTATGGGGTCGCGCGTTGTCGTGAAGCAGCTGCAAGAGCTGGCATTGGAAGCTCTCCCTCATCCGCCATATATTATATATATGGCGGATATTATATATATTATAAACTAGCTGACCCGGCGAATTTCATACCGCCATATTTACATATGTATCCGTCTCAGCTTTCCACAGGCAGCATACAGTCGGAGACGAAAAAAAATTGACTATTCCCGTTATCTTTTAATTTTTCTTGTGCCGAGTAATTTTCGCCACTCCAAGGTCATCGACATAGCCCAAAGGATTAGCAAGCTGATAAGCTGAAGTGGCAGTGGCGTAGTACGTACTGTACGTACGTACTACGTAGTGTAGGACGTCCACAGGCCAGGTGGTGTGATGATCTGCGCAAGATGTCTGGCAGGAGCTGGATGAGAGAAGCCGAGTAACGAACCAAGTGGCGTGCAATTGGAGAGGCCTATGTCCAGCAGTGGACTGCGATAGACTGATATTATTATCTTTTGTTTAAAAATATTTAAATATTTATTTAATTTGGTGCTGCCGATCGGAAGTTATGCGCGTACATATATTTCGGCGATTCATTTTTACATACCTAATAGATATACCTACATTCGTAATAAAATAAGCGATGAATATTTGTTAAGCAGAGATAGACATGTTGCCGCCTGGCAGAGGCTGCACGACAGGTGGCAGATAAGCATACATTTGTTTTTTTATATTTATTACTCGTATTACGATTGTCAACATGATAGAGGGTGTTTCTGTGTTGTTTTGCGAGTAATTGCCGTATATACAGTTGTCTTACTGTTAATACGTCACACGTTGTATACAGAGATCTTGTTGTGAATCTGAAATGATAGTCATGACTTTTAGCACTGATCTTTGTGATCTTTTCAACCGTATTAGATGTGCCCTTACATCAACATTCATTGGTTTGACTTTAGAAATAGAAAATTGAGGATATGTCGTTTTTGAGAGATAATAACTAGCCTTTTTTTACTCTAATCTTACTAATTAATATTATATAATAACGAAGGTTGTACGCGCTAGAAGAATTACTGGTTGGAATAGAAAATTTATTTGTGTTGGATAGCCTAGGAAGGCTAAGTTAAATAACATCACGCTTCATACAATGGGAGCGGAGCATCATTTAAAAATGTTGCTACACGAGGATATTTTTCCGTTTCACAGGCGCAAAAGAAGTTGCTCGGGTAAGCTAGTTTGATATCACAATGCGAGAACTAACTGCTCAGGGTAAAAGCATCGCACTTCAAATTCAGAGTGATAAGGTTAATGATAGCATATGCGACTGCTGCTGCTTGAGATCTTGGGTTTGATTCCTGTTTCGGATCAAATGTTTGTCAAATCTGCAAATATTTGTTTCGGAGTTTCATTGGTTATTGACTGAGATCCATAGTATAATGTTAGTTAAAGTTAAGTTGAGTTAAAAGTCTTGACCTAATGTTAGTAAAGGCGGTCTATACACCGTCTGAAATTTGTCTGTTAGTTTATCAGTTTGTTTTTCATGTCTTAGTTGACCAATTTAGAATTAGCACGAATACGGGAAAGGAAAGCCAAAAAGGTATCTTATATGCACAAAAAAAACATTTTCGATGTATAATTGAATTTTTTTACTAAATCTACATTCATATGAATAAATCCGCGAGCAAAATTTATTTAACAAACAAATAAAACATAAATTATCTAACAAGATGTATTTAATAAAGTAACTAAAATGAATGTACACTATATACAATCAGACGGGGGGTCCCTGGGGCCCTGTCTCGGGCTTCGCAGACGGGGCCCCGACGGGCTGTGAGTCCGGATCAATCGTGGCATCTATCTCCATGTTCTTCAAGCTCTGCTCAAATTCCACGGGGTCGATTAGTTTCTTCTTTGGAAACGGAGGCGCTCCAAGTATCTTTTCAACATCTTTGTAATTCAAAGTTTCCTTTTTAAAAAGTTCTTCGGCCAGCTACAACATAACGTATAAACATATTAACACCTGGATTTACAAATACCCAAAACATTCTTTTGTAAATGCTGTGATTGTTTTACTCTACTACTAAACATAAAAAGAAAAAAAATGCCAATCAAATTGAGAACCTCCTCCTTTTGGAAGTCGGTTAAAAATACATTTATTAAAATGGTTACCGAGCTTTCCCTAGAAAGAAAATGCTTTTCCTATTCAATATTCATCCCATGGACAAACGTGTCTCTATTAACTGTAGTATTACAAGATTATTACAAGAATAACTACATATTAATACGTGAAGCAAAAACATACCCCGTTTTACGTTAATTTTACGAAATCCCATTTTATACTCCTCGTATGAAATTTTGGGCACAAATGCAGTTTATATGGAGAGGAGTGGAGAAATTAAAAAAATTAAACAAAATTAAGTGAATTATGGTCGAAATTCGACACCTAAGCAACCACTAGTTTTTATAATTTGAGTTGAATAGTGGCTAAATGCAAGAATAATATTTATAATACACTCAAAATTCCATTTTTAAATCCAGCTTACGCTACTGTAGCATAATATTATTTATCCTGTTCGAAACTGGACCCCCGGCTCAGCAGTAAGGATCTCTAACCAATTGAAAAAAAAAGGCTGTCTTGTATGTATTAAGATATACTTACATTGGTGAGCAAGTCCAGATTGTCACGAAGTAGTTTCTCAGTGGTGTAATACGCATCGGCAATGAGTTTGCGCGCCTCGTGGTCTATCAGGTTCTTGAGTTTGTTGCTAAAGGGGCTCTTGCTTCGGTCCTTGAGGTTGGGAAACGACAACAGCCCCACTGTTGGCGACATGCCATACACTCTCACCTGAGAACAAATACAATTTCTTCGTGAACCTAGTTTCACTGTTCCACTTCCAAAAGTCCTAACGTAATGTATACAATGTGTATCTCCAGCAAAGACAGTTACCGAAATCATGGCTTTAGAGTTAGACCATCGTTGTGAACTATTTTCCCAAAGATCAGATTTTTCAGAATGAATTTCAAAATTCAATATTTATTTCTAAACTACCAATGCTCTGACCAGTGTTTGTTTGTAATGTCGGATTTTCAAGTTCATCTGGACACGCGATTTCTTTAGGAAAGTTATTTAGATTAATGAACTGAAGTCAAGGTTTTACTAATTGTCTTTAACGGAGACACACCTTGTATAACATTGCTTTTAACGCGACTACAACGTAGCCAAAAAAGGGTGATAATATTACCAGTCTATGTACCTTTATATGTTCTATAGTAGCGTCTAAAGTCTAAACTACTGAACCGATTTGTAATAATGTCAAGACTGACATGGGCTATATAAATTTTATCAAAAGTTTTTAAGAAGCCGGTTTATAGTTTTAAAAAAAATCTTGTTCTATACCGCATCCTCCAAGATTTTCGATATCAATAAAACTCTGAATTAGCTACAAAACAATAAGAAATAAACAAAATCTGTTTACGAACTCAAGATAATTCATCATTCTACTCTTAATTTTATTGATGATGATCCTCAATTTACTACAATTTCACTAACAACTTATAAATTGATTGCTTAAAAATCAAGCCTCAAAACATAATAAAAAAATATTTTGCAATAATCAAATACCTGTGCGTACGCAATTTTAGTGACCTTCTCAAGATCGTTCTGTGCCCCGCTCGTGATTGAGTTGAAGACAACCGCCTCAGCTGCGCGACCGCCCAGCGCCATGCACATGCGATCGAACAACTACAGATAACGGTACAAATAATCTTATTTTATCATTTTATTTTAAGAAGTCAGGGTATTACCGTCTCAATGTTATAAATCTGTTTCTGTAAATATTTTTTTTAAATATATATTCCACCGTGTGGTATCCATATGTCGGCACAACAGGACCATTTTTGTTGCTTTTCATTGAGTGACTGAAGATATCGTAAGGGATGGCTGGCTCTTGGAAAATAGATCATGACCATCTCGGAATTAAGAGAGACACTACCATGTAGTAGTTTACGACTGGACATAGAACTCTCCTTTGAAAGGTTTGGCCTACAATAGCAAGCTGGTTGACGAACTCGTAGAGGCGTTTGTGTCCAATCTTCAGATTCTGTTATGGTCCTGCATAGTTTGCTCTTTTAGTTGGCTCTTACGACAGCCTTGGAGGTAATGACACTTCGTATTCCGAACACATCACTATGATGAGCAAAAGAAAGGGTAATGATACAAGCCATCCGTGTGATGGATTAGGAATACTAAGTGTTACAATCCCTATTCTTCTCGTGGGTTTCGTAAGATTCGATTTAGGGAGAAAACTGGGCAGGACAACAGTACTGCAAGGAAAATGAAAACTTAAAGGAAACGCTGGTCAACGTGGTATAATAAGCTAAAATCTCCTTTTAAGGACTCTCAGCTCTTGAGGTCCTTGAAGTCTTTATCCAGAAGGGAACTATTAAATGCTATAAATGATGATACATACCTCTTCCTTGTTGTAAAGCTTTTGATCGGAGGTGGTGTACTGTGCGAAGCCAAGGGCCATGTTGGTGCGTGGTACTATCGTGACCTTGAGAAGTGCGTCAGTGTGCTCGAGCAGCCAGCCCGCGAGAGCATGCCCTGCCTCGTGGTACGCCACTATCCTCTTCTCCTGCGGTGACATCGCATGGCTGCGCTTTTCAGTACCACCTTCAACCGAGAAGACAGTCATCAGTCAGGAGAGAAACCAACAGTTTTTCATTGAAAACAAAAGTAAGTATCATCTATTAAAACAACTTTCAAAATCAACTGATACATGAACATCTTCTCATACTGGTCATCGTCCACTTTTGGACATGGGCCAAGGCCTGACGCATAAACATCAATTCGAGGAGACAGTGATAATTCAGGATAGCCATCAACACTTTGAAACACAAGTTAAGCGGTATCTATTAAAACAACTGCCAAAATTAACTTCTAATACTAGTCAGCATCCACTGCTGGACATGAGTCTCCCCCAAGGGCTCCCTCTGTGCGCTTTATGAGCAGAGCTTGAAGATCATGGAAATAGATGCCACGACTGATGTGAACTCGTCGGGGCCCCGTAAGCGAAGCCCGAGACAGGGCCCCGTTATAACTATGAAAGAAACACATAATACGTACCAACAACTCTCTCAACAGCGTATTCCAGGTCTTTGTGTTTTACGATGGACTGTTTGTGGCGGGCGGCGTGCAAGGCCGCTTCGTTACACACATTGGCAATGTCCGCCCCGCTGAATCCAGGAGTTAGGTAAGCAAGCCTGTATGGGAATGTACAGAGTGAATACATGGTATAAGAGGTCAAATGAAGAGACATATAACCTGATAAATGATAATATATATAATTATTTATTTCAAACTAATTAAATCTTTTAGATATATTTTTACACGTCGGACTTTGCAGCTAGAAGGCGCTGGCATTTCCTAAGACCCAGTCTTGGAAAAAATGCCGAAACAAATCACGGAGGAGTCTGTCGGAGCGAAGTCTTAGTAGTAGGGTCCCGTTTTACCTTTTGGGTACAGAACCCTAAAAAAGATCGTGAGGATCACACAATTATTCAATCTAGGTAGGAAAAGAACACACCCCCTCTAGGTTAGCAGTCAGGAACTCTAACCACTAGACTAACACTTCAAATTGCCGACAAATGTGGTACTTAAACTTTACATTTAAACGGTAGTAGAGCCACGCTCGGACCGGCTCGACCGGGGCGGTACTACCCTCGCACAGCATCTCAATAAGCCGTCATATGCATGTAAGTATGGTGACCGCCACTCTTGGATTCTGCTCATCTTTCCATCAGGCAGAGCAGAGTCACTTTGGAATGCCAGTGTATCACTACATTATTATAAAACAAAGTCCTCCGCCGCGTCTGTCTGTTAGCGATAAACTCAAAAGCATGGATTATTATGCGGTTTTTACTTATACGTTTAAATATAACGATATTTGTTGAAGACGTCGGCAAAAATTAAGCCGCACCTCTGAGGAACATAGGCTATATTATATTTTCCGTAATGAACCCGTGCGAAGTCTTGATGGAAGGTATGTAACAAGGATTATTGAATAGGGGGCAAACGAGCAGACGTATCGCCTGATGGTAAGCGATTGCCGCCGTCCATGGACACCCGCAACACCAGAGGCGTCACAAGTGCGTTGCCTGCCTTTTAAGAAGAAGTAAGCTCTTTTCTTGAAGGTTTGAAGGTCGTATTGGTCCGGGAATACCGCAGGCGACAGTTCATTCCACAGTTTTGTTGTGCAAGGCAGAAAGTTCCTAGAAAACCGCATAGTTGTGGACTGCCAGCCATCTAAGTGATGGGGACGAAACTGTTGTCTCATCTGTCGTGCAAACTAGGATAAATAAATATTTCGGACAAATATTTCGGACAAATATTTTGGACATTTTAACACACAACGCCATCTAGTCCCAAGCTAAGCAGAGCTTGTGTTATGGGTACTAGACAACTGATATAAATACATATATTACTTTTTTTGTAAATACATACATATTATACATAGAAAACACCCAAACTCCGAAACAAATATTTCCAGATCATACAAACATTTGGTCCGACCTGGGAATCGAACCCGAGACCTCGTGCACAGCAGTCGCATACGCTACCACTGCGCCACAGAGACAGTCAAATAATAATATAAAATAAATATAAAGAAAAAAAAACAAAAGGATTAATAGTTACCTCTTCACGTAATGATCAGGCATCGGTTCAAGTACGATATTCTTGAGATGCCTCGCGAAAATCTCCTCGCGTTCCTGCATCGTCGGCAGGTCGATCAGGATGTGACGGTCAAAGCGACCTGGACGGAGAAGAGCCTGGGGAGGTCAAATAACTTATTAAGCTTTAATTATTCCTTGATTGAGGAGGTTTCAAAAAGAGGGCGACAATTGACATATTATCTGTAGTAGAATATTAAACAATACTAAATAGGCTGACATCGATGACGTCATCCTTTGTTACGTCCATGACGTCATACAACAATAACTGGTGACTTTATCATCAACAGCCTTTAGTAGTTTGAGCGTCACGTCTTCGTCGACTTGAAACGTCATCTAGGAGAGCACACAGTTGATTCCAGTTGTCATGAACATCTATGATATTCAATATTAGAAAGTCAGTGCTCTCAAGTATACTAAAACTAGGTCAACCTTCGAATTCAGTTCGCCCTCAGGGTTGCGGAGGTTCTATGCCAGTCACTTTTCTACTAATATTCAGGTAAAACCGGTTGAACAAGTAGTCGACCCCAAATAATATTGAGAACTAGCTAAACCCTGAAGTGCTACCCGCGATACATTTTCAACCACGGGTAACGCTGCAGGGCGATTTTAGTCTAAAAAAGGATAATTCTTATCATCAGTTACCTGCCAGTGAAAGTCACATCAAAACAGGGATATTCCGGTTAGGGTTAACCTAACCGAAATAATCTGTTATTAACCCTTTTGTAAATGGGTTAACCTAAATTTAGTATTAACATAAATATATGTTAGCGAATTATAACTGTTAACAGGAATAATCTAATACAGGATAATTGTGGTTAACCTTAACCGAATTTGATATAGGTTTCTGGATATTTGCATGTCCGTGATTCATTTTTCGCTACAGTCGTCGGTGACGTTCATTATTTGCGTGGAATGGGAAAAGGGGATAACAAGTTTGTTTTTTTTCACAAGAGATCAAGTAAAATTGATTAATTTTCGAATTGAGTTAAGTCGCGTCACGTCGTAAAATAACCGATATCTTGGGTTAACATCTATCATTTGGGTTAACAATTTCAAAAACATAAACCCTTTAATTTGGGTTAACCCTTATTGTTTGGGTTAAAACAATAACATATATAATCTGTTAACCGAATCAATGAGTAACCCTTTGAAACGGTTACAGATTGATTCGGTAACCGTTTATAACGAATACCGTTATGCATGGGTTTTCCGATCCCTGCATCAAAATCGGTAGACCCGTTCAAGAGATTGGTACAAACAGATTTTTTTAAATGCTTTTTTGATGTAAGTACCGTATATACAAGCATTTAGTAAAAAGCTGTTAAATTGAAATTTCAAACAGACACTTCAACTCTATTAATTTGTATAGATAATAAGGCTAGGAAGAAAGGTTCCAACCTTGTCCAGTACATCTGCTCTGTTAGTAGACGCGAGTACAACTACACCTTCGCGACTCTTCATGCCGTCCATCTCGACCAGCAGCTGGTTGAGGGTCTGCTCGCCTTCCCCCCCTCCTGGGCCGAAGGACTGAGCGCCCGAAGACCTCGCTCTTCCCACAGCATCCATCTCGTCAATGTATATGATGCAGGGGGCACGTTTGCATGCTTCTTTAAACAGGTCCCTAGAAATAAATACACCTATTAATTTAAAACCTTCAAAAGTAGTACTCTTGTTGTTACCCAGTATATATTTATTCCCTTATCTCCTCGTACTTCTTACAAGGTACTACTAAATTGAGACTTGGGCATCATTCTGTGTCGAAGGCGCTTACGATGGGGTGTCCTCAAGGGTCAGTGCTAGGACCATACTTGTGGAACATAGGCTTCGACGATTTTCTGGCAATGCCTGTGCCGTCCGGATGTACCCTGAATGCGTACGCGGACGACGGTTTGTTATTGATAGAGTCGGATACTAGAACGGGGCTTGAGAGGCTGGCCAGTGAATGTTTGGACTTAATATCTCGGGGGGGTGGGCGTAATCGGTTCCAGCTACTTCTGAAAGGTAACCTCAAATCACCGCCGTGTATTAAATTTGAAAATGTTACTATTAAAAATAAAACCTCGGTTTGTTATTTAGGATTGGTTTTAGAAAGAAATTTTTCATTTATTGAACATATTAGAACAGTTAATGAAAAGTCTAAAAAGAGTTTCTTTGCACTGATGAGGATATCAACTGCGACATGGGGTCTGTCATATAATACACTAAAGATCATATATGGAGCTACTTATTTGGGTTCTATTTGCTATGGGCAGATAGGGCGACTGTGGGTGCTGTCCGTCGCAAACTGTTACAAGGCCAACGACCTACATTGATTTTCTTGTGCAAAGCATATAGGACGGTTAGCACTGAGGCTTTACCGGTGTTGGCAGGTGTTCTTCCGGTCGATCTCGAGGTGCAAAGATGTGCAGCCATGTACTATTCCACACTACAAAACATGGAATGCGATTTTTTGGGCATACGAGACCGCGGTAAAATCATAAGATTGTTTCAACAAAAATCCAATGTCTATAACGACCTCTTGGATGAATGGCAGCAACGATGGGACGAATCATCTAAGGGGCGCCACCTCTACCAGTTATTTCCATCTGTTCGCGAAAGGTTGTCAAGGACATGGCTCGAGGTAGATCACTGTGTCGCTCAATTTCTTACAGGCCACGGTAACTTTAAGAGCAAACTATACTCATTTAAATTAGTCGATTCACCATTGTGTCAATGCTCAACACCTGATTCTAGCTGTGAACAGTCGGCTCATCATATCCTCTGGGAATGTAGTCTTTGGTACAATGAACGTAACATGATGCTAAATAGCTTACAAATGACGTCTGGGGTAGTATATTATGGGGATCTTGTGTCAACTGCGGTGAATTTCCGTGCGTTTAAGCGATTCTGCCATACATACTATAGAAATCAAATATAGCTCACTTAGGACCCATAATATTTTTATCCGTGGTGCTTCCCGGTTTGAAAAAGGCGTCTGCCTATTTTGACTCCATTTTGTCTCCCGCTTTGCTAAAGAGGGAAGTGGACTTATTATATTTCCAACTCCTCCAGTTTTCTTTTGGTTAATTTCGTTGCGGGTTCCAAGACAGTTTTTTTCCTGGGACTTCCCGAGTGTCATAACTCGGTGTTTTCGTGGGTCACCGCTGTTGATCCTGGTGTACAGGAGTTACAGTGGTGGGCGTGTGGGCGGGATTAGTTACCCAACTGTAAAAAAGGAGGGTTTTGTTCTTCTAGCGTATGTAATTTCTTCGGCACGCTCTGAAGGCCTATTCCGGTAATTTAAAAACATTACAGACCGAAGTATAAAAATAGTTATCTATACTACTATATAAAGAGGTAAAGTTTGTGACGTTGTAGGGGGTAATCTCTGGATCTACTGAACCGATTTTGATAATTCTTTTACCTATAGAAGGCTACGTTCTTTGTGAGTGACATAGGATATATAATAACCCAAAAAGTGGAAAGACTTTTTAATGGTAGCCGGATTTGCAAAGCAAGTCTGAAAAAAATGTTTACCGCCCAACGAACCCAACGGGTCAGCCAGTGCTCAATATAATCGCAGTTCAGTAACATTACGAACTTTTAAAATTTCACTTATTACTTTTATAACATACGATGCCAATACAGCTTCTATGGCGCTTGAGGTCTCGGGTTCGAATACCAGGTCGGATCAAATGTTTGTTTGATCTGCAAATATTTGTTTCGGAGTTCCTGTGTTTTCTATGTGTAATATGTATGTATTTACAAAAAAAAAGTATTCATGTATTTATATCAGTTGTCTAGTACCTATATAACAGGCTCTGTTTAGTTTGGGAGTAGAGGGCGTTGTGTGTTAGAAACATTTATTTATTTAAATGGCTTGATGGATTTTAGCTTTTGAGGTGTCGTTACATTCTTCTTAATTGTGAGACTGAGACTAGAGACTAGGTAGATGACATCTTAGTCAAATTAGTTACTTTATATCATCTGTCAAACGATAACTTGGTATGAAACATGCACTAAATAAAAACTTGTGACGTCACTGTTTTACACTACTCAATTGAACAATATAATAGGTCTTTACCTATGAAATTGCCGTTTTGTATGCAATAAGTGAAAGTACTTATTTTTTCAAACTTTTTTATTTCTGTTATTCGAAGTAATCACCCATGCAATCGACGCATCTTTGCCAACGCATTGGCAGTTTATTGATGCCCTTCTTGTAAAAATCAGCTGGACGGGAGGCAACAAACTCTTCAAAGGCATTTTGTACTGCCTCTCGGAAATTGAATTTTTTACCCACTAAAAAGTTGTTTAAATTTTGGAAAAAGTAATAGTCGGTAGGTGCAAGGTCTGGTCAGTATGGCGGATGAGGGAGAGCTTCCAATTCCAGCTCTTGCAGCTTGGAGACTGTCTGTTGCGCAGTATGGGGTCGCGCGTTGTCGTGAAGGAGCAGTGGGGACTACGGATTGACCAAAGCTGGTTGCAGATGTGCAAGCTTCTCCATCATTCTCTCCAGTTCTTCACAGTACACATCTGCATTAATGCTCATGCCGTTTTGTAAAAAGCTGTGGTGAATCAAACCCGCACTAGACCACCAAACAGTGACCATCACCTTTTTAGGGGTAATTTTTGGTTTAGGGCATTGCTTTGGTGCTGAACCAGGATCTAACCAACTTGCTGAGCGCTTTCGATTGTCGAACAGAATCCATTTTTCGTCGCACGTAACAATTCGTTTCAAAATTCCTTCATTTCTTTGCCTGTAGAGCAGAGCAAGGCAGGTCTCGACGCGTTCGTTGCGCTGGCGATCGTTAAGGTCGTGGGGCACCCATCTATCAAGCTTTTTTACCTTGCCAATTTGTCGCAAATGGATCAATATTGTTTTGATGCTTACATTAAAAGCTGCTGCTAGCTCAGCTGTAGATTGAGTTTCGTCAGCTTCCACAATCGCCTTTAATTCATTATTGTTAACCAAAGTCTCCGGACGACCACGAGCTTCATTTTTCAAGTCAAAATTTCCAGAACGGAACCGGGAAAACCAATAACGGGTTGTGCGTTCGTTTGTACAGTTCTCTCCGTAAACGTTTTTAATGTTACGTGCCGTTTGTGTCGCGTTGCTGCCACGACGGAACTCATATTCCATAACTAGCTGACCCGGCGAACTTCGTACCGCCATATTTACATATCTGCCTCAGCTTCCCACAGGCAGTGTACAGTCGCGGACAAAAAAGCACTTTTCTCGTTATCTTTTATTTTTTTTCTTTCTAACAAAAAAAGAAAGAATGAAATCGGACTATGTGTTACTGAATTACAACCAAGTACATATTTTGACTTTGATCCCCTCTCTCCAGGATACCGTGCTGAATTTCGGGATAAAAAGTATCCTATGTCCTACCTCGTAGTATGAACTCAAATCATGCCAAGTTTCATTTCAATCCTGCACTTTTGCTCCTGCAAACCTGCAATTGACTGCACGTTTGGCCTAGTGGTTTAACGGTCACCACGCCGTTTCCTACTTCGCCAAGTGTCGTGGGTTCAAATCCCACGTAGGACAACACTTTGTGTGATTCACAAATTGTTGTTCTGAGTCTGGGTGTTCTTTGTGTCCGTTTCATGTATGTTTGTAAAGTCCCCCGCGACACAGGATTTATTCCTAGTGCGGGAGTTGTCTTTTAACAATAAAAATAAATAAAAAAAAAAAAAAATCCGTTCAGTAGTTTCGACGTGATGCGCGGCCAAGATACAGACAGACAGACAGACAGACGGACAGACGGACAGACAGACAGAAAAAAATGAAAAAAATTACAGTTTTGGGTTCAGTATCGATTATAGAGAGCCCTCCAAAAAAAAATTTCAAAATATCTTTAATGTACAGAATTGGACCTGTTACATTTTTATTATAAGTATATATAGATTACACGAATTTTTAAAGTATCCATTATGACGAAAAATGTTCAAATGTAATGAAAATACAACGCTAATCAAAAAACAAAAGACTGAGTTTGTAAATAGAATGTCATGGTTTTAAAACAAAATTAATTTGAATTTAGAATACAGAGCCATTACAAACTTTTTTTTATTTGAAATGACCAGTACTGAAGAACGGCAATTTCATAGGTAAAGACCTAATATTTCAATGTTTATTTGATAAAAATTTGCAATAGAAATAAAAAGCTGTAATAATTATATTTTCCGAGATGTTTTGTATTATTCGTTTTAATGAAGGAGACATCGGTATATATTTACGACTAGCTGACCCGGCGAACTTCGTACCGCCATATTTACATATCTGTCTCAGCTTCCCACAGTATAGTATCCCAAAAAACAGTTTTGGCTTCAGTATGTATTATAGAGAGCCCTCCAAAAAAAATTTCAAAACATCTTTAATGTACAGAATTGGACCTGTTACATTTTTAAGTAAATAGATATAGATACTGTCATCTACCCTATTATCGTGTAATTCGTTTTAGCTCACCTGACCCTGGCCGCTCCAAGTCCTCCTATCATCTCGATGAACTCAGACCCGTTCATCGAAAGGAAGGGAACGTTGGCTTCAGTGGCTACAGCTTTAGCGAGTAATGTTTTGCCACAACCCGGTGGACCCAGCAACAAAGCACCTTTTGGTACCTGGGGATATAAAATTTAATATATACACAATTGCTTGTCATGGGTTGGAAATGTTGGGATCAAACCACCACACCACTTTAGATACGAGATGGATACAGATCTAGGTATTTGACAAAACAGACTGTTGCTATTGTGTGTGTTCATTAATGACTCTAGAGTTTTAAACGACGATTTCATATTTATTTCTTAACCCACATTTTGGGTTTTGAATAAAGTCACAAAAAAGTTAGCAGGGATTTTTAACCGACTTCAAAAAAGGAGGAGGTTCTCAATTCGACCGTAGGTATGTGTTTTTTTATGTGTGTTAGCGGATAACTTCGTCGTTTATGAACCGATTTTAATTATTATTTTTTTAATGGAAAGGAGATATCCCAACGGTGGTACCACGATACGGACACTAAGATCTGATGATGGCATCCAAGAGAAATAAGTCGAACCTTGAAGTCGGTTTTTATTTTTTTTAAATTTTACTTATATCATGGCATGAGTTATGCCTGTGGTTTAGCGGTTCAAATATAACAGAGCACGGCTCTCCCACGGTAAACAATATTTTCTAATTAAACCTTTTGCATTACGGACATAATTCGATCACTCGTATTATTAAGTACTATATTATAAAAAAAAAAACCGACTTCCAAAAAAACATCAAACGAAAACTCTCTGCCAAAAAAACACTTAAAAGCGTAAAATAAACTGGTTCTTCATAAATTGCCTATACCTAATTCTTTATTCATTTAAATAGTAGTATTATAATGTGTGCTAGGTACCTAGAATCTGTTTGAAGTCGGTGCCAAGTGATTGCCAATTGTTCGTTTGTATTCTTTTTGGCTTAGCACCGACTTCAAACAGATTTTAGGTACCTAGCACACATTATAATACTACTATTTAAATGAATAAAGAATTAGGTATAGGCAATTTATGAAGAACCAGTTTATTTTACGCTTTTAAGTGTTTTTTTGGCAGAGAGTTTTCGTTTGATGTTTTTTTGGAAGTCGGTTTTTTTTTTATAAAAAGTTTTTATTTTTCAGTTTTTATTGCAATAAATCGTAGGTAAGTAGTAAGTTGAACTATTTCATCAAATTTCATCATCAAGAATACAAATTAAGGTCTATACGTACGTGTATAATATTAAAATCATCCTCTAATCCCTAACTGTTAAAGAGTTTAACCTTATATCTTCAGCTCACCTAAATAACTTGAAAGTATACGACTGAAGGTCTTTAGATAAGTATGAAATTGGATGAATTATTTTCCAACTCCTAACCGTTGAGGAGTTGTACCTTCCACCTTCCATCATCAGCTTACCTAAATAATTTGAAAGAATACGACTAAAGGTAACATATATACATATGATATTTAAAGATTTATCCTCCAACTCCTAACCGTTAAGGAGTTGTACCTTACATCATCAGCTCATCATCATAAAATGATGACTACCAGACGCAAATACCGGTGTAACTTCAGAAAATATACGAAAAACATAGTATGTGCCTATAAAAAATGAGGGTTTCCCTCGATTTCCCTGGGATCCCATCATCAGATCCTAATATGCTGGCAATGGGACCACCTCGGAAGCATACCCTTTCGAATACAAAAAGAATTTTCAAAATCGGTCCACAACTGACGGAGTAATCTGTGAACATACATGAAAAAAAATATATATATATTATTAGAAGAAAATTCAAATCAAAAGTAGCAACACTGTGACCGACTATTTCAAGCCAAGAGTAGCAACACTACGACCGGCTATAAAAGGACGACGGTTGGCGACACTCGTCCATTTTTCTCAGCGGTCATCAAGCAGTGTAGTAGCTCTGTCCGAATATTTAGTGATTGTCAGTCATTTTGCCTACCTTGTTATAAATTGTAAATTTGTGTTGGCCGAAGGCCATTAAAATCTTTAAAAAATCATTTCGTATTTCTATTTGTAATATCAGAAGTGGGATTCGAAGGCTGAAAAGCCACTGAAAGCCTACATATCTGGTTTTATGAATGAAACAGTATTGTTAGGTTATCACCACGTGCTCTGGTTAATTAATATTCGGACGGAGTTTTTGTCTCTGCGATGCCTTCCGACGATCAACGTAACAAGCGAAAGCGTCGCGGGCGATCTCCTTCGCCCAACCCGATGGAAGAGATCCTGAGGAGACTACGTGCGTTGGAAAACAAACCACGTGCGTCTGTGGAGACGCAAGCAATTGCAACGACCAGCGCTGGCCCTGGCCGCGCCGCCGAGCTGCCTTACACGACACCATCGGCATCGGTGCTTTTGGCGCCTACACCGCCGCGTGAGCACGTGTCCGCGCAAGTGGGGACGCCGCCGCTGACTCCACGCACTAGCAACATGGAATCAACGCAGTCTGAAGACGTGGTGACGCACGCCGCGGAGCGTCTTTTGACCGCCATCAACTGTGCTCAGGTCAGATCCAACCGATATTTTGTCTCTGATTTTGATCCGAGTGTTCATGACTTCGACTCGTGGTGTGATGAAGTAGAGAAAGCGCCTATTGCGAACTATTAGGACGACAGGGTATGCCTTGCTCGCGTGGGACATTGCCTAAAAGGGGAATCTCGCACCTGGCTGAGCCAATGGACAAGCAATATTCGCACGTGGTCCAATTTCAAGTTAGAACTAAAAGCGCTATGCCCACGATCAGTCGATGTCGCGAACATTCTTTATCATGTAATGCGGACAGAGTCCGATAAATACTCCACATATGCTGAGTACGCTCGCAAATCTCTTTTGAGGTTACGCATTGTTAAAGGTCTTAGTAGTGAGCTGCTTACTACTATTATTATTCGTGGAATTTCGGATCCACAAATTCGTGCCATGGCTACCAACGCCAAACTATCACCTGATTCTATTGTGGAGTTTTTATCGAGTTTTGTTAAGCCTTCTAACAACTTTGAGAAAGTGTATTCTAATGATAATCGAACTTACAAGTCTCTCATCAATAATAATTCAAACCGCAAACCGCTCAAACGTCAACATGATTCTAAAAATTTAAAATCAATAAAGTGTTACCAGTGTAATCAGTTCGGTCATAGGAGTGTTAATTGTAACAAAAGGTCGAATTCAATTTCTAACAATAGCGATGAAAAGACAATCTCTTTACCGGCATCTCGTGGCGATGTATTGCAGTGTACCTTTTGCAAAAAAATGGGTCATTCCGAGAGTACCTGTTTTGCTAAGGAACGCACAAATTCTCGAAATAGTAACGGTGTCAACTTTTGTCGCGAAATTTCAGGTAAATATAAAAATCGTGACGTGACAACCGCTGTCATGCTAGGAATACCGATAGACGTGCTAATAGATAGTGGCTCTTGTGTTTCATTAATGTCAAATAATGTTGTTAAACATTTCTCGTGTCAAATAAAACCTACTAATCAATTATTACGCGGTTTAGGCGGTACGGAAGTTATATCAAAATCATTCGTGACCCTACCCGTTGAGTTTAGCGATATAACAATAGAAATTGATTTTTATATTGTGGACAACGATAGTTTGAATGTACCCGTCATAATCGGTACAGACGTACTTAATAGAAAAGGTATTACTTATGTTAGGACCGGTAACTACCAACGTTTAGTTCATAGTGAGGTGACCGTAAACTATGCCATGCAAGTAGATACGATTTCTTTGTCCGATCAAGCGAATACGTCGGTATCTGGAAATGATAGGGAACGGTTAATAGAGATCTTAAGTAAGTATTCCAAATACTTTTTAAGTGGTACCGCGACCACAACAGTAAAAGATAGTGAGATGCACATCAAGTTAACAACTGACGTGCCCGTATATTACAGACCTTACAAATTATCTCACGACGAAAAATTAAAAGTACGAACTATAGTTAAGGATTTGCTCGATAAAGGAATTATTCGCGAGTCCGATTCAGAGTACGCCAGTCCGATCCTACTAGTAAAAAAGAAGGATGGTTCAGATAGAATGGTCGTGGACTATCGTGCACTGAATCGAATTACTGTCAAAACTAGATATCCACTCCCCTTGATCAACGACTACATAGATAGGTTAGGTAAAGCTCGGTGGTTCAGCTCTTTAGATATGGTTTCCGGCTTCCACCAGCTCAGAGTTGCTGAAGAGTCTATTCACAAGACCGCATTCGTTACACCTGATGCTCAATACGAATATTGCAAGGTACCTTATGGTTTAGCAAACGCGCCCATTTTTATCAGAAAACTATCTCAAAAACTCTCAAATCCTTCATAGATGCTGAAAAAGTCATGGTTTACATTGATGATGTACTCATTTTGACTGACGGGATTGACGAAAACCTCATTTTATTAGATTCTGTAATAAAAACATTAACTGATGCAGGTTTTTCAATTAATTTAAAGAAATGCACTTACCTTACTAATGAGATAGAATACTTAGGTAGGATTATAAAAGATGGTCAGGTTAGGCCGAACAATTATAAAATTGATGCATTGGTTAAATCACCGCGACCAAATTATGTCAAACAGGTTCGCCAATTTCTTGGCCTCGCAGGATATTTCCGAAGATACATTCCTAATTACGCGATTAAGACTGCACAAATTGCCGCCCTAACTAGAAAGGGTGTAATCTTTAATTGGAGTGATAATCACGAAAATGCACGTCAAGAGATAATTACTTATTTAACCAATGAACCAATTTTGGCAATATTCGATCCAGAATTAACAACGGAACTGCATACAGATGCCAGCTCGATTGGTTACGGCGGAATCCTTATACAAATACACAAAGACGGCCGCAGGCGGGTTGTTGCTTATTTTAGTAAGTTGACTGCTGGCACGGAATCCAAATATCACAGCTATGAGCTGGAGACCCTCGCGGTAGTAAAATCATTGCAACATTTTAGGCAATATTTGATTGGTAAATCCTTTAAGATAATCACGACAACATGCGGAACGACTTATTCACGAAAACAAAGACAAACAAGATTCGTATGTAAAAATAGGAAACCTCCTAAAAAGTTTCAAATTAATGATTTGGTCTATGTGATCAAGAGCTCTCAAAGTACCGGAAAGTTGGATAGCAGTATGAGAGGTCCTTATAAAGTTACTAAGATCCTCCCTTATGATCGGTACGAGGTCCAACTGTTGGCTGGAGCTTATGGAAAGACTAGTCAGGCAGCTGCAACATACATGGTCCTATGGAAGGGTGAATGGACACCCGAGACTTGCGCCGCATTTTTTGAAGGTACTTGTTGTGATGGTTGAGTTGTTACTTGATATACCTCTTGTTTTCTACCCTATTTTAGATTATGTACTAAACAGGCCCGTATTTATGAGTTTTGGCCATGTTATCTAATGTGTTGTGTTCAGTGGAAGAGACCCGTGTAAACCCTGCGCGCCATGGTATTGGGTTGACCCTGACACTGGTGGTTACTGGGGTGAGTCGGTGGCGTAACCGACAATAGACCTGTGTAAATCCAGCCATTATTAGGTTTCTGGGGTGAGTCGGTGGCGCAACCGACAACAGACCTGTGTAAATCCAGCCATTACTAGGTTTCTGGGGTGACCTACTAGAGACCGATGTAAATCCTGTGGGTATTTGGTTGCGTGGGAACAGACCTGTGTAAATCCACCCATTATTAGGTTTCTGGGGTGACCTACTAGAGACCGATGTAAATCCTGTGTGTATTTGGTTGCGTGGGAAAAGACCTGTGTAAAGCCTATGTGACTTTAAATGCCTATGTGTGGCGTTTCTAATGATCATGTTGAACTTAGCTTATTCGTACATAATCTTATGCTTCCATATGAAATTAGGCCAACCGCCGATAATAATCGATGTAAATAAGTATGACTCTTAGACTGTGTGTATCTTCACAGAGACCGATGATTATGACGCAGAGCAGCCACTGAACGCGGAGGCTGTTGCTGGACCATCCTCGAGTTCCTGCTAAGGACTTCGAGCACGCAGTCCCGTCAGGAGAAGCCGTATTAGAAGAAAATTCAAATCAAAAGTAGCAACACTGCGACCGACTATTTCAAGCCAAGAGTAGCAACACTACGACCGGCTATAAAAGGACGACGGTTGGCGACACTCGTCCATTTTTCTCAGCGGTCATCAAGCAGTGTAGTAGCTCTGTCCGAATATTTAGTGATTGTCAGTCATTTTGCCTACCTTGTTATAAATTGTAAATTTGTGTTGGCCGAAGGCCATTAAAATCTTTAAAAAATCATTTCGTATTTCTATTTGTAATAATATATATACATACAATGGAACATAGAACCTCCTCCTTTTTGGAAGTCGGTTAAAAAATATACACAAAACAGTTTACCTTGGCGCCCAAGCTCTTATAGTGCTCCGGTCGCTTGAGATAGTCCACAAACTCCATAACTTCAATCTTAGCCTCTTTGAGACCGGCCACATCTTCAAACTTGACTCCCTTCCCTTGACCGCTCATCGCATCCACCAATGTAAATTTAGCACGACTCAACTGACTCTGAAATAGTGCAGCAAAATAAGTTAGATAGATAAGCAACATGGACGTAGCTAGAGGGGGGGTTGTGGGGTTCAAACTCCGTTGAAATGTTTCTACACCTCTCATTTTTTTCATACTAATATTACTGTTAAAGGGAATAGTCATTTAGTCATTAAATTATCTTGAAACCTCCCGAAACTAAAACCTGGCTACGCCCGTGGTAAACAATACATTATTAGAGATAAATAAGTAATAAGTGCGATGTGGGATGGGCCGCGGCGATAATGTTCAGAGCAAAAGCTCACAAATATATATTATATATGTATATATATATAAACACTAGCTGCCCCTAAGAGGCCTAATAGAGCTGACGCGGTAACGATCGTCTCTCAAACCATAAAATACGAAACAGCGGGGATAAATGAAGAAAGTTTTGTAATTACCTAAACTAATATTCTAAATCCGAAATTAACTCTCTAAATATTGAAGTCGGTGCAGTGGGTACCGGGAAGGACATAGGCTACTAGTCGCGGACGAAAGCTAGTCTATACTAATACTAGCTTTTACACGCGGCTTCGCTCACGCAGACTTTCATCCCCTGATTTACCCCCTTAGGGATAGAATTTCAAAATTTCCTTTCTTAGTGCTCACTTACGTTATATAAAGAACCCACATGCAAACTTTCAGGATTCTAGCAGCAGCGGTTTGCGCTGTGCGTTGATCTCTGGGTATCTCAGTCAGTCACCTTACTCTTTTATATATATATAGATAGGCGCTATACGTGAAAGTTTGTATGTATGGATGGATGAATGTTTGTTACTCTTTCACGCAAAAACTATAAAACGGATTTGGATGAAACTTTACATTAATATATCTTATACATCAAAATAACATATAGGCTACTATTTACCGCGATAACTGACATTTCCCCGTCGGAGCCGCGGGCAACCACTAGTGATAAATAAATATACTAGGAAATTTGCTTCAGAATTAAATACAACACACTACAAATAAATACAGATTCTAAAAGAACATTTGCAGTACCTTCTAAAGACATCCGGAAGCATAAATACACATAAATGAAGTTAAATAATGCATTTTGTACACAATTCTAGCAAATTTAAGAATTATTTATAATTAATTTAGTCCTGGTTAGTGAAATATCAATTGCTGGTATATTACAGTCCTTAAAATGTAGCTTGATCTCTGTGGCAGATAACTTATAAATCTTATAATTGGCATCATATTTCTGATTCACCAAAGGTAGTAGAGCCACGCTGATTTCAGCACGGATGGGCCGGCTCGACCGGGGCGGTACTACCCTCGCACAGAAAATCAACGTAAAATGACAGCAGCAGTGCTGTCGTGTTTCGTTGGTGAGTGCGAGACCGGAGGCCCATATAGTCTAGTCATCAAGTTCCATACTTGTTGACTAGACTAAAAGATGCAGAGGCATCACTAGGCCGCCATGGTGTGGGTCGCCATGCTGCATTGTCTGCATTCGCAATGAGTATGGTGACCACCACTCTTGGATTCTGCTTATGCTTTCCATCAGGCAGAGTAGAGTCATTATGGCGGGCCATACATAAAAAAAAAAAAAAAAAAAAAAAACTAAATTTTCATTTTATAAGTGCCTTTTATCACAAACTAGCCGATCCGTGACCACTTCGTTGGGCGTCAACCGCCAGTTTTTATTCGACTTGATTTACAAATACTTTTATTTTTAACTGTATTTTTTGATGAATCATAATAAAATATGGCCTATGACACTCCTGAATAGTGTCGCTTTCTGTTAGTGAAAGAGTTTTCAGGATCGAATCAGTACTTCCGAAGATTACCCCTACAACCATACAAACAAAGTTAGAAACTTTAACTCTTTATAATATTAGTGAAATCCATACCAATTTTATAAATTCTAAAGTAAATCTATCTGTCTGCTGCACCGATTTCAATGAAATATGGCATGGATATACTTCAATTTTTGAGGTAGAAGTCTTAACAACAGTAACTGACACGCACGCAGGCAGAGCCGCGGACAAAGGCTAGTGGGTACATCTAATACACAACATTCTCGTGACGCGGTGTTGGTTACCAAACTCCTCTGAAACGTCTGGATCAATTGTTATGAAATTTTGTGTGCATATCGATTTGGTCTGAGAATCGGCCAACGTCTATTGTTCATATCCCTAAATGGTAAAGGGTGACCCACCCCTATTTTTTTTTATGGCAAAACCTTATTTGCCGGGTCAGCTAATTATAAATATAAAAATTTACACCTAAAATGTAATGACTACTAGTGACAACTGTCACAGAGATCAAGCTATGTTTTAAGGACTATAGGAATTCCTTTATTTTAAAACTGTAAAAATATAGTTTTTAGTGCTCCCACACATAACTGCGATGCGATGCGGCGTCGCACGATGCGAATCAGATCGCAATTTCTTGCGGTGCATTCGTGCAAACTCGCAGAAGTTTGCGTTGCCTTGCGAATTTGCAGTTGTGTGGGGGAGCCTTTAGGTACGTAGGGGCGAACTAAGACGGATCACATGATGGTAAGTGCCTACCGCCGCTTCTGAGCACATGCAAGACAAGCCATAAAAGTATTGTCGTCCGATGTATTACTTATACATAGTGGATATATTGAGGGCTTTATCATACTAGCGGATTAGCGCTCAAAGAGGAGCGGGCGTGCAACGAATACGGTACGGGCGCGCAACGAACACGGCGCGCATGCGCAGTGAATTCGTTGCGGATGCACATCAAGATTAACCTACGTCAAAGATAGAAATAAAAAAATCTGGAGTGGCTTCGGTGCATCTACTACTAAAGAATACCTATATTCACCTTTGCTATCATTTTTTAATATTACTAAGCGGACTCGTCCTTCGAAAACCCTGATACCACCGCGACGTCCTCGCTGTCCTCGGTGTGCAGCCGCGAACCGATTGCGCAGTGGTTTAAGCGTTCGCCACGCCGCAATCTACTGTACTGAGTGTTGTGGGTTAAAACCCAGGATAACACTTTGTGTGATCCACACATTATTGTTCTGAGTCTGGGTGTCATTTGTGTCCGTTCCTTGTATGCTTTTAAAGTCTTTGACGACACAAGAGATATTTCTAATTCGAGCGTTGTCTTTTAAAATAAAAGGATATTCAAAGACAAACGTAAAGTGACATTGTACCACAATCTTGTAAAAATTTTGAAATCATAATATTTGGAGTTGATCTTCACACAATCAGACAGACATACGATACCAGTGAATGTGTTTAGATATGTTTTCAATAATCTCTTTTATTTTAATACCCTACCATAGGCAATAACTATACTACACACACAACATTAAACCATACCAAAAAAACACACATTAAAACAAAAAGTACTTACAAATCCGCCGAGACTGATGTTCGATCTCATTGTTCTGGTAGAATACAGGAACGACAGAATGATGGCCGTGATCAACAGAGTGGTAATCACCTTACCGGCTGTAGTGCCGTTCCTGTCGTATATCACTCGGACACCTGGTGGACACAAACTTATTTATCATCATCAGAATCTTCATCCTCTTGTCCACACCCATATTCCATCCATCCATCTTGAATATCCTACTAATATTATAAACTCGAAAGTTTGTAAGTAATGATGGATGGATGTTTGTTACTCTTTCACGCAAAAACTACTGAACGGATTTGGATGAAACTTTACAGTAATATAGCTTATAACGTTTGATGTTTCGTATAACAGTCTAAAAGTCCTACCTTCTGTGACACCCAAATTCTTCTCAGTTTCTCGTAGTTTCTCTTCAAAGCGATGAATGTCTCCAACATTCATGTGGAAAACGCGATGGTTTGTCTGTACAGATAACAGGTAATGTTAAACAAAGTGTTTATAAATGATGAGTCTACTGGTCTAGTGTTGAGTGATCCTGACCCCTGAGCACACCTCCAGTGTTGTCTTTTCGGTCGATCTTTTTATGATTGGCAATCTACGACTGTGCGCTTCTCTAGAATACCGCCTGCGGTATTCCCGGACCAATACAACCTTCAAATCAAACCTTCAGGAAAAGAGCGTACTCCTTCTTTAAAAGCCGGCAACGTACTTGTGACGCCTCTGGTGTTGCGGGTGTCGATGGGCGGCGGTAATCGCTTACCATCATCAGGCAATACGAATGCTCGTTTGCCCACTATCCCGTAAAAAAAATAGGATAAAAAAAGACTCCCGCACTAGGAGTATATTCTGTGTCGCGTGGAACTCTACAAACATACATGAAACTGACACAAAGAACACCCAGACTCAGAATAACAATTTGTGGATCACACAAAATGTTGTCCTATGGATGTGAACCCACAATACTTAGCGCAGTAGGAATCACGTGGCGACCACCTGTGTAGTGAGACAACGCCTGCACTAAGAATATGTCCTGTGTCACTGGGGACTTACACTTACTTACTTACAAACATACAGACACAAAGAGCACCTAGACTAAGAATAACAACCGACCTAACAGGCGACCTACACCATAGCGGCCTATTGAGATGCTTCTACATGATTGGGCCTCCGGTCTCGCACTCACCAATGAAACACGACAGCACTGCTGCTGTCATTTAACATTGATATTCTGTGCGAGGGTAGTACCGCCCCGGTGAAATCTCACAACAACCGTGCTGAAATCAGCTTGGCTCTACTACCTTGAAAGCTAGTAAAATATACAGTTAAAAAGACTTACACGTTTGCCTTTGATGACGGCACCCTCGTGGAGGATGATGGTGACCACTTCTAAGTCGGGCCTTACTATCAGCTCTTCAACTTCACCCTTCAGAAGCATAGAGTATACAAACTCATTCCACGACACATAACGTATCAACTGCAAAATTAGTAACATATATATTGATTTATCTTTGTATAAAAACAAAGTCTCAGGTGGGAAATAGGCGTGGCTATGTATATATGTAATTGTGAATTCCTGTCGTTAGTCATCATAAAACTCGTTAATCGCTCTACCAATTTCTATAATTTTAGTCTTGAATTTTTTGTAGAAATTGAGGGAAAGGTTGAACGGCGAGAAGATATGAAAACTAAAATGTAGAAAATAGTAACAGTAATCTTACCTCATTTTGTGCATTATCTCCAGGCAATAACAAAGAACTCATTAGAATAAGAATGAAAGTTGTGAACATCCAAAAAACAGCTTTCATGACTAAAGAAGACATCTCTTCATTCTTTTTATTCTTGTCTTTATCATCATTCTATAAAAAAAGAAAACCACAAACAATATAATAAATACATATCATTAAGTTGAATGCTGCTTTGCATGGTTATTAATAAAGTCTATTTCATTTCTTAATTTCCCCTCCTTTGGTTGAGAAGAAGAAAAATTATGACAGAATTCTGAGGTACAAAAAATACTTTTATAAGATAATAACTTTTATGACAATTGTATGACAGAGAGTCGATCGACCTGAATTGAAAAAATGATTATTGGCCTGAAGGGCTAGTGGTTGGTGATCCTAACTGCTAAGCAGTAGGACGTGGGTTCGATTCGCACCCAGGGCAAATGTCTTGTGATATTTTTTTCTGTCTCTGGGTGTAATCTATACAAATAAATAAAAGTAAGTGTATGTTTGTAGCTTTTCACTTAATGCCTATGAAAATACATACATAATACAGTGCTTACATATAAAGCAATTAAAAAAAACTGTGTTTGCTCCGGCTTATTTCTGTAACGGATGGATAGGTAGTAATGAATAACTTAGGCTACTTTTTAGACTAGCTTTCCGCTGCGGCGCTACCAGCGGTTGTTGTTGTGTTGTAGGTAACACCACAGGGCTCAGATAGTCTATAATATGTATGTATTTAGGAATATATCAGTTATCTGATTACCAAAGTGCCGCAGTGGTAGTGAATGCGACTGCTGTGCTTGAGGTCTCGGGTTCAAATCCTGGGTCAGACCAAATGTTTGTATGATCTATAAATATTTGTTTTGGAGTTTGGGTGTTTTCTATGTATAATATGTATGTATTTACAAAAAAAAAAAAAGTATGTATGTATTAATATCAGTTGTCTAGTACCCATAACACAAGATCTGCTTAGCTTGGGACTAGATGGCGTTGTGTATTAGATGTCTGAAATATTAATTTATTTATTATAGTACATAATTAACTCTGTGTAGCTTGGGTACATACTGCCTGGGGTGAGATTTGTGAAGTTATACTGTAAGCATCTTAAACAGTGCTAATAATACATACCTTATCTTGATCACTCTGGCTATTAGATGCTGAAGTATGAATTCCTTTGAAATCATTCTTAAAAATTGAATTAATAGTTGGCAAATTAGACCTTCTCAACAAAGCGCAGGCTGCCTTATACTCCGAGTTGAAATTTCTCAGTTGCTGTGAAATACATACATTTTATTTATATTGGTTTTCTGACAATTTTTAAATATTATAAATGTAAAAGTAACTCTGTCTGTCTGTCACCCTTTCACAGCCAAACCGTTGCACCAATTTCAATGAAATTTGGCATGGAGATCCTTTGGATTCTTGAGGCAGGACATGGGCTACTCTTTACTGCGATAACCGACAAACAAGCGGGCAGAGTCACGGGCAAAAGCTTGTAGTAGTACTTGTTCACGACGAACTCCTAAACTTCTACACCAATTAATATTTTTTTAAAGTGTGTTTTTTTTCATGGAATAGGCGGGCATACGAGCAGACGGCTGATGGTAAGCGATTACCGCCGGCCATGGACACCTGCAATACCAGAAGCGTCACAAGTGCGTTGCTGACCTTTTGGGGTTGGGGGGAGGTAGGGGTAGGGGGATTGGGCCTCCTGTATCCTCACTAACTCGGTGAAACACAGCGCAAGCACTATTTCACACTTAGTACATATTGTTAAGCTAGTGTGCCTAAGGTAGGATAATTAACATCACGTCAGACTAATAGAAGTCAAGCATGATTGAAAAGATACATAGACAAAGTCACGTGGGTTAGCTAGTGTAAGTATATTTATACTTCGATTTAGACTTCAAACAGATTTTAGGTACCTAGCACACATTATAATACTACTATTTAAATGAATAAAGAATTAGGTATAGGCAATTTATGAATAACCAGTTTATTTTACGCTTTTAAGTGTTTTTTGGCAGAGAGTTTTCGTTGGATGTTTTTTGGAAGTTGGGTTTTTTTTTATAAAAAGTTTTTATTTTTCGGTTTTTAGTGCAAACAATCATAGGTAAGTAGTAAGTTGAACTATTTTATCAAATTTCATCATCAAGAATACAAATTAAGGTCTATACGTACGTGTAATATTAAAATCATCCTCTAATCCCTAACTGTTGAAGATTTTAACCTTCTATCATCAGCTCACCTAAATAACTTGAAAGTATACGACTGAAGATCTTTAGATACGTATGAAATTGAAAGAATTATCCTCCAACTCCTAACCGTTGAGGAGTTGTGCCTTCCACCTTCCATCATCAGCTTACCTAAATAATTTGAAAGAATACGACTAAAAGTAACATTTATACCTATGATATTTAAAGATTTATCCTCCAACTCCTAACCGTTAAGGAGTTGTGCCTTACATCATCAACTCATCATCATAAAATGATGACTACCAGACGCAAATACCGGTGTAACTTCAGACAATATGCGAAAAACATAGTATGTGCCTTTAAAAATTGAGGGTGTCTCTCGATTTCCCTAGGATCCCATCATCAGATCCTGATATGGTGGCAATGGGACCACCTCGGGAGCATACCCTTTCGAATACAAAAAAATATTCAAAATCGGTCCACAATTGACGGAGTAATCGGTGAACATACATAATATAAAAAAAAAAACATACAGTGAAACATAGAACCTCCTCCTTTTTGGAAGTCGCCAGTCGGTTAAATAGTGATCTAACAATGACTTGTTATAAATCGCTCCGGATCTCTTGCTACTTGCGAATTTATGAGTCAGGAGAATGTAATGCATCTCTGCAAGAAGACACCCCCAGCTGGACATAAGCATATACTACCCATTAGCACTATGTTTACAGGTCCGTGGAATGCGCGTCCCTTCCCCCGACTGCCTACTGTGTCTCATCGGTTAGATACTTTAAGATCTCACATTTTTAAATAACAGCAATTGTTATAGGTCCAATAAAGCTAATAGATAGATAATAGATAATACTTGTTTTTAATTTTATTTTGTTCCTATAAATACATATTTGGATTTTGCATAGAACTTAGCACTCATTTAGACCTCCATTCTTTTTGCGGCGAAGATCACAGCCAAGCATAATTTTGGTATTGAATTGGCTCTCCTTTTTTACATTTATGTTTTTGATGGGATATCATTACTTTATGTAAATAAAACTAGGCAGGTATTGAGATTTAAGAATACATATATTGGGATAGTTTCAAATATCTGCTTGTAACGACGGTTCCAATGCTACAATAAAAAAAAATTGTATGGGGATCCCCCTTTTTTTTTACTTTTTCTAATTTTTTGATTTTTTCCTACGCTTACACACAATTATCGAGCTGGATTCCAAATTTCATCCTTCTAGGTCATCTGGAAGTAGGTTAGGTTTAGGTACTATATATGTCAGTCAGTGCTAAAATTTGCGACTTTTTGACCTTCATATCTTTATAACAGTTTGAGCTAGCTTCATGGAATTTGGGCTTCTAGATGTCCTTATAGATATAATTAAACACACGTAGTTTTATGTGTTTACGTTAAAGAAGTTTTGAGTTATAGAAGAGTCAAAAATGGCACCAAGTGGTTCGTGTAATATTACACTCGGCGCTGGCTAGCCAGTTCCTTTGCTTGAACTTGGCTTGACATGCTGCCACGTGTCTAGATTTAAATTCAAATATCTTGTTTGATTATGTACACAAAACAATAATTTAAATGCATATTAAATGTTTCTATCATTTTATGGTTGCTATAAAGTGGTATAGGCCGAACCAATTTTATGATGTTTCTGAAGTTAGCTGCGCAAGCAGGTCGGCGCTGGTACTGTTAAGTCTAAAATAATTAGATGACTGTATATAATTATAATATGAAATTTAATAATACATGTACTTATTTTTTAGCATATTAATTTATAAAAACATGAGTATGTTCCGACCGTTCTAATCCAACTATAAACCAAATAATTATTTCTGTGATGTTGCTCGAGGCAAATAAAATATGACCTCAAATATTAATCTGATTCTATTTAATTATACTAAAAGTTTTCTAGCATGTTGAAGTATTTTGTGAAAACCTATTTACAGAAATAAATGACCTTGACTTAGACAACAGTTCGCGAGTCATTTTAATCGACACATCAAATATGTAACCATTGAAAAGTTAACATAAAATACACTAAACTACAACAGTCAATAAACAAGTTAAAACAAGTAACCAAAAAAAAATACAAAACAAGTAGGTTACGAAACAATTCAAGACTATTAACAACTTGACTGCACGTAAACAAGATTATGAGTGTGTGTAGTGTACGGACATAAGTCACACACACAAGGAACATGCGCCGTGTATTGATTTACCCTCACCCCTGTACGTTCCCTCTGATACCTAAAATTGTATGCTGCGCATCGACACGGACGAAGTTCCCAGCCGTCATAAAGATTGGTTTGGGCTATAACTGGATAGTGACGTCAGCCTTGGTAGCTTTCGGAATGTCATACCTGTATTGTTATACCATGAGTAGACCATAACTCATTTCAAAAAAATAATAAAATAATTGTATACTTAAATTCAATAGTGTGCATAAAATCTTATTAAGTATTTTATTAATGCACTAAAAATTTACAATTACATTTAACTGCCATTATACTCTGGGCTACTG
The DNA here is from genome assembly GCA_949125395.1 of Diaphora mendica. NCBI lineage: Eukaryota > Metazoa > Arthropoda > Insecta > Lepidoptera > Erebidae > Diaphora > Diaphora mendica. The sequence continues at coordinate 29,241,857 of OX421312.1, read as the reverse complement.
TAGAAATGATAGATGCAATAAAATTGAGTGAAAATTTTCAAATATATATATATATATCAAATGAGACTTAATTAAGAAAAACATTCAATGTTACAACTATTTTCTTTATGTTTATATTCAAGTAAGTTCTTGAGATTAAATTTGAGGCATCAAGATGAACATCAACTGATTTACACATAATGGATAAATCTATTTTGCACATTATTGTCTTTTTTTTAAATATATTAACTCAAGTATAACAATCAACTGAACACTGTGATCATGCTAGGATGTTATCGAGTCAATCCAGGTGTCGCAAACAAAGTCCTTGCTAAGTAATAAGATAACTTGTATTAAGGGCCCGGTCCACGCCTCTGACATAACTTAGGTCACATTAAATTAATGTTAAAGCTCAGATTAATAAAATCTAGTTAAAGCACAAACTAGTGTTTATCTTACAGTGGACATTTATCTGGTTTTGTGTGTGTGTGGTTCTGAGTGTGTGTGTGATGTGTGTATGTGTGTGACAGTATGTGTGGTGGATTAAGATGGATTATTTTCAGTATAAAGGAGTCGTTCTGTGTCTTGGTAGTTTTAAGTCAAAAGCCAATTCGCCAGAGTTTTCTTAAAAGTGGTGCTAGGTAGAGAATAAAAATGTAAATATTTATTGTATAATTGAGTACCTTGGAAACAAAGAAATCGCTTTGTGAATGAATAGTTGTATTTGTTATGGAGGCATATCTTAAGGAGTTGGCACGGAGAACAGCCTCGTTATGGGTTAAATAGTAGGTAGAGTGGTAAGACAAGAGATTGAACTAGCAGATTCAAACTGTTATTTCAGTGTGCCTACATATTCTGTTGTGCACAACACTTTTATAAAATTACTGATAAAACGAAGAAGAAACAATATATTTGCAATTCTTTATGCAAACATTTGATGATCATTAATTTCCCATGGTGAAATCACTGACTTTACATATTGATTGTTGAGATAACGAGCTAAAAAAAAGTAATAAGAGGTAGATCTAAGATATAGAATATTTTGGAAAAAACTGATGAAATAAAAAAATTAAAGGGCTCACCGGATTATTCCTTTTACTTGTTAATTTGTGCAACACAGAGAATGATCTGCATAATTTAATTATGTTATTGTGGCAATGTTTATTTACTTCTTTTTCCACTGCTCCACTTATAGGCCCAAAGTTTAATTTGGCCTGTACTTTGGACACAGATAGTGCTGGTAGTCGTTTAACAGACAGCATTTTTCCTAATTTTTATTGAACTACGCTTAAAACCGCAGTTTACAAAATCATCTTTTCGTTTAGTTCAGTTCGTTTCAGGTTAACCAAAAATCAAGATTTTGGATTGCGTTTGTACCGTCAGAGTGACAGTAATGAAAATGACAGTCCGTTTTCATTTTTAAACGTTTCATTCCTTTCTGAGTTTATGTTAGACTACCGATCCTAAAAATTTCATCTCATCATTTTCTGGATCTGGTAACTGCCTCGGTGGCTTATGCGACTGCTGTGCTTGAGACCTCGGGTTCAATTCCCGTGTCCCAAATGTTTGTATGATCTGCAAATATTTGTTTCGTAGTTTGGGTGTTTTCAATCTTCTATACCTATCTAAACTTCTATACCTATACTTATAATAAAAATGTAACAGGTCCAATTCTGTAGGTACATTAAAGATATTATGAAAAATTTTTTTGCACGGCTCTCTGTAATCGACACTGAAGCCAAATTTTTTTTTTCATTTTTGTCTGTCTGTCCGTCTGTCTGTTTGTCTGTCTGACTGTATCTTGGCCGCGCATTCTTCAAATGAAAAGGCATGATTTGAGGATTGAGTTCATACTACGAGGTAGGACATAGAATACTTTTCATCCCGAAATTCAGCACGGTTTGTTTGAAGTCAAAATATGTACTTAGTTGTAATTCGATAACACATAGTCCGATTTTATTCATTATTTTTTGTCCGCGACTGTACACTGCCTATGCAGCTATGGGACGCTGAGACAGATATGTAAATATGGCGGTACGAAGTTCGCCGAGTCAGCTAGTACGTAAAATAAAAATGTAACAGGTCCAATTCTGTACTTTAAAGATATTTAGTTTTTTTTTTTTTGAGGGCTCTCTAAAATCGAACTGTACTTTTTTCATTTTTGTCTGTCTGTCTTAGGAGTATATGTGTTCTGTGGTCTGTCTGTATCATGGCCGCGCATCACGCCAAAACTACTGAATGCAAAACTTGGCATGATTTGAGTTCATACTACGAGGTAGGACATGGAATACTTTTTATCCCGAAATTCAACACGGTTTCTTGGAGAAAGGGGATGAAAGTCAAAATATGTACTTAGTTGTAATTCAATAACACATAGTCCGATTTCTTTCATTCTTTTTTTGCTTGAAAGAAAAAAAATAAAAGATAAGTCCCTTTTTTAGTCCGCGACTGTACCTACACTGCCTGTGTGTGGGAAGCTGAGACAGATATGTAAATATGGCGGTATGAAGTACGCCGGGTCAGCTAGTGTATAATATGAATGTATTTACAAAAAAAAAGTATATTTTTATTTAGAATAGAATAGGTAATCGTTTATTTGGCCCAACGCCGAGACATAAAAAAACTTTTACAAAAATAAAATAAACAAGAAACATATCACTAGAGACAGAAAAGAGAAAGTAACATAAATAAATTATACAGACAAAAAAAACGTTATTATACCATAGTTAAAACAAATACAACAACAAACAAATTACATATTCTGAGAAAATCATAACAAGGTGTAATTTACAAATAAAGAAATAAACAAAAATAAAAATAATAAGTACGAAGCATGACACAACCTACACACATAGAATAGTCTAATGTGACTATTTAAATTAAAGATGTGTTGATGTTAATATTGCCAATGTCAATGCCATGCCAATGTGTGTATTTGTAAGGTATTGGCGCAAGTGTGCTCTAAATGTGTTTAGAGTGTTTAATTTGCGTATGGGGGGTGGTATATTGTTCCATATTTTGGATGCTGCATAGCGAAAGGTTCCAGTGTACGCAGAGGTACTGTAATTATTTATATTTATTTATACCATTATTTATATCAGATATCTAGTACCTACCTTTATTACAAGCTCTGCTTAGCTTGGGACTAAATGGCGTTGTGTTAGATGTCCGAAATATTTATTTATTTTACAAATGTATTTTTAAAATGAAAGAGTATAAAAACAGTATTTCCAAAGAGTATTTCTAATAAATAAATTATTCCAGATAACAATGCAATCAGCATAAACGATCAAAACATAAATAAACAAGTACCCAGCACTGCCGTGTCTTTGCTGAACTTTATACTTCTTATTAGCAATAAGAAGTATAAAGTTCGCGTGTAGACGTTCAGGAATCGAGTTTGTAGTTTTTACCCGACTACGGCAAAGCCAAAGGAGGGTTATAGTTAATAAATTTCACTGATACAATACTAATATTTCGTCAGTGGTAAATATACCTAAATGGAAATTATTTAAGTGTTTTTACTATTTTCCTTGCAATTCTTATGTTTTTCCTCTCCATTGGTTATCATAATGTTCATAAAACTGGGACCGAGCTTAACGTGTTCACTGAGGCACGGGTGTGAAACACCACAATTTCAATATTTCGGGCAGTTGCCCGACCCAGGACTCGAACCCGAGACCTCTTGATCGGCAGTTGCATACGCTAGAGCATTAAAATCTAATAATAATAAGAAAGCTCTCAAGTGTTCAAATTTTTATTTGGCCCATCAAAATTACATGGTTCGCTTAGCCATCATGTACCAAAGCAAGATGATAGGAGCCCATAAGCCAATGCCAAAGAAAACTGCAAAAAAAGCAGTCGCAGCGTACCTGAAACAAATATTCTACATCAATAATTGGTTCTCGAACCCAAAAATGATTGTGTATAAAGGCGACAATAATCGGTAAATCATTATATCATATAATGATTAACCAGTATACTATTTTATGTGCTTAAAATGTAGATAGCTAATGAAGTAGAAAATCTACCTATCCATGTGTATAAAAGAGGAAGGTGACTGACTAAGATACCCAGAGATCAACGCACAGCCCAAACCGCTGAACCTAGAATCCTGAAAAATTGCATGTGGGTTCTTTATATAACGTTAGGTACGTTGTGTAGTGTAGTGAGCACTAAGAAAGGAATTTTTGAAATTCCACCCCTAAGGGGGTAAATCAGGGGATGAAAGTCCGCGTGAGTGAAGCCGCGTGCAAAAGCTAGTAATATTATAAATTCAATCGTTTAGTCGTTGTCGCGAATAGACGTGCAATATAATAACAAATTGTAAATTTACATTACCGTAAAATATTGACCTAGTTTTTGGTGTGTCTTAAATACATATGTCAGCGCATTACTGCAGCTGTAATTTTTTTTTATGTGCAAAACAATGTTCATTACAACTAAGTGATAAGTTTAAGTGATGAGTAATAGCCCCTTTAATAGGAGCGGCATAACACGCCGGACTCCTCCACCTACGACTCCTCAACAACCTTCACCTGAGCCCACTGACAGCATGGAAATAATAACAACCTGTGAGATACAGGGATGGTTGGGATCAATTGAGCAGTGTCTTAATGAAGTTTGTTCTGTTGCATCCGAAGGCAAGTTGAACTCGGACCAAAAATTAAAAATTAATACTCTTTGCCGTAAAGTAGCATCCGGAGTGGCTCAAATTACTGTACAATATCAGTCACTCAAGCAAACAGAGGAGATAATCGAATCCCTAGCGCAGATCAAGCAGGCCATCCAGGAGTCGAGTGAAAAACAGGTACCACCCAGCGCTTCTTTTGCTGACATGGTGAGAAAAGGATCTAGCAACTATATTCGTCTCATCAGTCTCAGTTCAGTAGTTATTTATCCTAGTGAAAACTCAAAATCTAGCGAGGATACCAAGACCATGGTGCAGAAAATAATAAGCCCTGAAGCTATGAAACTCCACGTGCGAGGAGTTCGAAAGATTAGAAATGGCGGTGTTGTCATCAGTACTGAGACCAAAAAAGATATCGAGAAGCTCAAGCAAACTGTCCAACTTGCTGAATCAGGACTTAAGGTTGATGAACCTTACAAGCGCAAGCCCCGTATTATTATTATTGGAGTTCCTACAATAATGTCTGAAAATGAGGTCTATAAGTTGGTACGAACAGAACATAGCTGAAAAATTCCCTGAATTGACGAAGAACTCTTTTTTGACCTCTATAAAACTTAGTCACAAATCAGGCAAGAAAAACGCTGAGACCTGCAATTATATAATTGAGGTATCAGCCGCAATACGTAAAGCTCTTATTACCCAGAACCGGATATTTATTAACTGGACGTCCTGTCCGGTCAGAGACTTCACGACGGTGACTAGATGCTACAAGTGTCAGCAATACGGACACGCAGCCAAGACGTGCAGAGTGGCTACCCCTACATGCGGACATTGTGGTGAAGACGGTCATTCCATCCAAGACTGCACAAGAAAAGTGAAGCAACCTAAATGTGCAACGTGCCTACGCTTCAAAAAGCCAAGCAACCACAAAACGGGAGACGCTGATTGCCCAGCTAGACAAGCCGCTGAATTTAGGTACATAAATTCCATAGATTATGAGGGCGCCTAAGAGCGTCGCATATTTTATTGTATATATTAGATCTACCCTTATATATATCTTATATCTATATATCTATATATATATATCTTTATCTATATATCTTATGGATATTAATTTATTTACAGAAAAAGATAATGTTTGTCCCTCAGAGTCAAAAGCGTGTACAGTGGAGGACTGCAAGCAATACTTTTCCGTTTACCGTGATTCACTATATTCTGTCCATTACTTTATTTTCTTTTTGACAGCTCACGCTTATAAATTACTATATTTTTTTTCGGAAATATGTACTACAGTAATGTCGTACTTTATTGACGGTGACGGTACTTTAGTGAAGTGGTCTGTGCATAACAAACAACCACAGACTATAAAACAGTACTTGAAATACGATAAATCGATCATATGATAAAAATAATTTGACTCCATGTAAGTATTTTTTCTGTAAATTTAATAAAAAAAGGAAATAAAAATTGTATCTATGACTCCAAGATTGAATTTTTGCAAGGAATTAAGTCGAAATCTTGGAATTTAGGATCAAACCAAGAGTAAAGAACAATAACTCCGTTCATTCATCTAATTTACTGATTTATTATTTATATTTTTGTTTATTTCTTACATAATATAAAAAACTAATGAAGGCATAATTCTAATTAATAAAAGGAATCAACAAAAAATATTTAATTAAAACGATTGAAAGTTCTTCATAAATAAAATCGCTATTCGTTTCAAATCGAATCGGTAATGAGTGAGGGCGTCACTAATTTCAAAATTTCTTGAACTGTCAAAAAGAAAATAAAGTAATGGACAGAGTATAATAAATAGTATAGTATAGTATATAATATAGTATAGTAAATTATAATACTACTATACTCTGTCCATTACTTTACATTTACTTACTTACTTTTACATTACAGATTCTAGGTACCTAGCACACATTATAATTTATAATGTGTGCTAGGTACCTAGAATCTGTTTGAAGTCGGTGCCAAGTGACTATCGCTTAGACTTTTGTAATTGTTCGTTTGTATTCTTTTTGGCTTAGCACCGACTTCAAACAGATTTTAGGTACCTAGCACACATTATAATACTTCTATTTAAATGAATAAAGAATTAGGTATAGGCAATTTATGAAGAACCAGTTTATTTTACGCTTTTAAGTGTTTTTTTTGGCAGAGAGTTTTCGTTGGATGTTTTTTTGGAAGTCGTTTTTTTTTTTTATAAAAAGTTTTCATTTTTCAGTTTTTAGTGCAAACAATCGTAGGTAAGTAGTAAGTTGAACTATTTCAACAAATTTCATCATCAAGAATACAAATGAAGGTCTAAACGTACGGTAACTGTTGAAGAGTTTAACCTTCTATCATCAGTTCACCTAAATAACTTGAAAGTATACGACTGAAGGTCTTTAGATACGTATGAAATTGAAAGAATTATCCTCCAACTCCTAACCGTTGAGGAGTTGTACCTTCCACCTCCCATCATCAGCTTACCTAAATAATTTGAAAGAATACGACTAAAGGTAACATATATACATCTGATATTTAAAGATTTATCCTCCAACTCCTAACCGTTAAGGAGTTGTACCTTACATCATCAGCTCATCATCATAAAATGATGACTACCAGACGCAAATACGGGTGTAACTTCAGAAAATATACGAAAAACATTATGTTGTAACACAGTATGTGCCTATAAAAAATGAGAGTTTCCCTCGATTTCCCTGGGATCCCATCATCAGATCCTGATATGCTGGCAATGGGACCACCTCCGAAGCATACCCTTTCGAATACAATTTTTTTATTTTAAATCGGTCCACAACTGACGGAGTAATCGGGTAACATACATTAAAAAAAAAAAAAAAAAAAAAAACGTACAGTGGAACATAGAACCTCCTCCTTTTTGGAAGTCGGTTAAAAAGACGAAAAGATATAGTTTGTCCCTCACAATCAGAATCAAAATTCATTTATTCAAACAGATTTTTTTCTTTTCTGGGTCCATTTTTATATAATAGGTTAAATAGAGAAATAAGTATTTATAAACTAAATTATGTTAATTGTAAAAACTTAGTACGCAATTGGTTACAAATTTTATCGTATGAGCAAACTGAGCAGTTACTTGAAGTATGTAAATAAAATTATTTTGCTGAGTTTTTTTTTTTTTTTTTTCTTTATTTATAAATTATAAGAATTTTATTGTAAATTATTGTACCTTTTTAACTAAATAAATATTGTTATTATTATTATTATAATCTTACCGATTGGGAATCGAAAAAGGCATGTTGTCGAAGGGTTGTGGAGGACCTTCTTCTTCAGAATGCCTACGTTTTTGAATTTTTATTGGTGTTTTAATTTTGTTTATCAAGGGCCTAGCTCGAAGAGAAGTAGAAATAAGGGATCTCCAACCAATCATTTTGCTTAAACACCTCCGAATCAGAAGTCTTTAGTATTATGCTTAGTAAGATTTACTCGATCGTTTGGTTTTGATTGTCACTGAAGACATTAGGCAAGAATTGTTTTTAATTGATTTGAATTTGTCAACTTCTAACAAAAAGGTCGTATATTGGTGATCCATACTCATTATAATTAATATAATTTTATAAATAATTATTATAAATCCGAACGTAACTGTCTGTTTTGCCTCCTCTACACGTAGACAGACAGTAGACAGATGCGTCCGCAGATGTATACGTGTAGGTGTCTGTAGGTGTAGAAGGGGGATTTGTTCGTCTGTGGTGGTCTGTGGTAGGTATTTAAAGTCCGCGGACGCGTCTGCCACTCATCCGTTCGTTATCGGTTTTTGTGGCTGGGATCAAAGTGTCACAGACACAGAGTACATTGCACGCATGATGACGCATGCTTCTTGCACGTTTGCAGTTTTTTTTCTTTCTATGGGTACCTTCTTACTCATCAAAATGACTAACATGAGCACTGGTGAATGACTATGAAATTAATTGATACTTTATCCCTATTTCTCATATTCTTATTGTGTTTTCATCAATGTTAATTGTAATTAATTTGATTTATAATAATGAAAGTGTCATTCATAAGGTAATTACTTATTATCTTATTATTATCTCTAATGATTTATTACTTATAAAAATATTTGCATAAAATGTAAAAATTGTTTACTGAATAGGTAAATGAAAAATGAAATGAAATATCATTTGACATTTTGAGTGCATAGGTGTTGTCTGTCGAGAACCAACACAGACAGACTGATCGATCTACAGACGTGTGGCCGGCTCGTAGTGATCCACCGCTGCACCGATTACAATTAAATTTGGCAAGGGGATGCCTACTATAATTCTTGAGAAAGGACAACGGCTACTCACACGCAGGCGGTGCCGCGGGCAAAGGCTAGTGCACTACACTATTAAGTAGAAATGAGAACTTCATTAACTTTGAGCAACTGTGTTGGTGTATGTGGGTGTCCAAGGGCGGCATAACTCGCTTCCCATCAGGCGATACGTCTGCTTGTTTGCCCCTATTCAATAAAAATTACTGTAACAATCAGATAAATTGTAAATAGCTAAAACATAATGATTCTAAGAATTGAAAAGATAATATTATACAATTTGATAGAATGTCTTTGTACCAAGAAGCCATTAGGTATTGAAGTTGAGGCACACTCCGCACACTACATAATATGCAGCTTCCAGACCTACAATAGTTGCAATGCAATTCATTAAGGGTTTAATATTTTTGTATTGTTGGGCCTCCGGGCTCGCACTTTTGCGTTGACCTTCTGTGCGAGGCGATGCCCGAGGGTAGTACCGCCTGTACCGCCCCTGTCGAATTAAGAGAATTCAAAACAAACACAAAACCTGTAACTTACACGACAGTCGTGACAAAGAGAGCATTTTAGCAGCTGTCATGTCCCTTCTTCAAGTTAAAGTGGGTGCAAAGAACTGAAAATGAGTGTGTAAAGGAATAAAATTGTTCATTGCAGAAGGGCGCGAAGAATCAAACAAGAAGATTTAGTGCACACCCACAAATATCACTGGAAAAAGAAGCAAAAAATTGAGACTTACTCACACATATGTACAATGATTCAGACTCCTCAACAAGTTTTCCTGATGGCAACAGCAGCCCTTGCATTTATTTGAATACCCGCCAATATTTAAGAGAAGTAGACTCGGGTCTGACTTTTCTCAATACATACCCAACAGAAAAAAGTACAACACCTGTCACCTGCCTCCCTAGTTCGGCACCAGTGGCAGGGGGGTTTCACTTCTCAGTTTAGGTGTATTTCGCTGAGCGCCTCCCGGGAAGAACTATGTGGCAATGTTTGCCACTCTGCGCTCGGCTCGCACGCTAGCCGCGTCGCGCGTAATAGTCCGGTCAATCTAGACATAAAAATGAGAGCGAAGGTACATAAATTCCCATCAAGCTGAAAATCAGTAAGATTGAATGGTTATATCTCAGAAACGATGGCTCGTAGAAAAAAAAAAATTCAGCTCGCTGGGAATTTATGTACCTTCGAATGTTTAAATTGATACAAAATTGTAGTTAGCAATAAAATTATTTAATTAGTTGTTTGGAAACTATGTTATGATAGACATGTTTTGTCAATACAAAAATCTGTAACTTATCACGAAGGTACCCAGAACGAGTAGTACGTTACGTAGACATGATTATTGTTTGTTAAAATGTTTCTTCTTCATTACTAAAGTTGTTATATTTTTATAATTAACTAGCTGACCCACGCAACGTCGTCGTTTGCGTCTCCTATTGCACGTAGCGTGATAATTTTCCCCCGTTTTTGAAACATTCTTCATTGGTGCTCCGCTCCTATTAGTCTTAGCGTGATGATATATAGCCTATAGCCTTCCTCGGTAAATCTAACACTGAAAGCGTTTTTCAAATTGGACCAGTAGTCCCAGAGATTAGCGCGTTCAAACAAACAAACAAACTCTTCAGCTTTATATATTAGCATAGATGTATTTATTATACTCTTCTAAGATCTAATACTCATAATCAACAACACATTTATTTGGATATAGATTAATATTAGGTATTATGTTGATAACCACTCTTTGGCAAATAACTCATTATTAGGTACCAACTCTTAGCGTATAAGACGCTAAGAGTTGATACCTAATAATGAGTTCTCGTGATAACTTCTAAACGAAATGTCCGATTGGGATGAAACAAAAAGTATTTTACTTCTACATAAATACCCTTGATAACATAATGCTTAATTTCGTTAAGGATTAATATTACGATACACATTTAACGTAGTTTCTTTCTTCAGACGATTTAATATTTTTTTTGAACACAAAAGCGGTTATTGTGACTAAACCATGACAGTTAGATATATGCTCTCGCGAACTTTTTTGTAGATCTTAATGGGACCTTCAAACCCGTAATACATTATTTTGTTCTATTGTCAAAAGTTATTGCAGCGCACGCAAAAATAGGTTTTCGATTTCACACTTTGGGTTACGAAATAGTAATTTTCTCACGGATCCCTATTTTTTTAAATAAAATATAGCCTATAGCCTTTCTCAATAAATGGACTATCCAACAGTGAAAGAATTTTTCAAATCGGACTAGTAGTTCCTGAGATTAGCGCGTTCAAACAAACAAACTCTGCAGCTTTATAATATTAGTATAGATTTTAACATTTACCTAAATGTACAGCAAGCGGCAACCCCGTGCTCTTGTAGTAAATCAAGCGGTGTCTAACGGAATATGAACGCTCGAGTCACACGACAAGATTCAAATTCGCGTGCAAGGTGACAAAGTTGAAATCTTTTTATGCCTAAACTTGACTTTTGTTCGAGAGTGACACTTCTGTACGACAGTACTATTATTTTAATTATTCTGTGCCACTGGAACGATTTATTTTTACATGGTGGTAGGATTATGCGTTCACACACACGCGTCACGTCTGATGCTCTTTTAGAAGAGCTTGTAATGTTAAAATCTTCTATACCTACTAATAAATAAAATTTCAATGTTTGTTTGTAATATTAAATTATCCGCTTTTTACTAAATGCATATGGATGTATACACGGTAGCAAAAAAAAATACATTTTTCTTACAATTTTTGTCTGTCTATTTGTTTGTTTGTTCGGCTAATCTCTGGAACGGCTGGACCGATTTTGACATGACTTTCACTGATAGGTAGCTGATCATGTACCTAAGGAGTAACTTAGGCAAATTTTTTAGACTAGTCACGCCCCCGGTTTATGTCGTGCCGCGGGTAACACCGCGGGGCTCAGCTCGTTACTAAATAAAGAATACTAGTTTATCTGAAAAGTATTTTAGTATAAATACTTAAGTATTCATAATTCATCATAAAGTATTTTCAAAATACCTATTTTGTATTTAGTATTTAAATACAAAAAGCAAAAGTATTTTGTATTTGAATAGTAAATTAAAAAACTAATTGCATTTCGTATTTAAATACTTTTTCAAAAGTATTTTGTACAGCTCTGCTCCAAACCTTAAAATGCGTCGCAAACGCTTGCGGCAAATTCCCTTTGATTTGTGACAAAAAACCGGCACTGTGCTCGATCGGATCGGCTATAAAGCGCTTGCAACAGTTGCAACCCACCCAACACAAACCAACTCTATCCATACTTTTGAATTTGCTGCGGCTTGTTGAGTCTCCGACTTATATATTGGTAACGAGAAGATTTCCCTAGCTAGTGGCCGTTTACGGAACTAACGTATGACAGACTATACTTCTACCTGACAGTATAAATACAGAGGGAGTGCATTGTTATTTCATTGATAAACGTCTACGGAGTAGTAAAAAATACCACAGGGTAACAGAGGGTGAACAGTATTTTTGAAGTGGAATGTTACCGTGTTTACCGGTATACGTATTTTTATGTCATACGTTAGTTCTGCGATTTGCCGCAAGGGAATCTGCTCGTCACATACGTCTGTGTCGTCACTATATGTTGTTGAGGTTTGGCAAGCGTGCGGACGCAGCATTATTAATTTATTTACATAATTTTTCCAATACCTACATAATTATGTAGTTAAAATTTACGAAAGAATTTGTTTCGTTATTTACATTTTTATTTTTTAGTAAATATGAAGTGGGTTTGAAACTGCAGCAACTCGAAGGTGGACTAACGATATGCACAAGATGGCTGGCAGGAGCAAGAAGCCCAAAAGCGATCAAACTCGCGTGCAATGAACAAAGCTCTAAACTAAGGCAATGAATGAGAGAAGCCTATGACGTCATCAGTGTATCATCATCAGTATATTACAGTCTAGGCTGTGGCTGGCTATCACAGCCTATAGACTAATATACTGATGATGTTCATTCAGTAGTTGTCCACATGTATTTTGTTGAACACTTTCTGAATTTAATTTTTACAAATTAATAATAGGTAGGCAGGTACTGGTACAGTGAAACCTGGTTAAATAGGACCTGGATAAGTGAGAAACCTCTATTATTGAGAATTCTTATAAGGTCCACTTTCTATCAAATTGCCTCTGTTAATGAGACTTTTCAACCTGCTTCAATGAGATTTGATTTCTAGGATTTTTTCGATTTTTACCTCTATAATTGGGAGTCTGTAGCTCTTTAAAGTAAATAAATACCTAGACATAATTCATAACACCAAAAATTTCGACCTCTATAAGCGGGGTAAATGAGACAACAATAATTTTATACCTAACTAGCTGACCCACGCAACGTCGTTTGCGTCTCCTATTGCTCTTGGCGTAAAAATTTACCCCCGTTTTTGTAACATTCTTCATTGATGCTCCGCTCCTATTGGTCTTAGCTTGATGATATATAGCCTATTGCCTTCCTCGATAAATGTACTATTTCGTCAGTGGTACTATCCAACACTGAAAGCATTTTAATAAAAGGAATTTCAGGTGGCAACAGCTTGCATACTGTTTACCTGACATATACTAACACTATTGTACCTGAAAATCAGATTTTGAAAAAGAGTAGCCATGACTTTCTTTGCCAGTATTCTTCTCATGAGCTCTATGCATTTTGGAAACTGGAAGTTATGGATCGACACAGGCAGGCAGTAGATTTTTGGTGTTTTCGCCTAATATACCTCGACAATACAGCACATGCTGTGGCGTCTGTTTGTGTCGATCTATGATATTAGATATAGCTTCAATTTGACGTTCGTGAGTGCCACTTGTCTTAGATGAATAAATGATTTTGATTTGATTCGATTTGAAATAATTTTTCAAATCGGACCAGCGGTTCCTGAGATTGGCACGTTCAAACAAACAAACAAACTCTTCTGCTTTATAATATTAATAGCTGACCCACGCAACGTCGTTTGCGTCTCCTATTGCCCGTAGCGTAATAATTTCCCCCCGTTTTTGAAACATTCTTCATTGGCACTCCGCTCCTATTGGTCATAGCGTGATGATATTGAAAGACACTGAAAGAATTTTTCCATTCGGACCAGTAGTTCCTGAGATTAGCGCGTTCAAACAAACAAACACTCTGCAGCGTTATAATATTAGTATAGATCGGAAAACTGAACAACTGAAAACCTCTTTATATGGTATATAATTCTTGGTCCCTTGAGATCCCAACCCAACTTCCCAACTTAGAGAATAGTGAGAGAACAGAGTGGAGTTATTTCTCAGAAATTAAAGATAAATAAAAGACATCTTAATCACACTAATTTATTGCTGAGGCATAATAAACTATAGATTATAAGTTGATAAGTTATAAGGGCCAGGATGGTGGGTCGCCTGGCTTTACACGTCCTCCATACAGGGCAGACTTGTCTCTAAAGTTGGTCATCCGTAGTGTTTCTTGATCATCCAAATATTTTCCAATGAAAAAACCAGTCATTGGCACTGCAAACCAGAGGTATCGAGGGGTGATTCCAAAGAGAGCCATGTCTTATTAGTTTTCTAGGTCTTTCAGGGATAACTTCCACTTCCTGGTGTGGTTCCAGTCAGCAAAGATTGCAGAAATAGTCAGCACCGGAAAAGTGATACTCACCAAGTTTCGGCGCAGAAATCTTGGTAACGCCATATACCTGAAATTAAATTATTTTTTATTGATGCTTATGCTATTTAAAATGCTACAATGTACTGTAATATTATTGCCATTTCCTCATCTTACACTTGCAGTACAGTATCTCTTTTCTAGGAGTTAGGGTAAGAGATACCGTACTGGAAGTGACCTTGTCTGGTTTAAAAAAGATTGAAAGCTTCAAACAAAACCCTTTTGATATATCAGATATTACACTAATCCCAAGCTGGCTAGAAAGATAGGGAGCGACAAAATTATTGTTTTAAGTTATGAATTATGGCTTTTTGTAACTATACTTTACATACCTATTATATATTGTTCCGAGTCTAAGTGTTGTGTCCGTTTCATGTATGCTTGTAAAGAACTCAAAGACACAAGATATATAGTCTTTTTATGAAATAATAAGAAGAGAATACTTAGAACTTAGTAAAATAAAACTAATAATGTTGAGTGGAATATGGATGTGTCAACATGATTTATTATGGTTAAAAAGTTAAGCTACCCACATTGGAACTTGGTAAGTAGTAAATTAATTAATTAGAAATTAAGATTGTTATTTTTCATCATAAACAATAATATTGTTTTATAACATCATAGAGATTGTCTGATGGAATGTGGTCACTTTGGTGGTGTCGGGTACATTATGACCAAAAGTACTAAATGTCGCTCCAACCAAGCATTTTTTTTTAATATGACCATTAATCTCAATTAATACATTTTGTACCATTGATATAAAAAAAATCTTAACTGATAATCCTGTATACTTACAGGATTATCAGTTAAGATTTTTTTACACCACCACAATATAGATATTCTCATGCTAATTAGCATAAAACGTCAATAATTGGGCTGCGGTCCATGAGGCATGATCACCTCGCCCGATCTGAGGACCGTCTCTATGAAATGGAGGGACATGACATCCATTCCTCCATAAGAAAAAATTGATAGAGAAATAATAAAAATCAAGACACACTAACATTTGATTTAGTTGATTTTCGCCTCAAACTTAACAAATTTACGAAAACAACACCGTTGTCCTTAATTCTTAGAAGAAATTATGTATTAATAACAAATGTTATATAATTCATTGCGTTCAACTAAGAGTTTTAAAAATACGGCCATAGATGAATTTATGCTATAGATCTTGATTGAGAGTGACATAATCGTTTAAAAAACACCTACCTACATCCCACTTCTACAATGAATATTCTAATAATTATACATACGAGTACGACTGTTCATTACTGTAGATTACAATGTCAATTCCATTAGAATAACTAAGCAAGAAATACAGTCTACAGCGTGTTACTCTGTTTCACTCGTTTTAGGGGTCTACTTATTGGATCTACAGAATTAAAAGTTGATGTTTTTTAATTACTGAATATTATTGTTAATAAAGCTAGAAAAACTAACCTAAATCCAAAGATAGGCGATGATTCCGTAATCTCTTTCTTTGACAACCTTTGATTGGCACCACAGACTAATAGAACATAGACAAAACAATAATAGTCGAAATGATCATAAAGTAGAACGAACTCTGGAAAACATGATCAAGATATCAGGTGGAGTGATGGTTTGTCTTAGAGCATATATATATAGAAAGGCATCTGAACGGGCGGAAAGCGTGATCGGAGTAGAGAGTGAGACTAAGTTTGGTTAGAGTCTGTCTCTTTCACGCAAGCTTCTGATTGATGGACGCACATACCAATTTGCATGACTGCTTTGGCGGGAAATACACTGACAAAAATATAGTGATAGTAAATTAAAGTGATTTGCGTAAAACGGCTGACAGGAGCTAAATGCAAGAAGCCATCCCTACCTCCATGGAGAAGCCACGGATCGAATCAAGTGGCGTGCATTTGAAGAGGCATAAGTCCAACAGTGAAATAATATTTTAGCTTATAAGTTGGTCAGACGGGTTTGTTTAGGGTTTGTGTCAAGTTTTCCTTGTTTTTGGTTGTCTTTGCAGTATAGATATCTTGATAACTTATAAGTCGGCTCACATGACTTGAAATGACACAGTGGCGAACCTAGGAATTTATTTCGGGGGGAGGGGGGGATACCATCTTTTGTAAACCTTTAAAATGCAAAAGAATTTAAGTATATATGTTACCAGCAATCTGTATAATTCAGGTATTATTATACAAAACCTAGGCAATGTATAAAATACCTGGCCAGTCCAGAGTCCAGGCTTTGTATGAAATTATATATTAATATTAAATATTATTGTCCATTACATACTTTACCGAGGTATTTTATTAATCCCTAGGGATTGTATAGAATACCTACTGGCCCAACGGCAATGTGTAAAATAAATAGGTTTTGGTCTACTAATGTTACTACCTAGCTACGTACTCCTACCAGAACACCTAGAAACATCTTCTGTTTGCATAAAATCTTCTTTACTCAGAACTAGATGACCCACGCAACCCCGTTTGCGTCTCCTAATTGCCTGTTGCAATAATTTTTCATTGGTGATCCGCTCCTATTGGTTTTAGCTTGACGATATATAGCCTTCCTCGATAAATGGGTTATCTAACACTTAAAGGATTTTTCAAATCCTTTTATGTTAGGCGCGCCTCCGCCGCCCCGTTCGCCGGCGGCGGATTGGGTCCGAGTGGATATCATCCTCCCAGGCCTTCTCCTCCACCTTCTTCCGCGAGATGACTTCTTCGCAGAAGATTGCGACCGCGGTAAAACGGCTATCGCTACCGGCCATGGAGCGTATGACGGCCGGTAGCGAGAGATCTCCTCCGATGACTGCAGTGAGGGCCCGGCGCTGCGACGCCCCTGCGGGGCAGATCGCCAGCGTATGCTGGGCCGAGTCCGATCTCGATCTGAGTGCTAGTAAGATGGTAAGCCGAATAGCATAAATATTTCATTATAATGCTTTATTACTGTCGAAGCACTCATGTCTGGACATGGGAACGCAAATGGAAAGCGTGAATATTCGTCTATCACAGTCAGAACATACTTATTCCTTGTATTCGAAGGTACAGGACCTTTAAAATCAATGCTTAGTCTTTCCATTGCTGACGTAGCTTTTATCAAAATTGTATCATTTTCATTCCTAAAGAATCTAGGTTTGATTTCAGAGCATTTCTGCATGAATTTGTCATCTCTTCAACTTCTTTGACAGTAAAAGGCAAATTTTTGGATTTTACCCAATGACACATACGTCTTATTGATGACATAGGGCTTCATGTAAAGATTTTAATGTTTCATTCCGTTTAGGCAATGAAACACATACACGTGATAATGCATCAGCAACGTCGTTCTGTTTACCTGGGCGGTATATAATATCATATTTAAATGGTGCCAACTCCAGACGCCATCTTTGTATCTTTTAGTTCTTTATTTTGCTAGTCACTTTATTATCGAACATAAATGAGACAGATCTCTGATCAGTGATAAGCCGAAATGGTTTGCCAATGAGATAATGGCGCCATTTCTTTAAGGATTCCACAATAGCGTAAGCTTCCTTTTCTATTGCCGAGTGATTCAGTTCGCAATTATTCAACATCCTTGCAAAAAATGCCACCGGTCGACCAGCCTGTGATAATGTAGCCGCGATTGAATGTTGAGAAGCATCTGTTTCTACTGTAAATAGTGCACTATGATCAATAGAATGAATAGTAGCCTTGGCAATGTCAGTTTTAAGTTCCTCAAAAGCTTTAATTATGTCGGCTTTCAGAGGAAACACTTGAGTATGAGCAAGGGCATAGATCTACTCTGAAAATCTTGGAATCCATTTGCTGTAATGCGCAAACATTCCAATCACTCTCCTCAAGGAAGTTAAATCAGTTGGTGGCGGCAGACTCGAAAGAGGACGTAAACGCTCACTATCCGGTCGTATAATACGATCTTTTATGCTATATCCTAATATATTTATAGAATTCTGTCAAAATTTACTTTTTTCTTTATTTATTGTCAGGCCGTATTTATTGACCGCGGCCATAAATTTCCTCAAATTTTCATCATGTTCGCTCTGGTTCTTACCACATACAGTTATATCATCAAGGTAAGCATAGGTCCCTTTAAGATCTTCTTTACGAATTACCCAATCGATGGTTCTTTGAAAACTTGAGACCCCATTTGTAACTCCAAATGGAATTCTACGAAATTGAAACAAATTTCCCAAAGCTACGCCATTTCACTGCTTTCGAAGCAGTGAAATGGCGTTCTTTAGGTAGGATTGGGACTTGATGATATGCGCTTTGTAAATCGATAGCACTGAATAAATTGTATTTAGAAATTCGTGGTACCATTTCTTTCATATTCGGTAATGGATAAGCATCAAGTTGTGTATATTGTTATATGTGTTTATTGTTCGTGAATAATCTATAACGAGTCGTTTCTTATGATTAGCAGTTTTCGAAATCAGAACTTGTGCTCTCCAAGGAGAAGTGCTCTCTTCAATTACCCCATCATTCAAAAGTTTTCTTATCTCTTCTTCGATAAACTTCTTGTCCTCTTCACTGTATCGCCTCGACTTTATAGCAATTGGTTTGCAGTCTGGAGTTAACCGGAACAGCGGTACTGCTGGAAACGATACCCTATACACTTGGGCTTCTCTCTTCTTATTTGCCAGCTTCTCATGTAGCTCTGCATTTTCTGTAAGGGTTTTCTCAAGTTGTGCCTGAGGCTCCTGCTCCGTCATTGTGATATGAGGTCAACAAAAAGTATATATTATTAAACTAAATTAAAAGTCACTCTTACCACACACCCAAGCGGAACCAAACCAAACATACAAAATAGATAATTCCCAAAACTAATTCAAAGCAAAATAAAATAATATTATTTATAACTGAACAATTTACACTATTATTCAAAGCAAAATAAAATTAATATTTATAATTAAACAATTTACAATATTATTCGAAGCAAATAAGATTATTATTTATAATCATACAATTTACAATATTATTCACAATGAATTTATGTACAATTAATTAGCTTTTGTTTGCCTTGCTTTATTACTTACTATAACTGTAAAAAATATGAATACTTTCTCAAATTAGGTCATCTTGAATATCCTATTAAAATTAGTAATACTACTGTTTAACATGAATGTTACACAGTGGACAAAAAAAAATTATTAAGTAACTTATAATTCTTAGTTTTTCTTTTTTCTTACAGAAGACGGTGTCCTTGTCGTAGCAGGTCTTTAGGTCAAACGTCTCTTTTATCTGAAGTGATTTACTTTATTTGATTTGTTAAAAGTCTCTGTTGTCCAATGGATTGCGTATTGAGAAGATGAATCAATGTTACCTTTATTGATCAATGTTACCTTCTCGTATCGTGGTAGTCAATATAGGTACTTCTGGAGGGCCCGCCAACACAAATTAGTGGACAAGGCGACTGCCCGACTGGTCAGCGTGTTTTCTTCGAGGGTCACCACTTTGGGAATATTCCATAAACTTTGGGGACGTTGGGATTTCACCCAATTGAGGATGATATGATTGATATTATATAAAACACAGACTATCACTGTAGTTGTATATTCACTAAATGATACAACAATGGTCGGCCAACTTAACATTAAAACATTACCATTGTTGGAAGTGGTAAGCCTAGTTCGCATTATGCTAGTATTTTAGTCTAGTGGTGAGTAATTTAGTAGCTAAAATACTCGCTACTGCTCAAGAATCGTTCGCACTTTGTTTTAGTACAGTTTACAAGTGAGTGGTTTTTTGCAAGATGAACAGCCTACAACGTAATAAAATAAATGAACTGGTTAAGCTAATCGTCTCGACTATTTTAGAAGAACTAGATGAGGAAATTTGTGTGGGATTTGAACCCACAACACTTCTTTTTATTAATAAATAAAGAGAAGTGTTGTGGGTTCAAATCCCACACGGGACAACACTTTGTGTGATCCACAAATTGTTGTTCTGAGTCTGGGTGTTCTTTGTGTCCGTTTCATGTATGTAAAGTCCCCCGCGACACAAGATGTTTATTCCTAAAGCGGGAGTTGTCTTATCTGCGTATTCTAAGTAAGTATAATAATCACAAATTTTAACAAAAAAAAAACCGACTTCAATCGGGACCAAATTTAAATGGGACCATACGGGAATATTGAGTTATTCGTTAATTTGTCGCGTATATACATAATGCAAATTGAAGACTTATGTAGTTTTCTCATGGATGACATGTCAGAACTGGGACATAAAATGGGACCATTCGGGAAGCACCAGCTTTCAAATAAAAAAAGAATCACCAAAATCGGTTCACCCAGTCCAAAGTTAAAATTAAAAACAAACAAACAAACATAAAAAAAAAATACAGTCGAATTGAGAACCTCCTCCTTTTTGAAGTCGGTTGAAAATGATGAAAATATTCGAAGTATGCAGATTGTTTCATTACTTTATTTTTATAATGCGGGGATCTAATATTCCATAAACAATCATGTTGTAAATAATTGGGAACAAATTTTTAAGTTGTATCTTCACTCCAGCGAAACGACATTTAATTACGAAAAAACGAAAAACTAACTACAACAAAACTTCGCGCTCTTCTTCCTCCGTCGCGTTCCAAATCGCTACTCTTCTACCTGACAGTTTAATAAACAGAGCGAGTGCATTGTTATTATTACAAGCTTTTATTTAGCTTCACCTGTCCCGATGTTTGTCTGTTCCCAAATCTTGCAAGTTAAATTTAAAACAGATATCTTCAACCGATTGTGCTGAAATTTTGCAGGCCTAAGTAAACAGCGTGACAATGCAATATTATGGCGACATGGAGCTGATCTGATGCTGGAGCTTAAAGGTGGCGATAAGAACTTTGTAATGAAACTACGAAACCCCTTGAGTGTGGAATCATTTGATTCGTCTTGACGAGTATTTTATGTTGTGATAGTATCCAGGGTCTGATGATGGAGCCGGAAGGTGGCCATAGCATAGGAACTTTGTAATGAAACGACGAAACTCATTGACTGTGGAATCATTTGATTTGTCTTGACAAGTGCTTTATGTTTTTAGTATTCAAGGTCAGATGATGGAGCCGGAAGGTGGCCATAGCAACTCTGTAATGAAACGGAGCAACACCATCGAGATTGGAATCGTTTGATGCGCCTTGGCGAGTACTTTATGTTTTGATAGTATTCAAGGTCAGATGATGGAGCCGGAAGGTGGTCATGGAAACTCTGTAATGAAACGGCGTAATTCATCGAGATTGTACTCGTTTGATTCGTTTTGACGTCTTGACGAGTATTTCATGTTTGATAGAATTCAGAGTCTCATGATGGAGCCGGCAGGTGGTCATTGGAACTCTGTAATGAAACGACGAAATCCATTGAGTGTGGAATCGTTTGATTCGTTTTGACGACGAGTATTTCATGTTTTGATAGAATCCAGAGTCTGATGATGGAGCCAGAAGGTGGCCATGGAAACTCTGTAATGGAACGACGCAACACCATCGAGCTTGGAATCGTTTCATTCGTCTTGACGATTACTTTGTTTTGATAGTATTCAAGGTCTGATGATGGAGCTGCAAGGTGGCCATAGGAACCCTGTAATAAAACGACGCAACACCATTGAGATTAGAATATTCAAATTAGTTTAGTCAAGTATTTAGTTGTAAATGGTAACCAGGGTTTGACGATGAAGTTGATAGGTGTTCATAGGATTTGTCTTGATAAGTACGTACTTCGGTCGTTGATGTCTTGCAATATCGATGCGTTTGAATGAGATGAACAGACTGAAAAACCTGTCAAGCGGTAACTAAAAAGTAAAAAATAAATTTAATAAAAAAAAACTTTCTTAAAAACAAGCTTTTATTGGAATGCTCTAAAAAGAATAAAATCAAGTATTCCTTGAAAACTTTTCTATCAATTTATAATGTCATTAAAACAATTTATAGTATACAAAAGCTTGTTGCGAGATTTCGTTACCAGTATTTACTTAGTTTGAGAATTTAAAACATTGTTATAAGTCAAATCAAGTTCTTTAATTGACTTTCGTATCTACACAGCCTGTATAACACAGGCAAATCTAACGACAAGCTTTTGTGTTTATTTAAATTGTGTAATGACATTATAAGTTGATAGAAAAGTTATCAAGGAATACTTTATTTTATTCTTTTTAGAGCATTCCAATAAAAGCTTGTTTTTAAAAAAGTTTTTTTTATTAAAATTATTTTAAATGTTTTCATACTGCTAAATAGTGTCAACATTTTTTGTATAACCTAAAAGTAACCAAGAGATGAAAAATCACCTGAAACATTACAAAAGTAACCTTCTGGCAACACTGGCAGAACCGCCCGCGGTTTTAAGGCTGAGGCCGCACTACGGTTTTTTCCAGCCAGCGGTTAAACCGCCAAACCGCAAAACCGCCCGAAGCGCACACACTACGGCAAAACCGCGAACAGTGTTGCCAACAGATAAACTAGTTCTCCTTTAGATTGAACTTGAAATGACAGATCTGAGATAATTACTGAGCTTATAAGAAAGCAACTTCAACAGCATGATCTTTTAACTAAATGTGTTGCATTTTCTGGAGATAATTGTAATAGGTGGAATAGAGCGCCATGGAACCAACAATGTTTTATAATTCCATAAGTTAAAACAAGATCTGAATTCGAAAATAGTTGGTGTGGGATGCTCTGCGCACATTATCAATAACGCACTGCACCACGCATGTGATTGATTGCCAGTAGATGTTGATTCAACAACATTAAAAAAAAAGTTTTTGCCACTTAAACAAGCCGACTCCAAATAAAATTAGGAATAATAAAGGCTACAGTCTAAAAAGTTCTTAAAGAACTCTCTGACACAGCGGAGGTTGAGTATAAACCTTAGAGTTAATAGTATGTATAAACAGCTTCTCTATCATTCAAAGACGCGTTGGCGAAATCTGTTTCCAGCTATCGAGTGAGTCCTGAATGTGGATTATTTCAGAAGCTTAAAAAAGCTCCCTGATCTGATTTTCTTTAAATCGGAGGCATACCTGTTTTTCATGCATTCAATTATGCACATCATTTACTCAAAAATAAAAGCATTAGAAAAAAAATATAATTCAGTCTTTAAAACCAGAAGGATACCTACTTGCAACCATTTCAAAAAGCTTGGATGATCGAAATAGAGAAAGTTTCTTGCCATTGAATGTTCAGAGTACATATTCTAAATAAAGAAGATGAAAACACAAAAAAAACTTAATATGACTGCTGATGAAAACTTTAAGCAGATCATTTTTTATTTGTTACTAGCTGTGCCCGCTAATTCGTACACGTGAGATTTGGATTTTCAAGTTATTTTAAATTTTTTACATTTTAAACCTTTCCTGGACTACGACAAACATTTCAAAACCAAAAACAGCTAAATCAGCCCAGCCGTTCTCGAGTTTTAGCGAGACAAACGAACAGCAATTGATTTTTAATATAATAAGAAGATAAGACTAAAAAACTTAGAGCTTGAATACTGGAATGATATCATATGAGTTTCAACTTAAAGATATTTTTGTCAAATTAGTCTGGTTTAAAAAAGAAGGTTGTGAAAAATATACTACTGTTCGAAAAGCATTTTCACAACTGTGAGATTTTACTTTTCTATCACTGATTTCGATGAAAAATAACTAAATTTAATTAAACTGAATACCTATGAAAATAAAGAAAAGAACTATTTCGACTAATTGAACTAAGTATTCTTTTTATTTTGACTAAATAAAATAAAAAAATATAAAAGTGTTCGGATTATGACCGCAAATATCCGGGGATTTTACGCTTGTTGTCCTGGTTTCTAAATTTTTGAGATGGCCCTATCTCTAGTTCAATGCTTATTATATAAGAATTTATTTAAGAATTTCTTATTTTTTTTAATGAAAATCCTAAAACTTTAGAATACGACATTACAGATTTATGGCGGCATAATACGAGTATAGGGCCCTCAGTTCAGTAACGTCTCTACGGAGGAATCTGCAAGGATGCAATTATCTGAACTGGACTTCGCTCGATATGTAGACACCAAGTATTCCAATTTTGGCAGAGGCAGATAGGGGAGTGTATTAAAAAAAATCTTATTTGTGTAACGTTAAAAGTAGGTAGTTAAAAGAGATGAAAAATCACCTGAAACGTTACAAAAGTAACGTTCTGGCAACACTGGACAGAACCTCCCGCGGTTGTCGTGGTTTTAAAATCAGTCGCAGTAAAAAACCGCCAGTGTGGCCGCTTCCATACATTTCCTTTTGTCACAAAATCAGGCTGTTAAAAACCGCGGCGGTTTAGCCGTAGTGCGGCCTCGGCCTAAAATCAGTCGCGGTAGAAAACCGCCAGTGCGGCCGCTTCCATTCGTTTCCTTTAGTCACAAAATCAGGCGGTTAAAAACCGCGGCTGTTTAGCCGTAGTGCGGCCTCGGCCTAAGTCGAGTCTTCAAGTCTTCGTCGCGATGAAATTAATGATATAAAAAATGTGGATGACATGAAATGGGTGGGGACCATCTTTCGAATAAAAAAACCCACCACTTCTTCATAAAAATAATTACATTATTTTTATATCATGTTTAAATTAAAAAATAAATTTTCGAATTAAATATTAATTTACTTCTAGCAACATTACGTAAATCGATTATTAAGTCTGGTATGATTAGTCCCTGCGAGTTGCGGTTGCGTTCGTGAACAAGCGCCGTGCAAGCAAGCAAGCATAAGCAAGCATACAATATAGCATGGACAGAGTGAGCGAGCGAATGCCCTCGTCATCGTGTTCTGATTTTCGAGTTGCAAATTGCAGTGTAGGGTGTTAAAAATTATGTTAATGAAGTGAACAATAGAATTGGTGATGTTGGCCTTAGGCTTATTATTATTTCGTAAAAAAACTGTAAAAGAACACTCGTTTACTGTAATAATTCGTCAAAAATCGAGAAAGCTTCAAACGTGTTTGAAGCTTTCGTTTTTGCATTAATGGAACTATGAACCTGGACTCTTTAACGTTTAGCTTAACGCAAATCAATAATCTCGTCGTAAATTTAAGTAAGAAGAACTTCAAGCAAACCAATCAAGAGTTATCTCAGGTGAGAAACTGCCACAAATCTATTCTTTGTTTTCTGTTGTCGCCATATTGTGAACACTGAAAGTCATGATCGTTTGGTAATACCGCGGAATTATTGAAATTGTCATGGATTTTACATATTTACTGCTGCCTTTTATTGCGATGCTTGTTAAATGGTGCCAAATCATGTATTATTTCGTAAATCTTTAATCTGCCATACGATATGTGCCACGGACGTGGTTCCATGATTTCATAGCGTTGCGGGCGTTCCACCGTTATCTACAAGTCTTTGTGTGGGTTTTATTTTTAATTCTTTGGATGAAACTGTGATTAAATTTGTCTGTCAATAGATCTACTTATTGGAATTCTTTGAGATAATTGTTCTAATTCTGTATTAGATTTATAATGCAAATTAGACGTAATCCTTTTCATAACAACAAATGCACGATGTTAGTCATTTCCAATAGGTTAACAATATTGAGCCATACTGGGAAAAAAAGTCAGATGGACAATTTCACGAAAGTTTTGAGGGTAATTTGATATTCAGTATTTAAAATATTCAAACTGAAATATTATCAACATCTTTGCTCAACATTACTGATTTTTATTTTTAGACACAAACTAATTTTGATATAGCTGCTAGTCAAAGAATTTTTGGTGGAAAAGTAACTTAACATAAAAACTTGAATGCATTACAACTAGTAGCTTTCTTCACTATCTTATCTTTATAGTCACACAAGTTTTAATAAAACCCTATCAGTGTTTCTGGAAACAAATACATTTATATTATTATTATTGTCCTCAATATGAATTAGAGTTGAGAACATCTCATTGATGGGCCTCATGGTCTAGTAGTTTGAAAGTGATCCGCCAGAAGGCAATCTAGATATAATAAACATCGTTTAAGTACGGTTCTCTATTATAACTTTAAAATCACAGCCTTAATGTTGAAAATAACACAAATACATTGCATAATGTTTATGAAATAAGGTTTAAGTCTATAATCTTTATTTAAATAAATCTCCTGTGCGTATGTGACTAAACTCCTTTTTTGTGTCTATTCCTGAGGATTTGAGAATGGTCTAGATTCACAATTTGGTAAATAAAAAAAAAACTATTTGTGTAGCTAATTGATTCGACCCACAGTGTTACCTGCAGGTGAAGTTATACCACGGGTAATACTGCAGGGCTTATCTAGTAGGTATATACTATGTATTGAGAAATTTATATGTGAATCAGTACTCTGGTTACCACATTACAACCTCTGTTTACTTTGGGACCAGATTATCATCTAGCCAGGCAGAGCTAGACTGCTTTCCTCTGATAAAAATTACAAATTAACACACAGCTATGTGTGAAGTTCTTATTGTAACCTCAGACTTTACTAAATAAATATCTTATCTATGTGATTTACTTGTGTGTGTTTCATATAAGGACTAATTAGAGTTTTAAATGTGACAATACGCATTTCCCAACAACCCTTCCTTCCAATTTCATTTCTTAACTTTGTAGTAATGACAATTGTGCTTATTTAAATAGAGTATAAATTATAGTCTTTTACATCAAATTATATTATTTAAATTACAAGTATGTATTGTAATTGTAACTACTGCATATTGGCCTTTCTTGGAAAATGAGGTTTGGGCCTATGCTGGCCAGATAGGTTGGCATAGAATATAATATACAAATCAAAGGGAAATAAAAAAGGAAATGTTATATGATACAAATCAAAGAGAACTGGTTGGTAGAACTATATGTCATATCGGTTCTCAATAAGATTGAATTAGAGCTACATGGATATAAAAACTTGCAAATCTCACAACATAATAGACATAGGACTTTGCGGCTTAGCGAAATCTACTATATATAATTCTTCTGTCTCATTGTTTCTCACTATGAACTCGGAAACTATGTAACCGGTTTTCATGGTTTCTTTTTAAATGTGTATTTTGCTGGCGTGTTTAAGATAGGATAGTTAACATCACACCTAGACTAATAGAAGCTGAAATAGCAAAAATACATAGAAAAAGTTGCATGGGTTAGCTAGTTTTTATTATATTTACAATCATGCTTATAATGCTGTGCTATTGATGACAACAATTGTTGTATATCATTTCTATTATCAATCAATAGACGATGATAATGTGATGATGATGAAGTATTTTATGTTACTGTAAAAGCCTGAATAATGGTTAATCTAAGATTAACCATTATTCAGTGGTTTGACTAGTAAATCTTAGGATTTACCAACATACAAGTTAGAGAATGTAAGATTTTTTTTTAAAAGGAAATGTTTGCTCATGCTTTCCATCAGGCAGAGCAGTCATTTTGGCAGCTAAAAAAAAATTAACTACTTATTTGAGCTCTTACCATTGGAATGAAAACCATAATTATTCTTGTATGATCACTGTTCAAACCTATATGATTCATTAAAAATGTTTATTTCAATATTTACCATGTCTTTGAGTCAAAACTGATCCTCTGGGTCTATAAGCTCTGCATACTTTTATAATATCATAGGCCTCTCCAGGTTGTGACTCGATTGAAGACAATCTGAATCATCTGGTTGCATTCAAAGTTTAGCATAAACATCTTGTGGTTCACCCATGCCAATATTATAAATTTAAAAGTAACTCTGTTACACCGCCATGGCTAAACCACTGCACCTATTTCAATGAAATTTGACATGGAGACAATTTGATTTTTGAGGAAAGTCTAAAAGTACTCTTTAGCGCGATAATGATAGACGCGGGCAGCGCCGCGGGCAATAGGTAGTAATCTATACATTTAAAAGATTATCTCAACTGATGTTCAGTAACTTTCCTTCACTGCCTAATCAAATGAATTGCTACGTTTGATAACAATTTCTTGATAAACGAGTCTTATATTTGAAAGCAATATACAACAACTCAAATGAATGAGTCATTCCCTTAAAATTTTACAAAACAAATATTATTGTTTTTCAGTTTTGTTAATGGTCATTAAAATTAGAATAAAATTAGTCTCTGTGTCATCTCACAGGCACAATTAACCGCCCCCACCTAAATTTGTCGTCAACCTGTTTATTTATGTTAACTGTGGCTAATCTACTGTTTTGTTTTTTGTTAAGTGACTACTTTACAATAAATGAAACCCTAATTTCGACCCCTACACTTGTAGGATCACTCATATCACTGAAGGTTTTTGGAATTTAGTCCTTGTTTGACATTGTTGCAGAACAGTAACATTGCCTTGTTTACATTTCTTGTTCTTTTCTGCCATTGTGGGCGTGTGAGTGAAAAAAATTGCCACTCTATGCAATTGGTGCTGCTAGGGCAGTGACTTGAGCTGACGTTGGTATAGTCAACGTCGCATCGCTCATTCTATTGGTATACCTCGAACTACGGTACGGGATGCCATCAGACCCTTTCAGGAGACTGGTTCATAGACGAGGAGGCCAGATCAAGGCCGACATCGGTGCACTTCGGCTCTGGATGACCGCTTTGTTGTCAGTAACCTGCTAAGAAATTGCTTCTGCACCGCTATTGTAGCGCGTACACGTCTATTTGAGGTGAGAAATGTCACTAAGTGATCGTACCATTAGTAGAAGACTGAAGGGCTGAAGGGAATCTGAGGGCTTTTCGTCATGCCCGCGCTCTACAAATGCTTCCACAGCATCGTAGAGCTAGAATTGCCTTTGTGCGAGAATATGCTGACTAGACTGTCAGAATGGAAGAACATACTGTTCACAGATGAGAGCATTCTTGGCAATTTTGTTTTTATTAAGCGGGTTTCGTTTTAAGACTTTTGTGATTTTATTTATCCTTAATCGCTGCTTTTAACATAACTGCCATCAAGTGTGATTAAAATTTGACGACTACTGAAACTGAAAGAAATACAAGGTGGGCGGTTAATTGTGCCTTTTTTTTATTTTCTTTTTTATGTATGGTCCGCCAACATGACTCTACTCTGCCTGATGGAAAGCATAAGCAGAATCCAAGAGTGGCGGTCACCATACTCACTGCGAATACAGACAATGCAGTATGGCGACCGACACCATGGCGGCCTATTAATGCTGCTGCATCTTTTAGTCTAGTCAACAAGTATGGAACTTGTTGACTAGACTATTTGGGCCTCCGGTCTCGCACTCACTAACGAAACACGACAGCACGACGCTGTCATTTTACGTTGATTTTCTGTGCGAGGGTAGTACCGCCCCGGTCGAGCCGGCCCATTCATGCTGAAATCAGCGTGGCTCTACTACCTTTTGAACTATGCCTTTTGCCTATGAGTATATAATGTACTTACGTGAATTTAATGATGGATTCACAAATCCGGTGAGTCAAAATGGCGGGTGTACCACAATGAATTAAATTGTACCAATTACCAAAAAAATTTACTTAAAATGTACTATTTTGTACCTCGCTCTAAAAAAATTGTACCCCATTCATAACGAAGTTATTTCGGAAATAAGTTACACCCGCCACATTGACGTCAATATGGCGGATGTGCTATGATATTCTAATGTTTAAACATTATTCATGAAATATAATTACACTAAAAAATTG
The DNA here is from genome assembly GCA_949125395.1 of Diaphora mendica. Classification (NCBI taxonomy): domain Eukaryota; kingdom Metazoa; phylum Arthropoda; class Insecta; order Lepidoptera; family Erebidae; genus Diaphora; species Diaphora mendica. The sequence goes on along the minus strand of OX421312.1, from coordinate 29,211,745 downwards.
TACCTAAAAAGCACCTCGAGTTAAAAAACCCATACACTTGGTCAGTTGGATAGTTTCCGAGAAATAAAACAATCGTGTCTCGTTTACTTACGTTTATAATGTCAATGTTCATGTCGGTAGGGGAGACTGGGGAGGGTTGATCCCCCTTTTCATTTTGGTTTCTAACTTTTTACTATTCACAGTATTAGATTGTTTTTCAGGTTATTTAGAATTTATCTATTTACTAAATATAAGAAAGTGGGTAAGGCTCGGTTAAATTTGGAGTTATAATTTAATTTAATGTCGTATGGTAACTCTTTACCATGTGTCCCCTATATAGGGGAGACTTGTTTCCCACCAGTTGGGAGACTTGATCCTGGGGATCAGGATCAAGTCTACCACACAGGGGACACACGGTAACAACAGTAGATTCAGCATCATAACATGTCCGTAAAGAGTAAAATATCTATAAATATAAAAGGAAACTAAATAATAATACAAAATCTGTAATCAGCTTCTTTTATTTGAGCTTTATGCTTATACGCAGCTCAATTTCGAAAAGGACAACAAATATGAAATAGTTTTAAACTCTTTAGAACTAATTTATCATCACTCCATCTGGCCTGTGGACGTCCTACACTAAGTTTGCCGAGAAGCGGTCTTCACTCAAGAACCCGTTTAACCCAACAGTTATCGGTTCTACGGCAAATATGGCCAGCCCACTGCATCTTCAGTTTGCTAATCCTGTGGGCTGTGTCGATGAACCTGGTTCTTTGCCGGATCACCTCGTTTCTGATACGGTCCCTTACAGAAACGCCGAGCATAGCCCTTTCCATAGCACGCTAAGCGACTTTGAACTTGTGGACCAGACGTACCTTAAGTGTCCACGTTTCGGCTCCATATGTCATTACGGCTAGGACGCACTAATTGAAGACTTTCGTCTTTAGGCACTGTGGGATCGACGATGAGAAGACCCGACGAAGCTTCCCAAATTCTGCCCAACCCAGCTGGATTCTCCTGTTCACCTCGTCCTCAAAGTTGTTTCTCCCTAACTGCTAAGTATGCTCGAGGTACGCGTATTTATGAACAACTTCGAGAACAGCACTGTGTACCGCAACCGGTTCCGGTAGTACATGTTCATTGTTCACATGACCTTGGTCTTGTCCAAGTTCATCCGTAGGCCGATGAGTACAGAAGAGTCAGCCAGGTCGTTCAGCATCTTTTGGAGGTCCTCCAGCGTCTCTGCCATGATGACGATGTCGTCTGCAAATCGCAAGTGAGAGATGTATTCGCCATTGATGTTGATGCTGCGCCCTTTCCAGTGCAGCGTCTTGAAGAAGTCCTCCATTGCATTAGTGAACAATTTCGGGGATATAACGTCCCCATTGTCTCACTCTTCGATGCAATGGTATAGGTCTTGTATGCTGATTCTGTACTTGAACAGACATAGTGGCGGTTTCGTAGAGACATCTCAACACTTGGATGTATCACCAATCCACTTAGCAACGCTGCAGGGACTCGAGAACAGATCAGATCTCGATCGAGTCAAAGGCCTTCTCATAGTCCACGAATGCTAGACACAGGGGCTGATTATACTCTTCGGTCTTCTGTATAATCTGCCGCACTATGTGAATGTGGTCTATGGTGCCATATCCGAAACCCAGCTTGCTCCGGTGGTTGGAATTCGTCGAGCCCTCGCGCAAGACGGTTCGTGATGACTCTTGAAAACAGCTTGTAGACGTGGCTTAAAAGGGAAATGGGCCGATAGTTCTTCACCATGGTCTTGTTACCCTTTTTGATTTCGATTTGATTTCGAGTTCGATAGTTTGGCTAATATTGTATTTCTTGAGACTCTTCTCTCTGCCTCTCTGTATCAGCTAGTCGCTGAGGCCTCTTACAATTTGTAAACGCAATAATGATCTACGCGCATATTTAGCGTAGTATGTCAATAGTCGGTAGACATAACTTCATATAGAATGTTTGCTACATCCTGTCTTAGCATAAAGGCCTAAAATCACTTAAAATTTGTCCATGAGCGGTCGTCGAGACCCACTCGCTAAGCCACACTTTAGATCACGCACTCACAATCATCCCATCCATTGGCAATCTTAGCCCTATTCTTTATTCATTCATGCCTCCACATCGTGAGGAGATTGGGATCAAAATTGGAGATAAAATAATTAGGAGCACTGACTGACCTTAGCGAATGTATGGCCTCAACGATCCGCTCCGTGACCCGACCCGTGGATTGCTCGGACGGCTCAGCGACACGTGACCGATCCGCACTTTTATCGAACAAGCATTGCTGCGAGTGACTGCTTTCACTACGCCTGCGCCTTGAATCTACCAATTTTCGCAATGCACGGCGCGAATTATGTCCATGAGAATTATGACTACGCGATCGCGAACGCCTTATACACAAAACACGCCCGTGTTTAAGAATTCGCGATATACCCTCTTGATCCATTATAAAAATAAAGGAGCAACAACATCACGTAATTAAAATGCCAATTGATTTAAATAGTGGGTGTGAGACTATCCCAATTCTGATATTATAAACTAGAAGTGAGAATTACATAAAAGAACCAAACTGCAGGGATTCTAACCTCAGTTCTTATTTTAATAAATAAAACACTAAACAGTTCACAACAAAGGAATCCTACAATTCATGATTGAGACCGAGACACGTCCCCACTGAGCGCTGTCCGAACAACAAGTGTGCGAGCATAGCCAAGCACCGCCTCTTTATAGGTTCTCACTAGGGATGGCGATCTGAGATCGATTAATCGTGGAATCGATTTTTCAGGCCCTAAAGATCGATATTTTAAATCGATATACAGTACTGTGTCGATTCAGTGGATCGATATTTTATCCCTGAAAATCGCCATTCGATTTTTTTTTGTTTTGGTACAAACCATTTTATTTACAATTAGTTAAATGTATTGGTAATAATACGGTGTTACTGATTAAAGGGTTGAGTAGTCAAAAATGTGCGAATTGGCGGTGTGCCTAGTTTCCTTTGTCTCACTTTGTTCCTTGTGAGCGCATTTTTTCAGTTGCCGCTTGCCACCAACATCGCAAGTGTTAAGCGGAACCGCTTGGGTCCCAGTAGACTTGACAGATTATTGTTTTTAAAAAGTTAAGATATGGAGCATTGAGAACTTTAACCTTTTTATTCATGTACTAAATAATTTTTTAACCGATTTCAAACAGGAGGAGGTTGTCAATTACTATTTTTTTTAAATGTTTGTTACTTCATAACTTTCGACTGGGTGAACCGATTTTTATGATACTTTTTTTATTTGAAAGCTGGTGCTTCAAAAGTCCCATTTCAATTTGGTCCCCTTCTTGAAGACGGTTTTTTTTGTTAAAATTTGTGATTTTGAAAATTAATGTCTTTTTTCATACCTGATCTGACTTTGATATATAAAAAGAAATAAAATTGAATTGTCTGTCTGCAATTTCAATTTAACCCTGGACTAAAAAAAACGATTTTACTGATAAGATATCAATTATAATGCCATCTTTCTTGTTTTTTATAAAATGGATTTATAATTACATAATAAATGAAAACTTGAAAAAAAAATCGATCCATTGAAAATCGATCTTTTGTTCTTCCCATTCACGATAAGTCTTAGAATCTAACTTATGAGTCATGATGTGAATGAGAAGAGTGTCCCAATGTTTAGTTGGTTCTCCGAGGGAATCTAAAGCACGTAAGTTTTTATTAATTTGATCTATGAGGCGCTTTAAATTAAATGATGATTCCCTACCTATTGGTTCAATATTAAATAATGCAGATACATGATTTTGAATGAGTAGTCTCTTATTACTAAACCGATCACAGAGAACCTTTGAACATTTTCTTAATTTCATTAAAACTAGGGCTGATTTAGTCGAGACTCTTGAAATGTCCTCTTCTACGGTTCATAAAAATGTGAATACAGCTCCTAAATCTCATCATAAAATTAAAACTTTAGTGTCCATGTCTGATCACACCGGTCAGAGGAACAACAATGTTCCAGGACTAGGCAAGCTTTGTCCTAAGTGCAATGACGAACACAGATTAAGTGTTTGTCCTCAGTTTCTTGCATTATCTAATGATGAACGATTACGATCATTACCCATTTTTAAGGTTTGCTTCAACTGTTTTAGTGCAGGACACTATGCTAATCACTGCCAGAAGGCAGGGTGCAAAGTATGTCATAAAAAGCATAACACCCTAGTCCACACAGCAAATCATAAGCACAAACCTGCATCTACGGAGTGTAATTCCACTAATGCCGATAAACCTTATGAACAGTCAAGCCAACAGTCTCAGAGTTCAAATCTTTCACTCTCAGCGAGTGTCTCTGATGCACCTTGTGGTAATAAGGCTGATGTTCTTTTATCAACTGCGTTGATCAAGGTTTATGGTAATAATAACCGTGAGTACATTGCCCGCGCCATATTGGACAGTGGCAGTACATCTTCTTTCATTACTGAAAGGTTGTATAATCGGTTAGAGCTGTCTGCAAATGCTATTAATAGCTTTGTCTCCGGGGTAGGAAATTCAGTCGCTCCATTACGTAAGCTTTGTGATTTAAAGGTTAAATCGTTGAATAGTGACTTTAGTACACATCTTAAGTGCTTTGTCTTGCAAACTATCACTGATAATGTTCCTAGTAGTCCATTAAATTTGCGTAATTTGAAATTACCTTCTAATATTTGTCTAGCAGATCCTAAGTTCTATTCACCGGCTGCAGTTGATATTCTCATTGGTGCAGACGTCTTTTGGGATCTCTTAGGAAGCCAACGCTTGAAATTAGCTGATGACCAGCCTATACTATTTGAAACTAAGCTCGGATGGCTAGTATCCGGTCCATTGAACAGTAGGTGTATCATGACGTTACCGCAGAATGTCAAGTGCAACTTCACTAGAGTTCCTACTGATATTTCAGATAGTAATTCAATAATTGATATTCAGAATCAATTAGCATGCTTTTGGCAGTTAGAGGAGATAGCTCCACGTTCTGAATATTCCAAAGAGGAACAAGAATGTGAGGAACATTTTCAGAAGCACACCACGCGTTTATCTAACGGTCGTTTTTGTGTTAAAATTCCATTGAAGTTATCTCCAGATGTATTAGGCGAGTCTTTGCCTCGAGCTAAACAATGCTTTCAGTCTTTAGAACGTAGACTTACAGGCAAGCCTGCCATGTACGATATGTACAAGGATTTCATGCGAGAATACGAGTCTTTAGGTCACATGACTAAGTGTACCATTTTAAATTTGAATAAGGCTCATTTTATTCCTCACCATGGCGTACTTCGGGAAAGCAGTACTACCACTAAGTTGCGAGTGGTCTTCAATGCTAGCAGTCCCACTACCTCTGGCGTATGTTTTAATCATATTCAGAGTGTAGGACCTGTAGTTCAGGATGACTTGCTTTCTATTTTGTTGCGTTTCAGGCAACATACTTATGTTCTCGCTGCAGATGTAGAAAAGATGTACCGGCAAATTGCAGTCCATCCGGATGATCGATACTTACAGTTCATCATCTGGCGCGACGATCCCGCTGCTGTTCTTCAAGCCTATGAGCTCAATACTGTGACATACGGAACAGCCAGCGCTCCCTACCTTGCTACGCGATGTCTTCGTCAGCTTGGGCTTGATTGTCCTGATAAGAGAGTGGCAGAGGTAATCATACATGATTTCTTTGTCGACGATCTATTGACTGGCGGGGATAACCTGTCTGAGGTTCTAGATTTGCGTCAGAAGGTGTCATCGGTCCTTGCTTCCGCTCAGATGGTTTTGCGAAAGTGGAAGTCTAACGAGTCCACGTTAATGAGTGAATCTCATCTTCCCAAATCCTCTTTAGACCTTAATGTGGGTACTACTGAGTCGAGCAAGACCTTAGGTCTAGGATGGCGTCCTCAGTCTGATCTGTTGTATTTTCCAATTTGTTTATCTACATATTCTTGCAAAACTAAGCGTGACATGCTTTCATTAATATCTCAGATATTTGATCCGTTGGGACTTCTCGCACCTGTTGTAATCGTTTTGAAAATGTTACTGCAGAAATTATGGTTACATAAACTGTCATGGGATGAGCAGTTACCCCCAGAAATTAGTTTGCAGTGGGCTGATGTAATTCGTGATCTCCCGCTGTTGAATAACATTCAAATCCCTCGTCATGTTCTTTGCAAATTTCATAATCTTGTTGAATTCCATATTTTTACAGACGCTTCAGAAAGTGCATACGGCGCATGTCTGTATGTGCGAAGTGTCAACCATTCGGGCGAAGTAAAGGTGCGTCTGTTGTTAGCCAAGAGTCGTGTGGCCCCACTTAAGTCGATGACTATTCCTCGACTCGAGCTATGTGCAGCTTTAAGTGGGACCCGGCTCTATGAGAAAGTGATGTCATCATTACGAGTACACGCACTTACTTCTGGACTGACTCAACAATTGTTCTGAGTTGGTTAAAAATGATGCCAAATAAACTGCAGACCTTTGTGCGTAACAGAGTAGCCGAAATTCAGGACAAAACTGCAAGCTGCGAGTTGAGACACGTGCCGACAGCACTTAATCCTGCTGATCATCTTTCTCGCGGTGTCACAGCTTCTGTTTTGTCTGATTTAGATCAGTGGTGGTCCGGCCCAGCCTTCCTGAAGGATTTACCCTTACGCTGGCCTGACAACACTTGTCAGCACGCACACAGTGATACACTGCCTGAAATCAAACCTCCTATATCATTGCACTCTCATATTAATCAGGTACCGACTGTTAATGTCATTAGCTTTGACAGGTTCTCAAACTTTATGAGGCTCAATCGTGTTGTAACTTACGTTCTTAGATTTATCAAAGTTTGTAGAAAACAGCCTGTCCGCGGTCCCATTAGTGCTATAGAATTAAATTCAGCGTTAAACGTAATTATTAGAATATCACAAAGTGAGTCATTTCCCGAATATAAATTAATAATTGATAATCAAAACTTACCTGATAAGAGTCCTCTTCTTAAATTTAATGTTTTTCTTGATGCAAATAAATTGCTTCGAGTAGGAGGGCGCATTCAAAATTCAAATTTTTCTGAATATAAAAAGCATCCTATTCTTCTACAGTCCGCTCATAAGTTTACAAAATTATTATTTGCCTATCAACATGTTAAATTACTTCATGCAGGTCCTCAACTACTTCTCGCTACTATCCGTGAAACTTATTGGCCCATTGGAGGTCGTAGTTTAGCTAGAATTTGTTACCGTCAATGTGTTACATGTTCTCGGATGCGGGGTCGAATTGTTACACCGATCATGGGGAATCTACCGCAACACAGAGTTTCGCCTGGTGGGTTTCCATTTGAGAACGTTGCACTAGATTATGCAGGTCCTATACAGGCCGTCACACGGCAAGGTCGTGGTTGCAAGGTAACAAAAGTTTACATTGCCGTTTTCGTTTGTTTCGCAACGAAAGCAATGCATCTAGAATTAGTAGGTGATTTAACGAGCAATACTTTCCTACTAGCTTTACGGAGATTCATTTCGCGTCGGGGGAAACCAAGAAACGTATATTCTGACAACGGTACCTCGTTCGTTGGCGCGTATAACGAAATTTCAAGGTTTATCAAAGCGAGCTGTAACAGTTTAACTGACACCATGGCTGGTGACGGTGTTCAATTTCACTTCATTCCACCATACTCGCCACACTTTGCTGGCCTTGTGGAAGCTGGTGTCAAGTCCACTAAGTACCATTTAATTAGAGTGTTGGGACATTGTAATTTAACATATGAGGAACTAAATACCACTTGTGTGTATTTGGACCACTGTACCACTTGGACCACAGTGACTGGTCCAAATTGAAGCTTTGCTGAACTCAAGACCACTGACTCCACTGTCTTCAAGTCCAGGGGATCTATCACCGCTGACTCCTGGTCACATTTTGATTGGGCGACCACTCATTTCTCTACCATCACCTGATCTGCAAGATCGCTCCACGAATACCTTAAAGAGATTTCATCGTGTCGAGCAGCTTCGCAAGGCCCGTATTAATAAACCGATATCAGCGTAAGAGTAAGATCTTAAGACCCGGTTTGAGATCCAGGCATATAAATAAACAAAACTTAAGATGCGGTTTAATACTCTGTCATCACTTGAGATCGTGTTGTTTAATAAACAATACTCGAGTTTCAAGAGCGGTATTAAGATGCGTCTCAAGATCATGATAGTTGAGTTCAGTCGATCCGTGACTTAAGATCGTGAACTTGTAGTGGCGGGAACTATGGACGTCAAAAATATTTTTTCCGAAATTAATTATTACGATGAATTAGACTATTATATGATATTCTATGGCCTTTTCTAATTCGATTACCTAAAGTTTATATAAGGGACGCGACAAATCCCTTCGAATTACCTCCGCAAAACTTTAAAAAACGATTTCGTTTTAACCAAGAATCAGTGCTATATATTGTATCGTTGACAAGAAATGATTTGGTGAAAAGTGATAACAGAGGGCTACCAGTTGCGGCAGAAATAGTCTTGTTAACTTTAAGGTATTACTTTAATATATTATAATATTTATACCGTGGGAGGGCCACGCTTCGGCATGAATGGGCCGGCTCGACCGGAGTGATACCACGGCCTCACAGAAAACCGGTGTGAAATAGTGCTTGCGCTGTGTTTCACCGAGTGAGTGAGGATACCGGAGGCCCATACCCCAATCCCCTACCCCTACCTCCCCCCCCCATCCCCAAAAGGCCGGCAACGCACTTGTGACGCTTCTGGTGTTGCATGTGTCCATGAGCGGCGGTGATCGCTTACCATCGGGCGATACGTCTGCTCGTTTGCCCGCCTATTCCATAAAAAAAAAAAAAACGCTACAGCATCCTTTCAGGTAGGTACCTACCTATTTAAACCACTTTCATCACTTTAATTGTAAACATGAAAATATGAGTATATCTGAGTAAAACATTGGTAAAACGATTTATTAATAATCACAAAAACCTTTTCAGCTTGTCTGCGGGGATCTCATTAATTTATCTCAGCCTACAGTGTCAAACATAATTACAAAAGTATCGCGACTGCTAGCACTACTACACAATACTGGCCTGGGCTACCAGGTATAGATGGAGCCATTGATTGCACCCACATTAAAATTGTCAACACACCAGGTTGTCAGCACCATGAAGTTAAATCGATATAAACCGAAAAAAAAAATTAATTCGTACACACACAGAGTTAAACATTATACTTCTACTAGGAAAGTACTAAACGTAATGAACAAAAGATGAAATAGTTCGTTCATTGTGACGTAGTAAGTCTTAAGATCAGGATTTCATTGGGTGTCGAATTACGAATCTTAAGATCGTGGTCTTAAGCTCGGTATCATCTGAGATGCTGTTGATATGGGTTTATTAATTAGTGTCGACATTAAGATGCTGGTCCCATCTTGAGAACGTATCAACTGATGCCGGTCTTGAGATCACGTTTGAGACCTATCTATTAATACGGGCCTAAGATCACACATTTTTAAATAACAGCAATTGTTATAGGTATCCAATAAAGCAATGAAAATAGTTTAATACTTGTTCATAATGTTATTTTCTTTCTATAAATCCATATTTGGATTTGGCATAGAACTTGGCACTCATTTAGATCTCCATTCTTTTTGCGGCGAAGCCCACAGCCAAGCATAATTTTTGTATTGAACTTGGCTCTCCTTGTTTACATTTATGTTTTTGGTGGGAAACTAAACAAACTAACTCATTTGATTTACACTTAGCGTAAGTCGGAATAAATTCTGCACAATCAAACTTCGAACCATTCAATTGAGTGGGTCATGTTATGTCACTTATTGACACTTCTCGCTTCCATTTATTTAGCTCGTAATATGTTGTTTTATTTTGTCTGATCTTCGTTTATTATATGAACATTAGTTTTATATATCAATATACCAGCAACATCCCACATGGGACAACACTTTGCCCACAAATTTATTGTTTTGAGTCTGGCTGGTGTAAAGTGCCATGTGACACATGATGCTTATAACTATGAAGGAGCTGTTCTTTAAAAAAAAAAAAAAAAACGTTCAGCAGTGGACTGTTAAAGGTTTTTGATAATAATGATGAAACCAGCATAAAATGAGTATTATTGATACTTGTATACTACTTAATTTATACTTATTGTGCATGAGGGTACACAAGTCTGTAATGAGTTACCAAATAGCATTAAGGACTAACTAAGTCTATAACTACTTTAAAAAAATAAGTGAAACATCATATATACGTTCTATTAGACACACACATCTCATGTGAGTGTTTCTAAGTTTGTAAATGTTACTAATATGTAATTATATATGTGCATTCTTTTTGTGTTTTATTAATAGTTAAGTGAGATTTCTTTTCTAATTCTTCAAAGACCTCTATAATAGATGTTATGATATTAATTTTCATCATTGCCAGTCACTAAAGCGATAAAGGGGAATGGTGTGATAGTCATTTCCTTTCACTTCTTTCACAGTCACCTCATATCAAAATCACAAGTAAGTTTCTTGAAACAGCAAACAAAAAACTTGTCATGTCGACGCTATTTCCAGGAACAGAATATAGCATAGTTCATTATTGATTACGGCTTCATATTGTAACATGGAAACTAAATTTAAACTCCCACATGTGATCATTTTAGTTTCGATTTAGCTGTGATCATACAACTATTGTAAGTCATATGATTAGTCACACATGTTTTGGCGTCGATTATTTATACTTTAATACAAAGCACATACGGTTTATTTCACATAGGTTGATAGTTATGATGCCATGGCTACGTGGACTCAAAACAAAGTGACTAACTGTTGTTAAACTTAGTCTATTTGTAGTATTTTTAAGTAGTTGCCTTTTCAAAGTAAATAACGGTAAGACGTTTTCGCGATAGAACAGTGTATAATGAGATAAATTTATATAAAACAAAAAACGACTTCAATGTTCAAATAGATTTCTCTTGGATGCCATCATCAGATCTTAGTGTCCTTATCCGCCGTACCACAGTTGGGTTATCTTCTTTCCGATAAAAAAAAAATCATCAAAATCGGGTAATAAACGACGAAGTTATCCGCCAACACACATAAAAACAAAACATATATACGGTCGAATTGAGAACCTCATCCAAAAAGGAGGAGGTTCTATGTTCCACTGTATGTTTTTTTTTTTATGTATGTTACCCGATTATTTGAATTGTGGGTAGTCCGATATTTTTGACTCTCGTGGTGTGTTTATGCAAAATTGCCGGTTTAAACTGCCGTCCTTTGCATTGCAAGGTCCAGCTATAGCTCAGTATTTAGGACTTATTAAGATGGATCTACCTAGGTATGTATGTAAATCTACAGCTAGAGATTGTTTTAAACATCAAAATGTAAAGGAACTACATTTAAATGTCATATTTTTAACCCCCGACGCAAAAAGAGGGGTGTTATAAGTTTGACGTGTCTGTCTGTCTGTCTGTGGCACCGTAGCTCGCGAACGGATGAAGCGATTTCAATTTAGTTTTTTTGTAAGATAGGTGAGTCACTTGCAATTGTTCTTAGACATTTTTCATGAAAAAAAAAAAATACATACAGTGGAACATAGAACCTCCTCCTTTTTGGAAGTCAGTTAAAAATCGGTTGAGTCGTTTTAAACTTATGGGGGTGAAAGTAGGGAAGAATAACAGAATGTCTGCAAAAATATAATTGGCGTATGATTACTCGATTAAGTGCTTGAGTAGGGGTTTTTTTAAACGGTTTTATTTAGCTCACCCCGTTTGTTTTATTTGTTTATTATTCTTGGGTCAAATTTGGTAATTCAAATTTCACCCTCTTCCTGTCAACCGATTGATCTGAAATTTTGTATACACTTTGGATTTTGGTGACAATACAATTATGTTTATTCATTATCATTATAAATTCAAGATGGCCGCCGCTACAGAATGGCGGATAATTTATGTTTTATTAATCCCATCAATATGGGTATCAAATGAAAGGGCTCAACAAGCAGAATACAATATACTATAAAAAATTGAAATCCAAGATGGCGGCCGCTACAAAATGGCGGATAACGTAGGTTTTATCGATCCCATCAATATGGGTATCAAATGAAAGTGCTCAACCAGTACAATACAATGTACTATATAAAATTAAAATCCAAGATGGCGGCCTCTACAAAATGGCGGATAACTTAGGTTTTATCAATCCCATCAACATGGGTATCAAATGAAAGGTCTCAACAAGTAGAATACAATTTACTATGCAAAATTGAAATCTAAGATGGCCGCCGCTACCAAATGGCTGATAACAATTTTTTATCAATCCCACCAATATGGGTATCAAATAAAAGGGCTTGACAAGAAGAATACAGTGCACTATACAACCTCAATATTTAAGATGGGCGCAGCCACCAAATGGCGTATAATAATAAGATTTAAATTTAGAAATTGAATCTGTAATTTAGGTATCTGATTATTACTATGAAAAATTAAACCTAAAAACTTGAAAATAAAAAATATGTAAAAAAGTTTTTTTTAATTTAAACGGTTTTATCGAAAATAATGTACTAAAAAGTAAAAAATAAAAAAAACATTGTCTGATAAAAAATAAAATCGTTGGGCTCGTGTTTCCATCAAGTCAACTCAGTTTACGCTACGCCCAACGATTTTATTTTTTATCAGACAATGTTTTTTTTATTTTTTACTTTTTAGTACATTATTTTCGATAAAACCGTTTAAATTAAAAAAAACTTTTTTACATATTTTTTATTTAAATGCAAGAACATATATTTCACTAGCTGACCTGGCAAACGTTGTTTGGCCATATAAAAAAAAATATTAGGGTATAAAAAATAGATGTTGGTCGATTCTCAGACCTAACCGATAAAAATCGGCCCAGCCGTTTCAAAAGAGTATGGTAACTCACATTGTGACACGAGAATTTTATAAAGGGTGAGTGTACCAGTCCCTCACCAGGAACCAGTAGTAGACCATTTCCTTCTTCAAACCTAAATATTAACATTCTTTTGAATTTCCAGACATATTTTATACATTTGATAGCCTTACCGTACGTTAACCAATCCTTTAATCATAATTAAAAGGGGTTATAGACTGGAGTCTCGTTGTTTCGTATTGTAGTTTTTTAGGGATGCGGATGGATCCACATCCCTAAAAAACTACAATACGAAACAACAATCGTTCCCATAAATCCGTGCGGCCATTTTGCTTAGGACGCGTACGACGGCGAGTTATTTTAATCCTTTTAAATATCATTTAATATTAAATTATTGTAGCATATTTTCATGTTAATTACATAATATAATGCATATAACAATAATATTATGTCTTATTTTATCAGAAAATAACAATTTAAATTAAATACTGTCAATGGTAAACTAATGGAACCTGAATTCTGTAATTTTCCAGTATTATACCACTTGGTCAACTACTGGTGATGAAAGTATTTGATACATTTCTCATTTTTTCTTTTACATTTACATTCCCTTATCATAATTCATTTTTTTATAATAATTAACTCTTTAATAATTCACTTCGGTCCAGTGGTTGACCAGTGGTTTACTACTGGTAATTTCTATACTACGAGTTGGTTCCAGTAATGAACCACCTAAAATGTTTCTACAGCTACAATGCCGCCGAAAAACACTTTTTTCAAATATAATCAGGCAGATGTCTTAAAAGCGATAGATAAGGAAAGAAAAGGCGCGACAATCCTCTGATGTTCGCGCTTTTACCTATCGTACTAAAAATATAATATTCCCCACACAACCAAGCTGATTTAACGTTTTGATGATTACCAAGTACAAAACTTATTTATATTGAAAAGTATTATAAAATAAAAATAATTTCTCAATGAAAATATTCGTTTGATTTACTAGTTCACTACCGACACAATGTTTGGTCTATTACTGGTACAATCTGGTCCACCTTAGGCACATTGCGACTTGCCACATTATTTTTTATTTATATATAAACTTAATAGCTATTGGAAAGATTGGATTAGGCTACATGATTCTGTGGTAAATAAGGAGTACGCTGAATTTTTCTTGTAACCATTGTTGCAATTATTGAGTCCCATCATTAAAATTTGTTTCAAAATGTCGCTTAATCGGTTTCCTACTGGTGCATCCACCCTATAAGATTATATTTAAATTTTTAAATGTCTCCATAAAAATAATATTTCATAAATATCGATTATATAACTCGTTCATAGTTTGCGCGCAACAAGTTTTATACGAACCTATTTGCGCTTTTATTGGCTCAAGGTGTTCACAAATTTATTTATCCATAAGTGGAAATCGTCTATATTAATTTTTTTCTCTCGACTAGTATTGAATGTTTTCCTCTAACGAGTAAATGTATTGATTGTAAAAGGGTCTACGTGTCTATTTATTCACAAACATAACAAACTTCTCAAGGTGACCTCTTTCCAGTAATTTGAGTGATTCTACTATAAATTTCTAGTATTGTAATTTTGCGGTACTTTCCACTTTCTAGTTAGATAATAAAGGCGTGAGCGTTACGTTTTTTTTTAAATCTACTCAAAAGTATCCACGACGCAGTAGTCTGACAAATTGTTTACTAGGTAACAGCTAATGACGTAAGTATGTTTTGTAACCGACTTCCACTTTTTTTTTTAATGTATGTTCACCGATTTGGTCAAACTCTTCTTCTTCACTTCAAACAGATTCTAGGTACCTAGCACACATTATAATACTACTATTTAAATGAATAAAGAATTAGGTATAGGCAGTTTATGAAGAACCAGTTTATTTTACGCTTTTAAGTGTTTTTGGCAGAGAGTTTTCGTTGGATGTTTTTTGGAAGTCGCTTTTTTTTTATAATGTATATATAAGTACTTATTATAAACGTTTTCTTAACAATATAAAATAATGGCGAGTGTTACAAGTAAAGTTACACAACGTATGTATTTAAAGAAATTAAGCAATCATGTCCTTTTATGCATTCTGTACTCTTCTTCCTTAATCGTTGTATTCATAATTATATCTACCTGTTTGAACTAATATGTAAAGTTGAAGTCTGCCATTTACCGTTGTGAAATTTTAATATCCTCTGATGTGAAATGTGACTTAAAATTATCGTTTTCAAACGGTAGTACTAGTACTCGTCGGAAATGCGATGCTGACATTCTTATTTACGTAAACAGTCGTTTAAGTGCCAATCTACGTTTCTTATTCATTTACATTTTGTTGAAGTTTGTATTACGAGTAGCTTCTACTTATTTAAAAAAAATCACTTTATGTCACCCTGAAAATGTAACTGTGGTCAATCAATAAAAGACTACTTACACTTCGGGTTTCTTTGTAAGATTGGTACAAAGATCATTGTAAGTCGTAAAGTAAATATTTATTGATTTTTGGTAGGTCCTTTTTAAGTTAAGAACGGTAAGTAATCAGTTAATACTACTAGGCTGAGGCTCAAGTTTATGAGCAATTGTGGTAAAATTATGTCATCATTTTTGACATCACCAATTCTCGCCGCAGTAGTAGTTCATTCGCATTTGGATAATCTCATATTTATATGTGACTTTTTCTGTCTGAATTGTCCGGTTTTGGTCGTTAGATCTGAAGCCCAAAAACTCAGCCTGTTTTTTAGACAAATTAAGATATTTTGTGTCAGTGAGAGTGATCCATTTGGAGTAGACGATTCATTAGTTGGGTTGATCTTTTCAGATACGTTATCGTGTTCACTAGAAACAGTGTCCTGACTTTCTGATTGGATTGGAGACTTTGGCACAGGTAATTCTGCACAAATGAGGTTTTCGTGATGGCCGATTACAAGTTGAACTTAAATGTAGACATTCACGGTAGGGTTGTACTTGATGTGAGTATGGCTAGACAGTACACAGTTACACCGTTATCTGAGTAGAGGAAACACATGTAGCGGTAAACATGTTCAAATCCTTAGTTGAAACAATGCTGTCACCTCTCGCAATCACAGCGCAATTGGCGCTTGCGCAAAGACGACCAATATCAAAATTTATATTTTTCGGTTGCCAGGACAGGTGTGGGGTGTGTGGGTCCTGCACAGTTGTCCAACATACACGCCCTGTATTGTAGAAGCAAACCTGACAGGTACACCCTACCGTGTATCGCTTCCTTTAGTTGTAATAATTTTTAACCGACTTCAAAAAAGGAGGAGGTTCTCAATTCGACCGTCTTTTTTTTATGTGTTTTCGCGGATAACTTCGTCGTTTATGAACCGATTTCGATGATTCTTTTTTTAATGTAAAGTAGATGTTCCAACCATCATAAAGACATTAAGATCTGATGATGGCATCCAAGAGAAATCGTGTCGAACCTTGAAGTCGATTTTTGTTAAAATTTAACTTGTTGTATAAGGTTTCTAACAAGTCAATAGGCATTAAGATAACAAATGACTACTGTTCTTTACCCCAATCTCATAGGAGTATAACGCGTGTTCCAATAAATATATGTATGTGGAAATCAGGATTCGTCGTGATAGCGGACATCAAACAGCAAAATAGAGACGGGCATGGGCGTAGCCACGGTGGGGCAGGGTGGGGCACTTGCCCCACCCTGGCTCTGACCTGTAAGTTACCTTTTTTTAACGTACCCCCATGGGCCGTCACTCCAACGGGGTTTGCGGCAGGGTGGTGTATCGGATTCGGACCGACTAAAACCACACGGTGTTCCACTCTGCGCCTGAGAAGGGAGGATCTGGGAACTGCTGTTATTAATACATCCGGACCCCTCCCAGCACTGAAGCGGGCACCGTCTGCTCATGGACTCTGTAATTAGGCAACATACGGCACACGCGTACGTCGCCCCCTCGCGGCTTGCCACTTAAGCGTATGATGGCGGAAACCCATCCCGTCCATCGGCGGCCACACTCAGGGCGGAATGAGGCGTTGGTAAGCGCGCCTCCGCTGCCCTGGCGTACGTGGCTGGGTACGAGTGGAGGTCTACCTCCCGAGCCCTCTCCGCAGCCTTCTTCTGCGAGATTACGTCCTCGCAGAAGGTTGCGACTGCAGTAACGCTGAATGGCCATGGAGCGTATGATGGTAGCGAGAGACCTCCTCCGATGACTGCAGTAACGGCCTAAAGTTGCGTCGCCTTGGCGGTGCAAAACACTAGCGTGTGCTGGGCCGAGTCGTCACTGCTATCGCAGTGGTGACTAGCGGGTCTCAGTTCCTTCCTAGCGACCGAGTGCAGGTACTTCCCGAAGCAAACGTGCCCGGAAAGGACCTGCGTCAGTCGGAAAGAAAGGGTCCCGTGCTGCCGCCCTGCCCACTCGAGGATGACCGGCTGGAGAGCCTGTACGGTGACAAAGTCAGGGGGTGGAGTCTCCAGCCGGGACGACCCGCGAACCATGGTGGCTCGACGAGCGTCTTCTCGCCACTCGCGTTACCTTCGGGCGGAGGGCGAAAGCCGTTCTCCACTTCCCACGTGCTTCCCACGGAGCACTTCCGCCTCCAAATCCCACGGGAGAGTTCCAGCCAAGGCACACGCTGCGTCGGTCGACAAAGTGCAGTAACCGCGTATGGCTCTGACAGCCAATATCCTCTGGGGATACCAGAGGCGCGCCCTATTCTGGGCGGTCAGAGCCGCCACCCACACCGGTGCACCATAGAGCGCCATCGACCGGACAACCCTATGTAGAGCCTTCTTGTCGCGCCCAGATACTTTATAGCCCGAACCTGTACGAGGACCGAGTTGAACACGATAGAGGCGCCATGGGGCGGACCACGACGGGGCCCATGGAACATCAGGGCTTCAGTCTTATCTAGGGCCACCCGTAGGCCCAGCGCCCAACCACCAAAGAGTCAACCCTTGGTGGCCAGGCGCGCCGCCTCTTGGAAGTTTTCCCCCCGGGCCGTAGTGTGTATACGTGTGTGTGTAAGTGTCATCGGCGTAACAAATTACGCCTAGCCCGGAGGGGAAGACGACTTCGAAGGACCCAGTCGTACCTTACGTTCCACAGGAGTGGTCTAAGGACAAACCCTGCGTCACACCGCACGACATGGGTCGCCGTCTCAAGACTCGGTCCTCGTATATGACGGTACGCTCCTCTAAATAGTCTGCCACTAGCCGCCTCAGGTACTTCTGGCACGCCCTAGTTGTGGAGTGCTTCCCTTTCGATGTCGAACGACACCGTCAACAGCACGCCGCCACAACCCACTGCCTCTTTGGTCACGGCCCTCAGGTGCAACACGACATCGACCGTCGGACGCCCCTCTCTAGATGCGAATTGAGCGTCCGACAAATCGAGTTCCACCTCGCAATGATGCCGGACACGGGCAGTATCCTTTCAAACAATTTGCCCGCCTTGTCCAGCAACACGATGAACCTATAGGCCGCGTCCGAACGGGTAGGATAAGACCGCGGGTACAGTTTGCTAGTTACATATTATTTTAGACTGCTGCCCCACCCTGAGCCCATGGCTGGCTACGCCCATGGAGACTGGTTAGGCATTGAAAACGTTCCGAATTCACCTTAAAAAGAGTACCTATTTGGTTTTATTTTACAAGTAAAATTAAAAAAAATAATGATAAAGTTTCATAGCTTCAGGGCTTATGATTTTCTGCACCATGATCTTGGTATCCTCACTAGATTTCGAGTTATCGCTAGGATAAATAACTACCGAACTGAGAGTGCTGGGACGAATATAGTTGCTAGATCCTTTTTTCACCATGTCAGCAAAAGAAGCGCTGGGTGGTACCTGTTTTTCACTCGACTCCTGGATGGCCTGCTTGATCTGCGCTAGGGATTCGATTATTTCCTCTGTTTTCACAGCATGTTGCAAAGAATTATGTGCTTTAAGGGCCTTTTGCTTGAGTGACTGATATTGTACAGTAATTTGAGCCACTCCGGATGCTACTTTACGGCAAAGGGTATTTATCTTCAATTTATGGTCCGAGTTCAACTTGCCTTCAGATGAAACAGAACAAACTTCGTTTAGACACTGCTCAATTGATCCCAACCATCCCTGTATCTCACAGGTGGATATTATTTCCATTCTGTCAGTGGGCTCAGATGAAGGTTGTCGAGGAGTCGTAGGTGGAGGAGTCCGGCGTGTTATGCCGTTCCTATTAAAGGGGCTGCTACTCATCACCTGAACTTATCACTTAATTGCAATGTACATTGTTTTGCACAAAAACCAATAATTACAGCTGCACTAATGCGCTTACATACGCATTTAAGACACACCAAAACTAGGTCAATATTTTACGGTAATGTAAATTTGCAAATTGTTATTATATTATATTGCACGTCTATTCGCTACAACGACTAAAATAAGTATACTTATAATAAAAATTAACAGGTCCAATTCTGTACATTAAAGAAATTTTGTTTTTTTTTTGGAGAGCTCTCTATAATCGATACTGAAGCCAAAACTGTATTTTTTTCTTTTTTTTCTTTTTTGTCTTTCTGTCTGTCTGTCTGTGTCTTGGCCGCGCATCACGCCGAAACTACTGAATGGATTCAAAATTCAAATGAAACGTGGCATGATTTGACTTCATACTACGAGGTAGGACATAGGATACTTTTTATCCCGAAATTCAGCACGGTTTCCTGGAGAGAGGGGATGAAAGTCAAAATATGTACTTAGTTGTAATTCAATAACACAGTCCAATTTTATTCATTCTTTTTTTGCTAGAAAAAAAAAAGATAACGGGTAAAGTCTTTTGTCCGCGACTGTACACTGCCTGTGGGAAGCTGAAACAGATATGTAAATATGGCGGTACGAAGTTCGCCGGGTTAGCTAGTATTTAACAACAATATATATAATATATATAATATATATAACAACATATTGCAATTAATTAATTGCAATATCCTCAAAAACAGTTGCTTCGCTTTGTAATGACTTGAACCAGAAACTCGATCACGTCGTTCAATGTGTTTGCACCGACTATGGCTTCATACACACTCGCATTTGCGTATACTAACATTGCAACTTAAATATTTGTAGGGTTGGGGGTCTGGTCCGAGTTAATTTTACATCAATCGATCGTCGACGGCGTCCGCGTACGGCATTGCGATTGGTTCGCACTCTGATCTCTTTACCATTTGCAAGAAGCAGTAAATTTTAATAGAAAATGTTATTTTGCATATATACATTTATTACATAATATAGAAACCTATGTACATAACCATAATTTATTAAAAAAAAAAATATATTGATATTGATCATAATTTATACAGATATACAATTATCTGAATGTTTATTCAAAGTTACCTGGTACCTTAGATACTTGGCTGTTCTATCTGTCGTAGATGTTCTCTGACAGTGTTTTGGAAAAGGTTTGAAGATGAATTTATATTTATCTGTTTTGATTTTCTTGACATAATTTCTGCTTAGTTGACCTCTTTCCCCTCATCATTATTGGACGTTTCAGTGCTAAAGATAAATCTAGTGAAAGACCTAAATAGTTTTTTTTTTTATATTTTATAAGAGAACTAGCTGACCCACGCAACCTCGTTTACGTCTACTATTGCTCGTAGCGTAATAATTTTCCCCCGTTTTTGTAACATTCTTCATTGCTGCTCCGCTCCTATTGGTTTAGCGTGATGCGTGATTATATATAGCCTTCCTCGATAAATGGGCTATCTAACACTAAAATAATTTTTCAAATCAGACTAGTAGTTCCTGAGATTAGCGCGTACAAACAATCAAACTCTTAAGCTTTATATATTGCTAGCTGACTCACGCAACGTCGGTTACGTCTGCTATTGCCCGTAGCGTAATAATTTTCTCCCGTTTTTGTAACATTCTTCATTGATGCGCCGCTCCTATTTGTCTTAACGTGTTGATATATAGCCTATAGCCTTTCTCGATAAATGGGCTACCTAACTCTGAATATATAATATATTTTTTCAAATCGGACCAGTAGTTTCTGAGATAAGCGCGTTCAAACAAACAAACAAACTCTTCAGCTTTATATATTAGTATAGATATAGATTTTAGCTATTGTTGCATTTGTTGTGGGACAACTATATATCACACTTTTGATTGGATGGACCCAAATAACTGACTTCAAAAAATGAATGGTGGTGGTGATCAATACGACTGTTTTTTTTTTGTTTGTTACCTCATAACTTTCGACTGGATGAACCAATTTCAATGATTATTTTTTTATTTGAAAGCTGGTGCTTTCCGTGTGGTCCCAATTCAATTTGGTCCAGATTTTTTTGTTTTTTTTGTTCAAAAATACAATAGATTATCCTTCAGTGTGTTAAAATTGATCTTAAAACATACTTTTATTTTTAACCGACTTCAAAAAAAGGAGGAGGTTTCTCAATTCGACCGTATATTTTTTATTTTATTTTATGTGTCATCAAAATCGGTTCATAAACGACGAAGTTATCCCCGACTTCGTCGTTTATGAACCGATTTTGATGATTCTTTTTTTAATGGAAAGTAGATGTCCCGACGGTGGTACCATGATAAGGAAACTAGGATCTGATGATGGCATCCCAGAGAAGTCCTCATTTTTTTCAGGCACGTACTATGTTTTTCGTATATTTTCTGAAGCTACTCCAGTATTTGCGTCTGGTAGTCATCATTTAATGATGATGAGCTGATGATGAAAGGTAAAACTCCTTAACGGTTAGGAGTTGGAGGATAAATCTTTAAATGTCATATGTATGTATGTTACCTTTAGTCGTATTCTTTCAAGTTATTTAGGTAAGCTGATGATGGAAGGTACAACTCCTCAACGGTTAGGAGTTGGAGGATAATTCTTTCAATTTCATACGTATCTATAGACCTTTAGTTGTATACTTTTAAGTTATTTAGGTGAGCTGATGTCACAGGCGCTATGATGACTAGCCCCTTAATGTATTTTGCTTTAAGTAACTCGCCTGCTTCTATTTCATCACGACATTTAAGCTTGGACACCATTCCTATTGCCCCGTAGACCACGTTCTCGGTAACAGAAAACTTGCATCTCAGCATAATTTTGGAAACTGATCATACTCAGTTTTAATACATGTTCAAACCACTAAAGTTATTCGCATCAGCAGAAATTATATGAAATAGTTCAACTTACTGATAACGTATGATTGTTTGCACTAAAAATGGAAAAATAAAAACTTTTTATAAAAAAAAAACCGACTTCCAAAAAACCATCCGACGAAAACTCCCTGCCAAAAAACACTGAAAAGCGTAAAATAAACTGGCTCTTCATAAATTGCTATGTGCCAATTCTTGTCTATACCTAATTCTTTATTCATTTAAATACACACATCAAAAGTGTCTAGGGATCAACATATTTGTCTAGGGATCAACATATATTTTTGCAATAACTTTTCTCCTGATTGATATTAATTAAAATTTTCTTTAAGGATTCATCAAATAAAGTGTTTTCGTTTGTCACAGTAACGATAAACCAAGTCACCTTTGCATTAATAAAGAAATTTGCCATTTTCCTAATAAAGGGATTTTTGACATTTGAACCACTAACATTAAAGTTCGAAAAAAAGACTAAAATAACAGTTTTCTTTAAAATTTTATTAGGTAACTTAAACAATTAATATTAATAATCCGTGTTTCTACCGCGAACACTAACAACACAAGAACATCGGTTTGGCATACTCAAAATGAGTTCATCCAAACACGCTGTGGAATGGCCGCCCATGTTCGTTGCAACAACAAAAAAAGGTCTTCTTGCGACTGGATACCCTCCATATTCGGCAGAGCTCTTCTCTGTAGCATATCCCATGCATGCTCAATCGGGTTCAAGTCTGGCGACTGAGCAGGCCAGGGCCAAAGCCACATCTCAATCTCAAGAAATCCGCATAAAAATGCTTGATCCCTAGACACTTTTGATGTGTGTAGTAGTATTATTGTGTATGCTAGGTACCTAAAATCTGTTTGAAGTCGGCGCCAAGCCAAAATGTAATAGGAGGTACCGCACTCGCCGCTGCCGGATAGCTAGCATAAAACAACCCAAGCGAGCAGACACGCGCGGGCTGACGCGACGTCGTTGATGGTCGTCTCGAAATAAAGCGAGTGTGGTAACTACTATTACATTTGGCTTGGCGCCGACTTCAAACAGATTTTAGGTATCTAGCATACACAATAATACTACCATTTAAATGAATAAAGAATTAGGTATAGACAAGAATTGGCACATAGCAATTTATGAAGAGCCAGTTTATTTTACGCTTTTTAGTGTTTTTTGGCAGGGAGTTTTCGTCGGATGGTTTTTTGGAAGTCGGTTTTTGAATCTAGTGTCACACAGTGGATATTGATTGCCAAATATTTAATAGTTCCTATGGCTTCAACTCAGTTTAATAGCGTGTATTGAAGTAGTATTGTCGACTGCCTCGGTGGCGCAGTGGTAGCGTATGCTACTGCTGTTCTTGAGGTCGGGTTCGATTCCCGGGTCAGACCAAATGTTTGTATGATCTGCAAATATTTGTTTCGGAGTTTGGATGTTTTCTATGTAAAATATGTATGTATTTACAAAAAAAAAGTATTTATGTTCGAATTTGTCGCCTGATGGTAAGCGATTACCGCCGCCCATGGACACCTGCAACACCAGAGGCGTCACAAGTGCGTTGCCGGCCTTTGGGGGATGGGGGAGATAGGGGAAGGGGTATGGGCCTCCGGTATCCTCACTCACTCGGTGAAACACAGCGCAAGCACTATTTCACACCGGATTTCTGTGAGGCCGTGGTATCACTCCGGTCGTGCCGGCCCATTAATGCCGTAGCGTGGCTCTCCCACGGTAACGTAAATTTATTTATTTATATTGTAAATATAACAAACATAACGAAGTTTTGTGTTCCATTCTTTTACAATTCTCGTAAATAAAACTATTTAATAATATCAGAGTAAAGACAATGAAGTTGACGTGATATGTATTTACCAGCTTTGATTTGACTTGCTTAAAAATAAAATTTTACCCCCTCTGAATTTATCCAGATAAAAGGTACCCTAGCCCTACCCTATACCCATTTGCCAACCCCAGACTATACTTACACACAATGGTGTGTATATATCGATAAAGCCCTTAATTGAGTCCTGGTTTACTAGGTTCAGGGGCATGGGGTTAGGACGAGAAAGGGGACCGGGACAGGTGCGGGCGGCAGGCACATATAACAGGGTACGAGCGTCAGCCATATATCTTTACCTAACTGACCCGCAACTCCATCTGTCTCGCGTCTCTCAAAAGGAATAAATTTTCCCCGTTCTATCAACATATTTAGTTTATACTCGGCCCCTCCTGATCGTAGTGTGATGTTATATTGCTATCTCGATACATGGACTATCTAATAACAATGATTGCTCAATTCGACCTGTTTTTTTTTTAATATTTCAATAATATAAATAGTCTGAAACGGCTTCAACGATTTTTATGCAGTTTATGGGTTTCATCAACAACCCATTATGTCCCACTGATGGGCTTGGGTCTCCTCTCAGGTGAGAGTTAGGGCCATACGTCCCCACGCTGGCCGAGTGCGGATTGGAGACTGGCAATACAATACAACGTTGTGGCTACGTAAAATCTTGCCGTTGGATCTTCTTAAGCCGCCCAAGGGCCTCCAACTAAGCTTCACGACTGTTGTCCTATGATTACAACCGAGACCGACTGCTTAACGTGACCTCCGAATCACGGAGACGGTCATGGTATCATGTCACCAGCGGTTGCTCATCCAGGTACAAACCGCACCGTCGTTGCTTACCCTCGGTGATTGTTTCTAATCTAGGGGTTTCGGGGGCGATAAATCGATCTAGCTAGGATTCATTTTTAGAAAATTTACCAAAAAAATACCGAGCAAAGCTACTAGCGGTCATTCAGGTACTAATTTAAGTATCCGAACATGAAACCAACT
The DNA here is from genome assembly GCA_949125395.1 of Diaphora mendica. NCBI lineage: Eukaryota > Metazoa > Arthropoda > Insecta > Lepidoptera > Erebidae > Diaphora > Diaphora mendica. The sequence continues at coordinate 29,186,933 of OX421312.1, read as the reverse complement.
TACTTTTGTGTTAGTATTACCTGTTAAGGATACAGATTTGAGAGGTTTTATACGATTTTTTTAATTCAAGTTTTTATTAGTCGAACATTTCATTTTAATCCCTCGATATTGGTTTAATCTAATTGTCACCAGTTAGTCGACCTAGTTAATAACATGTGATAGTACGTTTGATATTAATCATGAAATACATCAACAACTTTGCCTTATATTACCAAGTTTTATTCCGTGTACTCTTACTTCTGTTCTTACCCATATTTTTAATTTACTCTAGTAGATGAGTATTATGGTCACGTGTTGCTAAACGCTCGTTTAAATCACATTGAACGGAACGTGTTGTAACAATCATTAAGCAATAACAAAACGTTTCATAGCGTGCTCTGACTATACACAGTAAATGACGTTTGCTACCCTTTCAATTTCAAGATTTCTGTTCGTCGATTACCAGGTCTCCGTTATAGTATTAGTGTGTTAGGTATTATCTAATGCTTTTGAAAGTTAGTATTTATTAACTTATTAATTAATGTGCACTTATCAACGAATTAATTTGTTCTCTGCCTTCACTTGCTATAGGTATGTTTTATTTAATGTCAATAACGTTCTCGTATTATGTTTCAAATAAAAATGTGCTAGAGGTGGTCTGCGGTTAAATTTGAGCCGTTTCAAGTATCTACACACATCAAAAGTGTCTAGGGATCAAGCATTTTTATGCGGATTTCTTGAGATTGAGATGTGGCTTTGGCCCTGGCCTGCTCAGTCGCCAGACTTGAACCCGATTGAGCATGCATGGGATATGCTACAGAGAAGAGCTCTGCCGAATATGGAGGGTATCCAGTCGCAAGAAGACCTTTTTTTGTTGTTGCAATGAACATGGGCGGCCATTCCACAGCGTGATTTGGATGAACTCATTTTGAGTATGCCAAACCGATTCTTGTGTTGTTAGTGTTCGCGGTAGAAACACGGATTATTAATTGTTTAAGTTACCTAATAAAATTTTAAAGAAAACTGTTATTTCAGTCTTTTTTTCGAACTTTAATGTTAGTGGTTCAAATGTCAAAAATCCCTTTATTAGGAAAATGGCAAATTTCTTTATTAATGCAATGGTGACTTGGTTTATCGTTACTGTGACAAACGAAAACACTTTATTTGATGAATCCTTAAATAACATTTTAATTAATATCAATCAGGAGAAAAGTTATTGCAAAAATATATGTTGAACCCTAGACACATATGTTGATCCCTAGACACTTTTGATGTGTGTAGTTTTATTTGATTGATCAGTCTGTCCTAAGCGGTGGAATGTAGACCTTTTTTACACAATTTTCAACTAATAACACCAGCGCCCACTCAATTCGTCTGCGTTTTTTTCAATCATGCTCGACTCTTATTTACATACACACACATTTAAGAAAACCTAAAAATCAGGTGGATAGTTTCGGAGTTCATCGAGAGAATTATCGATATATATATATAAAAGAATCGCCAAGTGTGTCACTAGGAGTAAAACTCGAGAACCACTCTACAAATTTGGTACTTTTTATATTTTATTAAGGCTAAAGGTAGTTTCTTATGGAGAGAAAAACGTAAAAATTGCAAGGAAAATAGTGAAACAACATTCATTTGTTCTTTCTATTGGACTACAATAGGCCATTAACTTTTCACAGACCAACATCTGTCTGAGCAACTACTTATGTAGTATTTAATAATAATATAAAATTTTAGCTCTGTATTTGAACAAAAAAATAAATAAACCAAATTTCTTGAAAATATGTATACGTTAACGATTATATTATCTTTACATTAATTTTAATGTCAAATTAAGAATTGAAAAAACAGTGTGATATTCAGTGCTGGAGTTTATTGTAGAATATACATTACTCAGCTCAGACATAAGGAATATCTCAGTTCTGTAGAGGAACAAACATTTATTCGCACAATGAAGTCCTTAGACATCAATGAGGATAAATAGGCCTTTGAATAGCACAAGCTTACATACAGTAGTAACCAAACAAGGCTGACAAACATACAAAAGAGAAATAAACTATTCTTCAACACATGCCATTTTCACACAGCCCATTTAATTTTATAGGTTAAAATTATAGTAAAATAATTCATAGTTTTATCTATTTATAAAGGAAGCATTACAGATATATTTATATGAGATAACATTGGACAATATCATGTGAATGACACTAAACTTAAAGCTGTAGATAAAGTTACTAGTAAAAAGTTACTGTTTTCTTTCATAGAAAGGTTCACTTAAATATAAGCATGGTGGAGATGAGATATATTTTATTAATTTGTACAATACATTAAGATAAAGACAATTGAAATATACTTTATATGTTACTTTATAAATGACATAAGGTATCATAATATCAATAACTACATTGATCAATTATATTGAAGTTATACTTAAATAAATATTATACGGTTAAAATATGAAATCAATTCAAACTCGGTATGGATGTTTGTCTGTTACGCTTTCACGGCTAAACCAATAACAGTGCCTGCACTTGGTAAGGCATGTAACTTATTGTAATACATTCTTTTAAGTATGTGAAATCGGACTTTTTGTTAATATTTTACAAAATCCTGTGTTTTTAAATGTTCAATTTTACATACACACATTTTACACACAATTTTAGATACCTATTATTTTGTAGAAACTTTTTACAAAAAGTTTAATACACTACACTTTGTGATACTTTAGTCGTCTAGCAGCTAGACATGCAAGTATGTTTGAGAACGTGAGGATTGAGGGACCAGCTTTAATTATAAATATCTTCAAAGTGCGTCGATATTTTTTTTAAATTTATTTTTTACAAATTGCTATAAGACTTTTTCTAAAACATTATGTAAGAAAATAAAGATTTTATTCCGTTGATGTGGTAATATTCAGTATAACGAAATCTTTCGTGTGTGGACTGAGGGACCACAGTATAGTCGTTGTATTTTTTTAATCGTTGATGATTTGTGCTCAGTTATTTTAGTATATATCTTTACAAATTCTCTACTAAATGTCTGCAGTCACATTACCTTATTTTTTTACATACTTGCTGAGATCCGGCTGATGGTATGTGAGGATTGAGGGACCACACTTAAAGGGCTGTAGTTTTTAACATATCTTTTTACAAATTCTCATATTTGTTCTACAATTGTTTTGAGCCTACTACTAAATCTTATAAAAATTTCAAACAAAAATATCACTATGGTCCCTCAGTTCACACGCACACTATATTTCATTAAATTAAAGGCCATCATCATTCTCTAGATATACACAAATGCAGTATCCAGCTATGTACCTACATATTCCTTTAGTTTCCTATGTCTACTATTCTAATTGAGGAATGCAGGTTATTTTGGTCTAAGAACACTTGCCCAAGAAACTTCATTTGAGAGTTTGGCTACTTGAAGTAATGAATTATAGGGAGATAATTAATACCATTTTGCGAATAAAAAATGTATGCACTCGTATCTTAAATTGTTATAGCTGTGCGATATATTTGCCAATAGAATGTTTAGTTGTCCGCATAAGGCACATTTTCACAAAAGCATATACATTTTTATATTAATTATAATAATAATAATAATAATATATTTATTTCTCACCATAACCATACAAAAGTGCATTTATTTAGTCTTACAGTACTCAGAATCTGATTATGGCGGGCTGATACCTGAACTAGGTAAAACCTGTATCTCAAGTTATCAACCCTCCACCTTACAAAGTTTCAAATCGTAGATCACATGTATTACCTACAATACCATAATTTCACATAATGTAGGTATCTAGTAAACAATTCCAATTACATCTATTATAATAATTTCACATTATGTGGGTATCGAGCTATTCTTTAACAATAATACAGTTAATAAAAATATCTAATAGCGCGGTGAGTTGTCTTGCTTGTATAGTGTTTGTGTGTGTGTGTGTGTGTGTGTGTGTGTGTGTGTGTGTGTGTGTGTGTGTGTGTGTGTGTGTAGTATGCAACTGCTATGTATGTATAAACGTGAGAGGTATAATGCTTAACGTGTGCATAACAGTGTGTTTATTTGATAAAAAGTGTAGGGGTGTCGGGCAGAAAGGTAGGAATGCATGAGCGTATGGACAGTTAATTGATAATGCAACTACGAACTTAGGGGTTGGTCTAAGTAACAAGAGATTGATGAATGTGTAATATAGGATAGAATAATTATTTTTAATGAGATAAATATACCTTTTATGTAAATTTCCTATATTTTATTAGTAAATTATTTCTGTATGTTAACTTGGAATTTTTAAAAGGTTTTCTGTGCTACTGTAATTTAGTATTTTAAGATTGTCTGCTAAGATGGTTTGTAATGAATTTCGGTTTTTATTGTAAATGGTTTCTATTTTATTGATTTTATTATAAAGTGCGGCTCCCCTGAAGATAAGTTGTCTTTGGGCAAACTGGGTCTTAAAACGCGTAGTTGGCATCCTAACGCAACGTTTGTCCCGGCATAACAGGGAAGGAGTATGAGTCTTATGTTGTCGTAAGACAGTGTTATATATGTATAGTTGTCGTACTGTCAATACGTTCGCCTCTCTATATAGTTGATCTGTACTAAATCGACGTTGCTTCCGAAACATCACTTTGAGGACCGCACGCTGTGCTCTCTCCAGTTCAAGGAGGTGCGAGGCTGCTGCCCCACCCCAAATTGGTATACAGTACGAGATGATCGTTTGTCCCAGGGACAAGTATACTTTTTTGACAAGATCTTTGTCTGCTGCCTCACGTAGATTCCTGAATACTGGGAGCAGCTTTCGTAACCTTTTTCCAAGGTAAGCTATGTGCGGTTTCCACGTCAGATGCTTGTCTATAATGATGCCAAGGTACTTATGAGTTGCGGTTTGTTCTATAGAAGCACAACCACAGTCAACACTGAGTAAACACGACTTGTCATGGGCTTTTATGTTAAACTGTGGATACGGATCAGATTTGCTGTTTACACTAAAACAAATGTATTTCGTTTTGGCAACGTTAAGAGTAAGGAGGTTGTCATCAAACCACTGCATAACTTTTTTCATTCCCAGTTCGGCAAACATTTGCACTTCTGACCAGGTTTTCCCTTTAAAAATCAAGGCTGTATCATCAGCAAAAGCTATGGTGCATCCGTTCTCTATATGCAGTTTACATAGCTCGTTTACATAAATAAGGAATAGAGAAGGTCCGAGAGTACTCCCCTGAGGTATACCGTAATTAACATATGAGACATCACTATAAATGTCACCGATTCTCACCACTTGGCTTCTTTCAGAAAGGTAATTTTCAAACCATCCTAGAACTGACCCTCTGATACCTAGGCTCTCCATTCTATTCAATAGAATCGGAATAGATACCGTGTCAAAAGCTTTCTTTAGGTCGATGAAAATTACAACACATCTGTCTTTTTTGTCCAAATAATTTGTCACCCTTGCCGATAGATAAGCTACGGCATCCTCGGTGCTCCTGTTTCTCCGAAATCCGAATTGGTTATCTGCCAAGAGATGATATTTCTCTAAATAATTAGTGAGCCTTCGATTAATCACTTTCTCGATTATTTTACTCACAGAACTCAACAAAGATATGGGACGGTAGTTTGAAGCAGTCTCTTTGTTACCGCCTTTGAATATGGGAATAACTATTGCTTTTTTGAAAATTGTTGGAAATATTCCAGTTGTAATGCTTAAATTGCATAAATGTGCTATCACTGAACACAGAATGGAGTGGGCGTTTTTTAATGTCATTGGAGAAATAAGGTCAATACCAGGGGCACTATTTCCCTTAAGGCTACGCACAATCTCATCAATTTCCTTGTAATCAGTAGGAGCCAGAGCCATCGAATGCGAATTGTAGGAAGTGAATTTTGTAGTTGGTGCCCGGGATTCAGTCTGGTTCAGCTTAAGCAAAATTTCATCGGCTAGATTAGCACCAATAGATGTGAAGTATCTGTTGACTGCGTTTATGGACTCTTTGGGAGAACTTTGAGTTTTAAGAAGATGTACCGCCTCGAGAGATCGTTTCTTTAAATTACATATTTCCTTCACTGTATCCCAAGTCCCCTTGTTGTTTTTAAATGTCCTTTTAAACTTGTCTTTATAATATTGATTTTTTAAAAATTTTGCGTATTCGTTACACATATTCCGATATTTTAGGTAAACTTTTCTAACCTCACTATCGTTCGGCCTTCTTTTGACCAGTTGATGCATCTTATCCCTCCTCCGAAAATGCTTAATCAGCTCCACCGTGATCCAGGGCTTAATTGGTCTTCTTCTCCTAGTGAACGTAATTGTACTTGTATTCAGTTTAAGTAGTTCCTGTATCGTCTCAATTAAGATGATGGCTGCTTCGTTTGGCTCCGTTAATTCCAGAAAAAGCTTCCAATCATATTCCGCAATAGATTTCACTAGGCCCTGCTGGTTTATTTTTGTTCTAGTTATGCTCTTAACTGGGACCGGACGTGTTCCCTGCATGTTGTGGATTGACAACAAAATGGGAAGATGATCAGTCACATCAGTGTTAAGTACAAAACATTTAATATCATAGGTGAGTTTGCACATGAAGTGGTCTAGGCATGTACGACCATGGGTAGGAATATTAATACAATCAACAAGGCCATGTGAACCAACAGTTTCTAGGTAGTCTTTGGAGCATCCATCAGAAGTACTTAGAGTGTCTATATTTATATCTCCTGTTATTATTATATTACTATTTTTGATTTTTGAAAGGTGTTGGTCCAATGAATCAAGAAAAGGGTTCGGGTTCTTAAAACAGAAAGGCCTATAGATTCCCAGAATAGTCGTGTTTTCTACCTCAATTGCTAGACAGTTTGCTTCTGTGATCTCTAACTCGTTTACGTTGGCATTAATGCTCGAATTTAAGTAGATAATTACACCATCATTTTGATTGTAACTTTTTTGTGTTGAAAATGCTCTGTAGCCAGCCAGCAATGGAGGAATGGTATTTTCATTGGACCAACACTCGGAGAGAACTATGATATCGATAAAGATATGCAATCCTGATAAGTATATCAATAGACTATCCAAATTTTTATGGATACTTCTGATATTCACCGATAGTATTTTGAACGTTGTTTTAGGTTTAACTTGGGTCATCTCTAAACTTAGTTGCAGATCACTTGGATGATTGATCAGTTGACAGGGCACAGAGTTTATGTTGCCGATATCTGTCAAAATAAAGTCGCAATCCATGTTTGACATAAACAATAGTGAGAGTCACTGATACGGTGCACCAAGGGGTTTTTTATTACACAGTATGGCAAATATCTTAGGTATACTAACATTAGATTGAGACAACAGGTATAGGTTAATAACGTAATTATGGAATCATATAGCCTAAGTAGTTGAGTCATTTGGTGGATAGGATCAATCCACTGGGTGCGTTCGAAATATTCTTGGGCACGCATTCTGGAGAGTTTACTAGAAACTTTAGAATGGGCTAGCCATGTATAAATAATGTTGTATAGTGTTATTAGTGTATGAAAAGTGTTTGTAGTGAATGTTAAATGTATTGTTGTAATACCGCTAAAATTAAATATAAGTATACATAGTCACTTGTTTCGCAGAGACTGTAGTTGTTCTTCGCTTTTTACCAAGATATAGGGATCTCCCTGTTTTTTCCGTAGATATACCAACCCATTTGATGTCCAGCAGAACTCGTAGCCCAAGCTCTTGCGAAGTTCCCGTGCAAGGAAGTGAAGTCGTGACGCCAGGGGGGTTAGATGCTCTGACAGATAAATTTCAACCTTAGGTCCTTCTAGACCAAGGTGAGACGAGTTAAGCTGTTCTGTTTTGTACTTGATGCAAGTTGCATAGAAATTTTTTGCGGCCATCAAGAAATTTCCCTTAATAAGCGTTGATGTAAACTCCACTACGATTACCGTTGTCTTTTGATCTTGTTTAGTGGGAACTCGATAAACGTCACGTAATTCTGAACTGTTTATGGTAAGTCCCAAAGTAGTTGCTAGTTTGTGTACGGCATTAAAAAGGCTTTCTTTGGTTTCTCCCTTAAGTCTTGGTACGTTTCTGATTTGGATGCTCGTTTTGCGGGATGACCTCTCCATGGAGTCACATTTATCTTCTATTTTAGAGATTTGAGTTATAACTTGTTTTCTCTCATCTTCTAACCGCGAAACTGTATCTTGAATCACTTCTAGCCTATCATTGATGTAGTCCATGGATTGACCTATGTCTTTAGTTGCTCTGTGAACGCTTTCGTATTGGATTTTAATATCCGATATAAGCTTTTCTATGTTCTCCAGGCGTAAATTTTGAGGCGTTTGCAGCTCACTTAGGACGCTTCGAAGTTCTTCTCTAACAATTTCACGAAGTTGCGTTCCGGCAAGTCCTAGTTGGTCGTCAGACAAACGTCTTCGCTTACTATCACGTTGCGTGGTGTGAGTAAGGTCTTCAAGATTAGGTGAATGACCCGCAGTTTTGTTAACTTCTGTGTCGGACACGCTCTGAGCCTTGTCCAAGGTCGGTGTGCGCACCACCTTCGGCATATTAATACAAATAGATTTTCTACCTTATTTTTAATAATACGAAGGGACGTACCGTTCTCGCTTCCGCTTGTGTCTTATGGCAAACGTCCGCCGACGTTGAGCGCTACACGTGTGCAATGATATCGCTGTCCTTTTCTGCTCTCGACACTCAGCAACACTACACTTCGGAACTCATGCGCTCCTGGTTCGATCGGAATAGCAGCGAACTTAATTCTATTTAATAATTTAAAATAAACTTATTTGCAACAGATTTCACGTCTTTACGCTTTCGCGGTCCAAGTGGGAGTGTTGATGTACATAACTGCAAATAAGTAAGCAGATTATAATGTTATATTTTTATTTGTCCCACAGCTGGTCAGTCTATATGGGCTGGAAGCAGAAAATCAACTCTTGAGGTGCTTGCTTAACGAGGCAGCAAGGACTTCTTGGGACACTGAGCGCCCCGGGAGCTCAACGAATAACAGTATACACGCGTCGCTCCTCGCGCAGCATCTAGCGTCATTACTCAATCATCCGGCCAAATCCACTGTAATTTGCCGTGCAGTCGATCAGCCAACTCGCTCTCTCCAGAAGGTAAGTACTCGTGACTGCAATAGGTCACCATGTCCTTCGAGCTTAGCGACTGTCCTTTAAGTTGCCCATTTACATTTTAATAGTTATACATATCACCTGTATCGTCTGTTTGTCCTGATCTCATGTCATTTTATGTATCTCTTTTAGTTTTACATACCTATTTGCTATAATTTTCACATAGTGTTTATATTAATAAATATTTGATAAAGATTCTTTAAAACTATGAATGTAAGATATTAAGAATGTTTTATAATTGTTGTGTAAGATGTTCTGTGAAATATATTTTGTTAACTGCAGCTGGCCGGGAGGCCTTGGAGATTATCATAAGCACAAGGACATAACACACCATACAGATGTAGGTACTCTGAGTTTTTACTATGTCAATGTCATATTAAATTGATATGGTTTAGCCTTTCATACATTTGTAAACAATCCATATATTTCATCAAAATCTCTTATGCACTGGATATTCGACAGTAGCCAAGCATTACTTTTTGGCGCTTTTTATCTTAGCTACTGTATATTTTTACTTGTGTAATTTAAAAGTTATTATTTTTTCAGATATTAAAACCTACAAATACCTTACTCAATCGACTGTCAAGATTGCTAAAATTAACTACAGCTGAGGATGTTGCCTTTTCTTTGGTCTTAAGAAGAAATTCGTCGAAATCTGAGATTGTTAGCCTAGCAAAGACACACCTTAAAAAGAGATTCTTAGATCTTGTTCAGTGCTACCTTGACGCAGGTCGGTTACGCTAATAAATGAGATAGGTATTCTAGTTATGACAGATCAGATGTTATCATTAACAAATCTTTTGTATCCACAGAGCGTGGACATCAGGTGGAGCGTGCTGGACTTCAGGAATGCAGCCCTGAAGTTTTGCAAACTCTCTTGACGAGTCTTGCTCACGAGAACTTTCGCTTGGCAGCAGTGACAAGGGACTTGTTTTTGAATAAGTTACGAATTGACTTTCCTCGTGAAGTAGTGCCTATAGTGCTAGCACCACTGCTTTACCCCGACGACACGCAAACACCCCTTGAGGAAATGACGACAGCTGACGATATGACCGCAGCCATGATGGATAACTCGTTAGCTGAAATTATACGGGACATTGGCTACACCTTCACCTCATCTGTGGAGGATTGCAAAAACAACATGCTTAACTTTGGTGTGCGGGAACCGACTGCCACAGATGTCGCTAAAATCATATCGACTATGGTGAGGTACCATACCACCGTTCAAGAGGGACCACCTGTACAGACACCAGGTAACTTCTGGGTGAGTCATGACGCGAAGAAAGATCAAAATCCACAAGGTCATGGGGAAACCTGGAACGCAGAAGTTTTCGTACAAACACTAAAAGAGCTAGCTTCAAATTTAAACTGGAAGGAAGTGATTCTGCAACTAGATCATCCAGAATTTTTCGTACCTGACAGGCAAGGACTAAGCTTGCTTTTTACAATCTTACGGCTAGGTCTTCAAAGTGCAGGTTACCCGGCTAACATATTTCCAGTGGAATACCTGTGCCGCCGATGGACTAACCTAGAAGGACAAATGAGTCTCATCACGAACATACTAAAGTATCCAGATATATTTAGCTTTGCTGATCATCCATTCCATCCAGTTTCAATTGATCTACTCAAGTCACCTCCTGAAGCCGATAATAAGGACGTTGCGACCTGGCGATGCCTGTATTTAGTTGAGTTGCTTTTGTTCGCATCAGAGCGTGGCTATTATATGCAGGTTCATGAACTGTTTAAGATTCCACTTCAGTACTGCCCTGACGTTTTGATGCTGGCTTTACTGCAAATCAGTCCGCCTGTAAATGTTGTCAGGCAAGAATTATTCACAACGCTAATACCAATATTCTTGGGTAACCATCCAAATTCAGGAATCATCTTACACCACGCCTGGCATAATCAGAATCCCAATATTAAGGCAGTCATCATGCACTCTATGGCAGAATGGTACATTCGCGGAGATTGCGATCAGTCCAAACTCTCCAGAATATTAGACGTTGCACAGGATTTAAAGGCGCTGTCCTTGTTGCTAAACGTTCAATCCTTCCCATTCGTCATTGATCTGGCTTGTTTAGCTTCTCGCAGGGAATATCTGAAACTGGACAAATGGTTAACGGACAAAATAAGAGACCATGGCGAAGCATTTGTTACTTCCATGGTAAAATTTTTACAAAGACGGTGCCCGCAAGTTCTTGGCAAAGGCCCAGAAGAGCAGTTACCTAAAGCAGCTCAATTACCGCACGAGACAATTACGACGATGTTGACATGTTTACAATTATGTATTCCTAATGTCCAACAAGAGCTACAGGAAGCGATTTGCAACGTCATTGCCAACTGTCAAACACTCATTCTCAGTAAAACAAGACAAAACATAACGGGCATCGCACGTCCTCACACAAGAGTTCTGGAGACGCCTTTCCCAGCTGGATTAGGTGGACAACTTTTTCCACCGCATGTCGATCCTATTGCTACTTTAACACCAAACGTCGCGAACATGAGTCTAGGTGCCCCTACTAACACAACATTTATGCCTGGAACGCTGGGACCACTCGTTACCACTCCTGGTTCTCCATCGCGCCTTATGGGCGCAGGGCCTAATAGCCCTTTCGCTATGATGCCAATACAACATACAACAAATGTCGCTAATATGGGAATAGCCAGGATGGCTCCAGCGTCAGCCATGGATAAACCTCGGCTCCCGGATCCTATTCATTTTCCTGAGATGATGCACAATGTAGCTAAGGAGATTGAAGACGAAGCTAATGGATACTTTCAAAGAATTTATAATCACCCCCCGCACCCGACCTTGTCTATAGACGAGGTCCTCGAAATGCTCAAGAAGTTTCAAGATTCACCTAATAAGAGGGAGCGGGAGGTGTTCTCGTGTATGCTGAGGAATCTCTTCGAAGAATACAAGTTTTTCCCTCAATACCCTGACAAAGAATTACACATAACTGCCCAACTGTTCGGGGGTATCATTGAGAAGGGATTAGTACCCAGTTACGTTTCGCTTGGTTTGGCATTGCGGTTCGTTCTCGATGCTTTGAGAAAACCCGAGGGCTCCAAAATGTATTACTTTGGTATAGCTGCTCTAGACAGATTTAAGTCGCGTCTTAAGGATTATCACAAGTACTGCGAACATGTAAGAGCTATACCGCATTTCAACGAATTTCCCCCACATCTCATAGAGTATATAGAGTACGGTCTTCAGAGTCAGGAGCCTCCGACGAAGCCACAGGGGGCTGTCTTACCGACCAGTCTTGCTAATATGTTGAACCAAAGTGCAGTTGTAACAGTAGCTGCGCCTTACAGGTATGTGTGACTTACAATTTTTATTTATATACTTTTATCAAATTGTCTTATCATGATAAATGCAATCTGACAGTATGTGCATATAAATCAATACTATCTTTGACGTAAACTTTAGGCTTGTATTAGAGTACCCAGTGATGAAACGCGTGATTTTTTTTTATTGAGACTTGTATTCCACTAGGCATGATGACAGACCAAGAACCACTAAAAATCGTATTTATTTTCATATTTAGAGCGAGATTAATAGTTAAATGACAAAAATAAAACTACAAAATACAGCAATCCGCCATGTTAAGTTGAACACCAATCAGAGCGAGTTACGTCACTTATGTATAAAGGTCACTTTGTTCGGATATAATCGACTTTTTACTTTACTGTCTTTAAGAGCTATAATTGACACTGGTTGACAAATGGTGACGTCGCGTCTGCACAAACAGACGCCATGACACCAACGTTTTGGCGTAAATTTTAAGCTTAAAATTTAAATCGCAATTTTTTCCTACTAAAACTTTATTTTTTGTAGAAATATAAATTGTTTTTGACAATATGAGATACTTCCGAACACTATAAAACAGTTTTTCAAAATGAGTCATTGCCTATTATTACACACGTTAATGAAATGTATGTACTTTTACAGAGCCGTTGCACCATCGATTTCAGTCATCTCGAAAGCGACTAACGCTGCGGGTGCAATGGGCAGTCGTCCGTCTATTGCCAACGCCACTAACATTGATACTCTACTCACGGCCACCGACAGGGAGGAGAAGATCAGCGCTCCTCCGGAGCCTATTCAAGACAAAACAGCATTCATTTTCAACAATTTAAGCCAACTCAATTTGTCAACCAAATGTGAAGAACTCAAAGAAATAATCACTGATGATTATTATCCATGGCTGTCCCAGTATCTGGTTATGAAGAGGGCTTCCATAGAGCTAAATTTCCACGCATTATATTCTAACTTCCTTGACGTTCTGAAAGTAAGAGATGTCAATAGAATGGTTACTAGGGAAACATACCGGAATATTAAAGTCTTATTACGCTCCGATAAAGGAATAGCGAACTTTTCTGATCGATCGTTACTGAAGAATCTTGGTCACTGGCTTGGCATGCTGACTCTGGCACGTAACCAGCCAATATTGCATGTGGATATTGATCTAAAAGCTCTGGTACTTGAGGCATACCACAAAGGGCAACAGGAACTTCTATATGTAGTGCCATTCGTCGCAAAAGTCTTGGAATCTTGCGCTAAAAGTGTCGTATTCAAACCACCTAACCCATGGACCATGGCTTTGATGAATGTATTAGCAGAGTTGCATCAAGAGCCAGACCTCAAATTAAATCTAAAATTCGAAATTGAAGTATTATGTAAGAATCTCGGGTTGGACATCGCGAATTTGAAACCGGCCATTTATTTAAAAGATCCCGAGAAATTAAGGTTGCTTGAATTTCAACTGTCACAACCTAAACAGAACAAGGAGGTCCCGAATACAGTTATACCTGTGAATCAAGCAATCGTGCAAGCGCCGCCAATGCAGATGATGCCACCACAGCCTCCAATGATGCCGACAGAGGAGATGACGGTGGTAGCGACCGCACCAACACCCACCAGCGGCCTTGTCGCAAACGACCCAAATCTCATGGGAGTAATCGGCCTTCCTGAACCCAGATTTAATTACCTAGACGTGAATGTATCTTCCACGTCTGCTTTTGGCCAAAAGATCTGCTTCAACCCTCACATAATACTGTTCCAAAACTACCCACATCTAAAACAGTTCGTCAAGCCCGCGATCGAACGGTCGATCCAGGAATGGATTCACCCGGTCGTGGATAGATCGATCAAGTACGCTTTGACTACTTGTGAGCAGATAATAAGAAAAGACTTCGCCTTGGATCCTGATGAAGTGAGGATGCGTACCTGTGCTCATCACATGATGCGGAACCTGACTGCTGGCATGGCGATGATCACCTGCAGGGAGCAGATCATTAGCACCATCAGCACTAACCTGAAAGCTGCGTTCGCCACCGCTCTGTTGCCTTCTACACCTCAGCAGGTTGGTATTATGTGAATATAATTTACCTTTCACTTTAATCCATTTTCACTGCAGAGTTCAGTTTTGCATAAATAAAAATATGCTAATCCCCTTATACATCCCTTACATGAAAATGCAAGAAAAGGATTTGAGTTTTTGCTACTATCTTATGAAATTGATAGAAGCGTCATCCGGAGCATATGTTAAGACTGGTAAAATTAATGTTATTAAAATCACTTAGTGATAATCCATTGAATGTATCACGCATCACATTAATTACTAAGGACCATTGATATTTGCAGTATTGATTGATAGTTCTTTGGTATGTGGTACAGTCGACGATTCATTTTGAATTAGATTACCAAAATATCAATACTGAATATATCAATATATCAGCTCTCTTGCTGACCTTTTCATTCATTATTGTGGTGACTGAATGCTTTATCACAGGTATCATCTACCAATCACTTGCGCTTTGAACTAAAGAGAGGCTGAATAGGGTCTAACAATAACTTAAAAATAATTTGATTTCACTAATCTTATATTTACCCTGTTTGTTGGAATTGATCTAACTAACCTAAACTAACTAAATAACTAACCTAAAGTTTAATATTGCATTTCTAAGAATTACTAATAAGGTGCATGAACTAAATAAACACTAACAGTACCTAATGTTAAAATTTTGTGACTACTAACTGCTATGATATACTAATTCTAATAAACTTGCATCTTGGTATAGGGTTCCTAAAATTGAGCAACCAAAAAATATTTTATTGTCGTATTAATAGTTTCTGGTATTTCAGAAGGAGATTATAGAAAGCGCAGCAGCTGTTCTAGCTACCGAAAATATGGAGCTGGCGTGTGCGTTTATCCAGAAGACTGCTGTTGAGAAGGCTCTGCCGGAGTTGGACAAACGTCTGCTCAACGACTACGAGATGCGGAAGTTAGCGAGGCAGGAGGGCCGCCGGTACTACGACCCGATGGTGCTATCGTACCAAACGGAACGTCTACCGGAGCGCGTCCGACTCCGCGTCGGCGGCCCTACTGATATCCAAATACCTGTCTACGAAGAATTCGCTTGCAATATTCCTGGTTTCACACCGGTTCGCGACGTTGGCTTGTTTATTCCTAAACCCTCGGCTCAGGAGCAAATGTCCCAGCTGAGCTTTAGCCAGGTCATGAACCCGACACAGGTCTACGGCACGGACGAGATGAGTGCGCTGATTTCCGCTGCTGAGGTGTTTATTGGCAACTGCATCGCGGTCACTTCGCTCGCAGTTCAGGTCCCTAACATGCACTCCTTGCTCGAGTGCCTCTGCATTGCAAGACGGAATAGAGACTTTGTCTCTGGATGCACTTTATTGCAGAAGGTAACATTGTTATTGTTAATCAATAAAAATTTGTAACTTGCGCGAAATTACATTAATTGGTTTTTAAATCTCCTTTTACATAATCTTGACAGTAATTTAAAATTGGGATTCTTCCCAACTAAAAATTCCATAGCACAAGTTACAGATTTTTAAACCATTTTTATTTATTTCTTTGAGTTCAATTTAATTTTGTTATACTCATTCCTGTTCCCAATTTTGTTTAAAAAATATTTACTTCCTGATTTTTATTCTTTTTGTTTTGATATTTGAAATATCTTTAATTTTCTTATTATAATTTCCTCTCCGCAACCGAAAGTAAAGGTGAGAGCTAGTTGTTTTTGCAAATATTTCACATTATTGACTTGGAGTGTTATACTTCTTCATAGGCAGTAGAGGGGCTACTAGACGGACACATCGTACAGCCGGGCATGAACAGCGAGCATGTCGAGATGATGGCTCGTTATCGGGACATCCACCTTCGCGTTCTCAAGTTGTTGGAGGACGCCCGCCTGTACGGCCACGTGTGGACCACGAAGCAGATCACCTGCTGCCTCACCGAGTGCAGAGAGGAGCTTCGCTACAACATCGAAGCTGTGGACTGTCTCATCAAGAATCACTTGATCAACTTACCTCAAGTTAGTAGACATCATCCTCGTAGTCTTGTTACTGCCAACCAACGATACAACATATTGTAATAGAAATTAATACTCTTTGTTAATAGAATAGCCTAAAATATCTGTCATATATACACATCTAAGAATAGAACACATTGCTCTAGATGTGAAGAATGTAGTCTCTGACATAAGACTGTTTCTGACTAATGGGAGTAGCCCTTGTTTTGGGCTACTCAGTTTAGCGTACCTAGAGAGGTACGCTAAACGCTAGGTTCAAGTAGCCCAAAAGAACTGTGCCGTATGGTAAATCAGAGGATTTACCATACGGCACAGTTCTTAGAAAGTATAATTGCTAGATTTTTTTTAGATATCTCAAAAGGACTAATCAAAGTTGTACTTGTCAAATAACCCCGATAACGACATGAGTCAATAGTACCCACATTTGTTTGCAGTACGACCTCGCCCTCGCACATATGATGGATAATGGAAACAATTACATGGCCGTGGCATTCGCCATGCAGTTGGTCCAGCTCTATCTAGTCGACGACAGGAACAACATCTACGTGAACGAATCCGACTTGTATCACACAACCGAGATGCTTGTACGAGTTATGTCCCATTCTCGACAAGCGCCCCCCGAAGGTCTCGGGTCTTTGATCGAGACACTCAGAGTGAACCAAGATCCTAGTGCATATCTCGGTGAGAGGTCTCCACTAGGACCCACCGCTCACATTCACTCTGGCATCCTTCAAGTGAGGGTAAGTGTTGTGCTTTAACGTCTAAATTACTATTTATGTAATTATCACAGTAATGTAATAGAAATTATCAGCTTACTTTATTTTAAAATGAACCTGGGAACTGAAACTTCAGCGTATTTATTGTTGTCTCTAGCTTCCATTGGAATAAGTAAAAATTTTAAACCAGTGCTCTGTCATAACCGTTATTATCGTTAGCAAGAAAAAGTGGGGTGTCATAGTAAATATCAAATTTAATTACATATGAAAAATAATAATTAGGTTGTGTTAGCAGCATTTCATTAACTATTATATTTGAAAAAGGTGTCTGCCTATTTTGACTTCATTTTGTCTCCCGCTTTGCCAAGGAGGGAAGTGGACTTACCATATTTCCAACTCCTCCTGGTTTTCTTTTGATTAATTTCGTTGTGGGTTCCAATACAGTTTTTCCTGGGACTTTCCGAGTGTCATAACTTGGTGTGTTTGTGGGTCACTGCTGTTGATCCTGGTGTACAGGAGTTACAGTGGTGGGCGTGTAGGCGGGATTAGTCCCATAAAAAAAAATAACAATTATATTTATTTCATGACAGTCACAAAATTACGACGATCCACCTGGCTTGCAAGAGAAGACAGAGAACCTCCTCCGTGAGTGGAGGAGTGTCCTCCTAAGCGCACTCACTGAGATTGAACTCGCCCAGAACTTCAACTTGTACGTTCACCGTATGAACATGAATGGCATCCTCAAATCCGACGACATGATCACCAGATTCTTTAGGATTGCCACCCAAATGTGTATTGAGAATGTACACCAGCAGCTGAACGAAGACAGGATGAACCCGCCACCAGTAGCACCTAAGAGGGACAAATACTACGCCATGTGTGATTCGTTTATCAAGCTGGTGTCACTGTTGATCAAGAACACAGCTGATGGTGGAAATCCCACTCCCAAACTGAATCTTTTGAACAAGGTAACTACTCAACTATTTGTGTTCAATATATCATAAGGGATATCTTTCAAATGAAATAGTACAGAAGTGAAAGATTGGACAGTTGACGTACTAAAAACATAAGCTCTAAGTTTCGACCACATTGAAAGCAATTACTCCAACTATGTATTTAGATCTCCATACACAAAAATAAATATTTATGTTCAAAAAAAGTACCTGAATAGTCTCAAATAGTACTATGTATTAGTTATTAGACCAAGTCTTGAAGTTTCAAAGAAATTCTCTTTTAATTTATCTTGTATATTTGGTGACAGTATTTTTAAATACGTTTCTTGTTTTTAGATTCTGGGCATCATAGCTGGATGCTTGCTCCAAGACCACGAGGAGCATGGCACAAACTTCCAGCAACTGCCGTACCACCGACTACTTCTCATTCTCTTCCTAGATATGAACATGGCTGAGCCTGTTCTAGAATCTATGAACTATCAGGTCAGTGCATATAGTCATTGTGAGATGTAGCATTAACTATCATAATAACACGTGTTTCAAGGAATTTTGTATAGCTAAAAATATCACTATTTTTATTACTCTGCATCTTATTACAATATATCTTGAACTAATAGTAAATAAACAAAATAAAATCTTTTTTTCTTCTTCAATTAACTGTTTGCCCTGTAGGATATATGCCCTCTGCATGTGTTCTATTTCTTTAGTATTATAGGATCACATGATTGTATGATCAACAAATATTTGTTTCGGAGTTTTCTACGTATAATATGTATGTATTTACAAAATAAAGTATATATGTCTTGATATAAGTTGTCTAGTACCCATAATACACGCTCTGCTTAGTTTGGGACTAGATGGCGTTGTGTTTTAGATGTCCAAAATATTTATTATTTCAATTTTTTTTTCATGTAATAAAAAGTGGCAAACGAGCTAACGTATCGCCTGTTGGTCAGGCGTCACAAGTGCTTTGCCGGCCTTTGGGGGATGGGGATAGTCAAGGGGGGAGTGGTTGGGTGGTAGGAGTAAAACAGTGAGGAAACCGCAGGCCTATGGGCCTGCGGTATCCTCACTGTTTTACTCCGGTTTTCTGTGAGGCCGTGGTATCACTCCGGTTGAGCCGGCCCATGCATGCCGAAGCGTGGCTCTCCCACGGTAAAAATGTATTATGATTGACTAAGATAGTCATAAGAAGTCCATTGTCTCCAGGTTCTAACTGCTTTTTGCCATACACTGAGGATTATTCGTCCCAGTGTTGCTCCCGGCTTCGCGTACGCTTGGCTCGAAGTGGTCGCGCACCGAGCATTCATAAACCGCGTACTTGCGGTTACACCGCAGCAAAAGGTATCTATCTATTGCATAAAATTTAATATATAACATATATATTTACTAACCTTTCTAACATTTTAGGTATTTGTCTGTTTCAGAGACAGAAAATTTTAATGTTTTCATTTCTTGTTGTTTTTTGTGTGTGAACTCCCACACTCATTAGACAAATTGAGTAAGGACCAGTGCTTCACCTAGGTTATCTTCCTGGGTGAAGCACGGGGACTTTATAGGGTCCCGTGCTCTAACTGATGACATTATTGTTTCAAACTTTTTCCCAATAGGTATGGTTAAAAAAATCTAAAGATTATTATTATTATTATTTTAATTTTTTTATGTTTGACCCTGCCAAAATGAGGCCTGCTAAGAGTAAATGAGGACAATAATTCTTCTTTCTCTATTCTTGTAAGAGGACAATTTATATTCGAACCTTAATAATATTGTACTTATTAGAGTTCGAATTCCAAACACAGCTAAACTATTTACAGTTATGTCGTATAACACAGATTATTGTAGACTTACAAGTAAAATTTTAACAAAATAAAAACCGACTTCAAGGTTCGACTCGATTTCTCTTGGATGCTGTCATCAGATCTTAGTGTCCTTATCATGGTACCACCGTTGGGATATCTCCTTTCCATTAAAAATATAATAATTAAAATCGGTTCATAAACGACGAAGCTATCCGCGAATAAACATAAAAAATAACATATATACGGTCGAATTAAGAACCTCCTCCTTTTTTGAAGTCGGTTAAAAACAAAGACTTTCACTTGACGTCGAAAGGTCGAAAATTAATGATCAATAAAAAAATATTATACCCATTTTTGGAGAAACCGCGTTAATTGCGCTGCGATAATGTGTTATTGCTTAAATGTTACGTAAAGTATTTTTGTTTATTTCTTAACTTCTCACTAATCATCAGTTGGACAGCACAGGACCAAATATATAGGCCCCGTGCTTCACCCAGGTGGAAAACCTAGGTGAAGAACGGGTCCATCCTCTACAAATATACTAAATTTTTTCGTACTTTACTTTTGTAGCTATCGCTAAGGGATGGCTGTCACGTCCAAGTATTTAACTTTATAGTAATTACATTTTGTAAATTAAATGAGTAATGAAAGAGCGATACGTTGAAAGTAATGCTTTATTTGAAAACAGCTACCTCAGAGTACTTAACAGTTGCATCTCACCTTGTGGAGAGATGGTTGTTAGTTAAATGTTTGTGCATGACACTACTGCATGCGGTGTGTGTTGCTATTGCCATCCTCGGCAACCTGCTTCTCTGTGGACACTGTACAAGCAGATAGTTAAGCCTCGCTTTACATTACAGGGCTGGGGGATGTACTCGACACTCCTAATCGACCTCTTCAAGTTCCTGGATCCTTTCTTACGCAATACAGAGCTCGCGTCACCGGTCATGATGTTATATAAGGGCACGTTGAAGGTGCTTCTTGTATTGCTTCATGACTTCCCTGAGTTCCTTTGCGACTATCATTACGGCTTCTGTGACGAGATACCACCGAATTGCATTCAAATGAGAAATCTCATCTTGTCTGCATTTCCACGTAATATGCGCCTCCCGGATCCGTTCACGCCTAATCTGAAAGTTGACTTGCTGGCGGAGATCGCTCTGCCTCCTCGTGCTGTCATTAACTACACTACGATTATACCAGCATCTCAGTTCAAGAAAGATTTAGATGCGTACCTAAAAGCGCGATCACCTGTCACCTTCTTGACCGAGTTACGGAGCAATATGCAGGTTAGTCCACGCTCTTCATACCTTACTAGAGCCTATTCCATTCATACATATATATACTCATATATAATCATGTATTCATACACACATTCATCTTTATACAATTAGCTATAATAATAAATAATATTAAATGTAATTTTTCAAAGATTTTTTTGTTATACAGTCGTGGTCAACTAATAAGGGACATTCAAGATAGTGGAGCGCAATAACCGGTTATGTACATATAAATATAAAACCCTGTTGATTTCTCAGTAACTATTATTTGCATAATTTGGTCCGATTATTATGCTATAAATGGCTGTATTTAAAATATTTAATAAATAGAAAAAAAGTGTTTAATATCAAAGGTTAACCATGTATTCAATAAGGCACAATTCTGTAGCTGGACATTTAATTAAGAACAGTAAAGTAAAATAAAAAATAGAGTTAAACAAAACTAATAATCTGTAGTATTTTAATTTCTTTAACAACTCTTCATTTTATTACGGGTAAAATCAGCACCCATAGCAAAACCTTTGTTAGTAATTACCGCTTATCACCGATGTGGCATAGACATCAGTTTCTGACATATTTAGACAGGAATGTTGGCCCATGCCTCACAAAAAGCTTAATTAAGTTCATCTAAAGTTGTGGTACGATAAGTGGCAACTTTTTTCTCGATTTCGTGGCATAGGTGCTCGATTGGGTTGAGGTCCAGGCTATTTGCTGGCCAATCTAGCACTGATACCGACTGACTGTTAAGAAACGACTTGACGGAACGTGCGGTATGTTTCGAGTCGTTATCATGCTGAAAAGTCCATATAATAGGGAGATGTTCCTCAGCACAGGAAAGCATAGCTTCCTCTAATATTGCCTTGTATTGATGTTGGTCTAAGTTACCCTGAACTTTCCTCACAGGTCCCACTTTCCCCACATTTTAATGTTTCCTCCGCCATGTTTCACCTGCTTTGTTGTGAATCTTGGATTCATTTCCGCTTTTACAGGACGCCGCACGTGCCTTCCATCTGAAGAAATCAAATTAACCTGTCTTGTCAGAGAATAATACATGTTGCCATTGGGCGTAGGTCCAATGTCCATATTTACGTGCAAACGCCAAACGTGAATTTCTATGTTCTTTCTTCAACAACGGTACTTTGCGAGCCACTCTTCCGAACAACCCTGCTTCCACCAGGCGTCGTCGGACGGTCCTCGCTGATACACTGGTTCTTTTGTCTGCCCCAAAGACCTCATGTTTAATTAAAACAGAGCCTAGAAACGGATCTTTCTTAGCTAACCTGGTTATCAGTCTATCTTCTTGCGGAGTTGTTTTTCTCGATCTTTTTTTCGGGGCACATTTAAAGCTGTGTTGTTGCGCCTGAAATGTTGCACTGCATTGCATACCATAGTTTTGGTAATTTAAATAATCTCCTATCCTTCGCTATGACCAACCACGGTCGACAAACTTCATGATAATTTTTCGTAGTGCTGCATCGCAACTTTTATTTTTGCCCATTGTTCTTCAAAATAATTCTCAAAACTTAAAATTAAAAATCTATATTGCCGCCAAAACTACCACAAACAATAGAAGAAGAAATAAAAAAATATTGAGATTCAGATTTTGAAATAGAACGCAATATCTCAGTGTCCCTAATTAAATGGCCAACCAGCATTCTTTGAACAAATATCACTGTGATAATCTATCAGCAATACTGTAAAGGGGAATAATGTTGAAGAAGTTGTTATTGCTTGTATAATCGGGCACATAAATGACTAAGTATACTTACATGTAAGAGATATGGAATATTGTTTAGACTCGTTGGAAAATAAAAATAAATTCACAATTTGGTTTAACTAGAGAGTGTCCCTAATTAGTTCACCACGACTGTATATGTATAATTATTAAACAAAATGTAATGAGTATATATTTTATAGTATTTATGTAAGTGTCTGGGTGTCTATTATATAAAATGTATGATGTATCAACAAAAAATAACTATGTTAAATACTTGTGACTACTTAGTTTTGTATCCAAAGTACAAGCACTGTTTAGATCGGACCTAGATGGCATTCTGTGGGTCTGGTAAAATATTATGTATCAGTCAGCTTTTCACATTCATCATTCCGCTTTTCATATTTGTCACTCAGCTTTTCCCATTTGTCATTCAGCTGTTCACATTTGTCATTCAGCTTTTCACATTTGTCATTCGCTATTCATTTTTGTCATTCAGCTTTTCACGTATCCGCTGTTGTGTCTTTTAGTTATTGAAACATTACTGAAACAATTTATTGTATAGGTCGTGAATGAGCCGGGTCGTCGCTACAATAGCCAGCTAATGAACGCGGTCGTGCTTTATGTGGGCACACAAGCGATTGCCCACATCAGGGCCAAAGGTCAGACACCAAATATGTCTACGATTGCCCACTCTGCGCACATGGACATATTCCAGAACTTTACGGTCGATTTCGATTTTGAGGGACGGTAAGCGTGACCTTATTTAAACACGATTAGTAATTCCAATCATTTTATATATTTTTAACTTCTTCGAAACTGGAAGTGCTCAATTCGACAGTATCTTTTTTATATGTTTGTTACCTCATCAAAATTGTTTCACCAAAAACGATTTTGGTAATTGTAATGACTAATAATTGTAAATATTATTACAGGTATTTGTTCTTAAACGCGATCGCTAACCAGCTGCGCTATCCGAACAGCCACACGCACTATTTCTCGTGCTGCTTGCTGTATCTCTTCGCTGAAGCCAATTCGGAGGCAGTACAGGAGCAAATTACGCGGATGCTTCTCGAGAGACTCATTGTGAACCGGCCACATCCTTGGGGCTTGCTGATCACCTTCATTGAACTCATCAAGAATCCGATATACAAGTTCTGGTCGCACGAGTTTGTTCACTGCGCTCCTGAAATTGAGAAGTTAGTACCTTTATTACTCAAATATTAGAAAACATTTAACAAAGTAGCCTATAATCTATATCTATACTATAAAAATATTATTGAAGTGAAACTTGTAATGCGACTACCCACAAGGTTGTGTTAAACGTTTAACGATTGCGTTAAACTTTTAACGCTACCATGGAGGGGGTATGAATGAAAGCACTGTTGCACATTACGAAGTTTTCAAACGTTTAACGCTACCATGCAGGAGGTATGAAAGCACTGTTGTACATTACGAAGTTTTCAAACGTTTAAGGCTACCATGCAGGGGGTATGAAAGCACTGTTGCACATTACGAAGTTTTCAAACGTTTAAGGCTACCATGCAGGGGGTATGACAGCACTGTTGCACATTACGAAGTTTTCAAACGTTTAAGGCTACCATGCAGGGGGTATGACAGCACTGTTGCACATTACGAAGTTTTCAAACGTTTAAGGCTACCATGCAGGGGGTATGAAAGCACTGTTGCACATTACGAAGTTTTCAAACGTTTAAGGCTACCATGCAGGGGGTATGACAGCACTGTTGCACATTACGAAGTTTTCAAACGTTTAAGGCTACCATGCAGGGGGTATGAAAGCACTGTTGCACATTACGAAGTTTTCAAACGTTTAAGGCTACCATGCAGGGGGTATGACAGCACTGTTGCACATTACGAAGTTTTCAAACGTTTAAGGCTACCATGCAGGGGGTATGAAAGCACTGTTGCACATTACGAAGTTTTCAAACGTTTAAGGCTACCATGCAGGGGGTATGAAAGCACTGTTGCACATTACGAAGTTTCACTTCTTCCGCGCGGAGGGACTCCACGCATTTTGTTTACTTGTCCGACTTTATTTAATATCAATGTTGTTTTCTTTTAGATTGTTCGCGTCAGTGGCGCGTTCCTGCATTGTGGACAAGATGGGTGCGGGAGGGGGAGAGAGAGAGATAACCGAGTAGCGTCAAGCCAATTGGGAGTCTGTCCATCGACACTTGTTTGCAAGTTTTGTTGTAGAGACAGGTAATTATATACCCATTTTTATTAACCAACTTCAAAAAAGGAGTAGGTAATCAATTCGACTGTATTTTTTTTATGTTTGTTACCTCAGAACTTTCGACTGGGTGAACCGATTTTACTGATTCTTTTTTTAATTTGAAAGCTGGTGTTTCCCGCGTGGTCCCAAATCAATTTGGTCCAGTTCTTGAAGTCGGGTTTTTTGTTTATTTTTTTGGTTTATACTTGTTACTAATGAAATCACTTTATTGTTACCAATAGTGTTTGATAGTCGACTGCTGGACTTCTTAAAAAGGAGGTTTTTATACCACCATGCTTGTATACTACTATCTATAGTCTATACTATCTATACTAATCTATCTTCTTATAATATATATAAATCTCGTGTCACAATGTTTGTCCTCAATGGACTCTTAAACCACTTAACCGATTATAATAAAATTTGCACACCATGTGCAGTTCGATCCAAATTGAGAGATAGGATAGTTTAAATCTCAAATTATAGTCGCAATTTTAATTTATTGCTAATTATTGTATATAAATATGGCGGTACGAAGTTCGCCGGGTCAGCTAGTACTATTATATAAAGCTGAAGAGTTTGTTTGTTTGAACGCGCTATTCTCAGGAACTACCGGTCCGATTAGAAAAAATATTTCACTTTTAGATAGCCCATTTATTGAGGAAGGCTATAGGCTATATATCATCACGCTACGACCAAAAGGAGCGGAGCACCAATGAAAAATGTTTCAAAAACGGGGGGACAGGAGACGCAAACGAGGTTGCGTGGGTCAGCTAGTACAATATAAAAATCTTGCAGTTTTGAGTAATAACGGCACATGATTGGTTAGCTCATGGCTGTGCAGCAATTACTCCAAACTTTTTGTTTTGATTTCTTTAGTCGACTTCCTTCTCATTCAAGTCTCTTAGTAAAAAAATAATATTGTAAACCCTATTTATTTATTTTTAAAAGGAGCAACAATGGAGTTTCTTGCCAGATTCTTCTCCATGAAGGGTAGGCAGCACTTGGAACTGGAGACTAGAATCACTCGATTTTTAAATATTAAATATTGACTATTCATAAGTGCCTGTAAAATAAGTGCCTATTTGAATACAATCTTTTTGTCTTGCCAGAGGGGAAAATGTGGTATAGATTTCATAGGTTTATATGAAAGCTGTTTATGGTAGGTATGTGGTATAGGGTTTGTATTAAGTTTACCTCCTCTGCAGTGATGTCGTCTTGCATAATTTGCTCCCTTAGTCTTACTTACGACACCCTCGGGTTGAATAGGGATGGTGACACTGCGTATTCTTCTACTTACACTTAGACCAAAATATTTTATACCATACTCTTTGCGCTGTAGCATGTTGCGTGGTGGTTTAATTTAATTTACTACAGTTTATTTATTTAATTATTTAATTAGGGAGGACAAACAGATAGACATCTTACATCTAATATTAAGAAGAAAATATAAAATTGTGTAACTTACAACTTTATCCACATATTACAACATAAATTGACTACTTTGTACTATCCTGAGTGAACCAAAACTTAAATAAAAAATATATAAAAAAGTTTTTTAATTTAAACGGTTTTATCGAAAATAATGTACTAAAAGGTAAAAAATAAAAATAAATTGTCTGATAAAAAATTAAATCGTTGGGTGTAGCGTAAACTGAGTTGACTTGATGGAAACACGGGCCCAACGATTTTATTTTCAAGTTTTTAGTTTTTTCATAGTATTAGTAGTATCAGTAGTTCACTATGAAAAATTAAAAAAAAAAACTTGTGTGAAAAAATGTTCTACTAGTCTTACTTCTTACTTCCTATGGCGCTACAACCCAGTGTGGGTCTTGGGCTCTTCCACAATTTGCCTCCAGCGATCTCTATTCATGGCAGCACGTCTCCAGTTGGTCTTCTTTCTTAGAGTAGCCAGGTCTTCCTCAATACAATACACCGCTCTTTGGGCCTACCGCGCAGTCTTTTTTGTTAAGGGACCCAGTTTGTGATGGCCTTTGTCGCTCTTGAGTCAGGCATTCTCTCAATGCTGCCCACCGAAGTAACTGCGCCCTGCAGAACCGAATGATGGTCTCGTTGCCCATCAGGCGATTCAACTCATGATTCATACGGATGCGGTACACTCCATCGCTTTTCATGACTGGTCCTAAGATTTTTCGCAAGATTTTTCACTCAAAAACTGCAAGCTGTCTTTCTTCTTTCAGGGTTAAAGCCCAGGTTTTGCATTCCTACGTAACGACAGGCCTTATTATTGTCTTATATATTAACAGCTTGGTTGCTCTATTAATCAACTTTGACGCTAATAATTTCTTGCATTATTAAAAACACCTGTTACCCGCCTGGATTCTGAGACGGATTTCATCCTCGATCTTATTTTGGACAGTGATAGTGGATCCAAGGTACTTCAACTCCCCAACAGCCTCAAACTCGTCCCCGTTAATATTGAGATTTTCTAATACCTGAGGGCGCCTAGAACTAATGAGGTATTTTGTCTTGTTCACATTAATAGCCAGTCCAAACTTGGAGCCGTGATCCACTAAGGACGGCAAATGCCTCGTAATGCCGAATTGTGTCCTACTTGTGATCACTATATCGTCGGCATGCGCAGCAATCTTAGTGCTGTTGAGATCTAAAAGTCCTCGGATGTTGAGCTCACGGATAACAGATTCAATGGTGAAGTTGAATACCAGCGCCGAAAGAGCATCCCCCTGCGACATCCCAGTGTTAATATCGAACGGCTCAGTTAATGTATTCTGTACGGACACAACCGATCTCGAACCAGCCATCGTCATCTCCACTAATCTCACTAGTTTACTAGGTACTCCCAGCCTAACAAGACTATGCGCCGCAGCGCGTCTGCTAACCCTGTCAAACGCCTGTTTGAATTCAGTAAACAGATGGTGTAAGGTGATGTCATACTCATATGATTTCTCCAGGGTCTGCCTCAGTAGATGAATTTGGTCCGTTGTTGACCGATCGCGCCGGAAACCACATTGGGACTCACCCAGAATCTCCTCCGCATACTGGAATAGCCGAAAATAGAGCACATTAGACAAAACTCTATAGCCAGTACAAAGGATATTGATTCCACTGTAGTTTTCGCACTTCGTTTTGTCACCTTTCCTGAAGATGGAATGTATGATTCCAACCGACCACTCTTCGGACATAGTTTCGCTCTTCCATATGTCATCGATAAGATCACACACAGCCTCCTCCAACTCGGGTCATCCATACCTCAGGAGTTCTGAGGTGATTTTGTCTACACCGGGGGCTTTGTTGTTTTTCAAGGTCTTCGTGGCCCTTTTCACTTACTGCAGAATTAGAGGTTCAAAGTCCTGCTCTCCGTAGTAGTAGTATTGGCCTTCTTGTTCATGTGTGCTACTTTCATCACTGTTGTTTAGAAGCTCCATAAAGTACTCCCTCCAGCGAGCCGAAACTTCTCTTTCTTCAGTAAGCAATGATCCCACTTTATCACGACAAGCTGTAGATCGCGGCTGGAATTCCCGACGCTGTGCGTTGACCCCACCGAAGACCCCATTGCGTGTATTGCGTATCTGAAGACGGTCTAGCTGCTGCACGTCCTCCTGTAATGCCTTCTTCTTTTTCTGCATAGTTTCCTCGCTGCAATTCTCAAATATCTATGTGTAGCATTGTTCTCTTCGGTGTCTGCCTGGAACAAAATGCTGCTGCTTTATCCACATTCCGCCTCTCCAAAGCCTCTCTAACTTCCTCGTCAAACCAGTCTCCTCTCTGTAGTAGACCCAGTAGCATCCAAACAGCTGAACTTCGAGGATATTTCCATCTGGTATTTTCGCGAATCGTTGTTCCATTTCTTTGCTTACCCTGCTCTTGATGTATACTAGAGGTTCGGTATCTGAACTTCCCACCTACTAACGTGTGGTCTGACTCGCAGTTTGCACTTCTAAACAAACGCACACCCCAGATGCTACTAGACCTTCGCCGATTGCATACGAGAACATGATCTATTTGATTATATCTATTCGTACCAGGTATTTTTCAGGTGCCTTTGTGTATATTCTTATGCTCGAATTGCGTGTTACTGATAAACATGTTGTTTCCTGCTGCGAAGTAACATAATATTTCCCCATTATCACTTGTTGTAGAGTGAAGGGTGTGTTTTCAGTAACACTTTCTAAGGATGCCTCCTTACCAATTCGTTGCATTAGTCTCCTAGAACTATCACTGCATCATACCTGGGCACTGAGTCAAACACTTCCTGAAGAGAATTATAAAATTGGTCCTTTCATCCGTTCACCTGCATCCTCGACCGGCGCATGCGCACATATAAAAGTGATGTCATGAAACCTGCCTTTTACTCGTTGTTTGCATAATCGGTCATCAATAGGCTCAAAACCCAAGTCCCGTACATTCCTGTCATGTCTTTCCGGTCCGCTCCAGTAAAATGTGTATTTTTTCTTCTCAATACACCCCGAGCCCCCTTATTTCTTGGACAACTGTTATGTCCAAGCCATATCTTTCCAGTTCTCCGGCTATCTCTTCCATCTTACCAGCTTGGAGCATAGTGAGGATGTTCTAAGTACCAAATCGTATAGCATATCGGTTTTCCGTTTACGTCGCCTAGGTCGTCGTGTAGAGATCAATCCGTTTCTTTCTTTGAGTGACTTCTCAACTTGGGTCTTTTTATCGTGCTGGGTAGTTGGCCCTGCGATGAACCCTCCAGCCCACAGGCGGAGTTCTACTAGTCAAACGCTATATATATAGTATCATTTAATACCGATATAGTGGTATTCGTGACTAAATGTGTAAATCACAATCATAATCAAATCATAATCAATCAAATCTTGTAGTGGCGGCCATCTTGGATTTTAATTAAATTAATTTTATTAAATTAATTTAATTAATTTTTTTTATAGTGAACTATGTTCTACTAATCAAGCCCTTTCATTTGATACCCATATTGAGATAGTCGTGTCAAAATTTGTAAACTGCCATTTTGTAGCGGCGGCCATCTTAGATTTACAATTAAACATAATTTATTTAATTAAATTGTCACCAGATATAAAGGTGTGTACAAATTTTCAGATCAATCTGTCAACAGGAAGGGGGTCAAATTTCAATTACAAGATTTGACCCAAACAAACAAATAAATAAAGAACCAGGGCAAGCTAAATAAAACCGTTTAAAAAACCATTAAAAATAGTTAATAACACTGTTTATGATTTAATTTACTACAGTTATTAATGATTTAATATATTGCGAATGTGGTACAGCTGAAATACTAAGTCATAATTTGTAAATCGCATCAACTTTCAAGAGTGGAACGAAACGTTACTGAAACTGTCACGAACCATGCTACAGCGCAAAGAGTATAGCTTATACTCGCGGCTATACCCGCTTGTATGTCGGTTATCATGGTAAAGAGCTGCCAATGCCAAATTTCATTAAAATCGGTGCAGCGGGTTTACCTTAGGATTTATAATATTAGTCTCAATTTTCATTTCAAAAGCTTGTCTGTGCTGAAGGTTTTGAATCTATTAATGAGTATATGTATGTTTACTTATATGTATTGTTTTACAGGCTTCCAATCTGAGGCAGGACCTAGCCATGTCCCACAGCCACAGCCCTCCACTTCAGGTCAAGCCCCCAAACCCCTCTTGCAGTGGAACAAACTGTTTAAGAAGTAAATCAGTGCTGAACAATTGTTGTACATACTCTATTAGCTTAGTTATACATAAACTTTACAGTGTTGTATTGACAATTGATTCGATCAATGTAAACAAGTGTTTCATAATATTTGTAGTGTTGTAACAGTTTGTCAATTTTAATGGTTTAATTTTTTCAAATAATTTATTTCCTTACCTTATGAACTGCACAGTATAATTTTTGTTTCTTAAAAGTTAAATATAAAGTTCATCTCACAAACAATATAATGTACATTCTGTGATAATTTAAAGGAAAAAGTAAACTGTGCACATTTAGATTGCAACTTACCTTATGCTAACGTTTGTAATTTGTAAATATGTTTTGTAGAGAGGATAACTTTTCGTTAGGAATACAAATTAAATTTTTGAAAATTTTCTTGGAATAGTTGTCTTTCGACGCTCGTACAAGGTTACATTCGGAAACAGCATAATAGTCAGTAGATCTTTGTAAAGTGATATAGTCTCTAATAATATTACTAGTACCTTAAACGGTACAATTTGCGCTCACCGACAACTGTTCAACAGGAAGATGTTTGCGAATGACCGTGATTTGCGAAAAACCCTAGAACAAATTTACACAAACAGAGAAGCAGGACAAAAAAATAAAAAAAAAAATATTTTTGTCTCGTGCTTTGTTAAATCAACTACATTGATAGAAGTAGATCTGTTGTTACAAATAGATAAGTGAAGGACTTTGTGCAGTGGTATATAGCTGGGTGGTTCGGTTCTTTCTCATAATATTAATGTGGAGTAGCACTTAGATACATACGTATTAGTGGTCCCATAGAAACAATGCTTTATTATTTTGTGTTCTCTAATTTATAACCTTTGTATTCTAGATTTGAAGTATATCTTGTTTTTTGAAATTATGAAAATGTAAATTGTAATATACTGTAAATATTGTTCTATGGACCGCTTCCACTAACGGAACTGTCATTCTGAAAACATATTGATAAACTTGGACGATTCGGAACAGTACAGGACGTTGACTTGTTACCGCTGTTTGTAGCGGCACCATAACCTTGTGAATACATGTTGTGATATTGGATACGACAGAACATCGGACATTTAATGCGCAACACTCGAATGTGACATGTAGCCCCCGACATAGACATTTCAATATTGAATAGAAATCATGAAATACAATATAATTGCACTATTGCAACGATTTTGGTCTTCGGAAAATATAAACAGTCGTTTTGATACGATAAAATTATTGTAAACTGAACTAGATGTGTAATTATTTCGCGGTTAAGGGTAGCTGATGTTGAGATCACTTGGCGTAAAAGGGGTGGCATAGGTTCATAAGATGAACTTGGGAATTGTTCCTCTGAAGCTGGGAGCGAAGTGTGACGCGGGTCTTGACGTAACCAGCTGCATTATGTGTACGCCACGACCCGACTCATACCTCGCCCCACACACTTGTTATAAAGCTAATTACACTAAGTGATACGGAGATAGTTTGTCGAATAAGTTAAGTCGACTGATTAAAAATAACCGCTAAATCATTTGTTTAGAATTAATTACTTGTACTCAACACGTATTTTAATAGTTTGTATAAAACAGAAGCGCTTACGCGGCAACTGTTTAATTAAATAACATTTGAATGTTAATAATAAGTTTTGATGAGCGTAAGTTCAGATTGTAAAGTTTTTTAGATGTGATAATTAATGATTTAATGATAGGTATGTGCACACCGACAGTGAGGCGAGTCTAGCCCGGCACCGGCCACTTGTACCCGCGCCGGTGTCTGCACTGTCGGTCTTAGATTATAATTTAATGCTATAACTATTTCACTTTGACTAAGCCATGTAATCACCTTTTTTAATGATTGTGTTTAACAAAGGTATTTTTTCAATTATTTCATTGTTTCTATTCATACCTAAGTCCTCTCAAACTCCTATAAAACAACCCATGAGCCTCGTTTCCTTGCTACTAAAATACCCTTAAAATAAAGAAATATCATGAACTACCCATTTAACACAATGCCTAAAATTGATCAGAGTAGCGTGCAATAGGAGAGGCCTAGCAGTGTACTGGAATGATGATATATACAGTATGATGACACAAATAAAGTAAATAGAACGCTGCTTTGAGGTATTCGACTACTTCCTAAACTTATAACTATGATATACTTGAATACTCAGACTGCAACTCTGCTCATGAATGACAACGGTCGCTGGGCCAACATATGCGTCAGTCTTGACTGAAGCTGGTAGTGCCTAGCAAGTGTAACTTATCAGTTGTTTGGTGGAAGTCCAATTTATATGTGGGGCCCTATTTCACTATACGTCCTCCCAAAGGTAGATAACAAACTTCGATTAGAAATGCCATCTATCGGTAGGTTATTTAAAAGTAAAAGTGCATAAGCATATTTCAAAAGTTTTTTATCTCTTAGTAATGAGAACTATGGATAGATACGTTATTGAAAACAGCCTTAAATTCCACAATAAAATTGTAGGACTCATGCCACATATGCCACTGGACCCCAAATCCAAACAAACATCTATTCACCACTAATGCGACAAAGACAGCAGTCTTAGCAAATATCAACAAGAAGGAAGATACGGTTACGTTACCTTGTGGCCACACTTCATCGGTCGTACTACTCGTACTCCAATACTAGGGATTAGCCTCATAACGGAATGCCTATCGTGAACTCGATATATCAGAAAAGGAACGAACTCGCTATGCATAAATCTCATCAAATCTGCAATCATCAAAGGCAGGCATTCCCTGCGCGTTATATGATTACTAGCGACCCGCCCCGTCTTCGCACGGGTGGATTTCAGATGCCCCCGCCGACGACACGATTCGTGCATTTTAAATCTGTAATATCTTCGAATATATTCATTTGAATTAGATACTGTAAAGGGCCATTTTGATCTATATTAAATGAACAATGTATTTAATTTACTTAATTGTATAAGGATTCATTCTGTATTGCTTAAAATCACTTCGTAAATAAGCCATTATTTCTCGTAAAAAGAAAGGAATAAAAAATGGTTGATGTGGGTTATCCCTAAGAGATAGACATATACCGTCGCGGACTTTTTTGTAGTACTTTTTAAGTACTACAAAAAACTACGTTACGTAACTACGTAGGTACTAACTAAGTTACTTTTACAAAAAAATGTGTTTATTTGCTAGATCACATTAGAAACCTCGAAAATTAACAGTGTTTCCATACTATATTTTGCATTTATTATACACTAGCTGACCCGGCGAACTTCGTACCGCCCGCGCCATATTACAAAGCCTTCCTCTTGAATCACTCTATCTATTAAAGAAACCCGCATCAAAATCCGTTGCGTAGTTTTAAAGATTTAAGCATTCATAAGGATATAGGGACAGGCAAAGCGACTATAGTGATTAACACATAATGTATTCATGTGTGAGTCCGTAGTGACCGGCGATTGTTTTGTATGTGAGTCTAACTTGTGTATGTGTGAGGTTTCCCTCCCTCAAAACATAACAGACTGAATCGAAACGGCTACTTCCCTTGATTCGGTGTCCCGTGATGCTATAGAGGAAAACTTGATGGCTTCTGCTGTGAACTGTGTCAGATATTCGAAAATATTCTTATTCTATTATAACATGTTAATTACGTAAAAAACCTTTTTTATACTATGTAGGAGCTGCCAAAATTACTCTACTCTGCTCGATGGAAAGCATAAGCAGAATCTAGAAGTGGTGATCATCATTCTCATTATTGCAAACGTGGCCAATGCAGCATATTGACCCACATACTGGGTTTAGTGAGATGCTTTTTCACGCCCCGCTTTCCGCAAGGACCCGGGGCCATAGTGGCAGGGAAACACGTGCGTTGATAGTGAGTTCCAGGTTTTAATTGCTTGGTACAGAACGGAAGAGCCAAACCGTTTAGTTCGAGAGCGTATGTCACTTACTCTAAAACGGAGACTTCCAAGGGCAGCATGTGTTGTCGTGTAGAGGAAGGGAGAAGGTGGGACCAGTTGGTAAAGCTCGTCAGAACCCTCCTTGATAAAGGTAATAGAGGACTGCCTTTGTGGCGACATTTCTTCGCAACTGCAGTGTCTCAAGAGACTCGGTAGCTTCGGGACTGCTGATAATGCGGACTGCTCGTCGCCGGAACCTATCGAGAGCGTACATCAAGAACTGTGCGGATCCATCGCAAGGGTGGGTACAGTACTTCATGCAGCGAACCTGGGTCTTATAAAGAAGACACAGGTGTTCGGGTGAGAAGAACCGTCTCACCTTGTTCAGTATACTTAGCTTCTGCGAGGCCGCCTTAGTAAAGTTCTCAACGTACTCGCGCGGGTTAAGATCCCGGCAGATATCCATACCCAGGACATCGAGACGACCTTGTAATGGCAGTATTCTGAAAAGTGGGAAGGGTAAGGAATGGAGACTTTTGGTAGAGCTCGTACACCTGTGTTTTCTTGGCGTTGTTCTCGACCAGATTCTCACAGCCCCATTGAGAAATGTGGGCCAGAACAAGGTCGAGTAATAATGTCATAACTGTATAATAATAACTGTGAGTAATAATATTTAAATCGATAGTTATGAATGAACTTATAAAGCCGCGTACACGTACTCAGTGGGAGCGGAGCGGCAGCAGTGACGCCGCGGGTAGCGGCACGTTTACACACCGCCCTACCGCAAGCCTCAGTGGGTTGACGGTCCAAGGGGGCTTCCATATGTAAAATAATTTACAACAAAAAAATAACAAATGACAGTGCTCGACAAACTCCGTAATTACTCACCCAGCTTAGCTACGCTTGGACTCTAACACTAGGCAAACTAGTGAAGATTTGTCTTTTCCCAAAGTTAGAAAAAAATCGAACATTAGACACATAATGCTATCTAGTTGCCATGCCAACTAAGCATTGTAGATTCTATAAAACTAGGTTGTTCATATACAAATTTATTTTTGTAAATACATATTATACATACATATTATACAAACATAAAATACAACAGGTAGGTAGATATATATTATACATAGAAAACACCCAAACTTCAAAACAGAACGGCGAACGAGCGGCTATGCGACACGACCGAGGAGAGATCAAGCGCAGGATGGACATCTTTATCTACTTGCTTTCCGCGACACGGTGGTTGAGATTCCAATTACAAACTCCGAGCTGTTCGATTACTGAATCGAACCTGAGACCTCTTGTTCGGCAGTCGCATACGCTAACCGCTACACCAACGAGGCAGTGAATTCATAAAATCTTCTAAACTAAGACCCGAGTGAAACTGTGACTATTATAATTGCCTTCTACATTTTCCTTGCTTGACAGAATCTTTCATTCTCACCATGTTTAGCTACTAAGATCTATTTACAATATCATTCGTAGAATTCCATGGAGATTGTATTGGATTAGTTTATTTTCTATGACAGGTAAGAAAATATATTTTAAATAACGATGTGTGTGATGAGTATTTTATTAGTGTTTCAATAATGACTAGCGGAAAAGCTTAAAATAAATACCGCCATTATTTTTAATAAAAAAAATATAGAATAGGGGGTAAACGAGCAAACTGATCTCCTGATGGTAAGCGATTACCGCCGCCCATGGACGGGTGTCCATGGGCGGCAACATCAGAGGCGTCACAGGTGCGTATAAAAGAAATCAGAATAATTTTGCCGACAAAGAAGTTTAATAGCAAGAATGTGTCTTTGGAGTGGTCTGTTGTTCTGGTGAAGTTGCCTGATTACTGTGTAAAGTTGGTAGGTTCTGAGCCCTCTAAATGACTTTGTTTTTTGTTTTTCACAGCACACAACGCCATCTAGTCCCACGCTAAGCAGAGCTTGTGTTATGGGTACTAGACAACTGATATAAATATCTGCACAAATACTTTTTTTTTGGTAAATACATACATGTTATACATAGAAAACAACCAAACTCCGAAACAAATATTTGCAGATCATACAAAGTATACAAACATTTGGTCCGATCCAGGAATCGAACCCGAGAGTTCAAACACAGCAGTCGCATACGCTACCACTACGCCACCGAGGCAGTCAGATTTTGTCAGTCAGTACTATTTTTCTACGATATCTCTCCCGGATCGGCTCTCACGTCTGAGGATAGTGGCCAGCAACATAACTGTATCTGAAGAGGATAAATAGTCTCTACCGATCGGTGTCCAGCGCGTCTCTTACGACCGACCGTGTAAAAACTGTACGTGTATTTAGATATACGTGTACATAATCTATACTAATTTATAAAACTGAAGCTTTTGTTTGTTTGTTTGGTTGAAAGCAATAAAAGTAGAACAAAAAAAAAGCGGCCAAGTGCGAGTCGGACTCGCCCATGAAGGGTACCGCAGCAGCAAGTAACATAATATAATTTTTATTTTTACTTTTATATTTGTGTTGATTGAATGAAAGGTAAATTGCAGTTTACGATTTATGACGTATTAAAAAAAACTACTTACTAGATTTCATTCAAACTAATTTTCGGTGGAAGTTTACATTTTACATCATATACTTTTTTTTAGTTTTATCATTCTCTTATTTTAGAAGTTACGGGGGGGGGGGGGGGTACACACATTTTATCACTTTGGAAGTGTCTCTCGCGCAAACTATTCAGTTTAGAATAAAATGATATTAGAAACCTCTATATCATTTTTGAAGACCTATCCATAGTTGCTCCAAACACGTATGGGTTTGATGGAAAAAAAAAATTGAGTTTCAGTACTATGTAGGTATTTGTATCCCTCAAAATTAATTGTTTTTTTCTATTTTTGTGTGAAAATCTTATTGCGGTTCACAGAATACATCTACTTACCAAGTTTCAACATTATAGTTCTTATAGTTTCGGAATAAAGTGGCTGTGACATACGGACGGGCAGACAGACAGACATAACGAATCTATAAAGGTTCCGTTTTTTGCCTTTGGCACGGAACCCTAAAAATGACTTCTAGAAGTGGACTAAAAATCATCGAAATCGGAAGGCGTGATATTGAGTTATTCGTCAATTTGTCGCACACATACATAATGCAAATTGAAGACTAATATGATTTTCTCATGGATGTCATTATCAGATCTGGACCAAATTGAAATAGGACCTCTCGGGAAGCACCATTGTTCAAATAAAAAAACCAGATAGGAACGAAGTTCCTTATTATAAAAGTAAATTTTACGTTCATGAAATAATTTAAATTAAATTTAAAAAGGTGAAGAAAAAGTTAATTATTATTATTTTTATATTATTTTTGTAAATCCATACATATTATACATAGAAAACATTTAAACTCCGAAAAAACAAATATTACAACATTTTTGATCCGACCCGCGATTCGAACGCGAGACCTCAAACACAGCATTCGCATACGCTACCATCGCGACACCGAGGCAATCAATCTTACTAACGTAAGATTTAACGTTACGGACGCTTGTTGCTGGCTAGGGTACCGTCCGCAACGCTCCATAAGGAACTTCGTTCCAAAAAAATCATCAAAATCGTTTCATCCAGTCGAAAGTTATGAGGTAACAAATATAAAAAAGATAGTCGAATTTATAACCTCCTCCTTTTTTGAAGTCGGTTAAAAAGTACAACTAGTTGACTATTGTTAAATGTCAATGTAACATCATGGAACTGGCAATATCTTTCTCACCGACTGACAGGCGACAGCCGATCGAGGATTGAAGCGTTCGCCCGCTCACACAATTTCTGTCAATAGTTTACATCGTTAATATGCACATAGTAACTTGTCCGCAAACACTTTAAACATGAAGCAGATACGTATGCAAAGTTTATAGTATTTGGAACTGGCAAATTCTCCTTGAGAGAGGCATGCTTCAGCATTATGTAGGTCGCCTCGACCATGTGATACCCAGATACAGATGAGGAATTAAGGGCTCCCACACATAACTGCGATGCAATGCGATGCGGCGTGAAGTTCTTGCGGTGCATTAGTGCGTTCTCGCAGATACTTGCGATGCGTTGCGAATTCGCAGTTATGTGTGGGAGCGCTAAGAGCGCTCTAGACAACCGTAATATCGCCCCGGTAGAGCCGCTCCGTTCGTGCTGAAGTCATTGTGGCTCTACTATCTGTGGATATTTACTATATACTAGATTTTATTTATATGATATTTTTTTTAGAGTAAACTCCAGTCGGGTTTGGTGCTGATGCACACACTTTTATTGTCGAGTGGGTGAGATATAGGAGCCTAAACAAGGGAGGTGAGGTTCTTGACACCCGTACTAATTGAAATATAGGTGTTCATGGGTGGCTGGTCTGGTCACCTACTATTAGGTGACCAGTCTCCTTGTTTTCCATAAAAATAGCCTCCGTCCACTAGAATCCCCTGCTTAAATTCCCTGGGTAATTTATCTGAATTTATTGTCTACACCAATCCCTATATTAAGTGTCATCTCGCGGTGGATTAAAATGAAGTCATGTTTATTCTTAGTTGTATAGGGGGATATTACATTGAGTTCAACTAGTTAAAATTTGAGTTCAACTAATCGGAATAGTGGTGACGAGGTGATAAGGGTAGGTTAGTACTCTGATTCTTCTAAAATTATTTGTCTAAAAAACATTATTCATAACACGTTCACTAAAAACTGTAATAAATATTATGTGCACTCACTTTAATGTTCGATAATTCAAAATTTTGTTTTACATAATTATCTTTTCCTTCTAAAACTATTCTGTCACAAAGTCAAGCACGGTTGGCCTAGTGGTTTAGGCGGTCGCCACGCCGCTTGCCAATTCGCCAAGTGTTGTGGGTTCAAATCCTATACGGGACAACACTTTGTGTGATCCACAAATTGTTGTTCTGAGTTTGGGTGTTAATTGTGTCCGTTTCATGTATGCCTGTAAAGTCCCCCGCGACACAGGATGTTTATTCCTAATGCGGGAGTTGTCTTTTTTTTTAAAAAAAAGCACTATAATAATTGGATGTCCTAATATTGGACAAAATAAAGTTAACTATATGTCATATTTAATAGAAAAAGTTAAGCATCCTAATCCTAGGACGTTGTCTTTATATTATAAAACTTGACAACGTATATAGTCAATGGAGGCTAAAAATACATTAGTTGAGTCACGGTATTTGGTTAGAATATTCTAGCTCATACAACGTTATTCACGTATACTCTTTTTCAAGGCCGACTGCAAGGTGTATCTAAAATTAATTTATGGATAGGGCAAACAATTACTTACGAATAATAAAAAAAAAACCTAGAATCTTCATGCAAATAAAGCGAAGATTTATATTTAACATCGTCATTTCTTATTAAATATATTGAAGCCAACAATCAAGACAAAAGCTAATATCTACTAAGTTGTACCAAATGACAAACACGATTTTAAATTTTACCGAAATAGGACAAGTAGTATTTTACAACAACAAAAAGTCCAGACAATATTCTCAAATGCAAAAGACATTTCAATAAAAAAAAACGATAATTACAAATTGAGTCACAATTATAATAATCAGTAAAGATAATAATTTAAAAAAAGTCTCGTTCCAGTGTTGTTTGTTGTCATGTGTAGTTTGCCCTTAGTCGGCTCTTACGTGACCAAGGGGGGTGGCAGCCAGCGATGCCAGATTTTTTAGTCAAATCGGGATTTTGATACTTTTTAGTGAAAAAAAGTAGGATATTTCATCGAAAGCGGGACAAAGATTAAAACGAAACGTATCGTATCTAATCTCAAATTACGACACATGAGTACGAATGACCTAAAAAAAAGGTTATTCGCAATATTTATGTTTCTCTACTACATGCTGCATCATCCATAATTCGTGAATTGCCTGCCAATTTTATTGACGATGAAGCACTACGGCTAACTAACTAACTTCAATTTGGACGTCCTGATAGTTATCCTGTCCCGCGCGGGACATTATAATTTTAATTCAAAATGCGGGACGTCCCGCCAAAATCGGGCCGTCTGGCAATGCAGGTGGCACCCTACGTTCTTAATTCGTCACGAAACCTAAACATTAAAGTATAACATACTTCTACACAATATTGCTATCATCATCATCATCATCAGCCCGTTGCAGTCCACTGCTGGACATAGGCCTCTCCCAAGGAACACCACAGAGCCCGGTCTGTTGCTTTCTGCATCCAGTCGCTGCCAGCCCTCTTACGTAAGTCGTCCCGCCATCTGGCCAGAGGGCGTCCCACACTACGTTTGCCAAGACGCGGTCTCCACTCTAAAACACTCTAATATTGCTATATTTATACCTAAATATATTAGTGTGCAGAACTGTTGTACTTTCAGGGTATCGAACTATGAATATAATCAATACGGTTACTGAATATAATCTCTATAACTTTTGTAGTCCTGCGTCTTGAAAACTTATTTATACAGTGACCGGCAAATGATAACAGGATCTTGACCTAGCGCAGTGAATTCGAAATTAAGACATTGTGATTTATCGTGAGATGTATAACGGTGTGGGATTTATATTATTGTTTATATCTTTTTGTGACGGGGCAACTGTTGATAAACGCGCCGATGACTCACAAAGAAAAATGACCATTACTGTATGGACCACGGTACAGTATTGCTCACAGAACACATAATATGTGTTCTGTGAGCAATACTGTACGCAATATATATATATATATATATATTGCTTCAATCCGAAAGATGTTTAAAAGAGTTTATGAAATAATTCAATATTAGGTTTCCAATTTTGTCATCAAAACATTAATAAACAGTAAACTAAAATGCAAAACAAAAAATTAGGTGGTTTGCTTTTTTAGCTTCATAAACTTTCCTTGGTTATCGATATATAGCTGTTTATGATCGTCTGAAAAAGGCTCCAAAATATTTTCATAATTTGGCTATGGTAATGCTTTGACAGTTATGTCAGACAAACTACAATCTAATTTAATTGTATAGTGTATAGTATGTTTCTATCCAGGATGTTATTTGTCTATAATATCAATCAGGCGGCCTTGAGTGACATTTGTCGAGTTGTTTTTTTTTTTACGATTATATAAATTAGTTTAAAAGATATCGTTCCTCAGAAGGGAAAAGGAACTTTTAAAAAATCACCGTCGTGTCCCTCTGTCTGCCTGCAAACTGTCAAAAGGTGTTAAGATATTAAGATATTATTATAAACTAGAAGTGAGAATTACATAATAGAACCAAATTGGAGGTAGCCTAACCTCAGTTCTTATTTTAATAAATAAAACACTAAACAGTTCACAACAAAGGAATCCTACAATTCATGATTGAGACCGAGACACGTCCCCCACTGAGCGCTGTCCGAACAACAAGTGTACGAGCATAGCCAAGCACCGCCTCTTTATAGGTTCGCACTGCATAATTTATCGGTAGAGTAGGGTAGGTAACACCTAACAATAAAATAACTTTGTAGCTAGGTACCTATAAATTTATAATCAATATGACACTGCAAGTAGAAATTTTGTGTTTTATGCGAAAAAATACTAATTGTGTCTATAAACAGTTTAGTTATATAATTAATATAATTATTTATACCGTAAGACAACTAGTTATGAAAAAAATCTTTGGTTAACACGACTGGATAGCAAACAGGTAAAAAGAAACAAAATATTACACCTATAGTTAGATAATAGCGTTGCGCGTTGATGTCGATTTCATCAATATTTTTTTCTTTAATAATACTCGGTGAGACAATGAGATTGAAATGTATCCCCAAGTTTAAAAACTAATGACACATCAACAGCCTTTAATAGTGCTACTAACATAGGCCTCTCCTTAGCAAGAAAGTTTTAACCTACTAGAACACGCTGGCCAGACGAGTTGGTTTAGCCAATTCGTTTAGATAGTGTCGGTACACCCAATAGCAATAGTGATTATTATTGTGAAATACGAATATAATTTTATACAACTGTGTAAACTGCCAAATCATACTTACTTGTGGGTGTACGCCGCAGGCAGGCCTGGCCTTATGATTTCGTGGAAACTTGCTTTGACAAAAAACCGCACATGCGACGGCGGCGCGAGAAAAGTGACCGTATCTAAGCGAATGGACTATAGAGGGTTTGGTTCAAGTTTTATTTCTTTTTGCAGTGATGTTCTTTATGTAGTTTGCTTCCTTGGTAGCCTTTTACGACACTTATAAAATAGGGGTAGTGACACTCCGTATTCTTAATATTCGTCACTATATGCGACACGATACATCATTGCGTACAATAAGAGGACTGGATCTCTGGAAACCGACTCTATAAATAAATCGTCGACGTCGATATTTACAAATCGTGACGTCAATAGTTACAAATCATGACGTCAGCAGTCAAAATTATCATCAAGTTTTATAATATTTTGCAGTTATCATAGTCAAATCGTTCGATGTTAAAACTTCGAAAGCTGGATTATAATACACGTAAGTAAGCACTTTCTTCACATCTCTCGAATAAATTATGTATGTATGCACCAGTGCGCACTCCTGAAATTCAACGACGTCGCGATGTTTGGAGTAAATTATGTAAATGGTGGGCAATTTCTTGAATCATGAATAGTATGTCAGTGTCATCTCACAAAGGTCTTGTAAATGTGCGATATGTTTTGTTTTATTTAAAGTTCCATGATCTTTTGCAAAAGTTCTGTTAGCGTTAAACTTAGGGCACCATTTTTAACCGACTTCAAAAAGGAGGAGGTTCTCAATTCGACCGTATTTATATATTTTTTATGTGTGTTCGCGGATAACTTCGTCATTTATGAATCGATTTTGAGGATTCTTTTTTTAATGAAAAGGAGACATCCCAACGGTGGTACTATGATAAGGACATTAAGATCTGATGATGGCATCCGAGAGAAATCGAGTCGAACCTTGAAGTCGGTTTTTGTTTTTGTTAAAATTTTATTGACACCTGTGTTTGTATAATTAGGGACTATCCATATAATATGTCTAAGCATTAG
Organism: Diaphora mendica; assembly: GCA_949125395.1. Classification (NCBI taxonomy): domain Eukaryota; kingdom Metazoa; phylum Arthropoda; class Insecta; order Lepidoptera; family Erebidae; genus Diaphora; species Diaphora mendica. Next base: position 29,143,228 of record OX421312.1, on the reverse strand, counting down.
ACTGCCTCGGTGGCTCGGTGGTAGCATAAGCGACTGCTGTGCTTGAGGTCTCGAGTTCAGTTCCCGGGTTGGACCAAATGTTTCTATGATCTACAGATATTTGTTTCGGAGTTTGTGTGTTTTACATGTATAATATGTATGTATTTACAAAGAAAAATCCATGTATATAATATACCTATGTATTTATATCAGTTGTCTAGTACCCATAACACAAGCTCTGCTTAGCTTGGGACAAGATGGCGTTGTGTGTTAGATGTCCGAAATATTTATTTATTATATTTATTAAAGCGCAAATTGGCCCAAATTGATTATAATACAACACGTTTATCTATTCCAGTTAGTCAAATCAAGACAGAGGGTCACCTACGAATGAGATACTATTGTTTCTCTGCTGGAAATAGCACAAACTTTTATTTTGGCGATCAAAATGCTGTCTCAATAATGTCAATAAATCCAGTGCCTGCGTCATAAGATATTCTGGGTCAAACATTACAGAAATAGGTTCTTTGTAAATATACCACTTTGTTGAGGTGCTGATGACGTTGACCTTTACAATTCTTTTATATATGTGTCTGCTAAAGTGACTCTTCTCTGCCTGATGGAAAGCATGAGCAGAATCCAAGAGCAGTGGTCACCATACTCATTGCTAATACAGTGTCCCACATGGCCCGACCGTGCTGAAAAACAGCGTGGCTCTACCACCTTGAAATGAGATGTATGTATTATTACGTGTTAGGGTTCGATGGGTTTGAGAAATAAACCTGACGTGTAAAAGAGACGAATGACCTTAACCCTGTCTTGAGAGGAGACCTGAGCCCAACAGTGGGACATTATGGGTTGAAGATGATGTGTACAATCACAATATCAATCGGAATAACAATCCTCAGAAAATGGTCGCCGATATCGCTAGGTTGATCACTGATATCACTTCGATGTCTATCGCACTGTAGCTCGAACTAAACTGAACTGCGGCCCGCGAGAATCCGTATTTATACCCATTATTACTATTGCTAGCGCATTCGAGAAACTTCTCGTACGTACGAGGTCATTCACCGTACAAAGAACGCGCCGCCGCCGGCGAGATCGCTGAAAGTAACATTCAATCGCTATTCGACGCTATGTTTATCAAAGTAAGGTTCAATATTCATTGCACTATAACCTTTTATTACATTAGAAGATTTCATTAACTTAATACGTGATTTAAATTTGCGGAAGAGCAAGGTTGAACTGATGGGATCACGTTTGAATCAATGTACGATCAAATAGCTGTACGAGAAGGTTAAAAACAGTATTACAGCAGATACTGAAAACACTATATCAACATGAAACAAACTTTAAACTACTATATGTAAATCTGATCCGCTGACCCAACTGCTATAACCTCCTTGCTATTATTGTTATGATAGAGGCTCTCACTATGAAAGAGAATCTCTCCTCTAAAGAGGCATGAGTCAAGCAGTGGACTAAAAATGTTGATAAGATGATGCTATTGATGATGATGATGATGATGATAATATTTAAAGCTGGTAAAAATATATGGTTTTGTTTCATTCTTATTTATACATTTCATTACGGATTTTCTAAAATATGGATTAACCATTGTAATTCACAAACAAATTGTTTAATTGCTATTTTGGTTTCTACTGTAATTATTATAAGTGCTACAGTTGGCCGTCAGATGGTGCGTGAGATGTCAGTTGTTACACGTCATATGCGACTGCTTTAGGCCCGCGCGTTTTTTATACAGGGTTTTTTACTCCTGTACATGGAGGATAGGAAGTACCACATCGTGTGTCACAGCAATGTGATGCTTACGCTACTATAAATAGACACTATTTTGATATAGGTACCACTTGATTGTTAGACTCTTTGGCTCTGATGAATGAATAAACTCTTTGGTAATCTTTACATAGTGTAAAATGAAGTTGCTTCCCGTTCTTCTACTTTATTCAAACTCCGTTTTTTAGCAATAGTATGTATAATTATGATATACTAGCTTTTGCACGCGGCTTCGCTTACGCAGACTTTCATCCCCTGATTTACCCCCTTAAGGGTGGAATTTCAAAAATTCCTTTCTTAGTGCTCACTTACGTTGTATAAAGAAGCTACATGCAAAATTTCAGGATTCTAGGTTCGGTTTGGGCTGTGCGTTGATCTCTGGGTATTTCAGTCAGTCAGTCTGTCAGTCAGTGAGTCACCTTACTCTTTTTTTTATATATATAGATAGAAGATTGAATTGAACTTGTGCGAAGTCAAATCGCTGGATATAATCTAGGAAATACATTAAGGCAACCTGCGGAGACTAAGACGTAAGTAGGTATAATAAAATGATTAAATACATAATGAGTAAAATTATTTCACTATTAGTAGGTATAAATTAAAGTGACAGACCCGTGCTGAACCTAGGTAGGTAGAACTACATATTTATAAAGTTCCGTGCTATAACTGATGAAGAGTACAGTCAAGAAGTGAAGGAAAAATATTTTTCATCCCCCCACCTCGAAAAGAGTATTTTTGCCCTTCGATATCTGAGTGCAAAAGCCGTTTTTATCCACTAACTAGAGGTTCCTCCTTGTGTCGTTATCCTCAATTCTGAGGGTCGTGACCTCTATGTGGCACTAATGCGAACTTTGTCCGCCCAGCGCAACGGGCTACGGCCTCTGGGTCTTTTCCCCTCTATTTTACCCGTCACCATCAGTCTTTTAAGGTTATCACTTTCTCTCCTCTCTCGCGAGGAGAGAAAGCTAGAGATTAAACTAAATTAAATTTAGAACATCGTGTGCACTAAGTTTATGTATTCTAAACATCAATAAACCTATTTACTTCTACCTGTATGGTGCCGAATTTTATCATACAACCTTTTTTAATTTGTTAAAAACTCAGAATCAGACCTTATTGGTGTACTATTTTATTTAATTTGCTTTGCCCGCGCCATTTTCTTTTTGCATTTCGTCATTTTCTCGCTGATGTGGGATGAAAAGTTACGTGTTGCTTTCGAGTACAAGTACCTCGTGCTCTTTTGATTTTTCACCTCGCTAACGCTTAGGATTCTAATTTATGATTTTTTATTTAAAATATTAATTTTTGAACCCTTCGCTTGCTCGGTCATCAAAATTGAGCACGCGGTTAAAAAGCAACTTTGCACTCTTGTTGATCAAATAATTATTTTGCATTTCTTACTAACTTTTGCAAAATTGGTGCAGCGGTTTAGCAGTGAAAGTGTAAAAGATACATAGACAGACATATTTTTATTTTCGAATTTATAATATAGTTTTGAAAGTTTCATGGCACACTCTATACTGCATAACAAGAAGATGAGTCTGCGATATCTTATTGTCAATCTTTATAACGGATATTAGTTATTTAAAAATTAAGGGTCATCTGCTCTGCCTGAGGGAAAGCATGAGCAGAATCCAAGAGTAGTGGTCACCATCATCAATGCGAACCAGGACAATGCAGCATGGTAATCCACACTATGGCCGCCCAGAGATGCATTTTCACGACCCGCTTAAAGAATCCGGGATCTTAGTGGGAGGGAAACACGTGCACAGGAAGGAAGAACCGAAGCGATGAGTACAAGAGTGTAGGTCTACCTCTCTGAAGCGATGACTTCCAGGGCCTGCACATGTTGTCCTTTAGAGAAAGCTAGAAGGGAGGACCAGTTGGAAAACCTCTTCAGAACACTCTTCATGATAAAGGCGATAGAGGACTGCCATTTAGGCGATCCCTACGCAACTGCAGAGGCACAAGGGACTCGGTGAACAAAGGCCTCTATGTAACATTTAAGTATTTACGTGAATATTTAAAAATATTAAAATAAAACATTCATGCACAGGGAGATATCTAGTTAAATTACTTATTTATAGGCAATTATGATTTCAATTATCAATATAACAATATACAATATAATGCCAGGGGATTGATTCCCAAAAGTTAAAAAAAATAATCGAACAGATAGCGGAAGCCATTTTATTGTATACTAGCTGTGCCCGCTACTTCGTACACGTGACATATGAATTTTCAAGTATTTTGAAATTTTTCACCGTTCAAGCCTTCTCTGCACTACGACAAACATTTCAAAACCAAAATCACTTAAATCGGCCCGACCATTCTCGAGTTTTAGCGAGACAAACGAACAGCAATTTATTTTTATATATAAGAATATTATGTAAAAATGCTTACAATACGGTATATATATATATAAATTCACTTCTTAAATAGTAATTCTTTACATTTTAAATCATGCATATAGTAAAATTTAATCAGAGTGTACAGAACGTCATCAGTTGCAGCAAGGGACTACATTTCGTTCGTAATATGTATATATTGTCATGCGAATATTATGTCGAATGGTCAAGGAACTCGAATACAGATTAGAACACTTTTCCTTGAACAACATATTGTATCGAAAAGTGATTTAATAGTTTATCAAATCTCAAGATAGTTGTCGTCATTATCATTTCAGCTGAAAAGCGTCCACTACAGGCCTTAAGGTACAACAACCGATCCTGCTCTCCTCACATCCAACGAACTAATTTATCTATAGGTACATCGATACAAATAAATAAAATTGAGGTGTCTGTTTGTAAAATTTTAATAACCGCTTCTTACTTAATGCATATGCATGTACACACGGTACATATACCAAAATAACATTTTTAACACTTTTTGTCAGTCTGTTTGTTCCGGCTAATCTCTTGAACGGCTGGACCGATTTTGATTTCACTGATAGGTAGCTGATGATAGGGGTGTCTCTCTGTATCGGTAATAACTAGAATAATTAGAAGTCAAAAAAGTACTTAAAGATTAAGAAAAAACCACGTACAAACATAACTTATCAAGAAATCAGACTGATAAGGACAGATAAGCTTATTTAAAAGCGATAGTGTAATAGTGTGGCTACTCGCATTCTCCATCGCTTGTGTCCGAAGGCTTTTCATTTAACGTATTAAAATATCCGTCCACATCACTTGGATGGTAGACTGTCCACAACTATATCTTTCAAGCAACTTTTAGATTAACAGGAAAATTTTTTGGGTGAGTTAATTTCGCCAAACTTTTAAGAAAAGGACTCCCTTTTGTTACTATACTCAATTTCTCATTTTCGCTCCAAAGCCCGTTAGCGCACTTGATACGCACTAAATCTATACTAATATTATAAACTCAAGAGTTTGTTTGTTTGTTTGAACGCGCTAATCTCAGGAACCGCTGGTCCGATTTGAATTCTTTCAGTGTCGGATAGTGCATTTATCGAGGAAGGCTATAGGCTATACATCATCACGCTAAGATCAATAGGAGCGGAGCACCAATGAAGAATGTTACGAAAACGGGGGAATTTTTTTACGCTACGGGCAATAGGAGACGTAAACGACGTTGCGTGGGTCAGCTAGTGTTTGATCTAAAGCTGGCAAATTTTGATAACTACAGGAAATTCTGTTTTAGGTTTTAGCTATAGGAATAACACTAAAATAATGTATCAGTGGTTTCCTAATTATTAGTGACCGTGAGTTTATTTTATTAATTTCTATAAAACCAAACATGGAAATGTTCAAAACATGGAACTCACTACCAGTCCTTTAAGCGGGGTGTGAAAAAGCATCTCACTAGGCCGCCATAGTGTGGGTCACTATGCTGCTCTGTCCACGTTCACATTGAGGATAGTGACCACCACTTTTGGATTCTACTAGGATTATGCTTTCTATCAGGCAGAGTAGAGTCATTTTGGTATCTTGGTAATAAAAAAATATATTTTCACTGAGCTTAAGATACGGTAAACTATTGTTAAAAAGACTAAACTACTATTAACACTGGCTTTTATCTATATTTTGTGGATACCTAAATATCTTATCTGAAATGGGCTGACACATTATTATTTGTGTTTTACCAGAATATTTACCTTCATAAAACTACCCGTTGTCGCTATGACTTTGTGTTTCTTCATCTATACAAATAAATAAAATTGGAGTATCTGTTTGTAATATTAAAATAACCGCTTTTTACTAAATGCATATGTATGTATACATGGTACATACATATACCAAAATAACATTTTTTACAATTTTAGTCTGTCTGTTTGTTCCGGCTAAACTCTGGAACGGCTGGACTGATTTTGACCGGACTTTCACTAGCAGATAGCTGATGATATAAGGAGTAACTTAGGCTACTTTTTTTAGACTAGCTTTGCCTGCGTTTATTGTCGTACCGCAGGTAAAACCGCGGGGTTTAGCTAGTCTACAATAAATCATCATCATCTCCCTACCCTTTTCACAACTTAATTTGGGGTCGGTGCAAAGAGTTTTTCTCCTCCATTCTCCTCATCACTCGTCAATTCACTGCTTTCTCCCTTCCTAGCCATATCCTCTTTTACGCAGTCCATCCATTTTTTCGTTGGTCGTCCTCTACTCTTATATCCGTCGACTTTCATACTTAACACTTTCTTAAGTATATTTGGTTCCTCTCTACGCATCACACGTCAGGCTTCCTCTAATGTAGTCATTCTTCATCTTATTCACCTTATCCATTCTAGTTACACCACACATGCATCTCAACATTTGCATTTCAGCTAGGTGCAGGCGTCTCTCATCCGTCTTCTTTGCAACAATAAATAAATTGAACATACTACATTAAAAAGACAATGAATGATTGGTTACCGATTTTACGAATTATATTAATTTGATTTGAATCTACTTTATGCTTTATGTTGATGCTAAATTTCTATTTAGGAATTTATTTTATATACCTACCAGACTTTTTTATATAGCATGCGTTTTACTGGTATATAAGTTTCAACTGCTACAGAATGTTGGCACTTTTGTTATCGTAATGTTATAAAACTTTTTACGTGTACTGTATCATCATCATAGATAAATAAATATCTAACCGGCATTCTTTACAATCTGGTATTCTATGGAATTACTTTTTTTTTCTTTTTACTTGTGGAAACCCCCATGGGCCGTCACCTCACCGGGGTTTGTGTCGGAATCGGACCGACTTAAACAACACGGTGTGCCACTCTGCGCCTGAGAAGGGAGGGATCCGGGATATTAACACATTCGGACCCCTCCCAGATTCTATAGAAATACCACCTAGACGAAGTATGAAATAAATAATATTTCATGAGTTTCTACGTATTGTCTAGCTAGGTATTATATAGAATACCTGAATTGTAATTGCCGGTAACAGATATACATACATTATGATCTAATCTTATATGACTAGCATGTTGGTTTAGTCCGCTGGTTAGTGATCCTAACTAACAGCTAAGCAAGAGATTGTGGGTAGATTCCGTGTCACAAATATTACATGATGAATGTCATATGTTCTGTGTCTGTGTGTAATTTATCTATTTAATTATGTTTGCATTTACAAATATTTATTGTCAGTTTGGTTACTAGATACATACTAGGTACCTATTTGTCTCATACTCCAAAGGTATTGCCAAAAATTTAATTTAATGAAGAGTTATAAATTAAGGTTAAGTGGTACATAATGTCCTAGGCATTAAGTCCGCCGATGCATACAAGTGCATGAAGTTTAAAAATTAAAATAAATAAAATAAAATATTACCTAAAGAAGAAAATAATGTGCGTCGGGCGTTTCCTTGTGCACTGCGCTCTCGTCGCAATTGTATCGGCATGGCATCGTAAAAAAAAGGCATGCGAGGTCCAGACGGGTCTAGTGACGGCGGCAAAGCGGGGCGCGGGGGCGCGGCGTCCGTGTTCCCTGGGGTCGCCGCCGAGCGCCGCGGCGCCACCGTCGGTTGCCACCTGTAGCGGCGACGGCGCTCGTTCCGTTAAACATTATAGTGACTCCTGCGCGACGCCGCACTTGCACTTCCAACATACATATATAAAAGTAAACGAACTATTTTGGCAGGACACTCCATTCAAGTCTGGTAAGTGTTTTACTTATTATCATACTTTAAGCGACATAGATTTTGCGCGCGTGCACGAGCCTTTGTTGACAAATAACTCATGTGTTTTTTATGTTTTGTGTTTTTGTATCTTGGCCTTTATTGACAAATCTTTCTTTTGTGTATGTAAACACTTTCAGATTCGACAAAAACATAGAATTAATTTTATTTAAGATATTTTATCTGGATATACAATTTTTGTGTCAAACTGCATATAAACAAAAACTTATCATTTGCACCCAGGCGAGTGCAATTTAATCAAAATATTACTTTAAGTTGATATGAGTTCTTTAGATTTCAAGTTCGCTGTTTCGAGTTTACTAAGGCTCGACTGTCCGGCTTGCATGAATCAACAAACATGTTTACGGAAGATAGTGTTCTATCTTTGTGTGTTAAGGGTGATATTTGAGTGGGTGGTGCAACAACCTTGGGGGAAAGGGACGTCGCGCCGTCGCCGACGCGCCGCCATCCCAGGTAGGCTGGCACTGTTGTTGTAGATTAACTCTTACACAGAAAGGATACTCCACTGTGTAATCTTATTAACCTTTCATTTAAAAAAATGGATCATATTTGTTTATGACTTTAATAATTTTTCTATAAAAAGGGGTAGGTATTTATTGATATTTTGATATTTTGCAGTCAAATTTTGGTATCACCTTTTTTCGGGAATAATACCTAGGCTATTTTCTTGTCGATCTTTTGTAACAGGGAGGTCATCATCGTCGTTTTTGTTGCAGTAAATAATGTTGTCACCTGTTTCTCTTATCTTATTTTTTTATGTAGATCACCTACTGCTCAAGGGATACAAGTGCGTTGCAATGTTTTGTCTATATTATGATATATAAAATAAGGATAAGATTTGGACCTGACATAGTGCAAAAGTCTAAACAATAACAATTCAAGTAAAATTAGTAAATGAAAGAAAATAATATATTCAAACGATCTAAATTCAACCTTGATCTCTACTTTGGTAATATAATAATAGATGTAAACATTCCTGCGCTATTTCCGACATCTACTTACTACGCTCCAAATCATAGAGAAATTCTACAGAGAATTTAAAAGTTATTACATCACTATTGCGAACCTAAGAATATTTATATTATTTAATAAAAACAAAACAAATTATGATCAAAGACTTAACCCTTTAGTTTCACGTGACAGCAGTAGCATAGTATTTATTATCTTCACTCAAGTATTATTTCAATGTCTATAACTGTCTACAATTTCTTAAATTAAGCGATTGACAGCTAGGCACAAAACTAAAGTACGCTGTCATATCTGGTGTCTACTTAGTGTTTGTCAACTGCAGTGACCGAACGGCGAGAGGCAAGTCAATCCGGGTTTCTTCTACAGCTATAATTTCAATTAAGACCAAGCCTTAATTAACTATTGTGAAACGTTAAGCCCTTAATTGAATTCATGTTTGTTTATATTTTTTCTTCTGTCCGTCATCTGATTGTTTCACTTTCCCTCCAAGTTTGCGATAAAATTGCTCTTATTTCATCGTTTTTGCTAGTTCTACGGAGGTCCTGCCGTACAGGTTCACAGTATAGCAGTTCGAAAGGATGCCGTAATTAGTTCCGCCTTGTACATGAGGGTTTAACTTATTTATAAAACAAATTTACATTCATACAATGTTCCTAATCTTTAAAATAGTCCTCGTGTTGTCTAAATGGTCTATACACATAAAGATATACATAAATTCTTATAAATAAATTCTTATACGCGCTTTTAGAAATATGTAGGTATTCGAGAAAGCAGAAGCGTGAAGGTAAGAAGAGCAAAAACTATACATTATTATTAATTAGGTTACAATTTAAAAAAATCATAACAATGCAGTTAGCACCAATATACACAAGTAGAGTTTGTATTTTGCCCCATCTGAAATTCTATAGGTACAAAGATAGACGAAATATTACTGGCCAGTTGGTATTGTGATGATTACGATCACTTGTTCGGTGTTTGTGTGTAGTTTGTCTTTAAAAAGTATTTTTTTAGAAACTTATATACATATCTATGTTTGTCAACAGGCTGCACAAATTAAGGCACGGCCTTATTTTAAATCTGATTGCCGAGTGTGTGATGTATCAGTTAAACGTTATATATTTGCCAGAAGGGCAGACGATCTCTATTTATTACATGCAACTTATATTAAGTGGCGTCAATGACTCCACACGGTACAAACAAAAATTAACCTAAAAATCCAAAGATTAAAATGATTGTTCGAGATTGAATCAAAATAAAGTTCAAAAAAGGTTAAAAGTTACTATGATACGTTAGGGTGGCATCTAGATTAATTTACTATCAAGCTGGCGAAGCTAACAGCGAAATAAAGCGGGAAGACGTGCAACGACACATAGCTTGATTGCTTGATTGTTCCCACTGAACATAATAGATGGCGTTGGTAGTATCATTTCCAACTTTCCGTTTATTTGTTTTTATAAAATACTAACTTTTGCCCACGGCTCCGCCCGTATGTATGTCGGATGTCACCGTAATCATTTTTGGGTTTATACACTCATTTGCAAAAAAAAAAAACGGGTGGTTTCGATTTTCTTCCTGGCTGAAATAAATAAAATACCAAAAAGGTTTTTATGATTTGAACATGTTACTGGCCAGTTATAAAAGTGCCATAATGTTTATAACAGTACATTCCAAATTCAAATTTTTGACTGAGCCTGGTTTACAAAGAAAACAACTTTTAACTACATTTTGTGGCGCGAATTCCCTTAGAATTCGAAATTAGAGATCCGTAAGAAAATTGCAATTTCGTAACCCAAGGTGTGAAATCGAAAACCTATTTTTGCGTGCGCTGCAAAAAGTATTGACAATAGAACAAAATAATGTATTACGGGTTTGTAGGTCCCATTAAGATCTACAAAAAAGTCCGCGAGAGCATATATCTAACTATCATGGTTTAGTCACAATAACCGATTTTGTGTTCAAAAAAATTATTAAATCGTCTGAAGAAAGAAACTACAATTAAATGTGTATCGTACCTATTGCCCGTAGCGTGATAATTTTCCCCCGTTTTTGAAACATTCTTCATTGGTGCTCCGCTCCTATTGGTGTTAGCGTGTTGATATATAGCCTATAGCCTTCCTCGATAAACGGGCTATCTAACAATGAAAGAATTTTTCAAAGTGGTAGCAGTAGTTCCTGAGATTAGTTCCAACAAACAAACTCTTCAGCTTTATATATTAGTATAGATGTATTTATTATACTCTTCTAAGATCTAATACTCATAATCAACAACACATTTGGATAAAGATTAATATTAGGTATTACACACATCAAAAGTGTCTAGGGATCAACATATGTGTCTAGGGATCAACATATATTTTTGCAATAACTTTTCTCCTGATTGATATTAATTAAAATTTTCTTTAAGGATTCATCAAATAAAGTGTTTTCGTTTGTCACAGTAACGATAAACCAAGTCACCTTTGCATTAATAAAGAAATTTGCCATTTTCCTAATAATGGGATTTTTGACATTTGAACCACTAACATTAAAGTTCGAAAAAAAGACTGAAATAACAGTTTTCTTTAAAATTTTATTAGGTAACTTAAACAATTAATATTAATAATCCGTGTTTCTACCGCGAACACTAACAACACAAGAACATCGGTTTGGCATACTCAAAATGAGTTCATCCAAACACGCTGTGGAATGGCCGCCCATGTTCGTTGCAACAACAAAAAAAGGTCTTCTTGCGACTGGATACCCACCATATTCGGCAGAGCTCTTCTCTGTAGCATATCCCATGCATGCTCAATCGGGTTCAAGTCTGGCGACTGAGCAGGCCAGGGCCAAAGCCACATCTCAATCTCAAGAAATCCGCATAAAAATGCTTGATCCCTAGACACTTTTGATGTGTGTACATAAAAAACAAAACAAAAATTTTACAATTTCAGTTAGTAGTTGACCATGTAAAAACTAGTAGATGACCCTATTTAGCATCAGTAGATGACCGTCCAGATGACCAAGGTACAGTTGGGATATTTTTTAAAACAAAGCAATTTATATCAAACTCAGTTTTTTGTTTATACATTGATAATCTATACCAAATACATAAATAAAATTAGTGTCTGTTTGTAATATTAAAATAACCGCTTTTTACTAAATGCATATATATGTATGTATACGCGGTACATAGACCAAAATAACATTTTTTTAAATTTTTGTCTGTCTGTCTGTCTGTCCGTTTGTCTGTCTGTTTGTTTCGGCTATTCTCTGGAACGGCTGGACCGATTTTGACGGGACTTTCACTGATAGATAGCTGATGATATAAGCAGTAAGTTAGGGTAGTTGACAATGGTCTATTACTAAAAAGATATGGTAATTTTGAGTTAGTAATGGACCACCCCACCTTTTGGCTTTTTAAAATATTTTTTCATATTTTAAATACCTTGTTACCTTAATTAATCCTAAACAAATAAGAAAACCAAAATAGTTACCACGAACAAGGTCACTAAATTCCTATTATTTCACTTTTAAATAGTGTAATTATTGTGGAAATTGGTAAAAATATTCAAAGAATATGTTTACGCTGCGTCACTCAACATAAAAATGACGGCAGTGTGTAATATTACAAAATGACATATGTGGAATTGGCGCGCTTTGATACACAGAGTGCAGCATCGTTTTTAGGGTTCCGTGCCAAAGGAAGGAACCCTTATAGATTCGTCATGTCTGTCTGTCTGTCTGTCCGTCTGTCCGTCCGTATGTCACAGCTACTTTTTTCCGAAACTAAAAGACCTATAATGTTGAAACTTGGTAAGTAGATGTTCTGTTCTGTGAACCGCATTAAGATTTTCACACAAAAATAAGAGAAAAACAATAAATTTTGGGGGTCCCCATACATAGAACTGAAACCCAAAAATGTTTTTTTATCAAACCCATGCGTGTGGGGTATCTATGGATAGGTCTTCAAAAATGATATTGAGGTTTCTAATATCATTTTTTTCTAAACTGAATAGATTGCGCGAGAGACACTTCCAAAGTGGTAAAATGTGTGTCCCCCCCCTGTAACTTCTAAAATAAGAGCATGATAAATCTAAAAAATATATATGATGTACATTACCATGCAAACTTCCACTTAAAATTGGTTTGAACGAAATCTAGTAAGTAGTTTTTTTAATACGTCATAAATCGTAAACTGCAATTTACCTTTGATTCAATCAAAACAAATATAAAAAAAAATGTTACTTGCTGCTGCGGAACCCTTCATGGGCAAGTCCGACTCGCACTTGGCCGCTTTTATAATTATGGAATCTATTTAAAAATATGCCGCAAACTTTTATTTTAGCGGTTTATACGTGTAAGTGGTCAACTACAGGTACATGGTCAATTACTAGTACTCTTACTTTAATACTACAATTTCTATTCCTGGTACAACTTCTATGAACACTTTTTATTCACATAATTCTTTTAAGTACTAAACAATATTTGACTATCATTACTACTTACATCTGAAACAAAAGGTTACCTTCGTTAAGGCTAACCTTTGAGAATGCCATAAGGCGAAACCGGTCAGGTGTAAAGTTAAATTAAAATAGTGGAATAAGTACAAGTGAGTTTGATTCTAGAATGTATTATAATAAAAATGTAACAGGTCCAATTCTGTACATTAAATATATTTTTGATTTTTTTTTAGGGGTCTCTATAGTCGATACTGAAGCCGAAACTGTAATTATTTTAATTTTGTCTGTCTGTCTGCCCGTCTGTCTGTCTCTCTGTATCTTGGCCGCGCATCACGCCGAAACTACTGAACGGATTCAAATGAAACTTGGCATGATTTGCTGCTGTTGAGTTTTTCTTACCCGAAATTCTTAATAGCAGCCCGGAGTATGGGAGATGGTGGTCTTTCCCGCTCGTAATGAGAGCACATTAAGCCGTTAGTCCCAGTTGCCATGTACATCATAAGTCAGTGACGTTAAATTATATACTGAAAACTAGTTTAATTTTCAAATTCAGTTCACCCTCAGGGTTGCGGAGGTCCGATGCCAGTCGCGTCGCTCCGTGGAAATACTGAATATACTGATATTCAGGTAAAGCCGGTTGAACTAGGAGCCTAGTAATCTTGGGAATTAAAATACTTTGAAGGTGATGATGAATGCTTTTAAAACTTCATTAAAAAGTGTAAATATGTTTGTTGAAACTTAACAAATAATATTTTATAATAAAAACTAAGAATTAATATTTTGGTTGAACATAATAATGCTTTTAAAATTTAAATATGGTTATTTGTGTCATATTAGAAATAAATGTTTTTCGTAATTCAAACCATGTTTCTTGGAGACAATTGCTGTTTTAGGAGAATTGCTGTCTTAAGCCGGGTCTCCACCAAACAAAAGTTGTCAATTTTTGTGTTGTCAATACGTGTCGGTGACATAAGTTTCTGTAATTTCCTTGTGTTGGCAACAAAATTTGTCAACAAAAGTTGAGAACAGTGTTTCCGTTTTTGGCGGTAAACTTCAAAAGAATACGCTTGTTGCAAATATTTATTGGCTCTATGGTGACGCTTAGTTCGAATGTTTTTCAAAGTGTTGGCGACTCGGTGAAGACACAATAGAAACAAAAGTTGGCGATTTTCTGAAGAGTTACAAACATTTGGAAACTCTGAAATTGCCAACAATTTTGGTGAAGACGCGCCTTTTCACAGTATGAAGGGCATCTATCCCGCACTGCAGGCATCTATCCTTCATTTTATTTTCATGATGGGGCAATTATCCATACAGGTAAGCGTGTATCCCAAAAAAGGTCGTTCCACAAAAACCTATATTTTGCAAAATCTGTTATTGATAGGTCAGCAAAAACGAATAAAAAATTCAACTAAGCTAGTACATAGAAATTATTCATTAAAAATTAATATTTTTAAAATTAAATTAGATCAACGAGGCAGTCCCGAAATATAATGTTTTCCTAAAGAAAAATACCCACGTTAATAAATCTATTGGAAACTGATAGCAATAAGCTAAATAAAAACTCGTAATATCACGTATTTCATGATGACGTTGTATTTTTAGTAGCAAAATGCCTTTGCAATATTCTAGATGGAATCCTAAATCATCAGAATACTTATTGCGTTTATCCCCAAGGTTATTTTATTCATTTCATCGAAAGCTAAAGAACTGTACAAGAACATATATGGTCTATGGAGGGATAGATGCCCCTAAGCATGCCCAAAAAATCAGGGCAGCTATTCTTTTTGATAGGGATAGATGCCCAACTATTTTTTTTAATAAATTAAAAAAGATAGTTAGATTAGATAAAATAGAATAGTTATATATATTTACATCTAGATACACACTTAATGAACTATTGTATAGACGTAATTATTTACTACTTATAAAGTTATACAACGTTAAAATACTAACTCTTAAAATTTCGACGTGTTAGTAAAGTTCACCCAGTTAATATATAGAGGAGTTTTGAATTCCACCCAGAACGGCACTCGTAAGACCACGCGAAGAGATTGGTTTTCGGTGAATGACGGATTTCACTTCCCCCGACCTTCGGCTTGTACTTGTATGTGTACCAAGACATTGTGTAGTGTACAAGATCTCCATTTGACGGCGTACAGGTGCCCCCCTTCACCGCTTCTGACGTCAATGAAGCCTACACAGCGCCATGATAAGTTTTTCATGTCATATTTAACGGGGTGTAACGCCTCTGGTTTGTACTGTCCATCGGTGATTGGTCTGTTAGTGCTTAGCTTTATCTCTATGGGCCGGATCAGGCTATTCACAACCACAACCAGAGGAAGCAGCACTGCTGGACATAATTAAACAACTCACCCCGGAGCTAAATGCACACATGAGCGAAACAAATCCTCAAAGCAAGACAGCCGTGGATAAATTAGGTGCAGAGTCGCAGCGGCTCCTACTTATACCATTAATTCTTAGTTGCGAATTTGGAAAGTTATGTTTTTTTGAAAATGAGGCATCTATCTTGTTGCGGTATCTAACCCGGTTTTACCCTACATGAAATTCGCTCTGTTAAATTGAAGTAATGTTATTATGACTATTATTGTAGTTATGTAGGCATATCCACGGATGTGAATACCTATTTTAATGTAATCTTCGATTACCAATAAGTAACAACAGAAAGAGTTATGATTAAATTCCTTTGGTGTTTTAATGGCTGAGTTTTTATGATTCCGCAGACGAAATGGCATAAACTTTTATAGTTTCGTCATATCCATCCGTCCCTCCGTATATTCACACTGTATTTATTTCACATACTATTAGTGCTATGAACTTGTAATTTCGCATAAACATACACACTAATGAAACCGACATAGTGATAAATATTAATGACTACCATTCATGTTTCGTTCGTTTTCCTGTGTACCCCTTTTTTTTCCTGTGTACCCCTGAGTGTTCCCCTGGTGGAACAGTCTAAAAATATATTTTAATAATAACAAATACGATATGGACGGTTTTTACGAACAGGTACAGCAGCGGTTAAAGCTTATTTTCCACTGTACCACCAGGGGAACAAAAAGGGGTATTGTTGGTCGCACTTTGATGTGTTATCAAAATTATATATCGAAGTCCACTGCTGGACATAGAACTCACAAAAGGCACACCACTTGGTTCGATCCTCAACTTCTCGCATTCAGCTCCTGCCAGCCATCTTGCGTAAATCACATTATCTTAGTAACATCTTAAATGAATTTTCTTAATTTGTTTTAGATTCTTTTGCAGATGACAGATAGGTGTTTCCTTTTTCTGTATATTAATATCTCATTGTAAAACGCAGATACCTATTATGGGTTTATATCACACATGTTATGTATTACGTATTAGCAACCCGCCCCTGCTTCGCACGGGCTCTTTACGGTGAATATAATATAGTCTATGTTACCCCGAGAAGATATGCGGCTTAATTTTTTCCGACCTCTTCAACAAATATTGTTATATTTTAGCCAATATACTCAAAAATTTAACAAATTATATACGAAAACCTTCCTCAAGAATCACTCTATCTATTGGTAAAAACCGCATTAAAATCCGTTAAGTAGCTTTTGAGTTTATCGTGAACAGACAGACGGACAGACGCGGCGGGAGACTTTGTTTTTAACCGACTTCCAAAAGGAGGAGGTTCTCAATTTCTTTTTTTTTTTTATGTATGTACATTGATTACTCCATCAATTGTGGACCGATTTTGAAAATTATTTTTGTATTCGAAAGGGTATGCTCCCCATGTGGTCCCATGGTCACCATATCAGGATCTGATCATGGGATCCCAAGGAAATTGAAGGAAACCCTCAAATTTACGTGAGCGCCTGCAATAAAGTTTAGGCAATTGTATGCATGCTTTCATATTCTGTAAACATCATGTCCGAAATATTTATTTATTATTCTTTACAGTATATTGTATGTTACCTTTAGTCGTATTCGTTCAAGTTATGTAGGTGAAATGATGATGAGAGACTTGAGAAAGACTAAAAAGCGAAAAATAAAAAAAAAACTTCGTT
The DNA here is from genome assembly GCA_949125395.1 of Diaphora mendica. Lineage (NCBI taxonomy): Eukaryota > Metazoa > Arthropoda > Insecta > Lepidoptera > Erebidae > Diaphora > Diaphora mendica. Next base: position 29,125,826 of record OX421312.1, on the reverse strand, counting down.
TAAAAAAACCGACTTCAAAAACTGAAAAGTATAAAATAACTTAATTTGTATGTGCTACCTATTCATAGGTTTGAAGTCGGTGCCGAGCCAAAATGTAATAGTAGGACTCGCCGCGCGTGACCTTGAGCGGGATAGCTGCTCTTCGCGTAGGACAAAACAACCGAAACGTCGGTGACGTCGTTGACGTTCGTCTCGAAATATAGCGAGTGTGGTACCTACTATTACATTTGGCTTGGCGCCGAATTCAAACCTATGAATAGGTAGCACATACAAATTAAGTTATTTTATACTTTTCAGTTTCTGAAGTCGGTTTTTTTAAACGAAGTTTTTTTATAATAATTATTATGTAGTGATGCCGTCATAATTTATACTTTATATATTATGAAATCTCTATAAACCTACTAAATGAAATGTATGTTAGTTGGTATGTAGCTATACATTTAATAATGGAGTGATATTTTCTATTATTAACTAGAATAAGTATCAGAAATAGGTTCATTTATGATTTTACTACTTATTAATCAAGAAACTAATCAAGTTTGATAATTAAAACGGCTTGTGGGGCTGTACTCTGTAATAGTTGGGGCCACCTACTTACTTGATGAAATCTTACTTTATTTGTTAATTAGAAACTACTTCGCTTATTAATAATGCGTACTTGATTATATGTATACTTTAATTCTTAACTATTTGAACTTACTGACTAATGTACTATTTCAATGGTTCATAAGCTTTATTATCGACTAAGCGATGGTACAATAATAACAGATAGCTACCCTTTTAATACCTCGCAGTTTGAATTCAAAACCACTTCATCGTTAGCTGCCTTTACCATTACGCACTGTCGTTTCAAAATAAATGTAATAAGTTTTTTTTAACATCTTGAACTGGCAAAACCTAAAATACAGCCTTTGTGGAATATGTCTCCTTCTCTTCAGAATAGGTGTAAACATTTTTGGGTTCTGGTAACCACGCTCAGACGGTTAAAAGCAACGACAAAATTGGTTAACAGTGGTTTTTAGGGTTCCGTGCCAAAGGCAAAAACGGAACCCTTATAGATTCGTCATGTCTGTCTGTCTGCCGTCCGTCTGTCTGTCCGTCCGTATGTCACAGCCACTTTATTCCGAACAAGGGCTTCGCCAGCCTTTGTCCTAGGTAGGGGCAAGTTGTCGGAGGAGATCTCTGGCTAGCGGCCGTCATCCACTCCATGGCCGGTAGCAGGCGTGGTTCTAGGGGGGGGGGGGGAGTCACAGGGGACATATGCCCCCCAGAAATCGCACACATGTATTTTTTTCCTACTGCTACTAGAACCTGATTTTTTTCTCTCCTGTTTCCGTAATTGTTCAATCCAGATAAGAAATTAAAGGATAGGAACTGCCTCGTTGGTCTCGCGGTTAGCGTGTGCGACTGGTGCTCATGAGGTCTCGGGTTCGATTCCTGGGTCGGACCAAATGTTTGTATGATCTACAAATATTTGTTTCGGAGTTAGGGTGTTTTCTATGTATAATAAGTATGTATTTACAAAAAAAAGTATATATGTATTTGTATCAGTTGTCTAGTACCCATAACACAAGCTCTGCTTACCTTGGGACTAGATGGCGTTGTGTGTTAGATGTCCGAAAATATTAATTTTTTTATTATAATATAATATGAATAGCAAAACTTTGCCCTCCAAGGCTGTCGTGATTCAGGCCTGCCCTTCCATAAAGACTCAGATGACACTAGGTAGTCTGGACCGGAGTTTCTAGGAAGAGTGCTAGACAGACACGCTCTGTCCAATGGTCCAGGACAGTCTCCCGATCTCTCCCACGCATTCGGACCGGCAATTCTGGTCCGACGAGTGTGAGGTATCAGAGGGAGAGCTGGATCGAGCCGTATGGCAGCTGGCTTCCCGCAACACCGCTCCTGGACATGATGGTGTTTTCCAGGTCAGGCACTGGTGATCACTCTGTCAGTGCTGGGAGACGGCCTTGGTGTCTTCCCCCTTGACTAGAAAGAAACGAGACTGGTGCTCCTCAAAAAGTAAGCAATGGCTGCAGATTCTATCTCTAAATCCCTAAACGAGTCGGGGAAACTTTGAAAGAGTTATCTCAGACCGTATCAGCGGGCACCTGTCGCGAGAGGGCCCTGATTTATCGATCTGCCAATTTGGATTCGGATAGGGGGGATGGTGTTGACAGTTAGCCTTGATATCGTTAACGCTTTCGGCATCCTTCCCTGGCGCGCGATTAAGGCGGCCCTTGAATATCACGCGTGCCGTCGTAGACGCATATCTGCGCGACAGGGCAGTGAAGTTTGTCGATCGGAGCGGAGTGGCAAATCGAAGGGAGCTGTGTTGTGGGGTTCCCCAGGGTTCTGTATTGGGCCCATTATTATGGAACCTCGCATACGAGGCGGGCCTTTGCACTAGTCTGCCCTCTGGCCTCAGTGTCGCCTGCTATGTAGACGATACCGCAATACTGGCTAGAGGGTTACGCTTCGGGGAGGTGATTCTGCTCGCCGAGCAAGGGTTGGCTTGTGTCGTGGATAAAACTCGTGAGCTTGGCTTGAGGGCGGCGCTTCCATGGCCTACGTAAGCGCCAGGAACCACCCAGCTCATGCCTCCGAGTGAATGACTCTGAAGTCCAGGTGAGCCAGTACTTATATATTGATCGCGGCAATGCTGGCGAGTAGTTAGGGATGGGAGGCCGAGTGGAGTCTGTGGAGACGTTATGCTCCAGAAGGAGTCCGCAGAGCGGGATTGGTGTTTTCCCGGGCGACGAAGGGGGCGCGGTAGAAGCTGCTTGCTCCCCAATCGTCGGTTAAGAGTCTTTGTGGCCACATCCAGGGGAGATGTGGTCACTGCAAACGACCCGAGACCGGTGACACCTCGGTGCGGCCGGGGGATGTGGTCTAACTGCGTATAGCTGTGAGAGGCTCAACAGCGACAACCGACAACAGCCGGGGGTGAATCTGGTTACCCCGGGATGTACCTTACGCATGAGGTACGGCAGGGGGTACTCCAGAAGCCACTGATGCGTTTCTGAAGCTCCTCTTGACTGCCGAGTTAGGCCACCGTGGGGTTTAGTGGGTAGACTGATTTGTCGGGAGTCCCACACACGCCCTTCGTGTCTCTCCTCCTCCCCCCACGGAACTAGCTCCTCTAAGTGTTCATCCAGAGATTGTCCCAGACGTCTCAAATATTATCATCCCAATAGATTTACCAATAAAAAAAAGATATCCGTTTGTTTTTAATGTGTGCAATAAAATTGTGTATTGTGGAATAAATAATTTACTCGACTTTAATTGATTATTAGTGACCCCCCAAAATTTCTGGATGAAACCGCGCCTGCACGTTATCCTACAAATTGCGTAGTACATTATCCAGCTCCTATGCTCAAAAGTTGAGAATACCAATAGAAAAACGATTGTGACAATAATTCTTGTCGGACTAGCGATATATACCTGTTTTCGTGTAGGACATTGCTTCATTTAGACAGAGGACACTTTAACCTATTATTTAATGTTTTTGTCCTACGGTTAGTAATAAAAGATATGGTCTTGTGGTATTAACAATTTCTGAGAGGAGATCTGTTAAGAAGATCTAATTTCGAATGTCGATTGATTGATAACTGGCATTATTTTTCCATGCTCAATATGTTTCTTTAAATTCAAATATGCATCAAATCAAATCTCTATGGGGGGGCAGCTGCCTGCCCCCCCTTGGCGACGCCCTTGATTCCGAAACTGTAAGAACTATACTGTTGAAACATGGTAAGTGGATGTATTCTGTGAACCGCATTAAGATTTTCACACAAAAATAGAAAAAAAACAATAAATTTTGGGGGTCCACATACATAGAACTGAAACTCAAACATTTTTTTTCAACAAACCCCTACGTGTGGATACCCTACCCCTACTATCCTATGGATAGGTCTTCAAAAATGATATTGAGGTTTCTAATATCATTTTTTTCTAAACTGAATAGTTTGCGCAAGAGACATTTCAAAAGTGGTAACTAAAATAAGAGAATGATAAAACTAAAAAAAATATGTGATGTAATTACCATGTAAACTTCCACCGAAAATTGGTTTGAACGAAATCTAGTAAGTAGTTTTTTTTAATACGTCATAAATCCTAAACTGCAATATACCTTTCATTCAATCAACACAAATATAAAATAAAAATTATATTATGTTACTTACTGCTGCGGAACCCTTCATGGGCGAGTCCGACTCGCACTTGGCCGCTTTTTTTACTAGGCCGTCACTAACTCGCCAGATATATATGTATCTGTCGTGAAGTAGAGGCGCATGGCTCTGCCACCGTTTGTGTTATAGCTACCAAAGTGAGTCTACTCTGCCTGATGGAAAGTTTAAGTGGAATCACTGTGGATAATAAGGACAATAAGGTAACCCACACTATGGCGGCCTTGTGAGATGCTTTTTTACTCTCAGCTTAAAGGACCCGGGAAATCATAGTGAGAAGGAAATAGTGAGTTAGTAGTATTATATGGAGGTTGTTAAACAAAATTTAGTGTTGATGGTAAAATATTTATACATATACTAGCTGTTGCCCGCAGCTCCGCACGCGTGTATGTCGGTTATCGCTGCAAGTAGCTGTAGCCCATGTGTTATTCTGATGTATAAGTTATAATACTGTAAATTTTCATCCAAATCCGTTCAGCAGTTTTTACGTGAAAGAGTAACAAACATCCATCCATACAAACTTTCGCGTTTATAATATTAGTAGGATCGTAATGCTCAACTATCCTTTAAGATCTTATAAAAAAAGGTAGATAATGCACCACCTTGTTCTTGTTGAGGCAGAAAAAAGGCTCTTAGTTCCAAGTAAACACACGCGTTACGCACTAACTATGCTATAAACTACGCTACTTTTCGTCAGTATCGTATAAGTTGTCGATACTCGTCGATACGCGGTGCGTTATCTACCGTAACCTACCTTAAATCACGCTAGACATTAGCTCGATTGTTGCGTTTCTACTTTATACAGATACAAAACACATTATTTTTAACCGACTTCCAAAAAGGAGGAGGTTCTATGTTCCACTGTGTTTTTTTTTTTTTTTTTAATGTATGTTAAATCTGTTTGAAGTCGGTGCTAAGCCAAAAAGAATACAAACGAACAATTACAAAAGTCTAAGCGATAGTCACTTGGCACCGACTTCAAACAGATTCTAGGTACCTAGCACACATTATAATACTACTATTTAAATGAATAAAGAATTAGGTATACGCAATTTATGAAGAACCAGTTTATTTTACGCTTTTAAGTGTTTTTTTGGCAGAGAGTTTTCGTTTGATGTTTTTTTACATCTCATCATCATAAATTGTTTGTTTAAGGTACAAGAAATAAATATAAATAATTCATTTTTATTGCGTTTATTGTTATTATTACGCGATTGGGTTGAGTGATGTTTATGCAAACCAATGTTGGCATTTATCTCCTAAAGTACTCGTCCGATTTTGATACGGTGTTCAGTAATGGGCTCGGGTTTGATTTGTGCATGTTATTAGATAGGTGATATGGTGACAAGTCACCAGGGTGCGCTGCAATAATAATAAGGTATGTTCAAGGAATTTAGTAGCTGAAAACTTATTTTTAACCGACTTCAAAAAAGGAGGAGGTTCTATGTTCCACTGTATGTATTTTTTCAAATATTTATTTTTAACTGACTTTAGATTGACTAGTCACACTAATTTAGGTTTTTCAATTAAAGTAATCAATTATTTATAACTGAAACTAAGACTTTGGTAGTTAGTTTTTGCGTTCAGTCATCATTTTTTCAACAGTGTTCATGTTAAATTTCTATTGTTTATTTTTTGTTAAAAGTTATTAGCGCATATTATCGTGACTGTTAGTGGCGAGATAAGTGGTCTCAAGACTAATGACTTTATTGTACCTAAATTCCAGTAGGGTACCTGCCTTTAGTGTCGCAATTAAACAAATAATAATTGTTAACAACTTATATACTTATAAACTTACTATACTTATAGACTTATAAACTAAGGAATGAATAAGTGTATATAATCACAAATTATATTTAAAAAAAACCACCCAGTCACATAGTCAAAAGTTGTGAGGTAACAAACATAAAAAAGAAATACAGTCGAATTGATAACCACCTCCTTTTTTGAACTCGGTTAAAAAGACCCGCTTTTGCTCGCGACTCCGCTCGCGTGTAGGTCGGTTATGGCGGTAAAGAGTATGTAGCCTATGTCCTTTCCTAACGATTAAAGTATCTCCGTGACAAATTTCATTGCAGTCGGTGCAGCGGATTAGCCACAAAGCGTAACAGACTGACAGAGTTATTTTCGAATTGAAAATATTAGTATAGGTATTTTGCTTCACCACAATTTGGACACTACTGATTCTATTTTCGTAAGAGATTATGAGTTAAACAGTTAAATGGTTTCATTTCATGACATTAAAGTAATTAAAATCAAAATTTGATTAAATCTAGATTAAATAAGTTGTCTGAAGTAAATGAGGGCATTGAAATAAACTCAGCTACAAACCTTTTTTAGTAATCTATAAGTTTTTAACGAGATTGTAGTTGATAATACTAAAATTAACTTGTCATTGATTAACCGCTTAGATCGGATGAGAATTGTATACGACGTACCTATTACAATTTTTTTTATTGGGATGGCAACCAGCCGGATCAGCTATTTCTGCCAATGTCAAAGGAGTCATAAGGATTGCCGACAGAAATGACAACTAGAAATACCGCACCGAGCTAAATAGTTAGAACGAACATCATGTAGATACATAGATATGTATCTACATGATGTTCTCCTAGACGATAAGGCCACGGCGGCCAGTCTCAACGGAGACCAGCCAACTACGCAGGAGATATTATAGTGCACAAGTGTGTGCGCAAACACAGGTGCGCTCTCTATTCCCTCTCTGACCTCTCTCTCATAATCCGATGGGACAGTTAACCGACACGATCGGGGAGAGATCAGGCGCAGGACCGACAGCTTTACGTGCTCTCCGAGGCACGGGGGTTCAGACCCCAACTTCCAAACTACGAGCTGTTATTAAGTATTTCTATAATCAGAAAAACTCAATAACACTTCTTGGCCCGACCAGGGATTCGAACCCGAGACCTCTTGATCGGCAGTCACATACGTCAATGGTAAACATAGTGCTCACGGGAAGCGTTGTTCACCCAAAAAGTGCACGTATATACACATACACAGTATATCTATATATAGGTCACGGAAAGCATTCGGTGACGATGAAGCGAGTTCCATGGTTTAAAGAAGTTTTTACTAAAAACTACTGCTAAAAACATATCAAAAATGTGGATCAGGTGAAACGGGGAGCGTCTTTCGAAAAAACAAAAAACGATCCACATTACAAATTATCTACGTCATACAAATAACATATTTGTCAAAAGTTGTGTGGTGGCGATCCCTAGTGTCACGTCATACTTTTCACCTCAGATTACAAAATAATTGTACCGTTAATAGTATTTATTGTGATTAAGATCAAATAAGAAATTCTAAACAAGAATTGAAAAACCATCTCAGAATGGAAGTTAACTCGCATCTAATTTTTCTGTCTTAATTTCAACCAAAAAATATATATTCATGTATATTATCTTTTATGAGATTATAAAATGATTTTTATTATTATTATTTATTATTTATGTCTATCAATCAATCAACAACCTTGGTTGGTCTACAACTGGAAATAGTACCACATGTATCTGTATGCAATACCACGCTGGCCAGAGGGGTTGGTATATATGTTTTGTTGCAAGTTTTCATTTTCTATGCAGAGATGCCCCATTTATTTGTTTACTTAGATGCCTCTTACGCACTCAAAAGATGAATAGAGGTTTTGACACTCGTTTCTTAACTTACACACGTTTTCTTAATCAATCACCACATGTTATCTTCCTAGACTTTATTATTTCCAAAATTATTAGAGGTCGGCTATCAGTTTAACTGGAACCACACGTATAAGTCATATTATTTCTATGACAGTGGGATGTTTCTCAATTGTTAGCTGATAACAAATTAGTTTACACAGATTATAATGTAGCCAATACATCACAGTCGCCATAACATCAGTGCATCTCATCCCTCAGCGTTCCCGATTTAACCCTCAGATCAAATAAAAAAAGGTAGATAACACACGGCTTGTTCTTTTTGAAGCAAAAAAGTACCGTTGTTCCAAGTAACGATACTGACGAAAAGTAGCGTAGTTTCTTAGCATGTGTGTGCGTTAACGCTTGTGTTTACTTGGAACTACGCTACTTTTTTTAGGGTTCCGTGCCAAAGGCAAAAAAATAGAACCCTTATAGTTTCGTCATGTGTGTCTGTCTGTCCGTCCGTCTGTCTGTCCGTCCGTATGCCACAGTCACTTTTTTCCGAAACTATAAGAACCATAAGGTTGAAACTTGGTAAGAAGATGTATTCTGTGAACCACATTAAAATTTTCACACAAAAATGGAAAAAAAAAGTTTTGGGGTCCCCATACTTAGAACTGAAACTCAAAAATTGATTTTTCATCAAACCCATACATCTATAGATAGGTCTTTAAAAATGATATTGAGGTTTCAATATCATTTTTTTCTAAACTGAATAGTTTGCGCGAGAGACACTTCCAAAGTGGTAAATTGTGTCCCCCTTCCCTTGTAACTTCTAAAATAAGTACTATGACAAACTAAAAATATATATGATGTACATTACCGTGCAAACTTCCACCGAAAATTGGTTCGAACGAAATCTAGTAAGTAGTTTTTTTAATACGTCATAAATCGTAAACTGCAATTCATTCAATCAACACAAATATAAAAATAAAATAAAAATTATATTATGTTACTTGCTGCTGCGGAACCCTTCATGGGCGAGTCCTACTCGCACTTGGCCGCTTTTTTATTTGATCTGAGGTTTGACCTAACAACTATTACTTAACTAGTGCAGTTCCTCCGCCACGATAATATTTATAGTTGCCAACAATATAATATTAAAAGGCATACATTTATGTTCACTTAATACGTTTAAGATTATACGTTGGAACGAGTAGATCGTGGCTTTTACAATAAATAAATTCAGTTTTGACGGTAAAATTGTATTATGCGATTTAATAAATACCGAGAATAATGACAGGCTTTGAGCGTGCAGATTGTAAGAGAACGTGTTCTTGTTTTAGGAATAAGTTTGGTAGTTGTTTATTTTTTCGGGTTGTTAGTGTTGTTATATTTTAATGTGTGGTTAAGCTACGGTACCAGGGGTCAGACTGTGGATGGATGTGCAGTTGTAAATAGTTAAATTATTATGAGTGATAGATATTAGGGCTGTTATAGATTTAATTTAAGCGCGCGTTAAAATGACATTTAATTATAGAATTAAATTAAAATACTAGGAAATAATAATTTTTGTCTCATCTAATTTGTATACACTTTGATAGAAATGCAAATGGAAAGTAGGACTTTCGGACACATCTTTCTACTTTAAAACGCTATAGTTGGATGCTTGGATGGGTCGGATATTAAAATTTAAACAGATCCAAATATTCCTAATATATTTTCAGAGACTTTAAAGGAAAAGAACTCTGGTGCTAATGAATTTCAATCAATTTGAAAATGAAACAAACATCTGTAACCTGTCAATTAGTTATATTTCTATTATCTTTTTTATCCCTTATTTACGTCTATATTATGATTATAATATTTGCGTATCGCACAAAAATTACTAGAAAACACGTTCTCTAATTGAATTTTTGATCTGTATAACATAATTTCGGGGTAGAGTGAGCACCCACCACGCCTTAAAACCAAATTTTTATATGATTTGCAAGTACGGAACCCCGCTGAGGGGATTGTATTGAAGAGTTACACTCTGTAGAACCCTCTGAGACCGCAGGGCGTGCTCTGCGGGCTTCTAATAGGTTGCTTAAATATATTTTTAACTATTTCAACCCCCTGTCGCGAAGTAATTGAAATAGACAAGTTCGTTTTTCGTACAGTTGCTATTTTAAATATTATGAGAGAAGGTTAAACTCCTTTTAGATTAAACCATGATAAAGGTTTCTTCTTAGTTCGAATGATTAGAATTCATTTCAGGTAAATAGGAAAAAAAGAAAGAGTTTTTAAATATTACCTTCTTATGTTGAGTACTTGACTGCCTCATTGGCGCAGTGGTAGCGTACGCGACTGCTGTGCATGAGGTCTCGTGTTCGATTGCTGATTCGGTCCAAATATTTGTATAATCTGCAAATATTTATTTTGGAGCTTGGGTGTTTTCATGTATTTGTATTTGTAAAAAAGTATTTATGTATTGGTATCAATTGTCTAGTACTCATAATACAAGCTCTGCTTAGTTTGGGACTAGATAGCGTTGAGTGTTAGATGTCCGAAATATTTATTTATTTATATTTATATAAGTACCTTAAATGTATAAACTCGTATGATTTCGTACAATTACGTGTCAAAAATGACTTTAACACAAGAAAACTAATTTTGTAATAGTACAAAACACGTTATTTTTTCGTGAAACCCGGTCAAATGAATGTTGCGGGCGTAAAGACAAATACGGACTTTTATCTGCGACTTTGTTCTGGGTTATCGTTCAGTTGTCATTGAGATGTCGCCCGACGAATTACAGCTATATGTTTTGCAGAACATATAGCAACAGGCGTCCTCTTTAAAAAAGCTGTTAACGTGTAGGAGGACCCAAAAGTTGCTCGTATCTTCACCGTTCAGGTAGCCATACACGGTAGGGTTACACACGATAGGTAAACTATAGCTGAGTAGGGGACATCCACGTAGCTCAAACATATACAAACTCTCGGTTGAAGCCATGGCCTCGGCGGCAGATCTCAATGATGTACCGCTAATCGGCTTATTTTGTGATCTTGAAGTACAACTGAGGCTTGCACCGAGACGACCGCCATACACGCTCAGTTTTGCCTGTATAGCTAAACTGCAACCAACGGGCAAAAATATCTAAATGTTTTCGTTGTGCAACATACACGCTCCAGTACACGCAAACCTGTCAGGTACGGCCTACGGGCTTACCTTTAACACAGCGTTTTGACATGTCTCGCGAAGCTTGTGTGAAAAGATCGAAGGACAAATATCTCTGCTGAAAACCGGGAATACTATTTAAATTACAGTTTGTCTAGCAGTCGAATTTTAACCTTAAGTTTTTAAGGTATCAATGTTTTGGTTTGATTCATTAATCATAGTAATTTGATTTATCTTTAACTATTGGAGGCTGTTGATGAGACTATTCGAATTGTCTTTATAGTATAAGATACACATATATAGTATACTATTTATTAAAATGGGGGCCTCAACTTGTGGGTTGCCGTCTAAACACATGCTGTCATGAATTCATGAGTTCGACATTTGAGCCAGCAATCGGTTTGTAAAAAAAATTGTTATGACTTTCATAATTATAGGAATGTATTTAATTTCTTTTCTATGTATTGAATCTTGCTTAATGAGGCTGTACTCGTAATATTATATTTTGTCAACTCTTTTGTTTGTTAATACAAATAAGTTTATTGATGCCTAGCTTTTACACGCGGCTTCGCTCACGCAGACTTTCATCCCCTGATTTACCCCTTTAGGGTGGAATTTCAAAAATTCCTTTCTTAGTGCTCACTTACGTTATATAAAGGACCTACATGCAACATTTCAGGATTCTAGCTTCAGCGGTTTGGGATGTGCGTTGATCTATGGGTATGTCAGTCAGTCAGTCACCTTCCTCTTTTATATATATATTGATGATAAAAATTGTTTTACTTAATTACTTAGACTGGTTGTGAAATAAATTTTGCTTACGGTATATTAGTACATACTGTGAATAATTACATTTAATGATTTAATCATTTAATGATAATTGTATTTACCTTCAACGATTTGTACAATGTTAACTATATAGATGTATTAGGCAATTATAATGAGAAAGTTAATAACTTTCTATAACATTATGGAAACACCTTAGTAATCAGGTTTCCTCCCATACTTTTCTTTGCTATTAAAATGATAATAAATTTCTAACAAGCACATTTAATGATGACACCAAGACGTGGCAACGAACCGGTTGGTTTAGGCACTGCTTTAAGACAACTGGTTCGATGTATTCACGCATAATGAACTTACTTACGGTACCTAATCATGGCACATATGGCACAAATAGGCAGGTTCGAATGAAGTGCAGGTTAGGAACTGAACGGCGCCACAAAAATCTGCCCTCTAGCCATGTTGACAATCTCGGGCATGACGTCATCTCAACGCTAAGTCACGTGGTCAAAATAAAATATTATCCAACAATGCAAAAGAATAGAAGCGTTAGCGGTTCTAGAGAAGATTAACCTTGGAACTTGACTAAAAGGGCTGGTGTTAAGTAAGTCTTTAGTTGGTCTTCACCGAGTGCGAGAAATGAAATCGTTTATTCTGCAATTAGGTTACACAAACACTTTTGCAAGTTAAACTATTTTTGAGCAGATTGTGTTTGGCCTCTCCTAACTAGACTAGCCCTGAGAAGAAAAGACGAAACATCGTCTCTTTTATAGTCTAGAGTTCTAGACAATCTTCTTAAAATGCAAAATACATATACTGATGGAATGTCTTTTGCATTTTAAGAAGATTGTCTAGAACTCTAGACTATAAAAGAGACGATGTTTCGTCTTTTCTTCTCAGGGCTAGTCTAGTTAGGAGAGGCCAAACACAATCTGCTCAAAAATAGTTTAACTTGCAAAAGTGTGTAAAAAGCGATAATTATAATTTGAGTCACAACTGTCTTAATTCACAAAAAAATAATATTGAAAAAATGTCTACAAGCTATATAAAGGTGAATTTGTATCAAAGTATAAATTATCGTCACAAAAGAGGTCTTCTCTCTCGTGTCGTTCTTGGCAAAGCGGCCGTGGTTGTACAATTTCCTCCATCTCTCTCTGTCGGCTATACTAATCTACGCACAGCAGCTTCAAATCTTAAGACCTAAAACATTAAACAATTTAATAATGGAATCAAGCCGTAAGTTTGTTTGTAAACAAGCAACCAAAAAGAGCGAGCACGAATCACATACTTCGCCTTTTAGAAGTACTTGAGACTCATCTTTTTTTTTTTTTCATCGTAGTAATCTGTATAAAAATAAAGTTAAAGTGTCTGTTTGTTATTTCAAATAAATAGCTTTTCACTAAATGCATGTAAAAGTATATATGCGGTACTTATGTCAAAAAATTATGTTAAAATCTTTCTGTTACGGCGACTCTAAGGGCTGGACTGATTTTCACTAGCTAATGATATGCAGTAACTTAGGTTACTTTTATTTTAGAAAAAATAGAGTTATTAGTGAACAATATCCCATTCAAAAGCAACAAAACCGTGGGCAATAACGCGGGGCGCAACTAGTGTTATATAAAGTATATATTTAAGTCTAAGTGTTTTTAAAATATCAATATTGTTTAAAACTTTAACAGTTTAGTATGCAGGGAGTTTCACGGGCGATAAATCGATCTGGCTAGGATTCATTTTTAGAAAATTTACCAAAAGAAAATACCGCACAAAGCTTGGTTATCCAGGTGTTTACTTAAAAGTGTCGTGTTTACGCAAAGCGCTCAGCTATTCAATTTAGTTTTGTCACATTGGAGTTACCAATATCTTTATCTATAACTAGGTGACCCACACAACCTCGTCCTATTGCCCGTAGCGTGTTCATTTTCCCCGTTTTTGAAACATTCTTCATTGGTGCTCCGCTCCTATTGGTCTTAGCGTGATGATATATAGCCCATAGCCTTCCCGTTAAATATACTATCCAACACTGAAAGATTTTTTTAAATCGGACCAGCGGTTCCTGAGATTAGCGCGTTCAAACAAACAAACAAACAAACTCTGCAGCTTTATAATATTAGTATAGACTAGCTGACCCACGCAACCTCGTTAGCGTCTCCTATATTTTTTTAAATTTTTATAAAAAGAACACTCCCGCACTAGGAATAAATCCTGTGTCGCGGGGGACTTTACAAACATACATGAAACGGACACAAAGAACACCCAGACTCAGAACAACAATTTGTGGGTCACACAAAGTGTTGTCCTACGTGGGATTTGAACCCACGACTACGACACTTGGCGAAGTAGGAAACGGCGTGGTGACCGTTAAACCACTAGGCCAAACGTGCAGTCCTATTGCCCGTAGCGTGTTAATTTTCCCCGTTTTTGAAACATTCTTCATTGGTCCTCCGCTCCTATTGGTTGTAGCGTAATGATATATAGCCTTCTTCGCTAAATGTACTATCTAAAACTGAAAGAATTCTTAAATCGTACTAGCGGTTCCTGAGATTAGCGCGTTCAAACAAACAAACAAACTCTTCAGCTTTATATAATAGTACAGATATAGTATAGATTCTTCTCGTGATATATTTCTTTAATAGAAAAAAATATGTTCATCATTATCATCAACAGCATTTAACAGTCCACTGCTGCTTAGAGAAGAGAGGCCTGTAAATAAACTTCACTAGACGTATACACTTGTAATTAACTTTCAGACGATTACTCTGCTTCACTTTATACACTAATAATAGGTCTTCGTAAAGACCTATTTCATAGGTCTATTATTATTTTTTCCGTAAGATTTCCATGAATCAAATAAATAAATATCATTTCATCAGTGAGTGAGGTAGGTCAGTTGCTAACGAGGCTGTTGTGTTGTAGATAACAGTCGTGTCTTACTATCAGATAAGTCATAAAATACTTAAGATATAAACAATAAAGTTAATGGTCGCGTTCAGTTCTCACAAAAGTGCAAGTAAACACGTCATGGGGTCCGCTACGCCAGCCAAGTATGGGCAAATCGTTCGGGTTGCAACATGTAATTCTATCTCATAAATATTGTTGCAAATAATACATATCATGTTCAAATCGCAATGTGATTGATGTAAAGTGTTTGCGATGTGAGTTTGCGTTGTTTAACTACGTCTGCCGGCTGGTTTTTCCTGTGTTTTGTTTTAAAGTTTGACTGCCTCGATGGCGCACTGGTTGTTCAATCCTTTCGCCAATGTAGCGTTCACCTTGTGAAAATTGTAATGTCTATAGGGCCCATAGTACAGACATTCAATCGCGAAGGTAGTTCACTGGCGAAAGCATTCAACTTCAGAGCGCTTCACCCTGTTCTTATTCTAAGCTAATGTGATATCAAGCACTTACTGGAGATGTGTGAATTCCTTGGGCGTTCCAAGGGGCCCCTGTGGTGCTCTCTCTGCGTCGTCACACATTCATCACTCCTAGTGGCTGTACAGGCTCCCAAGTATTCTAATTATAATACACCCGTTTTAACTGTCGCGGATCGCTCCTAATTTACGCCACTACTAATCTCGCGTGTCCACACCAGACCAATCATAACGGTAAACAACGAAAACACCGAGTCTGTCTGGACAATCAGCTAAATTTCCATTAAATGGCACCCAAAAACGACAATAGTCGACCGTTGACACATAGCCTCTCCTAAATTCTATAATTTAACCTCAAACGTCAAACAAAAAACATGACAATCAAAAAATGTTGCCATTATAATGACGTTTGATTTCTAACAGTGGTAGTGAATATGACTGCTGTGCTTGAAGTCTCGGGTTCAAATCTTGGATCGGGCCAAATGTTTGTGTGATCTACAAATATTTGTTTAAGAGTTAGGGTGTTTTCTGTGTATAATATGTATGTATTTACAAAAAAAGTATCTAAGTATTTATATCAGTTGTCTAGTACCCATAGTTCAAGCTCTGCTTAGTTTGGGACTAGATGGCGTTGTGTGTTAGATGTCTGAACTGTTATTTAAGTTTGTGGTAACTGACTATAATATATAAAGGGTTAGGTGCAGGACGGGGTATGGCTTGACACGTAAATATAGTAGTGATATGCCTATGTTTAGTGGGTAAACAGTGTCATGATCCCCGAACCATAAGTAGTTGGTCCTAATAAAATGATAAATTCAAACTATTATTATAAACTAGCGACCCGCCCCGGCTTCGCACGGGTGGATTACAGATGCCCCCACCGACAACACGATTCGTGCATTTTAAATCTGTAATATCTTCGAATATATTCATTTAAATTAGATACTGTAAAGAGCCATTTTGAACTATATTAAATGCACAATGTATTTAATTTACTTAATTGTGTAAGGATTCATTCTGTATTGCTTAAAATCACTTCGTAAATAAGCCATTATTTCTCGTAAAAAGAAAGGAAAAAAAATGGTTGTTGTGGGTTATCCCTAAGAGATAGACATATACCGTCGCGGACTTTTTTGTAGTACTTTTTAAGGTGTACAATACTCTAGTACATTATTTTGATCTATCTTGTAGGGTGCAACCAGCGTTTGCAATGTAAGCGCAAAAAAAATGTGTTTATTTGCTACATCACATTAGAAACCTCGAAAATTAACAGTGTTTCCATACTATATTATGCATTTATTATACATAAAAACCTTCCTCTTGAATCACTCTATCTATTAAAGAAACCCGCATCAAAATCCGTTGTGTTGTTTTAAAGATTTAAGCAAACAAAGGGACATAGGGACAGAGAAAGCGACTTTGTTTTATACTATGTAGTGATGATGTGAAAGTAACTTTGTCTATCTGTCGGTTGTCCTTTCACGGTTAAACCGCCTAACTGATTTCAATGAAATTTAGCGTGGAGATACTTTGATTTTTGAGGAAGGACATAGGCTACTCGTTTTCGTTGTAACTGACACACATACAGCTATTTACCTATATAATTTTTACAGTTATACAATAAAGGAGTAAATATCTAGAGAGTCATGGTTTGAAGTGACTTTAAGCTTCTTTTGTATTCTAGATATTATTATTTTTTCTCAAATCAATGATTGAAATCTTATCAATGTATATAATATGATTGTTCCTCATACTGTAGTTAGATTTAACATGGCTCTATGTTACTCTATTCTAGGGCTTGGTAGTGCCTTGAGGAAACTTCAATCAATTTAGTCAACGACAATGTGAAAGGCATTAAAATATTTTCCCACGGCTTTGAACCAATAACTCCTTTATTGTTTCGAAACTGTTATAAGAGTCTTAAGAACTTTTACAGAAAATTAAGATGTTTTATTGTAGTTAAGCCATTAAATATCCCCTTTAAAACATAAATTTAAAACTAAATATATACATAAAACTCAAGGTAGTAGAGCCACGCTGATTTCAGCACGAATAAATCCTGTGACGCGGGGGACTTTACAAACATACATGAAACAGACACAAAGAACACCCAGACTCAGAACAACAATTTGTAGATCACACAAAGTGTTGTCCTACGTGGGATTTGAACCCACGACACTTACGCGAAGTAAGAAACGGCGTGGTGACTGTTAAACCACTAGGCCAAACATGCAGTCAGAAAATGTCTACTATGAAACGGCTGAATTTAGATTTTTTACGAGGAGTGACTGCCGTCAGATCAGGCAGTGCTACACAAGCTAAGTACTAGACGGTATATAAGTTCTATAGAAACACTGTCAAGTTGGGATCCAACTACCCTACAACTACATATAGATATTCGGATCGCAACCAGGAGGAAAAATTGCGAATTTTATAGTATATATAGATAATGAATTCATATTACTTGTTTTTAAAACGATAAGTTAAGTTTTATAATATAAAACTTGTTTTATAAATGCGGTGACTCCCGCTCTGGCTCGTTCCTGGTGTAGAGGATGTCCGTTGCTATCCAGCTGGGCAACGCTGCTAGTATCATGGGCACCTTTGCGCCGGGAACGATCCAGGGTGGGTTATTATAATGATAATATGAATTATTTGATTATGTTTGATTGTTTTTAAATATTTGTAATAATTGATTGATAATATAGATAATATAGATAATATAATATTGATAATATCTCAAAACTTCTTTATTTGTCCATTTAAATTTTTATTTTTGTTGTAATATTAAAACTAAATTAATGCAATACCTTATTATTTCATCGCGTTCTTTCCTGTAGGTGCATTTAAAGTTATAACCCCACTTTTTCGGCGTCTCGTGTGATAGCCACAAAACAAAATATACCTACCCATAACTCTATGTAAAATGATTTTGGTGTTTTTATTAAATAGTTTTAAAAGTTCAATGCCTCAATAATCGTTTGCGATAAGAATCATATATGTAGATCGATTAAACATAAAAATATGGGACATGCACGATGCACTTAAACTAATACGACTTCAGTTATTAGAAGTGGTAGTAATTAAAAATGTGGTGTAGATATATCAATGAGCACTATAGCATAGTTATCAATAAATGGGAACGTCAGATATTGAGAAATAGAGTCCATATTGGTATAATGGTTAGTGGTTGTGAGGTTGCAAGTTCAATTCCCACTTTCGACAAACGTTTCTGTGTCGAGCACGTTATCATTTGTTCCGGGTCTGGGTGTAACTTATCAATAATACATATTAGAATTTCCTAATTCCTAAAAAATATAGAAAGTATCCTAAAATAGAAGCCGCGAGCAAACGTAGTGTGTGGATCGTTACAGCATGATGGACCGAAGATTTAAAAAAAAGTGGGTGGCAGCGGATAGTTGCGGACTATCCTAGACCGAGATAGTTGGTTAGCCTAACCTAGTTAGCAGTGGACGGCGATTGGTTGATTGAATATATACACATTTACGAAGATAAAAGGTCAGAATTCACTACTTACCTATGCACTGGATGACTCTAGATTCTAGTTAAATCTTATAAGGAAGGTCTCGATACACCAATCGTTCAAAGTCCAAAAAGGGAGTGTAGAATATTACTTTTTCGTGTTTATAAGAATGACCGTGTACCTTAGGTCGATGCCGTAGGTCTCATGGAGACGAAAATAATGCTATTTGTATACAGTTTTCCTTTCTCTATAGTTACGAATGTCCTATATAAGTTCATTATCTATCTACAAAATTGGAAAAGAGGAAAGTTGTTGCGAGCTTCTTGGAACGGTACTGGAATGTGATCTAGACACGCGGCAGCGTGTCAAGCCAAGTTCAAGCAAAGGAACTGGCTAGCTAGCGCCGAGATCTAGACACGCGGCAGCGTGTCAAGCCAAGTTCAAGCAAAGGAACTGGTTAGCTAGCGCCGAGAGTAATATTACACGAACCACGTGGTGCCACTTTTGACCCTTCTATAACTCAAAACTTCTTTAACGTAAACACATAAAACTACGTGTGTTTAATTATATCCATAAGGACATCTAGAAGCCCAAATTTCATGAAGCTAGCTCAAACGGTAATAAAGATATGAAGGTCAAAAAGTCGTAAATTTTAGCACTGACTGACATATATATAGTACCTAAACCTAACCTACTTCCAGATGACCTAGAAAGATGAAATTTGGAATCCAGCTCGATAATTGTGTGTAAGCGTGGGAAAAATCTAAAAATTAAAAAAAGTTAAAAAAAGGGGGGTCCACCTACAATTTTTTTTATTGTAGCGTTGGAACCGTCGTTACAAGCAGATATTTGAAACTATCCCAATATATGTATTATTAAATCTCAATACCTGCCTAGTTTTATTTACAAAAAGTAATGATATCCCACCAAAACATAAATGTAAAAAAGGAGAGCCAAGTTCAATACAAAAATTATGCTTGAAAAGAATGGAGATCTAAATGAGTGCCAAGTTCTATGCAAAATCTAAATTTGTACTTATAGGAACAAAATAAAATTATGAACAAGTATTAAACTCTATTTCTTTGCTTTATTGGATACCTGTAACTTTGATTTGATTTGACTTGGCCCATTAGATCTCCATTCTTTTTGCGGCGAAGCCCACAGCCTAGCATAATTTTTGTTTTTAACTTGGCTCTCCTTTTTTACATTTATGTTTTTGGTGGGATAGTTGCATAACACAGTCTGGTATTGACTAAGATATAACTAAATCCTATAGAAGTATCCCTGACTTTGATGCGACTTCGTCGGGATGAATAAATTATTTCTTCCTCAGAGATGGTATTCATCTTTATCTTCCCAGCCTTTATTATTCCCAAGATTATTTAAGGTCAACTACTAATTCAACGGGTGGTACTTGAATATCAGTTTATCTCCGGAGCGACTGGCATCGGAGCTCCGCAACCCTGAGAGCGAAGTAAATTCAAAGGTTTAACTTTAACTTTTGACTGCACGTTTGGCCTAGTGGGTTAAGTGGCCGTGTCTTTAAAAAAAAAAAAAAGTTGTCAGTATTTTTGTCTTTCAATATTTTTTTTTTCTTTCCAATAACGATTGCCATTGATGTTACTAAAACCAATGGTTTAATGTGCTCTTCGAGGCACCGCCAAACTTCCATACTTCAAACTGTTACTTAGAATTTCTTGGAAGGAAAACTCAACAACACTTTTAGCCCGACCGTGGAAACAAATTCGGCCTCTTCACCGGCAGGCACTTACGCTATCACTAGACTAACGAAGTCTTATGTCTTTTTTGATTAGGTTCCAAACGGGATGAGTCTAAAGTCTTTCTTGTGTCTTTAGATTCCGATGAGACGACGAGATTGATAACCTTCTCATTTTTTAAAATCGGTTGAACAAAATATTTTTGAGAATCAATTAATTAGTACCTAACGATCTGATGATCTGAGGTAACAAACATACAAGAAATAAAATTGAATTGAAAACCTCCTCTTCAATTGAACTCAGTATCAAATACCATCGTTATCAATTAATTAATGTTGTTGGTTGCGTTGTAGATACTTTCTTCACTAAATTCGAAAGAAAAAAACTTAGATGTACCTGTAAAATCTATTAGCGTAAAATTTGTTAATAAATGGTATTAGTTATGTACTACATAACTAAACCTATGAAGTGGCTTTCCTTAAAATATTCCGTCGCGACTAAGTAGCTTTCAAAATCATCCGCTAATCTTTTGAGATGAATAATACTCAATCCGTATCCGTACGCTGTGAGTACTCAATTGTGTTTACAGTCTACAAGCGTTCTTTAAATGTATTTAGTACTGGTAAGTTTACAAGCTTTAGTTATAGCTAGTTATTAGTTGGCCCTTAATTAATAAATTATAATAACTTAGCATGTCTCACTGATCTTACATGTGGCCAGCTGTTCAGAAACTTGAGAGAGCATGTACTTTGGTAACCTGACCTCTGATAAATATAATCGTTATCATCCCTACTCTATTTAGAAAAAAAATATCATATTTGTTTAGAAATATACTCAATGAACGACTGTTCTCTCAGTTTTTATATGTGAACAGATTCTACCCACTAAACCATCAGAAACTATGAACCGTACGATTTATAATTTCTAGTATATAAAATACATCACTATAAAATACAAAATGAAATGAAAAGTTCCAAACTTTAACAAATAGTAGGTAAATACTGCCAAAATAAACTTGCCCTTGCTAAATATCTTGCTAAATAGAGAGTGCAGAAAAGGGCATTTAAGTAAATACTTAAATGCCCTTTTCTGCACTCTCTATTGGTTAGTGCTTCACGTTTCGTTTTTTTACCTCGCTCATCGCTGACTATACTAAAGAAAACACAACCATCAGCCAAAAGGGGTGCGAAAAACTCTGCTAGGAGTATAAACAAATGAACTATATGCATGCATATACTTACAACTCGCGTAAAACTGATACATATATCCCATGTAAAGATCAATTTGAGCGCTTGCTCAAGCGCCTCGAGCGGTCGCACTCCCTAATTACGAATTATAAAAATATAATATACCCTTGTACTTGCTACTTTTTGTTTCGGTAGCTGAGGCCTACCACAAAATTATCATGTATTAAAATAGGCTGGGTACGATTGACAGCGGGCTTCACCGACATTATCTCCGAACCGGCTGTTAACTTGTGTCAATAAATTTTTATGTATTCTTAATTGTATCGAATTATTTTTGTTTTACTTTTAATTGCGATTATTTTATGGTGGCCATTATGTTGCTGAGCATTACTTTGTTGATTAACACCTTTTTTAACCCCCGACGCAAAAAGAGTGTTGTTATAAGTTTGACGTCGATGTCTGTCTGTGTGTGTGTGTGTGTGTGTGTGTCTGTCTGTGGCACCGTAGCTCTCAAACGAATGGACCGATTTCCATGTGGTTTTTTCATTTGAAAGCCAGTTTCCTTGCGGTGGTTCTTAGCTATGTTTGGTTAATATTGGTTCAGCAGTGTGAGAGTATCAGCTCTTTTCCAAAATGATGTAAGGCATTTTTGGCGTATGATTATTTTTGGTTTGACTTGGACTAGTAGTTGAAAAGTGCAAAAAATTTAATCATTGTTTTTACTTATTATTTATAATTAAAGGCAGTTTTTTTGAGCAGTGACTATTTCTTTCTCTCTTGTCATATGAAGTGCAAATGTTAGCTTGATACTTCAGACTACTACTTATTATAATTTTTTTGACCCTTCTCCATAAAAGGTACTGTTTATATTCAAACAAAGTTCAAAGTAACTTATCGGTACACTATTCCTAGTTACCGGTTTAGTTACATCAGAGGTCTTCTAGCCGGGTTCTTTCATGACCTTGTAGCGACATATCTAAGAATTTATTTCGAATACTGACTCTTTTATTAAATTTCTTGTTTGTATCAATGAAATGTGTAAACAATGAAGATTATATAGTACGGACACACAGATTATACAGATTATATGTTAATATACAGAGTACATGCTAAATGTTATACTTACGTGTCTTGATACCCGCTAGCGATGTGACGCCAGCCTTAACCGAAGCGTGAGCTTCTATGACTTTGTTTAACCGTAATTATTTTATTTTAAATTGCTGTTTTTAGTCAGATATTTAGTATTAAATATCGATAATACAAAGGCTCGCCGGGTCGGCTGTCTGTGTTATTTAAAAATACAGACTAGCATGCAACTATAGTAGAGCCTGTTTCAAATTAAATAATTTTTAGGTGTCAGTAGGTTCTTTTAACGGACTCCTTTGCCTCCTAGTCTAAAAAAATCGAATTGATTCTTTTAAAATTATAACCAAGTGAATAATTAAACGCCATGTTTGAGCTCAGAAACGTGTACAATATGTAAACTTACCTGATGCTTGAACACAAATATGTATAATATAAACGTTAACGTGGCTTTGTTCACTGCTAACTGGAACTGAATCTGATCGATGTTATTGACACTCAAACTAAATGTTTCCGCTGTAAAAATCGTTTTGCTTACTTGTTTTAAATTAACTATCTCAATGTATCGATTCAAATCGATCCAGTTAAAGAGTATGTGTGTGAATATAGTATCGACTAATAATAGTATGATTAGTAAGGCCTCCCAAGCTGGTCGCTTTATAACTTTCTATGTAGCGTACATATAAATACGTATTCATGATACAGGAGCGTTTGAGTGCGTCGATTCGTCAAGGGTAACCAGTAAAATTACATACAATGTGTAGGTGGCTATTAGGAACATTTTAGTGTACCAACGAAAGCCCACAATAACAGCAACATTTAGCAGTCTATCGTGTCTTATTCAATGTTTTATTTTGTAAGTTATATTTTAATATGTAAAACTGAAGAGTTTGTTTGGTTGAACATGTTGAATTCAGTAGATAATGAAATATTATTTTAGTATTCGCACGAACGGGTCGGTTCTAACCTCTCACAGAAGACCAACCAAGACCAGGTAAAATGACAGCATACATGATGTCGTTGGTGAGTGAGGGATCGGAGGCCCAATGATGCAGAAGCATCTCAATAGGCCGCCATAGTGTGGGTCACCATGCTGCATTGTTACATTGTCACTACATCTACACTTATTAATTATAATTATAAATATATTATTATGTAAAGAGGTAAAGTTTGTGAGTTTGTGACGTTGTAGGGGGTAATATCTAGATCTACTGACCCGTTTTTGAAAATTCTTTTACCAGTAGAAGGCTTATTTGGGAGTGACATAGGCTATATAATAACCCGAAAAGTGGAAAGAATTTTTCGTGGTAGCTGAATTTGCAAAGTAAGTCGGAGAAAAAAATGTTTAACGCCCAACGAAGTGGGCACGGGTCAGCCAGTTCACAATAAGAAGGGTAACCACTAAGTACTGTTTAACTCTACTCATGTTTCCATCAGAAAGAACAGAGTCACTTTGGCAGGCCAATACATATGTATATTTATATAAAAAACGTTATTCATTTATCCGGGAGTGTTAAATTTTATATAAAATCACGATACGTCTAACAGTGAAAGATGTTTCAAAAATAGAGTAAATTTATTTCTTTTGAGAAAATACAACACCCTATATACTATTAGTGCATCACGTCACTGTCCAGTACCTGAAAAAAGGAACATAGTTTTATCCCTCTCCTGTTCACGTCATCGGACCACTGAGTGTCCTCCGGAGATATTAGGGGTTGGGTCTACGATAACTTTACTGAGTCGGTAAATAACCCCCTAATACCAACCCGTATGTCTATGACGTCATAGAATCATTGTAAGCGTCCCTTTTTTGAAGGTTTCTACCTGACGTTAAGGTATTCCTTTTCAGACGGCATAGAGGAAGAAGTTTGCTAATTCTAGTAAGATACTTATTAGTAAGCTATCTAGGGATAAATTTCTAAGCCGGTATTACATCAGTAATATACATCATACTTAATATACATCAGTCTGCAGAGTTGCATTAAGCAGTAAAATGTACTAGAATATTAATTAGATCTCATAGAGGTTGCATAAAGGTCGTAGTAATCCCGTGTCAGTTTATGTTTGAAAGTTGGTTACTATTCATGTACGAAAATACAGTATATGTTTTTTTACAAACTGGTAATCATTAACATATATGAACGTACTTAAACCAGCTCACTATCTTGTACTATAAAGAAATAAGTTAATCTCCTAGCCTATCTGGAGATCGTGAGAAAGTCATAATAAACATATCAATTTTAAGAATCGACCAGCTTTCTCGTGAGTCCTAACTGTTTATTAGTACCCTATATAAAGGTTCCAGTAAGTATACCAGCGTTCCCCGGTAGCCATTTATTTATTGAAATTACTTACAATTTGATTGTGGAGTGTAATAATGGCCTGCAACTCCGTAGCTCCGCTCGCCTCGATATTAAGCCAGTGTTTTGTTTGAAACGACTCGAATTAGATGGTTTATATGTTAACGATTCGGTCGGTCTGCGGATCGCGATTCTCGGACATACCCATAAGTATTATATATATCTATAGATTAGCGTATCAGGTCGTGCATGTTGTACTGCGCTAGATTGTGGGAAATCTACATTGTTGGGCTTTGAATAGTAGTAACAAAAAAAGGCATAATGGTATGTTCAGTAAAGGATGTCAGAACTCTATCGAAAACGTATTTTTATACCAGCTTTTGTCCGCGACTGCGCTGAATGTCAGTTATCGCAATAAATAGTGGTCTACGTATTATTCTGATGTATAAGCTATAAAACTGTAAAGAAAGAATTAAAGAGTATCAAACATCCACCTCATAAACTTTAGCATTTATAATATTAAGGTCTGAGACTATTGCAGCAATAGACAACTGCAATTCAAGTAGCATTTGTCTACCCTTTGTCTGTTCCTAATGTGAGTATCAGGGGAGAAAAGAAGCTGAAGAAAAAAATGAAGCAATTTCTTAACAAAGGTTTTTAGTGAGACGCTGGTTTCATCAAGGCTTTACCAAAGAACTTTACGAACTAGAGTAGACGGGTCTGCCTGTCTAGTAGCTAACTAATAGTGATCCGAACTGCTACGGCGTAGGTAGTTGGTTCGATTCCATTCTTGGTGTGATGAACACGATCATTCGTTCTGGTTCTGTGTGTAATTTATCTATATTATGAATGTACATATTTAGAAATATTAATGTATCTTTATCAGCAGCTTGGTTACCTTTGCTTTGTTGTTGAAATGTATAATTGCAACACTGAACTCTAAACGCCATCTGTCTCTAATTATGTGGACCAATCCGCTACGCTCCTCCCTTTTACGCTGTTAACGTGTCATGGTACATTTTGCTCTGTTAAATATTTTAGTTATTAAATACCTAGTTCTGGAATTACACAGTATTTTCATAAAATATCATTTGTTAAGAGTTTTAGTTGGGTAAAAAAAAGTATGATGTTAAACTGCATATCATATAATACCTTAGTGGTACCCTACCACTACCCACAAAGGATTAAATTCAATTAATTGCAAAAATTCAATTGACGAGGCATATTTTCAGCAGTGGTCTACAAATGTGGTGATGATTAAAATTAAATAAATAGAACTACCAATTATATAGTCAGTGATGAAAACTAATTAATCGATATAGATTAGTCACCACTTGTGAAGCGAATGTCACATCTTACCATGATACAGAAAAGACGTAGATTGGACCACCACGGGCACTACATGATTTTCTTTGCTATATAAATCTCAAGAAGATCCTATGTTTTTTTTTTATGTAATGCCCGCCAAAATGACTCTACTCTGCCTGATGGAAAGCATAAGCAAAATCCAAGAGTGGTGGTCACCATACTCATTGCGAATGCAGACAATGCAATAATGCAGCATGGTGTCCCACACTATGCCGGCCTATTCAGATGCTTCTGCATATTTTAGTCCAGTCAACAAGTATAGACTATTTGGGCCTCCGGTTTCATGTCCATCATTAGCAACTTACTTACGTTGCTGAGGAGACGCCCAAGTTCTTAAGCTAAATAAGGAACTTCTATAGTTCATCTAAATGTAACAAATACTGTACTAACATGAATTATATGAAATTATTCGGAACAAAATGTTCCACACGTCAACCGATCCACATTTCAAGTAAAACAATTCTGTACAAAAACTATTAAACAACACATTCAGTATTCCATGTTCGCGCGGCATTCTGTCTAATACTTATTCTTATTTGTCTAGCTGGCTCGTTGAAAGCCAGGCATGCCGAGCGCAGGCCACAATTAATCATTGAGATAAACCCTACCAATGAAGGAAGGAAGTATGCTACATTTATATTTTGTATGACAAAATACATAGCGGTTTGATCCGGACATAAAAACTCTAACATTCCTCATTGTAGGGATGCCGACGATTGTTACAACTATCGATATTTTTAATGTGTGGTATCTTTTTTCTCGCTCTTCTGCGATCTGTTGGAATAAGTTTGTGAAAAGATGTCAACTCGTTTGTTTGTAGTTCAAGAAAGCTAGAAAAGCACACCTAGTTGATTTAACCGATGAGCGTTCGTGAGATTGTTCGTCATATAATGACAGATGTATATTCAACATATCATATGCGACTACAGTGGGGTTAATTTCAGGCTTAAAAATTACATGACTTAGGTACAGGGACACCAACTTAAGGGGCCTACCACACGCGCAAGTATCACCACAGTTTTGCCTGCGCAGGCCGGTTTGTACACGGAACACCGTGCGTGTGGTTGGTAAAACTATATCACGCGCCAAACAAATGTATAACGACAGTTTTACCTGCGCAGTTATAACTGTGTTGATACTTGCGCGTGTGGTAGGCCTATAAAGAAGATCACTCTTTACCGATATTTTGTTGATAATGTTTAAAAAAGTGCTGAAATGTTTAACTACAACCACATAGTTATTAAACTAAATTAAATGAAAAATAACCAGATCAAATTAAATTACATTAAACTAAAACAAATTAATTCAAATAAAATAAATTAAAGTTAAATGAAATAGAATAAATAAAATAAAAGCTGAGCCTAACAAATTGACAGGCCGTCAATTTCATGCTCTTGAACCTATTGCTCGGCCCAACACAAATAAATGACTATTTCACGTATGTTTGAAAGAAATTATACTTTTCGTATGACGTTGTTAAGATAAATCGCCCAGTCACAGGGTAGCCTATTCGCTATACCTTCGTTAAATAGTACTCGAAAATGTTTTGCTACTCTCCTAAAATATTTAATTTAAACTGTACTATTATAGTAATATTATAACTGGCAAAGACGTTCTGCTCAACAAAGAAAATTAAAACTTTCATACCAATCGTAAGTATGAAATTTTGTAAAAATTTAAAAATTTCTTCCTTTCTATTTCTTGTAAATGTATGAGTAATGTAGTTGAATAGTTACTCAATTAATTCACTCAATATTAATCGGTATGAAGATAAAGAATAAATAAATCATCGATATGTTGTGTTAGTCGGTGTGATCGTCCCATCCCAAGCATTTCACATTCGAGCCTTTCGCGTAGTCGCTTATCGGTGGCGTTTTACATTTTTATTGCAAGCGGATACGGCCCGCGCTGCGCCGACGTTATTATTCCTCCCCGCAATTATTGCTTAGAGAAGTCCGGCCGACAAGAGTCGCGCGATTGTCGTGCGACTGTTGCCTGTCCTTATTTTAATCGGTCACTTCGTTTGCAATCACATTCATCTTTTTAACCGATTTCCAAAAGGAGGAGGTTCTCAATTCCATCGGTTTTTTTATGTATGTACATTGATTACTCCGTCAATTGTGGACCGATTTTGAAAATTATTTTTGTATTCGAAAGGGTATGCTCCCCATGTGGTCCCATGGCCACCATATCAGGATCTGATGATGGGATCCCAAGGAAATCGAAGGAAACCCTCAAATTTACGTGAGCGCCTGCAATGAAGTTAAGGCAATAGTCTGTATGCCTTCATATTATGTAGACATCATTCAATTTCATAATATATAGTCCATGTGAGATTTTATTACAAAAAATTACCTGAAGTCCTTTCGATTCTATACAGTATGTATGTTACCTTTAGTCGTATTCTTTCAAGTTGTTTAGGTGAAATGATGATGAGAGACTTGAGAAAGACTACAAAGCGAAAAATAAAAAAAACTTCGTTTAAAAAAACGACTTCAAAAACTAAAAAGTTTAAAATAACTTAATTTGTATGTGCTACCTATTCATAGGTTTGAAGTCGGTGCCAAGCCAAAATGTAATAGTAGGTACCGCACTCGCCGCACGTGACCTTGAGCGGGATAGCTGCTCTTCGCGTAGAACAAAACAACCGAACCGTCGGTGACGTCGTTGACGTTCGTCTCGAAATATAGCGAGTGTGGTACCTACTATTACATTTGGCTTGGCACCGAATTCAAACCTATGAATAGGTAGCACATACAAATTAAGTTATTTTATACTTTTTAGTTTTTAAAGTCGGTTTTTAAAACGAAGTTTTATTTTTATCGCGAAAAGTTTCACACGGCGTTATTTTGAGATCTTTTGAATGTTTTAGTTTTTCAATAAATTAAATAATAATTGATAAGATCCAGCAGATATTTAAGAGAACGCATATAAAGATTGAACCTACATTTATATCACATTTTTTTCTGTATTTTTATGACAAACGAGGAGACAGGTTACCTGATGGTAAGTGGCAACCGTTCGTTCTGGTTCTGTGTGTAATTTATCTATATTATGAATGTACATATTTAGAAATATTAATGTATCTTTATCAGCAGCTTGGTTACCTTTGCTTTGTTGTTGAAATGTATAATTGCAACACTGAACTCTAAACGCCATCTGTCTCTAATTATGTGGACCAATCCGCTACGCTCCTCCCTTTTACGCTGTTAACGTGTCATGGTACATTTTGCTCTGTTAAATATTTTAGTTATTAAATACCTAGTTCTGGAATTACACAGTATTTTCATAAAATATCATTTGTTAAGAGTTTTAGTTGGGTAAAAAAAAGTATGATGTTAAACTGCATATCATATAATACCTTAGTGGTACCCTACCACTACCCACAAAGGATTAAATTCAATTAATTGCAAAAATTCAATTGACGAGGCATATTTTCAGCAGTGGTCTACAAATGTGGTGATGATTAAAATTAAATAAATAGAACTACCAATTATATAGTCAGTGATGAAAACTAATTAATCGATATAGATTAGTCACCACTTGTGAAGCGAATGTCACATCTTACCATGATACAGAAAAGACGTAGATTGGACCACCACGGGCACTACATGATTTTCTTTGCTATATAAATCTCAAGAAGATCCTATGTTTTTTTTTTATGTAATGCCCGCCAAAATGACTCTACTCTGCCTGATGGAAAGCATAAGCAAAATCCAAGAGTGGTGGTCACCATACTCATTGCGAATGCAGACAATGCAATAATGCAGCATGCCGGCCTATTCAGATGCTTCTGCATATTTTAGTCCAGTCAACAAGTATAGACTATTTGGGCCTCCGGTTTCATGTCCATCATTAGCAACTTACTTACGTTGCTGAGGAGACGCCCAAGTTCTTAAGCTAAATAAGGAACTTCTATAGTTCATCTAAATGTAACAAATACTGTACTAACATGAATTATATGAAATTATTCGGAACAAAATGTTCCACACGTCAACCGATCCACATTTCAAGTAAAACAATTCTGTACAAAAACTATTAAACAACACATTCAGTATTCCATGTTCGCGCGGCATTCTGTCTAATACTTATTCTTATTTGTCTAGCTGGCTCGTTGAAAGCCAGGCATGCCGAGCGCAGGCCACAATTAATCATTGAGATAAACCCTACCAATGAAGGAAGGAAGTATGCTACATTTATATTTTGTATGACAAAATACATAGCGGTTTGATCCGGACATAAAAACTCTAACATTCCTCATTGTAGGGATGCCGACGATTGTTACAACTATCGATATTTTTAATGTGTGGTATCTTTTTTCTCGCTCTTCTGCGATCTGTTGGAATAAGTTTGTGAAAAGATGTCAACTCGTTTGTTTGTAGTTCAAGAAAGCTAGAAAAGCACACCTAGTTGATTTAACCGATGAGCGTTCGTGAGATTGTTCGTCATATAATGACAGATGTATATTCAACATATCATATGCGACTACAGTGGGGTTAATTTCAGGCTTAAAAATTACATGACTTAGGTACAGGGACACCAACTTAAGGGGCCTACCACACGCGCAAGTATCACCACAGTTTTGCCTGCGCAGGCCGGTTTGTACACGGAACACCGTGCGTGTGGTTGGTAAAACTATATCACGCGCCAAACAAATGTATAACGACAGTTTTACCTGCGCAGTTATAACTGTGTTGATACTTGCGCGTGTGGTAGGCCTATAAAGAAGATCACTCTTTACCGATATTTTGTTGATAATGTTTAAAAAAGTGCTGAAATGTTTAACTACAACCACATAGTTATTAAACTAAATTAAATGAAAAATAACCAGATCAAATTAAATTACATTAAACTAAAACAAATTAATTCAAATAAAATAAATTAAAGTTAAATGAAATAGAATAAATAAAATAAAAGCTGAGCCTAACAAATTGACAGGCCGTCAATTTCATGCTCTTGAACCTATTGCTCGGCCCAACACAAATAAATGACTATTTCACGTATGTTTGAAAGAAATTATACTTTTCGTATGACGTTGTTAAGATAAATCGCCCAGTCACAGGGTAGCCTATTCGCTATACCTTCGTTAAATAGTACTCGAAAATGTTTTGCTACTCTCCTAAAATATTTAATTTAAACTGTACTATTATAGTAATATTATAACTGGCAAAGACGTTCTGCTCAACAAAGAAAATTAAAACTTTCATACCAATCGTAAGTATGAAATTTTGTAAAAATTTAAAAATTTCTTCCTTTCTATTTCTTGTAAATGTATGAGTAATGTAGTTGAATAGTTACTCAATTAATTCACTCAATATTAATCGGTATGAAGATAAAGAATAAATAAATCATCGATATGTTGTGTTAGTCGGTGTGATCGTCCCATCCCAAGCATTTCACATTCGAGCCTTTCGCGTAGTCGCTTATCGGTGGCGTTTTACATTTTTATTGCAAGCGGATACGGCCCGCGCTGCGCCGACGTTATTATTCCTCCCCGCAATTATTGCTTAGAGAAGTCCGGCCGACAAGA
Organism: Diaphora mendica; assembly: GCA_949125395.1. Classification (NCBI taxonomy): domain Eukaryota; kingdom Metazoa; phylum Arthropoda; class Insecta; order Lepidoptera; family Erebidae; genus Diaphora; species Diaphora mendica. Next base: position 29,094,015 of record OX421312.1, on the reverse strand, counting down.
GTCGCGCGATTGTCGTGCGACTGTTGCCTGTCCTTATTTTAATCGGTCACTTCGTTTGCAATCACATTCATCTTTTTAACCGATTTCCAAAAGGAGGAGGTTCTCAATTCCATCGGTTTTTTTATGTATGTACATTGATTACTCCGTCAATTGTGGACCGATTTTGAAAATTATTTTTGTATTCGAAAGGGTATGCTCCCCATGTGGTCCCATGGCCACCATATCAGGATCTGATGATGGGATCCCAAGAAAATCGAAGGAAACCCTCAAATTTACGTGAGCGCCTGCAATGAAGTTAAGGCAATAGTCTGTATGCCTTCATATTATGTAGACATCATTCAATTTCATAATATATAGTCCATGTGAGATTTTATTACAAAAAATTACCTGAAGTCCTTTCGATTCTATACAGTATGTATGTTACCTTTAGTCGTATTCTTTCAAGTTGTTTAGGTGAAATGATGATGAGAGACTTGAGAAAGACTACAAAGCGAAAAATAAAAAAAACTTCGTTTAAAAAAACGACTTCAAAAACTAAAAAGTTTAAAATAACTTAATTTGTATGTGCTACCTATTCATAGGTTTGAAGTCGGTGCCAAGCCAAAATGTAATAGTAGGTACCGCACTCGCCGCACGTGACCTTGAGCGGGATAGCTGCTCTTCGCGTAGAACAAAACAACCGAACCGTCGGTGACGTCGTTGACGTTCGTCTCGAAATATAGCGAGTGTGGTACCTACTATTACATTTGGCTTGGCACCGAATTCAAACCTATGAATAGGTAGCACATACAAATTAAGTTATTTTATACTTTTTAGTTTTTAAAGTCGGTTTTTAAAACGAAGTTTTATTTTTATCGCGAAAAGTTTCACACGGCGTTATTTTGAGATCTTTTGAATGTTTTAGTTTTTCAATAAATTAAATAATAATTGATAAGATCCAACAGATATTTAAGAGAACGCATATAAAGATTGAACCTACATTTATATCACATTTTTTTCTGTATTTTTATGACAAACGAGGAGACAGGTTACCTGATGGTAAGTGGCAACCGCCCATAAAAGCTGAAAGTCACAAGCTCGTTGTCGGCCTTTGAGAAAGGAATACTCTCTTTTCTTGAAGGTATGAAGCTCGAATTAGTCCGAAAACTTCAGAGGATAATCCTACTGCAACTAATATTATAAATGCAAAAGTTTGTGCGAATGCTTAGATATTTGTTACTCTTTTACTCAAAAATTACTGAACGGATTTATTTAAAACTTTACAGTATGTCTCGATATTCCGCGACGCGCGAACGGAGACACGAGTAAAACATAGTCTGTTGCCTAAAATAGTTATGACTATGTTATATAGAAGCTCGCAAGTTGAAAGTGATTAGTAAAATCACATAAAATGTTGCAAGCCTTGTTTCTACTCTGCCACCCCACATACACAAGGTGGATTCTAATTATTCATGGGGAGTCATTATTCTTGTCATACGAGTTATCTAACTGACGGTGGTTTGCGGGTTAACGGGAATTGAAAGGTATTTTAATTTCAATAGTGATTCAATTGGTGTGTTGTATATTTTAAACTTTAGTATCTAAACACAGTAGATGATCGATACAGGGGGATAATTAAACATTGTTGAAATTGAGAGCTGGGTGCCGAGTAGGGCGCATGCAAGCGTGTGGGCTACACCGCTGGTTTCATTACACTGATGAATTGTACTCTATAAATGTTGGCAGTGGATGTTCCCCGAAGTAATATTCTGACATTCTGTTCTGATCTAACTCGATATTTACGTATGAGGTTTATCTTGATTGTATTACTAGTTCGCTTTGATCCAGTTCTTGGGGTCGTTTTTTTTTGTATTTTTTTAAAGACTGATACCGCGCTTGTATAAATCCCGGTCGCGGGGGACTTTACAAAGATACATGAAACGGTCACAAAGAACACACAGACTCATAATAACAATATATGGATCACACAAAGTGTTGTTCCATGTGGGGATTGAACCCACAACACTTAGCGTAATAGAAAACCTCCAAAAGCATAATCTTCTTGGCGCATTCGAAAAAAAAAAAACAGCATTTAACATCCATTCACTGTATTGAGTCACAAAGTTTAGGTACTCTAATAGAACACAGCACCCCTTTCTGCTTGCCCCCTTTAGAAGTTTGCCGTAAATCGCCCGTCTATTATAAATATCTAAAAGTAATTAAATACATAGTATTAAGTGGTGCTAAATTTATATACTTACATGATAATTTATGATCTTAAGATGCTTGCTCACAGCGGACAAATTGTTACCGCCTTGTAATATCCCGTGCGGAAGTCTACCAGACCTCCCCTCTATACCTCCATGGATGTACTACCTCCCGAGAGCACTAATTATTTACGCGAGATTGAGCTTTAAGGAGTATGCATAGATGTTATTTATTAATGTTAGGTATCCAAGAACATATAATCGATATTACCCATACTTGATGAGTTTTTCCCAAATATTGACTGGCCTAACAAGATTAAGCTTTAAGGAATATTTCACATAGATGTTATTGACTAATGTTAGGTATCCAAGTACTAATCGATATTTCTCGTACTTGATGAGTTTTTACCAAATGTTGACTGGCTAGATGATTTAAGACCTTATTCTTAAACTTTATTTAAATTTTAAACAGCAGTCTCTAAGTTTAAGGTTGAAAATAGTGCAGAACCTTTGCGTAAAGTTAAATAACGTTTATGAATATTAAACTAGTGGTTAGTGACTGACTGCTAAGAAGGAGGTCATTGGTTAGATTTAAACCCAAAAACAATTGTATTGATCATTCGTTCTGTGTCTGGGTGTAATGTCTGTATGTAGAAATATTTAAGTTTTAGTAGTAATAATTATATCATCGGTCTGGTTACCAGTCTGTACCTAGTTTGGGATCAGACAATGTGAAGTTTATTTTTTTAAAAATTTTGATTTTTCCTTTCATCACTTTTGGTCATTAGGTTTTTTTTTTTCTTATTTTCATAGGTGGTGGCTAAGGCGTTGAATTTGCAAGACTGGTTCTTTGTGGTTTCAAACTTTAACACTACTGACGTGAACTCAAGCAAGCAAGCAGCTACAGTATTGTTGGTAGAAGAATAGTAGACTAGGCTCTCTCCATACTTCAGGTAAGCTAAAAGTTCGATTTGTTAAACCTATTGGTTATTGATGAGTGGATTGTTCCAAGACAACTTGACTGCTGGCGGCTACATTAAACTTTGGAGGCCAGTATAGATTGTTATCTATCTTTCTAATGCCTTTAAACAAGATATCTTGTATTATATATATCTTAATCACGGAAATGGCTCCATAGATTTTTCTGAAATTTAGTATACAGGGGGTTTCGGGGGCGATGAATCGATATAACTAGGATTTATTTTTATAAAAACCGAAAAAATATACCATAACATTAACAAGAAAGTCTACCTCAAACCTATGGATATAAATAATGATCTATATATTTAAAAATAAATCGCCGAAATGTATATACGCGCATAACTTCCGATCGACTGCACCAAATTGGATAATTCGTTTTTCATGTGTTCGTTATTGTTAAGACAAGGTTTGTATAAAAGAAAATTAAGAGAGATAACCGGAAAAGGTTTTTTATGTCTCCGGCTGTATACTACCTATGGAAAGCTGAGGCGGAGGGCATATTTGCGAAAGAAAAATATGGTGGTACGAAGTTCGCGGGTCAGCTAGTTATATATAGTTCTCGTGTCTCGTTGTGAGTCACGATGAACACTGAAACTATCTAACTGATTCTCTCTGTTTTTAACATGTGTGTTTTACTGGCGTACCTAAGAAAGGGTAGTTGACATCACGCTTAGATCAATAGGTGCCGAGCATGATTAAATATTTGGACATCTAACACACAACGCCATCTAGTCCCAAGCTAAGCAGAGCTTCTGTTATGGGTACTAGACAACTGATACAAATACATATATACTTTTATTTTTTTGTAAATACATTTTTTTTTTCATTTTTACAATTCATTTATTCAAATAAAAATACATGTCAAGTCTACATAAAATCAAAGAATATAAAAATAAAACAAAAAGAGTAGCACAAATATTTATGGGTCACTTAACCCTATCCCATCGCCTCCGGTGGAAAGGTGCCCATTAGACTTGCGGCATTGCCGCGTTGAATGGCAATGGCCATATTGTACATAGATACTACATACATAATACATACATAATACATACATATTATACATAGAAAACACCCAAACTCCGAAACAAACATTTGTAGATCATACAAACATTTGGTCCGACCCGGAAATCGATCCCAAGACCTCATGATCAGCAGTCGCACACGCCAACCGCGAGACCAACGAGGCAGTCGAAAGGCATGATTGAAAAGAACAGACGAAGTTGCAAAAGTCAGCTTGTATGCACATAATTATATTTTATGGTATATAGGGAAAAACGGAAAACTACACCCATGTGAAACGTAAAACTTCAGCTCGAGAGAAAGAAGAGTTTTATATACTCAGCGCCTTTACAAACGACTAAATCACATCACACATCAACAGCCTTTAACAGTCTACTACTGGACATAAGACTCTCCTTAGAAAAGAAGTTTAATGACCGACTAAATAAATACTTCTAATTCTATCCATTGACACTAAGTACTAAAAAGTGACTTCAAGTATTAACGTGTCAAGAAACTTTTATTAAAACAGTATTCCAAACTACTATAATAGAGCCATAGCAACTTATGGCTGGGGTCTTCTAGTATAGATATATATACTTAAATTCGAATACCCATCGACTCGTAACACCATCCAATATCTGTTTATTAACGTATCAGGAGGTGGGTGAAAATTAAATAATCTTCCCCACGAAAATAAATTGCAATAAGGCGAAAACCGCCACCGTCAAGTGACAATATTTTAAATTATATCAGTTTATGAAGCGCCAATGGGGAGGCGGGAGCTTGAGAGAGCGTGTCATCTCACCAATCGGATAGAAGTATTTGAATTTGGAATTTTACGCTTTAAAGCACGTATCTGTGTCTGTAATTATTGGTATCGAGTAACCTTGGGGCGAAACAAATCGTTGCGCTATTGATTTATTTTAATATAGCAATTTTGACGTTTGTGGATCCTTTCAAACTTGCTGTTGTAAAATATTCACACCTAATTAGAATAATACTAGTTGGCCTGCGCAACTCCGTCTGCGTCGTTTTTTATCTTGATCGTAGTGGTTTAAGCGTGATGTTAACTACCCTATGTTAGGCACGCCAGCAAAACACTCATTTAAAAAAACGTGTAAATCGATTAAATGGTTTAGAAGTACATCGTGAACTACTAAACCATTTAATCTATACTATTTGTATACAAGTTTTTAATATCCAGATATCTAACTGAATAAACATCTCGTGCATTAAGCCCTTGCTTATAACTTAATTTTTGCTAATAATCTCGGCCATTTTTTAATTGAAATTCAAATGAATTAGGGCCGTTATGAATTAAGGGTGGTAAGCATAAACGATAAGACTTTCAGATCATTGAGACCTGGGACTGCCTGGGAGTCGAATGAGAGCCTGAAAGCATGATACCTAACTTTTACTTATCTAGATATTCAAGGCAAACTGTAGTCTGAAAGTCTGAAGGACAGTAAATACTTGGTATTTTTTTTACCAGGATGTTAATCTTCAAATCAAATCAAATTTAATTCAAATACTTGTACAATAAGTTACAGTAATTGTTAATGGCACCCATTGCAATGGCAATGGCAGTGGTAGTAGAGCCACGCTGATTTCAGCATGAATGGGCCGGCTTGACCAGGGCGGTACTACCCTCGCACAGAAAATCAACGTAAAATGACAGCGTTCGTGCTGTCGTGTTTCGTTGGTGAGTGCGAGACCGGAGGCCCAAATAGTCTAGTCAACAAGTTCCATACTTGTTGACTAGACTAAAAGATGCAGCAGCATCACTAGGCCGCCATGGTGTGGGTCGCCATACTGCATTGTCTGCATTCGCAGTGAGTATGGTGACCGCCACTCTTGGATTCTGCTTATGCTTTCCATCAAGCAGAGTAGAGTCATTTTGGCGGTCCATACATAAAAAAAAAAACTAAGCTACGATTGTATCTTGGGCTGCCACAAAATACAAAAATATGCAATAGTGGAATTAGACGCGTACAGAATAATTTTTACAAGTTATAATACATAAGTTGAATTTAGTTAAAAACACAAAGTAAAATAAAAACAAAAGAAATTATAAAATTAAAAATCTTAGATGGCTAAATTATGCGATAATATCTACAAGGTACCATACCTTTTTTTGGTAGCCCGACGTTTCGATCGAATTGCACCGGTCTTGGTCACGGGTAGACTGGTGAGAGCTCAGCGCCGCCTCCGTGAAGTGCGAGTTTCACCAAATATTAAACTATTTTAGATTTGAATGAGGCAAAAATATGAATGTTAAAATCCATGTTAAATGGTAAATGCAAACAGGCCAAGATAATTTAAGGTGCATGAAAATAGTTAAATTAATATTAAAATAGTAAAGATCGGTACGGGAACGCTAAAAGATATTTTATTCATTATAAACTTTACACGAAAGTAAAGAAGTTTAAAAAACGTAAAGTAAAGCAGTTTGAGACGTTCGTCTTAAATTGAGTTTTACCGAATCTGATCTTAATTAGTTTAGGTTTCATCATTACAATATTCACAGAAATAAAAGATATCAGATAAAAAAATATTTTAAGAAAAAAACAGAAATCTCTTAATTATTTGCATATTTATACATTTGGTTCTTACGGGTAAAACGAAAACTAAATTCTGTCATATTAAGATTAATTAATTATATCCTGTAATATTCAGGGAGGACGGAGGAACAGTGTGGCGCGTATTAACATAAAAGGCATCGGTTCTATACAATTTCAACACCTGTTCTAATCCATTATTTCGCAACTCCTTACAAAAATCATGTGACAAGGGAGAAAATTAGAGGATTGCCTCCCCTTCACCTGTACGTAGTTGGAAAGCTTACAAGTGACCGCATAGTTCTGAATGTTATTGTTTTATGCCCCTGTATCTGTCTAAAAAGTCCTCCTTTGGTCACATGACCCATCAATTTTCGACACGGGCCCGTAGTCTACAAGAAACCGGTGTTGTGCCTGCTATTTGATTTGACGGATGCGCACGCGGTGCTAGAGTCGGCCGCCATCTGTTTGACAAGATGTCAGATAACATGCGACTAATGACAATTTTTGATTGCAGATTTAAACTGTCGGGGCACCATCACATTAACTTACAGCGGGATCCATAAGCAAGCATCAAGCATAAGGTAAGGTAACAGTTTTATTATTGTTTTGTAATCGCTTACATAATTTTCTCAAGCATATTTTAACCAGCACGAAAATGGCTCAGTATCAAGTTAAGTCAGTATAATTCAAAAACATTTATTTAAATATTTTTTTTTAGTATTAAGCTATATTAACTGTGCAACAAATTATGGACCTACCTATTACTGTACAGTATTTAACGTTCATTAGTAATAGTCTCTAGGTGCCTAATGGGAGATTAATTCGCGATATTTCCTTCTTTTTACGTTTTTGCTCTAATTTTAATGCATTCTCTTTCTTAATTTAGACGACGCTGAAATATTGTAAAGCCGCAATGCAAATGCCTGCTACAGAAATGCTTTTTAAATTTATGTTAAAGAGCATTTTAAGTACACATTCGTTTTTTCTTGTTTGCTTACTGACAGAGTTAATGTAAGGCCAGACTATTTTATTTAATTTAACGTTTATATCAGTGCTGAATTTATTTTGGACTAATTTTTGGCTTTACAATTTGAGTTCTTAAGTTTCATCGTATGAGGAACATGAAAATAGCTTAAAGTATATAGTACCTGGATGACCGAGCTCTGCTCGGTATTTTTTTTTATAAATGTGTTATTTTTCTTCCAATAAAAAAAATAAATTAAGTGGCGCCCTCTCTTGGTACGCCCTGATACTGTTTAATCTGCACCTTATTCCAGTAAAGTTTAATGTAGTTCGTTCGAGTTGCGATAGATGGCGCTAGATGTACATTGATTTTATATATTTGATTATTAAAAACACGAATAAAACGATATTTTCTAAAAATGAATTCATGCTAGATCGATTTATCGCCCCAAAACCCCCTGCATACAAATATATATATATATATATATATAAATACAAGAATTGCTCGTTTAAAGATATTAGTTACTGTCTTATTATATAATTTATTATATGTCATATGAATTTACAAAACTAATGTTTACGATCGGAACATGACGATTGTGGTTGCAAAATATAATTATGAGTTTTATTCTTCTTTTTTGATGAGATGGCAACCAGCCGGATGAGCTATCTCTGCCAATGTCAAGTATTTAAAGTATTCAATTCTAAAGTCTAATTCGAGTTTTCAAATTTTGGTGATGATCAAATTAATGATAAAACATATGAAAAATCTGGATAATATTGAATACGGGCATAGTCTTTCGTAAAAACAATAAACAATCTCCCATTATGAAACCATAAGGCCCTATCTACCTACATAGTAATGTCACTATTTGAGTTTTTTAACAAAGAATCTTTATCAAGAACTTATCGTAAAATGCCTGAACTTTGTTAACAACTTTTTTTTTGTTAACGGGTGGAAAATCCCTTCGGATTTCCTGCTCCTTAGAGATATAAGAGTAGGGAGTATATGCTGATTCCACTTACAACCACCCCGACGGCAATCCTCAAGCTACTCTGGGAAGACCCGGCCCATATTATTGCAGGTCCTCTCCGAATCGACGTCACACCTTGTCAGGTTCTCCGGGGGAAAATTGTCATTGTTACCTAGTCCAAACGTCAGATGGTTGAAGAACTCATGTACACTTGATAGTATAGTTGAGAATCTGCCTTTAAACCAGCAATCATATCACATTAATATCATAAAGGTGAAAGTAAGTTTGTTTGTTGCGCTTTCACGAGAAAACCACTTAACCGATCATCATGAAACTTTGCACACATATTCTTGGAGGTATTGGAAGTAACATAGGATACTTTTTATTAAATGTGAGCGAAGCGAAAAATATATGTGGCTTTAACGATTTTAATGAAATTAATTATGCGGAGGGTTTCGGGGGCGATAAATCAATCGATAGCTGGGATTCATTTTTAAAAAATTGACCAAAAAAATTACCCATCAAATCAAAGTTCGGTCATACAGGTAATATTTTTAGGGTTCCTTACCCTTAGAGGACCCTATTACTAAGACTTCGCTGTCCGTCCGTCTGTCACCAGGCTGTATCTCATGAACCGTGATAGTTAGACAGTTGAAATTATCACAGATGATGTATTTCTGTTGCCGCTATAGCAACAAATACTGAAAAATAGAATAAAACAAATATTTAAGGGGGCTCCCATACAACAAACGTGATTTTTTGCCGTTTTATAGATAATGGTACGGAACCCTTCGTGCGCGAGTCCGACTCGCACTTGGCGGGTTTTTTATTATGTAACATCTTTTTTCTTATAACAATTCATGAACAGAAGAATCACTCTCCGTTCAACTATGAACTTTCATGCTTTGTGATTTTGAATTTCTCTTCATACTACCAGCATTAGCATGACAATAAAGTTCAATTTCCTTTAAACAGTGGAAAGATTTCCTACTCAAGAGACTGGGCCCCTAATATATAAATACCTTCGCCGCTGTCGATCACTGCGCAGTTTTCGATTTCCGCCGCGTTGCCTCACTTATAATATTGAGTTGCCGGAATTACTTCCCTCATCTCCGCACCATCTTACTTCTATATACATTGTTCTCTATCATCCAATCGTATATTAGAAAGAGACACAGTGTTTTACAGCATTCTACACTCACTTCACTTGATTTCTTTTTAGTATACGATGATATCAATTATTATGTATGAAAATTGGATTTTTCTTTATGTAATTTACAAGGTAAGTATTTAGTTTTGTTTATCATAGTACAGTTGTTAAGAAATTCTATGTATAACAGATTTCATTAGTTAACGACTTAACTATAATATAAAGTTGTACTGTGTTGCTTTTTTTAGGAATTAAAGGATAATAACAAAGTCCCAAACAGTACTCAGTTTTCCAATGAATAGATTCAAAAATTAAGAGAAACAGCCATTTATAAAAAATGTAAATAAAAAGATGTACCTAAAGTTTGTGAGATTGCAGTAAGTAATCGGAATAAAAAAAAATCTAGAAAGCCATATTATTTGTGTTTGCCATATTTTAACTTGAAGAATGATTACCACGATATCCGACGTACACACGGAGCCGTGGGCTAAAGCTAGTCAATGATAAATTTGCTTGTATAATAAGAATAAACTACTTATCTAATCTACTAGCTGGGCAATGGTTTGTTAGTACCGTCGCGTCGCTGATGGAGTTTCTATGGACCCGAGCATCCCGAGCGTCCCGAGCGAGTTTTGCGGAATCTTCATTACCAGTTGTCAATCGTATTAGAATGGAATTCTGTCGCCGAAGACCTGTGTCGTCCCTACAAAAAAAATGCTCTTTATCTTTCCTAGATGCGTTCAACATATAGCAGTAGTCTAGAAATAGCAGTAGTAATAGTCTATTAGCAATAGAACGGGATGTTCGAAAAAAGGCCTCCTATTGATCTAGTGGTTCACGACTCGATTTCCACCCAGGACTAATCACGATAAGAACTCTATTTTTATTCAATGTCTGGCTGTAATTGATTGAGAAATTGGAGAGAAGTCTGGTTAACATAGCCAGCCTTTTTTATTATAGATCGGGCAAACGAGCAAAATTTAGGACATACCAAATTATGATTTAATATTATCGTACCTACTTAGTTACTTCCAACATCATAAATTCTAAAAATAATATTCAGTAGCATGTAATACAAAACAAGAATATTATATAGTGAACGTACAAATACTCATAAAGTGTGTGAACAGAGAGCAAATGTTTAACTGGCCTAATGATTGCGAGGGCGGTGGTATAATAAACTAATACTTTATTGGCCGTATGTTTGTACGCCTGTGCGTCATAGGCGCGCCCACCGACACCTCTACCTGTCATATTTTTTTTCCTTCCTAATTTAAATAGACGTCAAATGGCCGTTTCGGATTACTAATTGATTTCTAGCTTTTAATAATTTGATGGCTGTTGGACCAGTGGTCAGTGCAACCTCTTATTAAATGGCGAATAATTAACTGTTATATGTTATTTATTATTGTGTTATGTTCTTTTACATGTAAATGTTTACGTTTATAGTCTTAGACAGTGTACTTTCTACTCTTCTTTTATGAAATATGTGTTTTTCTTTCAACTCACCGGATTGAACGATAACACAAAAGTGAAGTGAAGTACTTAAATATGTCTCGGCTATGGAGCCGAGACATATTTAAGTACTTTTAATCTAGTTTCAATGATCTATTATTAATATCAATACAGACGCTAGCAATTCATTCTAGACTTTGACTATGCGAACCAACAAAAAGAGTTGTCAAAGCGTTTAGTTTTCCTAAAATATGATAAAAAAATATATTATGTAAAATATGTTTATGCACGGCGTCACCTGGGCCCAAATGAAAACCAGCGTCAGACGCCTTGTCTGACACAATGCTGAATTGGGTCCATTTTAGGCCTTGCAAATTTTATGTAAATTACCTTTTTTATGTACGATTACTTTTTGTTGCCAAAATAAATATATTTTCTTTCTTTCTTTAAAAGAAGAGAGTGAATGTTATGGTTCATGTTACGTCGATTATCTTAGTAATAAGTAATAATAACATAATATAACTCTCTGACAATAACCTCTCTAAATAAAAAGCTCTCTAGAGGATAAATGTATTGAAGATTAGTACCGAAATAGTTGATTTGCACCTCTGCATTAGGTAGTACATGCAATGTAGCCTGTGTTACAATATTCACATCGCCGCCGGTCCTCGCTCCAGCTAAATCTTTAACCGGACCATCGGTGGTTACGGATAAATATATTGAAGAGTTTCTAATTGCAACGTATCTTGTTCCGGGGTCACTGTCTCATTCATTATTTATGTAGGTATAGGGCTGGTAAAACTTCATTACATACCACAATTTATTGGAACAGTTTGATTAATTTTATTAACTTTTTGTCACCGATTTTAATAAAAGGAGGTTTTTTGACGGGTGTGTATGTTTCATTGAAATTGGTCAAAACTTAATTGTTATGACGATCGTTTATGGCTAATATCTACTTAAAAAAAAGTATTGTATGTTTTTTCTTCTTGGTTTAGAGGTTACAGAAAACGCTGTTTTAGTTCTAGTAGTATATACATTTTTAGAAATTTAGTGTATCCCGAGGGAAAGGAATACATTTGTTTAAGTCAGTAAGTTCTTCAACGCTCATTTACATTTTTTTTTCTCTCTCTCATTTTAAAAAACCCCCGATATAATAACCTTAGTTCCCTTGAAAAAGTTAAAAACACGTTATGCGCTTTCATTTGAGACCCCACTCGATGATATTTTTGCTGACATTCGGTTACTCTTCCCCACTTTCACCCCCATAACTTTTGAACGGCTCGCACGTATCTCACCTTTCATATAAAAAAAACTTTAATCGCTTCATCCGTTCGGGAGCTACGGTGCTACGTACGGGAGACAGACAGACAGACACGTGAAACTTATAACACCCCTCTTTTTGGTCGGGGGTTAAAAATAAAATAATATTACTACATTCTCAACGATCTTAATAATTAAATGTTGATGGCTCTTATATTCAACTATCAATAAATCCGTTTGAGTAATCAATTATTCTACCACCCAAGAGAGACCGGTAATTCCGATAGTTCTATTTATCTAGCAAGGTTTAGCAATTCGGTACAAACATCCCCTTGAATTCAATTAGAACTGCTCAATAACTTTACTTATACGTTTTTTCTATGACATTATTATGCGTCTGGTTAATATTTCTGCAACGGGAGCGGTATATCATGTCAAGGCATATTTGAAGCCCTCTGTAGCTCTGCAATGGGGGTAGGGCTTCGATTAATTTGTTAGGACGAATACCTACTTAAAGTAATAGTAAAAATAATTCTTTATTTCATAAACAAGCTTTAACAATTTTAATAATTGACCACAGTGACCTTTTAAGCAAACAATGCTTGTGGCAGCTTCTCTGGGCTCTTTCATAGCAGTTATGTTAATCTAGGAACATTGATTATTGTTTTTCTCAGATGATAAACTTCAGTATTCTTTTAGCTCAACATAGTTACTAAAAAGCCTGTGTAATGAATTAGTAAGCATCTTTTAAATATACATGTGTTTGTTAGATTTGTAATACTCATAGTTGATTTGCTACAAACATGCAAGAGATGAGCTTGTCTTTAACCCTGGAAACATGGCAGACCCATTAATATTATAAGAACGCTGGCTGAAACATAGGACATCAGAGAGTCCAATGGAAGTGATTATATTTCAAAGACAGTCAAAAATGTACATGTCAAAAGAAATTATGGGACGCGTGTCATTTAATTTCTTTGTAAGATCTATTGACCGTGAGCGTCACTTACCAATTGATAACCCAGATTTTTATGATACATATAAAAAAATAACAAACAAAACATTACTTAATATAAAATTGTGGAGTACTAACAGTTTTTCTACTCAAAGAGTACCTACCTATCCCTAGTATAGGTATAACAAAGACAGTCATAAACTGATAATTTAGAACAAATTCTAAGAACGAATTAAGTCTACTCTTTGAAAAGCACATCAGAATTACATCATATACATAGGAACACCCTTACACGGCTATACAAGCTATCCTAGCAACAACCCTCTTTATTTCATGTGGGGCTAAAAATAGTGCAGATGCATTCTATACAAATCAATTCATTAAAGTTTCAGTAAGACCTATAAAGTACTATGGATGCAATTAGAAAATATTCATTGTTTATTCCCTTAGGAACAGGAGGAATAGCTAAGCTGTAAATTATTTATTTCATAGTTTGCCTACGGCCCTATTTAGTTGTGGAGGGAACGAGTGTCGTGTCCCTCCAACACAATGGGAGGATCTTCCGACCAGGCGAGGTGATCATGCCCGGCGGGCCACTGCCCAACGGTTGATATTGGGATGATGTAATATGCTTATCTTAACTCTTACCTCTATTGCGCGATTCAGGATTAGTAGCGTTGTGTACTCCGTGTACTAACGTCACTCCGTAGTTCGGTGTATCTTCAGTAGATGGCGCTGTAGTATGTTGCTGTTGCGCTATATGTGGAAGTCGCCACATGGTTTAGCGGTTGTAACCCTGACTGCTAAACCGGAGGTCGTGGGTTCAATTCCCACCCATCACAAATACCTAACTATTTCATAAGAGTGTGAAGAGCACGATCATTTTTACTGTAATTGGGTGTCATTTATCTATATCTATATAATATATATAACAAGTTGACCCGGCGAACTTCGTACTGCCACATTTACATATCTGTCTCAGCTTCGCGTCGCGGACAAAAAAATAACTTTTCCCGTTATCTTTTAATGTTTCTTGTACACAAACCATGTCCTAACAATAACGAACTCATAAAAAAAAGAATTAATTAATTTGGTGCAGCCTATCGAAAGTTATGCGCGTACATACATTTCGGCGATTCATGTTTATATATATAGACCAGCTTTACACGCGGCTTCGCTCACGCAGACTTTCATCTCCTGATTTACCCCCTTAGGGGTGGAATTTCAAAAATTCCTTTCTTAGTGCTCACTTACGATATACAGGGTTACTGGTAACATGTAGCAATCCCTTAAAGGGGTGATAGTAGAGATCATTAGCTATCAAATTGTCTTCGGGTAAATGAGTCAAAAATGTACCGTTTTGGAAAAAAAATAAAAAAAATATTTTTTTTAAGAAAAGTGAATCACGCTATTTCAACGTGCTCTTAAAACAAACATTTGCGTATTTAATGGTTGTTTTTGGTGTTTTTAGTTTGATAACACCCTAATACGTAAAATAACACAAAAAAGAACAGAAATGTAGTACCGTTAGTGAATAATGATTCAGGGAATCTAAAAATTTTCATACATTTAACTGTTTCTTATGACTAAAGGCAATTTTATTTAATAATATTGTATAATATTGTAAAAACTCAATTGAGGACAAGAATGCGTGCTTGCATTAGAAATAGGGTCTCACACTTTGAAAATCGACTGTAAATTTAAGTTAAGACCTCAAAATAACTACATTTAAAAAATTACGATTTTTCACTTACTCCCGATTAAGTTTATTTACTCAGCAATTTGTCAACGTATTTAATTTTTTTATACCTTGTTGGATAGCTAATAAAACATACTTGTTTTAAAACTATTATGCCGACAAAATTGTAAGGTGTTTTTTTTTTAATAAAATTGCATTTAGTCATAAGAAACAGTAAAATGTATGAATTTTTTTAGACTCCCTGAATCATTATTCACAAACGGTACTACATTAATATTCTTTTTTGTGTTATTTTATGTGTTTGTTTTAAGAGCACTTTGAAGTAGCGTGATCCACTTTTCTTAGAAAAATGAGTTTTTTTATTTTTTTTCCAAAACGGTACATTTTTGACTCATTTACCCGAGGACAATTTGGTAGCTAATGATCTCTACTATCACCCCTTAAAGGGATTGCCACATGTTACCAGTAACCCTGTATAAAGAACCTACATGCAAAATTTCAGGATTCTAGCTTCAGCGGTTTGGGCTGTGCGTTGATCTCTGTGTATCTCAGTCTGTCAGTCACCTTACTCTTTTATATATATAGATAAACGTGGCTGCGGACTGCGGTGTTTCCCGCAGTTGTTATTGTACCTCTACAACGTAATGTTACAGAGATGTTACAACACTGGGTATTACAAGTGAGTTACAGATACCGTTGGTGCTATTTTTATCATAGTATTGATCAGTAAATCATCAATAGTCTTTAACAGTCCACAGTAAAACATAGGCCTCTACTTAGCAAGGAGGTTTTGGCTTACTCTTTACCACGGGGCCAGACGGATTGGGTCATTTGAATGACAGCTGGCCAAAAACTTATAATTCGAACAAGGATTTTGAGGGAGATCGTTTTGTTATTTCGAAAGACGGTCCCCATTTCATGTCATCCACATCAATATATATAAAAATCAATGCCACTTTTCGTTGTCATTTTATAACTAAAGAACGGGCTCACATATCCAAACCAAATGTTTAGGCTTTGTTCGGACTATTTAGTAGATGGTTTATGTGAAGTTTGCACAAAATCACGATCACGAAATCATCATTAATTTCGTCAAGATGAAAACTCCAAGACATTGGCAGAAATAACTGATCCGACTAGTTGCCATATCATTATCAAAAGAAGATTTTTGACTACCGCAGTTTTTAGTTCTCGGCTCCGTTCGATTCCTACGTTTTAATTATTTTGTGTTTACAAGAGCGTTTGTAAATATTCCAACTCTTCAACTATCTTCTAAACTTTTCTTCCACTCTCCTTCAAATGTTTCCAGCGTGTAAATAGTGTGAAAATCTGTACATTATATACCTTGAACATACACCCAGAAGACGTAACTACATATTATTATAGGAACATTTATGCAACCTTTGAAATTCAAGCAAGCAAATCAAACGAAACGTTTCAAGCTAGCGAGACTAGCTGTACAAACAAAGAACTGTAATACAAGTTACATGACATGTACGTGACATACTTAATTACTTGTCACAATACAATCTATTTATCCCTCAAAATTGATTACAGTATAGAATGGACAGGTGATGACAGTTCTATTAATATTCACGCCCCCCTGGAAAACCGATTTAGGATCAAACAATTAGTAGTACAGTACATTAAACAGTCTAAGTATAATACATAGCCCGTAATATACAACAGTCTTCAGACCCTCAAATGCGTTGTCTTATTGTCGGCCTTGCGTCAGGCGTGTCTTTATGCACTCTGTGACAAATAAAACCAATCACTAGATTCAACAGAAATTGTACTTTAATGGCATAGAGATAGAGATATTTGTGTCGGGAAATTGTTACTATTGACAAGACAGGTTGTAGGGCCCGCACACGTTCTCCTCTCACGAGTCGGGGAGCGAATCACGACAGTCACGTGTAAGGGAATAACAATAGGGTGACCACACTTCGCCACGAAATGGTTTGATACTTCTTGTGTTGTATTGTTTCGGTCGTTTCACGTATTTGTCATTATTGTAATGTCACTTGTATGCTTAATATGCTAGAAAGTGTTCTACGTGAAACAGTGTCACAAAAAATACTTGTCCATATATTATGATCAGAACAAAACTCTTTGTTATACAAATATACATACACTAGCTTTTGCAGGCGGCTTCGCTCACCTAGACTTTCATCCCCTGATTTATCCCCTTAGGGGTGGAATTTAAAAAAATCCTTTCTTAGTGCTCACTTACGTTATATAAAGATCCTACATGCAAAATTTCAGGATTCTAGGTTCAGCGGTTTGGGCTGTGCGTTGATCTCGGGGTATGTTAGTCACCTTCCTCTTTTATATATATAGATACATATTTAAATTATGCTGTGAATGACGAAAATTACAAACCTAGAAATATATTTATAGATAGTAGAGCTACGCTGATTTCAGCACGAAAGGGCCGGTTCGACAGAGGCGATACTACCCTTCCACAAAAAGACCAACCTCAAATAAAAGCGTTCATGCTGTCGTGTTTCGTTGGTAAGTGCTATACCAACCTTGCGCCTCCCCAATGATGTAATAGCATCTCGTTAGGCCGCCATAGTGTGGTTCACCACACTACATTGTTGCATTGCATGCATTCTAGTATGGTGACCACTTCTCTTGGATTCTGCTCATGCTTTCCACCAGGCAGAGTAGAGTCACTTTGAAAGGTCAATATATAAAGACAATAGACTTAAGATGTAGCTAGGTGATCAAAGATCTAGGTACAAATTTAATACGTCCTTAGGTCGCATATCGAATCTAAATAGACGTACATATAACATGGGATTCAATCAATATTTGCTGCATACGTACTTGTTATATGAGGGTAGAAATTATAGACTCATTGTGCAACGTTGCAGGTAAACTTATATTTTGGACATTTCTAAAAATGTCTACTTCACATTTTTGTTTATTGTAACAAGTTGGTTTGCCTTTGACAAGATGATTACATCTAAAGTAAACTACGTCAAGAAGTTAGGATATGCATCTTGTATATTTTAGCAAAATAACTCTTTCTCTATTCCAAGCACGACTATTACGAAACAAAGAAACCACGTACATCTTTGATAACTCGGTAGAAATTCACGGTCTTGATGGACATTTGCTACATACACCTTATAGCTTGGATCTTTTGAGCTAGTAGTCAATACTTAATTACTTTCATCATGTAATTTACAGTTGGTAAAAACTGATATTAAGTAACAATCATGGACCCTTCGTGTACAGCATAGAAGAGAGAGAGAGAGAGCTGTGAATTACTTTTGTTATGTTTATATATGTATTAAAAATGTGTAATAAATATAATACGTTTGTACTTTAATACAGAATAATTTGCAAAATTTTCAATTTTAATTTAATTTTTAATCACAATTTTTTTTAGACTTAAACAGAACACTTAGAAATTTCCTAACTGACATTTTATTTATAACTAGTTGTTGCCCGCGGCTCCGCCAGCGTGTGTGTCGGTTATCGCGGCAATATTACTGTAACGATTCATACAAACCCGTTCAGTAGTTTCTGCGTGAAAGAGTAACAAACATCTATCCATCCATACTTACAAACTTTCGCGTTTATAATATTAGTAGGATAACTAGAAATCACAGAAAGATATATTTTTTCTAGGAATTTCTTGAAATAAACGGTTTTGCACATTGATCGTAGCAGTGATATTGTGAGGAGCACGGTCGGTGGGCTCTTGTGGGCTCCCCTGTGAGGGCTATCGAAGCTCTATGTAGGCCACCGGTTATCGGAGCAAATATAATAATGTTGCAGTTGCAGTGTATGGATACATACTGATTAATTGAAACTGCCATACTAGGTCCAGCAAACAAATAGATGCTTACCTTTACCCTTGAAAGGTAAAAAAATCAGTTTGGAGTGAACAGTCAAAGATATTTGCGTTGCTACCTAATATATACATACATCTATACAAACAAATAAGATTAATGTGTCTAGTTGTAATCTATACAAATAAATAAAATTGGAGTGTCTGTTTTACTATTAAAACAACCGCTTTTTACTAAATGCATGTGTGTATGTATACACGGTACATATACCAAATTTTTTTTTTTTCAATTTTTGTCTGTGTCTGTCTGTCCCTTTGTTCCGGCTAATCTCTGGAGTGGTTAGACTGACTTTGACGGGACTTTCACTGATAGGTAGCTGATGATAAAAGGAGTAACTTAGGCTACTTTTTTAGAGTAATTTTGCCCCGCGGTGTTATCCGCGGTACGACAATGACCGCGGGTAACACCGCAGGGTTAAGCTAGTTTTAAATATAACAGCTTTTCACAAAATGCATATGAAAGTATATTCGGTACTTTGAAATTTTAACTTTAATTACTATTTAAATTTCAGACTAAGATCTAGTTGAAATTCACATTAAATGTACAAAGAAGGTCTAAAAAAATGGCGATGTAAAATCAGCGAAATTGAAAAAAAATTACACCATAATTAGTTGCTATTTTTTTGCTAATTAGTTGCTAAAAAAATTTTTTTTTTGCTCCAACCGATCGCAAAAAATCGGCAGTAACGCTAACTTTACATTAAGATAGCGTGGAAATCACTGGATGTGGACTGATCGATCAAACAAATAAGGGTCAATTTGTTGCTTATTTGTTGCTGAAAGATGCTAAGAAGAAATAAATTTGAAAAAAATAAAAAATGTTTTTTTTTAATTATGCCAAAATAAAAAATGTCCACGTCAGCTTAACTCTAGGCTTTTCCGTGGAAAACCTATTGTAAAAATTTGTTACTGCTCATACTACAGCTGGTCTGAGTACAGAGAGTCAGCAACAAAATAAAAACCGGAAGTCAAGAGAAGTTGGAGATCGGTTTACAAGAAAACCAGCCACGCTAGATTAACTCTAAACTTTTCCGCGGATAACTATTGTTAAAATTTGTTGCTGCTCATACTACAGCTAGTCTGAGTACAGAGAGTCAGCAACAAAATAAAAAATGAAAGTCAAGAGAAGTTGGAGATCGGTTTACAAAAAAACCGGCCACGCTAGCTTAACTCTAGACTTTTCCGTGGAAAAACTATAGTAAAAATTTATTGCTGCTCATACTTCAGCTAGTCTGAGTACAGAGAGTCAGCAATAAAATACAAACCGCAAGTCAAGAGAAGTTGGAGATCAGTTTACAAAAAACCGGCCACGCTAGCTTAACTCTAGACTTTTCGGTGAAAAACTATAGTAAAAATTTGTTGCTGCTCATACTTCAGATACTCTGAGTACAGAGAGTCAGCAACAAAATAAAAACCGGAAGTCAAGAGAAGTTGGAGATCGGTTTACAAGAAAACCGGCCACGCTAGCTTAACTCTAGACTTTTCCGCGGAAAAACTATTGTTAAAATTATTTGCTGCTCATACTACAGCTAGTCTGAGTACAGAGAATCAGCAACAAAATAAAAACTGGAAGTCAAGAGAAGTTGGAGATCGGTTTACAAAAAAAAACCGGCCAAGCTAGCTTAGCTAACGATTTTTCTGTGGAAAAACTATAGTGAAAATTCTCTGTTTCTGTATTTTTTCGGTAGTTTTTTTTACTACTACTACTAATAATTATGTATTAATTAACCAATTAATTTTTGTAAAGCCTATTTAATGGTAGTATTATACATATATTATAACTGATGGTTTTAATGGTTTTGGTCACTTTATATGCATGCTGATCTCCAACTTCTCTTGACTTCTGGTTTTTATTTTGTTGCTGACTCTCTCTGCTAAAACAAGCTGTAGTATAAGCAGCAACAAATTATCACTATAGGTTTTCCGCGGAAAAATCGTTAATTAAGCTAGTTTGGGCGGTTTTATGAGCAGCAACAAACTTTTACAATAGTTTTTCCACGGAAAAGTCTAGAGTTAAGCTGTCGTGGACATTATTTATTTTATCATAGTTAAAAAAAAATTTTTTTTTTTCTTCTTACCATCTCAGCAACAAATTAGCAACAAATTGACCCCTATTCGCTTGATCGATCAGTCTACATCCAGTGATTTCCACGCTATCTTAATGTAAAGTTAGCGTTATTGCCGATTTTTTGCGATCGTTTGGAGCAAAAAAAAATTTTTTTAGCAACTAATTAGCAACAAAAAAGCAACAAATTTCGGTGTTGTTTTTTTTCAATTTCGCTGAATTTACATCGCCATTTTTTTAGACCTGTACAAAGAGAAACATTAAAAAATTTAAAAACGGAGCCCTAAAACATTCAATTTTAGTATCACTAGAGATACGATTTTCAATCAAGTTACCGTCTATAGACGAGCCGGTAACCGTTCGTGATTGACAGGACAGTCCATAGACGTCGCACCCCTTTACCGCTATTGTCTTGATCGACCAACACGAGAATTCGATTAGCTGCAGGATAATTGGGCCACCCCACACACCAATACGAACTTGCGACCCCATCTGGGGCCACAAGTAACGCATTGTAAGGTCTGAAACGCCTTTGTGTTTACCCAACCAACGTTGTCTTTTGCCTTAAGTCTAAGTGCTCTCGGTAACAGCATCGATGCACTTGGAATCCACTTACCAGAATATAGTTTCGTATTATACGGCTTAGCTAAAATCTGCATGTACATATGAGACGTAGATAGTGTCGCTTCTAAGTCCGTACGTACTGATACTATTCAGACTGAATGGTCAACTATGAAAAAAAACGAGGCCTAAAAAGTGTAAAACAAGTTTGAAAAGCCGTAGTCACACGTTGTTAAAGTGTTATGGTGCGTTTCTATATAACGTGTGACTACGGCTTTTCAAACTTGTTTTACACTTTTTCGGCGTCGTTTTATATAGCCTATAACCAGCGGATGATCAAGACGCTTCTAATGATACCTCATTTGTCCAGTTCTAATGAGTAGTTAAGGAGCTATGAGGGAACAAATGAACATACATACATACATACATAGCCTGTAAAAATCATAACTCTCCTTTGGCTTTGCCGTAGTCGGGTAAAAATGAATCACCGAAATGTATGTACGCGTATAACTTCCGATCGTCTGCACCAAATTAAATAATTCTTTTTTATGTGTTCGTTATTGTTAGGATGTCTGTGTACAAGAAAAAATAAAAGATAACGGGAAAAGTCAATTTCTTTTTGTCCGCGAATGTACACTGTCTGTGGGAAGCTGAGACAGATATTAGTATGTAAATATGACGGTACGAAGTTCGCCGGGTCAGCTAGTATTAATATAAAACAAATCATTCTACTCTTTTTAAGTAAAAGTGTAGTTACTCAAGGAAGAAAATGACATAATAATAAAAAATGATATAGTAAATAACTGCAAATTACTCCAGGGTGGTGAAGATTGTCTTTAATATAAGATGGAGAAGATGGCCTTTTTGTAAATACTTACACGTTATACATAGAAACAAATATTTACAGATCATACATATATTAGGTCTGACCCGGGCATCGAACCCGAGACCTCAAGCACAGCAGTCGCATATGCTATCACTGCGCCACCGAGGCAGTTATGACTATCAGACTGTTGATGAACACATGGTCTAAGAAAAAAAGGTCTCGCATTCCGAGAGCAGCTCGATGTGACGTCACTATCCAGTTACCAATTTCTAGCAAAACTAGTTGTTGCACGCGGCCCCGCCCGCGTATATGTCGGTTATGGCGGCAAATAGTAGCCTATGTGTTATTCTGATGTATAAGCTATATGTATGTTAATGTCTGTATCTAATTTGTTTATGTATGTATCTGTGTATACTTTTAGCTACCACGTCTGGTGTTCCTATTACTATTGGGATTGTTTCTGTTCGTGTGCTGAGCTTTTCTATTTCTTTCGGTCCTATGTTATAGTCTCATAGTATGGTTAGGTACGTCTATCAAGTAAGTTTTATTTTCTGCTTTATTTATGTCTATTATGTCTGGTCTATTGTGTTATAATGGCGTCTGTTTGTACCGGTATCTCCCACATTATCTTTGCAAATTCGTTCTCTTAAACTTGTGGTTGTGTGAGATGTTCTAGCCACCACAGATTAGCGACTGAGATTTTGTGTTTTTTGCAAAGGCTCCAAAATATATATTATACAATGTTGTTGTGTCGTTTGGTATCATAAGTGCCAGCTAGTTTTTCACATCCCGAGACAATGTGTTGTGCGGGCTCGTCTTTTACTAAACATGGCCGACACTTATCATCTACTGCTCGTTTTAATATGTCGCTTTCATGTTGCCTGATTACTATTGCCTGATACTGTATTGCAAATATTGATGACTCTAATGATATTGATTGTTTCTTAATCCAACGGAATGATTGTACCCTGTCTTTTGTCAGGTTTTGATTTTATTTCATTTATTCTGGTTAATACCACTGCTTGTTTGAGTTCTTTGTCTGTGTATTTTGTGTTCCGTCGTAGCCCTATTTCTGTTAAATTCTATTCAGTTTCCTTAAATATGGAGTATTTCTCTTTATGTCTATCATGTTCTACTATTGCTTGTAGTATGTAGTCTTTTGTGTTTCTAAATATGCTTTGTATTTAATTATTTGTGTTTTGTATAGTGTCTCTCAGTTACTTAAGCCTCTTCCTCTATTGGTATGTATAATCTTTCTATATCTGCTTTTAGCTGTTGTGCTTTATTCATAGGTAAAATTTTCCTAGTTTTAATATCGATCCGCTTTAAATCTATAGTTTTGTAGTTAATAATACCAAATGTGTACAATAATACTGGAACTGCATAAATATTCATTGCTTTAAGTAAATTTCGTGAGTTAAGGCTTGAGGTTGCAATTATTATAAATTAACTATTTAGTAATATTAATTTTATAATTTCGGTTTAACGGGACGGACGGGAATGTCTAAACTAGACCAAATGCTGCACGCAAGATTGGTATTCACAATTAATCTTCATGAGTAATCAAAGGGACGTACACCGCATTATCAAAACGGCAAATATCAGAGCACATGCATTTCGTGAAGATGGAAGTTTGTGGTTGCGCTTTGTTCTGTGAAGTTGCAAGGCAACAACACAACGCAATCCTGTTTGTGTTCAACATTCACAACGAAAGTACATCTGATTCCGTTTTCATTACATACAACTGTAGTATTGTTTTATCAAAGACAACTATTGTGGAGCATTGTCTGTCCTACGTTGGAACATCCAAAATTAGATTTTATTTCGTACTAGTGGTTGCCCGCGGCTCCGCCCGCGTATATGTCGGCTATCGCGGCAAATAGTAGCGTGTGTTATTCTGATGTATAAGCTATATTACTGTAAAGTTTTATCCAAATCCGTTCAGTAGTTTGGCGTGAAAGAGTAACAAACATCCATCCATCCATCCATAGTTACAAACTTTCGCGTTTATAATATTAGTATAGATTTGCGTTTTTCATGTAGTTGGAAAACTACGGCTTTTGTGAGTCAAAACTGTTTTCATACTCATCGAAAGGTTTTAAACATTTTTATTGGGCGTTGTTTTTATTATATGAGGTACTAGCTTTTGACCGCGGCTCCGCCCGCTTGTATCTCCGATATCTTGATATTCATTTTTCGGGTCACTCACAAATAATGTGGTTTTCTATTGGTAGAACAATTTTTTAAATTTGTTCAGTAGATCCAGTGACTATATTATCGCCTACAACCTCACAAACTTTACCTCTTTGTAAAATTTTTTATAAAGAGGTAAAGTTAATTAGGATAAAGGAATATTATTTATTAAGTACTACTGAAAGTTTTTAAAAATCTTTCTTTTTTAAAACCACAATACTTTTAGGAGTACAGAGAAATTCAATTCAACTACCTTGGTCTCGGGTTTGATTCCCGAGTCGAACCAAATGTGTGTATGATCTACAAATATTTGTTTCGGAGTTTGGGCGTTTTCTATGCATAATATGTATGTATTTACAAAAACAAAGAATATATGTAATTATATCAGTTATCTACAGTGCCGTCTTTACCATAAGGGCACACGGGGCCAGTGCCCAGGGCCCCCATTCTCAAGGGGGCCCCGAGGAACCGAGAATTTTATCTCAGACAAATGTTCTCGTCATAAATTTTCGTACACTTTTTCACAAAAAAATATAGTAGGTACCTACATTAAAATATGAAATAATCGAAAACTAGGCTTTCATTTTTTATATTTTTTCGGTTAAAAAATAAAAGCGTACAATACGATCGTTAAATCTTAAATTCAATATTTTATCCGTCTTAGGATTCGGTTAATTGTAGTTGAAAAATCTTTAAATTATTAAATATTCATCATTGAGAATAATCTCAATGATGAACATTTAATGATTTAAAGATTTTGCAATAATGATTTGAAGAAAGCACATAAGTGCTTGATGTATATACAAATATGCTCTATCGCTAATTTTATTTTATTATAATTATAAATTGTGTAAGAAAATAAGTAATTTAAGTGTTAGTGGGCAAGGCACATTGCTCGCAAAAACGAAAACCGATGGGGCCACAAAGTTCCCCCTTGGTAGGTCCCTTGCAAGGTGGTCCGACGACCTGGCGAAGGTCGCAGGAAGTCGTGAGATGTGGGCCGCATTTAAAAAATTGCGGGTGGAGTAATGAACAGTGCCTGACTGTCCTTACTGTTGCGCTTAGGGAGCAACCTTTGTCAGTCCTAGAAGCACTACCTGGTTCAAGTAGCGTATATAAATAATTGTTAGAAGCGCTAGAGTCGAGATATGGGAAACGCCATCTGAAACACGATTTCCGCTCCCAGCTACGCGATAGAGCCCAAGGCTCAGGAGAAGGCCAGCAGCAATGTGCGTTGGAAATTGAGAACCTCGTACGGAAAGCAAACCTTTCGACTGACGGGAAGATGATAAAAGCAAACATCGTGCAGGTTCTCATAAATGGCATCAATGACTTGTAGGTTAGAGCTGCAGTGAAGCTTGGCCAACATGTGAAGCACTGGGATATGCACTGGAGGTCGAAGCGGTTCGACAGGATATCCGGTCGACCCACAAGCTAAGTCTCAGAGGAAATCAAAGACAGTCAAGTCTTCTTTTAAGAGGGGAGCTGGGATCATGTGCTACAGAATGGTGAGAGAGGTCATCCACAGCTAAGTTGCCCGCTAATGAGTTCGCAGATGTCCAGGTTGAAAAAAATAAAGGACTGCCTGTAGGAGCTGATGAGAAAACGTTGCGAAAAGAAGATGCACACAAGACGCGAGTTCCAAGGCAGCGATCTGGGAAAACATCACAGCAAGATAAAAGGTGACATCATAAGACAATGCAAAGAATATGTCTCGCTGAGAAAATGTACTCCGACTCCAAACTTGAAATCAACAGGCTTGACTTTTGGGACCATGTGAAGATGAAACAATGAAGATAGCACAGGGGGATGACGTTGACCTAAAGAAACTTATCACATGGTAAGCACAGGGTGATATAAACCTGCTTGGAGTATTATCTCATCATTACTTAAGTTTATTGGGCGCAATGGGATAGTCTAGTTCTACAAAACGGAATACTGTACCTACCGAAAATAGGAGAAGTCCAACGGCTGAGAGTTCAACCTGCAGATAATTGTGCCCAGAGCTAAGGTGCCGAACGTTCTACGTGAAGTTTACAATAAAGCATCAGAACGCCACCCTAGTGTCAAGAAGTGTAGGCAAGATGTACAAGATTGGTGCCGTAGTGGTGCCGTAATTGTACTACTTGTACTGTTGTAAAAAGATGTGCATGTACAGATGCGGAACCATGAAAACCAGCAACTTTAAAACGGAATGGAAACTAATCGCAGTTGACATCGCGAACAGGAACGATAAAACCCGATAAGACTGGCCCCTATACTACAGACCAAATGGGAGGATCCGTACAAAATAGTGCATATATTGACCGCCAGGCTAAATATCGTGGTAGCAATAGCGTTGCTCGGGTCGAGCAAAATGGCAGTGTTACGAAAAATAAGCATTTCAGAAAAAGACTTGTCAATCGGTTTAGCCAAAGTTCTAGTCGGTTTCTTGAGGCACAGAACAATAAACCTTAAGTGAATATACATAGCGTCGAATATAGACTGAGTGTCACGCGGTTGGCTTGTTTACATACGGCAGCGTTTTTTCGGAACCGGGCGTTTCGAGAGGCTGTTGAACTTCCCCGAATAATCTAGTGATAGGCATAGGCATCTAGTATAAAAAGGCATTTTAGTTTGAGCTACAGTGCGTCAAATATCTGAGTGATGTAAGTGATTAACAGAGCGACCTCGGCGGTCATTAAGGACTATTTTTCTGAGGTATTCTGTGGTTTTAAGAGTATTAGTAGTAAAGGCTCTTTTACACGTCTGAAGGTTAATTCTCAAATTCGCCGAGCCCGAACACGTAATAATAAATAGAAGGGTTTGCTTGACTAAGAAACTGAAAGAAACCATAATTGTAACCAAAAACTAACAGCATACATGATTCCATGATAATAGTAGAAAAATGTTAGTATAATAATACGCTTTCTTTACTTTCTAAAAGGGCCCCAAATTCTTGTGTGCCCAGGGGCCCCAGCTTAGGTTAAGACGGCCCTGGTTATCTAGTACCCATAACACAAGCTCTGCTTAGCTTGGGACTAGATGGCGTTTTGTATTAGATGTCAGAAATATTTATTACTAGTTGTTGCACGCGGCTCTGCCCGCGTGTATGTCGGCTATCGCGTCAAATAGTAGCCTATGTGTTATTCTGATGTATAAGCTTTATTACTGTATAAAATTTCATCCAAATCCGTTCAGTAGTTTTTGCGTGAAAGAGTAACAAACATCTATCTATCCATCCATACTTACAAACTTTCGCGTTTATAATATTAGTAGGATTCACTTTTGCAAAACTATTTTTACTGTGACAAAATGTGTAACGAGCACACTTGTCTTTTGATGATACCTTCTCGATGTACTACCACTGCCTATCGACAAGAACATTCAAAACTCACAAGTGTGATAATTGTCTTCAATTGCTACTTATCACCAAAATTATATTTACATTTACAACAGAGAAGGCCTTCATCTATGAAGTATTCTTGTTATTTAGAAAAGCTAAAAGACGTTGTTTCTTAGCAGGGAACGGGGCGTGGCGAAGTGGCGCGTTGTGGTCACACGCGACGCGGCACGGCACATCACGGCTCGGCGTGACACAGCACGGCACTGCTCGACGCGGCACGGAGCGGCAGGGCGTGACCACACTCCTTCGTGAAACTTCGTATGCCACTGCGTCACCACCTACGTTCTCTCTAGAAGCATTTCTGAAGCTGCCAGTTTGTAAGTACTGTAGCTAATTAGTGTTTTGTTTTCTTAACATGATGTTCTTTTTTTTTTGTGTTTTTTTAAGTTAAATAGTAAGTATATTAAGTCTTTAGATCATAGGAAAAAAGTCCGTATTGCACTTTACATATTCGTAACCGCAGCAGTCAGGGTTACTTACTATAGTTTTTTTTTACTTAGTTACTTAATAGTAATACACCATCCTATTGGAGGAGTGAACCTTAATCTAAAATTTTTTCGCCACACATGTTGTCGAAGTTTAATTTTGATTCCTCGCGTTACGATTATACGTACTGATCAGTGAGCACATGAAGTATTTGCACTTATATGAATTCAAATTTATCTGCACAGATAGCGAAGTGGTTTAAGCGGTCGCCACGTCGTTTTCTAATACGCTAAGTGTAGTGGGGTCACAACTCACGACACTGCGCATTAGAAGTGGTTGATTCACAAACTGTTGTCCTAAGTCTGGATGCTCTTTGTGTCCGTTTCATGTATGTTTGTGAAGTCCCTCGGGTGCCTCGGATTTATTCCTAATGGACGTGTTAAAAAAAAGTTTTACTTCCTTTAAACTCTAAAATTGTCAATTTAAAATTTAGACGGAATAAACACCTGTCATTAAATGTAATTCTTATAAAATAGGCGAGCGAATACTATAAAATAAAGCTTTGATCACTCGAGCTCGAGACCTGATATTTATCTCACAACAAACATACCTGATTGAACTTGACTCGATTTGATTAAAACTTGCCGAGCAAACTTAATTTTCTTGTAGAAAAATAAAAATAATAAATGTGCCTGCCTGACCTGGCGACTGAGTCTTGTTACGAACCTGATAGACGCTAAACGACTTACATACATACAGAAACTTTAGCGTTTCTTACGCAAAAGTGGCCAGGTTTTTAATTAGATCTATGTATTTATAAATATTTGTAAGTGTGTTTTTGTCTAATATATATTGCCCGTTGATGGCAATAGGCTGGCTTCCTACTTACAGTTGGTAAATCTACTTCAGTTGCGGTGGACTGCTTTGGAAAAATCTTTTATAGCAAAATATGGCATAGGTACTTTCCTTATTACCCTACTTAAGTTTGAAGTAAAGGGGCGCAGAATTATGAAGCGAAGAATGCAGTTTATTGCAAGTAATAATAATAAAGTCGGCTTCGAATTCGAAAAAGTCGATGATACTTTTTAAAAGTTAATCATTTTAAGCATCAGCCCCCCTAGCCAAGTTGCATGCGTTCTTCTTTCTGCAATCGTTGACGCCTAAATTCTCGCGTGACATTGGCTAATCTTAGACAAATTAATCTTAGACAAAGTATTAGCCAATGACACAAGAGAATTTAAGCGTTAACGATTGCAGAAAGAAGAACGCTTGCAACTTGGCTAGGGGGGCAGGTATAGACCATTCGCTTAGATACGGTCACCTTGATCGCACCGTCGCGTTGTCGCAACGCGACGCCACAATATCAAAGAGCACATCTGAGGCGTACGTACGTAGCAAGTATGATTTCTAAGTTAACGCCGTGAATTATAATCCTTTTCGTATTTCACAACAATAGCCACAATTGCGTGCGTATGCACCGACAGTATCTAAACGAATGGACTATACTTTCATTTAGGAGGGAATGTTGTTCGCGTGTTTTGTACCAATGTAGAAAACTTGTGAAAACAATTGAACTATACACGATATAGAAACTAGCAGCGGAGCAATAATGTCAACTTAATGGTCGCCCAGTGGTCGAAATTTGACCTTAATTTTTTTTTGTTTTTTTTACCTTTTGCATTCCTCCACAATATAAACTTTAACGGTGCCGCATTTCATACTCTTCCGTTCGGATAATTTTCGTGAAAAGGGGTACAAAGGGCATCTATTAATATATTAGATAATGCTAAAACATAAACGAAAACAGACTGAGATTTAGTGCTTGAGATTAGTTTAAATTGAATAAAACTTCAAACGAGTTCTATAAGAATAACGACTATTGATCTGAATTGAACTAAACTAATTTCAGATATCAGAGTTCAATTGACACTTGAGATGCCGTTGTCAAGACAGACATAGATAGCTTTAAAACATGTGATTATAAGATTCGATCACAGTGCACTAAATGCTGCTGGTACTAACTCATTCGAGGGCTCATTACGACTGTGAAGTCATGTGTGGTTGATGGGCGCGATAGCTAAGCATATAAGCTATTTAAACACTTGGAGGAGACGACTAGGAAAAATTATAGTGTCATATTAAGAGGCAGCAGGCAATTTCTTTTAATTGTACCTGAAGCTTTGGCAGTACACGGGATAGGTTAAAATCTGTTGTTACCTTTACATATGACTAAATATCAGTTACATACGCGAGGTTGTCGTGAGTCTATTCACCCCAATATTTGAACACGTCTTTATCAATCGATTTTTTTGAATAATATCGATTGGGTTTTAAAATTCTATTCCGTCATGGCCACTATAAATGTATAAATGCAATACTACATGTATATACTATAATTTCTGTTACCTAATGCCTCGTTGGTTTAGCGGTTGAAGTATGCGACTGCCGATCAAGAGGTCTCGGGTTCGAATCCCTGGTCGGGCCAAGAAGTGTTATTGAGTTTTTCTGATTATAGAAATACTTAATAACAGCTCGTAGTTTGGAAGTTGGGGTCAGAACCCCCGTGCCTCGGAGAGCACGTAAAGCTGTCGGTCCTGCGCCTGATGTCTCCCTTATCGTGTCGGTTAACTGTCTCATCGGATTATGAGAGAGGGGTCAGAGAGGGAATAGAGAGTGCACCTGTGTTTGCGCACACACTTGTGCACTATAACATCTCCTGCGTAGTTGCCTGGTCTCCGTTGAGACTGGCCGCCGTGGCCGTAATCGGCTAGGAGAACAATAAAATAATTTCTGATGGAGTTGCGTTGTTTTCATGAAATATGTTGCTTTAAAGTTGTTTCTCCTCACCATGTTGCCAAAATTAACTATTTATATAAAAAAATATTTCCCAAACATTATACCTACAAGTGTTCACTTCCTTTTAAACCGACTTCCAAAAGGAGGAGGTTCTCAATTTCATCGGTTTTTTTTATACTTTATTAAGATAATTATGATTACTGACACATTTGTTACTAATAAACTTGTTTTTATAACTTTTACATACATTGTAAGTAAAAATCGTATGATATACAGTCGGTTTCTGAACACGTTATTAAAACACTATAATGTTTTGAATTTTTCTCCAAGTTAAATAAATGATCGATAAAACAAATTAAACAAAAAATAATTAATCCATTTCCATTTGAGTAACTTTTTTAAGAATCCATACATTTCATTTCTCATAAAAGGTAATGAAAGAACAAAGAACACTTAATTCAGGAATTCTTTTTATTCAAACCGAAGCGAAGGTAGCATGAATTCGGAAGCCTTTCCGCTTGTGGTCGTTGGCGTTGTCGCTATAGGAACGGTCGCTAACTCGCGATTTTACTGACTCTGGTAGGACTTGGAGATCAATGTGATTCTCTAGCCATGAACAAGCAGCATATTGTTCGGATTTAAAAAATGAAGAATGCGACCTTGCTATTACCGCTGTAGGTATATGCAGAGTAGGTACTTACATATGCAACGCGCAATGTTTACAATACTTTTGCTATGATGTATTTATCCTTTACCTAATTGTGAGAGGATGGGTATACTTATTAAGGTGTCTAATATATTTTATTTTAAGGCGTGCAAGAAGTATTAACATTTTAGTCAGGTATATAACAAAACAATGAAACCAATATTTTATGGAAATAGGTAGGTATGTATAATATCAATGAAATGTCTCTAGCATTGTAATTACAATGCTAGAGACCGTAGCACTCATATCTCTTGAATTGCTAGTGTCTACGGTAATTGACATTTACTTCAGGTGATCTGTTTGCACTCTTTTTTATCTGTGCAGTAATCTCACGGCTACCACGCGCTGCTGGTTATGTCGTACTCGAACCTACTTAAAACCGCACGCCCCGCAAGAAAAGGACTGGATGCGTGTATTAGAAATTGTACATCTCATAATTAATATACCTTAGATTTCTTGCTTTTTAACTTTACATGCTACCGTGTACAGCTTTTTATATGTTAAATTGTATTTCCATTAATATATTTGATGTTGATTACATTTCGTATCATGTGTGACCACTGATATTCAATAACGTGTATTATATTTAAATGGACAAATAGGTTCAATCTCATCTGTAATATTAATTGTGGTTAATGACTTCAATGAACACCGTCGATGTTCCCTACATGTTATGTAGGTACGTGAATTCGTGATCGCACTGTCAGTACGATTCTAATATTAAACTTACACAGATCAACTGACATTTGATTAGTTCATTTAATATTAGTTAGTAATATTTAATATGAATTTTTAAAAAAGACGTGTGGCATAAGTTGATAATAAAGCTATTGCATAGCATTTTTTATCAACTTATGCAATTATAATTATTTATTTTTTATGTATACAGTAGTGTATGGCTACCATGAATAATTTTATACATTATATGACATAACAAATCTTCGTGTCCAAGGCAACGAATCTTCCTTGACGTATTTCAATACGCCTGATAACGCGTGATAACAGACAGATTCGTTAATTCTTCGTTCGGAGCAGCTGGTCTCGATTATTAACGAAAATTAAATCGAAAATTAAGGTGATCACGATGATTTTAATTAGGTATGACTTCTGAAGGTGATCAGTTCATTTCTTACATAATGACGATGAAGAGATCTTAAACAACTCCGACTGATTTCTAATTTGGTGCACTGTTACTTTAGTGGTATTTTCACCTTGTCCTGAGACTGAAGCTAAACCTTGGGTTGATATTGGTGTCGACGGTGTGAAAGATGTTTGATTTATATTATTAGAGGTTTTAGAGCAGTTCAGTAGAAAAGTGGTGAAGTGTGCATACACATCAAATTATACTCGTATCAAATATAATACCAAAAGAAAGTGTAACATTTCCATATGCAGGAAAACAGCTCTGATAGGATTTGTTTCAGCTCAATCATTTACCAACCCATCTGGCCAGCGAGGTCTATACCACACCGGTCACACCGTGGTCTGGCTCAAAACCTTGTTGCTAAGAGACCTATGTCCAGCAGTAGACTGTTAAGGACTGTTGATGTGATATCCTCATTTAAAGACACTAAAGTTTCATCAACAACCCATAATGTCTCACTGCTGGGCTCGGGTCTCCTCTCACGAGAGGGTTAAGGACATACGCCCCCACGCTGGAACAGTGCGGGTTGGGGACTGGCAAGACTACGTTGTGGCTACGCAATCTTGCCGTTGTTTGTTTTTAAGCCGCCTAAAGGCCTCCAACTAAGCTTCACGACTGTTATCCTAGGGTTACAACCGAGACCGACTGCTTAACGTGACCTCCGTGAATCACGGAGATGCTCATGGTGTCATGCCACATAATCACCGAGTGCAACTTGGCTATGAGCGTCTCACTAGGCTATGAGCGCCTCCTACAGTTTACTGCAGTTTTATACGATAAGCCCATATAATGAACCACGCATTCAGGTTTTATTTGACACCGGTAGCAGATATAACAAAATATCAATAATTAAACAGGCTTGTGGCCTATAAAATATTATTTTTGAGCCACCATACAATGTATTATTCATGTTTCTTGTGTGAATAACTTTACAACAAGTAATTATACTTAAAATAACTTCGTAGGGAATCAAGTCTCAGTCGATAAAGATTGGCCGATTGCTAACATTGTCAGTTATGTAAAAATGATTTAAAAAAACTTGTTGTAAACGCGTGTAACCAGATCGATGGAGTGGTTTTGAATAACAAGATAGTTGTAAAGATTAATAATGCAGAAATCCTTATGATATTGTTGATGAGATAGCGTTTGTATGTTTGTTTAAAACTTGATGTTTAACTTGGGAGTAATTTTTTTTAAAGATAGCTTGTTTACAGGTATACCTATAGCGATTCAATGTGCAATAAGTTAGGGGTGCCTTGGAAGTTTCTCGTCATATTCAACAACTGATTGGACTTTTTGTTGAACAGCAACTGTCTTGTTTGAATGCTTGTTAACAAGTAACTTTACAGCCTTATCTGTCCTTGGGTTGTTCTTTCAATTCAATAAAACGACTGGTCGTCACAATTATTAAAAATAGTCTATTTAATTCCAATGTCAACAGCTTTTAATAGTCCACTGCTGGACACAGGCATCTACTTAAAAAGGAGTTTATTTCCCTTCTCTTTGCAGTGATGTTTTCTGCGTAGTCTGCTCTCCTAGTCACCTTTTACGACGCCCTTAAGATTAATAAGGGTGGTGACCCATAGTACTCTTATTTCGTCACCCACAGACCAAACCTTATCCGCTCCCTCCCAACCCTCAAAGGCCGGCAACGCACTTGTGAAGCTTCTGGTGCTGCAGGTGTCTATGGGTGGCGGTAATAGCCGTAAAAAAAACACGGTATAAAAAGTCTCAAATAAAAAAGATCATCCCAGATCGGTTGAAAAAAAAAATGCGTGGAGTAGCTCCGCGCGGCAGAAGGGAAATTTCGTAATGTGCAACAGTGCTTACATACTCCCTCCATGGTAGCGTTAAACGTTAAACGCAACCGTTAAACGTTTACCGCAACCATGTTGGAAGTCGCATTATAAGTTTTACTTCAATAAAGTAGTGATTGAGGAAACAAATAGAGAACAAGTACAAACAATTGAAGACCTCTTTTTTCTCTTGAAGTCAGTTGCTAGGTTCTGTAGCCTTTTAACTTACAAATGTACTGAAATAATTTCAAATAGTATTTGGCCACATCCATCGGTTTCTGTATCATTGTGCTAGAGCAATGCGTGGCGATTATTAATTCTCGTTGTGGCCGTCGTCCTCTTCGCATATGAATCAGAGATTTCAGATCAACCGTCAATCGTGGGCCCTCATTATTAATGCCATTAATTGCGCAGTTTGTACAATGTATCATTACCATATTGTGTTAAGCATTATTATGTGCATGCCTGGTTCGGTAGATTTAGTCCAGTTGATTGTTTATTATTGGTTTAACGGGTGATATGATTTTGAAATTGTTTCTCTTTGTAGAATTTACAGTTGGATTGATATTTTGTAAAATTAATTTTCGGTAAAGCGTATAATTATTTCAAAAAACCAGTTATTCTACCGACAGTTTGGATGTATATTTTTTGTGATTGTTATTATAACATTTGGGGAGAAAATACTTTATACGTATGATATAAAAGAATAAGGTTTACGTCAATTCCTCTTTAAGTTCATTAAACTTTTTAATTACTTTCTGAAATGTTAGGTTCCTGTACTTTAAAAACCTATCTATATGATAGCCATCGAGTAAATGCGTCTTTAATTTCGTAGCACATGACATCATGTATTATCATCGAAGTAACGTAACATAAACTGGCATCTTCACTGAAGAAAGTCGTACAACATCACTTTAGTACTAAGTCCTTCTTAATAATCTCAGTATTCAATACAAATAGTGAGAAATTATATCATAAAAGATTCAATTAATGATACAGAAAAACTATTGCATTTTGAAGAATACTTTCTGAACGGACCTATTGCAATTTAAAAGTATTCAAAGTAAAACGAAGGTATGAGCTACCTCTCGTGAACAAATAAATATTGTAGTTGAAGAGCTATGAATCTAGTTTCTGTCTCTGCCTAAGTATTTGGTACAGCAAATTTGATAAACTTTCAATTTAAAATTCTAATATATGAACATAAAAATGTTTTGTTGGTTTGTGTCCGCCTGAAAAACTCAAAAAGTTCTGCACCGATTAAGCTCCAATGCGGCTCATCCTGCAGTTGCTTCTAAGATTGTTTTATTTATTTTTAATACGCCTACGTTCACAGAAACCTAGTTTTTTTTTTGTTATGGAATGGACCGGCAAACGAGCAGACGTATCGCCTGATGGTAAGCGATTACCGCCGCCCATGGACACCCGCAACACCAGAGGCGTCACAAGTGCGTTACCGGCCTTTGGGGAATGGGAGGGGGGAGATAGGGGGAGGGGTTGGGGTATGGGCCTCCGGTATCCTCACTCACTCGGTGAAACACAGCGCAAGCACTATTTCACACCGGTTTTCTGTGAGGCCGTGGTATCACTCCGGTCGAGTCGGCCCATTCATGCCGAAGCGTGGCTCTCCCACGATCAGAGTTTAAACCTCCTTATGGACGTATACTAATAGATTTAATTTGATAAACGTCAAATAGAAGATGCATGCATATCTGCGTTAGTTCGTGATGTTCGTATCGCAAACTTATATTTTCGTAATTTATATTGTTATCTTTAATATAGGATTTTTTAAATGTTTTAACTGTAGTGTAGTTTTTTTATTAAATTTTATGCACAAGTATTTTATAAAACTGATACCTGATTTAATATTTATTTGACGGCGCGGATGGCGTAGTGAAACAAGCGGTCGCCAAGCCGTTTTCGCCTGCTTTGAGTGTTGTGGGTTCAAGCGCCACATAGGACATCACTTTGTGTGATCCACAAATTGTTGTTCTGAGTCTGGATATTCTTTGTGTTTGTTTCATGTATGTTTGTAGTCCCCCCACGACATAGGTTTTATTTCTAGTGCGGGAGTGCTCTTTTCCTAAAACGATTAGTTGTTCATATTTTTTCTTTTCCCTCTCTTATCATTAAAACTATTTTTTTGAGTAAATGCAATAAATAAATTGAATAATTATTTCACTAGTAAGTTATTCAGACTTAGAAATACTTTTTGTTTTATTTACAATAAAAAGTTAAAAAATAAAAAAGTTTCATGAACAAGGTTTTATAAATAAAGTAAAAAACGTTCTGAAGTATAATGAAATTGCACTTTCAAGTGTCTAGCTCTTAGTCTAACTATTTTCAGCAGTACAAATGCAGTCCGCAAATAAATTGTATTTAAAAAACAATAAAACATTGCACCGCTGTACGAAATTGAATCTTATGGTCATGGTTAACTGTCTGTGCAAATAAAACCGAAGATTGAGCATTCAACGGAGATATATAAGAATAAAGAAATGGGCTTAATATCAGCATTCAGGATAATACACGGGGTTTCTTTACTATTTTCAACCGACTTCAAAAAGGAGGAGGTTCCCAATTCGACTGTATTTTTATTTTTTATTTTTTATGTTTGTTACCTCATAACTTTGGACTGGGTGAACCGATTTTGATGATTCTTTTTTTATTTGAAAGCTGGTGCTTCCCGAATGGTCCCATTTAAATTTGGTCCAGATTGAAGTCGGTTTTTTTTTGTTAAAACTTGTTATTTTTTAGAGTTCTATTTCACAAAAAGGAAAATAAGGGAGCTGGATAAGATCTTTTCCTTGGTCATCATGTAAGTCAGTGTCTGTCTGTCAGTGTGGTGTTGGGCTTTTCAGGAACGTGTGACAATAGTGGTAATTTGCAAAATGTTTTCCAGATTTCCAAAATAATATTTTTATATGTGTGGATTTTATATGCGTCGTTTGACTGGACAAATTATTTCTAGTATTTATTTTGAGTTTTTGTCTTCAGTTTAGAGAGTTTTCAAATAACAGAATTAGCAGCAATACCAAGTTAATACTAACACCAAACAATTATGCGCGCAGACCCTGGGAGGCACAGACACAAATAGTAAGGCAAGTATGTGAAATGTGTCAAAATAAGGGGTGAAAACGAATGGCAAAGCTAGCAGTACTGTTATGGTTAAATGTGTTTATTGATTGGGGTGCGCGTGAACGTAGCATGCTTTAGGCATTCTGATATTATGCAGCACGTTTGATTTCTGTGGCTCATAACTTTGTGTAAACAGATTTATTAATTCGACTATAATTTCCAAGTTTAAACCTTCTCTCGTATTTTCATTACAATACTACGGACTTCTGAAAGACAACATCATCTAGCCTTAAACTCAGCGAGCTTGTACTATGATAGCAAGATTGACTGATAAAATACTTGCATATTTTTTCGTAAATACATGCATATTATACTAGAAAACATCAAAACTTCGTAAAAAATATTTGCAGATCAGAAAAAATTTGGTCTGACCTGGGTTTTGAACCGGAGACTTCAGCGCAGCAGTCGCATACACTACTGCGCTAGCTATAAAGCTTAAGATATCGCTAGCGCAGTACGCTAGCGATATCTTAAGCTTTATCACGGCAACATGACAACAATTTTAGGTTTATGATTTTGTAGCTATTCTATTTTCTTGGTTAGAATGAGCCACACTGAACTGGTTGAGAGTTCTAATGTTATGGCCTATGATTGGGAGAGGCTTATGTCCAGCAGTGGAGTTCTTACGGCAGAGATGATAATGAATTATTCACGTAACACTTAAAAGTAGTATATTATTACTTTTTAGAAAACTTTTCTTTTTCTTTTCTTTAATATTAGAATTATTAATATTATTTTTCTTTATTATTTTCTTTTCTTTTTCTTTATTTTTTTTTTTATAGAGATGTAATTAAAATTAAACTCATAATTAAAATTGTGTATTCGATCTTATTTAAAAAATCCAATACACCTGGAAAACTACAATTTTTTTACTTATTTTTCATCATTTTACTAAATACAGAAGGATGTTTAAATTAAATAAGTGTTAAGTTTGTTTTTATTTATCAATTTTGCCATAATGCCCAAACTTATTATAATATTCCCTTTTAATTTAATCGTAATTTTCATACTAAGATTATTGTTTTTATAAATTATATGACCTGAGTACTGTCATAAATAAGACTAGTGGATAACATTTTTTTTTTTGTGTTAGACTCAATAACAACTTTAACGTGCATTGTAATTTCATATCCAACATCGTTTAAGCGTGTTTTCTCTTATGTATTTGACATTATTTATTCTTTTAGTGTAATTGCTAGGTTATTTTGTTTGTATTTTTTTGGATTTGATTTTACTATTTAATTTATGAATGGGAATGTTAACGAAAATTTTATTTGGTTATTTTGATTGCTTTTTTATATATATTTTTTTTTGTGTAATTGGAATGAATTTGGCTCCTATACAACTTTCTTGTCCTCACTGCCCGGGATCTCCACGAACTTTTTCAGAGCATGGCCTGCGGGTTCATGTCGGCCGCATGCACAGGGAGGTGCGGCGGGCGTGCGGTTCGCGAGTCTCTCCGACATTTTCCTCTTGCCCATCCGGACAAGTGGCGCAGACTTTCTTGCCTGATCGGACTGCTCTGAATGGGCTCGCCCGCCTCAGAAGGTGTGTCCCAGTCCTCCGGCATGTGCCTAAGGGAGCTCGTAACCAGGCGGCTGGCGGGCTTTGTGATGTCATTGATTTGTGTCTGGCTAATAACGGGATAGATGAGTGGAGCGAACTCCTTTGCTTTGCTTATTCGGCTTTGAGAGTTCCGGCTAAGGAATTACCAGGAAATATGACGTCGAAGGTAAAAGCAAACATTAACTCATCTCGATCTTGGCGCGGCGAGAGATGCTCCGATGCAAGGGCAAGCTATGGTTCCCGTTCTATTGGGAAGATAATCATCAAAATCAAAAAGATGGGAATAAAAAAAAAAAAAAAAAAGCATCCGGAACCTTCGCGGCCTCTCAGTTTCCCATCTGATCTGGATTTGACGTTTCCCGCGCTATCGGTCTCCGCGGAGGACGTTGCGACGGCTCTTGGCTCATTTTACGGGGGTTCGGCGGGGGGCCTGGACGGCATCAGGCCGACTCACCTTAGGGAATTGACATCGGTGTCGGCTGGGGATAACGGTCTTCGCCTTCTGGAACGCATTACCAGACTGGTTAATTTTCTACTCAGTGGCCAGTTGAATCCATTGGTATGTCCATATCTTTATGGTGC
The DNA here is from genome assembly GCA_949125395.1 of Diaphora mendica. Lineage (NCBI taxonomy): Eukaryota > Metazoa > Arthropoda > Insecta > Lepidoptera > Erebidae > Diaphora > Diaphora mendica. Next base: position 29,053,777 of record OX421312.1, on the reverse strand, counting down.
TTCACTCTTCGCGTTGGTTAAGAGGGACGGCGGCATTAGGCCAATCGCGGTCGGTAGCATTTTTCGTCGCTTAGTTGCTAAATTGGCATGTCGCGCTGTCAGGGAGAACATGTCTGGTTATTTGCAGCCGCATCAATTGGGGTTTGGTACACGGTCTGGCTGCGAGGCGGCTATTCACGCTGCGCTGGCGTTTGTGATGAGCCCGGAGCGCGAAGGGAGCATCTTGCTAAAGCTCGATATTCGCAACGCTTTCAATACCTTGGAGAGGGACGTCCTATTGAGAGAGGTTAGAGAACATATTCCCTCTTTATTTCCCTTTCTTTATCAGGTTTATAGCCTCCCGTCTAATTTGTTTTTCGATGACAACCTCATTATTTCTCAGGTGGGAGCTCAGCAGGGGGACCCTTTGGGACCACTCGTTTTCAGCTTGGCCATTCACAAAGTGATTACCGAAATCAAATCTCCCTTTAACGTATGGTACCTGGATGACGGCACTATCGGGGGGAAGCCGGAGGATGTGTTGCAGGACTTAGAAATCCTTATTCCTCGCTTCAAAGATCTGGGCCTGGAGGTGAACTCTTCGAAGTGTGAATTTTTTCCCTGCGGCGTTGGTGCTCGTACTCACATGTCTCGTTTGGCGCCTGTTTTGCCGGGCCTCAGGGAGCTGTCTTCTTTCGATTTCACCCTGTTAGGCTCTCCCATTTTTCATTGTGCTGTTCCTGGGGCTATTGTCTCCGGAACGTAACTTCTCCTCACTACTCATGAACGTCTCAAAGACCTGTCCGCTCATGTTGCTATTGTCCTGTTGCGTACATGCTTCGCTCTCCCAAAAATTAATTACCTGCTGCGAACCACTCCTACTTGGCTTTGCCCGGAGGAAGTTGCGTCGTTTGACAAAGCCTTGAAGTCGGTCGTGGAAAGCATCCTTAACGTTTCCATGGATGAGAGACAGTGGGTTCAGGCGAGTCTTCCGATCCGGTGTGGTGGTCTGGGGGTGCGAGGGATGCGGGATGTGGGCCTGCCAGCTTTCCTAGCGTCTGCGCACGGTGTTGCGAACCTTGTCACTGTTTTATTAGGATCCCATGGTGATGAGGTGAGCATACCGTTTTTGGTGGATGCTACGTCGGCTTGGTTGGCCCTCAGCCCGGGTGAAGCATGCCCCGGAGCGGCGCACATGCAGCGGGCGTGGGATGATGTGGGGGTGAAGCGGATCCAGGGCGCCTTATTGGAGGGCTCTTCGGGAGTGGATGTGGCTAGGCTGAGGGCTGTTTCGCGGACTGAGGCGGGTGCCTGGTTGCACGCGCTGCCTTCGCCTCATTTGGGGACTTTGCTGGATGACAGTTCTTTGCGCATCGCTGTAGCGCTTCGCCTGGGCTGCAAGGTTTGCGAGCGCCATGTGTGTACCTGCGGTTCTGTAGTGGAGGCCGATGGCCACCACGCGTTAAGTTGTCGTCGATGCTCGGGCAGGTTTCCGCGTCACCATGCCCTCAACGACGTGGTCCGCAGGGCCCTCATTTCGGCAAACGTCCCGTGTTTGCTTGAGCCTCCGGGTCTGAGCAGATCGGACGGTAAAAGGCCGGACGGGCTGACTCTGGTGCCCTGGAAGAACGGCAGGTGCTTGATCTGGGACGCTACTTGTGTCACACCGCCAGCCATCTAAGTCGCACCATCCGCTCCCCGTCGGCCGCCGCGGAGGATGCTTGTTACAAGAAGAGGCAGAAATATGCGGCCTTAGAGCAGCTGTATTATTTCGTTCCGGTGGCAGTGGAGACCCTGGGCAGCTGGGCTGCGGATACTCTGAGGTTTGTGGGGGAACTGGGCCGTAGACTTGCGGAGCTTAAGGGTGACTCCCGTTCCGGCTCGTTCCTGGTGCAAAGGTTGGCCATTGCCATTCAACGCGGCAATGCCGCAAGTCTAATGGGCACCTTTCCACCGGAAGCGATCGGGAATGGGTTAAGTGACCCATAAATATTTGTGCTACTTTTTTTGTTATATTTTTGTTTTCTTTGATTTTGTATAGACTTGACATGTATTTTTAATTTGTAATTGTGTATTTAAATGAATAAAATAATAATATCTAAAAAAAAAAAAAAAAAATCCCTTTTATTTTTACTAGTGGTTACTAATGTAGTTTGTTACTTAGTTGGTTTTTTCTCTTACGACCTGCATACCTGTATATCCTGCTAATATTATAATCGCGAAAGTTTGTAAGTATGGATCGATGGATGTTTGTTACTCTTTCACGCAAAAACTACTGAACGTATTTGGATGAAACTTTACAGTAATATAGCTTATACATCAGAATAACACGCTACTATTTTTTTATCTGTTATCTGGATAGGGCGACTAAACGTCACTTCAGCTTTAGTGATTAATTTAGGGGTCTATCTTTTTTTTTGGGTTTTTGGTCTTTCTTACTTTTGTGATGCATCTCCCCATTCTCCGACGGCAGGTACTGACCTCCAATTTTATTTGTAGTATTAATTGCCATTTGTAGCGATATTGGAGTGATGGTGGTAGAAAATAAAAATCTACCATCTTTTACGAATATTTATAGACATATTATTTTTATGTCAAGCCAAGCATCTGTAGTTTATAAATATTTGTCTCAACGTTTTCTAGTATTTTTGAGTGCAACTTTAGGTTATATTTTGCATTAATTTAGTTTTATTGAAATTTATTTAAGGGAAAATCTTGTTAATTATCAATTTCACCTTGTACTTATCGTCTATTTTATCGTCCACGTTTCTAGTGTTCTCCGACAGTCAAAGTCATTGGCAAATCTCAGATGACTAATGAGTCAATATTATATATGTATATAATACGAAATTATATTAAATAAATAATAATAATAACTTGAAGTTCTGCCGCTTACTATTAGCCGTAGAACTGATTACCGTTGGGGTAAACGCGTTCTTGACTGGAGACCGCGTCTCGGCAAACGTAGTGTAGGACGTCCACAGGCCAGGTGGAGTGATGATCTGCGCAAGACGGCTGGCAGAAGCTGGATGCGAGAAGCCGAGGACCAAACCAAGTAGCGTGAAATTGGAGAGGCCTATGTCCAGCAGTGGACTGCGATAGACTGATGATGAATAACTTGAAATATTTTATCCTTGACCCTGAATTAGACGGAGTCTGTACGGTACCAGAATTGATAATAAACACTTTTGTACTTTGAATATTTCTAATTACACCCAGATACATCCAAAATGACCGTGTTCGTTACGCTTTGGTTAGTCCCGGGCGGGAATCGAACCCATTCAGCAATCTGGATCACTAACCATCAAAGCAAGAGTCCTATTTTGATTGCCTGCGTCGGTGTCACAGTGGTAGCATACGCAACTGCTGCGTGCTTCAGGTCTCGGGTTTGATGCCCGGGTTGGTCCAAGTGTTTGTATGATCTGCAAATATCTGTTTCAAAGTTTGGGTGTTTGCTATGTATAATATACCTATATGTATTCACAAATAAAGTAAATATGAATTTATATCAGTTGTCTAGTAACCAAAGTGCAATATCTACTTACTTTGGGACTAGATGGCGTTGCGAATAACTATGTAAAAATATACTTAATACGTTATAGAAATGTATACATTTTTCCACAACGAATTTATGATAACACAATTTACTTCGAATGTGCCATTTTATAGTCTATCAATCAATTAATGTGCTGTAAAAAATACTTTCCAAGAACTACACAAAACCCTTATAAACGTAAAACAGGTCTAAATACTTAATTACATGTATTGTACAGCTCTTTTATAAAAGTAATAAAAGGCTTTTATAGTTTTGACATGCATTGTATTGTTTTAATAAAATACAAGGCAGTAACTGAACAACTGCTTTAACCGACATCAAACAATCAACAATGTTTCCAATATGGTCGTTATTTCTTTTTTACGTGATATTTGATATATATTTTTGCTATTGGTCATTTGTGAATCGATTTAAGAAAATCCCTTTTTATTTTGGACTTTCGGTTTGGTTCATTTAAAAATTTAGGAATTAAACAACCTTCAAAAACTTAATAATATGATATAGTTTATTTTACAGTAAAATTACACAATTTTATGACACGGGTATAGTTTAGGTACACTTAAGAATGAAAGGTTAAAGCACGAAAAGTATGAATGTGTTTACGAAATGAATATTTTTACTCGACTACTCGAGTATGTAATATTTTATCACTTTATTAATCAAAATCCAAATGGATATATGATTTTATCGAACTTTGACAGTTTTTTTGGAACATGACTACCAAAACATCTTGAAAAAGTTTATCCCACCAAAAACATTTTCGTATAAAATGTCGCAAGACGACTGCATATGGCTTACCCTGTGAAAAAGATATCAGATCTCATGTAGAGCCAAGGTTCTGTATCTACACGCCCTAACTCTACCAACCCTAACTTCATAAACTCTACATCTCAGTAAAAATATATGGCTTCGCCGTTTCGCTACCATACCGTCACGAAGGGGAAACGAACGCCTTTTGTGTTTGCAAATATCTACTTTCTGAAGTAATGTGTTATACGAATATTTAGTTTCTGAAGTAACGAAACAGCCAAGCCATACATTTTTACTGAGATGTAGAGTTTATGAAGTTAGGGTTGGTAGAGTTAGGGCGTGTAGATACAGAACCTTGGCTCTACATGAGATCTGATATCTTTATCACAGGGTAAGCCATATGCAGTCGTCTTGGCAACATTTTACATGAAAATGTTTTTGGTGGGATTTCATTTCTTTTGTAAGTTTCCTTTTTTTTCTTTTTTTGGGCTGTATTTCTTGTACATCTTTTTTCTTCTTTCGAAAAAGTCCGTGCACTAAAAATAAAACCTCTATCATAAACATTTGTGAAAGTCTCATACAAACTTTCACCCACCAAATTTGGGGGTTGGGGGGCAAAAGTAATAGGTTTATGAATTTTTTTGTTGTTTGTATACTAAACTTAGTTTACATACCAAATTTCAGCTTTCTGGCACTTCAAGAAGTACCCTAACAGTTTTGATGATCATCAGTGTGTCAGTGACGAAATCGGTGTTTTTTTGGTATCAATAAAATCTAAACTATCAGAGCTATGCAATTGAAACTTTGTACGTTTTATTAGTCTATTGGTAACATCATATCCTGAATATTTGAACGATCTGGTATATCGGGAACCTAAGTTATGGGGGTTCAAAAAAACGACGAAACGCTTCGAGAAAAGGTAGGTAGTGCCCTTGCGCTACGCTTGGCTCGTCTTGGCGGGGGCACGACTGTGCCCCCAGATATCTGCCTATGCGTTTAGAAGCCTCGGGTTTTTACTTTTAATTTTTACCAGACTACGGCAAAGCCAAAGGAGGGTTATGATTTTGACAGGCTGTGTATGTATGTATGTAAGTATGTATGTAAGTATGTATGTAAGTATGTATGTAAGTATGTATGTAAGTATGTATGTAAGTATGTATGTAAGTATGTATGTAAGTATGTATGTAAGTATGTATGTTCATTTGTTCCCTCATAGCTCCTTTACTATTTATTAGAACTGGACAAATAAGTATCGTTAGAAGCGTCTTGATCGTCCGCTGGTTATAGGCTATATGACGTGTCACTGAATCTAATGTGGCGCCCTCTAGCCGATATAAAGTTCTGTATTAAAAAATCAATTTGAGATAAATATGCCGTGTTTGGTATCATTGGAAAGAGCGTTACTTGTAAATTTCAAATATATATATTTTATATATCAATAACGGCACCAAAACATTTCAAATAAAAAAAAGTAAAAACTAAAACCAACTACGACAAAAATCGACGCTGAAAAAGTAAAAAACAAGTTTGAAAAGGCGTAGTCACACGTTACATAAAAACTCACCATAACACTTTAACAACGTTGTTAGTTAGTTGGGTTTTAGTTTTTACTTTTTTTTATGATTATTGCGAACTGGGTGGCGGAAACACACCTTCCAACGCCTTACGCCGCACTGAATGTTGCTGCAGTTGGAATGGTTTTCCTCGCTACCAGTAGTTGAACATCGCCTTTAGATGAAAAACCCTCCGTTAGGCGATTCTGTGTCTGGCGACGTGTCGCCTAATCGATGGTGTTTTATCTGAAGGTAATGTCCGCATTCACGGTGGTGGGAGGTGGCATTTGGATGTCTTGATAAAAACAGTCCCCAGATCCCTCCTACTTTTTAGTCACTTCGATTCTGACACATTGTCCCTGAGACCTGAGGGTATTCCATACGAACAAGAAACGGTCTTAGAAAAGAAAATAAATAAAGTTGACATAATGATTGAAGCTAATGATTTTTTTTCAATAGGTATTAAAATAGCTTCTTTATTTCTAGGGTCACTTTTTATGTGCTAGTTTGTCAAGTTCAAACAAACCAATATAACGCCCCTTCTTCGTACGTCTTACCCTCAAATCGAAATCATAGTTTACACCGCCTTGCATTAAAGTTAGATAACGTCATCTAGTTTAGCCTGTTTGTCCATCTAGCGTGAAAGTGTATTGTCGCAAATTGTCACATAATATCTGTGCTGTAAAGGAGCATCAATGTCATCGTAAAGCACATAGACAACACGGAGTTACGAGCTCAGGTACATGGCACACCATCATGGTAAACAGCGTGTGACTGTACTAAAGAGAAATTATAATCCAACAGCAGCATAACTATAGGTTAATTTTAATTAACCACTTCCATTATTAATAATTTACGTGCAGACTGCAGGGTACTGTCGTCTACATTAGTGCTTGACTATTACTAATGTTGTTGCATTTATTATTTTGTTGTAAATATAAGTGGCGCTACTTTAGGTATATCAGTTGTCGGATATCTGTAAATGCAGATCTCTTCAAGAGTATATGAAAATGTATAGGCAACTTCTTCAATGCCAAGGTGAAAACTATCAAAACAAATTTGCTACAATAGCAACATTGATCCAAGAGATACTTAACTTAATATTGTCCAATAATTAAAATTTAAATATCAGATTTAAAAGGTAATTATTAAATGTATCTGAATTATATAAAGACTTATTGTTTATAACTTTTTTTTTTCTTAGAAACAAACATACATTAGGTAAATACATCCTGTGTCCGGGAAACAAAGAAACAAAGAACACCCAGACTCAGAACAACAATTTGTAAATAGCACAAAGTGTTGTCCCGTGTGGGATTTAAACCCACAACACATGCCACAGTGATAAGCGAGTCGCTAACCGTGCAGGCCAGTATTTTATAACAACTATTCACTATTGTTTACTAAAATTAATTCTTTCATGTAATTTGCAAACTGTATCAATTATTTTCGGTGATGAGGTCGATAGGGACATCCATATTCAGGCCCTACCTCCAATTAAGTGTTAAATGTTCACGCAATGAACCTGAAAAAATGTGACTCTTTTACCGTGGGAGAGCCTTACTTCGAGCCATATGGGGTATTATCATGGCTTTACAGAATTCATTAACTATTTAACACAGGGTTAAGCAATAATTCTATCGATGTGCTCTATGGAGAAAGCGAGTTCAATTTATATCTATACTAATGATATAAAGCCGAAGAGTGTTTCTTTCACAGTAGTGCCTTAACTACTAAACTGATATTGATGAATGATATGTCAATAGATTTGTAATAATAGAACAAGGACATAGGATATATAAATTTTCACGTCGTTGTTCTATAGTTTCTTTTCTTCTTCAATAATAAGCGTATTGTTTACAAATTTTCTAGCAAGTTTTTTTTTATGTTTGTCCCTGCTAAAATGACTCTACTCTTCCTGATGGAAAGTATAAGCAGAATCCAAGAGTGGTGGTCAACATACTGCGAATGCAGACAATGCAGCATGGTGACCCACATTATGGCGGCCTAGTGATGCTTCTGCATCATTGGGCCTCGGGTCTCGCAGTCACCAACGAAACACGACAGCACGATCGCTGTCATTTTACGTTGATTTTCTGTGCGCGGGTAGTACCGCCCCGGTCGAACCGGTCTGTTCCTGCTGAAATCAGCGTGGCTCTACTACCTTGGATAGTTAGTAAGACAAGCTAAAAAACTAAATAAATAGGTTTTAATAAAATACTGTGTTCGGTTATACAGAACAATAAATATATACACAATAAAATTATAAAGTTGTTTTCCTGCAATATAATTGTTAGGTACATATTGTGCTGTATGTAGCATTGATGATTGTCGTGTAATAACCCCCTGCATCATGGTTTCTTAACAAGTGCCATTATGGAAGTGCGATTTCTACTGTTCTTCTAATATCACGACCGACGAAGGTTTTAGACTTTCGCGAATTTTACACATCCTTTTTGTTATATAGCAGTATAAATTATGATCTTCTATTTCCCGACGTTTTAAACAAGTTACACCGCTTGAGGTCTCGGATAGACTAATGTCGGCTTAGCGAGGCCTTCGTAATGCGCAAGGTGTGATGACTACCCGTACTTCGTGGCGTTGATTGTTTGTAAATTCGGTACTTCTACATACTACACTTAAGACGTCTGCATACTTTGTTTCGTCCCTATGACACACAACGTTGTCCATACATCAAAAACTATTGTGTAAAGATGAGTTTGATCGCTATGTCTGTCTTATCATAGCCCCTAAACAGATAGACTGATTCGGATGCGATTTAGATTGGTGGGGCGTGAAAAAGCAACTCACTATGCGCCATAGTTAATTATCCATGACTGCCTCGTTGGTCTCGCGGTTGGCGTGTGCGACTGCTGATCATGAGGTCTCGGGTTCGATTCCCGAGTCGGACCAAATGTTTGTATGATCTACAAATATTTGTTTCGGAGTTTAGGTGTTTCCTATGTATAATATGTATGTATTTACAAAAAAAAAAGCATATATGCATTTGTAAGTTGTCTAGTACCCATAACACAAGCTCTGCTTAGCTTGGGACTAGATGGCGTTGTGTGTTAGATGTGTGGGCCACGATGTTGCATTGTCTATATTGTGAACATCACTGTTAGATACTATTGATGCTTTCCATTAAGAAGGAAAGAGACATTGGCAGGCATATTTAATAGTGGAGAGTTATCGGTGGGAGAGCCACTCTTCGGCATGCATGGGCCAGCTCGACCGGAGTGATACCACGGGCTCACAGAAAACCGGTGTGATACAGCGCTTGTGCTGTGTTTTACCTAGTGAGTGAGGATAACGGAGGCCCATACATTCTGCCCCTCCATCCCCCTCCCCATCCCCCGGCCGGCAACACTCTTGTGACCCCTCTGGTGTTGCGGGTGTCCATGGGCGGCGGTAATCGCTTACCATCATGATCATTACCATCAGCGATACGTCTGCTCGTTTGCCCTAAACTCAAAAAAAAAAAACAATCCCTATCAGGGTAACTAACCACTTGATGAGTCAAATCATTCTTATACGAGTATGTGTATTTACTTTGGTTGAACTTTATAATAAATAAAGTTTAGTTAGTATGGCTCTTCATAACTTCATATACCTAACTACATATATTTTATTGTCACACGTACACTATCGTCTGTCGGAACGGAACTCTAGCAAATACAATTAGCCACGAGATGCGGTGGCAGAAGCGTAATATAAATTAATAACCCCTTATTGAATAAGTGTACTTGCAAGTATAACAATACATTATAGGCTTGCTTACACACAGATATGTAGACATTATTTATACACTAGGGGTGTTACAGAGATTTAGTGGTCGCCGAGTGGACGAAACTTTATGGCCTGCCAAAATGATTCTACTCTGCCTGATGGAAAGCATAAGCAGAATCCAAGAGTGGTGGTCACCATACTCATTGCGAATGCAACAATGCAGCATGGTGACCCACACTATGGCGGCCTAGTGATGCTTCTGCATCATTGGGCCTCCGGTCTCGTACTCACCAACGAAACACGACAACACGAATGCTGTCATTTTACGTTAATTATCTGTGCGAGGGTATTACCGCCGCGTCGAGCCGGCCCGTTCGTGCTGAAATCAGCGTGGCTCTACTACCTAGATGAAATATATAAACTATATAATAAACTAGCATGCAAAAAGTTGACGTAGTCTACTGAAGCAACGCCTTAATATTCTATTTAATTATTAAATAGATCCGTATCGTGATGGATTTAATACGGAGTGTCACCACCCATATTTATTCCATGGTCGTTAGAGGCGTCTTAGATTCTTCTAGATTTGCAGTTAAGATCACTGATGAAGGAACAACCCATTAAACACAGCGTAAAATATTTAATGTCATTTTTTTATGAGATAAATAAACAGACTAGGAATAATTCAATCGTCGTATAAATATTGCTAAATTGAACTCAACTCAGAGCGTTCTATTGATTAAAATCATTTTTAAATGTGCCATTTAGTTAATTAAGGAAATTAAGCTCGCTGCCGGCTCCCTGAGTGCCTCCCTGATGTTAATGTTACTAATTGAAAGTCATATCGAACAAGTATGAAAACCAGTTTCATTTCGTCACCGGGTTCATTACCAACTATTATGCTGGTTACGGAATTGTGAAAAAAATATCTTAATTCTCTAAGGATTTTCTGAAAAAGTCTTAAATACAGATAATAGATGTGCATTACTTTAAATGTAAATTGTATTATTGTTTACTTTAAGGTTCCTAATTGAGTAGCTCAGTTGTGAAAGCGTTAAGTAGTTAAATATAAACAACAGTGAGTCAAACTCATAGAGTTATAAATTAATATAAAACTTTTTAATGCTGTGTACAACTGCAAACTGTAAGCTTGTACGTTACGTTATGACTCTGTGCTCCCGAATTTTGTTAAACATTTGTTTTATTCCTGTAAGCTCTTAAATTGTCGCTTTAGTAGTAATTTATAAAAGCAGTAGTAGGGAAAAAACCTGTACTTTTGGAGGTAATTTCCCGGTTAATTATCCAATTTTCTCGCTTTATTATCATTATTTTGTAATAGATTTTATCAGCGAATCCGCCGGCGTGTATCAATTGTGTGCCGATTATCGTGGCAAATATTTAAAAAAACATCTAACTAGGCCGCCAGTTACATTGTCCACATCCGCAATGATTGTGGTCACCACTCATTTTGGATTCTGCTCATACTTTACATCAGGCAGAGTAGAGTCATTTGAGCAGCTTTTACTTGAAAATTTCGATGAAGAGCTGAAAGAACTACTAAATCACACCGGTCGAGAATAACCCAAATGTGCCGAAACATAAATCTCTCACAATTTATAACAATATATGCACTAGCTAACCCACGCACGATGATAACCCACGATCTCTTATTAATTGTACTCGGCTCCTTTTGGTCTAAGCCTGATGTTAACTGCAACTGTTAATCGAAGCACACAAGCAAAAAAGCGGCCAAGTGCGAGTCGGACTCGCCCATGAAGGGTTCCGCAGCAGCAAGTAACATAATGTAATTTTTATTTTATTTTTATATTTGTGTTGATTGAATGAAAGGTAAATTGCAGTTTACGATTTATGACGTATTAAAAAAAAACAACTTACTAGATTTCGTCCAAACCAATTTTCGTTGGAAGTTTGCATGGTAATGTACATCATATATTTTTTTTAGATTTATCATTCTCTTATTTTAGAAGTTAGGGGACACACATTTTACCACTTTGGAAGTGTCTCTCGCGCAAATTATTCAGTTTAGAAAAAAATTATATTAGAAACCTCAATATCATTTTTGAAGACCTATCCATAGATATGGTTATGGGTTTGATGAAAAAAAAAAATTGAGATTCAGTTCTAAGTATGTGGACCCCAAAAATTTATTGTTTTTTTCCTATTTTTGTGTAAAAATCTTAATGCGGTTCACAGAACACATCTACTTACCAAGTTTCAACATTATAGGTCTTATAGTTTCGGAAAAAAGTGGCTGTGACATACGGACGGACAGACAGACAGACATGACGAATCTATAAGGGTTCCGTTTACCCTAAAAAACACATCAAACAAACGTGAAAATTCTTTTGATAGTTTTGGAGTTCATCGTGAGCGACAATGTGATACGAAAATTATATTTTGTAAATATTATATTTTTTTGAATAAAGGAAATAAAAAATAAAAAACTTTATTGCAGGGTGAATATTGCATATTGAAATGAAATATGTGAATCAAAACGCGTCCCCGTGTTGTGCATGTGTGTTTTCAGCACAAACAACTCGTGTTTGGCGAATGTAAAATATAAAATCTCCTGATTTCTGGTGGGTCGGCGGTTTTTACAAGCTTTTTAGTAACTTGCAATGTATGTATGTAAGCTTGTATGTTCGGGTCGAATCTTGCTACTAAATTTTGAAGCAGATATCTTTAACCGATTTTGTTGAAATTTTGCAAGCATATGTACACAGCGTGACAATGCAATATTATAATGACATGGAGCTGATCTGATGCTGGAGCTGGAAGGTGGCCATAGGAACTCTGTAAAGAAACGTCACAACATCGTCGAGTTTGGACTCATTTGATTCGTCTCCAGTTAAAGCTTGTTTTTAAAAAGCTTTTTAATTTAATTTATTTATACCTATGGCACAACAGAGCGGAGCTTTGTGAGGAAAATGTTTATCAAAGTCACTGTCAACTGAAAGTTAGCAATAATGTAGACGTTGAAAATGAAATTGATTTCTTTTAAGTGTGGCTTGCTCGTGTTGGTATTGACACACGGAAATTGTATTCTATGCACATTAGTGAAATACATTAGTTTGTAGCATCAGATTAATCTATTATATAGATATAATTTTCACGTGTCAAGTTGTTGCTCACGAGACTCCGAAATTATTTAGCTATTCTCATTTATGTATTTGTTGGCGCGCTGGTAGGATATTTAACATCACCTAACTAACCTTTCTAACCTTCTTGCTCTAATATAATCCTATCGGACAAATGTTTTTGTCAAATGATCCAATCATCAAGGGCATTTTTTTTTCTTCGTGTAATCTCGTGCCTTTATGGAAGATATTGTTAGTATCGTATTTACAATTAGATATCTATGCCTTTCTTGATTTAGTAAAGTTTTAAACATTTTTATAAGTGCACAGTATGTAATATGTGTGACAATTTCTTAATACTCGCGTTTGAGGGAACATAAAAACCGAAAACATAAAAAAATACAACTAATAAACAATTGAACTACTATTTTCAAATAAAGACCGCGTGTTTCACTCCAGTAATTACCGGAGGGGGTATGGAGGGGTTTGAGGCGGGGTAGGTGTATGGCGAAGTGAAAGCGAAGCAATAGTGGTAGGTGGCGCCCTCAGCGATTTATTGTTTTTAATAATAACGTGAACCCGTAACAAAGAGGATAAAAGTCAGCGGTGCGCCGAGCGCTGTTCACCGAGTCACTCAGTAACTCTACGTCGCGTAGATGCGGCATTAACAACGAGTTTAATATAATATGTACTTAAATACTTCGATGTACGATTACTTCTCACTGAAATTTTACGGATTTACCGTGGGAGAGTGACGCTTCGGCATGAATGGGCCGGCTCGACCGGAGTGACACACTGCCTCAGAGAAAACCGGTGTGAATCAGCGGTTGCGCTGTGTTTTACCGAGTGAGTGAGGATACCGGTGGCCCATACCGCAACTCCTCCCCCCATCCCCAAAGGCCGGAGACGCAATTGTGACGCCCCTTGGTGTGGCGGGTGTCCATGGGCTGCGGCAAGCGCTTACCATCAGGCGATACGTCAGGTCGTTTGCCCCCCATTCCATAAAAAATAAATGAGTAACAAATCCAAGTGGTGAAATTACCTGATTAAGAATACGGAGCATTGCAACCCCTATTCATTTCCGTATCGGCTGTAAGATGCGACTAAGAGAACAGAACAGAACAGAATTGGTATAACCAATGTATGGTTTATTATGAGTCATTATGACTATATTGGTATAGGCAATGTATATACCATATTCACCATTACATTGGTGTAACCAATGTATGGTTTATTCATAGTATCTCATTGTAACACTACCATTGATAATTACCATTTACTCTGCAATATAGGATTAAAAGGCTTATAGTCCACTGCTGGACATAGGCCTCTCTTTAGAGAAAAAAATGGTTGTCTGTAAAGTCTGTTTACGGACGATAGTTTAACGTGACAACATCATAACGAAACATTGATGAAATGATGAAAAATAGATGCAGCGCTTGATCTCTCGCTTCCATTTAAGGCTTGAAGTACAAGCGAGAGAACGCCTCAGAACGAGGTATGCCGCATACATGATGAGAGATAGATGCGGCGAACGACGCATGGTGAGGTAACGCCGCATGAGTTATGTTTTTTCGTGTGTGCAGCAGGCTCCATCGATTTATAAGACGTTGTCACGTCAAAAAGACGACTGTGTCTAGACAAAGACTAGGAAGATGATGATGAATGAACGCGGTTAAAGGAAGTTCCATTGATATGCCTACCGCATACGCGTCTGTATGTACGTCATTGTACTTACTTATTAGAGGGCTATTCAACTGTTGACAATGTGTAGTTGCAACGGTGTCTACTCTTCAATTAATGTCTCTATTACCATGACTTCTGATTAGCGACGGTATGTAAGCAGTGATAATGAAAGAGTTTTTATAATGAATTATTTCCTTTTAGTCTATAGGTTTTGCTTTCATATTGATTTGTTGAAAGAAAAAAACTTTATAGGAAAAGCCTACAGGTGAGATTATGTTTCTATGGGAAGGAGCGGAGTTAAATGCCGGGGTTTGAGGAAAAATATGCGTTGCCTACGGTTCCCATCAAAAATGTGATCAAAATAAGATTAATCTAAATTTTGCTTAGCCCCAATGGTTTTCACGTGAAAAGGTATTTTGATGATTTGTGAAAAGAAGGTTTTGCATCAGTTCTCCCAGGTACAGGGTTATCGGCTGTTACTGTTATGTATACTATATTTTCAAAATCTGATACCAATCAGTCGCCGTCTAGTGCTGAATGAAGTTCAACAGTAGACGTTCCACGTTCCCCCAAGGAGCGCCAACCATTCCGGTCTTGGGCAGTCCGCATTAATTCACTGCCAGACACTTTCTATCATATTTACTTGTTGAAAGTATAAAGAATTAGATAAATCCCGTATTTATCTAATTCTTTATACTTTCATGCATATTTAAGAAGGAGCAGAGGAAACTGTCCTGATTTCAGATCAAGTATCTGAATTTCATTAAGGGTCTCATCAAAAATCGAAATTATAATCAATCTATTTATCTCAGCCTCTTTCTATCCATTTTTGGACTTAGGCCTCTTCCATACTCCTCCACCTCTGACGGTCTTGAGCCGCCGACATCCAATCTTGACCTGCATGTCCTTTGATGTCGTCCTTCCACTCATTGTTGGTATACCCCGCGGTCTAGTATGTGCCCTCGGGCGCCACTCCAACAGCCTTCGAGTCCACCTTCCGCTACTCATTCGTGCAATATGTCCTCATCAATCACCTCAACGACGTCCCTAACCTTGGTCTTAGATCTAATCCAGGTATTTATCATCCGGTTGCATAAATAAATATTGAGCATAACTCTTTCCATTAAATAATCGAAATTATAATAATCTTCACTTTCTTCCACTTTTTGTCATAATGTATGTCTGTAAGCTATAAATCATAAGTGTTGGAACAGCAGTAAACTCACTCTCTTGGTGAAAAACAACGAGAAATTGCTTACCATCACGGTATCGGTTTTCTGCCAGGCCGTGGTCTCACTCAGACTGAGACCGCCCTTTCTTGTGGAAGTGTGGTCCGCGTAGACCACAGTTTGCGTTGTAGATGTATATGAGTAAATACCAAGTCCAAAAACCCTTTTGTACATCTTAGTATTGGCTCTATTCTGAGTCCCGGTGGGGCGGTTCGAGGTCGCAATATTAACATTGGTACGTTTTCATCTCACTGCACTTTTTGCGATTATTTCCTAACTCTCAAACGTCTGTCCAACTATGCTATCTGAACGGGCTATGCGCGTTAATAGCCCTGCTATACTATACATACCTGTCGTATAGAGATGAATCTATTTGGAATGTTTTGTTTCTCCACAATAATACTTCAAAATTGATTGGAAGTGGCAGATCTCATTTCCTGAAATGGTTTTTCTTTTATAGAACCTACTCGACCAGAGGATGAAATTTTTAGTACTATCGTTCGTTCAGGCAAGTTTAAGACAAACTGAAACTATAATTTAGAATTTGTTCAGCTTTTTTGTACTGCGGTTTGTTGAAGGTATTTGTGTGCTTAGTTTAAAAGTTTACTACTGTACAAGAAATGTATAACAATTACAAAAGAAATTAGATTAAGCTATTCGTGGTTTGTTCAAGTAGATATCTATGACAAAACATAATATTATTATAATTTATCCATCCGGACGAATCCATGTCACATAGTGGTTTCTTAATAAACAAAGATATCAATTATGAAATTATCAAAAAAGTCATTAGTCTCGTTGGTCTAGCGGTTAGCGTATGTGACTGCCGAACGTGAGGTCTCGGGTTTGATTCCTGGGTCGGGCCAAAAGATCCTAAAGTCCAACTATACTGCATATTGATGTAAGATTTGTTTCAAGTTTCGCTTCTATTTATAAAACTATTGTTCTGCGTAATTTCCTCTTTACTCATGATCTTATTTCACGAGGAAAATATGTTTTGGTGTTAAACTTTTCACTCAGCTTTTATAATTATTACGATCAACAAGACTTGTCTTTGGAGCGTAGCCGGGAACACTTAACCCATTTAACAAATGACTCGTTGAAATCTTATTGCACTTCGTTTTTTTTTCACTCCAATGAGACATTGTTTTGTTTTTTTAAAGAAAGGAACTCTGAAAAAAGTCGAGTTGATTTGTGGCGTGGCTCTGCCATCCAGTAATTGAATTATATCATCGATTTTCCATTAAAATGGTTTATGGAATGAAATGTAAAAGTCTAGGAGGGGCGACTACTCCTCTTTCTTTTATATAAGCTAGTGTCACAATGAGAGCGGTTAAAAGTCACATAATATTTTCACTGAAATATATTTTAGAATACAAAAATAAAACCATTAATATATTTAAGTTCTCGCTTTCCTTGATACGTAGGCAATTATACATGTCTACGGGACGCTTGTTTATTTAACGTTTTGACCAGAATGGTCAGCTCGTGCACTGTAACTACCGAGAGGTATGTAACACTGATTACGTGGCCTGAAACTAAGATATTTAATGAGGAGGCACTGCCATCAGATTTCTTCAACCCAAGTACTAGATGAAATCGAAGTTCCAGGGATAGACTGTTGCCAGACTCTTTAGAACTCTCACTACCTGCTAACATTGTTCCAGATACTTGTATGTTAATCGGGCCTATAACTTAATTCAATATAATTAACAGAAAAATGTTAAGTACTCAAAAAGATACATTTGTCACAAGGAGCGGTGCCCAAAAGCGTTGAACTAAAATTGACAAGGATTTAGTAATTTAAATACAACGATCATGTTCTTAACACGCCTTTGTTAGCTTTATTCGCAGTACGGAAACTTTTAACAAGATTTTGCCCCCCTCCAAAACGTGAGATTAACTCGAAATTTGACTTACGTATGCGCAAGGACCGATGACAATTCCATATTTTAAATAGACCCGTTATTCTTACTAAGACAATGGGGATTAGCGATTTTTTGTTTTATTAAAACTTTGTGAGAGTGGTGGAAGGTAACTAAAAACACGCTTAGAAAGCGTGTTTTTTAGTTTTTATTAAAAATACTAAACAACACTATGTCGTAAAAATTACACAGATAATAGGTAAAATGTTCATTTTCAAGAAATGTTTGAATTGATTTCGCTTTACCCGTTCAGTGTGTCCCCGTCTTAACTCGAAGACACTTAACAGTCGTGTTGATTAATTGTTCTGAAGCTTACTGTACACAGCATTATCAAAGCAAGAGTTTTTTTGTGCTTATTGTAATATTGTAAAAAAAGTAGCAAAAAATAAGAGTAATAACTCTAAAACTTGTTTTTTGAATCTGTTTATTGTACTGTAGCTGTTTCTGCTATTCATTATTATTATCAACGTCCTTGTCGCTATAGAGCAATTCCTAAATGCACGAATCGATGCTACGAATTATTTGCGAACAAGCAAATTAATGAAATTTTCGTTTTACACGCATCTGGTCTTTTGTTGTTATCAAAAGACCAGATGCGTGAAAACCAAAATCTCAAAATTTACAAGCGGTGATGATTATAGTTCTTATAATTTTCTTTATAATACTTAACCAGTGTAACTTTCACAATTAAAACTCTCTAATTAACTCTCTCTCTCTCTTATCTATAATAATATCTAACAGTATCTTAAAGTATCTTAAAATGTGGCAAGAATACGTAACGTACATGTGTATGTATGCAACATACAAACACTGACATTCCGAAAAGTCATTATTGAACGTGATGAAATAGAGCTTCAACTAATATTAAAAGACATTTGATGAGACAGATTATGACAGATAACATTCAACAATTATTCCATTGAAATCGCTTTGAAACTCGCTTCTTCTCTAGAATTGATTTTTTATTCCTCCAATTTACTCGTCACCAAACAGAACTCACATTTATAGATATGAAAGCTGGCGATTTCAATTAATGTCTTTTAAAAAAAGACGCCAAAAAAGTTGTGCAAAAGCCTTGTACACACATATCGACACGTCGCGACACCGCGGATCGTCAGCCCGCCCTTTTCCAATTAACCGAATGTCAGTACGAAATAGTAGGAACAGTCACTCACTGTTACACACACAACATCTTTACGCTTTTCAAATAATTTTTGTTTCAATCTGTGTCCATGCATAGAGGCGTAATCCTATAGATAATTATTCTTTGTTTTCTCTCTATTCTCTTGTATTATTCGCTAATTTTGTTTTGACCACGTGACTTAGCTTTGAGATGACGTCATTTCCGTAGATTTACTGTAGTAAAAATTTCTTAAGGCACGTTGAGCACTTTTTGGGTGAACAAAAATCATGGAACTCGCGTCATCGTCACTTAACGCTTTCCATGAGCTATGTTTTTTGCTTCTTTTTATCTCGCATTTTATTTAAAGAGCAAAAAGGTTAATTTCAGATGATCTTAAACAACTGTTTGTTTATAGTTTGGAGTTTTCACTTCTGTCGGCAGTTTTCGTGACTCCTTTGTGATTTTTAGCTGTCTCAAAAATCTGAATAGCACCTAAAATCATTTCGTAGAGGCACTGTAAGTGACATATCAAACATGTTCATTTGTCTTCCGTTTTCTCTGCCATTGAGCCTTTGCTAACGAGCTTTCCGAAAACCTAATGTCACAGCTTAAAAATTGAAAAGTTTGCTCTACTGACAAAATGATATACAAACACTTAAGACGCCTTGAAATTGGGAATAATTTGGTACCATTACATCAATGCTTATCAACTAGTTTCAAAATGTTCCTCCATAATATTTTTCTTCCTCTTATGAAACAGGTATGTTTATAATGTACCTACTCAAATAAATCATATTTTTGACCATAATGCTAACGATTTAAATTATATCATCAATCATCAACAACCCATTAAGTCACACTGCTAGGCTCGGGTCGCCTCTCAGGAGAGCGTTAAGGCCATACGTCCCCCCGCTGGCCGAGTACAGCTTGGGGACTGGCAAGACACCGTTGTGGCTACGTGATCTTGCCGTTGGATGTTTTTAAACCGCCCAAACGCCTTCATCTAAGCTTCACGACTGTTATCCTATGATAACAACTGTGATTGCTTAACGTGATCTCCGAATCACGGAGACGCTCATGGTATCATGCCACCAGTTGTCACCCATCCAGGTACAGACCGCGCCGCTGTTGCTTACACTCGGTGATTGTTTCTAATCACCGAGTGCAACTGGGCTATGATCGCCTCATCATCATCACTATATAGTATAAAACAAAGTAGCTTTCTCTGTCCCTATATCCCTATGTGTGCTTAAATCTTTAAAACTACGCAACGGATTGTTTTTTTTTGTATGGAATAGGCGGGCAAACGAGCAGACGTATCGCCTTATGGTAAACGATTACCGCCGCCCATGGACACCAGCAACAGCAGAAGTGTCACAAGTGCGTTGCCGGCCTTTAGGGGGAAGGGGGGAGGGGAGATAGGGGGAGGGGGGTTGGTATATGGGCCTCCGGTATCCTCACTCACTCGGTGTAACACATTGATGACACGGTGATTATGATGCGGGTTTCTTTAATGGATAGAGTGATTCAAGAGGAAGGTTTTTATGTATAATAAATGTATAATATAGTTTATACTCTCGATTGTCGGCACTTGATGGAACTTGTTGCAATACATTCTAGAATCAAACTCACTTGTACTTGTTCCACTATTTTTATTTTTCTTTACACCTGACCGGGTTCGCCTTATGGCATTCTCAAGTACAAGTGAGTTTGATTCTAGAATGTATTGCATAATATAGTATGTCAACGCTGTTAATTTTTGAGGTTTCTAATGTGATGTAGCAAATAAACACATTTTTTACGCTTACATTGCAAACGCTGGTTGCACCCTACGAGATAGATCAAAATAATGTACTACAGTATTGTACACCTTAAAAAGTACTACAAAAATGTCCGCGATGGTATATGTCTATCTCTTAGGATAACCCATAACAACCATTTTTTATTCCTTTCTTTTTACGAGTAATAATGGCTTATTTACGAAGCGATTTTAAGCAATACAGAATGAATATATAAGTAAATTAAATAGATTGTGCATTTAATATAGATCAAAATGGCCCTTTACAGTATTTAATTTAAATGAATATATTCGAAGATATTACAGATTTAAAATGCACGAACCGTGTCGTTGGCGGGGGCATCTAAAATCCACCCGTACGAAGCCGGGGCGGGTCGCTAGTCAATTATAAAGTTACAAATAATTAAGATAAAATTAGGTGATTATTTTTAAATTTTTGTTAATTATTGTTATGTTTCGTCATTATCAACCTGTCGCAGTCCACTGCTGGACATAGGCCTATGCTATTGGTTAATATTGCCATGTAAACAAAAGTGTATGTCAAAACATATACTTTTTTTGTGCGTATCTCCAGCATTTCTAATCCTTTAACAATATTACTAATAACGTTTACCGAAGTATAATATAATCTTTAAATATATATATCTTTTGTGCGTGTCGGTAAAAAATATATTTGTATAGCTAATTGATTCGGCCCGCGGCGTTACCTGCGGATGAAGTTATACCGCGGGTAACACCGCAGGGCTCATCTAGTATACTTGCATACCTAGACATGTCATTATGGCATACATAGTTATGTAGGTACTATATATACTAGGTACTGCACCTATAGAGCGTAGTGGTTCAAACGATCACCTCACTTACATTTGACACTCCACACTCAGGTTTCTACTTACATTTGTAAGTTGACAACATTTTGTGTGATCTACAAGTTATTGCTCTAAGTCTGGGTGTTCCTTGTGTCTTTTTTATGTAATTCCCCAGCGCTCGGAAATATTCGTAGCGGGAGTTATTTTTCGAAAATTAATGTTATTTTATACCTGGGGCCCTAGCCAAATTGCAAGCGTTTTTCTTTCTGTTCCTTCTCTGTCGTTCTTTCTTTCAAAGTATTAGCCAATGACACACGAGAATTTATGCGTTAAAAACGATTGCAGAAAGTAAAACGCTTGCAACTTGGCTAGGGGGCTGATGTTGTTAATAGAAAGAAAACAAATCGTTAAATAGCCTAAAGCTTTCTAGAAAGAAGTTATGTAATACATCTATTTCTATACATACAGTGTGATACATAAATTGGAGTGTCTGTTTGTAATATTAAAATAACCGCTTTTTAATAATGCATATATACGAGTAGGTATGTACACATGGTACATATCTATACTTATATTATAAAGCTGAAGAGTTTGTTTGTTTGTTTGAACGCGCTAATCTCAGGAACCACTGGTCCGATATAAAAATTCTTTCAATTCTTTCAGTGTTGGATAGTACATTTATCGAGGAAGGCTATAGGCTATATATCATCACGCTAAGACCAATAGGAGCAGAGCACTAATGAAGAATGCTTCAAAAATGGGGGAAAATTCTAACGCTACGGGCAATAGGAGACGCAAACGAGGTTGCGTGGGTCAGCTAGTACCAAAATAACATTTTTTTTCAATTTTTGTCTGTCTGTTTGTTCCGGCTAATCTCCAGAGATTAGCCGGAACAAACAGACAGACAAAAATGGTTGGACCGATTTTGACGGGACTTTCACAAACAGATAGCTGATGTAATAAGGAGTAACTTAGGCTACTTTTTTTAGACTAGCTTAACCCCGCTGTGTTACCCGTCGTTGTAAAGGTGCAACAATAGCCGCGAATAACACCGCGGGACTCAGCTAGTTTGAAATAAACATTGTTTATTACATTAAACGGGTGAAGACTATTAGTTTATTAAAACACACAAACTTTCAAATGTTATGATGTTATATTAGATTAGTTCACCGTCACGTGTACAAACGTATCATAAAGTCTGTTCTAAGCGCAATAAATTAAATGATACACCCCGTAGATATTGTTTTATTGTGTACAAATGAGTCACATTTTTGTGTTGGGGGATTTTTACATGTTAATTAAATAGCTTTTTGTACCTATGGAAGGGGAAAAGATGAAATGCCCATGTGTCGCGCCCGTAGAGCGAGTACGTTACATCGTGGGTTAAGATAACCCAAAAATCTTTGCAAAAATTTAAGTTTCTATTTGTTTTAGACTAATGTTAAAAAGCTTTAATACGTTAAATCTGTTAACTCGGGTAGGGTAACTTAATTTTATAATCAAACTTTTATAGAACGCTATTTACTTCACCGACAGCCTACACTAACACACACATCAAAAGTGTCTAGGGATCAAGCATTTTTATGCGGATTTCTTGAGATTGAGATGTGGCTTTGGCCCTGGCCTGCTCAGTCGCCAGACTTGAACCCGATTGAGCATGCATGGGATATGCTACAGAGAAGAGCTCTGCCGAATATGGAGGGTATCCAGTCGCAAGAAGACTTTTTTTTGTTGTTGCAACGAACATGGGCGGCCATTCCACAGCGTGATTTGGATGAAGAAATCGCGGTAGAAACACGGATTATTAATTGTTTAAGTTACCTAATAAAATTTTAAAGAAAACTGTTATTTCAGTCTTTTTTTCGAACTTTAATGTTAGTGGTTCAAATGTGAAAAATCCCTTTATTAGGAAAATGGCAAATTTCTTTATTAATGCAAAGGTGACTTGGTTTATCGTTACTGTGACAAACGAAAACACTTTATTTGATGAATCCTTAAAGAAAATTTTAATTAATATCAATCAGGAGAAAAGTTATTGCAAAAATATATGTTGATCCCTAGACACATATGTTGATCCCTAGACACATATGTTGATCCCTAGACACTTTTGATGTGTGTAGTAATGGCAAACGCAGGTGAAAATGAAGGGAACATCTAGATTGTAATAATATGTATTTACTACCTATCTACATTTATTTAAAATATTTGCCATTTTTTTAAAACGTACTACGGGAACGTCATACACTAACGTTTTAACTGACTATAATTTCCGGAGTATTTACCTTCAATAAAAAAGGCAACATTATACTAAATAATTATTATTAGTGACGTTCATAACTGAAACTACAGTTGTATTACAATTTTCTCAGAATCTATTGTTTTTAATTAGTACACGATTGGATTTGCGTTCTATTCTATTGACTCTGTTTCAGCTAAATACATACCTTGTTCGTTGTGCGAAGTCTGTCTGAGTTGAGCGGATTTGCACGACATTCGATTGATGCCTGAATAGAAAGTAGTGTGGGGTCTTTTGTAGCATGCCCTCGCACATGCACTCAGTGCTTAAATTTTGATCGTATTTGTGTCTCGACTGAGGTGTGGCACACGGGTGCACTTGCGAATAAATGAGGTTTGATCTGGAATGTAACCGGTGTACGATTAACGTTCATGTTAATTAGTTGTACGCGTGCCTATCTGTCTCTGTCTGTATCCATAAGTAGCCGATGGGGATCTTGGCTAATTAAAAAAAAAACAATTTAATTTTATAGTCTGATCAATGCCTTAGATTGATGATGGAGATGGGTGTAATGACTGTAATTTTAGTATATTATTTTTAATAAAAAAAACATTTTTTTTTTCATAATATTCTCAAAGTAAACACAACTGTCATCCATATGTCACACGTATATTTTTATTGGACATGGATAATTAAGGTTTTGTTCGTATTTAACCTAAAAATAAGCCAAGCTTAAAGCGATGTTTTGTTAAAAACGTAGTAATTAAAGGTTTAATTTTAAATAGTTAGTATTACTTAGTCGACTGCCTCGTTGGCGCAGTCTCGGGTTCGATTCCCAGGTCGGACCAAATGTTTGTATGATCTGCAAATATTTATTTTCGAAGTTTGGGTGTTTTCTATGTATAATATGTATGTATTTACAAAAAATTAGTATTTAAGTATTTATATCAGTTGTCTAGCACCCATAACACAAGCTCTGCTTAGTTTGGGACTAGATGGCGTTGTGTGTTAAATGTCCGAAAATATTTATTTATTTACTTGCTAACCCCCACGCAACTTCGTCAGCATCTCTCGAAACATGCAACAGTTATTTTACATTGATACCTACTTGTCTCCTATTGGTCTCACCATTATAAGGTTACATAGCCTATAAGCTTCGTCGATAAATAGGTTAGCCAAAACT
Source organism: Diaphora mendica (assembly GCA_949125395.1). Taxonomy (NCBI): domain Eukaryota; kingdom Metazoa; phylum Arthropoda; class Insecta; order Lepidoptera; family Erebidae; genus Diaphora; species Diaphora mendica. The sequence continues at coordinate 29,029,123 of OX421312.1, read as the reverse complement.
AAAAAATAGCAAAATCTGTCCAGCCGTTCATGCGTGATGTCGTGACCTAGGGAAATGTAAGGTAGTAGAGCCACGCTGATTTCAGCACGGTTGGGCAGGCTCGACGGGGGCGGTACTAACCTCGTACAGAAAATCAACGTAAAATGACAGAGTTCGTGCTGTCGTGTTCCGTTGGTGAGTGCGATACCGGAGGCCCAAATAGTTTAGTCAACAAGTTCCATACTTGTTGACTAGACTAAAAGATGCAGAAGCATCACTAGGCCGCCATGGTGTTGGTCGCCATGCTGCATTGTCTGCATTCGCAATGAGTGTGGTGACCACCACTCTTGGATTCTGCTTATTATTTCCATCAGGCAGAGTAGAGTCATTTTGGCGGGCCATACTTAAAAAAAATGCAGTCAATGATAATATTTGTTCAAGTGGTGGTTCGTAGTCAAAATTATAAAATCATGCGATGTAATTTAAAGACTGACATTGGCCGAATTTTAACCGATGGCCAATCATAATAAGGTTCGAAATCTCTCAACGGTTTAATTACTACACCTGTCTATATTCTCGGAACATAGATGGAACTTCTTACAGGAAAAAACTAAATCCGATGAGACGGTGAAAAAAGGTTTTAATTATAAAAAAAAAACTAGGTACCTAGAATCTGTTTGAAGTCGGTGCCAAGTGACTATCGCTTAGATAGACTTTTGTAATTGTTCGTTTGTATTATTTTTGGCTTAGCACCGACTTCAAACAGATTTTAGGTACCTAGCCCACATTATAATACTACCATTTAAATGAATAAAGAATTAGGTATAGGCAATCTATGAAGAACCAGTTTATTTTACGCTTTTATGTGTTTTTTTGGCAGAGAGTTTTCGTTGGATGTTTTTAGGAAGTCGGTTTTTTTTTTATAAAAAGTTTTTATTTCTCAGTTCTTAGTGCAAACAATCGTAGTAGTACAAAGTAGTAAGTTGAACTATTTCATCAAAATCATCCTCTAATCCATAAATCTTGAAGAGTTTAACCTTCTATCATCAGTTCACCTAAATAACTTGAAAGTATACGACTGAAGGTAACATACATACATATGATATTTAAAGATTTATCCTCCAACTCCTAACCGTTAAGGAGTTGTACCTTACATCATCAGCTCATCATCATAGAATGATGACTAACAGACGCAAATACCGGTGTAACTTCAGAAAATATACGAAAAACACAGTATATGCCTAAAAAAGATGAGGGTTTCCTTCGATTACCCTGGGATCCCATCATCAGATCCTGATATGGTGGCAATGGAACCACCTCGGGAGCATATCCTTTCGAATACAAAAAGAATTTTCAAAATCGGTCCACAAGAAATACATACAGTGGAACATAGAACCTCCTCCTTTTTGGAAGTCGGTTAAAAATGCACCTATTTTTCCAGTACCTACCAGGATTTCTATAGAGGTGCCAAAGAAATTTCGTCAAAATGGAAAGAGTGCATCGACGATAATGAACAATATTTAAAAAAGTATCGAATGATTTTTTTGTAGGAAAGAAAAGAGGAGCTTTCAGCTGAAAAAAGATTTGATCAATAGAGCTTTGAACAACGTAGTCCTTTTACAATACGGCTTAAACAAGCCATATTGTAAAAGCGCCAGCACTTTTACAATACGACTCTGACACGGTAAAAGCTCCACACTACACTGTTTTTTTCATCCTTTCCTCTGAATCCCGATGTACATATTTTTAAATACCCAATATTTAATATCTCCTTGTTTCAGTGACGGTAGGTACATTTAGATATATATACGAGTAATGCGAGTATACAAACAAATAAAATTAAATTGTCTTTTTGTAACTTCAAATTAACAGCTTTTCACTAAGTGCATATGAAATTAAATACGGTGCTTACATGAAACGCGTTTGTTCTGTTAGTCTGTTTGTTCATGCTAATCCCTGGAACAACTAGAGCAATTTTGACTGGATTTTCACTGGCAGATTGCTGATGCTATGAGGAGTAATTTAGTCTTGTAAAGCTACAACAACAACCGCGGGGCTCAGTTAGTTAAACAATATAACTAATCAAGAGCTTTTTAACGCCAAAGCTGTTATTATGTACCTATACTTGTCGATCGTTTCTACCAACATACACATGCTGAACTTACAATTACTTTAGTTTTAAGCTATTGCATAGCTTTTATCGCGGGCTTTGGGGCCTTTGAGCGCTGCGACCGAATCAAGAAATTCCGTAACGTAACGAAAATAAAACCTGACACCCGAAGCTTACACAGATCGAGTCGAGCTGCTCCGAACGACGACTCAACTAATCTGTCTGTCTCACTTCTGACTTCGTGCGTGACAGATTCGTGCGTGACAGAGACAGACAGACAAAACCGTCAGGGTTTGCGCAAGTATACTTGAACGTGTATGTCCGGCTTAAGCAGCTGTTTGTGAGAAAGTATATAGGTGTGTAGGTATCTATCATATGTTTATAATACCACACTCACCGCATGTGCGGTATATAGTAAGTACCTATACATGTTCAAAGAAAAGAAATACTGTGAATAAAACAATCCGTTCAATAACGAAGACATTTATTAGGAATAGTTTAAGCCTTTTATAGTATGCTGTGTAACGAAACCATATAGCTACTTAAAAAAAGTGATCAATGCCATCTAGTGACGATGTTGGTACTAATTTAATAGTTTAGTATTTTTCATTCACAATATGATACATACTGCATAAATAAAAATAAATAAATAATTATAATTGCATAAGTTGATGAAAAATGCTACGCAATAGCTTTACCGCGGCAGTCCCCGAGTGCCACACGTCTTTTTTTATTTTATTGTGTTAAGTTTTTGTGCTTTAAAATATGTGTACATATATGAAGAAGTTAATTTGCTGCGTTATTTTCAATGTATTGTACAAAGTGTGTGAATATATCTCACAATAACGCGAAAATAATCTAATGATACATTTTGTACCCGATGTTGTGTTTTTCGCACAACATTGGTCAGTATTTATCAACAAGTTATATCAATACTAGGAAAAACATCATTCAATTCGGAATCAAAAGGAATCTGTTTAAGAGTGTGTAATTAAAGCAACATTTTCAATTGAAACTTAAGACAATACTTACCTACTTACTTTGAAAACTTGATTCAGGGGAATGAAAAGTTGTGTTTTATATACAACCAAGTAACCAAGTAAGTAGAAAGTGGAAAGGATTTTACTTTAACCATACTTCCATACTTATATTATAAATGCGAAAGCAACTCTGTCTGTCCGTTCTTTTTTCACGGCCAAACCGCTGCACCGACTTTAATGAAATCGGTGCAGTGCAATGTCACTATTCCTCAAAACACCTCTAATACGGCTGACTAACGTCGAAAGTATGGCCACCTGAACCAACGCTTTGCCGCACGAATTCGTATCGCAAGTTCCTGCGATGCGGCGCGAGCGTCGCACCGGCCGCGGCACTTTAAATGAATTTGCGCGCTTGCTGAAGCTCGCTACTCTTACTAAAGGGCGCTAGAGTAATGATTACACGCGGGCGCTTTACGGGCTATGGACGCTTCTGACTGTTAATTTAGTAGTTAGTGACCGTAAAAATAGGCGTCACTTTAAAATCCACTTAATATTGACTGCCTCAATGGCGCAGTGGTAGCGTATGCGACTGCTGTGCATGAGGTCTCAGGTTCGATTCCTGGGTCGGACCAAATGTTTGTATGATCTGCAAATATTTGTTTCGGAGTTTGGGTGTTTTCTATGTATAATATGTATGTGTTTAAAAAAAAAGTATATATGTATTTATATGAGTTGTCTAGTACCCATAACACAAGCTCTGCTTAGCTTGGGACTAGATGGCGTTGTGTTATATGTCCGAAATATTTATCCTTTTGTTCTTTTTTAGTATCTTATTCTATTTTTACCACCATTATTTACTGTTAAAAAAACATTGAACTGGATTCAGTACTTTTCTGAAAATACTTATTTTCTCTCTATTTGATCCGAAAAAAACATTTAATTACAACAATGATCTCAAACGCTTCAATTACTTAATTGATAAAAACAATAGAATTTTACAACATCAAAAGTTTTACTAACTTTTAAACTTTCGCGTTCCATGATATAATAATTATTACTTTTACGGGAATTAACGCGATCACTATTTCAAGGTACTACATACCTCTGTTTTGCCTGAGAGAGAGTCAGCCTGTGACCACGGCCAGTGCAACCTGGTCGAAACGTCAGGCAAAACAGAGGTATGTAGTACCTTGAAATAGTGATCGCGTTAATTCCCATAAAAGTAATAATTATTATATCAAAAGTTTTGATTGGCCAGCATTTACTTTTAGGTTATGAGAGGTTAAATACCCAGTTCGATTGTCAGCAACTCCTGGTACCACTCATAAAGGGAATACGTCATTGGTCCCGTGTTAAACCAAAACGATACAATGAACTCAAAGAAAACTCCGAATGAGGTCGCCGGAGGTCCAATTCCATTTTCTCCTCTTCCTTACTAGGGGTGCATCTCTTCGGTAACTGCACCTGAAGATTTCCCCTTTTTCTCGTTTGTTCCTTCTCATAGGTAGGTATATTGAGCAGAACCTTTACAGCTCTTTGGGACAAGAAATCCTGAGTCTTAGTGCAGATTTCTGTGTACAGAATCTTTAAACAATATAAAAATAATAATCTTTATTTTTTCAGACAGAGTTCATAGTGTTAGGTAGGTACTTTACAATGTTACTAATGTTGAAAGATTTTTCAATATTTTCAAAAGGACCCAGGAGGAGTGAGTTCCAGGTTTGACTGCTTGGCACAGTAAGGAAGAGCCGAAACGTTAAATTCGAAAGTGAATCACTCTTCGAACTCAATTCTGCCACTGTACATTTTGACATTTTGGTCCTCATTACCGAACCTCTTAATATTTTTGTGTAACCCCTGTGTGTGTGAACTACTTATCTCTGAGGGTTTCCAAAATATTATTATACTCTTTGCGCTGTAGCATAGTGCATGACAGTTTCAGTAACATTTCGTTACACTCTTGAAAGTTGCCGCGATTTACAAATTAGCACTTAGTATTTCTGCTGTACCACATTCTCAATATATTAAATCATTAATAACTGTAGTAAATTAAATGAAATCAACCAAAATGTTCTAGTCTAATACAAATATATACATACAATAATAAGTACAAATAAATGCCGCACCATGCTACAGCGCAAATAGTAGTATAACATAGTAGTGATGTTTGAAAATATTCTTTACTATCTTTGATTTATTATTAAATTGAGTTACATCAGTAGGTATTATGTAGCTTTAGGAAAATTTTAATTTTGCTTGCAATCAGATTAGATTTCTTTGTCTAAAAGAATTGATTTTTAACTGACTTCCAAAAAGGAGGAGGTTCTATGTTCCACTGTATGTTTTTTTTTTTTAATTTTTTTTTGTATTCGAAGGGGTATGCTTCCGAGGTGGTCCCATTGCCAGCATATCAGGATCTAATGATGGGATCCCAGGGAAATCGAGGGAAACCCTCATTTTTTATAGGCACATACTATGTTTTTCGTATATTTTCTGAAGTTACATCCGTATTTGCGTCTGGTAAGCATCATTTTATGATGATGAGCTGATGATGTAAGGTACAACTCCTTAACGGTTAGGAGTTGGAAGATAAATCTTTAAATATCATATGTATATATGTTACCTTTAGTCGTATTCTTTCAAATTATTTAGGTAAGCTGATGATGGAAGGTGGAAGGTACAACTTTTCAACGGTTAGGAGTTGGAGGATAATTCTTTCAATTTCATACGTATCTAAAGACTTTCAGTCGTATACTTTCAGGTTATTTAGGTGAACTGATGATAGAAGGCTAAACTCTTCAACAGTTAGGAATTAGAGGATGATTTTAATATTACACGTACGTATAGACCTTAATTTGTATTCTTGATGATGAAATTTGATGAAATAGCTCAACCTACTTACCTACGATTGTTTGCACTAAAAACTGAAAAAAAAAATTTTTTTTTATTTTTTTTTATAAAATTTTTATAAAAAAAAACCGACTTCCAAAAAACATCCAACGAAAACTCTTTGCCAAAAAAGTAGTATTATAATGTGTGCTAGGTACCTAAAATCTGTTTGAAGTCGGTGCTACTATTTAAATGAATAAAGAATTAGGTATAGGCAATTTATGAAGAACCGGTTTATTTTAATTATAAAAATTTAAGTGTATTTTTGGCAAAGAAAACTCTTTGGATCAAAAAACATCCAACGAAAACTCGTTGGATGTTTTTTGGAAGTCGGTTTTTTTTTTTTGTATATCAATGTCTAAAAGTGAGATAAATACCAAGAGCAGCAGTTTTATACATGGCCAACATACTACGGCAATTCTACATTCCAATTCTAGATAAGTTTTATCAATTTTATCTTCGTTTCATTAATCTATACTATATTATCTATACTATATAATCATATTACTATATTATTATTATTATATTAATTTTAATAATAACATTATAAAGCTGCAGAGTTTGTTTGTTTGTTTGAACGCGCTAATCTCAGGAACTACTGGTCCGATTTAAAAAATTCTTTCAGTGTTGGATAGTCCATTTATCGAAGAAGGCTATAGGCTATATTTTATATTCAAAACAATTAGGGATCCGTAAGAAAATTGCTATTTCGTAACCCAAGGTGTGAAATCGAAAACCTATTTATGCGTGCGCTGCAATAACTATTGACAATAGAACAAAATAATGTATTACGGGTTTGTAGGTCCCATTAGGATCTACAAAAAAGTTCGCGAGAGCATATATCTAACTATCATGGTTTAGTCACAATAACCGCTTTTGTGTTCAAAAAAATTATTAAATCGTCTGAAGAAAGAAACTACGTTAAATGTGTATCGTAATATTAATCCTTATCCAAATAAAGCATTATGTTATCAAGGGTATTTATGTAGAAGTAAAATACTTTTTGTTTCATCCCATTCGGACATTTCGTTTAGAAGTTATCACGAGTATAAGACGCTAAGAGTTGGTACCTAATAATGAGTTATTTGCCAAAGAGTTATAATCAACATAATACCTTATATTAATCTTTATCCAAATAAATGTTTTGTTGATTATGAGTATTAGGTCTTAGAAGAGTATAATAAATACATCTATACTAATATATAAAGCTGAAGAGTTTGTTTGTTTGTTTGAACGCGCTAATCTCAGGAACTACTGGTCCAATTTGAAAAAATCTTTCATTGTTAAATAGCCCGTTTATCGAGGAAGGCTATAGGCTATATATCATCACGCTAAGACCAATAGGAGCGGAGCACCAATGAAGAATGTTTCAAAAACGGTGGAAAATTATCACGCTACGGGCAATAGGAGACGCAAACGACGTTGCGTGGGTCAGCAAGCAAGTATAACATAATAGGCAACTTGTTCGAAACAAATTTCCATCCAAATAAGTTATTTTAAATACTTAACACTAAATGTAATACAAACATATATGTGTAGGTACGTATCATATAACTTTACGACCAATGCCATAAAAGTTGTTATAATAAGCTAATGTGACGTCAAAATACTTGATATTACGTGATTAATTTCCGAGCGTAAATCGACGAGACGCGACCGAGTGCGAGCCAATGGCGCTAGATGGCGTTGTGACATAGTAGCGCCCCGCCCCAACACACTTTATAGATCCATAAATATGCTAATACAGCTATGACTTTTTTATAACATAATTAATAACGTGTTTGGCCGACGTCGCCCGCCGAGATTATGATTTAGAACATTTTATGTGGTACAATTTAATTGATGTTCTGGTAGCTCGCGTGACCCGCCCGAGTCTGTCGTCACAGGCTCTTTATAGCTGATGTAAAATAATGAAAAATACCTCGACTCACGGTTTTATATGCCGTTTGATTTACCACCCGTGCTGTTTACGAACTTTGCTTATAAGTGAAATTTGTAGTGATAATGGTAGCGCGGGAATTACATACTTACATTAACTTGACATTGGTATGTCGTGTTGTTTGCGTATACATCAAGTGAAGTATACCTAATAAATGTTACATAACAATTACTAAAATGATGATGGTCTGAAACAGGGATATGTCACCAAGAACCTACGAGCATGCGTGCAGTGATTGATGAATGTGGACTAAGCAAAAGAGATGTGTCAGGACCGTAGTAAGTGGAGATCAATCGTCTCTGCCTGCCTGGGGATTAATGAATTAGTTATACCTATTACACTATTAAAAACACAGAGTGTCACTACCTCTAGGTATTCATCCCTTGTAGGAAGGGAGTAAACTACACAACACTAAGCACTGCAAAGACAAGGAAAACTTGAAACAAACCCTACACCAACCCGTGAAACCCGTCTGACTAGCGTGGCACAATAGGCCAGCAGTGGACTGTTAAGGGTCAATGATGACATGTTAAGTTATATCATTAATATTTAATGAAATCGCATCTTTGACCACTATTTTACAAACTTTGTTAAAAATAGATAACCTACCGTATAGCACTCACAGTTTTTTTTTATGTAGGTATTAGGCGGGCAAACGAGCACACTTATCGCCTGATGGTAAGCGAATACCGCCGCCCATGGACCCCTGCAATACCAGAGGCGTAACAAGTGCGTTGCCCCCCTCCATCCCCTTTGGGGGATGGAGAGATGGTGGGGTTGAGATATGGGCCTCCGGTATCCTCACTCACTCGGTGAAACACAGCGCTAGCTCTATTTCACACCGGTTTTCTTTGAGGCCGTGGTATCACTCCGGTCAAGCCGGCCCATTCATGCCGAAGCGTGGCTCTCCCACGTCTCGTATCCAAAAGTACTAGAGAGTATAGGTACAACAGATTTCGCTTTTGGTAGGAGTACGGCCGTCCGGCCTCAATGGTGGTCCCAGAGACTTGATTTTTAGGTTGCGTACGGTTCTCCTGCATCAGATTTAATTGTGATATTGCATATTATCTGGTTTTTGGTTGTATTTCGATTTATAAATGTGCCACTGTCTCTGTTAGTCACGATTAATATACATTGTAATAATATATATAATATATATGTATAAATATCATCTGAATCTCGGAAACAGCTCAACGACTTTCATGAAATTAATATGCAGGGGGTTTCGGGGGCGATAAATCGATGTAGCTAGGATTCATTTTTAGAAAATTTACCAAAAAAAAATACCGAGCAAATCTATTCAAGTACTTTTTTTATGTTTGGTCCTTCCAAAATGACTCTACTCTGCCTGATGGAAAGCATAAGCAGAATCAAATCCAGAAAGCAACAATGCAGCATGGTGACCCACACTTAAAAGTAAATAGGGTAATTTATGAAAGTGCAGTTCATAATTACAATAACTTCACACACATTCAAGCACGGCCGTCTGATATCGAACTAGACAAGGTCTTTACTATAAAACAAGACTGCTGGTTATCATATATATTTATAATTATCTCTATCTATAATATCTATATAAATAAATAACATCTATAATATCTATATAGATAAATATAAATTTAACCCAGACATAGATCAAAAAGACAAAAGATCGTGCTCATCACTCAATTTTCACACATTAAGTGCCTCGTTGGCGCAGTGGTAGAGTATGCGACTGCTGTGCTTGAGGTCTCGGGTTCGATTACCGGGTTGGACAAATGTTTGTATGAATTGCAAATAGTTGTTTCGGAGTTTGGGTGTTTTATATGTATAATATGTATTTACAAAAAAGTATATTATGTATTTATATCACTTGTTTAGTACCCCTACTGTGTACTGCTTAGTTTCGGACTAGATGGCGCTGTGTGTTAGATGTCCGACTTTTTATTATTATTTGTCTTGGGTAGCAATCGAACTCACGGCCTCTAGCTTACCAATCACCTTAGAAGTAAATAATAGCAGGAATTCTAAATATTTTTTCCATTATATTCGTTAACGGCAGCACTTCAACTTTGACACTATCATTACAAGTGATAGGTACTAATGGTTCCTTGTTTGGATGACTCGGTGGTGTTCTGGTGAAGTGTAGAGCACAAACAAACGCCAATGCCGGTGGTCCGGCACCGCGTCCCGGTCCGGCTTCACACAATACTATTATTAACTATTTGAACGGACCCAAAACTATTAAAATATTTGTACAATATACTTACACCACTATTTCTTTCCACCCTGGTAATTGTAGACCTTATAATATTTAGAAAAGTCTGCATTTCTGCTCTTAAGCCTTAAATCTGTTTTTTGTTTTGTCAGAAGCTAAGAATACATTTTTGAGCACATATTCAATTTTGAGCATTTTTGTAAAAAAAATATATAAAAAAGTGTTTTAATTTAAACGGTTTTATCGAAAATAATGTACTAAAAGGTAAAAAATAAAAATAAATTGTGTGATAAAAAATGAAATCGTTGGGCGTAGCGTAAACTGAGTTGACTTGATGGAAACACGGGCCCAACGATTTTATTTTTAATCACACAATTTATTTTTAATTTTTACCTTTTAGTACATTATTTTCGATAAAACCGTTTAAATTAAAAAACTTTTTTATATATTTTTCATTTTCAAGTTTTTAGTTTTTAACGTAACTACAGGCCTTATTATTGTCTTATATATTAACAGCCTGGTTGCTCTGTTAATCAACTTTGACGCTAATAATTTCTTGCATGAGTAAAAACACCCGCCAGGATTCTGAGACGGATTTCATCCTCTATCTTATTTTGGGCAGTGATAGTGGATCCAAGGTACTTCAACTCCCCAACAGCCTCAAACTCGTCCCCGTTAATATTGAGGTCTTCTAATACCTGAGGGCGCCTATGAGGTATTTTGTCTTGTTCACATTAATAGCCAGTCCAAACTTGGAGGCGTGTTCCACTAAGGACGGCAAATGCCTCGTAATGCCGAATTGTGTCCTACTTGTGATCACTTGTCGGCATGCGCAGCAATCTGAGTGCTGTTGAGATCTAAAAGTCCTCGAACGTTGAGCTCACGGATAACAGATTCAATGGTGAAGTTGAAGACCAGCGCCGAAAGAGCACCCCCCTGCGGCATCCCAGTGTTAATATCGAACAGCTCAGTTAATGTATTCTGTGCGGACACAACCGATCTCACTTCGTTTTGTCACCTTTCCTGAAGATGGAATGTATGATTCTAACCGACCACTCTTCAGACATAGTTTCGCTCTTCCATATGTCATCGATAAGATCACACACAGCCTCCTCCAACTCGGGTCATCCAAACTTCAGGAGTTTTGAAGTGATGTTGTCTACACCGGGGGCTTTGTTGTTTTTCAAGGTCTTCATGGCCCTTTTCACTTACTGCAGATTCAGAGGTTCAAAGTCCTGCTCTCCGTAGTAGTAGTAGTATTGGCCTTCTTGTTCATGTGTGCTGCTTTCATCACTTTTGTTTAGAAGCTCCGTGAAGTACTCCCTCCAGCGAGCCGAAACTTCTCTTTCTTCAGTAAGCAATGATCCCACTTTATCACGACAAGCTGTAGATTGCGGCTGGAATTCTCAACGCTGTGCGTTGACCCCACCGAAGAACTTGCGTGTATTGTGCATCCAAAGACGCTCTAGCTGCTGCACGTCCTCCTGTAATGCCTTCTTCTTTTTTTTCTGCATAGTTCCCTCGCTGCAATTCTCAAATATCTATGTGTAGCATTGTTCTCTTCGGTGTCTGCCTGGAACAAAATGCTGCCGCTTTAGCCACTTTCCGCCTCTCCAAAGCCTCTCTATCTTCCTCGTCAAACCAATCTCCTCTCATTTTTCCTTTCCTTGTCCCTACCTCCTTTCTGGCACCTTTTTCTATAGAGCTCTTAATCACTTCCCACTCCATGTTTTCTGTAGTAGACCCAGTAGCATCCAAATAGCTGAAATTCGAGGATATTTCCATCTGGTATTTTCGCAAATCGTTGTTCCATTTCGGTCTTTGCTTACCCCTACTCTTGATGTAAACTAAAGGTTCGGAATCTGAACTTCCCACCTACTAACGTGTGGTCTGACTCGCAGTTTGCACTTCTAAACGAACGCACACCCAAGATGCTAGACCTTCGCCGATTGCATACGAGAACATGATCTATTTGATTATATCTATCCGTACCAGGTACTTTTCAGGTGCCTTTGTGTATATTCTTATGCTTTGCGTGCTACTGATAAACATGTTGTTTCCTGCTGCGAAGTAACATAATCTTTCCCCATTATCACTTGTTGTAGAGTGAAGGGTGTGTTTTCCAGCAACACTTTCTAAGGATGCCTCTTTACCAATTCGTGCATTAAAGTCTCCTAGAACTATCACTGCATCATACCTGGCCACTGAGTCAAACACTTCCTGAAGAGAATTATAAAATTGGTCCTTTCATCCGTTCACCTGCATCCTCGACCGGCGCATGCGCACATATAAAAGTGATGTTATGAAACTTGCCTTTTACTCGTTGTTTGCATAATCTGTCATCAATAGGCTCAAAACCCAACACTGCCCTCTTTGTTTTCTTATTGACGTAAAAACCAGTACCGTACATTCCTGTCTGTCTTTCCGGTCCGCTCCAGTAAAATGTGTATTTTTCCCTCTCAATACACCCCGAGCCCCGCCACCTTACTTCTTGGACAGCTGTTATGTCCAATCCATATCTTTCCAGTTCTCCGGCTATCTCTTCCATCTTACCAGCTTGGAGCATAGTGAGGATATTCTAAGTACCAAATCGTATAGCATATCGGTTTTTCCGTTTACGTCGCCTAGGTGGTCGTGTAGAGATCTGTCTGTTTCTTTCTTTGCGTGACTTCTCAACTTGGGTCTTTTTATCGTGCTGGGTAGTTGGCCCTGCGATGAACCCTCCTCCAGCCCACAGGCGGAGTCCTACTAGTCAAACGCTTTCATTTGATACCCATATAGTGGTATTCGTGACTAAATGTGTAAATCACCATCTTGTAGCGGCGGCCATCTTGGATTTTAATATTTTTTCATAGTGAACTATGTTCTACTAATCAAGCCCTTTCATTTGATACCCATATTGAGGTAGTCGTGTCAAACTTTGTAAACTGCCATTTTGTAGCGGCGGCCATCTTAGATTTACAATTAAACATAATTTATTTAATTGAATTGTCACCAGATATAAAGATGTGTACATCATTTCAGATCAATCTGTTAACAGGAAGGGGGTCAAATTTCAATTACAAGATTTGACCCAAACAAACAAATAAATAAAGAACCAGGGCAAGCTAAATAAAACCGTTTAAAAATGTAGTCATTCGAGTGAAGTTAGTATCATATTTTGGGATACAATAAAATGTAATGTAGTCGAGTCCATTCTTGTATAGGAATATGTAAATAAGACATTTAGGGTATGCATTCAAACTAACAAAACTAAAGATTTGAGTACGAACAGATGCTTGGATGTAGTTATCGATAAAATGATTTCAGTTTTATTTAAGTTATACGAAGATAAGAAATAACCAACTATTTCAATAAAGTATCAAACTACAAGCGCGACGAATTTAAGAAACTAAGTTTGAAAAGTATGTAACTTTTCCGTACTGTTTTAAATAGGTAATAAATGGAAAAATAAAGTTAATATTTACCCAAGAAAGATAAGTTTTGAGTTTTTAACAGTGTTATTATTCCTATAGAATTTCGAAAAGTATTTGGTTTTACGTACTTAAAAAATAATAGGTACATTTTGATACTTCCTATTCCTAAATTAATTTTAACCTAACTTTTTTAGCCATATTGAGCGTACTCTAAATTCATACTACTAATATTATAAATTCGAAAGTAACAATGTCTGTCACACTTTAACGGCTATACGGTTACACTGATTTTTAATTTAATTTGTCATGGAGATACTTTGATTCTTGAGGGAGGACATGGCTTAGACAAAAGCTAGTAATAGATATGCTTAAATGCCCTGTCTAATAGAGTCGTAAGCCGTGCATCGAGCATGCGTTACTCTATATTTGTTTGCAGTCCGCGGAGGGCTCTTGTATATTTTATATTGCCCCTGTCCAAATACAAACGACTGGTTTCGTAGAACGGCTCGATGTAGCCGTGGCTCGTGTCCCCACTTTTGTCTTTGATAGACGCTGCATTCTATAGGTTTTGTCTTAAAACGAGTGTTCCAGAGACCTCGTTTTTTATAAAGAATACTTGTAACATAAGTCACATCACACATGACATTACCGGTGTTTTAGTTAAGCTTTTCACTCAAACTAAAATGAACTAAAATCACTCTGTAAGAAGTGGGTTTACGTTACTGATCGCTGTCACAATTTTGATTCCTACAATAAATAACGGTGCAGTGGTAGCGTTTGCGACTGCTGTCCCAAGGTTTTGGAATCGATTCAAAGGTTGGACCTCATCTTCGGTTAGATGGCGTTATGTGTTAGGTGTCCGGTCTATTGTTACTAAAATCACAAGAAGGGTTCTTTTTACCTTGGAAAAATCGCTGCCCCTGAAAAATTTAAACAGGTACTAGACCTGTATCTAATAATATATTGTTTTACGTTACCATAAACAAAAAAATACTTTGAGCATTGGTTTGTTTTACAAAATATTGTTCAATTTCAAATGATTATATTAGTGTAATGAGTAACATGACAGCAGACTTCAAGCTTTCAGTGTGTGTTTGACATTTGAGTTAATTAACTCATTTCAGTTAAAGCTTCAGCTATGTTTAATAATAATTAATTTCCTATTCCAATATGATTTTGAACGGAACTTCATTACTAAGCCTACGTTGTGCTGTCCGTCTGTCTGTCAGCGGGATGTATCTCATTTACAGCAATAAGTAGATACGGAGCTTACATTTTCAGAATACGTATTTCCATTGTTGATTATTAATTATCCACCGTTTTATTAAAATTTTAAAGGATTAAAGTAGAAAAAGTACCTATGACCTCTCAAATAAATGAAGTATTTTCTAAGTCGGCTGAGGTATCATCAAGAACTAACGTCCCACGGCTGGGCTCGGGTCTCCTCTCAGGAGAGGGTTAAGGCCATACGTCCCCACGCTGGCCGAGTGCGGGTTGGGAACTGGCAAGACAACGTTGTGGCAAAGGCCTCCAACCAAGCTTCACGACTGTTACCCTATGATAACAGCCGTGACCAACTGCTTAACCTGACCTCTGAATCACGGAGACGCTCTTGGTAACTTGCCACCAGCGGTCACCCATCCGGGTACTGACCGCGCCGTCGTTGCCTACCCTTGGTGATTGTTTCTTATCACCGAGGGTAGGCAACCTCAGGCGCTCATACGGTATGAGCGCCTGAGGTTGCCTACCCTCGGTATAAAATGGTTGAATATGAAAAAATGCAACCAAATTAAGAACCTCTCTTTGAAATCTTTACTAATATTAAGCATAATATTATTATTCCTATAAACGCGAAAGTTTGTAAGTATGGATGGATGGATGGATTGATGGATGGATGTTTGTTACTCTTTCACGCAAAAACGATTTGGATGAAACTTTACAGTAATATAGTTTATACATCAGAATAACACATAGGCTACTATTTGCAGCGATAACCGACATATACGCGGGCGGAGCCGTGGGCAACTTACATACTAATAACCATATATAATAAAATAGGTAATGTAAAAGTTAAGTTAAGCGTCCATATTTTGTTCAAATAGTCAAATTAACAAGAAAACATAGCCTGATAATAGAAATAGATACCTACACCATTGACATATGAAAATGCACCGAACCTCATTAATTTTGAATATTGGTTTAGCTTGACAGACCTGTACCCTAACTATAGTAGGTAAAGTGTGTAACTAAAAACCTGGGTTTCAATATTTTATGCTAATTAACCTCGAGGTTTTTCACCTTCCATATCTAAATTAACCACTTCAAATATAATTTGTCTACAGATTGTCAAAAAGTTTTTATTTAAAAAAAGGGTTATTTGCATCAAAAAGTCTATGTTTCAAGTTTGGTAATTTTTTCATATTAAGTACTTTATTAATATGAACATAATACTTACTCGTCTCGCCTATTTGACAGAGAGGTAGCAGAGACAATTGATCTCCACTTAAATAAATAAATATTTTCGGACATCTAACACAACGCCATCTAGTTCCGAACTAAGCAGAGCTTGTATTATGGGTACTAGACAACTGATATAAATACACAAATTAGTACTATTTTGTATAAATACATATATGTATATTATACATAGAAAACTCCGAAACTAATACAATTAGCAAATCATCATACTAACATTTGGTCCGACCCGGGAATCGAACCCGACACCTACACAGCACAACAGTCGCATACACTACCACTGCGCCACCGAGGCAGTATGCTCACTATCACTTCAAAGGCCGTAGTTACTAACTGCTAACCCCAAGTTAAATGTATCATTTGCACCAACGAGTAAAACTAAAATTGAAAAACTATGCACTATGTAAAATAGGTACCTACTGTTTAATTGAATAAATATTATTATTATTAAATGATGATTCGCAGAGTATTTGATAGGATAGTGGTACATTTTTTCGTTCGGTCGGTTCCTGCTCAATGCAACGGAAATGGAAATGGAAAACGGAATGCAAATATTCTAGTATGCATTTTGTTGGTTGCACCCACAGAACAAAGGAATACTTAGAAGTGGTATCGAGCAGCAAGTGCAAGAAACACTTTGTCGCCTAGACGCACACATTAACGTTCAAAAATATTATACACACATAACAAACTCTATCCTAATTCGTCCAAAGGATGTAAATAAATATAATGTTCTTAAAGCCACTTACAATGTTACTAAATACAACCATATGCCTATCAACTAAGGTAGGGTTTCACTTGCATATTTGTGTTCGTTCGTAGTTTCGTCGAAGACCTCAGTGATGTGGTGAATTTCCCATTTATCGAATATGATTATGGGTGGTGTCCGAGGAGATTTTCGCACAAAAAAGAGACAGTAGACCTGAGTATATGATATAAATTTCAGCTTGATACCTCCACGCGTTCCTGAGAAAAAGTGTCTTGACAGACAGACCAAATTAATATTTATGTAGGTTATTTTTATTACTTACAAAAATCTAAAGGTAATACGTAAAGCAAAAACTTTCTGCCCCTTTTTACGCAAATTATGCGAACGAAGGAGTATGGAATTTGGCACAGTTAACGTTTATATGGAGGAGGAGTGCAAAAAGCTAAAAAACATATCGTCGAATTGCGTCCACTGGGCGATCATCCTACTAATATTATAAACGCGAAAGTTTGTAAGTATGGATGGATGGAAGGATGGTTGGATGTTTGTTACTCTTCCACGCAAAAAACAACTGAACGGATTCGGACGAAACTTTACAGTAATATAGTTTATACATCAGAATAACACATAGGCTACTATTTTCCGCGATAACCGATATAAACGCGGGCGGAGCCGCGGGCAAAAACTAGTAGTTTATATAAGTAGGTATCAATAAATTACTTCTACACTTTAAAGCAATTAAATAAACATGTAGTAGGTATGTTACCTAAAACAATCTTGAAAATTTAATGGTAGGTATAGAAGTTTGTCAGGAGGAAGCCCATAGAGTCTCTATAGACGCGGCGTCGTTACTGGGGGGACCTGAAATAACATGGTCCTCCTGGAGGACCCTCCTCAGAGCAGGGCGCCTGAGAACGGTCGCCGGGATGGTTTTTAGTGGAATCACCACATACCTGGCTCCTCAGTCCCCGAGGAGCCGGAGATCTGAAGGGACTTTCCAAATCGACAATAAAAAAAATGGTAGGTATAGAAGTTTGTGAATCTGACAGCTAAGCCATCAGTCGAGGATTATATTCCCATCCAGGACAAATAGTTATGTGATGTACAGTATGTAAACGATCAGTTGTTCGTGTTTGTGTGTGATATATCTATAATACACATGTATATCTAAGTACTATACGAATTTTTGGTACAGTTTTGTTATTTTTGTGTTGGCTAATTTGGGATCAAATTGTCGTGTGTAAAACCTATGTATCCATCTATCTAATACCTATAAACGAGGTATTCTTGTATATATATAATTTTTTGTTTGGTAAATTTTCTAAAAACCGGTCAAGTGCGAGTCCGACTCATGCACTAAGGGTTCCGTACCATTATATAACTAACTAACAAAAACGAGCACGTTTGTTGTTGTTGATGAAAGTTCCCTTAAATATTTATTTTATTCTGTCTTCTATTATTTGTTGTTAAAGCGGCAACAGAAATAGGTAGGTACATCATCTCTGAAAATTTCAATTATCGTACTATCACGGTTCATGGGATACAGCCAGACAGGTGTCAGACGGACGGACAGACAGACGGACAGCAGAGTCATAGTAATAGAGTCCCGTTTTACGCTTTGGGTACGGAACCCTAAAAATGAATACTAGCTAGATAGATTTATCGCCCTCGAAATCCCCTGCATTTTAAATTACATGGAAATCATCTGTGTAGTACCTATGTACCTAGCTACTTTTTTATGATAAATGATGTTTATGTTTTATCCGACTACGAAAAATTTATATTCATATACCCCAAATAATATTATGAATAATAAAGGCTAGGAATATATAATTGCTTAAATCTTTATCTTAAACATTTATCGAGCAAGTTGGTGATGTTCTGAAGAAGTGCCGTGTGAAGAACACCGGGAACCGACGAGCATGCATGCAGCGATTGATGAATGTTGACGAAACAAAAGAGGTCAGGGTCTTAGTGAGCGGAGATCAATTATCTGTGTCTAACCCTCAGGGAAACAGGCGTGACATTACGTAGGTATATATCTATGTAGGCAGTGCTTTTACAGACCTTACATTCAGGTGGCTCGTCTCCTCATTTGCAGCTATGAAAAAAAAAACCATATTAATTGGGGAGTATCTAAAAGTAAGGCTGTACCAGGTTAGGGTCCTTAAATACTGTCTCGAACTCGCTGTTCTGTTACCCAAAATAGGCTATGCTACCTAGAAATTTATCACCTATAGGTAGATATAGGTATACCTAGGTAGGTAGGTACAGTACCTACCTCATTTTATAAAAGGAAATAGGCAGGTACATAGGTACCTACCCAGTTTTTATGAAAACATGTTTAAATGAAAGATATTTTTTTTCCCTTTATTCTTTTATTATTGAACAATTATATTATTGGACTTCCCTAATTTAATAGCTAAAGTTCATTTATTCATTTAACAAAGTAATTACAACAGGTAAGAAACAAGGCATGATAATTATTACGATAATACAGGTTTAGTAGGTACTGATAGGTACGTACCCTTTCAATCCTTATTTTATAGAAATTAAATCTACTGACACAGGACACAGTATGCATGTTCAAAAGGAATTTAAAATTTAATTAATAGGTAGGTAATAGGTATTTTTTACAATAATTAATTACGCACTGCTAAAGAAGTAAGCATAAAAACAACACTAATACCTAGTGTTATTGAACGCGAGCATTGTGCAGCGCACTATTTTTAATCACATTAACATATTATTATTCGCAGTTGCGAAGTCTCAGTGTAGCCCAGTATGTCAACATTGATATCCAGCAACACCAATAAAATAATCATATTTTCGGTGCACGTATTAACGGAGCCGGCATTTAATAGTAATTGATAGAGACATGTTACGCGAACGTTGCACAATGCGCGCGCCGTGCGGCGCTGTCGGCGCGGAGGTGCGCGCGCGCCGGCCGCGCGGCGGCGAGGGAGGGCGCGCGGGGCTGCGGGCGGCGCGGGGTGAGGGCGTGCCTCTCGGAGGCGGCGCGCCCTCTCCATTCGCCGAGGACGGAGCCTCGCTCCGCCCCCGCACGCCGCCCGCCCCGCGCGCCGCCGCTCCGGCCTCAGTCGCGACGCTCAGTGCCTCGCGAAACGTCGTCTGTGTCGCGTGCGTAGCGTTCTCATTCTGCGCCTTCCGCTGCAGATGCGATCCCGCTGCTGTTAAAGTGATGCCTGCCGAGGAGGACCCCGCGGCGATGGAGTGCAGGGAGCCGGTCGACTCCCCGCAGCAGTTCTGCTTGCGGTGGAACAACTACCAAAGCAACCTCACCAGCAGTTTCGACCAACTTCTACAGACACAATCTTTCGTCGATGTGACTCTGTCTTGCGACGGACAAAGTTTGAAAGCACACAAGGTGGTGCTGTCGGCGTGCAGTCCCTACTTTCAGTCACTGTTAATGGACAATCCTTGCCAACACCCGATTATAATAATGCGCGACACCAAGTATTGCGACCTGAAAGCCGCCGTGGACTTTATGTATCGTGGTGAGATAAACGTCTCGCAGGAGCAGATCCCGGCTCTGTTAAAAGTGGCCGAGTCGCTGAAGATCCGTGGCCTGACGGATGTGAGCGGTGACCACGCCGTGGTCCAGCCTGGCGGCATAGACAGGCGCAGCTCTAAGAGAGCCGAGAGAGCCCGCGATGCAGATTCGCCGCCGAAGGCTCGCCGCAGGATGTCAGAAGACCGCGCGAGCGTGGGCTCGAGCCGGGCGCACATGCCCACCCCGAGCCCCACGCCCGCCACGGAGCTGCTGCCGCCGGCGGAGGCTGTCAACTCGGTGCCAGTGATGCCGCCCCTGCACCCGGACGACGTGGACATCCGCCCGGGCATCGCCGAGATGATCCGCGAGGAAGAGAGGGTGAGTACTAAGTTAGTGATTACAGCGGCAGGCGGCTCGTAACTTGCGCCGCTGCAAAAAGTTTTCCCGCCGTTCGGGTGGATCGGGCGGCCCCGCGCACCCCGCCCCCCCCGCTCGCACAAACTTTCCCTACAGTATCGCATTACGAAATTAATTTATTTTTTGACACGTCTTCTTTGGTGTTGGCAATGTAAAACCTTGCAGCTTGTTTTAATAGCTCGGTAGGTGTAGGCTGATAGGTAGCTAGAGTTGATTAGGTACAATGTACAAACCTAGAAGTCGCGCTGTGCATTTGGCACGCCACCACATACAAATTTTATGGCATTCCAAGTAAACATTTTAAGACACTTGATTGTATTTTTCATAATCTTTGAAAATGTGAGATGACTACTTTTCTGGATTGATATTTCCTAAGTATTTTACAGCTGTTGAAGTAAGCGAGTAGGTTTGTAAGTAGGCAGGTACGTTAACCTCGCACTTCGGTACTTTCCGGCATAACTTAAGTTTTGTAATTAAAATACTTCTTTGTAAATCTATTAGAATAAAAAAAAAACCGTAAATGTACCTAATTGTTTGTTTAATAGAAGAACTGAATAAATTAAAACTGTTCTAGTCTAAACGGCAAATAGACGAACATTGACGAATACTCGTACAGTCACACTAATATATAAATGCGAAAGTTTGTGTGTATGTTTGTTACTTCTTCACGCAAAAACTACTGAACGGATTTGGATGAAACTTTACAGTAATATCGCTTATACATCAGAATAACACATAGGCTACTCTTGTTACATTTGCAGCGATAACCACCATACACCACCAAAATTCGGGTTGTTTTCATTAAAATGTAATCATTAAACTAAATACCTATTAATTGGGTACCTACTGTCTAAAGGGTACCTATGTAGTATAATAGGTACCTACCTATTATTGAGCAGTTAGGAAAATTGAAATACCTAGGTATATATAGGTAATTATGCAAAAATGAATTGCAAAATCTATTTACTTAGGTGTTCTTTATTATTTTAATGTAAAATTATGTCAAGCAAATTTTAATAACTACATATAACAAACTTTACTATTTATTTAAATATATTGTCTTACAAACAGATTTCAATATCAGAACAAATAAAAAATTCTTATAAACATTTATAAATATTTCCTAACTTTTAATTTAATGAACTTATTCATAAAAGTAATAATCGTAAAAAAATATATTATAAAATAAAAATATATTTATACAAATTAAAATCAAATCACGTAGATAAACGTGAACGATAACACATACCCAATCATAAAGTCATTGTTTTTAAAAGCGCATGATAAATATGAACAATGTTTATTTGTCAATTCTTCAATAAGTAAATACAATGGACATCACTAATAATAAATTACAAAACAATCATTAAGAAAGTAATGACAACTGGTTTACAAAGTAATATTGTAGTAGTGAGGGGACACCTGCGTCTTGTACCTACGTAGGTACCTACCTATGACAGCTTCAATTACTCGAAACCCCTATACAAGTAAAGGGAATGGTTAACTAACATTTTGAGTTAGCTGTTTTATTTTCTAACCTTTTATCTTTATTTAATTTTCTTTTGTATGTCAGGTGTCTACTAAAACATTTTTATTCTTGAACTACCTATTACTTACTGAACTACCTAAGGAAATCCGTGCAGTTATTTTTTATCAAAAAAAGTTGCTGTAGGGTAAAATAAATTAATACTAGGTATATAGATTTTTTTAAAATGAATATGTGTTACCGGTAATAAAATATTAGGTATCACTTTCAAATAAATGAACACTTGAAAATTACGGAATTCAGAGTTAAGATATTCTAAGATTAATAAAAATCTAAACTGTTAAACAAAGAGCCCTTTATTTCACTAGGAAAAAAATAAAGGCTTTGTTACAAAACCGATAAACAGTAAAATACTTCACTGAATCGACATTGCACCCTAACTATTTATTAATCTTACAATTATTTAAACCACAAAGTTTTAATAAAGAAATCAAATTTTTATTCACAATAAATAAAACATTGGATTGGATTATTTATTTGTCAACTTAATAAAAAAATAATTAATTTAATTAATTAATAAAATTTACTTTAATAAATATTTTTATTGTGGATAAGCTATTATTATACGCCAACGTCATAATCTATAGAACACACTTCTTTAAAAATTTAAATTTAAACTGCACTACATAAAAAAGTCATAGAGAAAGGCGAAAAGTGATATTTGGATTAACTTTTAAAGGCGTAATCTGGGCATTTGGTTTTTATATTTGGTCTTTCTGGTTTTCACGTAGACCATATACCTAGTTCCGATACTTGCTTATTTTAATAATTTTAATTATTTACAATTATATTTTTGTGATTTTCAAGTTTAATTCAAGGATAAATAGTAAATCGACACAAAACAATGAATGGTTGTTGAAGCTAAATTACTTATTAAACAATGTAGTTCACTTTTATAAGTTGTTATATAATAAAAAGTATACGAATTCTCTAAAAGAAATTCTGTGTAACGTTGGTAAATTCACAAAGGAATTGTTAAACATAATTTTCTGTTGAAAATATAAATAGTAACCGGCCATTGTTAATGGAAAGTTGTATAATTTAGCATTTTGCGACCAAAACTAGGTCTTTCTTGTAACAAAAGGATATTGTTTCAGTACAATTAGCAATGCAATCAACATAGATAAGTGAATGTTTGCGTTATTCCAGTGCCTACTTTTGTTAAAAAATGTTACGATTATTTAACGGTGTTTGTTACCATTTTATCGCTAGGAAACGGGGTCTTAACTGGGTAGTAGATATGTGCGATACTCGCGGACGAGGACCGAGGCCGAATAATAACATAACATTACCCACATCGCTATACCTCACCCCTCTATCTTGTCTATGAACCTCACTATTGTTGCGCTAATTTGTCGACAACTACAAATGTACATCTACTACATTTTTTAATTTCATATTCATTGATTAAATGTAGGCATGGATTACGTAGCGGTTTAAGCGGGGCTCGAACATTATAATACTTTATGTGATCCACAAATTGTTGCTCTGCTGAGCGTGTTGGTTATGTTCGTAACCTCAATACAAGATATAAAATATATCTAGTGCAGGAGTTGTCTTTAAAAAAGTTAACTTTAGTAATTGATTCTTAGCAAAACAGAGGAAAGAAAATGAGAGATATATTTGGTTCGCAATTAACGCGCTGCCGTGGCGTTTATCCCGGAAAATGCCAGGAGCAATAAAACGAAAGAGATGGTTAGACATGTGGACCTTGACACACGACCCTAAAGGTATTCAGTTAGATATATATAAATCATAGACCATTAGAGATTCAAGGTTTTTTTTTAATTTTGTTTTTGGTTACAATAAATTGGGTAGGTTTATTTTATTCGCAAATTACAAACATTTATCGTTAACCTGTCAATATCGCATATTAATATAGCCATATTATATATATATATAATATACTATGCTGAATAATATCTAACGGAAAAATGTTACTGTTAATTGAATATTAATCTAATAAACACGCATATATGGTTCACATTTGAATGCCACCAAGCACTTTTCTACAGTGTGTCTCAATAATTTTTTTCCGCGAATTATGGTGGTAACAGGGAAAAATACAATTGTTTTCTTCAATGTAATTGGCAACGTGTATACACATTGTTGGAGATCGTCGCGTAAATAATAAAACAGTACTAACATTAACACTGTCAAAGTGATACCTTGTCGCGTACATTTCTTTCTTATCCCTAATATATTTGTGCGACGGAATTCTGTGTTTGGAATGTTCAACATTATTTTATTATTAAACTTTTTACTTGAAATTATCTTGCCATCTCACGTCTAAGCTTATTTATCAGGGAAAAGTTGATAAATATCTCTGTTATATAAACTTCTTAGATCTTTTTCGTAATAACTTTATGAACAACTAGCTTTCTCGCGCGGCTCCGCCCGCGTTTATCTCGGTTATCGCGGTAAAAAGAAGCCTATGTCCTTCCTCAAGAATCAAAGTATCTCTAATAACGTCTATAGTCTAGAAGGGGTAAGCAGAGGCGTAGTGTTTAATTACATTTGGCAATTATTACAATTATTTTTTTTCACTCAGTCTACTGTATTCTACTTGTATTAAAAGAGTAAGATAAAATCCTACTAATATTATAAATACGAAAGTTTGTAAGTATGGATGGTTGGATGTTTGTTACTCTTTCACACAAAACTACTGGGCGGATTTGGATAAAACTTTACAGTAATATAGCTTAATTAAAAAATTTCGCGTTTATAATATTAGTAGGAGTAATTAGGTACCTACCGAATAATGTAAAAGTTCAATGACATTCGAATTAAGTTAGGTATGTCTCGTGTCGATATTTGTTACTTAGGATTTTTTTATTGAATGACTATCTGTTGCCCGCGGCTCCGCCCGCGTGTTTATCGGTTTTCGCTTCAAATTTTTTTAAAGTAGCCTTTGTGTTAATCCAAGGTTTCAGCTTCCTGCATACCAAATTTTACCCAAATTGGTCCAGCCGTTTGCGCGTGAAGAAGTAACAAACATACACACAAACTTTCGCCTTTATATATTAGTGTGATGTGATTAGTGTGATTTTTTAAAGGGCAAGTCTATGTGTAAAACGAAAAAGAAACTGAAAATTGATCAGAATGGCGTGCAATGTGGGAAGCCTATCCAGCAGTGGACTGGTGGACAATAGATTGTTGGATTTTCTGAAAATTCAACAGCAGGTCAATTGTCTACATGTTGTCAGCTGTGTTGTTACAAATTATCACATCACATCACACTAATATATAAAGGTGAAAGTTTATGTGAATGTTTGTTACTTCTTCACGCAAAAACTACTGAACGGATGTGGATGAAACTTTACAGTAATATAGCTTATTACATCAGAATAACACAGGCTACCAAGATAACCAACATACAGGCGGACGGAGCCGCGGGCAACAGCTAGTATTTCTATGAGTAGTAGAGGTTTGTTAACATTTTTAGTTTCATTATTAATTGCCTTAATGATTTTATGAAAAGCTTATTTTAATTTGTGTCGAAATAAGTTTTTAACTTCAGTATTTGCTTTTATTATATAGAAAGAAATCAATACCAATACGAAAGTGTTATTTTAAAAGAAATCATATTTTATTTTATTTTCTGGAAAACCAATTTTTAAATTAATGAAAAAGACAATCAAAAGATAAAAATGGCGTTAATGAATTATTCGATTTGTTCGTAATCTCTGTGTCCTATCATTAAAATCTGTTGATTTAAATTCAAGAAGTATCAAGTTTAACATTAATTCCGCATATGAAATCGCCACGAGCATGCTGATTTCAATTAACGTCTGTAATTAAAAATGTAAGTAGGGAGAATAAAAAAAAATAGTATTAAGTAGTAGATTAATTTATGCTGGTCGATATGCCTATTTATTATACTTGGTGTACGATTGATTCTATTATCCAGTGGGCAAAGGAACATTGATAAGCCAACCGATTTTATAACTGTACCTACTTCGATCATATTTGAGTTACGTACCACTTTTGGATGGTAGGGTTATAATAACATAGGGTAGTAATGCGTGTGCCTCGTTTATGTTAAACTACCTATTACTCGCGTCTCTGCCCGCGGTCAAGATTAGGCTATGTTCTTCCTGAAGAATCATAGTATCTCTGTGTTAAATTATATTGAAACTGTTGCAGTGGTTTACCTGTAAATGTATATCAGACAGAGTTATTTTCGAATTTATAATATTACTAGTAGTTGCCCGCGGCTCCGCCCGCGTGTATCGCGGTAAATACACACATCAAAAGTGTCTAGGGATCAGCATATGTGTCTAGGGATCAACATATATTTTTGCAATAACTTTTCTCCTGATTGATATTAATTAAAATTTTCTTTAAGGATTCATCAAATAAAGTGTTTTCGTTTGTCACAGTAACGATAAACCAAGTCACCTTTGCATTAATAAAGAAATTTGCCATTTTCCTAATAAAGGGATTTTTGACATTTGAACCACTAACATTAAAGTTCGAAAAAAAGACTGAAATAACAGTTTTCTTTAAAATTTTATTAGGTAACTAAAACAATTAATAATCCGTGTTTCTACCGCGAACACTAACACAAGAACATCGGTTTGGCATACTCAAAATGAGTTCATCCAAATCACGCTGTGGAATGGCCGCCCATGTTCGTTGCAACAACAAAAAAAGGTCTTCTTGCGACTGGATACCCTCCATATTCGGCAGAGCTCTTCTCTGTAGCATATCCCATGCATGCTCAATCGGGTTCAAGTCTGGCGACTGAGCAGGCCAGGGCCAAAGCCACATCTCAATCTCAAGAAATCCGCATAAAAATGCTTGATCCCTAGACACTTTTGATGTGTGTAGTAGCCTATGTGTTATTCTGATTACTACTATATTACTGTTAAGTTTAATCCAAATCCGTTCAGTAGTTTTGGCGTGAAAGAATAAGAAACATCCATCCATCCATCCATACATCCATCCATCCATCCATCCATCCATGCTTACAAACTTTCGCATTTATAATATTAGTAAGATAGATTATTATTGACTGCCTCGGTGGCCCAGTGGCAGCGTATGCGACTGCTGGGCTTGATGTCTCGGGTTCAATTCCCGGGTCGGATCAAATGTTTGTATGACCTGCAAATATTTGTTTCGGTGTTTTCTATGTATAATATGTACGTATTTACAAAAAAAAGTATATATGTATTTATATCAGTTGTCTAGTACCCATAACGCAAGCTCTGCTTAGCTTGAGACTAGATGGCGTTGTGTGTTAGATAGATGTCCGAACTTTATTTATTTATTGATGATTGATTTATGAGTTCAGTGACTTGTCTATTAATTTTGAACGGGTATCTAGTGTATCAAATTTTCTTCAAGTAGGTTAGCGGGGAAATGGCTAATACTAAAGTATAATGGGAAAAGAAAACACATTGTTTTCACACAACCTTTTATTTATTTCTTCACGGAAAACTTACAGCTAGGAATGTTAGTAAATTAAAGCAGATTAGTCATCTGAGAGCCAATTACAAGTTTGCATTTCTAATTATAGACTAACAGCTGACCCACGCAACCCCGTTTGCGTCTACTATTGCCCGTAGCGTGATAGTTTTTGTAATATTCTGCATTGGTGCCGCGCTCCTATTGGTCTTAGTGTGATGATTATACTATCCAATACTGAAACAATTTTTCAAATCGGACTACCGGTTCCTGAGATTAGCGTGTTCAAACAAACAAACAAACTCTTCAGCTTTATATATTAGTATAGATGGGAGATATTGTAAGCAAACAGGTTAGAAACAAAACATAAACTGAACATAAAACAAAAAGACCAATCTCACACGATACGTAAATGCCAAATTTCATGAAATTTCACCAAATTGCTTAAACGCAAATGTAGGCAACACTATGTCTGCTAAAAAAAACTAAGGACTAGAAACTTTCTTGCCGAGGAAGCCCTTATTGCCCTAATTAATTATCACAAATTTTGAAAGAAAAAAAATTACTTCAAGAGCTGGACTAAATTGAAATGGACCACACGGAAAGCACCAGCTTTCAAATAAAAAAAGAATCATCACAATCGGTTCACCCAGACAAAGTTATAAGGCAACAAACATAAAAAAAACAAACAGTCGAATAGATGACCTCCTCCTTTTTTGAAGTCGGTTAAATAGGGATCAATGTCATACAATTTACATTAGGTTTCATTAAAATTTCTGCTTGCGCGTACCAGGCAGCTGTTCTATCTATGATTCGTTTTAACTTAAGGAACTTGAGGCTTTCATTTAATATAGAAAAACGTAATGAATTGTTTCGCATTTTTTAAAGGAAGGAAATTACTACCGATATTAAAATTGTAGGAGGCAGTGTGAATATTATGTAGAAATATCTATTAAATGTAATATCGGACTACGATAGGTACGTATACCTTTCTAGTAGGAGAACAATGCCTAGAAGATCTGATGTTACAGTTATTTAAATTACTTGTAATAAAATTTCCATACATTTGAATAGTTTCCTAGTGCATATTAATTTTATTTGTATATATCTACATACATAAGTGCATATATAACAATTAAATGCAGTTTGTTACTAAGCTTAGTTTTTGAAAAAAATACCTTAAGTAATATTTTTAACTCCCGACATAAAAGGGGTGTTATAAGTTTGACGTCGATGTATGTCTGCCTGTGTTTGTGAGTGAGTGAGTGTGTGTTTCTGAGAGTGTGTTCTTAAACGGATGGACCGATTTCGATGCGTTTTTTTTTTCATTTGCAAGCCAGTTTCCTTGCGGTGGTTCTTAGCTATGTTTGGTTAATATCGGTCCAGCAGTGTAAGAGTATCAGCTCTTTTCCAAAATGATGTTAGGTTATGATTTTTGGCGTATGATTATCAGTGCTTGCGGTTTTAAATTTTGAATTTTAGCTTGTTGCTTTTTAAAACTGAGAGAATTTCCGTGACTACTACATATACATATGTATTACTACTACATACTACTACTAGGTACTACGTACATATTTAGTGATTTGACAATTTCTGAGTGTCTACACGCAAAAAACCTTTTATATTATTTGAATAACTATAACCCTAAAATGTATATTGCCTGTGCCATTATTACGATTGAATTACGAAATCGGTTCAGTAGCTTAAGCGACATGGTGGCACATGCATATATACATGGACTGCCAAAACTATTACATTTCTTTATTCACCGTAGTCAGGTAAATAACAACATTACCCATAGTCCAAATGTCACAGTAGACATCGCTGTCAACTGTCATTATATATTATTAACTGTTATTATTTAAATAAACAGTCATTATAGGTTTATGTTATTTCTGTATTTAATACTATGTCATCAGAGAGCCTGTTCTTAATATTCGTGGCTATAACATTATTGTAGAAATATAAAGCGTCTACTAACCTAGGGACAAATTAGTTGAAACTTTACTTTTAAGAGTTACCTATGACAAGAGTTTAAAATTAAATGGCCATTTATACATAGGTCAGGGCTATTGCTATCAAAGATTATCATGCCTGACTGCCTCGGTGGCGCAGTGGTAGCATATGATACTGCTGTGATTGAGGTCTCGGGTTCGATTCCCGGGTCGGACTAAATGTTTGTATGACCTGCAAATATTTTTTTCGGAGTTTGGGTGTTTTCTATGTATAATATGTATGTATTTACAAAAAAAAGTGTATATATGTACATATTTATATCAGTTGTCTGGTACCCATAACACAAGCTCTGCTTAGCTTAGGACTAGATGGCGTTGTGTGTTAGATGTCAGAAATTTTAATTATTTATCATTTGGGACCCTATTACTAAGAATCCGCTGTCCGTCTGTCACCAGGTTGTATCTCATGTACGATGATAGCTAACTGAAAGATGACAGTTGAAATTTTCGCAGATGATGTACCTATGTATCTCTTTTGTCGCTATAATAACACATACTAAAACTAGAATAAGATAAATATTTTTATAACATATTTGCTCGTAAAGGGTCTCTTATTTCACCAATTTCAATATCGTAATTAATGGATCTCATTACGTACTTGTGCGTTATTGTAATGTAAAACGCACGTTATTTTTTTTAATAAAGTAAAACTCACGGTTTATCAAGATGCTCGAACAATGCTCTTTTAAATATTAGCAAAGAGTTTTATGTCAGATAAGTGGTCAACATTTCAATGAATTAAATTAACTTTGAGAGATAAATATAATAAATAAACATTTCATTCTTTAATTTTATTAATTTTGACAATAAATTACAACCATTTATCTGTGACAAAAACACAAAAATATTAATATACTTTATTAGTAATACTGGCCGTTTGTGCCTTTGCCTAAAAAAAAGCGCCGATGTGCGCGCATTGCTAATTTGTGAACAATTAAAAATGATTCCGCGCGCTTTTTCTTTAAAAATGCCAACTGGCAACATAATAATCAATTTTACAAATTGTTCAAATTTTTATAACTGCTTTAACAAGTAATTAAAGATTTATTCGATCAAGAAAGTCCAAGTTTTATTTATTTCCTCGCAAATATGTTATAAAACGTCGTATGACATACGTGCGCTTTGAAAATTACAGCCTCAGCTTTCTTGTAATATCGCAATATCGCCTTTTTCAACTTACCGCACTTATATCATAATGTACTATTGAAATGTTTATTTTATAAATTTATATATATATGTTCCTTTTTGGTTTCTTAAATTGTTATTGACGTTAATAGATAAGTATTTGATGCACGGATGGCGTAGTGGTTTAAACGGTCATTTTGCCACTTTCTACTGCGCTTGTGTTGTGGGTTCAAACCCTACACGGGATAACACTTTATGTGATCCACAAATTGTTCTGAGTCTAGGTGTTCTTTGAGTCCGTTTCATATATATTTGTCAAGTCCCCGCGATACAGGAATATTCCTAGTACGGGAGTTGTCCACACCGATATTATAAATTCAAAGGTAACTCGGTCTGTCCGTGACGATTTCACGGTTAAACCACTACAATGATATCAATGATATTTGGCATGGGGATACTTTGCTTCTTGAGGAAAGACATGGACATGAGGATACTCTTCACTGCGATAACCGCAATTAACGCAGTGAAAAGCTAGTAAGAAATAAATAAATTAGTATCGTCAGCCCTTCTAAACTCAGTAGAAATTAAGTACCTTGAACCAGCGTTTTCTAACAAGAAATGGGGGAACTGACCCCGTGCTGTGGGGTCCTTAGAAATATGTTTTTATTTAATTACGTCTAATTACCTGCCGTTCTTGTTGTGTGGTGTTCACAGCACCTTGCTTGCTGCTACTAATGTGTAAAAACTATAATTGTATCTGATTAAATTGTAAATGAATGCCCACTGAAAATAAATAGCTGTAGGTTATTCTTAAGTACTAGTTTATTTTTCATAAAAGTTTTGAATTATCGGAGGTTATCGACCCCTTTATCCATGCTGAAGTATTGATATATAATATATATCGACCCCTTTATCCACGACTGAACCGCTGGACGGATTTGAATGAATTTCTGTAAAGAGATAGATTTGACTTAGGAGACGCTACTTTTTGTCGCGAAACCTGACATACACGTGGGTGGAAGCAAAATGTTCTCAAAAAATATACGTATTCCTAATTGATTTTAAAGAAGTAATTCGGAAATGCATACCTAATGCGTCTTAAACTCAAAAATGAATAAATTTCGCATAATAATACACAGGCAGGCAGTTTTGGAATTATATTTTAATGAATTCTCACTAATCCAATTGCATTTTTGAATTTTACTTAAGGATAACCAGTCTAATAAATAACCATATGGCTACTCTCATGGCCCAAAGAACACGGGGTAATCTATACTTTTCATGCTTTATTTATTTAAATTATAAATACGAAAGTTACTCTGTCTGTCTGTCTGCCACGTTTTCACGGCCAAACCGCTGCACCGATTTCAATTAAATTTGGCATTGAGACACTTTGATTCTTGAGTAAGGACAAAGGCTACTCTTTACTTCGATAACCGACTAACAAGCGGAAGGAGCCGCGGGCAAAAACTAGTATTAGTAATCCTACTTATTGAGAAAATAAACCATTGCGGCCGAAACAAATTATATCAAAGTTACTAATTTTTAACCGATCTAAAAAAAGGAGATTTCTCTTTTTTTGGTATTTAATTAGGCAAAACATTGGCTGAATTTGTCTGTCTTTTAAACCGCCTTCAAAAAAGGAGGAGGTTCTCAATTCGATTGTATTTTTTCTTATGTTTGTTACCTCGTAACTCTCGACTGAGTGAACCGAATTTGATGATAATTGTTTTATTTCAAAGCTGGTGCTTCCAGTGTGGTCCCTTTCGATTTGGTCCAGTTCCTGAAGGCGCTTTTTTATTAAAATTGTAATACCTATAAATAAGTACTCACAATACTTCAAAAGATGCTAGGTTTTTTCTTATCTTTTTAAAAAGACGATTCTCTCATTTATCATAATTTTTGCCGGGGATGTAAGGGCACATAAATCACCCAGACTCAGAAACAAAAATTGGTGACTACAGATTGTCGCATATGGGCATCGAACTTGCAGTAGGAAGCAGCAAGATGACTGCTTAAACGGCCACGCCATCGGTACAATCAAATAAGAAAAGTCCTAAACATCGTGCGTTATGATTTGTAACTAACTTCACAACAGTCAAGTATTATCAAACAAATTAAGCAAATCTACGACATAACTATGTACAACTTTACGTCTCTGAATCAATTGGTTTTTCTCGTTTCATCTTAATCTGTTCAGAGGTGAGGGCGTGGTTCAATAAAAACACCTACTAACTGTGCCCCGCGGCTTTACACCGTCTTTAGTTCACTTTACACGCTGCTTAATAGACATTTGTGGTGCTTACTCTTATCGTATGGGTTTGAGTTCCTTCCATAATTATTAACTTATCTTAAGCAAGATTATTTATATTAAAGCAAATAAAGCTTTATTGCATAAAAGTATCCACTGCATGGCGCCAGTCATTTATAACAGGATACCTCAAGAATTTAAAAATTTAACTACTAATTTATTTAAGATGACTACGTGACTTTTTAGTGAAAAATGCTACTATGCAGTGAGTGATTTTCTCTCAGAAAAATAAGCATATTCTGTGTGATAATTAGTTGCAATTACTTAATTTTATTATTAATTAATTAAATTAATTTGTTTGTAATTTATATATACACTTGACATTTCATTTATATTATTTTTTCTTATGGTGACATTGATTTCTATTGACATTTTATTTTTCTTTGTTTGAATTATGTAGTGAGAAATTTTGGTTATAATGACATTTTGCTATTATTTATTAACGTGAGATTGATAATTTCCATTGTCATTTTATTCATGATTGTCTGAAACGTGTAATGGTAAATGTAATAATATATAGTATTTTCCAATTAAGTGACTGTTATTCTTAAAAAAAAAAAATTGCATGCCGTTAAGGTAGATCAAAGAGGACATGTTTAAATAAGAAATGTAACACCATTATACACCTTTATTCAGCAAATAAATGAATTTATTATTATTATTATTTACTATTAAAATTCTTATTGTAGTAGGTACATTTTTTTATTATGGGCCTGCTTAAATGACTCTACTCTGAGTGTGGTGGTCACCATACTTATTGCGAATGCAGACCCAGACCCACACCATGGCGGCCTAGTGATGCATATGCATCATTGGGCCTTCGGTCTCAAACATCCTCAAATAATGACTGGATTTCAATCCAGTATGTTTAGTGTATATAAGTGACCAGGGTGACACCACCGCGTCACAGAAAACTGTAGTCAAGTAGTATCTTTATAGAGGCTACCATCACCTGTCTGCCTACATATTTACCAGCTTTCCATAAAAAAATCTTCGAGAATCTTCTGGTTGGAATGGTTTTCAATTTCAACTATAATTATTTCAAAATTGTCTATGAATATTCCTACAGCTATATCGTTACACGCTTTGAAACTTCGTATTGGATTATGGAGGTTTGTATTAAAAATTCATATTCCTGATATGCACCATACAACATGGCAGGTTGCTCCGTATTCCGTATAAGGCATAAATAGTAAACCACGAACTAAATACTGTAACAGTCTAAAAAAGTCAACTGACGACTGTCACCACAAAAGCCTAGTATATCCACAATTAAGAGTACCTACTAGAACATTCTAAATCGTATACTTAGTACTGTAACACTTATTGTCTCGTATGCATAGAGACAGTCTTGTCTATTCACTTTGTGCCAAAGGCAAAAAACGGAACCCTTATAGATTCGTCATGTCTGTCTGTCCGTCCGTATGTCACTTTTTCCGAAACTAAAAGACCTATAATGTTGAAACTTGGTAAGTAGATGTATTCTGTGAACCGCATTAAGATTTTCAAACAAAAATAGAAAAAACAAACAATAAATTTTGGGGGTCCCCATACTTAGAACTGAAACTCAAAACATTTTTTTTCATCAAACACATGCGTGTCTATGGATCTATCTATGGATAGGTCTCCCAAAATGATATTGAGGTTTCTAACATATTTTTTTTCTAAACTGAATAGTTTGCGCGCGAGACACTTCCAAAGAGGTAAAATGTGTGTGTCCCCTCTGTAACTTCTAAAATAAGAGAATGATAAATCTAAACAAAATATGTGATGTACATTACCATGCAATCTTCCACCGAAAATTGGTTAGCACGAAATCTAGTAAGTAGTTTTTTTTTAATACGTCATTAATCGTGAACTGCAATTTACCTTTCATTCAATCAACACAAATATAAAAATAAAATAAAAATTATATTCTGGTACTTGCTGCTGCGGAACCCTTCATGGGCGAGTCCGACTCGCACTTGGCCGCTTTTTTATAAATTTCATTGCAACAAGTAAACAATATCTAATTTAATTTTACAAACTTGGTATTAAAATTATGTGTTTTTATTTAATTCTTTCAATAACAATAGGATGCATCTTCGAAACATAAAATCAGTACCTACGCCTACGCTTGATCAAAGGAATGAAGTAATCTCTC
This sequence comes from Diaphora mendica, assembly GCA_949125395.1. Taxonomy (NCBI): domain Eukaryota; kingdom Metazoa; phylum Arthropoda; class Insecta; order Lepidoptera; family Erebidae; genus Diaphora; species Diaphora mendica. The sequence continues at coordinate 28,993,949 of OX421312.1, read as the reverse complement.
ACGTCACATTTTTCTTTAATATGAAAATCTTCTCACTCGTGACGAAGTATTGTATCTTCTAGTAATGTGTTAGATGCCAAAGTAATTCCATTCTACATTCAATCAAGGCGATAACACGACAGTATTACTTTGAAATATTGACTTGCACATCTTTTTTAAGAGCAATAACTAAATAAGTCACCTTTCCAATTATATCGACTTATACCTATAGGTAAGTATCTTAGGTCTTTACGCGGTGTACAAATAACGCTAGTGCGCGGTTTGTTCAGAGCGTTGCTCTGAGAGCGATTAGATTTTCTGGAGTCGCGCCGCTTAACGTTCAAAGCTGTTATTAAATTATAGTCGAAGTAAACAGAAAGACATAATTTAAACGTTGAAATAAAACGTAGAAGATTATTTTTTTCGGTTTGACTGCACAGTTGGCCTAGTGGTTTAAGCGATCGCCACACGGCTTTCTACTGCGCCAAGTTGTGTGGGTTCAAATACCACGTTAGGACAACACTTTGTGTGATCCACAAATTATTGTTCTGAGTCTGGGTGTTCTTTGTGTCCGTTACTAAATGTAAAGTCTTTGTAAAGTCGCTCGCGACACAGGATGATTATTCCTAATGCTGGAGTTGTCCTTTAAAAAAAACCTGGTTCACAGGCTCCTCGGCACCGTCGCCAATGAACAGAGGCTTTGTACATCCTCCAGCTATTATATGTGCCACTCCAATACCCTGATGCGCACTTAAATTGTAAATGGCCAACGTAGGTACATTTGAATAATTCATTATTATTAAACGAGAGCGCTAAGTAAACATAATCTAAATAATCGCAATATATTTAAAGACCTACATATTTTGTTGTTATTTTATTATAATGAATGTCGTATATTTATATTATTATAGGTGAAATATACATAGAAATATATCGCTTACCATCAGGCAATACGTATGCTCGTTTGGGTCTATTCAATAAAAAAAAGATATGCCTAATTCAGACTAGTAATAGTGAAAGCTAGTAAATTATTTATACTCGAGGTTATTTGTTATTTCGAAATGAATGTCTTTTTAAAAATGGAATTCCGGTAGATTATGTTAGTTAATTCCTAAACGACACAGAAGTAGTGCGTTACGGTACATTTTAAGTTGGTCTAACACACTTGCCAAGATGGTTCCTAACTCCCCTATTCTCCTTTATTCTTGGCTAACATTTTGTTTTATTGAAAGGAAAATGGTGACAAGTTAAAATTGCTGATTGAATAAAAATGTTAACTTGTTTTACAATTTTCCTATCGGAATGTCGAAAGCAATTCGTTGTAAAATGGTTTAAATTAAGCAGCAACAACTTTGTTTCATCGGTCCGCATGATAGTGTAGAAAAATACTTGACATTCAATCACGACAACTTATATGAAATATTTTAGTAACCTCCACTTCACTATCCGCAGATAAAATAATAATGTTATGTTAATTTTAGTGCAAATGTTGTATTGCTGAAACAATAGTTGAGCCCTCAGTACTCATAAAGATAAAGTGGTAATTACTTTCTTAATGGTTGTGATTCAGTGGCTTTTGACCATTAGGTAGCTCCGTTTGTGAGTAAGCGTTGAACTGTTTTATGGTGGTGACTGTGCCGACCCACTTATTAATATCCATGACTATGTGTCACACTGGTAATATTAAATTAAATACAGCGATAAAGGATTATTTTATTTTTGTGAAATAATGATTCAACATTATCGTTATCCGTTTTGATCTTTGAGAGTAAGATTTTTCAATGATTTGTAAAGACAAATGAAGGTAACACTGAATTGACTAATAGCGTAATATGAATTAGTCAATTTATTTCGTGATATTAGTCAATTCAATTCCCTTCTAAAAAGATTGTTAAATTATATCTGTGGTTTCTAAATTCATGACGATTATAAAATAAAGTTATTGTGAATTAAAAGCTAAGATACCACCATAAATGGATGGAATGAAATTACTTAACTATAGACGACCGATGCAAGATATTTTAATGTACGAAATATATATATATATATTTTCTTTTAAAAGACAACTCCCGCATTAGGAATAAACATCCTGTGTCGCGGGGGACTTTACAGACATACATGAAACGGACACAATTAACACCCAAACTCAGAACAACCATTTGTGGATCACACAAAGTGTTGTCCCGTGTAGGATTTGAACCCACAACACTTGGCGAATTGTCAAGCGGCGTGGCGACCGCCTAAACCACTAGGCCAACCGTGCAGTCTTTTATACTTATATATATACTTTATAACTTGTAAACTTTAACACCTTATCTTTGACACAATAGGTCATCAAATTAGAAGTTTTGTAAATAAGTGATAGTCTTTAAAAATAATATACTTATTTTGATACAATTGCTTACATTTTACCACCGTAGTAGGTAGGTACATAGTCTTGCAAATTACCCGCGTGAACATTACCTATATGTAATCACGACTTCATACAAGAAGGGGTAAGTTTTACTAACTTAATTGGAGGCGAACTTATAACCATCATACGTCGGAACCATACCTAGTAGTGATTACATGGGAAAATTGAGTGCCTAGTGAGAGGTAAGGTAAAATAAGATTAGACGGCAAGATTGATAAAGATATACCTACTCATACGGATGGTTTGGGAAATATGAGAAGGTCACATACCTGTTTTTCAAGAAATTTTTCTTTCTTTTCTTTACAGTTTTCTTATCTTACATCAGTCGAAAGACGCTTCAATTGACTTTTTTATTTGATTTAACGGCGTCATTGTGGCTTCTAAACAGAACTTGGCCGTTGTGCTCGGGTATATTTAACCCATGTACATTATTGTAAATTATATCAAGCTTATGTCAATCTTATTTGTCTACATAGTATAAATAGGTATATAACAAATTATTTATAAAAAAATATAGTTTTTTTTTATTATCGAATAAACACATTACCGGCAATAATGTCGCCGGGTCAAACATATGTGCCTTGTCATATTTCTCTTTAAGTAAAATAAAAGTTATTTTCTGAGAAAGGTTTTGGTCTAGTGGTTAGTTACTTTGACTTCTAAGCCGGAGGTAGTGGGTTCGAATCCCACCCAGGACAAACGATGGAATGATGAGCATCATTTAATTTTATTCTGTATCCGAGTGTAATTTATTTATTAAATGTATGTATTCGGTTGTTGTATAGAAACTTGGGTGAGGCCTTTGTCCAGCAGTGGACATCTTTTGGCTTTTTTTCTATGATAACTCCCGCATTAGGAATATACATGCTGTATCGGGGGACTTTCCAAACATACATGGAACGAAAACAAAGAACACCGAGACTCAGAACAACAATTTGTAAATCACTTAAATTTTTGTCCTATGTGGGATTTGAACCCACAACACTTGGCGCAGTAGAAAGCGGCGTGGCGACCGCTTAAACCACTTGGCCAACCGTGCAGTCACTTAGATGATTATGATTCAAAATATACATAAGTATCTACCTATGCTTTTCAGCAGTCTACTTACAGTAGTAGAAGCTCTGGCTTTATCTATGAAATTATTATTTACTTAACTAGGTCATTCATAGATGTATTTTTCGCCTGGTTTTTGGGCTATAATCACCATTAGTTTTAGTTTTAACTCAACAATAGGGTAATCCTCTCCCAAGAGTGCATAAACCTGTTATCGCGATAGGTCGCGGTACAAATCCGGACGCTTCTCATTTAAACAGATGCAAGTAGAACAAATTATAGGAGCGCATCGCAAGTACTTTGACTGACACTCTGTATACTAAATAGTGTGTTCATGACCTTATTGTGACATATTATGACTGTGTACGATAGAACACGATGTATGATAAGACTTTATCTTCTTACAGTTCTATGCAAGAATAAAGCCCTAAGATACACTAGTTACAACTGTGTATTATTTTCTTCAATCTTCTATATCTTTCTAAGTTTTGATAGGTGATTTAAAGGTCTCGATTTCCGAATCCGGCCAAGAGTGTTGCTGGTTTTTTTTACAAGAAAGTCTTTAAAACAGCTTAGAGTATGGAGGTTGTCGGTGTTTCACGCCCGTGTCTCAAAAAGCACGTTAAGCCGTCGTCGGTCCCGGTTGTTATGAACATGGATGGCAATCGTTATTGGGAAATCAGTGCCTCCAAATATATTCACAACTAGTTCAGCCTTACAATTCAATTCACCCTCAGGGACGCTCCGTGGAAAAACTGATATTTAGGCAAAACCAGTTGTAATGGTTGACCTTAAAACTCTTGGGAATAATAAAGACTGGGATGATGAGGTGATTGGTTATTTAATGGAAACTTAAAAAGTGAAAGTCTACTATTTAGAAGACCCCTCACTTCTAGATTGTGAAAGTAGTTAAAACATTTAAAGTTATTTATTAATTAATAATGTTTTAATTAATAAATAACTTTATGTGCAAAATGAATTTATTAATACATTTAACCGTATGAGCACTTACGATGTTTAAATGTATAAAGTAGTAGAAAACAAGCAGACTTTATAATCCCTTTAAATGAATGTAATGTATTTATTAAAACATTTAAACGCTTTTGTAATTACACTATTATTCTGTAGTTTCTAGAAAGAGGTATACCTTTATTCTGTTTGTCCTATACGTAGAGGTTACACTACAGTTGCAGCGGCGAGCAGTCCGCATTATCGACAGTCCCGAAGCATCCGAAGCACCCGATTCTCTTGAACCTCTGCAGTTTCGAAGAGAAGTCCCCTCTGTGGCAGTCCTAGTCCGCCTCTATCATAAGGAGTGTTTGCACTTCCAAATGGGAGCCAATCCACCTTCTCGTTTCGTCTATACAACAACACGTGCTGGCTTTGGAAGTCAGCGTGACAAACGCTCTCGAACTAAATGCACTGAAATGTAGAGTGAACTAAAATGTAGACGTAGAGCTGAGTTACTTTGGCAGGCTCTAGTACGATTGGTATAGTACGTATTTGTAAAGAGACTGTAGGTCGTTTTCATCAGACCTTGATAATATGATAGAGTTGTTTTTAGAAATAATTTTAGCTGGTTATTAGAATTGTAGATTGAGTGTTGATTGTCTGCGCTGAAAGTTTCAACAACCCAATGTATATTGTGCATTATAAGTTACTAGCGACCCGCCCCGGCTTCGCACGGGTAGATTTCAGATGCATCCGCCGACGACACGATTCGTGCATTTTAAATCTCTAATATCTTCGAATATATTCATTTCAATTAGATAGTCTAAATGGCCATTTTGATCTATATTAAATGCACAATGTATTTAATTTACTTAACTTACTTACTAACTTAAGGATTCATTCTGTATTGCTTAAAATCACTTCGTAAATAAGCCATTATTTCTCGTAAAAAGAAAGGAATAAAAAATGTTGTTGTGGGTTATCCCTAAGAGATAGACATATAGGGACATAGGGACAGAGAAAACGACTTTGTTTTATACTATGTAGTGATAGTTTGTAATAGTAGTTTGTCTATTGGGTAGTAATCGCCTTCTTATTAGTGGAACAGAAGCACATAATGTTCATTTATTGAATGTCGCCTATTGAAAATAAAAAAAAACCTTATGAAGTTCTAATTATAATAAGCACATTCAATGCATGACATCTATGAGGAAATTATTGTAGTTGAATAATTTATTAGTAGTATAGGTAATAATCATTGTATGTATCGTAATAGAGGGAATAATAGAATGACATGGAAAAAGCTCGTGTGGCTTATAGCAGCTTATTCCTTTGTTTTGAACACTATTATTACTTTCATCCCTTCAATTATTCTAAGTATTCACTTAGCGATAGCCTGCCATTATATCGCATTCGCTTTGCGATTCGATTAGTATTTTCAGTATAAATATCATATAAAGTGATTCCATTTAATAAAAAGAGCTATTTAAAGCTAAATGGCTACAATAGGTGTATTATATTTTTAATTTTTATCGATTGTAACAGTCATATATGCAATTATTAGCCGTGGGAAAGCATCCATAGACGCGGGTGATCTGACTGATCGGAGTTACAATGGCCTCATAGAAAATCGGTGTTAGGAAAGGTTAGAGGATCTCAAACACCACCTCCTCTGGGTTCAATGGAAAGGGAGGGAGGCTCAGGAACTGACAGCGTATTCGCTTTTTTTTTGGGTTGCAGATGTTCAGGAGAAGGTGTTACCATCGATTCATTCGTCCGCTCGTTTGACGTTCATATCTTTTATAATTATATAATTCTAGTGTCACGTTTTTCTCACGATGAATTCAAAAACCATCTAACCGTTTTTCTCATTTTTTTAAATGTAAGCTCAGATCAAATAAAAAAGGTAGATAAGGCATGGCCTTGTTTTTTTTTATGTTTGACCCTGCCAAAATGACTCTTCTCTGCCTGATGGAAAGCATAAGCAGAATCCAACAGTGGTGGTCACCATACTCATTGTGAATGCAGAAAATGCAGCATGGTGACCCACACCATGGCGGGCTAGTGATGCTTCTGCCTCATTGGGCCTCCGGTCTCGGTCTTGTGGAACCAAAAAAACTCAGCTACTTCCAAGTAAACACGCGTTAACACACACACATGCTAAGAAACTACGATACTTTTCGTCAGTATATCTCTTATATCGGAACTTGTAGTGACGAAAAGTAGCGTAGTTTCTTAGCATGTGTGTTCGTTACCTTTTTTTATTTAATCTGAGAATGTAAGTATATTGTACTGTCGTGCCTTCGACAGGATAGTTAACATCATGCTTATACCAATAGGAGCCGCAGTCGAAGGTGCATGGGTCGGTTAGTCATAAAAAAAATATATTTTGGGCGTTATTCGAAAACATAAGCTAAATACAACTATGTATACTTGTTTGAAATGTTAGCAGCACAAAAACAATGTGACGCTTAAAAAACCCTGAACTTTGGCGACATAAATGTTGGCATTTGCATCATATCATCACAGTTTATTTGCTATTATAAGCCTTTATTTAATAATTTAAAGATAAAGCCAGTTAGCACTTCATTGTTTGTGCAAAATTCACGCATTATATAAATACAGTTTTGCAACCACTTACCAGTCTATATATAGGTATGTTTAATATATGGTACGGAGTACTAGGGTTAATCTGGTTTAGTAAAAGGGCTGTAAAGGTCAACGGGTCCTCTACCCTTGGGGACAGTTTTGCACGAATGACTGGTAACAGATATACGAAACGTATTCGTAGCCATATTGAATTTTGTTTACATTGTTTTGATAAAAAATATGCGCTAACTTCTATTTTAGGGAGATGTCTATGGCCAGCATGGATTAGTAAAGGCTGTTGATGTCGATAAGCGCTAACCTACATGAGGTCATGTCTTACTCTTCAAGAGTTCTGTATTAGGTCGTTAGTTCCCTAGAGGTACACTTTATAGCAAAAGTATTTACCTACTATGGAAATTGAAATATTTGCTTTATTTATATTTTTCGCCTGTATGGTGAGTGATTAAGAATGAGAACAGACATCTCTATTCAGCTCCCACCAGACGGTGCCGGAGGTCTTGGGTTCGACTCCCACAAAGGATAAACTATTGTGTTTTGAGCACAATCTTTACTTTTGTGTAAATTAGCTCCCACCAGACGGTGCCGGAGGTCTTGGGTTCGACTCCCACAAAGGATAAACTATTGTGTTTTGAGCACAATCTTTACTTTTGTGTAAATATACACAACACATACACACGTATACATATGTGTATTTTGTCTATAAAAGTATGTATTTATAAATACATATTCAAATATGGCAATAAGCATTCTGTTTATCATAGAAAAAACTCAGCGTAGTTTGGGGTCAGACGTCCGTTTGTGAGATCTGTTTTTGTTGTTTAAAAAGTCGCAGTTTTTTTGCACTAACTAATGTTTCCGTTCATGTTTGTTAGTTGTACTGACGTTCTTACGATTTTTTTTAGTATGTATGTAGTTAGCCAATATGCATGTCCAAATCACCAGAATTATGAGAACACATATCGCCCAGTCGGCTAAATATTTCAGAGATAAGATTAAATAATTACGAGGCTATTATCAGTCTGTTGTTTAAACTAAGATATAATCTTATGTTGTCTGTGGGTTTAAAATAAACCGCTATGTGTTAATATATGTTGGAGTGTAGCAATCATTGTTCAACATAGAACGTATTTTAATAAAGCCATATGCAAGTGTAAAAGTGGCTTAAGTTGTAATACTAGGTACCTGGAGGTCAAAAGAATTAAAAAAAGATATTTAACTGTGACACTTTAAATATACCTAAATAAATTCCTATTTTCCTTGGTAACGGCATTACGCTGAGACCAATAGTAGCCAAGCGACTCATTCGTTAGAAAAGACTTTCGACATTCAAATTTTCAAGTTAATCGAATGTTAAAGATACATTTTTTTTCTATCACGTCATACGGGCAAAGACATCGCAATAAGCGCTTAAAACTTGACCAAAATAATTAAAAAGTCTATGAGTATGTAGTGACAAATATTTTTTTAAATTCTTTTGACAAGCACAAACACTCCAATATAAAGTTGTTGGCACACGAGCGGTCACGAGAATCGACATGTCAATAGAAACTTAACCTGAATTCATAGGAACTTACACTTTTTATGTTATCCGTGTTTTTTTTTAATTAAAGAGATATCCAATGTATGTAGAGGCTTAATGAAAGGTGTAAAAGCGGTGCCGCCTTCGTTTGTTCTAGACAAATTGTGGCGTAAGTATCTATGAAGATAACATAAAAGATACCATCCGTATTTAGTAAGACTTATGACTATGTATATTAGGTATTTTATACTTTTTAAACTGTTGAGGTGATAAACAAGGATACTGAATGATCGGAAGTGGGTAGTTCTTTAAAGCGCTCCACCGACTAGCGATATATGAAAATCGCAATTATATATATTGAAGTAGATCTTTATATTTGAGTGGCTTTTAAATAACTAGATTAATGGACCTGTTCGAAATGTGTTTGGTTCCTATGTCAAATCCCAGATGAACATTATCACATATTTTTTTTAATACAACTGCCGCATTTGGTATATACGATACATCCTGTGTCGCGGGAGACTTTACAAACATAAATGAAATGGACACAAAGAACACCCATTGTTTTGGATTTGGTGATTTGAACCCAAACAATTGGCGCAGCAGAAAGCGGCGTGGCGAGTGGCGACCACTTAAACCGTTAGGCCTACCGTTCAGCCAAAATTCTTTTCAGCAATTAAGGTCTGGCTGATGAATCCTTACCACTATCAGTACTAGAAGTACTACCACCAAAAATGTCTTCTCATCCAATTCACACGAAACTGAAAGTTTATTATGAAAGGTATTTTGAAACGCGTCAAAACGATAACAAAACACTAATAAACCAACTTTATAAGAAATGATTTATAAAAAAAGCCCTTCTAAAATGGAATATATTTCATCCCCCACTTTTCCACCCTTGGCGGTGGTTTTTTTTGGAGACAAAACGTGAAAGTGTGCTCTTCCAAATAAAAAGAGAATTTTCGAAAGTTAATGATTGATGAGATTAGAGATAGCAAACAAAAAATGAAACGGATGGGGAATCTTTTTTTTAAATTCGATTAAAAAAGTGTACCGCGACTAGCATTTTCCATTTGCAGTGAAACACCTACGTTTCGACATCGAGCTCGTAGCCTACGATATGTGTTAGGAATTATGGGAATGGGAATAATCTTCCATCAGCAGCAGCGATCTTTGAGATAATATCGCCGGTTAAATAATTATTTCTAAAGCAGCTTTTGAAAACTCTATGATACTAGGTATGAGCTCTTCGCGTAATAACTTATTAATAATTGGAACAGGCCTGAATAAAAATATCAGTAGGTATCTAAACAAAAAAAAAGGTTTTAAGTTGAAAAAAAATTACGTCTTGTAAAACACCCAGTCGGTACTGTAGAACTACAGGTTCTGCTTCCGGACCCAAGGAATAAGTTTTGAAATAATATTTAAATTAGTTATCTTAAGTCGCTACAAAACAATAATTTTAACAAAATAAAAACGACTTCAAGAACTTGAACCAAATTGAAATGGAACCACACGGGAAGCACCAGCTTTCAAATAAAAAAAACATCAAATCGGTTCACCCAGTCGAAAGTTCTGAGGTAACAAACATAAAAAAATACAGTCGCATTGAGAACCTCCTCCTTTTTTGTAGTAGGTTAAAATAAGTCAATACTCTCTGAAAATATGGTGTGTTAAGCATGGGAGTTGAAGGGTTTAAGAGAAGAGGAAGACCAAAGGAGAGCTGTGTAAGAGAACCTGGCTAGGAAGGACTTAACAGTGAAATGACGAGTGATTGATGGAATGTATCTGTTAATGTGTCTGTTAAATTATAGCAATATTAACTAAGCAACTGTTAAAAAATCAGCTGGTTAGTATCATTTTAGATGACCTCGTTATTGATATATGTTAGAAGGATCAAACCATACATTTTGTAGGACAAATATTTGTTTCCGTTATGTCATAATGTCAGTTAATATTATATAATTTAACAGCCAAACTGTCATACAAATTGCGTGGTTTTTTATATAGAATAGGGGGCAAACGAGCAAACGTATCACGTGATGGTAAGCGATTACCGCCGCCCATGGACACCCGCAACACCAGTGGCGTAACAAGTGCGTTGCCGGACTTTGGGGGATGGGGAGAGGGATGTGGGGAAGGGTTGGGGTATGGGCCTCCGGTATCCTCACTCACTCGGTGAAACACAGCGCAAGCGCTATTTCACACGGGTTTTCTGTGAGGCCGTGGTATCACTCCGGTCGAACCGGCCCATTCATGCCGAAGTGTGGCTCTCCCGTGGTGGTACGTTATCCCGGCCCTACGCTCAAAATATATTTTCCCTGCTAGCCCCGTTAGCTACCATAATCGAAAAATTTTGTAAGGTAAAAGGTGGGCCCCTCATCAAAATGACTCACCAAAAATTTGCTTGATTGATAGTAATAACTTGTAAATTTGGTCCGGGGATCCCGGACTATACTTTAAGCTTGGTACGACATAAGTAGTAGACTTCTTCCTTGTTTTTTAGAACGTCAGACGACTGCGTTACATTTTAGAATGAAAACAGTGATAGGTAAAAGTAATACACAACATTAATACAGCAATACTGTTGAATATCAGATCAGCTCAAGTTCAGCATCCTTTGACCTCGGCCGTAAAGTTCCAAGATCGCATGCATGAACAATATTATAATACACTCATAACATTGCGCATAATTTGAAATGGAAAAGTAGCCGGAGGAACGCATACGACAATCGATTATATTTAAATGTCAATGGATTGCCCCAGAATAGGTATTCATTCGATCATTCATCTATTCGATCATTGACGTGTGTGTTTAATCTTATCACAACTATGAAACCCCTATTCAAATATTAATATATTGCAAGTTATTTGAGCGTAGACCCAACAAACACTGCATCCCCGTTACTTTATTATAATATCATGATTGTTATTCACCCGTATGTTTGTGTGGCAAAAAATACTGTAAAATGCATTGTATCTCATGGTTCTATAACCAGGGTAACCGTTGGAAGGAAAACGAAGGGTACTGTGCAACGTTTGCATGTCTTAATTCACAAGTACGAGTACTTAAAATAATAATTATTTTTACGGGAATTAACGCGATCACCTATTTAAAGGTAATACATACCTGTGATTTGTCTGACGTTCACACCACAAGTACTTGTGGGTATTATAATGTGTGCAGTCACCATTCTATGATCGTTTCATTTTATTTTAGTTTCAACGGTTGCACTCAAAAGCAGATGCTTGCAGACGTACAGCATCAGCCCCCTTTTCCAAGAAGCATTCTACAAACGTTAACGTTCACAGATAACTATCAAATGTATGAAAATGACGTCTCTCAACGCTAAGTCACGTGATGAAGACAAAATATTATTAAGATAATAGAGGCGTAAGCGAAAAAAGATTTGCTATGTCATTTAATGTATAAAATTATTCATGGTAGCCATAAACTACTGCATAAATAAAAAATAAATAAATAAATATAATTGCATAGGTAAGTTGATAAAAAATGCTATGCAATAGCTTTACCGCGGCAGTCCCCGAGTGCCACACGTCTTTTTTTTTAATAACTATTTCGGACATTGAACACACAACGCCACTTAGTCCCAAACTAAGCAGAGCTTCTATTATGGGACAACTGATATAAATACATACAACTTTTTTTTCTGTAAATATGTACATACATATTATACAAAGAAAACACCCAAACTCCAAACAATTATCTGCAGATCATACAAACATTCGGTCCGACCCGGGAATCGAACCCGAGCCCTCAAACACAGCGCGTACGCTACCGCTGCGCCAACCAGGCAGTCAAATAGCCTATCACTTACATGCATACATTAAAAAAACATCGAACACATAGGTATATTATTAATTAATGTTGAAATAATAAAGAGTCTGCATATACCGTGAATTTTAATATCAATCCATATATTTTTTTTAATTTCACGGACAAATAAATATTAATTGAACATTATAAAATATCTCGTTACGATTATTAATATTTTCAAAGATTTTATTGCGTTTCTGTCGATAACTTAAAATTAATCCGTATTACAAACTATTATTTATTTTGCACACATAAACATTTCACTGAATATGGATTGGATAAGGTACCTTACGAATAAATTGTTGGCGCTGTTCTTTAATTGTTTTAAGTTCGAGCAAGTGATCGCCATTGAAATGATTTACACATAAAGTGGAAAAGTCCGTTGCGTACTCGCACTCGTAGGGTTCTGTATCACCGTAAAAAATTAACAACAAACGAAACTATTATTAGGAATTTAAGCGTAGATACTGCCGGTAGTATTGGCCAATCCTATCTTTAACAGTAGCAGGTACTAGAATAGGTACATGTCTTATGTGCTGGTACTACCTACCTCATAAAAAATCGTTTTCATAAAGAAGTTTGTTTTTTTTTTGACAACTCCCGCACTAGTAATAAATACTGTGTCGCGGGGGACTTTACATACAAACCTGTAACACAAAGGACACCCAGACTCAGAACAACAATTTTTGGTTTAAACCACTAGGCCAACCGTGCAGTCAATTGTCAAACACTACTGCTTTATCATCTGGACGAAACGAAATGAGTAAATCGGACATTTCTGTAGTGTAGAGCAATGTGTAAACAGATGAGTGTAGGCGCGTGCGCAGTAGCCGTGCACAAACAAACACAGCGTGTGCGCAGAGATTTAGTTCACTTATCATTAGGTATTGTTCCGACGTTTTGTAATAACATTATTGCGTTGGTAAAGAAAATGCGGATGATAGCACTACTTTGTTTTTAAATTGTTATTTACTTACAGTAGTCATTTATGTAGTATTAGTGTGAATATATATATATATTCCTCGATAAATGGATTATCCAACACTAAAAAATCGTATGCGACCGCTATGTTTGATGTATCGGGTTCGACCCGGGAGGGTCGGACCAAATGTTTGTATGATCTGCAAATATCTGTTTCGGAGTTTGGGTGTTTTCTGTATGTAATATGTATGTATTTACAAAAAAAAGTATATGTGTATTTATATCAGTTGTCTAGTACCAATAACATAAGCTCTGCTTAGCTTGGGACTAGGTGTCGTAGATGTCCGAAATATTTATTTATTAATCTACTTGATATAAGTATAGATTTGAATGCCAATCAGTTATTCAGTATAAATAATGACAGCTTTAGTCATTGAGCCATGCAAGCGCCTCGACGACTGCGCTTTCATATTAAATTATATACTGTTCGTGCTATATTATTTTCCTTACTAATTGCTTTGCTAAATGGCATAGCAATCAGTTATTGAAGCTTTCTAACAATAAAAGGGTGTGGCGGAAATGTTACTTCACATTATACCGCTTTTCTATAATCGATTGTACGTTTCCCTTCACCCGAGGAGGTGGCCATTTTTTATTAGCACACTTGTAAGCAGTGTTGCTATTATACATAGGTGAGGTCATCGAAAGTTATAGATTTGTTATTGTAAGATGTAATTATATGGGCGGTATACTGGGAAAGGAGGAGACGTTTCTACTGATAGTAAGTGTACCTATATTACAGTTTACATAAAAATAACATATCAATTTAATTACCATGTACAAAAAGCAATTTCGTACCTACGCCAATGGAAATCTGTAACTTGAAAGATAGAAGTGCATCTTTGTGAATTTACCCCTAAAACTAGAGGGATAGAGAAGATTTACTTCTAATAAATTATTAAAGTGGTATATTACGCTTTAGTTTTTGGGTGAAATTTTTGATGTAAGAGGTCACCTAGCTGCTTTGTACTGCGCTGAGTGTTGAGGGTGCAAACCAAACCAACACTTTGTGTGATTCACAAATAGTTATTCTAATTCAGAGTGTTCTTTGTGTACCTTTTATGTATGTTTGTAGAGTCCCCCTGCGACACATGTATATCCCTAGTGCGAGAGTTGTCTTTTAAAATCCAGAAATGAACTGCTCCAATTTCAACACATATCAGAGGTACCCTGAACTAGAATAATAATTACTAAATGTAATCACTATACAGGTTTTAACAAGTAAAGGGATATAAAAATATCAAGAGTATCAAGCTAATCTTTTAAAAACATCGATTTCTCACAAATCGATATTCCTATAATCGAATAGGTAACTCGGTATGAGTCAGCAACATTCAAATCACTAACGCAATCGAAAGATTGCCATATACCGATATCCCATCGATACAATCGAATTACATTTTAATATTAAAATTATTCATATTGGCAATACATTATTAGCGAGACGCCGGTGCCGATTGATCCAGCTCCAATAGGATTAAATATCTTGAATACATGTGAAATTATAATTAAAATATACCCTTATGAATATTTTTTGCATTATCCTGTACGAGATGGGCAAACATTTTAAGTTTTTTAATGTCGACATTTGCATTTAAAACGTTAAAGGATCATGTGGTGAACGTATGACAAAAAAAATGATTGTCTTAATTTGTCGAGAGGTTTTTACTTAAAGTATTTGTTATCAGGGCAGGTTAAGGAAACACGGGAACACCTTGTTAGGGCAAACTTTATTGGGAAGAATCACAATTACACAGAGCGCACAGAACACAAGTACTCATAGACTCATAAGACAAGATGGCCGAACCGAGAGTGTTGCACTAGCGGTCCACAGATAAAATAAAACTTAATTTTACATTGCCATTTACAACAGTATTATATAACAGATGTTCTAGTTAAGTATTACTTACTTTGTAATATTCATTGCGATAACGTAAAGTATGTAAATAAGTGGATAACTGATAATCGTTATTACTCTATTTATCTGTGGTTTCATTAATAAGTACCTGCATAAACTAAAATTTTTAAATTATTTGCTCAGTTATTTTAAATATTTGTTTTATGTATTTCTATTAAATATTGAACATATTCATTTGAACTTCTAACTAAATCAGTTCGGGTTTTTTCCATAGAAGCGAGAAATGATATATTAAAAACTTTATAAATTTAAAAAAAGAACAGGATTGCAAATTTAATTTATAAAATAACAATACTATTAATTGCAACGATATGAAATGGTGAGTCGATATTGAGTTTCAGTACCGTTTCTTTCAGTTTTAAATTTTACTCACACAAACTAATGCAAATTAGACAACAAGAGGACCATTAATGGTGATGATGATGATAGAAATACGTGTTTACAAATGATTCTTTTAGTTTCCAAACAATTATGTTTGGAAACTTGGAAACATAATTGTTTGGAAACTAAAAGAATTATTTTTTAAGAAGGTTATTTTATGATTCTACATATTTTTTACATAAATTTAAGTCGAATTATTTTAAAATATACTAGCTGTACTACGCTCCTTCGTAAACATGACATTTGAATTGTCAACTTATTTTTAATTTTTCAACGTTTTAACCGTCCCTGGACTACGACAAACATTTCAAAACAAAAATCAGCTAAATCAACCCACCCGTTCTTGAGTTTTATCGAGACAAGCGAACAGTAATCATTGATTTTTATATACATACAAGACGAGTACATCACTTCACTACAGTTTTTGAAATTCTCGGATTTCTTTTACTATAATATGCATGTATTATACATATAAACCTTCCTCTTGAATCTCTCTCCTCTATTGCTGAAAACTGAATTAAAATCCGTTGAGTAGTTTAAAAGATCTACGCGAACAAACAAACTTCCTTTTATACAGTAAAAGATACCATTTAAAATACGTATTAAATGTATTTTTTTTTAATTTTAAACGTTTAAAATTAAAAAAAAGTAAGTAAAGTAAAGTAATAGTACACATTTCGTACGACGCATACCCACAGTATGAAGCCCGCCTGTAAGCTGGGCAGAAGGACTTGTACTCAAAGTTATTACTCGCAATTACACTGAGGAGTAAAACTAGCTCCCTTCTCTCTATCTAAATTAAGGTTAAACTGTTTTACACTGAAGGTCTTTGAAGTAACAGTTCGTTTCATAGTTTTATAAATAAAATGCTCAATAAGCCTACCTTCGTTTCGTATTACCGTAGACGATCTATAATTTTTATCCTTTCTTACTTTTTATTTAAATTTTTATTTACTCGGATAAAAACCGGTCAACCACGCAATGATTGCCTATTGAGATGCTTCTGCATCATCGGTCCTCCGGTCTCGCACTCATCAATGAACCACGACAGCACGAATGCTGTCATCATACGTTGGTATCCTGTGAGAGGATAGTACCGCTCCGGTCGAGCCGGCTTGTTAGCTTAGAGCATAACAGCGTGGCTCTAGCATCTATTAGTATCTTTAAAGGCGCGTATCCACCGAAATTGTTGGTAATTCCAGTGTTTCCAACTTTTGTTTCCATTGTGTCTACTCCGAGTCGCCAACAATTGAAAAACATTCAAACTAAGCATCTCCACAGAGCCCATAAAAAACTGCAATAAGGTATTGTTTTGATTTTTACCGCCAAAAACAGACACTCGGTTCCCAACATTTGTTGACAATTTTTGTTGCCAACACAAGGAAATTACAGAAACTTTTGTCACCAACACGTGTTGATAACACAAAAGTTGTCAACTTTTATTCGGTGGAGACTCAGCTTAAAACGTTCATAGCTTCATACGAGTGTGTTTTGATGTTATTAAGCTGAATAAGTATTATAAATCATTATTTTTCTATTTTTCTGTGTTAAAGTAAATTATAATAAAAATCTGAGGCAACTATTTTAGAGAGAGAAAGATTAAGGAAGACACATCTGCAATATTGGTTTATTAAAAACATCAATATACATTTATAATTCATATGTGTATTCCCCGGTATTCGATAACGATAATAAAATAATCAACATTATTAAAAAGTTGCCACATTTGCATAAAAACTACCACGCTTATGTTCGTGCAATTTAAATAAAATGTCAGAGCCACTCTGACACATTAAGTTCCTCGAACTTAAGATAAACTAGTACATAATAATAATTCTAAGGGTTTTATCAAAAAGAGTCAACTTAAAATAAGTCGCTATACTGGAAATGTCACCTTAGGCCGGCGTAATATATGTTAATATTAATAGATCTCGAAGGGCAACACATGAAAATGTATGAATTTGCATAAATAAAAACTGCATTCGCGATACTGAGCGGACAAGTCAATTTAAAATAATGAAGTTATTAGTATATTAATCATTGTTTTAATAAATTAACATTTTTGTTTCACATTTCGTTTAGGTATTGGTAAATAAAATACTTATTACTCGACTTCGAAAGAAGGAGGGTTATGTTTTTCGAGTGTATGTAGGTATGTATGTATGTATATTTCTTAGGCACGCCCTAGAGCCTAAACGGCTTGTCGTATTTTTATGTGAGTGGTGTCAATAGATTCATCTTAGTCGTCAGAGTCACGTCGGGTACATCAAAATAAAAAAAAACCAAAAAAAAATAATACATAAAAAAGACAAAAAACATTGTCTTAAACAAACATGACTTTAAAAGACGACATTTTCCAGCTTAAAATTTTACTAAAAAGTACCTATTCTAGTTCATCGCTCGTATAAAAGCTGTATTGATTTAAAATGAAATGAATATCTGATTTTATTTTACTATAAAAAGGGTGAAAGCCGAGCAAAACCATAACTTTAAACTATATAAATTAATATATACCCATGTTGTTCACAGGTATTCTAAGATATCACTGAATTAAATACTTTAGTATAAAAGATTACACAATATAAAAACCGTGTGTAGTCTGATACAAACTTACAATAGTAAGTTACAAAGAATTACCCGTGTGTAGCTTTACGGGTAAGTGGACCTGTCAAAATGACGTCGGTGTCGACAGTAGGTATAGGTCGCCGTGCCGTGCGTCGGTGTGTTACGTCAGGATGGGTGCCCGACTACACGTGTTTAACCGCGACGAGGATAAAGATTAAGATCTTCACGCACCTACGCTTAATGTAACCGGGGAGTCCGGCTACTGGCTTTCTTGTAATGATGTTATTTATTACACTGGCGCTTGGACATTTTGTTACATCGTTGATTTCTTTATTAATTTGTTTTGGACTGATGACCTGTGAAAGACGATAGAACAAGGGCTACGGCACGTTTGAGAACTGGCTATGTTTAACAGTACGTTTATCAAAGGTTGTACGCTGTGGTTTAGGCTTCACACTTATTCTTTCATCATCATCAACAGCTTATAATAGTCTACCTCCTGGATCTGGACCTCTTTTTAGAAAGGAAGACACACGGACACGTGCATATTTATACATACCTTCGATTCATTTAGCATTTTACTTAGATAAAGGCTAGGTATATTTAGAACTGACTAGATACAAAAAGGTTTATATTCCCCGTTGCACACAATGGTAATTTAATCATCAATTTTAATAACATCCTACAATGACACACGCATATATTTATTATCCCATGCATGCATGATGCATTGACAGGTTAAACAGCTAGCATCCCGAGAGCCGGTACTCGCATTGTAAAAAAATTGAGAACATCAATTATATCAGGTACACCATAAAAATTAGTATAATTAAATTACATGTACTGTATAATATGTGATCGTTCTACTGTTTGTCGGCTGTAATCATATAGTTGTAATGGTTAGGCCGAGACCACACTGCACATTAATATGAAGCTTTATTTTTTTTAACACGAATGAGTTAAGTTTCGTTAATAATATTAAGTTAGGTTCCGCAAGGAGTACAGTTATTTACAAAAGTATTTTACTTAACATATAACTGTTGAATCACAATAGCATGAATTTTTAAATCATATCACAAAAGTTTATAAAACATGCACATTATCTATAAACGGTTAAATCCCACAAATTAGGGTGAAATGGAATTCAATGTTTGATTTCAGAACTACTCGAAAGGGAAAGCCCCGATTTCTCGAAGAAAGTCTCAGTCACGCAATATGACTCCATAACAGTTTTGTGCGTAATATGTGTTTGTAGGACGATCAGAGCTCGTTCGATTAGTGGAGGTCTACAATCCGGTACTAATTTTACTCATCGTCATCATCAACAGACATAGGCCTCTCTCTTGGTTTTGGCCTCCTGTACCACCTACGCCACTATATCACCATGGGAGAGCCATGCTTCGGCATGAATGGCCGTAAGAAGCGAGTTATTGACAAACTAAGCAGAACAACATCACTGCAAACAGAACGAAAGCTTGAAACAAACCCGATACCGTCATCGTGGTATTTCTTATTTTTTTTATGGACTAGGGCGCAAAAGAGAAGACGTATCGCCTGATGGTAAGCGATTACCGCCGCCCGTGGACACCCGCAAAACCAGAGGCGTCACAAGTTCGTTGCCGGCCTTTGTATCGCTCCGGTCGAGCCAGCCCATTCACGCCTAAGCATGGCTCTCCCACGGTAAAAATTGAATTACACATATAAACCTTCTTCTAAAACCTGGTAATTGAAATTTCATGCAAAACTTAGGTAGGTAGTAGTAAAATTGTAAAGCTGAAATTAATGCTATAGCAATTTGTTCCAATCGAACTTAGGTCGATACAGAGCTAAAACGTTATGGGCAACGAATCCTATACCGTTATTAATAATTAATTTCCTTCGAGCGTTGGTGCGTGTGCCTTAAGGGGTAATGAATTGATGGGTGGGCAACATCGTAACGGTGACATAATTAAGTGGGTGAAATTGCGCACTTGGCTATCAGCGTGCGCATCGGTGCGCGAACTATACATTTAGGTACAAGTGGCCAAAGCGAGGTTGACGCTAGAAATCAATCCTCCACAAAAAGTCGCAATCGATTTTTGCATATAGCTGCAGAATTTCAGTATATTATTGAGTTGTGGGCGAATTTCCCTACATGGTAATGTTATAGGATGTAATTTTACTTAGACTCAAGTCTGTGTCCTTAAAGAAGCGTATTAAATATCCATTAGCAACAGCCTTTCACAATCCACTTACATTATCATAATATTTATTTGTTTTGTAAGTTCTTCAATAAACACTTGCAATATTAAGCTAGAAATTGCAACAGCTTGAACATTAAAACTGCTACAGTTTTCTACTATAATAACTTCATAAATATCATTAAATACTTTCGCGCTTACCACATCTTGACCTTTTCATTTAAAGCAATTAATATATTTTTTCAATCTTATAATTATTTTAAACCGAAGCGCTTTCACATATAATACCATACCAATTAATATAAAGTTTCCCAACAAAGAACTATCTTTTATTCTTGCTTAATTGGCTTCTTGTCATCGCGGGAAGAATAAATTAGTATGACTATCACATCTTAAGCACCGCCCACTGCCCTTTATCCTTAGTTTTTTTCTATCATCGTTAAACTGTGGCTATATGTAAAGGAACGCACCATGGCTTTTATGTCACACTAGCTGACCCGCGCAACGTCGTTTACGTCTCCTATTGCCCGTAGCGTAAAATTTTTCCCCCGTTTTTGTAACATTCTTCATTGGTGCTCCGCTCCTATTGGTCTTAGCGTGATGATATACAGCTTATAGCCTTCCTCGATAAATGTACTATCCAACACTGAAACATTTTTTTAAATCGGACCACCGGTTCCTGAGATTAGCGCGTTCAAACAAACTTTTCAGCTTTATAATATTAGTATAGATATAGATTAGTAGATCTATTAACTAATTAAAAAAAAAAAAACTCCACTAGACCATAATAAAGTTAAGTTTTTAATATATATTTTTTTAATTTAATTACTTATTTGTTCTTATTTCCTATTGACGTTATGGAAAAGAAGATAACAATTTCTGACGCACATTGAATAGTTTATTACATATGTGGAATATCAACACAAAAACAAGAGATTTTATAAAGAAAATGAATTACATAGATAGATAGAACTAATACTTAAATTACGTAACAGCCTACTCCTTCTTAAAAGGCCGGCAACGCACTTGTGACGCCTCTGGTGTTGCGGGTGTCCATGGGCGGCGGTAATCGCTCACCATCAGCTAATCTCTGGAAAGGCTGGACCGATTTTGACGGGAAATTCACTAGCAGATAGCTATTGTAATAAGGAGTAACTTAGACTACTTTTTACTATACTAGGTTTGCCCCGCGGTGTTACCCGCGGTTGTAAAGGTACAACAATAACTGCAGGGAACACCGCGGGACTCGGCTACTCTATAATATTAATATAGAGTTTAATGTTTCCTAGTTGTTTTACCTAAAAAAATAAGTAGAATGCAAAGACAACTCTTTACTTTAAATACATGTATAAAATGCGTCACCAAAGGATTGGTAAATAACTGGTATCTAACAACATATCTCACACATTGATACTATCACATCATATTTATTCACACGTAAAAGGTACAAAAAATGTAAAAAGGGTAAAGGCCAAAGGGTGACCTTATCATCTATAGTAGGTGACGCTTAATTAATAAGTTATGAAAAGGGTAGATTTAACAAATTAATTAATAAGTGTATGAAAGGGTAATTTTAACTTATTTAAATTCTTCTAGTACTTTTTTTATATTCTTGTGTTTCTTGGAGTGAGAGGGAGAACTATCCATCTTCCTGTACAAGTCCCATATTATTCACCTGGGTGTTTTCTATGTATAATATGTATGTATTTACAAAAAAAAAGTATATATGTATTTGTATCAGTTGTCTAGTACCCATAACACAAGCTCTGCTTAGCTTGGGACTAGATGGCGTTGTGTGTTAGATGTCCGAAAATATTTATTTTATATTTTATTATTAACCTATATTTGAGATAATCAGATGAACTCCTGTTACGATTATAAATATTATAGCCTTAATAAATCTTTAAGCCACCCTTGAATTGTATTATTAACTAGCATTTGCCTGCAACTCCGCCCGCGTGTATGTCGGTATTCGCGACAAAAAGTAGCATATGTCCTTCTCCAAGGTCCAGTTTGTCTTTACACCGAAATTCATCCAAATTGGTCCAGCGGTTTACCCATGAAAGCGAAACAGACAGACATTTTTTAATGTATGGCTCTACCAAAATGACTCTACTCTGCCTGATGGAAAGCATAAGCAGAATCCAAAAATGGTGGTCACCATACTCATTGCTAATGCAGACAATGCAACATGGTGGCCCACACTATGGCAGCCTAGTGATGCTTCTGCATCATTGGGCCTCCGGTCTCGCACTCACCAACCAAGTTGGTCTTTTGTGCGAGGGTAGTACCGCCCCGGTCGTTCTGAAATCAGCGTGGCTCTACTACCTGAATATGTAGAGTTACTTTCGAATTCATAATATTAGTATACATTATTTTTCTTGTTAATAAGACAACCACTGCGCTAGAAATAGGTATAACATATAGCAACATATAGAATCTGTGTAGCAATTTGTGGATTATACAAAGTGTTGTCCCATATAGAGTTCGAACCCATACCACAAATAGGAATAAGAAATGATCGCTTCAGCCACTACACTATCCGTGAAGTTTTGCTAAATTGCCAAGTCCCTATGTCTGATGCATTTATCTGTTCAGTATCTAGAAAATACATTCATTTTCAAGTTATTTCTGGAAATATGTCTTTAAGTTAAATGAATAATTAACATTCTAAGAAATAATTTTCTTTAACAGTTGCTGCATAGAGAAATGTATTTTATGTAAATTGGTTTAGAACGAGTTTTTCATTAAATTCACTTCAATGCTGTTGCGTATCTGTGCAATAGTTTTTACTGATAGCATACCTAGAAATAATTATAGCTGACAATATTACAAAAAACGTAAAATATATTACAAAAACATTTAAAATGTCATTGTGGCCCCTATAAGCGATTGTTTTAAAATGCCTTGTTACTGTTACTTTGTTTGTTAATACATACATAATTGCATAAATTCACGCTTAAACCCTGTAGGGGTAAGCGGTGGTGCATAAAAAGTCCACATTTTGCTAACTGTACCTTGACACATTTCAAATACGGCTGATTTGATAATTTACTGAGCTTGAATTGTCCAGACTGTTGATGAATTTATATTCTTTTTATAATACAAAATTTTAACAAAAAAACCGACTTCACGACCGACCACATTGAAATGGGCCCACACGGGAAGCACCTGCTTTCAAATAAAAAAGTATCATCGAAATTGATTGGCGTGATTGAGTTATTTATCAATTTGTCGCGCACAATCATATACTTAATGAAAATTGAAGACTTATATAGTTTTCTCATGGATGACATGTCAGAACTAGACCAAATTGACCACAATGCCACAATGAAATGGGACCACATGGCCGCATGGGAAGCACCATCTTTCAAATAAAATAAAGAATCATCAAAATCGGTTCACCCAGTTGAAAGTTATGAGGCAACAAAAAAAAATACAGTCCAATTGAGAACCTCCTCCATTTTTGAAGTCGGTAAAAATAAATTCATATACTTTTTAACCGACTTCAAAAAAAGGAGGAGGTTTCTCAATTCGACCGTTATATTATTATTTTTAAGTAGAAAAACTACACCCATATTTGTCCTGGTTATGAATTAAACCTACGACTAGTGCCTCAACAGTTAGAATCGCTAACCACTACATCAAAAGTCCCATGCAAATACCCCATGTCTAGTGTCCAAGATAAAAATAACTCAATATTTATTCTAAGCTTTTTAAAGATTTCCCGATTTTGGTATAAAAACGATTCCCGTTATTGAATAAAAATTTAGTTTAAATATGTTTTTAATACAATAGGTTACATACTTAATCGAGGTTTACTATCTACTGGTTTAATCTACGGTTAAATTATTTGTGATTAATAAATGATTTATCAATAATTTATTAATCAAACCCTGCATCTAAGTAATAGAGCTGTCATTAGACAACAATTCGCCATGCTTGATAAGACCTGTTATTCCCGCCTTAGGAATTCAAACTTATGCATGATTTAAACCGAAAGTAAATCGTATATTATATCTATTATTATAAGTGCCTAGCAGTTATACATAGTTGTGTGATTATACAAAATGTAATCGAGTCAGTCAATGTGCGGATTGACCGGTTGTTTAGCATATTCTCGTTTCACTGGCAAAACCTCTTTTCTATAAGGACTTGATGACTTGCTCGTATGTTTAGAAAGCGGAAAATATTATTATACGGGTTATAACATACTCATACTACGTACATTTTAATTATATTTATTATTACTAGTAGTCTCCCCGTTGTTGAAATTCAACCGTAATTCGTATATTTATTTATTTAGTTTATGCACTCCTTCTCCATGTAAACTTCAACTGTCATGCCAAATTTCATACTCCTCCGCTTGCATGGTTTTCGTAAAAAGTGGCACAAAGTTTTTGATTCAGGTGTTTATACAAAGGCAAGATAAGTATTTGCAGTCCGTGCTGTGCATGAGGCTTTAAAACTTACAAATGTGTCTATATTTGTATCAAATCAAACTAAATAAATAAAATGATATTAAACTGAATAAAAATTAAATACGTGTACACAAGAAAACTACAGCTAGAAGCGTAATTTAGGTATTCCAAAACTATTCACTGTAATATATCACACATAGGTACCTACCGACTCACTAATATAAAATGTCCAATATTTTTAACACACCTATGTTAAGTTCGATGTCATCCGATCGAAAGTATCACATATCTAAATACAAACAAAACAACTTAAAGATGTTGATTCAACTTTCTACATCTTAATTCCTCACATCCGATCATGCCTCTGTCCACGTCACATTTCGCACAAGTACCATTTAATCATATGATAAAGACGCAGTACCCGATGACGTCATGCCATTGGCCGAACGCCAAATTAGGCAATTTTTACTTCTGTTCTGATGATATACTTCAACAAATATCGAAACATTAAAAAGTCGAATGTAATAAACGCGGAACCATTATCTTTGCAAGTAGGTTAAAAGAAACTAATGTTTTAATAGGAAAAGCCAACAATATACAATAGAATCAGTGGAAAATATTTGTTATTACGATGACGTGGACCCTCGGGTCAGGCAAGGTCTTGTTGTAAGCGGGTAGCTAAGCGTAGCGAAATTATAGTTTCAGAGCGTTGTATGTCATCAATGTTTACAGATAAGACCGACTAAAACTCTTTGGAAAATTCGTTTATTATCGTAAAATAGTTAAAAATTCATGAAGAAGTAAATGATACGTAAAGTAAAATCAACTAACGTGATTCCAAATTTTTAATAATATCTTGTAATAAAAGTTTTTTATTCCTGCCACCCATATTGTATGATCGCAATATGAACCATAATACACAATTGTGTTTAGAAAATCAATTACTTTCTTAAAGGTTAATGAGAGCTACATAACATAGATAATAACACTTGCCCATATAATTATGAATATTATGATCCAGATCGCTCTTCGCTGTCAGTGGAGTGAAGCCCGAGAATGATTCACGATCGGTAGCGGCGCGTACGCACATAATGTGCGTTAATTTCATCTAAAAATAACACCCATTCTTTGTTTGTTAGATTTTTACGAAATCTGCCTGCGTTTATTAAATGTGTAATTCGTTGTTCGGCTTTTTCTTGTTTTATATTCGTGTTAACAAAAACGAAATGCAATCGAACGTATAATTCGGCGGTTTTATTACCTATATCAGTTTTATTGTATACTTAAAAATATCCATAAAGTTTCACATAAATATATTATTATAATATATGGAGTATAAAACGTTTAAAGTTATTATGAAGTTAGTGTTTCGGAATAGATGCGCGTTTAGCTTTTATTTGCGAATAAAAACTTGTTTTTGTTATGCTTAGACTTATGAACTAAAAGGTTGTTCATTCGTAATCATACGCTTGAGAAGAGTTGTTGAAAACTTGTTGTGCATGTTTAATTTAGTCGATAAACACCCTCTGAAAAAAACTAGAGGCAATTGGCATACGCAGTATGGCTCTAAAACTTCTCCAAGACTTCCTGACGAATAGATTCCAGTCAATAAAAATTGGGGATCTGATTAATACAGCCCTACCAATCACATACGGGGTCCCACAGGGAAGTGTCCTTGGCCCAAGTCTCTTCCTCATTTACATTAATGAGCATCAAGTACAATCCATCTAATGGCACTATATTTTCTTATGCCGATGACATAGCACTCATATTCCATGGAGAGACTTAGGCTGACGTTCAATCACATGCGGAAAAGGGGCTCCACCAGACATCGTTATGGTTGAACAAAAATCTCTTGACATTAAATACCGATAAATCCAAATATATTACTTTCTCCATCAGCAAAAACAACCAGCCAAGTTTGAATAATCTAAAGATAAAATTACATACCTGCCTCTGAATATTTTTTTCGGAGATTGGGTGTTTTTTCTATTTATAAAATGTATGTATTTACAAAAAAGAAAGTATATATATGTATTTATAATTTTATATCAGTTGTCTAGTACACATAACACAAGCTCTGCTTAGCTTGGGACTATATGGCATTGTGTGTAAAATTGTCCGAAATATTTATTAAGATAATATTTATTAAAATTAAAAAACCCCTACGCAAGCACCTAATCGAGTAATCATACCTTAAAAATGACTGCAAGTTTGGCCTAGTGGTTTAACGGTCACCACGCCGTTTCCTACTTCGCCAAGTGTCGTGGGTCTTTGTGTGAGTTCTGTGATGTGAGTTGTTCTGAGTCTGGGTTCTTTGTGTCCGTTTCATGTATGTTTGTAAAGTCCCCCTCAACACAGGATTTATTCCTAGTGCGGGATTTGTCTTAAAAAAAATGCCTCACATCATTTTGGAAAAGTGCTGATACTCTTACACTGCTGGACCGATATTGACCAAACATAGCTATGAACCACCGCAAGGAAAATGGCTTATAAATGAAAAAAAACCGTATCGAAATCGATCCATCCGTTTGAAATCTACGATGCCACAGACAGACACATACAGAAAGATCAAAAGAAATGTGATCTACATTAATAGTAACGTTAGGTTATATTACATTAAACACCAGCATTTAGCCTCAATGACATTAATAAGAATACAAAAAATGAGTATAGATCCGTTGCTCTTGAATAAAGTTAAATACGATGTTATCTCAAATATTTGTTGAATTACTGCGCTGTTTTCGGAATATACTTAGGAAAAAAAGAATAGTATGTTATAAGTTCTACATGTTAGGTATAAAAATTAGATAGGTACTAAAATACAAGCATATGGTAACAAGTCAACTTTTTTTCCATTCTACCCTCATGGTTACTGCCAAAGGTCGGCAAAGCACTTCTGACTTAGGAGCTTCTGACTGGTGTCCATAGATAGCGGTCGTCACTGACCATCGGGAAATCCATCTTCTCATTTGCTCCGTAAACCGTAAAAAAGACTGGTCAATTGTCCATATCCAGCCAAAAGAATATATAATAATTACCTCCAAAAAATTAATTCTCTTAATTTTATCTAAGAAAGTACATTTTTGTAATACATGTTAATTAAATAGCGTCTTAAAAAGAACCATCTTTGTTTCAGGTACGTACATACATTATTTTAATGCTATTTTAAAAGCAATATTTTTGGACCAGAAGATGGAGTCAAGGTAAGTTTTTTTTATTTTTCATACAATATTATTACTATGTACAATCAAAGGCAAAAGTATTGTCTACAATTTATATATTTAATTTTCATAAGTTAGTACTGAACTGTAATTTAGAATGAAAAATTAATTATGAGCCATAAAGTGAAATTACCCTAATGGTTAAGACAATTGATTTCGCTTGAAGATAAATTATAGTATTAGTTCACTCAGATATAATTAAATACAAAGGGATATCATTAAACAAGTAAAGCAATAGAATATGAAATGAAATAAAGGAAATTTACATTCAATTTTATTTTCAATAATTTAGGCAGGAAAACGAGCAGTGGGGTCACTTGATGGCAAGTGATTACCATCGCACATGTACACTTGTAATACAAGAGTCACAAGTATGTTGTCCTTGGGTGGGAGGGTGTTATTCTTCTGATAACCTCACTCATTGAGTCAAAAGCAATATAGAAATTGACAAGCTATATAAAAATTTATAAATATACAAATTTTTAGTTTTTGTGAGACCGTGCTATCGCTCTAGTCAAATATTTAGATTATGAGCCAAGGTATGCCAGCCTCACAGTAATATTTGCTAAAATCACTGAGTCGTTAGAAGAAAGTTAACTACAAATTCATAATGTTTAATTATTTTATCATCATCGTTAATTAAAAATGACCCATAAATAATTATTACTACTTAACTAGAATCAATAATCAAGGAGATTTAAAATCTTAAATATTAAAGATATATTTCTTAAAAGCGACTATTCTACCTATATTTCTGAATTTCAATAAATTCTTTAGGTAAAAACTATGTAGACATAAGTTTAAGCCTTGAAGAACAAAGCAGACTCCTACCCGGCGACTCGCTCATGGCTCTTGTATGTATTAATTAGACCAAAATATTAACATTAATGTCGTAAATGCTTATGTATATACTTTTGCGTTTTATGAATGTTCTAGTATCATTAGCAGTATTAAGAAAAGCTTATATTTTTTTTTGTAATTCTCAATGTTTATTTGCATTATTATTTAGAAACACTAATTACAACCAGATACAACAAATAATTCGGGATCGAAGCCACGTCTTCTGACTTAGCAGTCATGGTGACCTACCATGAGCCGGACTAAAATAGGCCAGTCAAAAATTGGCAGAAAACACTTTAGCTTGCGAGTGTACATTTTAGCTTAATTATTCTATTACATTTTTGTACAGTATTACAGAATATATTATGTTCTACAAAATCTGTTTTAATCCCCATTTAATTATGCATATATGTATATGTATACTTCGAGCCGCTTGTAATAAAGCCTTATCTATCGTTTGATCAAAATTACACACAAAGTGGTACCGCACTATGTACCGTGAAATGGAGATGACATTTTTATAGGTATTTTGTCTATTGGGGTAGCGGGAAGACAAATTGTGGGAATCGGGAACGATTTAAGGCAATCAGTATTCGTAGATGGACTAGGCTTGCTTAAGAGAAGGTGGATTATGACGTAGGTCGGTAGACTTCTAAATTCTTGTATATATTTCAAAATTTTCAAAGTATAGTAGTTATTTTTGTTTTCTGGCTATTTTTTTATTATGAAACATGTGATTTAAATTCCTATGTCATTAAATGTTTCCTATAAAGGAAAGTAAATAACTTAAAGACATAATTTTTTATTATTTTATCTGTGAACGTGGAACTAATAGGTACCTACTAATTCGCCCTTTGAGTAAATCCCGGGCGGTAGGTGTACTCAACAATTCGATAAAAAACAAGGAAAAATTTATTAACATCTTGATTTTCTACTTCGCAATTCCTGTAGAGTCAGCCAATAGCATACGTGCGGACTATCATTAGTTTTTTAATACGAAAACCACAAATTGCTGTCGAAACATATGTTAATATATATTTTATTAACATAATTAGTATAGAGATTGTTTCTATACTAAAATTTATATTCTCTTACGCGATGGTGGGCCGATAACACTATTGTTTAATCAACACTTAAGTATCACTGTTGCCCCGAACATATTTTTAACTGCCCAACTAACATTACACATATATTTTACGCCGGCCGTTTATTACACCGAACATTAATTATAACAGTTAAATGAGCGTACAATAATAAAAATGTACATCGCTCCCGTTTTTTTATATCCTCGATCTGTGGATACTAATTGAAATGTTAGTTTGTCTGTTGTTGAAACTTGAGGTAAAAGGAACATAGTTTTTTGTTTTGTTTTTAAAACTAGTTCGTACATGTCGTTATTAGTTCTATCACTTTGTGTTCTTCATTAATATTATACGCGGCTCTTGTCGCGTTAATAAATGCTAAAAGCTATGCTATTCCAGAACATAATCTATCTCCGGGACAATTTTTTGTAGATCTGTTATGGCGCGTTTGATGACTGTTAACAAACATCTATCAAAACTACGTAGTCATAGTAAGGTAGCTTTCAGTATTTCCTCAAAAAATCTTATTCGTCTCATAAGTTCTTTTTAAAGTCAAACACAATTAAATCGATAGTGACAAAATAACTGTCTAGCTTTTACCGGCGGCTCCACTCGCATTCAAACGCATAGAATTGTCGATATTTCAGCTTTTATTATATTCCTTTATTAGCCTTTCTGACATGTTTAAATAAAAATCAGCTATTACGAGTATAATATGCACACTCACATTTGCGTTTCATGATTACATTATTGAGTAAAATCCGTTCTACTTAATAAAAGACTATTTAAATTATTATCTGACGGTTTCAATAAAAGGCAGAAACCATGTTTTAGATAACCACTTGTCACACAAATTGTCAAACATCAAAGTAATTCATATTTTGAATTGTTGACAGTTATATCATTAACATTTAAATTTTGAAACAATGACAATATTAAACTTTAAACCACGAGCGAAACCGCGAGATCGAATCTGTCTGTACAATAATGGTTTTATGGATGTTATTTTATGGTAGGGTTGTCTATTAGTGTATTTTTGTTTGACTTTTAAAAGTGTTGTAAATTTTAATTTTTGAAAGTGTAAAAAATAGAAATGAGCAAAGTAATAATCTTATTTTGATCATTAAATGATTTATTGCGACGGTAATTATTTCATTAGCGTGCAAATTACTACAATCTTATCGAAGATATATTCATTATTTGAGGGTTGCTACGTACTGATAAAAATAAAATATATTTATTATCATTAAAACCTTCGAACTATTTCGATTTGTTGTTTTTTATGCTTCAATTTTCCAACAGGCCTGAGAAGGAGCCTCATAAATTAAATATCTGATCAATTTTTTGTGTTATTTGACAACCCTATACATTCAGAAAATTTGTATGAAGATGTGCTTTTTAAATAATTAGGTTAAGTATAATAGTGCAATTGTTCTAGTCTATTTCAGCCTGAAATTAATTAAATTTTACGAAAGTATGTATTACGTTTTAAAATAACTTTAACTTGGCAAACACATATAAGATCTAGCTAACAGCAAGCGGTTACCATAGCGTAATCAAAATATAATTTAACCAGATGAGCCCCGCGGTTTTACTCGTAGTCCTTGTTATACTCACAAAATCAATCGGGAGAGAGTAAAAAGAAAAAAAAATAGCCTAAGCTACTCATTATAGCTTCAACTATCTGCTAGTGTGAAACCCGTCAATGGTCCAGCCGTTCCAGATACACATAGAAAGAAAATAAAATGACTTTTTGATGTAAGTATCTACACTTTCATATCGATTTAGTTAAAAGCTGTTATTTTGAAATTTCAAACAGACACTTCAATTTTATTTTTTGTATAGATTTTGTATTAGCAGGTACTTATCCCTCTAAATATCTATATTTAAACATTTAGAATATTAAAAAATGCGATGTTAAACATTTCTTTCGGTGTTCAACCCTCCCTCATACTTTTTGAGGGGCATCCTAAGAGCTGTTGTACACGAGTCCTTGGGCGTCGCTAATGACTTAACATCAGGCTACCTGTCCTGTACCCATTTCTTCACCTCGAATACCATAGAACATCATCAACAACAGCTTTTAATAGTCCACTGCTGGACATAAGCACGTCTGGGTGCACTGGCCTAGTGGTTTAAGCGGTCGCCACGCCGCTTTCGACAAAATGTTGTTCTGAGTCTGGGTATTCTTTGTGTCCGTCTCATAATATGTTCGTAATGCGGAATATGTCCTTTTAAAAAAAATACTGTTTTATAAGAACGATAGATACTACATCAATAGGAGTAGGTATTCTATCCGTGACTACATGGATAGAAAATGCTAGAATATCTATCACACTAATATTATAAAAACAAGTCCGATCATCATGAAACTTTGTACACATATTCTTGGAGGTATTAGAAGTAACATAGAATACTTTTTATTGAATGCGAGTGAAGCTGCGGGCGACAACTAGTTATATTATACACTAGATAACCCGGCGATACCTTTCTTTTGTTTGTAAATATGTTTGTTTTAAATTTCTGAAAAACTTGTTTTAGTATTATGCCCGCCTCAGCTTCCCTCAAGTAGTGTACAGTCGCAAACAAAAAAAAATACGTTTCCAGTTATCTTTTAATTTTCTTCTTTACAAACCTTGTCCTAACAATAACCAACACATTAAAAAAAGAAATGATGCAATTTGGCGCAGTTGATCGGTAGTTTTGCATACATATCGGCGATTCATTCTTTTTATAGTTGTTTGTTACATTAAACACCTAAATTGCTGAAACAGTATGCGATGAATTTTACGTAGGTACTTAGTCGTCTGATGGCAAGTTTTTTTTTTTTTTTTTAATAAAAAGACAACTCCCGCATTAGGAATAAACATCCTGTGTCGCGGGGGCTTTACAGACATACATGAAGCGGACACAATTAACACCCAAACTCAGAACAACAATTTGTGGATCACACAAAGTGTTGTCCCGTGTAGGATTTGAACCCACAACACTTGGCGAATTGGCAAGCGGTGTGGCGACCGCTTAAACCACTAGGCCAACCGTGCAGTGCAGTTGGATATTCAATCCTATGAGAATAAACGTCACTATCTTATTAAGAAACACTATTATTTACTACAGATTAGTCTTTTGTGTTGCTTCGTTAGTCATTGCAGTTACCGTTCTAAGAATAACACCAATGTCCGCATTCCCATTGCTTTCTATTATTTTTTTAATTTCTGATGACGTCAACTCGTCTTTGTTCTTCTACATTTCGTTAATTAC
Organism: Diaphora mendica; assembly: GCA_949125395.1. Classification (NCBI taxonomy): domain Eukaryota; kingdom Metazoa; phylum Arthropoda; class Insecta; order Lepidoptera; family Erebidae; genus Diaphora; species Diaphora mendica. Next base: position 28,960,733 of record OX421312.1, on the reverse strand, counting down.
TTTAATATATTGTACTTACCTTTGTGTATGAGAGAAAATAAATAAACTATTATTATTATATATTATTACTGACAACCCCTCAGCTTGTTTGTCTCTGTACCATAAATAGTGTATTTAATATGAAAATAAGATTTTTAGTCTTGAATTTTTCTGAATGATTTAGAATTTTTAGTTTTCTTTCATTTTAACGGACTTCATAAAGGAGCAGGTCCTTAATTCGATTTTTTTAAAGAAAATGTTTTTATTTTGTTAAATTTTTTTCACACGCGTCAAATAGGATGATTCTTTGTAAGTATGTGTGTTTGACTTTTATTTTGAATACACGTGGCTGTAAGTAAAAAAAGCGGCCAAGTCCGACTCGCACTTGGCTGCTTGCAGCAGCAAGTAACATAATATATTTTATTTTTATATTTGTGTTGATTGAATGAAAGGTAAATTGCAGTTTACGATTTATGACGTATAAAAAAAAAACTACTTACTAGATTTCGTTCAAACCAATTTTCGGTGGAAGTTTGCATGGTAATGTACATCATATATTTTTTATTTATTTATCATGCTATTATTTTAGAAGTTACAGGGGACACACATTTTACCACTTTGGAAGTGTCTCTCGCTCAATCTATTCAGTTTAGAAAAAAAAAATTAGAAACCTCAATGTCATTTTCGAAGACCTATTCATAGATCAACACGTACGGGTTTGATGAAAAAAAAAATTTTGAGTTTCAGTTCTAAGTATGGGGACCCCCAAAATTTATTGTTTATTTTTGTGTGAAAATCTTAATGCGGTTCACAGAATACATCTACTTACCAAGTTTCAACATTATAGGTCTTATAGTTTCGTAAAAAAGTGGCTGTGGCTGTGACATACGGACGGACAGACACACGGACAGATAGACAGACAGACAGACATGACGAATCTATAAGGGTTCCGTTTTTTGCCTTTTACACGGAACCCTAAAAACCAGTTATAAATCTTTATCATATAAACATAAATATTAGAGCGTTGGTGACGTAAAAATAAGTAAATTATGAAGAAACATCTAACTGTTATCATAAAGTAGGTTTGTTACGTTCTGTGCTAACAAATAACAACAAAAGATATAATAATTATTAGTTTAATTCGGAATAAGCCCATGGTTATTAGTAAACATATTTCAGATCAAAAACTATTTATACGACACACAAAAAAATCACATTATCCTCCTTTTATTGAAGTCAGGTAAAAACACATAAAATGTCTCAAGAATTTAGCTGCTGAACGGCACGTAGGTCGGTGTGAGTTGCCCCCGCTTCTGTACACGTAACTACCAGTTTCCGCTGTGGCTTATTTTGTCTGTCTGTTTGCTCTCAATTATTGACTTTAATAAGGCATTGACAATTCACGGTAGATAGTGCACTCACACATACTAACACTGTTTGTTTTCCAACTGAATGTATTGTAGTTGGTTAACAGATAATGTTTTAACTTTACGTTTTATTATAATTATGGGGTATTAATTGGGCAAATATTACCATTCTAATGTTAAGTTTGAAAATACTCGCTATTCAGTGATAAGTAGGTATTCATAGAATTCTTGCCAAACTGTTTCATTCGTAAGTGAGATAAAATTGTAGTTGACAAACTATGACTGTTTTATAAGACCCTACCCAACTTTTCTTCAAATATATGTGGGTGTATATATAAATACATGTATACTGACTGTTGTATGCCGGATATGGAGGCTTAAATAGTCTATGTGTTACTCTGTCTTTTTTCTATGTATGATATGTATGTATTTATCAGTTATCTAGTACCCATAACACAAGGTCAGCTTAGCTTGGGACTAGATGGCGTTGTGGGTTCGATGTCCGAAATATTTATTTATTATATTAATTACCTAATGTATGAGCTAAATTACTATAAAGTTTCATATAAATCCGTCCAGTAGTTTAAATGTGAAAGAGAAACAAACATTTATTCAAACTTAAAATATTATTGCGATGTATGTAAAATACACTATAAAGTTTTATAATACAAATCCTTCTATGATATCAAAGAAATCATGTTATGTGGGTGGTAGACTCCACCTACTTTAGTATTGACATGGTGTTTAAACTGTATTTGCACAACGCGTTTTTTTATGGAATAGGAGCAAGCGAGCAGTCGTATCACCTGATGGTAAGCGAATACCGCCGCCCATGGACACCCGCAACACCAGAGGCGTCACTAGTGCGTTGCCGGACTTTGGGGAGGGGTATGGGCCTCCGGTATCCTCACTCACTCGGTGAAACACAGCGCAAGCGCTGTTTCACACGGTTTTCTGTGAGGCCATGGTATCACACCGGTCGAGCGGGCCCATGCATGCCGATGCCATGCGTGTCTCTCCACGGTTTAATGCATCTCAATAAGTCAGTAGCTCTGTTAAATTTATTTAGTTTTACATATTCTTTATTTTGTCACAAAGAACAATCCATCATGAGACTTTTGGCACCAGTTGTTTCAATAACCTTGAGTTAACATTAAAATGCTATTCAAACTAATAGAATTGGAAGAAATATCTATTTTAGTAACTGAAATAATTTTCATTTTACTATACGTTATTACAATTTTAAATAATGTTTTGTCTACGGATGATTTAGTGAGGTTTGTTTAGATAAACTTGGTGGCTATGCGGGGTTGGCAGTCTACTGTCATCTATATGTATAAAAATGAATCGCTGAAATGTATGTACGCGCATAACTTCCGACAGGCTGCACCAATTTTAATAAAAAAAATTTATGTGTTCGTTATTGTTAGGACAAGGTTTGTGTACCTACAGGAAAAATTAAAAGATAATGGGAAACGTATTTTTTTTTGTACTCGGTTGTACACTGCCGGTGGGAAGCTGAGACTGAGACAGATATGTCTCAGTCTTAGCTTCCCACAGTAGAACATATTCTAACACAAAACCTTCATAAATTAATAAAACGCATAAATCTTTCAATGAATCCCTCTGTCTCTGTCTCTGTAATGTTTGAAATTATCGCAAACAGACAGATGACAGGGAACTTGTAGCACTTTTTTTTTGTTGAAGTTAATAAATAATAGGTCTTTATCTATGAAATTGCCGTTTTGTATGCAATAAGTGAAAGTACTTATTTTTTCAACCTTTTTTATTTCTGTCATTCGAAGTAATCACCCATGCAATCGATGCATCTTTGTCAACGCATTGGCAGTTTATTTATGCCCTTCTTGTAAAAATCAGCTGGACGGGAGGCAACAAACTCTTCAAAGGCATTTTGTACTGCCTCTCGGCAATTGAAATTTTTACCCACTAAAAAGTTGTCTAAATTTTGGAAAAAGTAATAGTCGGTAGGTGCAAGGTCTGGTGAGTATGGCGGATGAGGGAGAGCTTCCAACACCAGCTCTTGCAGCTTGGAGACTGTCTGTTGCGCAGTATGGGGTCGCGCGTTGTCGTGAAGCAGCTGCAAGAGCTGGGGTTGGAAGCTCTCCCTCATCCGCCATACTCACCAGACTTTGCACCTACCGACTATTACTTTTTCTAAAATTTAGACAACTTTTAGTGGGTAAAAAATTCAATTCCCGAGAGGCAGTACAAAATGCCTTTGAAGAGTTTGTTGCCTCCCGTCCAGCTGATTTTTACAAGAAGGGCATCAATAAACTGCCAATGCGTTGGCAAAGATGCGTCGATTGCATGGGTGATTACTGACGATATATGGAGTAACTTAGGCTTCTTTTAATTTTGGTCTCGTGGTGTGTGGCGAGTAACATCACTGGGACACAGCTAGTCTGTTTTAAATCAAATGATATGTAAATTAAAGTGCTTTACCTAGTATAATATACTAAGATAAGTTATACGTTTAAAGTTAGGACTGTCGTTGAAATGTCTTGTATAGAAGGTACATAATTGTACATTTGTTTGACTAATGATGCGGGCTTGTAATCAGCAAATGCCACCATAATTTCATCGCCCTTCAATATTTATTGCATATGCAGTAAAATCTATATTAATATTATAAAGCCGAATAGTTTGTTTGTTTTGTCGAACTCGCTAATATACATACCTTAAAGGCATTTTACAAACAAATAAAATTACAATTTCAAATGAATTGGTTTTTGTTTTTACGTAATGCATATGGAACGGTATCTAAGGTAAGGTATATTATACGATGATATACACGGTACCTACATTAAAAATTTTTTTTTGTCTGTATGTCTGTCTATTCCGGCAAATTTGTGGAAGGACTGGACAAATTTTGACGGGACTTTCGCTGGCACATAGCTGATGCTATTTTTATACTTGTGTAGTACGTTTACAACAACAATCTCGATAAATTCACGGTGTGTAACTCAATACTGATTATGACTTTCATAAGTTAAAGATTCTCAGACAAAAATCTTAATTATACATTTAACAAACCACTGATTACCTAACGAACACGCGTGGGCTAATTATTTTTTCTGTACTGATAACATATCTTACAGTATTTCTAGTAATATATGAAAATTCATAATTATTTTTTCTTTTAAACTTAATTTAATAATGATAATATGTTTTTTTTTTTTTATGTTTGGCCCGCCAAAATGACTCTACTCTGCCTGATGAAAGCATAAGCAGAATCCAAGAGTGGTGGTCACCATGCTCACTGCGAATGCAGACAATGCAGCATGGCGACCCACACCATGGCGGCCTAGTGATGCTGCTGCATCTTTTAGTCTAGTCAACAAGTTTGGAACATGTTGTATAAAAATAATTATATTTTTAATTACAAAATCCATAAGTCATAACTTTTGACTGGGTAAATACATTTTCATGATTCTTTTTAACCCCCGATGCAAAAAGAGGGGTGTTATATGAAGGGTATCTGTGTGTGTCTGTCTGTGGCATCGTAGCTCTCAAACGGATGGACCTACACGTTTTGACGTTTAACTGGAAATTTTGTCTACCTCCTATTCTTGACGCGACAATTTTTTAACATGGACACAATGGTTTATCACCATGATGACAGAATTGTGAGTTTGCTCAATTACGAGTGAAATAACCGGCTAGTTGTGAACAGAGGTTTCAGAGGTAGTAGAGCCACGCTGATTTCAGCACGAACGGGCCGGCTCGACCGGGGCGGTACTACCCTCGCACAGAAAATCAACGTAAAATGACAGCGTTCGTGCTGTCGTGTTTCGTTGGTGAGTGCGAGACCGGGGGCCCAATTAGTCTAGTCAACAAGTTTCATACTTGTTGACTGGACTAAAAGATGCAGTAGCATCACTAGGCCGCCATAGTGTGGGTCGCCATACTGCACTGTCTGCATTCGCAATGAGTATGGTGACCACCACTCTTGGATTCTGCTTATGTTTTCCATCAGGCAGAGCAGAGTCATTTTGGCGGGCCAAACATAAAAAAAAAAAAAAAAAAAAAAAAAAAAAAAAAAAAAAAAAAAACATCATCATCAATCCGCATTACCTTCAACCAAAACTACACGAACCAACCAACTAACAACGGCACTGTTTGGCGGTCGCCACGACGCTTTCTACTAAGCCAACGCCAAGTGTTGTGGGTTCAAATCCCACGTGGGACAACACTTTGTGTGATCCTCAAATGATTATTCTAAGTTTTTATGTTCTTCATGTCCGTTTCATGTATGTTTGTAAAGTCTGGAGTGGTCTTTAAAAAAAAGCACCACATAGTGCGCTATACCGCGGCATACGTACCTACACATTTTAGTCTATCGCTTAATTCAATCAATATATATATATTTTTACATGTCCCACGCCTAAGCTATCGATGAACACAAACAGCAGTAGCGTGTTTTATCTCAGCACACAAAGACGACACTCGTCCACGCCTTCGATATAATTGGTCGACAAGAATACCGGTTCTCCTAACAGTGGAGATTACCACTAAAGAGCAACGTTCTGTTTTCATTGTCGTATAAGCGGTTATTTATCTGGCGCTAAACCACACTGGTTAAAGTATCATTAGCTTCGTGCCAGTCTTACGCATTTGATGTAACAATTTTAGTGGTAATTGTAAACAAATATATGTTCAAACAAGTTGCCCACTATTTGTTTTAGGTAAAACATTGGAAAGTGTTGGTGTTTGAATGGTTATTTCTTATGTTTTAATCATTGTTTTTGGTTAAGAGATTTTGCAATTTATTTTATTTTGATGTTCTTATGCTGACCTTGATGGATTGCAATCAAATAATTTATAAAATACTAGCTGATCCGGCAAACGTTGTTTTGCCAAAAAAAATGGGGTATAAAAATAGATGTTGGTCGATTCTCAGTCCTACCCGATATGCACACCAAATTTCATAAAAATCGGTACAGCCGTTTCAGAGGAGTATGGTAACCAACATTGTGACACGAGAATTTTATATATAAGATTTTGTGTAAGGTACCTATGTTTAATGTAATAAAGAAATTAAATAAAAATTGGTTTATTTCTTAATAGAGAAACCAATTTTAGGATGAGTTTTAAAAATATTAACACTAGTCATCAGATCAACTCGATGTGATAATAAAATTGCAATTGATTTTTGCATGCGTACAAAATATCAATTCAATCAGAAATCAACAAGTGGGTCAAAAAATAACTGCAAAATTTGATTGGACGAGTAAACGTAAGGACATGAAAGGTGACAAAGTTAAGTAAAAGCCATTGCATAGATCCTTATCACTAAGCCCCTCCTACTCATGTTAACTACGGCTGTTACAATAACTCGAAGTGACCTTAACTACACTTGCAAAGGGTAGGCAGAGGCGAATAAACGCCCACATTTTGTTGCCTATTTGTAGTCCCACTTAAGCCGTGTCTCCACCGAACAAAACTTGTCAATTTTGTGTTGTCAACACGTGTTGGTGACAAAAGTTTCTGTAATTTCCTTGTGTTGGCAACAAAAATTGACAATAAATGTTAGGAACTGTGTTTCTGTTTTTGGCGGTAAACATCAAAAGAATAAGCTTATTGCAGATGTTTATTGGCTCTGTGAAGACGCTTAGTTGGAATGTTTTTTACAAGCTTTTTATTAACTTGCAATAGGTTATGTCTATGTATGTATGCTTATGCGTATGTCGGGTTGAATCTTGCAACTCAATTTTGAAGCAAATATCTTTAACCGATTTTGCTGATATTTTGCAAGCATATGTATACAGCGTGACAATACAATAATATAATGACATAGAGCTGATCTAATGCTGGAGCTGGAAGGTGGCCATAGGGACTATGTAAAGAGACGTCGCAACATCATCAAGTTTGGACTCGTTTGATTCGTCTCGAGGCATTCCAGTAAAAGTTTGTTTTTAAAAAGCTTTTTAATTCAATTTATTTCATTTGTTGACGACTCCGTGTAGACACAATGGAAACAAAAGTTGGCGATTTTCTGAAGAATTGCAAACAGTTGGAAACACTGAAATTTCCAACAATTTCGGTCGATACGCGTTTTAACGTACGGGAACACTGTTGCCGGTAGCTAGCACATTACATTAGGTAAAGGCACGTCCTTAGAAAATATATTTTTAACCACCGACGAAAAAGAGGGCTGTTATACGTTTTACATCGATGTCTGTCTGTCTGTTTGTGTGTGTGTGTCTGTCTGTGGCATCGTAGCTCTCAAACGCATGGACCGATTTCGATGCGGTTTTTTTTATTTGAAAGCCAGTTTCCTTGCGGTGGTTCTTAGCTGTTTGGTTAATATCGGTCCAGCAGTGGAAGAGTATCAGCTCTTTCCCAAAATGATGTTAGGCATTTTTGGCGTATGATTACTCGGTTAAGTGCTTCACGCGTGCCAGTATAATCGTTAAATGACAATTCATTGATAACTTCGTGACCTGATGCTGTGTAGGGGGTTTTTTAAATGTTTTGTTATGTTATTATACCATGCTGGTTGGTAAAGAGTTTGTTTTAGTTTTACTTCTCTTTGCTGTCGTTGTCTTGCGTAGCTTACTCCATTAGGCGGTTCTTACGACACCACTAGATGTAGCTGTAGAGGTGGTAATACTCAGTATTCTTAATCAGTCACAACATGATGAAATTCAAGTTAACTATACAATTATTCAAAATCATTTATTCAATTAACACACTAAGTGACATTTATAAACGCTAAATTGAAGCTACAGTTAAAAATCATAGATCGACACACAGACACCACAGCATGTACTGGATTGTCTAGGTAAATTAGGTGAAAACACCAAAATCTACTGGCCGCTTGAGTCGATCCATAACTTCTAGTTTCCAAAGTGCGTAGAGCCTTATGAGAAGAATACTGGCAAAGACACTCATGACTCTTTTTAAAAGTCAGAAATGCAGGTACAATAGTGTTAGTATTACATGAAAGGTAAACAGTGTGCAGTATGCCAGTATGCAGTTTCCAGTACAAGTAGGAATAGAAGGTAAGGAACATTGCTAATAAATGTAGGTCAAGGTCACAGAGACACGTGCCTCGACGAGTTGTACGAAAGTCGAGTATTCTCCAAAATAAAAATACGTTAACATAAAAATAAAGAGCTAAATTATTTTTATCTTGTAACCTCACGTGTTTATACAAATTTGTACTAAGATAATCTTAACTAGAGATCAAATTAGTTTAATAATTACTGTTTTTAATAACCGTCATTATTGTACTAATTATGGCATAGAAATCGCCAACTGAATTTATATTATATAAATGTACGTGTATGTAAAAGTAGCTTTGCATGTTTATTACATTTTATTACAAAATTTCTGCATCAAAATTAAGAGAATTTTCAAAGAAGGTTCGTAGTAAACATTTTACTGTCCATTGTCAAGGGAAATTAAACCTTTTGTCGGAGGAATAGAGAAGATTAGTAATTTATTGAAACTTACCTTTTAGAGAAGAATTTCATTTCTCAGTGCCTTACTTTAATATTGCAGTTTTTACTTTAATAGAAATAAGTATATTAATTAGATCTTCTTTTCTAAGGAGTAACCTATTTCTAGCAGTTTCGGTACTTTTATATGCTACTGGCTGACGCGGCGAACTTTGTACAGCCATATTTACATATCTGTCTCAGCTTCCCACAGGCAGTGTACAGTCACGGGCAAAATAATGACTTTTCCGTATCTTTTAATTTTTTGACTTGTACACAAACCTTGTCCTAACAATAACGAACAAATGAAAAAAATATTATTTTATTTGGTGCAGCCGATCAGAAGTTATGCGCGTACATACATTTAGGCGATTTATTTTTATAATATAGATTGAAGAATTAGGATAACCTGTACATAGTACGATAGACTATCGATGTCTGACTGTAGATATCTAATACCATTAATAAGATGGTATTACTTTCTATGTTTAGACGAGACCAGCCAACTACGCAGGAGATATTATAGTGCCCAAGTGCGACCGCAAACACAGGTGCACTCTCTGTTCCCTCACTCTCATAATTATCAGCCCTCTATAATACAACACTGTCTAGCAATCCTAGCTGAGTTTTTACCTAACTTAGATACCACAGAACTTTTAAAAAGGGATAAAAGTTATAAATTATTACCAGCTTTCAAATATTGAAGTCAGTTGGCGTGTTTATCTTTTTTGTACCGGACGCATCGAACCTACACTGTAGTATTTAAATGTATAATCAAACAAAGGGAGAACACAGAGCGTACGGTGTGAAAGGGCCCTGCGGTATCTACTACTATGTATTGTGCCTAATTGAAACACTGTAAAGTGCGCACGAGGCTACTTGATACTTTGGTACAATATCTGGGATCTGACGAACCCTGACATAAAATTATTTGTGTAACTTTAATTCCATGCTTTCTATCAATTTTAGTTGGTTTTTGTAAACAGTAAAAAATCTGAAAATTATAACGGGTGTGACTTTAAAATTAACAGTTTTTTTAAATCTTTTTTCTTGTTTAGATGCCAAATACATGTAATTACTATATCTGTTTAAATTGAGGCTCTCATTTTTTGGAGGTTAAATAACGATTGCTGGGTGCTGTAGAAATGTATTGTTTTGTTACTCCCAACCTAATTAATTAGATAACGCAGTGCGTAAAATTATATGAAACGTACACTAACATTTATAATAAAGTGCACTAAAAAGAAATAGCCAATGCTTCATTTATATTGAGTGATAAAAGTATAGCATCCTTTAAAATACACACATCAAAAGTGTCTAGGGATCAAGCATTTTTATGCGGATTTCTTGAGATTGAGATGTGACTTTGGCCCTGGCCTGCTCAGTCGCCAGACTTGAACCCGATTGAGCATGCATGGGATATGCTACAGAGAAGAGCTCTGCCGAATATGGAGGGTATCCAGTCGCAAGAAGACCTTTTTTTGTTGTTGCAACGAACATGGGCGGCCATTCCACAGCGTGTTTGGATGAATTCATTTTGAGTATGCCAAACCGATGTTCTTGTGTTGTTAGTGTTCGCGGTAGAAACACGGATTATTAATTGTTTAAGTTACCTAATAAATTTTTTAAAAAAACTGTTATTTCAGTCTTTTTTTCGAACTTTAATGTTAGTGGTTCAAATGTCAAAAATCCCTTTATTAGGAAAATGGCAAATTTCTTTATTAATGCAAAGGTGACTTGGTTTATCGTTACTGTGACAAACGAAAACACTTTATTTGATGAATCCTTAAAGAAAATTTTAATTAATATCAATCAGGAGAAAAGTTATTGCAAAAATATATGTTGATCCCTAGACACATATGTTGATCCCTAGACACTTTTGATGTGTGTATAAAAAGAAGAAATTAGTTAAGAATGCATGCATAATTTGATTATAGGATTACTTGTCATATTAATAGTCAAACATTATTTTTTCCTGACCGTTTAAAGCTTAAACTATATTTTGTTTAGTAATTTTTATTATTGATTAAAATGGGCAATGGGTCAAAACTATTTCAGATCTTACTAACCGAATGTTTTATAATGAAGTCAGCTCTATTCTCCCATTGTATTAAAAAACTAAGAAATGTTTATGTGATTTCAACATTTATATTGTGGTATTAAAATGTGGTGTTCAGCTTTCAACATAAAATTAGGTACATCAAAGCGTCTTTATTTAAATAAACTTTTATGGGGCACTATAAATCTATTCTTTTGTTGTTAACAATAAATTATTCTAAGGGAAAACTGCAGTAGTAAGTAGAAATTTCAAAGTTTATCTTATAAATGTAAGAAATTGCCATAAAACTTGTGTCTTACTGGTTCGTCTAAGTTACCCAAGGGGAAAAACTTTTTTTACTAACAAGTGCACCAATTTACATAAACGTACATTATCGCTGTGTTGTCAAATATAGCAAAATAAATCGCTGAAACATAGTTAGGGATAACTTTTCTTTTTGTATTTTCGTTGAAAAACAAGAAAACGCAAATACCCTCAGGAACCTTTAATCTGTTAGGTTGCGGAAATGATAAAATGATAGCATTACCTCTCATCAGCAATAAATAAAAGTAGCCGTAAGCTGTTTCTATATAGGTACATTTTATGTTTCTCTTGGACCCGTTTAATGTCCTGTCTTAGAACAACTGTTCCTTAAATATAACATATTTTTAAATGTTGAAACGTTTTTTAGCTGTATGAACTAAAAATTTTAAGGTGTTCAAGAGAGTTCTACGCAATCTACTCTTAAGCCTCTAGGATTTCGAGAAAAATATAAGCGAGGCATGCAGTACAAATAATTTAAATCTTCCATCGAATTTTCATTTTAATAGATACTTTTTACTTACTACAAATTATGTTTATTGTTACTTAAGAATAATATTATAATAACTTAAAATATCAAGATGGTTTGGACCACGGCGTCGGGTCTGGCCGGCCAGCCTTAAAGTTTACTTATAATATTAAGATAAATATTTCACATGCCCTTGTGAAACTGCTTTATGGTTTGAGAATATCACTTTTAAATCATGCACGGCCTCCAGTCTCGCCTGTTTTTATAACAATTAGACGCATTTTACCATCCCTTATTGTTATGTAACATTTGTGTTGATTGTGTGTCAACACTGTGGCAGCTTGTGTGGCTGGAACTTTTGTTCGGGTTTGCTTGTTAAAAATATAGACTACCATGTTTTTGGTTGTAAACAGACTACCTCGGGCAGTTTAAAGAGTAATACTAACACGTCTGGAGGTAATACTCCCGGTGGTCGCTTTAGAAGGTACATGTTATTAAGCGATCGGATTTAGGAGTTGGTGGGTAACACTCGGTGCTACTGCGCTACTTGCCGTAACTTACGTATCTTTAACGGTTACTTAAGCTAATCCCTTGGACTTATAGGCTATTTCAAAACCCCTTATATTGAAACTACTAAAATTCAATCTTGTTCGACTTTTGTGCTGTGTTACAAACATAAGTTTATTGTCTAAAAATCCAGTCATTAACAGTAATTACATGTCTGTAATGTATAATTCCAAATTTAATTCACAATCTATCTGGCTGGAATATTCTTCGTTGTTTTTTGTCTGTACATGATTAAATAAATTGATACGCCATTCAGATGCGAGCAGACGTGATCTCGGAAATCCGTATGGCATGTATTTGCAAAATACTTAAATGTTTCCTTTATAGGAGCACGTTATGAAATATAATAATGAAAGCTCGCGGGCCCGGCTCGCCCGCGACTCGCTCTGTGCCTTTATCACCATAACGCTAGGAACTTTTCTCATTTTAATGTTGTTCAAGCAAAAGTTTAAATATAAAAATATAACGATACGGTACGCATTAGTGACTCATTGAACGGGCGAGTGCGTGCCGCCAGAGTTCCACCCCTCGCGTCGCGAATATACAAGTTAAAACAAATGGAAAATAAACTTTTCAAATAAAATAAAAATAACCCTCTTGGCGGCCGGGAGGGTGGGGGGCCCTCTCCAATAAAAAATATAATAACTTTTCTTTTTATTCGACGTAATGGCAACGATTGTTCCTTTCTAATATTGTTTCTGTCCCTTTTTCGCCCAGATTATTATAATGGGGTGCGGGGCGGCGGTGCTCGACGCGCGCTGCGATACGGTGCCACTTGCCAACTCAAACAAACGAACTACTAATGAACTTTTTAATATTTACACGAAGTGTTGTTTTACCGAAATGTTTCAATTTGGTTCGATAATATGAAATGCGACAATTGCATATACATAATATTACAAACGATATAATAATCGATTTCTGTGATTGCCATCATGTGTGCATGTAGCCTTAATGTATTAAATGCTGCATAATGTTTATATGCTTTCATCTTTATGATTGTCTTAATTGGGCTCCTAAATATCACTATGTACATTGACATTTTACTATTAATGGATTGTGATTTACGAATGGTTGTAGCTCTTGAACGTAATGAAAAGTATTTTTTTTAAATACAACATGTTCAGTACACGTGCGTAAGTGCGTGTGTGTATGTGTGTGTGTGCGTATGAACTCGGTAACTCATTAAAAATACTTCTACAAATGTTTAAGTCATGTTCAAGTGCTCACTATATACACAGCAATACAAAATAAAGTTACTATGGTTACATTGAACATATTTATAAAACATTAAACATGGATTATATACCGTCCTGTATTATTTTTCATTATTTAGGCGACAAAAAAGCAAAATAAAGTACGTCGAAACTTAAAAAGAGATTTGTGTTAAAGTATTTTTATACTCACATTTATGTACTTAAAATATGATTATTATCTAAGTCTCGTGATGTCAAAATATATATTTTCCCTTATTTCGACAAGGTTCGCATCCTAACCGATCGCGCGTCCTATAGGTACTCGTAACTCGAACGATCGCTCGCTCTGACCCTGTGTCATTCATTCTTGTACAGCTTACATTTGATAACAGTTATTACGATGCTTTATAGCGTCCTCACAATCTATACTAACATTAACTAAGATTACGTAAGATGTTTTGTGTTCAATCCAAATCCCTTTTGTCTTTCTCTATCCTGACCGAAGTGCCAAGTTTCTGGACACTCTATCTCTCCCACTCTCTCTCTCTCTGTGTATGGTTTCTTCCTTTCTTATTTTTTTACTACATTTCAAACATTTTTGAGTTATGGTTATATGTAGGTACTACTCTAGTTTCTTCAAAATCAGGCACAGAAAATCCCAAAAGATATTTTTTTCTGTTAAATAGATATAAATTGTTATGTATTTCACTATTGAAGAAATATGTTTTTAATTAAATACACCCTTTTACAGAATATCTTGTTGCTACATACCATGGCATTGCACCCACATTTTTTTCTGGCGGTCAGATGACCGCAAAATACCTACTAGTAACTTTTCATCCCATCCTGCCGCTCTTCACCTCATAAATACTATTTAAGTTTAAACTTATATCTTAACCTTACAGTTTCAAAGTCAAAATATGCATATTAATAAGGGCAGTACAAATACAGCATTAGGGTTAGAGTATCAGTCCTTGATGTGGCAAAAAGTAATTAAGTAACTAACAGAAATACCTTTTAAATTCTAAAATGATTTTGTTAAACACTCTACTTATTAATATAATTTAACATAATAATCACAATTGACAAAATAATTTTCTTATATTATTTTGTTTGGAAATGTCACATCATCAGACGAAATGACGAACACCCGGTCAAAAAGACCCTAAATATCCCTGACCGCCCACGAGGAAGAGGAAGACCACCCGCCACCTGGTAGTCAAATATGCAGAAAGAGATCCAACAAGAGAATCTGAGCACAGAGACAACCCAGAACAGAGTTGTCTGGCGCAGACGTACAAGGAGACCGACCCCAGCTAAACTGGGAAGAGGGGTGGACAAAGAAGAAGGAGATATTATTTTGTTTGGAATAAAACATACAATGATGTGTCCATCAGATTTTCTTGGCGAATGTTAGGTAGAGAATTGCGCGAACGGGAAGCGGAAGCGATTATATGGTAATTATTATTATATTGTGTTAACTGAAAACATAGAACTTACTTGTTAACGACAATTTTACTAAGAAACATCATCTTCCTAGCCTTTTATTATTCCCAAGATTAATTGGGGTCGGCTACTAGTGCAACCGATTTTACCTGAATATCAGTTTTTCTACGGAGCGACTGGCATCGAACCTCCACAACCCTGAAGGTGAACTGAATTCGAAGTTTGAACTACTTTTCACTATATTTGAGGGCACTAACTTCTAACTTCCCAATAACGATTGCCATGACATCCGGGACCGACGGCTTAACGTGCTCTCCGAAGCACGGGCGGGAAACACCGCCATCTTTCATAATCTGGGATGCTATTAAGAATTTCTTGTAAGAAAAACCCAACCCGGGAATCTATCCGCCCGCGTATATATCAGTTATCGCGGAAAAGACAAGCCTACGTCTTTCTTAAAGAACCAAAGTATCTCCATGCCATTTTCGTTACAAGCCGCTTGGAAGTGAAAGAGTAACAGACAGACAGAGTTACTTTTGAATTTATAGTGTCCAATCTTAATTAGTGGACAATTACACTTTCTTACTTTAATGGCAGAGTACCTATGTAGAATCCATAATCCACTTTAAAACATTTAACCAATCCGTAACATTTTTGAAAGGTACAGGGCTAAGCAGAAATAAAATTACCTATAAATAGTCAATTCCAGCACTTCCTTCTTTATAAAACGGGATAAATCTTTTGTCTTAAAACCTGTACACAGCTCTAGGTAGATGCAATGATAAGTTGGAGGACTATTTAAAAACAAACTTACTTTAAAAATATCGAATTACTTTACTTATCTACGAGTATGTGTTGTATGTTAGTTAGGTGTCCTCGCGCATTCGAGGGACGAACGGCGTGGTTTCTCGTACATCGACATTCCCGCCCCCGCTCTCATCGAGGACGTAGCCTAAATGACAGTGCGTTCAAAATGCAACTTTATGTTATTGTTATACGTTATCAATAATATCTATTGTTCGAGATACATTGTACAGAGTCTGCTGTTTTGATTTCTATGCGTATACAAATAATAATACATATTGTATTTTGTTTCAATGTTGTCTGTCAGTCGTAAGGTCTAATAATTGTATACATATTTTATTAAGACTCTATTGTTATAATGTCAATTATCTTATTAATATCTTAGATATCATGTGTATACGGTATGATTAACAATGTGTGGCCTTTTCAATGAATCGTTCCTATCATTGCTCACAGGAAGTTTTATATTAATATTATCCTGATTATATAGGTAAGGTACCTACCCTACAGTATTTTCGCCATTTCCATATTTACATTTCGATACCTCCTACGTATACTGAGTCAACTAGCAAATTTAGGTATTTTATGATTTTTATATAATTGTATACAAGAATCTATGATCTTTATGATAGTGTTAAAAAATAAATAAAAAGAACGATATTACTGAGATAATTTCGCGTATACTAAATCAATTTCAACATCATATAGAATCGTATATTGTATACTCATTCAACTGACATCGTACCTGTATACCTGTAAACACACGCGTTAACGCACACACATGCTAAGAAACTACGCTACTTTTCGTCAGTTTCGTTCAAGTTGTCGATACTTGTACGATGCTGACGCTAGTAGCGTAGTTTACGCGACACAGAATATATTTATTTGTCTTTAAAAAATAAGTAAATCAGACACATTCCAAGTACAGTTATGCAGAGGGAGTTTATTAACGTACCTAATTCCTTTTATAACAATCAGTGCCAGAGCTTGAAAAACTCTTCAAAGATACATACATAACATCGCTCGAATTTCTAAATGTAGACAATTTCTCTTTTACATCAGCCATTGAAAAATAATTTACAAATTCAAATAGAACAAGCCATCAGAATACAAAACCAGATATTGACACTGATAAAAATAAATAAAATAAAAATTCAAAAACTCTCATCACAATAACACTGTTTGCATTGTCTGTTTGGATAGTTGGACGAAACTAAAAAAAATAAACCCGGCCAACTGAATGTCTATGCTTCTATTTAAACATACGTAATTTCGTTCCTAAACATATAAAACTCTTTTACGTCTGTTTATACTATTATGAATAACATCACGCATTTTACTTTAGAATACGAATCGAAAACTATGCACCTCGCTGAATTGTACATTTGTACATTATTTTTTAAGCTTGTCGACTTGGACCACACATGGATGTTGAATGTATAAATACCACCTTGAATAGGTATAAAGTACAGTTCAAACCGAGCTTTCCTATTAGAATGACGGGTCTGTTGGGGTAGTGGCTAGTAATCTTGACTGCTGCACCGGAGTTCGTGGGTTCGACTCCCATTCGGGATAAATAACTGTGGGGATAATTGATATAGAACATATGTGTCTTTAGAAATACACAAGTGTGTCTGTCTGTAAGTACTACACGACTGGCCAATTTGGAATTATATGAGATGTCAAGTTTTAATCAATACAACAGATACAAATTGAATGATTAGTTCTCCTTAGATGAACTTATTTCGATAATTGCGAGTCTTCAAAGAATATTTATGTTCAATAAACACGCAGAACATTATAAAATACATTCCTATATTCATTCAGATCAATACGTATTATTTCGACTATACATAAGTTGAAGCCTTCTGTAAGATGATGATGAAGATGATAAACTCATATACCCTTCTGTAGGTATTCTTCAAGTAGTGATTTAATAATGATAGAAATTGAGAGCTTGAAAGAGAGGAAGTGAGAGAGAGAGTGAGAGAGACAGTGAGGAGGCAGAGAGAAGAAGATTAGTTCGTCCTCACGTTAAAATATTACCTTTCAATGGATCCTCAAGGTCATTTCATCGCTGTCATACCAGTGTTTTTGAATTTTTTTTTTTTAATATGAACAGTTCTACTGATGTTTGAAAGTGCTATATTCAATAAAGAATGTAGGGGTTTGCATTCTATAGGACATTTTTTTCATTAGAGAGATAAATAATATGAAACAAGTAATTAATTGCCTAAAAAAAAATCTCGGCTGCGTATATATCTGCCACCTTTATCATTAAATTCATTGAAGAACTGAAAACATAGGAAGAACTGAAGATAAAATATCTATAATATTTTTTTTAATTTTGATGTACCCAGTGTCACTCACGACTAAGATGAATCTATTGACACCACCCACATAAAAATACGACAAGCCGTTTAGGCTCTAGGGCGTGCCAAAGAAATGTAGGTACATACATACATACACCAGAAAAACATAACCCTCCTTCTTTCGCATTCGGGTAATAAAATGAAATCTAAACATCCTTCGTTAAGAAAGCCTATGTCCAGCAGTGGACTTTAAAACGCTGATGATGATGAAAAGAAAAATAGTAGAGAATAGAACAAGAAGAATAAAAAAATGAGAGTCATACCTATACCTGTATTCTTTTACATTTATTTTATTTAAAATAGTAAGTTGAGGACAATATTTGGTTCAAGAATTTTAATGGCTTTCGCCTTTGAAGATGGACCTTTTTTTATTTGTTCGATGGGGACCGTTCCGCCCTTTGTTTTTACAGTAAACGACTGACTACCCACTATTTATTTTACGCCATTTCTAAAATAAATTCAAACCGTTATGGAACTAACTCGATTTGGTGGAACACCCCGTCACTACTGCCCCATATTGCTTGCCCAGATATAAAAACACTGACATTCATTGACGTTCTTATCACTTTCACTCTGGTTCCTATCAATAATATATTGATAAGAACAGCGTATGCTATTTTTAAGGCTTCTGTAATAACTAGAACTAGAATCTTAACTTAAGATTTTGCCCAATAATCAAAATCTCAGCCAATTGCTAAGATAATTGATTTATTTGTTTGTTCATTAGTACAACCACATTGTATATATAACACAATTCACTTAGTATTATTAGTTGTTGGTAAGCATTTAATCTGATATATACAACGATTACGGTGTATATAACATTCACAACAGTATTAGTACAGTGAGATAAAATGGTGTTTAAAAAAAACAACAATAAAAAGAGAAAAAAAAGCAAAAATACGAACAATAATCATGTGGCAATAATAACAATTATGAACACTAAACATACTATTAATTACTTAGTTATGATAATAATTAGTTATCCTATTTTGTGACCGTTTAATAGCCATTTGTACATATAAAAGTTTTAAATGTCAATTTATACTCAAAATGTAACGCGCGAAAGTTATAAATCGACTGCACGTTTGGCCTAGTGGTTTAACGGTCACCACGCCGTTTCCTACTTCGCCAAGTGTCGTGGGTTCAAATCCCACGTAGGACAACACTTTGTGTGATCCATAAATTGTTGTTTAGAGTCTGGGTGTTCTTTGTGTCCGTTACATGTATGTTTGTAAAGTCCCCCGCGACACAGGATTTATTCCTAGTGCGGGCGTTGTTTTATCAAAAAAAAAATCGTACACATGCTTACTGTATATCCAAAGACAACCACTTAAACTGAATTTAACTGTATAAAAATGTATAAGAATCGCCTGAATGCATTTGGCCATTTTTATATTATTATTTAAAATAACCTTCAGATATCAACGGATACATTTAAAAGCTGCTGGTCATCCAAAGACAATATATACGTATAATTTGCTAATGTGAAGAGTTATACTCTAAACTTAGTCTATAGACACAAAGGAGTAATTCTTAGCAGACATTTATTATATCGGCGTGTATGATTATCGTATCATATGAACATTAATATATAATAATATTGTGGAATACACTGGCGGTTTCAAATTAGAAACATTATATGTATTTTAATACTGTGTTATTTGGCGGCCACAATAATTGCTTGCGTGTGTATTATAAGTTAAAATAATATGTCTATATTATTCGTTATAAATGTTACCGGCCATGTTATTATACTTATAAATAATGATACACAAATGTATAATTTACTGTTATGTTGCTTTATAGAAAATATTACAAGGTTTTATATAGTTTTGTGGGTGACTCAGACTCTTAATCGCTACGTTTTGTTGGTGAATCCAATGTTTTATTGTTTTTTTTTGTTAAGGTTTGAGTAGTCTGGCAAAGGGCAGTATTAAAATTTGCTAATTGGTTGATTGTCGATTGCAATCTTGGTACAAAACGCGTAAATTGTCAATATATAGACGTGTTTTAATAGGACTTGTTCATTAAATTATTTCCAAAAGAAAGTTATGTAAATAATTTTTCAAAATTAGGTCCATTTTGAAAAATTATTTACATAACTTTCTTTTATTTCTAGAGATTAGCACGTTCAACCAAACAAGCAAACTTCAACTTTATAACATTAGTATAGATGTATATCATGTATTACGAATTTTATGCAAGATGATGAACGACTCCTTTTAAAAGGAATGCCACTTAGTCGTTTTGGCAACTGCTAGTGCTTTAACAATACACGTCTGTTAGTTCAGACTAAGCCCAAAGTGCTTATTCAGTAAATGGGCGTAAGTTAATTCAACACTAACGGCTAGAATCTGGCCAAAACGATTAGACTAAGCACTGAATTGTTTTACGCCTCGACAATAGGACTTTTAGTTTATGTAGATTCACGTAGAACTGTTTTCTTTGAAATACATTAGTTAGATTTCTAAAAATATGGCTCTGGAAAATGACTTAGTTGATTAAGATTGTCCTAGACCTAGAGCATTAATTTCAAATAGGTTTTAGTAGGAAAGTTAAAAAAATAATGCGTGGAGTCGCTCCGCGCGAAGTGAAACTTCGTAATGTGCAACAGTACTTTCATACCCCCTCCATGGTAGCGTTAAATGTTTAACGCAACCGTTAAACGTTTAACGCAACCATGTTGGTAGTCGCATTAGAAGTTTCACTTCAAAAAAATCATAACAGTAAATAAGAAAAATTTGTAATTGTATACAAAAATAATTAGGTACGTTCTCACAAAGAAGTTGTATAAAGGGCTTTTAGAAAAACTTCTCTTTTAGTAAGTATGAACAAAAAAAAAATAGAACAGATTCAGATGGTACTTTATTACAAGACTAGCAGCTGGCCCCGGCTTGCACGGTAGACATAGGTATTTAACCAAAAATTTAAACGTCACTGTCACAAAGTTTAACATGAAAAAGAAGTTATTGTGACATACCTGTAATAGATTGACATATTATACCGCGGGCTTTTTTGTGGATATTGATGTCCTCTATAAAACTATAGTACCTACATAGATATATGGATTTTTTTGGGTATTTTTTTTACACCAGGGGCTACATTATCGAAGTTTTCATACGGAACCCAAATTTTTTTGCAAATGTGATATAGCCTATGTTACTCGCGGATGATTTAGCTTTCTAATGATGAAATAATTTTTCAAATCGGTCTAGTACTTTTCGAGTTAAATCGTTACAAGCAAACAAACAAAAAATCAAACCTTTCCTCTTTATATTATTACTCGTAGTTTAGATGTCAACAACTAAAAATTAGGTACTATACACAGCTTTAGTTTGTCTGACGTTTCGAGCATTTTACAATGGTCGTTATCAAACTGTGATCATTGCAATAATATATAGGGCCTAGTACCTCATGTCAATTCAAGAAATTATATATAATAGTACCTGCAGGTTACATTGGCAAGACTTATGAAGTGTTTACCCTAACTAAATTTATCAAACACTAGCTGAGCCCCGTGGTGTTACTCGCGGTTGTTATTTTACCTTGAAAACAACAACTGCAGGTAAGGCCAATAAAAGCTTAAATTATTCCTTATATCATCAGCTATCTATTAGTGGAAGTCCCGTCAAAATTGATCCAGCCATTCCGGAGATTAACCGGAACAAACAAAAGGACCAAAATTTAAAAAATGATATTTTTATGTGAGTATCGTACATAATTTCATATGTACTTAATACAAGTAAAATTTTAACAAAAAAACGACTTCAAGAACGACCAAATTGAAATGCGACCACACGGAAAGCACCAGCTATCAAATAAAATAAAATAAATAACAAATTCACTAGTCGCCTGTAGGAATTTCGAAGGTTCGACTCGATTTCTCTTGGAAGCCATCGTCAGATCTAAGTATCCTTATCATGGTACCACAGTTGGGATATATACTTTCCATTAAAAAAATAATCATCAAAATCAGTTCATAAACGACGAAGCGAAGCGAACTCACATAAAAAATACGGTCGAATTGAGAACCTCCTCCTTTTTTGAAGTCGGTTATAAAAGCTCTTTATTTGAAATTACAAACATACAATTCAATTTTATTTATTTATATAGAATCAAAGTACTTGATTAAGTATTATAGTGTCTAATTTTATTTAAGCATGCAAACAAGTGAAACTTTTGGTAGCTAAAGTAGCCAACAAGGACTGGCACTTTAGCCATAAAAATCCCATTCATATATTATTTTATATGCAAATTTCATTAATATTCACTTTTTTGACAACTCAAACTATGTTATAGCCCGGGGCGTAACAACCCTAATCCGGAGAACCAAATACTCCAACGTGGTATTTAACCCTCTGATGTTGGTATCGGACCGTATACCGTATCCATCGAACCGAGAGACCACTGCTATAATTATCTTCAATATAAGCAGCTACGTTATTAGCATCTGTTTTTTTCTGACATTGATATAAAAATTATAATAAAAAATATTATTGTCATGTGAATGAGGTTTTATTTTAACTGAATATGGGATTGATTCTTATCTTTTTCGTTTTGTTTTAGTAAGACGTCGGTTGGGCCTTTTCTCTTGCATTCTATGTGAGGGTTAATAATCAATATTATGATTAGGGTTGTAGTTTTTGTTTTATGATTAAAGTATTGGAAGAATCTGGAATATATACAACAGTCTTACTCATTTGATAAAGGGGAACCTATTAGCGTTAACACATACCTACACATTTCTAAATCCTACTAATTTTATAAACGCGAAAGTTTGTAAGTATGGATGGATGGATGTTTGTTACTCTTTCACGCAAAAACTACTGAACGGATTTGGATGAACCTTTACAGTAATATAGCTTATACATCAAAATAACACATAGGCTACTATTTGCCGCGATAACCGACATATACGCGGGCGGAGCCGCGGGCAACAACTAGTACATCATAATGTCATACATAAAAACCTGTTTTCTAAGAAGCTTATAAACTTGTAGATGATGATTATTATAAATGAATCACATCGAGACACAGTCCAAATAATGTGCTCATTACTAGTGCGTAAAACGAGCCAAATAGGAATTTAGCTTCGGTGAGAATTGACTGCCTCGGTAGCGCAGTGGTAGCGTATGCGACTGCTGTGCTTGAGGTTTCGGGTTCGGTTCCCGGATCGGACCAAATATTTGTATGATCTGCAAATATTTGTTTCGGAGTTTGGGTGTTTCTAAAAAAAAATTAAAAAAATTATAAATTTATTTACATCGGTTGTCTGGGTAACCATAATACTAGCTCTGCTTAGCTTGGACCTAGATGGCGTTGTGTGCCAGATTCTGATATATATATTCATTTTAATATTTAGCTAGACTTTCACGCTAAAGTCTAACTAATGTAAATACATTTATAATTTTTTTTTAAATTTTTTAGAGAACACCCAAACTCCGAAACGAATATTTGCAGATCATACAAACATTCGATCCGACCCGGGAATCGAACCCGAGACCTCAAGCACAGCAGTCACATAAGCTATCACTGCGCCTCAGTCAGTCAGTCACCTAATTAATATGAACTTTAAAACAAAAAGTGTGTGTGTGTGTCATATGAATTATGGTCTTAGCAACTTTTTTAGTTCAATGGCGTTTTATTAACAAGTTGTTATTTAGTTTATAAATAACAAAAATCATAAAGCCATATCTATTGATTTATTAGAGAAACAATATTGTAATAAGTCTGCAAGCTGACCATTCCCGCCCTTAGAATAGGTACAGTCACGCGCTTAATCAATCGGTTAATATATTTGTAATAATAAAAGTATTTTTTGGATTAAAGACATTGGCGCTCGAGTATGAAATTTTATAGAATGTCAAGATAATTAAACCTAACTGTTATTTAGTATATTCTTAAAAAAAATGATTCTATATGTAGAAAAAGGACGTGTGAGCTTAGCAGTGGAACAGCTTTCGAACACGTCTCTATGTCAATTTAAAATGTGAAAAAAATACATTGAAAACCCGTATTGCTACCGTATTATTTGTACTGGATTATACATTTAATGAATATCACAGAAGATTCTGATATGCGAATGTGTAGAAAATTATGTATGTTTAAGAAAGTAAGAAGCTAATTAAGTGTGCAAAACCACTGTCTTGATAAAATTCCAGTCAATATAATCGCAACTTTATATATTGATAAATACAGTCTTTAAGTGAAAGCAATAAAGTTCACATTTGATGACATACACGTATGTTTCTTAACAGTAAGATCTGCTGAGGCCAAGGTCTTAATTACTACCTGGATGTTGTAGTTGGGAAAGTTTGTTTTCATTGAAGTTGAAAACGTTGATGTCTATTACTAGCGTTGTTGATGGAACATCTTATAAACTTGTCTATCAGCTAGTGCACACATTCGCTGCTTTGGTTAAAAATGATTTAACGAAGACTAAGAGCAGATTTCATAAAAACTTGTTACCAAAGTTTGTCAAAAGTCCATTGGTCTCATAGCTGTGAGATACATCAACTATCAAATGATCATAATCACGCCCTAACACCAGCATATACGCGTACTTATGTATACTTATTTAAAATATAATTATATTAAAACATAATGCTGTTTCCCACGATATTCCAAGTATTTTTATTCGCGAGTGTACAAAGTTTCTAATGTAGTGCCGTTAATAACGTTCATTTTATTCGTTTTAGTGGCCGACCGCCGGCGGTACATTGGCCCTTAGAGTGTACTGTCATAGAGTAAATAAATATACATACATCGATAGTAGGTAACACATCCAACTAAGATGAATGATGATTTTCTAGACTGATTTCATCTTTGAACTAATGTCAACACTAAGTGACTAATCCTAACATAAACTCAACGTGATCTAAGTAAGTATATATTTATTGTAAAAACAAAGATAATATCTATCTGATATCGTATTATCAGATAGTTAGCAAATAGAAGTTAAGTAATCCTACACTACGATCCAATTAACGGAAAAAATAATAAAGAGGATAGATATCATATAGGACAGATATCAATTTTTATTAGAAGACAGAATGTACGACAGTAGGTATGAATGCGAGTAATTAACAAATAATGTTTGTATGATCTGCAAATATTTGTTTCGGAGTTTGGGTGTTTTCTATGTATAATATGTATGTATTTACAAAAAAAGTATATATGTATTTATATCAGTTGTCTAGTACCCATAACACAAGCTCTGCTTAGCTTGGGAGTAGATGGCGTTGTCCGCAATATTTATTTATTTATAACTATACTCTGTCCATTTCTTTATTTTCTTTTTGACAGTTCAAGAAATTTTGAAATCAGTGACGCCCTCACCCATTACTGATTCGATTTGAAACGAATAGCGATTTTATTTATGAAGAACTTTCAATAGATTTAATTAAATACTTTTTGTTGAAATATCAATTATTCCTTTATTCGTTTTTTGTATTATGTAAGAAATAAACAAAAATATATATAATAAATCAGTAAATTAGATGAATGAACAGAGTTATTGTTCTTTACTCTTGGTTTGATCCTAAATTCCAAGATTTCGACTTAATTCCTTGCAAAAATTCAATCTTGCAGTCATAGATACTATTTTTATTTCCTTTTTTTATTAAATTTACAGAAAAAATACCTACATGAAGTCAAATTATTTTTATAATAATATGATCGATTTATCGTATTTCAAGTACTGTTTTATAGTCTGTGGTTGTTTATTATGCACAGACCACTTCACTAAAGTACCGTCACCGTCAATAAAGTACGACATTACTGTAGTACATAATTCCGAAAAAAATATTGTAATTTATAGGCGTGAGCTGTCGAAAAGAAAATAAACGAATGGACAAAGTTTAGTGGTTGCCCACGGTTCCGATCGCTTATATGTCGGTTATCGCGGCAAATAGTAGTCTATGTGTTATTCTGATGTATAAGCTATATTACTGTAAAGTTTCATCCAAATCCGTTCAGTAGTTTTTACGTGAAAGAGTAACATTCATCCATCCATCCATACGTACAAACTTTCGCATTTATAATATTAGTATAGATGATACGAAAACACATAAAAGAGACGCTAAAAGAACAAAACAATAGTATTTATTTATAAATACTTAATAATATTATAAGTGTCCTTTCTGGTTTTGCTGCAGCTTAGAATTGTCTCTGTCTCGATATTTTTGTTCTGCTTACGTCTTACTGATACCAATGGTTCCTGAAGATATGAACATAATTATGATTTTTTTTTCTTCATTAAGACATCTATTAAATCTCATTAAAATAAACATTTATAATAAAATTATACAAAGAAATCACCCTTTTTGTAACTATCCCTTTGAATTTTTCAGAAAACTGTTCTGAATGAAATCACATACACGTGACTTAATCAGCTAAAATTATCTCATTATAAATATTGCATTAAATGTTACGGTTTTGAATAGCGTTCGTAGGCAGCAGTCAGCACACCTGTTTCGTCTGTTTAATTATTTAGTCTTTGATATTATTATACATGAATCAATTTATTCGAGCTCAGCGCGCGAGCGACTGCATATTTTTCAATTACGTCAATTTAAAATAATTCATAATTCGCCATTGTGAGTCATTGGGAGCATTGTGTCAGACGGCTCGTTTGGACGAATATTGTTGGATATATATTATGAATGTGTTTATTTGTGAGCCGAGGACCGCCGGCACAAAAGTGACAGACTGTCTCTTCTTTAGGATATTTTTTTTTCTTTTTTTGTCTGGTTCTATGCTGAATTTATTTGATACGAGTAGCTAAATGGGGTGTAATAGCAGATTTATGATCTCAATATTATTTTCATAAGTAATAGCAGGCCTACGTCCAGCAGTTGACTGTTAAAGGCTGTTTGGTGATGATTATTGCTAAGTAATTGTTTTTAAACTTTCGCGACTATACATGTTATTCGAATGTAAATCGGGACTAAATCGCGGTAATATCTACAAGGTACAATACCTTTTTTGGTTACCGACGTTTCGATCGAATTGCACCGATCTACCGTCTACCGAGTCTACCCGTGACCACGACCATTGCAAAGAGAAGAAACACAAACAAGGTAAACTGCTTTCTTACCTGCCCCCTCACTAAGTTACAAAGGTTTTTCTTTCTGCAATCGTTAACGCCTAAATTCTCGAGTGTCATTGGCTAATACTTTGTCTAGGATTAGCTAATAACATATTCTACAAACACAAGTCTACATACACATTCATAGCCCCTGATTCTACATTCATCTTCAAAGCCATTGATTCTTCATTAACATTCTAGATAATTGATTCTAGATAAAAAAAATGGTATATGTACCGTGTATACACACACATACATATGCATTTAGTAAACAAAACAGACACGCCGATTTTATTTATTTGTATAGATATGCATCTAGGTTCATTTGTATTGTAGTGCATGTAGCTTTCTCTTTCAACTTACACACATTTCACATTGTTCCGAGTTTGTTCTAAACACATAACATTAATACAAAGAATTAATGTATGTTATACAAATTGTGTATACCATCACTTCCTTACATTTAGGTAACACGATGCGCTTACCTACCACACGATATTTTCCGGTGCACGATAAGTATATATTTTGCACTAGCATAAAGAAGTCTTTGACATTACTACCATAACTGACATAACTAACCACGTGTCAAATGCTCTTTATATAATCTTTTTTTTTTACATTTATCGCGACTTAAATATCCATACTAAGATTACAAATTCGAAAGTTTCTTTCTATTTCACGATTAAACCGCTGAACTGATTTAGATGAATTTCAGTATAGGGATGAATTGGACTTTGGAGAAGGACTACTGTTTATCGCGATAACCGACAAATGCGTGAGCGGAGCTGTGTGCAAAACTTGTCGTAAATATAAAGATCTGTCTCGTTCTACGCTTTGAAAATTTAATAAACTTGCAACGGTTTTGGCTACTTCTCTTAATATGACATGAATTTGGTGAAAAATAAAAAGGAATTAAAAGTATTTAGGTATGTAGACATTATTTTATTATAATTTTCAAACATTATATTTGTATACCTAACAACTACCTTTCAAACAAGAAAGTTTAATGCTTATGAAATACTTAGAGAAAAACTATTTAACAATTAAAAACGCCATCAGTACATTCAGGACCTTAAAGGAGCCATTTAATAAATAAAATACTTATTTACGGTCTAACAGAACGATGGCTGGTGTAACGGCTATTGCAATACATTACATTAAAGGCTGTCACATAGAATACAATTGTAATCATATTTTACTTATTTACGAGTATGGTGAACGGGTTCATAAATGGTTTGCAAACTGCACTGTTACTAATAATGATGGGTCGTGTTCGTGTGTGGAGTATCTAACACGGCCGGCCATATAAATATCCAAGTGGTTCATTTTAAATAAATGTTCCTATGTACGTGTGTACGAAGTAGACACAATGTTCCCCGAATGTGTGCCGGCACTCGCTACTGTATTTGGTTTATTCCGTCCGTTTAAGTTTAATTAGACAATTTATATTCACCTTGCAATGAAGAGTGCCGCTTTATTATTTATTGAGCATATTAAAACAGAGAATTTCATGTTTCTCTTATGTCTAAATACGTACTAAATAAGCCTTGAATTTTTTGTAATGGGTTATTAAGAGTACTAAACTTAATTCTGTATTAAATGTACGCTGTGTAATGTAGTTTGCGCTATCGACAGGTGAAATTAACGCAGTCGTGTTGTATAGGTACAACCTGTTTTATAGAATCCATAGAATTATTAAGCCTAATTAGTTCATAATCAAACATTGAATAGTTCAAAATTATGTTGATGATCATTATTGGTTTATCGTCGTTAACTCCAATTCTAGAAGCGTCTAAAGCTTGTAATTTTTTTAGAATGATAGATGAATAAGAGCATTCATGTATAAAATAAAAATCGAGGGTTCCTCGCAAAAAATTGTCACTCGGTCACGATGATACATACCTTTAATTTAATACCAAACCCTGAATACTTACAAATCTGAAATTTAGGTTAGCTTCTAGATGAATTCGAAACCTATAATGTTACCTATATTATTGGTCGATGCATGCAGCGAAAAAAAGAATAAAAAACGAAATACGAGTATAGATTAAAGGTAATAACCGCTGTTGAAATATTCGAAGTGTTTTACTTTGTAGAACATGCAATTGAACTAGTAAATCACAATCGAATTCATTAATGTTAGCCTTTTAGAATGATAATTGTGTTTTATCTATGTTTAATGGGTGTATTTGAAACATACATAAACAATTTGAGGGATCTGTAGATCCTGAAACGATATAGAAAGTACTGACTCTTGTATCATCCTGAGGTCAACATGGTTTTCTAGAGTAATCTAGTCTAAAAAGTGACCTGGAAACTTCTGGAATAGATTCATTAATATTTCATTCATCCCGTGTGGGTGTAGCGAGACCCGACTTAGGGAGTTATTACCGTAAGACAACAGCTCTGCAAAGAGATGGAAGTCTTGAAACAGTCTTGAAACAAACACTATACCAACCCGATATGCCAGGGTGGCATTTCTATCGGGAGACCTGTGTCCAGCAGTGGACTATTAATGACTTTTGTAGTGATGATGTGAACCTCACCGATATTCAATATATACTCTACGCATCTTTAATGAGTTATACAACTGACTAGTTATAATTAGACTTATTGAAAGAGATTAAGACTATAAAGTGTATATTGATTATCTGATATACCCATCTATTGATAACTAAAGCGCTTGAATGCTATTGACATATTCTATTTGTTTTTAATAACAGTCTCTTGTAACCGAAGCCGTATTAGTTTGAGTGCAGCGCGTATGTCCCATATAATTCCCATATAAACACAGTCGATCTGTGCGATTCTTATCGAAAGCCGCTATTGTTGTGGCAGTAGTATTCAACAATTATCCCGGGTAATGGATTGAACTTTTAAATTAATAAATATTTTATTATGTATGAAGATGTAAGTTATTACCATTGTAACTCCTCTATACCAAGATCAACAGCAGTGACCCACGAACACACCGAATTACGACACTCGGGAAATCCCAGGAAAAATAAAACTGTCTTGGAACCCACAAAGAAACTAATCAGAAGAAATCTGGAGGGGTTGGAAATATAATAATTCCACTTCCCTCCTTAGCAAAGTGAGAGACAGAATGAAGTTAGGCATATACCATTTTCAAACCGGGAAGCACTACGAATAAAATATATAGATATACTTAGGACTCCTAAGTGAAGTCATCATACTCATTGCGAACGTAACAATGCAGCATGGCGAACCACATCACGGTGGCCTATTAAGATGCTTCTGCATCATTGGGCCTCCGGTCTCGCACTCAACAACGCAACACGACCAACAGAATTAACAATTAACAGGAAAATATTACATTTCTTAGTTTTATTAGAAACTTAAATGCAGTTATAGCTCCCAGATTGCGCGGATAGTGTAGTGGTTTAAGCAGTCGCCTCGCCGGTTCTTACCTCGGTGAGTGTTGTGAGTTCCAAACCCACTTTGTGTGAGACAAAGATTGTTATTCTAAATCTGAGTGTTCTTTATGTCTGTGTCATGAATGTCTGAAAAGTCCCCCGCAGCACAGGATATGTTAGTGTAGGAGTTGTCTTTCTAAAAAAAAATAGTGTATTGATGAGCTTCGAAATGTTGATCCATGATATAAGTAGGTATATACCTACCTATCTGCAGACATACGGTAATTATCACGATACTGAAAGTTCTCCAACGAAAGTTTTACAAACGAATGTAATCGTCAACAGCCTTTCACAGTCCACTGCTGGACATAAGCCTCTCAGTAGAAATAATCACAAATTTTAACAAAAAAAACTGACTTCAAGAACTGGACCAAATTGAAATGGGACCACACCACCTACAACTTCCAAATAAAAAAAGAATCATCAAAATCAGTTCACCCAGTCGAAAGTTATGAGGTAACAAAGAAAAAATAAATGGAGTCGAATTAATAACCATCTCCTTTTTTGAAGTCTGCTAAAAAAGGACTAATTGGTGAATGTACAGAGGTATAAATTATCCAATAAATATAAGAAAATAAAGTATAGGCTGTTTTCATTATTTTTATCGCAGGAGCTTATTTTACATGTTCAGATTATATTCATTTCGATTTTTTTCCGTTCAAATTGAGGAATAATTATATGCAAATTAAAAGCAAGAAGAGAGTCGACAACTGTAAGTAATACTCATTATGAAATCATTATTTGAATTTTTTTTTTTATAGAAATTGATAACACAGCAATTTAGTCTCAAATATCGCTTTCACAAACTGTTCCCGCTACTGAAAAAATTAAAGAAAAGAAAAACTTACCTTTAAATTGACCTTGACCTTTGACCTTCGATGTTTAAAGCATGCAACCTCGGTACTGGCTTTAGCGTGAATGTTAAACAAGCTCCATCGAACGGATAAATGTTAAAGTTGTATTTTAATGGAATGCATTCCAAACTTTTAAATTAGTATACATAAGTCACGAATGGCGTCGTCAAAAGCCTTTTACAGTCCACTGCTGGGCATAGATTATTCCGTAGCAAAGAGGCTATGGCGTATCCTTACAAAAATAGTAAAACCACGACCTTACAGAAAACCGGTGTTGAGATAGCCATACACGGTAGGGTGTACTGACAGGTTTGTCTGTCCGAAACCAAACTCCTACTTCCTCTGATTCTAGAGGTAGAGAAAATACCGCTTTCCTCCCTTATACCATACTAGCTTTTACACGCCGCATCGCTCACGCAGACTTTCATCCCCTGATTTACCCCCTTAGGGGTGGAATTTCAATAATTCCTTTCTTAGTGCTCACTTACGTTATATAAAGAACCTACATGCAAAATTTCAGGATTCTAGCTTCAGCGGTTTGGGCTGTGCGTTGATCTCTGGGTATGTCAGTCAGTCAGTCACCTTACTCTTTTATATATATAGAAGATAAAAGCTCAAATCTCAATTCCAAGCGGTTCACTTGTTAACTTTGTATACCTGGCCTTATTATTACAATAGGTTCACATAATTCCATGTATCATGACAGTGAGATGCTAATCATAAATGATTTTAATACAACGTGTCAGGGCTACTAGCTTGTAATAGGTACGTGTCAAATCAGCTCAGTTTGTGAATAGCTGTAATCATTTAATGCTGAAATTATGTAAATCTCTCTAATAGGTACATCACTGCTGCCACACAAACACCAAAATGATAATACTTCATACGCAGAATCGAACCTAACTCGTAAAATACTGGTTCCGGCGCATCAACAAGTGGTTTTCCATTACACTCAAATAGTTTTTTATTCACTTCATAATCAGTGCTGGTATCGTGTACACGTTATTTTTTACTTGCATTTTATTTCAATAATATATTGTGTTCAGTGCACAGCTCGGCTATAAAATATTTGTACTATTATCTACTCACTTATCTGTATAATAATTCACTGCAACGCCTCACGTTTTTAGTTTTTTTCTTTAAATAAAATAGCAACAATACAACACGCATTTTGTAAAAAAAGTTCTGCTCAACACCGTATCTTTAT
Organism: Diaphora mendica; assembly: GCA_949125395.1. Lineage (NCBI taxonomy): Eukaryota > Metazoa > Arthropoda > Insecta > Lepidoptera > Erebidae > Diaphora > Diaphora mendica. The sequence goes on along the minus strand of OX421312.1, from coordinate 28,928,122 downwards.
ACCACTTAATCTTGGTTAAGTAAATATACACATTGTGTCAAGCGGTTTTACCTCTTCTAAAATTGTTGTCGATTGCACGGTGACGTAGCATATATGAAGTAACTTCGCCGCTTCTTACTGCACTGAGTGTAGGGTGTTCGATCCCTATATACGACAACAACTTGCGTGATCCACTAATTGTAGTTATGAGTCTAACTTTTTGTGTCCATCATGTATGCTGTTAAAATTCCTCACGAAGATATATTTCTAATGCGAGTGTTGTATTGTGAAAAGAAAAAATAAATAAAATGTACAGGTACCTGTAGCCTGTACAGGTTGCCTATAAAAATGTCTAAGTATATTAAATCAGAATTAAAGAGTTAATTAATTTTTAACAAAAAGATATAAAATAATCACGCATTCACATCTTTCGTACATTGATCTTTCTAATATATGCAATACGAACGAAAATGTTAACGAAAGTTTATTTCCTTTCTTGAGAGGTATTTAACTTAATAGTACCCTTTAGTCGTCATCATAATGAAATTAATTAATAAAATTGTCGTTTAATTTATCATTTCCTTCTCAAAACGCACCGACAAACATCTACTACATAGACATTATTCATTCGCCACTTATCGTAATTAAGTACTGAAAATTATTTTTAAAAGACAACTCCAGCATTAGAACTATAAATTCTGTGTCGCAGGAGATTTCACAAACATTCATTCATTTCATGTGAAACGGACACAAAGACACAAACCAGACTCAGTACAATATTTTGCGGATTACACAAAATGTCCCGTGTGGGATTTGAACCCACAACACTTGGCGCAGTAGAAAGCGGCGTGGCGACCGTTTAAACTACTAGGACAACCGCGCAGTCCTAATTGTACATAAGTCTTTAAAAAAATTTCGTACAATTATAATAAGTGTTATAATAATAATAATCTTTATTTAGTCAGAGTCCATATTGTTAGTATACAATTTCTCCTAACCTATGTTAGTACTTTACAGTGTTAAGGCCTGTATTCACTTTGCTCAGTGCGAGTGCAGGTGCTTAGTGCGGGTGACCGATGATTAGTGGAAAGTACGTGTGGACAGCGAATTCGCGGTCCACCCGTATTTTCTACCAATCGTTGATCACCTGCGCTTCACACCTGCACTCGCACTAATCAACGTGATACGGGCCTTTACTGTTTTAATTGGATCAATACATTATTATAAAAAGACTTCATATAATTTACTTTCAATCATTGAATCGTTTACAAGTTATTTCGTAAAGCTGGTTGACATATAATTAACTTTTGTAAAATTAGATAATAACGGTGTCTGTAGGGTGGTTAATATCACTTTGATATTAATTCATTTTTCTAATAATTAGGAAATTATCTATTGATTTATTATTCCAACTGTCGCATTGACGCTTTTTTTATTTATATATGAGCCTGTAAATTGGCTATCCTTTGCCTGATGGAAAGCATGAGCAGAATCCAAGAGTTGTGGTCACCATACTCATTGCGAAAGCAGACAATGCAGCAGACTGACTCACACTATGGTTGTCTATTGAGATGTTTCTACATTATTGGGCCTCCGGTCTCGCACTATCAACATAACACGACAGCCCGAAAGCTGTCATTTTAGGTTCGTTTCTGTGAGAAGTTAATTCCGCCTGGTCTAGTCAGTTCGTTCAGTAGGTACGCTTGACTTACTTTTAAATTTACAACTACTTTACTCCAAAAAGATCTAGACAGCTTTAAGGAAAGAAATCACAGAACCCCTCGATTTATGTCCCCCAGTAGAATAAATATTTATTAAAACTGACTTTCGACCCTATTAGACGAAACACTCTTAGTAGTAAACCATGACAAGCCAAGCTAAACCTGGAGTTTGTGAAGACCTGTCTATATTTGATTAAAATATAGTTTACACCTAGCTTCAACCTCTAATCTTAGCGTAGATTTTAGAAATTCCAATTGAAAGTAGGGAATAAAATCATGATAGAAACAGTTAAATTGACAATAGAATGAGGAAAACAGAAATATACCGGCTCTAGTTTCTTACACGATACAATTAAATTTTAATTAAATTAAATCATATTTTATAGCTTCAACAGCTTGTACGAGCTATAAATACATATAGTAGAAGCAATTTTATCTTAACTTTCATATATTATATTTAATGTATGTAAGTATAATTGCATTTTGTAGCACAATGAAGCGAGCGCACTAGCCATGAAGAATGTTATTAATAAATGAACATTTTATCAATGCGAACATGCGAGAACTGTTTAGTGTCGTCTACAGATGTTGTTGCGTGAGCTATATTTTTTTTGTTAATAATTAATCTAATTTCGTCTAATTATCGTAAAGAGAATATTGCACTGTTTAATAAACGCAACTCTGTAAGGCAATCATCAATCGTCTTTTTTTAGAAGATGTTTTTTTAATTTTAATTTCACAATGACGCTGATAACAGAATAGAAGTACTTACTTACTTTTAAACTATCGTGGTATATAATTATGTTTACTGAAATTAATAAGATTACAATAAGTTGGAAATTAAGCATTGAAATGCCTGTGTTTCAACCAGTTTGTACTGGCTCTGGTCACAGACTATTGAGATAAACTTTAAATCACTGAACAGAAACGCGCACACCTGTAACTGCAGGACACAATTTCAATTAAAGAACGTGGTTTTATTCAATTTACAGTTTCACAATTTTATTTAAACTTTCTATGTTATTTTTCTAGGAAAAGCAAGTAAAACATCATTAATTCAATTAAAACTTGTAGGATTTTAACCAAATCAGAGTTGTTCGATTAAAAGTGGTTCAGTAAACTTTTAATAAGTTTTTGGAGCAATGTGAGCACGGATATGCTTGTGACGTACAGTTTTGCACTGTAGTCACAATACCGTATCGATTTAACTACCGTTATTATTGTAAACATATTCATATATTATCTTAATTGAAAAATAAATTCCTTGTAACACGTATTTTTTACAGCGCAGTGTGAGATCGTGTGCACTCGCCTGCAAATAAACTGGATACATTAAATTATGTATTGCACAACGATGTATGCAATTAAATGAATTGCTACGCTGTATATTTAGAATTTATTCTCATACAATATAAAATATTTTAACGGTCGTTACTTCGCGGCTAGCCGACTGTTATCTAGAGTTTATCTCGTAAACAATTAGTTTATTATAAATAAATCTCTTTTCTGCACACAAAGAGATAGATACAATAAATTACTTTGTTTTTGAGCCTGCCAAAATGACTCAACACTGCCTGATGGAAAGTATGAGTAGAATTCAAGAGTAGTGGTCACCATTCTCTTTGTAGACAATCTAACATGGTGACCCGCACTATTGTGGCCTTTTAAGATGATTCTGCATACTTCGGCCACCGGTGTCGCACTCACAAACAAACAAACGAAACACGACAGCTGTCATTTTAGGTTGGTTTTCTATGAGAGGGCAGCCCCCCTAGCCAATTTCCAAGCGTTCTTCTTTCTGCAATCGTTAACGCCTAAATTCTCGTGTGTCATTGGCTAATACTTTGTCTCAGATTACTTTGTCTAAGATTAGCCAATGACACACGAGAATTTAGGCGTGAACGGTTGCAGAAAGAAGAATGCTTGCAATTTGGCTAGGGGGGCAGTACCGCTCGGTCGAGAAAGCCCGTTCAAGCTGAAATCAGCGCAGCTCTACTACCTTGCAACATATCGACATAGATAATTGAGTAAATGAAGATGCAATGATGGGTTGCATTTTTTTTTTTATTAACTTGGTCTCTATTGTCACATTTTCTTCATCATTCAGTCACAATGACAGGATCTCACTCATTAGACTGTAGTAAATTAATTGTAGAGATGTTTTGTCAGTATTTAAAGTTAGTGATGTAACAATAAACTATTACAAATTGTATTAACTTACAAATGCAATGATTTATATTCAACAATAGAACATTAAAAGAATTCTTCGTAGATAACCGCTTCCCCTTAATGTATTACAAGGAATTCCGCAATTAACTCACAATCAGTATAATTATGTATACTTGATATCATTATTTAAATCTCGCCAACATTGTAAGTATACTCGAGTTTTTTATTATAGAAATTATTGTACAGTCGTCATCGGTGACTCGTAATATATAAAAAGTTATATTTCAGTATTTTATTTTTCAATCTTTTGCGTTCTTATATATTTTATCTTTTTCATTTTTTTATGATTAGTTTTAATGTAAATAAAAATATGATAAATTTTGATGTTAACTCTTTACATCGTGTTTTGGATGCTTTTACCGGCCTATGTCGAGGCCAAAAGGAAGGGTAACAGTTTTGGCAGTCTTTGTATGTTTGTATGTTGCACCGTAGCGCCACTACTGAACCGATTTTAATACTTTAGGTATCAATAGATTCGATAGAATAATATCCCAGGTGACATGACTATAAACATTTTATCAAAAGTTTTTACATAGTCGGGCTATAGCTTTTTAAACTTTTCCAATTCGTGGTGTACCTGTATCTAAATCATTGGTTGAGTGGTATGCATGATAGGGGCCAATTAAGAAAATATTACATCATATAATAGCAGGAAAACTTCAGGATACAAGATGGTCTACTGAGGAATGTGACTTATAAATAACAGCTTGTACATAGTTCGCTTTAGTCAGCTTTATCTTATTGCATGGTAACAAACTATTATACATTACATTATTTAAATTAAATAGAGAAATATGCTTTCAATTTTATATAGATAATTTGTGTTACGAAATAAAATCACATGTTGTTTTTTTTTAAAGGTAACGTCTTGTAATCAGGTAAGAGCCATTAGCAATATCGATATGAATCGACTTTCCTGAGATCGTCACTTTTTAGTCTAAGCAGGTTGCGGGCTAGTCTTTTTGATGCTACCGGAACTACACCTTTGTTTGCATCCTTCGTGTGTTTGTAGGTTACTACTGTGGTGATCATTTTATTGTTGCTTTCATGCGTCGTGTCGTACTGAAATTTACGTAATATTTCTTTGATTTCAAATTTGGGACCGGATCCGATACCTATGCAACCAGGAGATGAGTGATGTAACAACTTACTGGGCAATAGCAAACCCCTTAAGTTTGGCTCCAAATTGTCCCTTTTGATGTGTGCAACATATCAAGTTTTGTAGCGATAATCTGGTCATGTTTATAAAATTTTCTTTGATACGCTCTGTGGAGTAAACAATTTTGAAGTGCTCTTAGGGTCGTTTTAGTTGTAAGATTAAAGATGGGTACCGATTATAAATAATAAATAAATATATAAAAAGAAAATTATAAAAAATGATATTGCCTGTATAAATATTTTAAATTTCTAATTGATTTTTTAACAATTAGCTTGTTACTAGTAGTATCGAAATAAAAAGTAAACCAAATAGTTACATAATTTTTATACATTAAGATATTTTGTTTCAAAAACTAAAATGTCGATTAGAAAAGAAAATACCTTTCATTTCATACGACAAGGTTTACGACAACTGGGTGGGGTAAAAAGTAAAAAAGAAATAAGAAAGTTATTTCTTTTCACATCACATTACTCTGTGTCTAAAGATTTGTATCAAGTAGGTATTGTATCCACCTGCATCGATGTATCTTTCTTTTTTTTTTTTTTTTTTAATGTATGGCCCGCCAAAATGACTCTACTCTGCCTGATGGAAAGCATAAGCAGAATCTAAGAGTATTGGTCGCCATACTCACTGCGAATGCAGACAATGCAGTATGGCGACCCACACCATGGCGGCCTAGTGATGCTGCTGCATCTTTTAGTCTAGTCAACAAGTATGGAACTTGTTGACTAGACTATTTGGGCCTCCGGTCTCGCACTCACCAACGAAACACGACAGCACGAACGTGGTCATTTTACGTTGATTTTCTGTGCGAGGGTAGTACCGCCCCGGTCGAGCCGGCCCATTCGTGCTGAAATCAGCGTGGCTCTACTACCTTTGAAACTTTGTATCTACAAAAACTGTAGTACATAGTATACAATAATATAATCAAGCACTGTAATCAAGCCATAAAACCATAGCCATAGAAAAATAAAACCTGGAACTAGTACCTGGTGCCTAAAGAGTACCTGACCGATTTGACTGTTAAGTCAAATTGAATTCTAAATCTGGAATAGCCTTAAAAATGATTTATACGGTCGAGCGAATTCTCAAGCGTACACTAGTCTACAAAAATATAGACAACTCTATAGCAACTCTAACAAAATAAACGAAGTTTTTCTTAATCAGTAATGCGTTACACAGTAATAGTGCGAGATTGCACTTGTGCGGGTGACTGTACCACATATACGTATAAACAATGGATAATTAATATCGTTACACAAAAGTTACGCATCAATGGACCTTTAACAAGAAACTTGCAGTGTTTACCGTAAATCATATAGTGTTTTAGGATTCCGTGGGCTCAATACTTTATTGCCTCTTAATTTATTGTACTGTAGATTGAGCTACGATAAATTCGCAAACACATACAGAAATTGTGATTTTACTTTTTATATTGTATTTTATAGACATGAATAACTTTTCCTTGCGATTGTACTATTTTGAGATTTTAATTTCAGTCTTTTTGCGTATGACTTGATATTTAAAAAATAAGTATTGGGAGTATTAGCACGAATGTGATGTTCCTCCTAGCCGATTACAGCCACGGCGCGTCCAGACTCAACAGAGACCAGCCAACTACACAGTAGATCTTAAAGTGCACAAGTGTGTGCGCAAACACAGGTGCACTCTCTGTTCCCTCACTCTCATGATCCGATGGGACGGTTAACCGACACTATCAGGGAGAGATAAGGCGCACGACCGACAGCTTTACGCGCTCTCCGAGGCACGGGTAGCGAAGTGGTTTAATATATCACCTTGCAACTTTCTTCTGTGCGTTGTGGGTTTCATTTCCACATCTCGTTGTTCTAAGTGTGGGTATTCTTAGTTCATGTACGTTTGTAAAGTACCACGACACAGCATATGTTGCTAGTGTAAGAGTTGTTGTTTTTGAAATAATTTCTCATCTCATCTACAAAAATGACAATATCAAAGTAGCTTGTAAATATATTCCTTTAGTAGTGATGTGATTAGATATAACTTATAGATATCAGAACATTTTTGTAGCATAAAACTCACAGATCAAGCCAATAACCTGTTGTACGACAAGTAAGTTGAAAAACTTACGATAACTTACAAATAAATATGAGGAAATAACACGCTATTTTGTAGCGAATAAAAATAGAAAAAGTAAAGACCTGTACTATTTAACGAGAAATCGAAATACAAAATGCATTACAGGGTTGGTTGACATTTAAATCGAACCCAACTACAACGGTGTGAGCACCGTAGTGATCGTACAGAGCCAAGGGTTAGTCGGAGAGCTGATGACGAGTTTTGAGAAGCTCTTGGACTAGGTGGTTTGACATATTATGCATTCAAAACTTGTCGAACTAGAGTTTAATCCTCTTTTAAAATGATACTGAACAATTTTCTATAATTGCTTTTGAAGTTATCGATGATAAGGCATACGTATTGTTCTTGTTAACCTAATTTGTCTATATCTACACTAATCTAAACTAATATTTAAAGAGCTAAAGTTTCTAACTTTGTTTGTATGGTTGTAGGGGGTAATCTTCGGAAGTACTGATCTGATCCTGAAAATTATTTCATTAACAGAAAGCGACACTATTCAGGAGTTACATAGGCCATATTTTATTATGATTGAACAAACAATTTAGTTGAAAATAATAGTATTTGTAAAACAAGTCGAGGAAAAGCGGGCGGTTAACACCCAACGAAATGGGCACGGGTCAGCTAGTCATTTATATATTTTCATGCAAAAGTTTTTCGTTATCGTTAATTAAAGTCGGTTGAAAATAATTACTCTTATAGATGCTTTCAATGAGATGTAATCTGGATAGATTCTTCCTAAATAAAGAATGGTACTGAATGTTAAATAACAATAATAATCTCAGACACATGACCGCTAGATCTCAAAGTAGGCAGAGTCTATATAATGTTTACCAGACAGTCGATGAAAATTCATCATCACCATCACCTGATAGACGTAGGGCTCTAATCAGAAAGGAGGTTTTGGATTACAATACCACGCTGGCCAGCCTGTTTCACATACCTACATACAAACTATCATCATCGAAGGGGTAAGGTTTATTAAAGGTTCCTGTACCCTGATGCAGAGTGCGGTATACCGTCGATTACATTCGGTATACTCCATTACGTGGCGAAGGTCGATTTCATTTGTGATCCCTGTATTTGAACATGTTATTGGCTTATATTAACACGGTCCCAAATGACAACACACTCATAAACAGTATTACAAGTCAGTAGCGCTCTTCAATATTAATACTCATTAACGAGGCTACTATTTAAGATTTTTTTAGGTTTCTATAAATTAGGTTCACTAACTTGCGATAGATCGAGGGCTGCACCATTGGGCTGTGCTATATATTGAAAAGTAGATCCTGTTGTAATTACTAGCCAAAAGTTGCAAACATGATCTCTTACGGGGATTTACAATTATAAAAGCAGACAAGACGATGGCCCGTCTGAAATTGATCCAAGAGCCTTGGCAGGTGTTGAGAAAGATTTAAAGGGTCAAAGGCTGTTCGAAGAACTTTTTTTAGGCAATTACCTTTGCGAAAGTAACTGGAGGTTTCTATAAAGGAGGTTTACTAACTTGCGATAGATCGAGGGCCTCACCATTCGGCTGTGCTATATACTGAAAAGTTGATCCTGTTGTAATTACTAGCCAAAAGTTGCAAACATGATCTCTTACGGGGATTTACAATTATAAAAGCAGACAACACGTTGGTCCGTCTAAAATTGATCCTAGAGCCTTGGCAGGTGTTGTGAGAAGGCCAACGTGCATATCGAACCAGAGAGCTTTGGTATTTTCTCGGTGAAAAACAACGATAGAAGTGCATAGCGCCACTTTTTTCTCAAACCCTATAGTATAGTCAGTTCAGTGGTAACGCTGCAGACTGCAGTTGAACTGATCAGTCTGTCCATTTGTGCCTAAGCATGGTTATCTCACGATATACCCAGTAGGTTTTTGTTATTACGCTACTGAGACTTTACTTTTTGTGAACTACAAATTCATAGTTTCAATAAGTTGAATGTTTACAAGTTCAAAGTTGTCTTACTGTTTTTAAATGAGCTTCTGACTCATAAACCGTGTTGGTGTGCGTGGGTATTTTAACATGTGTATGTGTGTGTTATTAGATGTTTCATACTCTGAGGTCGACGACTCTACCGTACAATTGTAATTGTAATTTATAATATATTTAAATGTTCCAACATTTGATAGATGGGTGCTTGATGCTGCAGTGTATTGCAGTTACGTATAGGGGTCACTCGAATATTTCGTACTGATTTATAAATAGCATCATTCATCTTATATTTTTAGTATTTATTGACTCGAGGCATTTTCAGTTGTCTTTAAATGATCAAGACATTAAACTTTTATATTAAGAGTATTTTCAATTCAGCATAGGACAAAGACAAATGTTAAAGAATTTGTGTATAAGGGAATTACCGCTATCATGTACCTAATAAGTTTTGATATATTTTATGTGTCTTACTTTTAATCAGTTAGCTCTGGCCATGGTTAAATTTTGACTGGACACTATTTAATCGTCAAGATAGCATGATCGTTATAGTTTATATACATATAACTTTAGAGTGACTTGAACATAATTTAATCAGTGTCTTCCAATCGTTCAAGTTAAAGTCTCTGGATGCTTGAAGAGATTGTTAGGAAACGGCATTATTACCTATTTGTTTTTTCTAGTTATATCATAATAATATAATATAATCGCACATCAATACATACATATTATACACAAATTAAATCCTGATTTTTCCATGGGAATCGAATCCACTACCTCTGCCTCAGGATCACCAACTACTGAAACAACAGGCCAGACAGTTATCTGTAGTATCTATTCTCATGCGCATTAGATTAGTATTGGATCATAATTATATTACTACCCATACTTTATTTATCGTATAGGGAGCAAACAAGCAAACCAATCAATGAATGGAAAAGCAATTACCGCTAACTTTTTTTTTGCGTAGTTCAAAAGCCCTTCGGATCTCCAGCTCCTCGGGGACACAGGAGCCAGTAGTATGTGGTGTTTCCACAAAAAAAACCCCGACGACCGGCCTCTGGCGCCCTACTCTGAGAGGACCCGGACCATGTTATTTCAGGTCCTCCCCGAATTGACACCGTGCCTTATCCGGCCCTGTCCTCGCTTCGCTGATCTCCTCGGCTGTGGGATTACCGCCACCTAAGAGGTCAAAACGCGTTGCCGACCTTTGAGGAGGAAGTATCCTCTTTTTTGAAAGTCTGGAAGTTATATGGGAAGTTATATGGGAAGGGAAATGAAAATAACGCAGGTCTGTGACTATTTGTTTGCCATCAAGTTGACTGCCACTCGTAACACAAGCATTTTACCTAGGCTGACGGGTTAGCTATAAAACAAACATTATCTGACCTGAAATAAAACTGGCATCATTAAGTTTATGTCCTTATATATTTTACATTGAAATGAGTATACTGTCGTGCAAATACTGGGTATACACTACGTATACCTATTGTTAATTCTTTACACATCTTAGGGTCATGACTTGTGACGTCAATCTCTATATTCGGGCGCTGTCTCAAGGTTCATAGACATTATAGGTCTAAAGTATTTGTATTTTCCCCGAATTCCTTTTGTAAATGAAAACCACACTTGATTTGTGTAGAGTTTGTACTGGTCAGGCATCTGAAATACATACATAAGTTAAAAAGTTGACCTGAATACATCAATATTTTTTGAAGTGAAAACTTCTTTAGCGGCCTTGTGCACTTTTTGGGATGGGTAAAAAATGTTAAACTCGCGTCAGAAACTCGCGTAAAAATGAAATTTAATAAATCAAAAATGCATTAATGTTTAAGTTTTCACTTCTGCCGGCGCTCCTGAAGTGCAACCCGTATTTTTTTAGGTGTGAATGGTGACTCAATATACAATAGACTGAGCGCCGTTACGATCGAATTGCACTGAACTTAGACAAACGACCGGATAAATTACCATACGGTAAGATCCCTACTACTAGATCTCAAGTTCCTTAAAGTATCAAATATTGCGCAGTAGCCAGTACCGCATCACTGCAAAAAGAAGGGAAACTTGAAATACATCCAATACCAACCTCCTTTCCAAGGAGAGCCTTATGTCCAGGAGTAGCCTATTATATATTATACTAGTTGTTGCCCGCGGCTCCGCACGCGTATATGTCGGTTATCGCCGCAAATAGAAGTGTATGTGTAAGAGTTTGTTGAGAGTAACAAACATCTAGCCATCCATCCATACATCCATCCATCCATACTTACAAACTTTGGCGATTATAATATTAGTAGGAAGGATTTTTTTATTTCTTTTTTTTTTAACGACCACTCCCGCATTAGGAATAAACATTCTGTGTCGCGGGGGACTTTACAAACATACATACATGTAACGGACACAAAGTACACCCAGACTTAGAACAACAATTTGTGGATCACACAAAGTATTGTCCTATGTAGGATTTGAACCCACAACACTTGGCTCAGTAGGTAGCGGCGAGGTGACCACTTAAACTACTAGGCTAACCGTGGAAATTAAAATTAAAGGATGTTGATGTGATGTAATGAGATGTGACCGACTGATGAGCAAAGGAAGTATCGCTGAACACCAGTCTTCTGTCAAACTTTAGTAACTTCGATCGAGCATTTTGAATATGCTACATATATTGTAATGAATTAATGTGATTTGCAAATCAACTTTAGATCTACATATGGCAGTAAAGGCTCAATAAACCCACTTACATAAATATTTACAATAATACATATGTAATAATATATTATTTATCATTGTTGCTGAAACACAATAGATCGTATCATTTGAATAATTTTATCTGATATAAGTATACGCAGCGAGCCGTTCGGCGTCGCGTACACTCTCACACAACGGGCGTTTCAAATAAGTATTCTAAGCCCAAAAGTTTAATGTTGCTTAAAAATATGTAATGGCTCTAGGCTCTACTACCTACCTTAGTAGGTAGTAGAGCCACGCTGATTTCAGCACGAACGGGCCGGCTCGACCGGGGCGGTACTACCCTCGCACAGAAAATCAGCGTAAAATGACAGCATTCGTGCTGTCGTGTTTCGTTGGTGAGTGCGAGACCGGAGGCCCAATTAGTCTAGTCAACAAGTTCCATACTTGCTGACTAGACTAAAAGATGCAGCAGCATCACTAGGCCGCCATAGTGTGGGTCACCATGCTGCATTGTTGCATTCGCAATGAGTCTGGTGGCCACCACTCGTGGATTCTGCTTATGCTTTCCATCAGGCAGAGTAGAGTCATTTTGGCGAGCCAAACATAAAAAAATAAATAAAAAAAATATGGTATTGACTTTTAGAACTTAATTAAAATTTAACATTCGTACAGAACCCGTTGTATAATATCTATTACTGATATTATTCTGTTCAATTATGATTAATCAATGTTTTAACTGATTACTAAATATAATAAAAGGGTCAGTGTTGGTTCCTTTTTGTTAAATATTTTATTTGAGAGATTTCTACCCGACTGGAGCCCATTTTCAATGAGTCTAATGTCAGATATGGCAGGCGTCTCTAAAATATGCTGCCAGTGCTGCCACTGTACTGCCCTTTCGTATAGTTACGTCTCCTTTCGGGATCAAATATTTGATACCAAAGTATAACTATGGTAATTTTTTGGTCACGCATTGTTTGACTGTAGATCATAACATATTAGCCAAAACAAATTGTGCTAACTTTAATCTTTCAATTATTCAATTTGTCCAGACACATAATTTTTTTTAATATAAATTTAATACACTTCACAATATTAAGTTAAGCAATAATTGTATTTACAACAATGTAATAACAACATAAAAACGAAAATTGGCAATCACACGTGTCACAAGACAATTTAATAAGAGAAATAGGTCATAACACTAAATCAAATGTTACGACAGTCCTACCGAAACGTGGCCGACATAATATTTTGTTGGATATCGAATAATGCACGTTTAAATAAATAAACGTCCAATTAATACGTGAACAAAAGCGTCCATTGACTCATCGTGGACATAAATTAGTCTTCCTGCCCTGATCTTGACCCCCTTATATGTTATTTCTGCGGTGATGGCAGTCGAATTATATTTGCTCTTTTGTTTCGAGATAATTGTCGTCAATAATATTATTTATCTATATTCTAAAGAGACTGCCACGGTGGCGCAGTGGTAGCGTGTGCGACTGCTGTGCTTGAGGTCTCGGGTTCGATTCCCGGGTCGGATCAATTGTTTGTATATCTGCAAATATTTGTTTCAGAATTTGGGTGTTTTCTAAAAAAAGTATATATGTATTTATATCAGTTGTCTAGTACCCATAACACAAGCTCTGCTTAGCTTGGGACTACATGGCGTTGGGTGTTAGATGTCCGAAAATATTTATTATTTTCATTAATTTTACCTTACTTTATATAAAAACATATATATATCCAACAAATGCTAAGTCATATAAAATGACTAAAATCCAAAAGGCAAACATTTAGGGGTTGTCGTAAAGTATTATTGATTAAACAAAAAACTAGTAGATGCAGTTTCAAGAGGGGTTAAATTATTCCAAATTAAAACAGTGATAGAAAAAATGTCTACAACCTTTGTAACAGAAAATATAGAACTGTTTTCAATAAAGTTTACCCCTCGTATTGGCACTTTTCTTCGCGATGGTACGCAAACGGCAGTTACCACTTAAAGTTTATGCTACTGTAATTTTGGTAAAATGTGTCTTAATCATACTGTGATACGGTTGTTTTTACATTATAATGATCACTTTCACTCTTGGACTATCTTGTAGATAATGTTTAACGGCCCACGGCCACTTTTAAGACTATTTACGCACATATTAGATTGATTATAGATAGTATTGCAGTCTGTTTGCTTTCGTTGATCAAAAGATAGTGGAACTATTGCATATAACACCCGGGGATTTTAATGTTTCAGTAACTTTAGTAGTAGAGTGTAATATTCTGGGAGAATACTTTGAAATTACACTTTGCTCTGTTGAGAGGGGTACAAAAAATCTCTCGCGATACCCGCGATGCATCGTTTGTGTCTCAAGCGCGCTCGAGTCTGAAAATAGTGTGGTAAGGAGAAGTACTCGGACGACTAACACGTCGTACACACAAACAATACACTAAAAAAAGTTATTTCAAATAAACATCGAACCCTTCGGTTGCGTATGTACAGTTGGAGTTGATATTAATTTATTTGATGTAATGTGCGGTGGGCGCCGGGCGCATGCGCCGCCCGCCGCACCGCGAACATTCTGGACGCCAGTTTTTATGTGTTTATATATTCTAATTTTATTGTTTTCTTTATTTGCGTCCCACTTTTGTTTGGTTCGGAGCACGGCATTGTTCCCCGTCGTAAACGCCGATTTAGATGATAAAATGAAAATGTTGTATGGAATTTTTATTTGGTACGCGTAATTTCTTTGTCTGTCTGTCTGTACTGTTTCTCGTTTAATTTTATTATAGTTATGTCATTAAAATAAAATGTATTGCGAAACTAGTATCACAGATGTTTCGCCGTTGACGTATCTGTTTCATTTTGTGTGTGATTATTGTATTATTGTTATTACATCATGATGTTACATTCTGTTTGGATTTTGAATAGTTATGAACAGATAAAATTCATTTGACGTAACGTACTGTCATGCGCATAACGTTAAATCTAAACATGCCACATGATTTGTCTGTTTCTTGTTTATGTGTGTAAAGATTTTGTTATTTACAGCTAATTGTTATGAACGTTGTTTATGCCTTCTATAGCACAAAACGACGGCCGTTAATTGTTTTAAATCACAAAGTAAGTTATTCTATAATTAAATTTAAAATAAGACACGGGTTCTGAGTTATAGGCGGTGCAATGAGAACTCTTGTATCGGGCTTCGAGACCAAACCTGTTTTTATCGCGAATTAATATTAATAATGAATACTTGAAACGGGCGCGATTGTGAGTTGTATAGTTGTAATTAAGTGCGATTATAGCGGCACCGGCAATTACTGACAATGTCTGCGGCTTGCACCGACATTATGTTAGCGCTCGGAGGAGCTCGGGGCTCATCGGCTCTGCTCGGGTTTAGTTCCGTTTGTATCTGATACATTGCGATGAGTATTTTTAAATTTGAAATGTTTGATCGGCAAATGGTGTACTTAGAGCGGTGATGATTTATGTTTGAACTTTATTTCTGCGACTGTACCAAAAATTTTTTTGTTGGCGTTTTGTCACACACACGCATACGTAGACAAACACATTGAAACAGACAATAAATAAGAGAGCACTCACATAATGGCCGCGTAACTTTTGCATTTGGCAGTTGTTCAATATATTTGTATTAAATAAGATAAATTACATTGTATCTAGGCATTAGTAGGTCAGCTGAGATCTCGTTTAGGACTATAAGAGCAATATTGCGAATACGGCTCGCCACGAGGCGCTGTTCAGATTTCCCGTGGGAACTTATGATCACACTACATTATTTGGTATTACCTTCCATTATAAGTTTTAAATTTAAATGCTTACTTAAACCTTTCCGTACCGTGATACACATTCAAAATCATGCCATACTTTTGAACTGCCTGACATTTCGATCCTGTTACATAGGCCGTGCACGCTGTCCAGTGTCCTGTCACGTAAAAAGCGTTTTGACTAACCGCATATTTTGATCATTTTTTCCAATATTAGTAGGTACGTATATATACTAAATTTATTATTTAATACTTAGAAGAAAATATATACCCACCGTTAGAGGAAGATATTAAGAGAAAATACACAGACCTGTAATATAAAAGTTTAATATTATTATTATGAGATCCAGTCATTAATAGCTGACTGTACAATGACGTAGTACAAAAGTTTCACCAAAGAGAATAGAGAACGGGGGTAACAGCAGAGTGTCAAGTCATCATAGCGATCGATACACGAGGTTCAGCGAAACCTTCCATTTGATGGGCCGCTGAAATGTGTATGATCGTTTTTATAATATTATTGACAGTGCTGTTGGTTCAGGGTCTAGTGACTGGTAGGTGCAGGTTGTGAGTTCTATGCCTACCCAAGACAATTGTCTGAGTATAATTTAACTATAATACGTATATATTTAGAAACTAGTAATAAGTAGTAGTAGAGCCACGCTGATTTCAGCACGAACGAGCTGGCTCGACCAGGGTGGTACTACCCTCACACAGAAGATCAACGTAAAATGACAGCGTTCGTACTGTTGTGTTTCGTTGGTGAGTGCTAGACCGAGAGTCCAATGATGCAGAAGCATCACTAGGCCGGCATAGTCTGGGTCGCCATGCTGCATTGTTGCATTATCTGCATTCGCATTGAGTATGGTGATCACCACTCTTGGATTTCGCTTATGGTTTCCATCAGGCAGAGTAGAGTCATTTTTGTCACCTATACATACAAAAGCTATGTTTACTAGAAATCTGGTTATGATAGACAGGCTCTGGTTCATCGATTAAAGTTGTTAATATTCGTTGACCAAAATATTGCCAGTGTTCACCAAATACAAAGACTTAAGTCTGTCCTATCAAAGTCCTTCTTCACTCGCAACAATGTCCTGTCATTTAGACCAGATACTCGGTTCATCCATTAGTAGGACATCGTATGTCCTATGTTCCAGTTTTTAATCTGTGGCCTACTGAGATCTGTTCTACTGTCAAGATATCATTTCTCTAGACGAAGATGTGTGACAGTTTCCTAATGGCAAGAGGTTAAAAGAGTTCTTCATACTAGTATGTACGATCATGATTGCATAAAATCTCTTAATTCAAACACACTAATACTTGTTACCATCAAATATGTAGGTCAACATCGAATCAAA
This sequence comes from Diaphora mendica, assembly GCA_949125395.1. NCBI lineage: Eukaryota > Metazoa > Arthropoda > Insecta > Lepidoptera > Erebidae > Diaphora > Diaphora mendica. Next base: position 28,911,150 of record OX421312.1, on the reverse strand, counting down.
TTATTACCTTTACTTATCGTTAGAAATTTAAATTATTATTATTATGTATGAATGAATGCGATTGATATACTGCACGCAGACACATTATCAACGTTCGTATGCTCATCAAACGACATAGATCCTGGGTGGGAATCGAACCCACGACCTTTGACTTATCAGTCAATATCTATAACCATTCGACCTATTCACCAATCAATTACTGCTAGTTTATTTATTGACTGACATTTATTTAGCCAGCTCTAATGGTTTAATGTTTCCGACTGTACTTTATAATGCTGTTTACTAAAAATGGTTGTGTAATAACAGATAATATATATAATTTATTTTGTCTATGGTTGCACTGGCCACAGTCTTCGTCTTTCCTCTATGTTTAAACAAATGATACGTCTTGCATTAATGACCGACGAAGGATTATTCATTTATAAGGATCTCTAAAGGAGAATACGTATAACTTATTTATTATCATAGAAGCAATTTTTAACTTAACTGAGGTGCCCAGTTGCACTCGGTGATTAGAAACAATCACCGAGGGTAAGCAACGACGGCGCGGTCAGTACGTGGATGAGTGACCACTGGTGGCACAATACCATGAGCCTCTCCGTGATTCGGAGGTAAAGTTAAGCAGTGGGTCCCGGTTGTTATCATAGAATAACAGTTTGAGGCCTTTGGGAGGCTTGAAAACATCCAACGGCAAAAATTGCTACGTAGCCACAACGTTGTCTTGCTAGTCCCCAATCCGCACTCGGCCATCGTGGGGACGTATGGCCTTAGGTAACCTTCTCCTGAGATTAGACCCGAGCCCAGCACTGGGACATCATGGGTTGTTGATGTATTTAACTAGCTTCCGCATGTAGTAGTCCACAATAGCCTATATGTTTCATATAAATCCGTCTAGTAGTTTTTGCGTGAAAGAGTATCAAACATCCATACAGCTATCCTCACAAACTTTCCCATTTAACGATATATACCTGGATGACCGCGCTTTGGTAAATATTCTAAAAATGAATCCCAGCTAGATCGATTTATCGCCCTCGAAACCACTGCATACTAAATTTCATGCAAATTGTAGGAGCCGTTTCCGAGATAAAGATTATATACATACAAGTATTGCTCGTGTAAAGTTATCACACTACTTTTTATAAAGTAACTGCGGTCTTTTAATTGATCTATAAATAAAAGACGATCACTTGTTTCTTTAAAGATAAGCAGACCTGAAAACCAAGAGGTTTCTAACAATACAGGCAACCGATTGAACAAGCAATATTAGATAAGTTATCAAAAGCATTTGAGCCTGTCAGCCTAGGAGCACGATCAGTGAACATGCTCGAATTGTCAGGCAATATAGTCCTTGTTAGTTACTGTGAACTTAAAAGTATCAAAATTAGTATAACTCATCAGAAATGATAATTCGAGTGAACACAAAATATTTTTAAAGCCAAATAAATAAGCGTTCTAATTTTAACAAAGTCTTTTATGAAGATGTCATGATTTGCTTTTAATAGAAGACCATTTATAAATTGTAAACAGAAATGGAAAACTAAATATTCTACAATATTTTATCTAAATTATACCAAGCCGAAAAACCATGATAAACATTAAAACCGTTAAATAAACCTTGCCAGATGGCAATATATGGCACAGATGTGAATTTAAAGTATCAACTCATTTTAAGCGGACTATTTCGTTCAAAGTGACTTTTAAGTACACACGCTCCATTGAATACTAAAATTTCGTAATCCGTCCCGCTAGTTTTGTCGACTACATCTTTCGTACTTCCGAGTTGCGAACTAAGACTTCGAAACGTTAACATGAGTTAGGTTACACTGCACCGTTTAAATACGCGAACGTACGGATCGATGTGAACAAAATTTAACGTTCTATTTCCGAAGAAACGCGAAACCGACACGAGCATCGGCCATAATAAATTTCTTGTCTTATAAAAATAAAAGTTTTCTTTTTTGTTGGCGCGGGGCGGCGCGTCACAGTGCGCTATCGATCAGCGCGTCAACACTTCCGCGTCACACTCCCTCGTGTTATGAATATGATTTATAATCTATAAACCCATTATTCTCCTCCTCACTATCTTTAATAAAGTTGTAAAAATAATTTTTCACAACACATGCAACCGATTACTCGTCTCATTACCGTTAAATTTTTTAAATTGTACAGTATAAAAATTTTAATATTACATTAAATTTTATTAGGAAACTTGGCGCTGTATTGAGTTTTACACTATTAATTTAAAAGTTTGTGCGTTGATTTGTTGTTCCGTTTCGTAGTTGTACTTCTGGGTACGGTCGGGTGTGATGGGGCACGGGGTGCAGCGGTGCGGCGGCTCGAGGCGTGGGGGGTACGCCCTGGCCCCGGTAAAGTTGTGAATTGGCCGCGCACACAGGCCCGGGGAACATTATCGTGATTCATATCGTTTATAATTTTATATTATGTTAAAATGGGGGCGGCGGGGCGGGGGACTGTGGAGGGGGAGGGGGATATTAAAAATACAAGAGCCCCGCGCAAGTAGGTACTTTCCGCCCGGCACCGTCTGCATGGAAACCACCATTGTTTGTATTCAAAATATTGATCCGTTTTTAAAGTTAGTAGACATCTTAACTTGCAGATAACATCACATGCAAGCTGCAAACGAGTGGACTACGATAGGCTGTTGATGATGATGATGATGATGATGTACAGTTACACACAGACTTAATAATTACGTAACAGTATATGTGCATGTACTTCACGACATAGTATAAAACAAAGTCGCTTTCTCTGTCCCTATATCCCTATGTATGCTTAAATCTTTAAAACCCACAACGGATTTTGACGCGGGTTTCTTTAATAGATAGAGTGATTCAAGAGGAATGTATTTATGTATAATAAATGCAAAATATAATATGGAAACACTGTTAATTTTTGAGGTTTCTAATGTGATGTAGCAAATAAACACATTTTTTACGCTTACATTGCAAACGCTGGTTGCACTCTACGAGATAGATCAAAATAATGTACTACAGTATTGTACACCTTAAAAAGTACTACAAAAATGTCCGCGATGGTATATGTCTATCTCTTAGGATAACCCATAACAACCATTTTTTATTCCTTTCTTTTTACGAGTAATAATGGCTTATTTACGAAGCGATTTTAAGCAATACAGAATGAATCCTTATACAATTAAGTAAATTTAATACATTGTGCATTTAATATAGATCAAAATGGCTCTTTACAGTATCTAATTTAAATGAATATATTCGAAGATATTACAGATTTAAAATGCACGAATCGTGTCGTCGGCGGAGGCATCTGACATCCACCTGTGCGAAGCCGGGGCGGGTCGCTAGTATAAGTATATTTTATATGCAGTTTCGCGGCTACCTAGATCTGATATAGGTACTTCAATCTGTAATATAATCTATCACTGTGCTGAATTTCATCCAGATTCTTTCATCCGTTCTGGCCTGATTTCGTAACATATATTCACAGATTCTACTCGCATATTATCATATAGGTATAGGCAGGTTCTTTAAGCTTACATTTAAACGAAAATTAAAAAGACTCATGCCGTCCTTAACTACTAAATAAAATAAAACAGGTAATACAGTAAAACAAAGTATTGATATAACACGTGCCTTCAATCTTTGTCATCGATGTATAGTAAAAATTCCTTTAACAACTATTAAACCACAAGTAAAAAAAGTCGAAAACCCCTCGTGTGATATGCCCCTTATTTAATCAGCTGAGCTCTCCCCTCATTCTCCAGTCGCTCTTATACAATTTAATATTAAAACGCATACTTTATTCTTGGTGTAACTATCTTTCAGCTAAAGTAAGTTGCACACGGCAACATACTTGCGTTTTCGTACCAAATATGGACCACCAATGGCCAATTAAACCGCCATATAAAATAAAAAATATAATAATATTTTTACACACCCAGCCCCGTGAAATGTAGCTTTTTATGTCTCCATAAAGAATTTCTTAATGGCAACCTTACGTCTTATATTGATAAGTAATGAATAACAACAGTTCTTATTTATTATGGACAGTGGAAATTTCATTAACATTGCTATTAGAAAACAATAAAGTTGGAATTATATTATGCAGATGTAGATAACGTTTATAACTGTTACGCTAAGGCGCATTATCGTAAGGTTTTATTCAACCGAATTGTGACTTTACATAGCGTAGTGCGGCGAATACAGGAATTAGGTATTTATATTAGTGCAAAAACCATCGTGCTAGATAGATAGCACCTGTCAACGCGAGATGCCATGTTAACTTACGTACTGCCAATAAAGGGAAATAAGTATGTGGGGGAACGGGTGTGTCATATCCCTCCAACACAAAGGGAGGATCCTCCGACCAGTCGAGGTGATCATGCCTGGGGGGCCAACTGCCCAACGGTTGATGTTGGGATTTTGTATGTATCTTAATTGGCGCGCGAACATTCACTGCGCGATTCAGGATTGGTAGTTTCTTAGTTTCCTTCGTTACTCCGTAGTTCAGTGTAACTTCGGTAGATGGAGCTGTAGTATATTTCTGTTGCGCTGTATGTGGAAGTCGCCAAAAGTAGCACCTCGCAGTTTTTTTTAACTTCTGGTTTTTGTAGTCGTTGCTGTGTTAAAACCATATATCACCATTGTTTTGAAGAGGTTACGCTTACATTACTTTCCTGTAACACATTTAGCTGTTTCAGAATATTGTGCCTTGTCCTGTGTTTTTCGGACAGTGGAAGCAGTAACTAATTAAGATTATTCTTAACGTAATTGAGTCAGTAACGTAAAATAAATTAAATTTCGACTTTTCATGATTATTTTAATTCTAAGTGATCTTCTTCGAGCAAAGATGTAAAAACAACTGACATTACTGAGATGATAGCGGCTTAAGTATGTCACAGTCTAAACTGCCAGAGACTAACAAAAACGATTAAATTACATGTTTCATACCGGTATCTCTTTCCTTGATATTTTTAAATGCAGTGTATAATTAATTATGAGCATTTAGTAAAACCAATGACACAATATACTATAGACCGTCCCTCCCTTGGCCAATACTGTACGCCGCAAAAAGCTAGAAAAGTTCAACTAAATCTAGATGGCGCTCAAAATAAGCTCTAAAAAGCAGTTTAACAAAGTTTAACAGTATTTTATTGATGTGCTTCAATTCTAGTAACTATATTATTATTTTTCAAATATAAAACTTGCTTTGTATTGCTTGCTTTAAAAAAATGATTTTCAATGGCATAACTAAAAGTTATCACCTATGTTTAGGAGATGTCGTTGCAATCGATTTAAATAAACTTGAAAATAATGACCTATTTACTACGCTAGATGTCACATTTATAAGTTATTTGGTTGAATCAGAGAAACAATGCACTCATGAATGGCAACATTGCAAAAATCGTTCATATCTTCCAGTAGTTAATACGGAACGGCAACGTCGCTTGAGCCGCGTACTCAGTTCAAAAATTTAATTATTAAGAATGTTTATTTTTAACCGACTTCAAAAAAAGAAGGTAGTTATCAATTCGACTGTATTTTTATTTTTAACCGACTTCCAAAAAGGAGGAGGTTCTATGTTCCACTGAATGTTTTTTTTTATGTATGTTCACCGATTACTGCGTCAATTGTGGACCGATTTTGAAAATTATTTTTGTATTCGAAAGGGTATGCTCCCGAGGTGGTCTCATTGTCACCATATCAGGATCTGATGATGGGATCCCAGGGAAATCGAGGGAAACCCTCATTTTTTTAGGCACATATTATGTTTTCGTATATTTTCTGAAGTTAACCCGGTATTTGCGTCTGGTAGTCATCATTTTATGATGATGAGCTGATGGTGTAAGGTACAATTCCTTAACGGTTAGGAGTTGGAGGATGAATCTTTAAATATCATATGTATGTATGTTACCTTTAGTCGTATTCTTTCAAATTATTTAGGTAAGCTGATGATCGAAGGTACAACTCCTCAACGGTTAGGAGTTGGAGGATAATTCTTTCAATTTCATACGTATCTATAGACCTTTAGTCGTATACTTTCAAGTTATTTAGGTGAGCTGATGATAGAAGGTTAAACTCTTCAACAGTTAGGGATAAGATGATGATTTTAATATTACACGTACGTATAGACCTTAAGTTGTATTCTTTCAGTTAATCATATGGATCGTTTTATTGAGTAGACATGCACTAAGGAAGGTATTTTGGAATTTCTACCCCTAGGGGGGTGAAATACGGGTTGAAAATGTGGACGAAAGTCCGTCATTTTTAAGTTAGAAACATGAAACTTTAACTTTGGGCTACTGATTAAAAATGAGTAGATATGTATTTAACCGCTTCTGGATATTTTTTAACTTGGTTACGCGCAACGCGACGTAATATGACCCCTGCCCCTGGTAATACCACGGCCTCACAGAAAACCGATGTGAAAAAGTGCTTGCGCTGTGTTTCACCGAGTGAGTGAGGATACCGGAGGCTCATACCCCAACCTCTCCCCCCATCCCACTCCACTATGCCCCAAAGGCCGGTAACGCATTTGTCAAATTATTTTAGAAATAATCAAACTTTACAAAATATACTATAAAACAATATATTATTTTCTGTAAATAAATGCAAAAAGCCAACAACACGTGGTATTCCCAGGCGGTCACCCATCCAATTACTAACCACGCCCGTTGTGGCTTAACTTCGGTGATCGGACGAGAACCGGTGCATTCAACACGGTATGGACGTCAGCAAACAGTTTGTTATATTTAACGTTGAGTATCCAGCACTATGACGTCAACTCAATGTTAAGTGTCGCAACAACTTTTGGCGCGAAAAGCGCGTTAGGGAATATCGTTCCAAAAACATTTCAGATTGTTTTATTAATAACTAGGTTTCGCCCGCGACTTCGTTCGCATTTAATAAAAAGTATCCTATGTTACTTCTAATACCTCTACAAGAATATGTGTTTCATGATGATCAGATTGATCAGCTAAGTAGTTTTCGCCGGAAAGCGTAACAAAGGAACTTACGTTCGCATTTTTAACATTAGGATTATTTATAAGACGCAAACCGAAAGAAAATCCTTAATTACACCTTTTTGTCATCTACAGTTGTTAATTAATATGTGCAAGCCATTCTCGATATTATTAACTCGTAATTATCAATTTTTTTATTTGCATACATTCACGATCAACAACATTTATCAACGCCAAAAACTGTTTTTAGACATGTGTCATTAAGGACGGGAATTGTAACTGCAACATGCAATTGTATTTTATTAATTCATCAATTTTTATTTTGTTTTTTAATCCATTAAAAAAATTAAATGTCAGTCCTTAGTTCCTTACAAAGTTTAAAGTGAATCCATTGAAAATACAAAAAGGTTTCAAACAATGAATAAAAAAAAGATTGTAAAGAGAAAAACGGTTATTTTAAAATTAAAAACAGACATTTCAATTTTATTTATTTGTGTTGATCTCTTTGACGATAAAATAAAATATTACATAAATTAGGTAGGTACTAAGATAATTAATTATTTAAAAAACGACATCTAGTGGTACATTTCGCAATAATACAATGACAATAAACTCGACAGTTGACTGTTGGGTTCGTATTGGTGTTGGGGGTCAGAAAATATCGTTGTAATTCACGATTTGATGCACGTAGTGACATCTAGGGAACATTAAGCTTACTATAAATCCGCGTACAGGTCTCGCCTAGTAGAGTGTTGGTCTAGTATATATTTCGTCAGTGGTAAAACTAATATAAAACATTTCTACTTGAAGCCTCACTTAATCATTCTAATAAGATATAGAGCCCTAAGACAAATTATCAAAGATAGAGATAAACTAACTCGCTTTAAATATTCACGTATAAATCAATTGTAATTGTAACTAATTTGTAACAATGTAACTAAAAAATTTAACGTTATAAAAACGTTACAACCATTGTGCTATTTTGTTAAATACCGTTGCAATAACGTTACTGTAACGTGACTTTTCTTTTGACAAACACGGGTGGCATTGATACTCTGAGTGCTCTGCAACCGTTGCCTTGCTCGAGGTTCGAAAATAACCTTTACAAAGACAACAGGTTGCCTGTCCCATGGAGCTGGCCACTGTCAGCTTCAGGAAGCATCGCTAATAAACAACAAGCGCCTATTAAACGGTCCGCCGAACCGAGAAACACGATATATATAACCATAATTTATATGCAATACAATTTCATTATTAGATGCCTATTTGTGACTCGTTATTTCTATTGTCGCTTTTTCTATTTTATTATCCAACACAATATGTGATTATAATGTGGCTTATAACAAATGAGGTATGTGGGAGTCGGATCGTTCCACACGGGTGGACGCGAGGCAGCTACTAAATTTTTGTATGTCATTACTGTTACAATTGGCGATACGCTGTATAACTTTTTTTCCTCTCGACGCTTTATTTTAAAGCGAGTACGAGTATATTTTTAATTAATTTATTATATTTCACAAATGATGTATTGTCCGTATATGTTTATAGCCGTTGGTCTGTTTGCTCGCGAATATTGTAAGACCTTTCTATTTGTTTTACCAATGGTATTTCGTGTTTCGCTGTAATAATTAATGCCGTCGTTTCTAAAATAATTGCACATTTTTATTCGTAATGAGTGAAGGAACACGAATAACTGTCATAATACTGTGTTAAAGCAAAACTTTACAAGAATTTTATCGTGCACAGATGTTGGGTTGAAAAGGGCCGAATAAATGTATTCAGTGTTTGTTTTTTTCTTTGCTGTATATGAAGACTTCATAGAAACATTATGGGATGCTTCGTGTTAGTCTATGTAGTTTGCGGTACCTACACATGCTAAACTCGCGTCTGGGGTAAGCAGAGAACCGCTATTTGTAAGACTCTACAAACACATTCGGCAGTTATAGAAGCTTTTAACCAGGTACTCCCCGTACACCTGTTATAAGCCTTTTGAAACCATTCTTGAAAAGTCTTTTATTCGTCAGTTTGTCACCATGATTTTCCTTACACAGTGATGCTGTGTTTGTGTGTGCAAGCTTACATAAAGCTAATTGTGTATTTCAGAATAACGTTGATAAAACAAGTTTTCTAAAGATACAAATATATATAAAATAGAAATGTTTGTTTGTAATTTCAAATTAACAACTTTTCAGTCTAAGTACTTATCAAATAATCAGTTTTTATTGGTGTATCCGTCTGTTTGTTTTGCCTTATGTCTGGAACGGCTGGTTTGATTTAGACGGGACTTTACCTCCCAAATAGCTAATGTTATAAGGTTACTAAGTTACATTTAGTTTAGAAAAATATTATTAAGCTATTGCATAGCTTTTATCGCGGGCTTTGAGGCCTTTGAGCAGAAATTCCGTAACGTAACAAAAAAACCTAACACCCGAAGCTCGCACAGATCGAGACGAGCTGCTCCGAACGACGAATCAACGAAACTGTACGTGCGAGGTACACTAACGCCCTCTATTATTTAAATTCTTATTGAACAATATTAAATGAGAAACTGGCAAAATAAAATTAATTATAATTGCATAACTTGATAAAAAATGCTATGCAATAGCTTTACCGCGGCAGTCCCTGATTGCCACACGTATTTTTTTAGAATAAATTAAAATCAAAACAGTATCCGAATCAAAAGCAACAAAACCAGCGAGTAATACCGTGGGGCGAATCTAGTTTTTTTTATGTATGGCCCGCCAAAATGACTACTCTGCCTGATGGAAATGATAAGCAGAATCCAAGAGTGGTGGCCACCATACTCATTGCGAATGCAGACAATGCAGCATGGTGACCCACACCATGGCGGCTTAGTGATGTGTCTGCATCTTTTAGTCTAGTCAACAAGTATCGAACTTGTTGACTGGACTATTTGGGCCTCCGGTCTCGCACTCACCAACGAAACACGACAGCAAGATTTTCTGTGCGAGGGTAGTACCGTCCCGGTCGAGCCGGCCCTACCGTGCTGAAATCAGCGTGGCTCTACTACCTTTAAAGTTAGTTAACTAAATAAAACATCTCTGGAAATACTCATGTAAAGATAAGTTTCTTTTGTATAACTTAATAAAATTTTCTGTTTACTATTAAGCAAATTATGATTGCAAGAAATGTTTATGATTAATTAATTACTTAATTAATATTATTAAATACGTTAGTGATGTGACTACGCACGTTTGTCATTGACGAGTTTAACGAGTTGTAATGGTGTTTAAAATAGCCTTAACATGTCTCGTAACGTTACAATTGTTAAACAAACAAGTCTCCATGTTTATATACGTCTGTTATATTCCACTCAGAAAAAAATTGTGTCTGTGTATTTACCTGGGTACACGTTATAACTCATGTATACCTACTTCTTCGTGTGAACATTTTTTTTTGAGACAAATTTTGAGTGCATTCATAAAAGATAAGATTTTGAAAAAGTAATAATGAATTCGTTATTTACCTACCCATCCACAATTTCAGCAACTCTAGCGGTATCTATACAAATTTTTCCATAAAATAAATTGATTTTTAGAATAGAATACAGGAAACGTTTATTAATTTCAGTATAACAACAATTTGTACAAATATTCATAAAAAAACTATAATACCGAAAACAAAAGGATTAAATAAAAAAACCACTCGATGGCTCTATGTCGATTGTGGAACTAATCTTTATTATATTAGGTACTCTATTTTTCTTCAAACTACCGAGTCTTACGGGACTGACCAATTCTGTGCTCATCATCAGCCTTTCGCAGTCCACTGCTGGACATATGCCTCTCCAATTACACGCCACTTGGTTTGATCCTCGGCTTCTCTGTCCTCATACACTTCATTTATTCCCCGATATTGAAGGCAATGTCGTCTGGAGACATCACCGGCTCCCTTGTCCCTGGGCCGTGTCGGTCATCTCTCCAGACGAACCGATGGTCATTGGAGACGAAATTTAATAGAGTGGAGAACGCGATTAGGCAAACGGAGTATGGGGCGCCTTGCAAAACGATGGACCGACGATTTGAAGAAAGTATGTGACAACGGATGGATGCGGACTACCCAAGGCCGGAATAGTTGGCATTCTTGGATGGAGGGCGATAAATTGATTTTAAGGCAATATGAATTTAAATAAAAAACTTAAATATTTTTTTTACCCAAGTACCTACCTACTACATATACACATACGAGTATTATGTAGAAAAGGGAGGGTGACCTTTCCTTCCATAGTTTCCTATTTGTGATATTTCCTTCAGCGTCACGCTCCCCATAAGAAAAACACACTCTCTCCTTATCATTTACCTCTAACTTCTCCGAATAGTAAACAAGTACAACCGTTCAGTAAAAAGTTTGTGAGAAATCTTACAGTGTGACTTGATTGTGTCTGTAATGGAACTCTATTATCCAATGCCATACAGTTGTAACTCCATCTAACTGCCAACCAATTACAAACCTTACCGCATCGCCAAGACGTCCAAGTTCGATTACCTCTCATATCGTTTAAGACGTAATCCATCCGCATCAATGAAAGATCGCAAATTAGTCAGACATTATGAACGAATTCATTCTTACGCTATTGTGATAAGATTTACTTTTCTTTGTACGGGGGCTTTGTGAATAAATCCCTATTGTCATTTGTAACAGAGCTAAGGAAATTGTTTTAATATAAGGCCATGTACATACGATGCGATTAATTAAAGTTATGTCAGTGTCTGGGCCGTGCTGTTGATCTGAGCAAATCTGTTTGAACTTGTCTAATATCAATTTAGATGGTTGGAACTGGTTTCTCGTGGTGTCATTCAGATGTATTTAATGTACTTGCCTCTGTCGGGTCTAGGTTTCTTTTAACTTCGATTAGCTTCGTAGTAAGCGAGACTAAAAATAGAGTTGTGATAAAATGTCGGCGTTAAATACATATCTGTCTGTCCCCTTTGCAGATAAGAATATGAGTCCTGAGTCTATATATACTTATGTACGAAGATTAAGAAAATAACATATTATTTTGCAGAAAAGGTTGGTTTTGTGGTGGTAAAGTTATGATATGCAATAAAGTGTTGAGTATTCAGTGATCTGTTCCGGAACAGAGGTCGTTGTTTCGGTTCTTATTCACAGCAAATATTTGCGAAATTAGTTTTATTACATGTTCTGTTTTGGCTGTTATTTGTATAGAATCTGTATGTATTTAGAAATATACTTGTTACCATAGTGTAGTCTTTGCCTAGTTTGGAATCAAACGGCTGGGATGAGTTATGACAAATTGTAATTATTTTCAAGATATATACGATATATGTTGTCCTGCTCTAACACACGATTAAATACGTAAGGAGCAATTTATGCAACTGAGACAACACGATACCAATACATTTAGCAACATATGAACACTACCAACACCTGCTGGAAGGGAACAGGTGAACAACGTAATAGGTGACCACTCACATTATATTTATATATGCATTTTTAATATTCATTGAAATGTAGATGCAGTTGCAAGTTTAAAGATGGGGCAGACAGCAGACGGGGCGGTGCGGCGACCTGACGTAATGTATTTTTTGCTACAAGATGAGAAACACATAACTTCCCTCAGATCATCGTCCAAGAGTCCAAAAGTCCAAGAGATATCGTACAAGTTCTATATATTTATATACACTGACGAAAAGTAGCGTAGTTTCTTAGCATGTGGTGCGTTAACGCGTATGTTTACTTGGAAGTAGTTGAGTTAACTTTTGCTTCAACAAGAACAAGGCCATGCATTTTCTACTTTTTTATTTGATCTGAGTAGCTGCCGCTAACTGTAACGTTACGTCGTCGATCCACCCTGTGTCTGTCCCAGCCTTCAGAGCTTGTATTACCATTGTAACGGCTAATTAATATATGTCCGATTATTTATGCTTTCATACCGCTTTAATTAAAAATAACATTAATTAAGTTAGCGATACCAATGCTGGCAACACCAAATGGTGTTAATCGCGTCAAATAATTTACTGATGACAGTGACGCATCGGAAATAGTGAAGGGTGACAACACCTACATACTTTGATACAGCACCATCAGAAGTTACTAATATTCCTAGTTTGTGATATTCATCTAGGTGGAAGTGCTACCTCAGATGAACTATTAAAATTCTTGCTGTTTCCTACTATCTATAAGATAATATATGCTTCATTTAATTAGAGGTCATATATCCAATGTAAAGTATCTTTGGTAGCATTAAACACTTTATTCTAATATTTGGTAGATTTATTTTTGTTTTTGGAAATTTATTTACATACTTATAAATCTGATTCTTTTATAAAATATACCCGACTCTTGTTGAGCAGCTAGAAGTTAAAAATATCGGTTTTAACAGAAGCCTTTAGGGCTACATAATATAAAACACGTATGTTAAACTGTATTTCCGTTAGCTGCAGTCGAAAAGTAATTGACGTCCTTTTGATTGGTTTGATAGGGATAAAAAGTCTGCTTCCAATATCCGCCTGCGAAAAGCCTCCCGGACTAGTCTAGACTTTTCCAAAATTTGATTACATATCTCCAAAAATCTTCTAGTTTATTTTTTGATCGAGAAACTGTCTGAAGTATGAAATTTGAAATCTTTATTTTTATCACTTTATTATTTGTATGTAAGTATCTCAAAAATTTTAAACCAGGTTGTTGTCGAGAGCCTTCGGGGAGGCCTATTTCTAATAGTGGACGCCTTTTGGCTGAGATGATGACGATGAAAGAAATGTAAACAAAAATAAGGAAATAATTTAATTAAAGTATATCAGTAACCCAATTATGGGATAGGATGGGAACCTAATTTGGGAAAAATGGTTGTTGATCAACACATAATTAGATAGTTTCGAACTCACGACCGCTGGACTAATATCAGGATAACTAACCAGTAGATCAACAGGTTCCTTGCGATTTGGAGGGAGGCGGATCAGCCATATCATCATCAGCCCGTTGCAGTCCACTTCTGAACATAATTATACCTCTTACAACGCACACAACAGAGCCCGGTCTGTTGCTCCATCTAGTCACCGCCAGCCCTATTCCGCAAGTCGTCCCACCATCTCGCCAGAGACCGCCCTACACTACATTCCCCAAGACGTGGTCTACCAGCGGTTCTGCTCCATATGTGACCAGCCCTTGCCACTTCAGCCTACAAACTTTCAGACCTATGTCGGTCAGTTTTGAATTGAATCTGAAGTCCTGTTAAACACATACAGAAATACAATGCCGAGACAAATAATTAAAAGCTGTATAAACTTAATTACTGGCGTTAAGTTAGAGCTTTTAAAAACTTACGTTATTTTTATATTAATATCAACTGGATGTTATTGGTTATGTACCATACGTAGCCACTTGTCGAGTAAATTTTAAATTCTTATAATGATTAATAAAAAAAACAAGAAACTAGTGTTGCGGTTGGTTTTACTCTTTTTACTTATGGCAACACTGTTGTGCCCATTATAGTGGTACTAGGCATCAACTCAGAGCCTGTTTATTGTAAACGACTGTCGTTCATTTACCGTTACTGGTGCATTCTTAATTTTATTTATTATTTATTAGCGTTATATTTGTTCTGTCTAATGTACATTCCATAACATTTCATTCTGTAGTAAATATATTTTATTACATTTTTTTTATATCTGTTAGATGCCTTTGCCAAATAAAAAAAGCGGCCAAGTGCGAGTCGGACTCGCCCATGAAGGGTCCCTCAGCAGCAAGTAACATAATATAAAAGTTCTTGTGGTTCGATGTAACTTTGATCGATGTTTTAATAATAGTGTATTTTTTTGCGGTTATAATTTATTACGTATTAAAAAAAATTACTTACTAGATCTCGTTCAAACCAATTTTCGTTGGAAGTTTGCATGGTAATGTACATCATATGTTTTTTTTAGTTTTATCCTTCTCTTATTTTAAAAGTTACAGGGGGGGACACATTTTACGACTTTGGAAGTGTCTCTCGCGCAAACTATTCAGTTTAGAAAAAAACGATTTTAAAAACCTCAATATCAGTTTTGAAGACCTATCCATAGATACCCCACATGTATGGGTTTGATGAAATTTTTTTTTTGAGTTTCAATTCTAAGTTCTAAGCACCCCCAAAATTTATTGTTTTTTTTTTTATTTTTGTGTGAATATCTTAATGCGGTTTACAGAATACATCTACTTACCAAGTTTCAACAGTATAGTTCTTATAGTTTCGGAATAAAGTCGCTGTGACATACGGACGGACAGACAGACAGACGGACAGACAGACAGACGGACAGACAGACAGACGGACAGACAGACAGACGGACGTACAGACAGACAGACAGACATGACGAATCTATAAGGGTTCCGTTTTTTGCGTTTGGCGCGGAACCCTAAAACGGTTCTATATATTTAAATTAATTAAGTCGTTCCAAATTAAAAACCCAAAATACAGAAGGAAGTATTGACTTTGGCACAGATAAGTAAGAATTCAATTAGGTAGATAATTTTGAATTGTCGCAGTTGAACCATAACGCGATCCTTCTTATAAACACCCTGCAGCTAGGGGTCGATGCCCCGCCGAATGGTAGCACGTAGTCACTAATTAAAGTATATTTTATTGTTCCCCCAACTATTACTATCAATACAGACATGGCGAGCCGGCACGAATGCGGGCAAATAATTATAATTACATTTTATTCTTATTTCATTTTATTAATAGTTGCGACCTTCCTGCGCACGTAACAATGTTGACATGTTTGTGTGTTGGTCTGATGCTAGTTTTGTGTGCATGTGTGTATGTGCAAGGGCTCGTTCGCACGATGCAAGTCAGTTCCGTTTTCCACCCATGTGTGTTTCTTATTATTTCTTGTGTGGAAGTCGGGAATTTGCACGATTTTTAAAAATGTATCTTGTCATAATTGAGAGACTTTAAAATTTACATTTTTATTTGTTGTCCTATATAGATAACTTATTTTGCAATACCAGTTTTAGTAGATTTTTTTTAACTGGCAATTTTTCCGTGAATAAAATGTAGTGTAGAGCACACATTTTGTGTTTGGATTTTTCTGGAGTTATAAACATAGGGTGGGAGGTACATCTGCTGTTCCGGGCTACAAGCATGTCATTTAAGTACTTACGTACTTATAAATAGTTTGTAGTAGCCAGAACTGGGATAATTATGTGCCCTGTGAGGCATGCATGTTAATTTTATGTCGTTCGTCACCACATCCATTCATTTTAGTGTAGAAAATCTAGTAAATTATATGCCCAGAGGTTTTCATTGTTGGACTACCTGTTACTGGTAATGTTAATTAATATTAGTAGAGATCTCGTGGCGGTTTTGAATGTCTTTGTTTATTTCATTGACCAATTTAACTCGAGCTTTAATCTTATAGACTTTAGTGACATGATAGGTCAAAAAGTGCACTGGACTTTTAAAGTTGTATGTGGCTGTTTTTATATAATTTTGAACTTAAAGAACATTACGATCATATCATTTTGACTTACTACGTTTCCTCTCTTTATCCATACTATTATATATATAAAGCTAAAGAGTTTGTTTGTTGTTTGTTTGAACGCGCTAATCTCAGGAACCTCTAGTCCGATTTGAAAAATTCTTTCAGTTTTGGATAGTACATTTAAGGCTAGGAAGGCTATATGCTATATATCATCACGCTACGACCAAAAGGAGCGGAGCACCAATGAAGAACGTTACAAAAACGGGGGAAAATTATTACGCTACGGACAATAGGAGACGTAAACGACGTTGCGTGGGTCAGCTAGTCAAAGTATCAATGCGAAATTTCATTGAAATCGATGCAGCGATTTAGCCGTGAAAGCTTAACAGACAGACAGAGTTACTTTCGAATTTATAATATTAGTATAGATTTATAGAAATGTGTACATTGTAACAAACTCCAAAATAGTTTGCGCCATGCACCGTCTGAATTTCGCATCATTCTATCTATCTCGCGTTGTTGTGTGTGTGTTGGCGATTCTATTCACTGTTAAACAATAGGCTAATTAATGTTATACAACACGGCCCGTTATTATTTATATTATATTGTATCTACATTATAATTATTATTGTTTTCCGTTCGTTTTTGGTGTTGCCGATTCATTTATTCATTTTTTGTTTACGCTACGTTGCATACGTACTTATATGGACAATCTGATGTTTCGTTAAATTATTTACATTGCATAATTATTGCGCGAAGTATTTAAATATTTTGTTTTAATTTAGGGCAAGTTGATTTCTACCCTAATGTTTATCATCTTTTAGTTAGAGATGAGAGAACGATTACTCAAACTGTTTTCCCTAGTTTTCCTATGATTAATTTCGTTGCGGGTTCAAAGACAAGTTTAATTTTTCCTGTGACTGCCCGAGTATCTTAGCTCGCTGTGTTCGTGGGTCACTGCTGTTGATCCAGGTGTATCTAGGTACAGGAGTTACGGTGGTGGGCGAGATTGGTCTCAATTCACACTACCTTTTTAAACCGACTTCAAAAAAGAGAAGGTTCTATGTTCCTCTATATATATATTTTATGTATGTTCAATGATTACTCCGTCAATTATGGACCGACTTTTTTTAAATCTAGTTTTTCTAGTTTGCTGAAAGATGACATCGCTTACTTAGTTCACCACTACTACACCTGGATTCATTTACTCTTTTCCTTCAATTCTTTTAACTGAGTGAGTTTCTGGAGCCCTTACTTCCTTCCCCATCTTTTTAGGAGGGGAGGAGGCAGTCAAAGGCTGGCCACGCACTCTATTTTTTCTCTCTGAGCTGCATGTGTCGGTCGGTTGTATCGGTGTTGATAGGTGTCTACCATCAGACCTGCTCGTTGTCCCTATAGTACGTAATAGCTATAGGTATCCTACATGATCACACATAAACACTCCTCTTAATTGACTTTTGTAAACAATAAACAACAACATTATTACTATATTGGTATCTCATAATTATCTAGTGTCAAGAAAATCATGTCTGTTTATAAAACGAAAACAGCTTTGTATTTTGTTGTCTGAGTGCATGCAGAGTGCGCAAGGCCAAGTTCTTGGAAAGTCGGCCGCGAGCCACCGTCCCGTGTTTACAAACATCAACCATTTCGAAGCAATTTCGAACCCTCTATGTCCACACACGCTTCTTGTTAAGAGTGTTATAACCTTAATTTGATACGTATTATTAAAATACATATCTCTAACAATTCTTTCAGTTTTACGTGTATTTATTTTTTATTTAGGTCAAATTTAAAGAAAAAAGTTAAGAGTTTATTAGAAAATCGTAGTAACTTTAACTTTATCGTACTAATATATATGTACGACTTATTTTAACCATAAAATAGGAAACAAATGTATTTATAAAATAACCCTCCTTTGGCTTTGCCGTAGTCGGGTAATAAATCTAGTGTTAATATTTCCTTATTTTCAAGTCTTTTACAAATATTTCTTTTACAAAAACTTATTAAGCATAAACTCAATTTAAAAGTTAATTCAGAGTACCTTGTACTATCGAAGTAACCATAAATTCCTTATCACATCAAAGCGAGATCATTTTAAAGAACTTGGCGTCACTACCTCTGGCACCTCTCTGATAACTGATAACTCAGAAGATGGTAGATCCATCTATTATTATGTTAACTAATATAACATTATAATATCTATTTTCATATAAATAACATCAAATATGGCTCGACAGATGGTATAATTCAGTGCGACGAGGACGAACTCTTATTTATAGGCGGCGCTGTCAACCGACGTACGTTCGGGGAAAAAACGTATTAAAATATATTGCGTTTAACTTCCTTCGCGTTTTGCACGAAAAAAAGAAGAAATGTTAAACACATAACTCTCTCATTTTCTTGGGATTTGATTTACAATTGCTTTGTTGAATTTGTTTATTTTTGTTAACAAAATTAAAACTGTTCCGTACGTTTTAGCGGTTTTAATGATGTTACTAAGAATGAGTGATACAGAACACACCCTTTGACGTCAGCTCAGCTGTTTATTAATATACATATCTTCTTTTGATAGTTTTAGTTTGTCATTCAATTGCAATCTTTTCCTTTGTTATGCCGCTAGACGTTTTTAATATTGCCATATTAACATCAAATTGTTAGTAATTTACAGAACTGACGTAGAGCTATCACCATCACCATCAACAGCCATTCAATATAGGCCTCTTATTAGGAGTTTTGGCCTACGATACCAAACTGACCAGACAGGTAGGTATAGGGTATGTTTTAAGTCTGGGAGGGGTCCGAAGATGTTAATAACAGCAGTTCTCGGATCCCTCCCTTCTCAGGCGCAGAATGGCACACCGTGTGATTTCAGTCGGTCTGATTCCGACACACCACCCCGCAACATACCCTGGTGGGGTGACAGCCCGTGGAGGTTCCCACACGTAAAAAAAGGGTATGTTTTAAGTTCTCCGTCGTCCGTCTCTCGTTATCTTTGCAGTGATGTAGCTGACTGCCTTAGTCGGCTCTTTTGACACCCAAAGAATGAATAGGACAAGTGACATTCTATATTCTCAATCCTCACCACACGTAGTCTAAACTGTCCCTAAAGTCGTATCATTCTTCATTTTAACTGCCTCGGTGGCGCAGTGGTAGGGTACGCGACTGCTGTGCTCGAGGTCTCGAGTTCGATTCCCGAGTCGCACCAAATGTTTGTATAATCGGCAAATATTTGTTTAGGCGTTTGGGTGTTTTCTATGTATAATGTGTATGTATTTACAAAAAAAGTAGTAGTGTATGTGTATTTATATCAGTTGTCTAGTACCCATAACACAAGCTCTGCTTAGTTTGGGACTAGATGGCGTTGTGTGTTAGATGTCCGAAATATTTATTTATTTATTATTTGTTAACGAATAAACAATTTAATAAAATATATTTAATTTTAAACGTTGTCCAATCTGAGCGGAACATAATGTAGTTTTTTAATAAAAATACCTATTCCATTAATACGTCAGAGAAGTAAAGTAAGGCGAAGTTGAAATTTTATAATTTCGCTTCTCAGAATATGAGATTAAAATATTTCTTGTGTGGGGCGACGAGATCACATCGTGGCATTCGTGGCAGACCGACAGCCAAGACAAGGCACGGATGCGTATCAAATAGATGTTGGTCGAGTCGAGTGGATTTTACTTTCCTAATCGTACCTAGCTGTTAGTATTTTCTTGTTATAAATGTTCAGAATTACTTAGTTTTTAAATTAAAAACGAATTGCAAGTATTGTTATTACTACGCCATAAGAATATCACTAACATTTAGTAGTGGTAATAAACAGAATAATATTACAATTTTTTACTTTTTAAATTTACGTTAACAAGTTAAAAATATACAAAAAAGATGAGGCTAACTTTTGCGGCCCGACCATGTGACCGGTACAGTCGCGACGATTAAACACTTGCATCTTTTTTGTCGCGAGCCCGCGGACCGCCCAAACGCCAGCTGCGTGCTACAATAAAGTTAAAATAAAACTTTTTGCCGGTTTCCGCCTCGGGGGTCGGTGTAAACGTACATTTTTATGAATACTTAAACTAATAATTAACGCCGCACTTAGTCGCGCTTAGAACACTGTTTACGACTAAATTTTCTTCGTATGCAATTGTATGTTATATATCCACAACCGACGCGTTGCGGTCCATTTTCCATGCGGCTCATTATGCCGTATCGGACTCGTGCCACTTTTACGCGCCATATTTTCAAATTGCAACATTTTATTCTTGAATACTTTTTTAATTATTATAATTAATGGTTTCACTGTATGTGGATGTGCCTGCCTATGCTGCTCACAAAGAGTAGCTACGCGTAGAGATAACGACTCGAACATTCATTATAATAAGGTATTCTTTCTTAGTTACAAACTGAAGCCTTATTTTGTATATAATGAAAACGTGAGATACGATAATTTAATCCTAGTGTTAGGAATATAAAGTTACTGGAAACCTAATTGCTTGATTAATTGTATACATTTATGTAAAGATTAAATAAAAAAGAAAATTATCTTCATGCTACACTTTAATTCAACCAATATTCTTTTCTCTTTAAATGAAAGGTCATAATGCAAAGCTTGGTCACAAATAATTTATAATTTTATGGCGCTCCATATCATAGAAGCTATGTGTGAAACTTCAACTTAAAGTCCATAGCGAGCAGTTCGGGTCCTTTTCATGTTATTACGTCATTAGTTATCGCTTGGTATATTTATTCCCAGGTTAGCCCTTTTGGTGGACTGCTTAATACAGCAATGAGTATCATAGTAGTGTGTGTGAGTAGTCACATTGTCTTACCTTATAAGCGCAAGTGGCGTTCCGTTATTGTGAAGGGAAGGGTGACATCTGTCGGCAGTGCAATGCATTAATCCGCCTTTGTTATTCAGTAAAGATAGGGCTGTCAATAAAAAAAATTGAAGCATGTTTTAAAATTCTGTTTGTAATCAATCCATAAACAATATTGAAACAATACTACCATCTAAATACTTTTTTTGAATTTTACTCTCTTAATAAGGTTTTAATATTCCTTGGAAACTAGATGGATGGAGTGGCGGCAGGTAAGGTGAACTGTTTGCGATCCCAAGTTCCCTTTAAGCTTATAGGGCAAATATATAAAACGATCATCAGACCTGCCGTCCTGCATGGATCTGAGTATAGGCCTGAAGAAAACGAGAGACGCCTGCATGTGTGGTGTGACTATAATGGATAAGGTGAAAAATTACTACATCAGAGGAAATCTGAAAGTAGCACCCGTGGCTGAAAAGTTGAAAAGTAGCAGGTTAACCTGGAAAGGACATGTGATGCGTAGAGATGAGCAAAATGTAGTTAAGAAAGTTTTAAGTATTAAAGTCGACGGATATAAGAGTAGAGGACAACCAAAGAAGAAATGGATGGACTTCGTAAAAGAGGATATGGCCAGGAAGGGAGTAAGCAGTGAACTGACGAGTGATAGAGGAGAGTGCAGAAAGAAAACTCATTGCACCGACCCCAAATAAATTTGGGAAAATGGTAGGGAGACGATGATGATTCCTTGGAAACCAGATAGAATAGTTATATCGCAATTTAAAATGACTACTAAAATACTTTATACGTTTTAGTCATATAAATATTTGATGATGATGGATAAATATTTTTTCGCATCAAAGTAAGACATATATAAACAAATAACTTTAAAAATGTGTAGTTATAAGCTACATATAATCTAACCAAAAAATAAAAGTATTTAAGTTTGACAATGACGGATTATGAACTAACGAAATATGTTTTGGACAACCCTAACTAAACTACAGGTGCATTGTATGTTAAAACACGATTAACTAAAAAATATAGACAGGCGTTAATAAACAGTATTAATTTTATTCAGAGATATTGATTAGAGGGGACAACGGCCAGGGTGTTGGGTCAGCCGTAACTACATTGAGGAATTTATTTATTTATTTATTTATTTATTTTACAACTTTATGCACAAAATGTACAATGGCGGACTTAATACCATAGGCATTCTCTAACAGTCTACCTTCAGGTGGTGCGGAAATGAATGTAAGGGTGCACTATACTTTGATAACTTAATTTGAAATAGACAAAAAATAACTAAAAATAAGTAATACGATATATCTAAGCATACATACAAAAATACTTACATACACATACATACATACATATATACTTACACACATAAAACATATATATACATACATACTAAAATAGTATCAAATTTGTGACAATTCTGCTAAGTTTTGGATGAGGAGAGCTTGTACTTTGGCCTTGAACGAATCACGAGTGGGTGCTATTCTGATTTCCTTGGGAAGAGCATTCCAGAGAAGAACAGATTGAATTAGGAAGGAAGAATGAACGCATGCAGAAGTGTGGGAGGGGCATGATAGAAGGAGGTTATTTGTGGAGCGGAGGGTTCGGTCATGATTAGAACCCAGTAACTGGAAGGAGGAAGTCAGGTAGGTAGGCGAGTTAGGAGAGTTGATAATAGAGTAGAGAGTCGTTAAAGCGCGCAGATGGCGACGCTGACGAATGGGGAGCCAATTTAATTTGAGACGAAACGAGGAAATATGATCATATTTACGAAGATTAAAAACGAATCGAATGCAGTTGTTCAGAAGTCGGTCGTATTTGTTGAGGAGATCTGCATTCAGGTCGTAGTAGCACACATCACCATAATCAAAGATGGGTAGAATTAGGGTTTGCACCAACATCGTTTTAGTCTCAGGAGGTAGAAAGTTTTTGAGCCGGTATAACGCCCTAAGGGTTCCTGTAACTTTCTGACTCACACTAGTGACCTGGGTTTGCCAACTAAGGTTATTATCGATAAACAAGCCCAAATCCTTCACCGAAGAGCTTAGAGGAATGATTAATCCATTAAATAATATAGATGGCAGTGTAGCTGGATCTAGCCTTCTGGTCATACGTTGACTGCCCAAGATGATAGCCTGGCACTTTGTAGGGTTCACTATCAAACCGAACCTATCAGACCAACCACTGATAGTATCTAAGTCGTGGTTTATCATAGCAATAGCCTCCGTTATATTCTCTACAGCAGCATGATAATATAGTTGTAAGTCATCGGCATAAAGATGGTACGCACACTGAAGATTTTGAGTGATAAGATTAATAAAAATAGAAAATAACAGAGGAGAGAGAATACCGCCTTGGGGGACACCAGAGTTAAGGTCACACCATAAGGAGGTGGATTCATCGACACGGACGGACTGCTGGCGCCCCCGAAGATATGAAGAGAACCATTCCAGTTCATCAGGTGATATCATATAATACGAGAGGATAGACAGGAGGACATCGTGACTGACGGTGTTAAAAGCATTTGAGAAATCAATCAAAGCCAATACGGTAACTTTGGAGTTCTCAATTGCCGTCCGAACGTCACCGGTCACCTTCAGGAGGGCGGAAGTTGTGCTGTGACCAGGTCTGAAGCCTGATTGAAAAGGGCTTAGTAAGTTATTGCGATACATGAATCGTGATAACTGTTGGTGGACACACGTCTCAAGGACTTTGGATAAGAAGGGAAGTATGGAGATTGGGCGGAAGTGATTTATAAGGGTAGGATTAGAAACTTTGGGGATGGGTATAACAAAAGCATTACGCCACAGTGATGGGAAAGTATATGAATCCAGTGAAAAATTCACTATATGCGTAATGGCGGGAAGAAGATGATCAAGGATAGGGGTGATCATGCGACGGTTAATGTTATCACTACCCATTGCGTTGGACTTAAGGGATAGGATTATCTTTTTGATATCATCTGGAGAAACTGGAGAAAATTGAAAGAAATCAATATTGGGGCGAGGTAAGTCATCCAGGTACCCAAGAGTACGACACTTTGTTTGGTGATCAAATTGGGGAAGAGAGGTGAAATGTCGATTAATATCATCCAAGTCAAAGGTCGTTGGGGAGTTAGATTTCCCAGATTTACCAATACCCAGAGTGCCAAGAAACTTCCAGATATGGGAAGCAGAGACACAATTAAGACCATTGATAATGTGGTAGCGTTTAGCATCACGCACCACCCGATTACACCGATTCCTTTCAACCCTGTAAAGAGACCAGTTGGTATCGTTCCTGTTTTTTCGAAATTTTCGAAACGCTTTGTCTCTGCGTCGCATTGCCTCGCGAACATTCACTGACATCCAGGGGGCTGGGGAGCGTTTAATTCTTACTTTTTTGATTGGAGCATTTTGATCGTAGAGGTCAATCGCTAAAGAATTAAAAATTTGTACCTTATCATCTACTGTATGCGCCTCGAGCAGAGGCTTCCAATTTAACGTTGAGGCTTCACTGCGTAGTTTATCTTCATTCATCCGTCCAAAACAACGAATATGGCGAAACTGAGGATGGGGCTTAGGAGGTTTCAAGGCATAGGATAGATAGATAAGGTCATGTTGTGAAAAACCAGGGGCCTGGTGCTGGCCATAACTGCGGACAAAGGAAGGAGATGAGGTGAGGATGAGGTCTAGCCAGGTGTCGGGTCCAGTAATATTGTGATGTGTGGCGGACAGTGGTAGCACCTGCAAACTAGATGATTCAACGACCTGGAGGAGTTTACGGGAACGAAGGGAACAGGAAGCGAGGAGATCGGTATTGAAATCGCCCATGATGATATGGTGTGTATACTCGGACCCTAAAGATTCCAGAATCGGTTCGAGACTGGAGAAGTAGTCGAATTGAGGGGGACAATAGACAACGCCCAGAACAGTTTTGGCTCCATTTGTTCTAACCTCGAGAAAAAGGTATTCAGCTGATGCAAGACAGGAGGTAGGAGAAGATGTTAAAATTTTGTATGAAATTGAGCAGCGAAGATAAATAGCAACACCACCTCCCCTCCTATCGATTCTATCGTTGCGTATGAGAACGAAACCAGGGAGAGAATAAGACGCAGACGGCAAATGAGGTTTGAACCAGGACTCGGAAATCAGAACAGCATGAACCTCAGAGTCAGTAAAAGCTTCAAGTAAGTCGTTGTAGTGACTGGGGATACTTTGAGCGTTGATATGGCAAACGTTTAAACGACATTTGACAGGGTGACCAAACGTATGACGCACAAAGTCGCCCAGTGTGTTAGATAATGATATAAAACTTTCATCACTTGAAATACTAACAGAATCGTTCGCTGAAGTAAACGATTCATTATCAGACAGCATTAAAAGAATATTATAAGCTAATACAAATAATAAATAACAACAAATACGAAAACAAACTTAAAATGAAGAAATAATATTCAATACGTATAAGAAATAAATAAAATTATTATAATTATATACGAAAATATATATGTTAGTGCGTACTATAGTAATTAATCATGTCGACACCACCCACCAGCTCCGACCCACACATGAAAAAAAATATATATACAGACAGATAATGTAAATAAAATGTATAGTGAGACAAGACAACGGACGATAAAGTAAAGCGAGACAAATGAAAAAATGTCATCGATCCGAATTGTATCCGAATTTACCACTTTCATCGTCTTGGGCCGTTGAATAATCTATCTGTCTTGGTTTGAACTTAAGGCAATACTCTAGCGTTATAAAATCACGTAAATTCTGAATTTAAAAATTGACGACAGGTAGAGTTGTGAACTCCAAATTTTGATCTGACACAGATTTGATATCTACTTACCGATATGTAATGCAATTATGATAAAAATTGTATGTATGTTATTATAATAATAAACAATTAACGAACACGAATTAATGAACACTCTACATTTCTAGGACCTAGATAGGTATATCAGTAAATATAATAGAGGTAGTAGAACCACGCTGATTTCAGCACGGTTGGGCCGGCTTGACCGTGGTGGTACTATCCTCGCACAGAAGAATCGCAGAAGATCACCATAAAATTATAGCATTCGTGCTGTCATGTTTCGTTGGTGAGTACCACACCGGAGGCCCATTGATGCAGAACCATCACTAGGCCGCCACGGTGTGGGTCACCATGCTGCATTGTTGTATTGTCTGCATTCACTTCTGCATATGCTTACCATCAGGCAGTGTAGAGTCATTTCAGCAAGGCCATACATAAAAAAAGGTAAAAGTTACATAATTAACTTTTTCCTAATATTTCACCATTACAAATAATAACAAACTCCGGAGGGGGGTAGTTACATTTTTTCAAATTGTAAAAAATATCTTTCCAAATCTGTTTAAACTCATGAAATAAACAAACTAACGAATATAGGACCTAATCCAGTTTTGAAGATGATGAAATAAACTCTCAGTGCCCATCAGAGCATTTCACTCCAAGTATTCAATTGATAAAGAACGATATAACAAAGTAAATGTGATACCGAGGCATGCAACTAGATAATTTAATAGAATAATAAATGTTAACATCCGTATTAAGAGCACTAGGGGCATCGCATTGTATTGAAGCGACAACAATGAATACGGCGAGGATAAAAGTACGTATTATTTTACTGTACAGTCGAGTGAAAAAGTCTTAGAGTGTGCGTCGCGACTCGGCGCCAAAGTATGCTCTTGAGAACGCTTCAAACGCGCAAAGTCGACGCGTCAACTGGTGGAAAGACGCGCTGAGATTTTGAAATTTTAAAATTTTGCTATCCAAGTTTAGCGTTAATTAAATAAAATGTAAGATGTTCATTAAGTCTTTTTTCCACGGGCGTACTTATACGACAGATTCGTTCCGCCGTCGGACAATTAATATTAATTAAGATTTAAATTGGTCTAATTACATAGAGCCCAGCCCATCTCCAGCAGGCAAGCGGGCTATTCTTTGAGTGCAAACGAAATGTTAAACATTATTTTCTGTCCAGTTATGATGTATGAATAAGAAGTTTTTAAATAAAATTTCATGTGGAATCAGTAACTTTTTAGTGACAATGACAATAACAACTTAATGTTATAATAATTAATGTGTTAATTTTTAAACTCGTTGACTAATTGCTTTTATTTTTATTTCCAGGTACGTAAATTACTTAATATTTACATTTACTTCGGACATACCTCTGGTAAGTTAATTTTGTCTATGCCAAAATAAAAAATTATACACTTCAATTTATCTTTATGGTACGACCCATAAGGCAGGAATTTTCTTCTTCTATGCAGTAGTTAGTTCGTAACTTTAGTCAAAAATACTGTGTGCTGGTAATGTACATCAACATTAGTTTGACCTCATAACTAATGCTTTGATGCTTAAAATATCTTTGGAAAAGGCACAACATAGGAAATTAATATACACGACAGCTCATGTCTAAAGTAATTTATCCTGTCTATGATTCAAGTGCTCAATTCAATTATATACTTAGAAACTAATAACGAGAGTTTAATTTGCTTTTACTGAATTAAAATTATGTGTCAAGGATAAAAATAGTTAAGTTATAAATAATTAATTTATACTAAATATAATCTACCTGTAAATTTCTGCTCCGTGTACTAAAATATGCATCAAAGAAAAATTTAAATTATGCATTAAAAATTGCATCGACACATCTTTAGGTACATAAGTTTCGTGTGTAGCCTCTCATTTTCGCTAAGAGCGGTGTGAAGCTGTTTTATATGAACCTGACTGTACCACCAGTTACATACAAAGCGCTAGCTTCATACGTAATCGCTCTTTCAGAAGTTTGCGACAAAAATGTAGTTAACCATCAATTTTATAAACTTGGTTCCGCATGTTTGGGAATTTCACATCTGGTAGATATTCTTCTGATATGCTGGTAAAGGGGGGAAATGAGCAGACGGGGTAACTGAAGGTAAGTGATTAGCATCGTCCATGGACAAATCAACAAATGGAACTCAAGATTCGCAAGTGCCGGTCCTCGCTCTGAGTCTGAGTCTTACCTCAGGGAGAGGGTTTGGGCACCGGTAACGGCACTCACGAGATCTTGGTATTATGCAGGTTGCGCCGGCCAATTTGCCAAAACATGGTACAGTGACAAGGGGCACTCAATCCACCACAAGAGATTTTAAATGGGTTCTACGACCGCATCTTGTGTTTTTTTATACGTGGACCTGCCATAGTGACTCCACTCTGCCTGATGAAAAACATGATCAGAATCTAAGAGTAGCGGTCGCCATACTCATTGCGAATATAGACAATGAAATATGCAGCTTGGTGACCCATACTAAACCGGCCTATGGAGATGATTTTGCGTCATTGGGACACTGGTCTCGCACTAATCAATGAAACACGACAGCAAGAATGCTGTCACTTAAATTGGTCTTCTGTGAAAGGGCAGTGCCGCTCTAGTCAAGCCGGACTGTTCGTGCTGCAACCCTAAACTTCTACTACCTATTGTAATGTTTCTAAAAAAAGTAAGAACTAGAAGTATCTTCTATAGAACGCAGGTTATATAATTTACTTTTTACAACAATTATAGAACTCTAAAACAAGGCAGGTGGACAAAAAACAAAAGGTATTATTAATAAGTACTAAAGGAGGTTTTATCTGAGCTTGCAACATTGTCACGTTAATGAATCTGTATATATAGATATAGACAATTATCTGTCTGTCAATGCTACGTTTAAACTGTGGTTAAACTCAATTTGTACGACCCTCATTCGTGTAGTTTTTCTTTGTAACAAAGTTATACCCGTATGGTTTTTTTTTAAGAAATAGTTCAAGTTTGACGGCATTCATATAATTCCAGTGACTTTGTTGTATCAGGGACTTATATACCTGTATATTCTTATCCGACTACGGCGAAGTGGCGGTAATGTTTTTGGCAGTGTGTGTATATTTGTATGTTCCACCGTAGTGTCTGAACTACTGAACTGATTAGAATTAATGATCTATCTATAGATAGAAAATGGTCTACGGGTCTATCGATTCGTAATTTTTACGTAGTCGTAGATTTCTGAAATTTTTAGTGTGATGGTTTAGAGGAAGAACTAGCAGACCAAGATACCTGCAATTCAAGAGAGCCGTGTCGTAACTTCACTCACTCGGTTAAGAGCAATCACAGAACTGCATAACACTGGTTTTCTGTGAGACCGTGGTACCACTCAAGTTGGACGAACGACTTATTAAATATCATTAATTTAGGAATATTTAAAACTAGTTAGACGCTGAACTAAATTTACGCTTGCATTTTTGCGGAACCCAAACAATATACATAGCACCTTGCGTCCCGGTGACGATTGTTTCTCAATTTAACGCGCTGCTTTAGTGGATCATTGAGTTTGCAAAGCTTTGGGTTAGCACCACAAAAGTGCTAGATCTCGCTCCCTTTTAATGGCGTGTTGGGAATGTTTTTAGTCACGTGACGTCACTATTCCCCTTTGTCGGTGCGCCGTGATAATTTGTCGTGTTCCAACGCCGCATTTGAATAAATGTATGGCGAGACGCGAGTGCCTCAATTATATAGCATTACAGTTTTATATATTGCTATTAGGGAACTCTAAGCGCTACTAATTGTCATTCAGAATGTTTTGCACTGATTACGCACACCTATTTAATTACATGTGGGAGACTATTACTAGATAGCCCTTTCTAGTGTGATTTAGGAGGCAAATGTGATGGTCAGTGACCACTGGGTCCAATTTAGGCCATGAAAACTTAGACTTTTCTTTACGAAGGCGATTTAGCTTACTATACCATGCTGGCCTGATGGATTAGAATAGACTTTGCTTCTGTTTGCAGTGAAGTTCTCCTGCTTATAGCACTCAGTAGTCAGTAATCACTAGGGGTCATATTCTGTATTCTTAATCATACGGAGAAATTTAATTACTCCAGGTGTAACATAGCCTCCTATGCAGAGCATGCATGGAGGAGGAAGAAACAGCCGCCCATCTCATCATGGCCAACGACTTCCAGAAGTCGTTGGCAACGTAAAGGGGCTGCTAGGCTTCCTGGAAGAACTGGGTTGGCATGAATAATGTCCGACCCGTCACGCAAAATAGGCGTTTTATAGTCGTCGAGTTGCGGAAATCCAGCTCGCGAGAAATCAATCGAATCAATCATCTTTAATGTATACTTGTATTGTTTTTGTGTGTTGCCCTAAGCTACTTCCAGCTTTAGTATTGCATTGAAGTGGGCAAGGTATGTTTTCCATGTCTGTTTTGTCCCACATTTCTCATCAATGCAATAACAATGTGCACACCGATGCATATGCTGAATGCTGATACAGTTCGGATAGTTATTCATGTATTATTGTTACAAAGTCGAATGTTGCATGTTTTATATGTCGTGTAGTGCTCAATAAAACCCCTTTTTTTTTTTTTTTTTTTTTTGTGCGGAAATCCCCTCGGATACCACCGGCTGGTGGTTATGTCGGACTCGAACCGACTAAAAACCGCACACCATCTCGGGTACTAGAAGCCGGGGAACCAGGTGCACCCTCGAAAGGAAAATCCCTGGAACCCCGACGTACCTCGGACCACCCACTATTTGTAGGTGGCCCCCTCCTGTGTAGGAACCCTAACCCTTCTATTTGGAATAAGGCGCGAGCACGTTATAGAGCTCGCGCCGCCGCCCCGGCCTGCTTCTGCTAGGGTGGCTGGTGGCCTCACCTGTCACCCTCAGGCTTGCGCTTATGGAGGACGGAGATCTTTTAGCGATCTCCGACGCCCGAGTCGTCTGCGGTACCTGGCCCGTTCCCGGGCCTGGCGGACAGGGAGAGTTCTAAACCTCTCCCGGTCCCGCTCCGCCATCTCCTTCGCAAGCATAACTTGCTCGCAGAAAGAGACGGCAGAGTTCCACGCGCTCTCGCTCCGTAACATGGCCGCAATCATGTTACCGAGCGAGAGGAGCCCCACTCCGATGGCCGCCACGAGATCACGCCTCGGCTCGCCCCACGCCGGACATTCTGCCAGCGTGTGGAATGCCGTGTCCACAGTCTGGCCATCGCAATGGTGGCACTCAGGCGTTGGCTCCTTGCGGATAAGACACAGGTGCTCTCCGAAGCATCCTTTTCCAGTGAGCACCTGCGTCAGCCGGTATGAGAGGCTCCCGTGATGCCTCTCGAGCCAATCCTCCATAACGGGTCTTACCGCAGCAATAACGGCGTGCCCAGCGCTCGGTTGCCCAAGTCGTTCCTTCCATTCCTCCACGAGGATCTGGCGGAGTTGGGATTTCTGGTCTTCGATTTCTCGAATCTCAGGACTCCTACCCAACTCCCGCGCCTCCTTGCGCCACTGATAAAGAGCCGCAAGGGCTCTCGCCTCCAGGTCCCATGGTGGAGTTCCGGCCAGGAGACTTGCCGCCTCGAAGGAGATCGTGCGGTACCCCCTTATGATCCTGATGGCCAGCACCCGTTGCGGTCGTCGCAATAACGCAATATTGCTGGCCTTCAGGACCTCCGCCCATACTGGGGCCCCATAAAGGGCCATGGACCGCACAACCCCTGCGTATAGTCTCCTGCAGGAGTCATCGGGCCCCCCCATATTTGGCAGCAACCGTGATAATGCACGCGCTGCGCCAACCAGCTTGGGGACCAGACTTCGGAAGTGGTATCCGAAGTCCCATCGGCCGTCGAGTACGAGCCCCAGATATCTCATAGAGGGCTCGATGCCGATGCGAGTTCCTCCTACTATAAGGCTGAGTCCATCAGGCGGCTTCCTCCGAGGCCCATGAAAGAACAAGGCCTCGGATTTGTGTAAAGCCACCTCGAGACCCAGCTGCCGGATTCGCTCCACGACTTGGGCAACCCCGGCCGTGGCCCTCAGGGTTGCCTCATGATGCGTCTTGCCACACGCCGTCACAAGCGTGTCGTCCGCGTAATACGTGACGGCGACACCATCTACGAACGCACCACGAAGCACCCAGTCGTAGCCAATGTTCCACAGGAGCGGCCCTAAGACCGACCCCTGCGGAACACCGCACGACATTTCACGTCGACCGAGACCGGTTCTACTTGGGTAAACAACGGCTCTCTCTGACAAATATGCCCCGACTATGCGGCGGAGGTAGAGAGGCACTCGGTGATACACTAGTGCCTCCCCGATGCAACTCCAGGGCAAAGTGTTGAACGCGTTGGCGATGTCTAAAGACACCGCCAGCACCACTTCGCCCCGGGAAACTGCTTCCTCCGCCAGGGCCCTCACGCGCATGATCGCATCCACGGTGGAGCGTCCCTGACGGAACCCATATTGGTTGTCCGCCAGATCCGGCCCCGTCCTGAAGAGATGCTTGACGAGGCGCCATGCAATCACTCTTTCAAAGAGTTTGCACACCTCGTCAAGCAACACTATGGGCCGATAGGCGGATGGTGAGTTCACCGGACGCCCCTCCTTTTGGATGAGGACCAGTTTCCCCGTCTTCCACAATTTTGGAAACTGGCCTTTCTCGAAACATGCGCTGAACAACCCTCTCAGTCGGGGCTCGAGAGCCGGCGCCTCATCATCTAGAGCCAGGACCCACGCTCGGCCTGGAATGCCATCGGGTCCTGGGGCGGTGTTTTTGGCTTTAAGCCGTTTCACCGCCAGCGCTAGTTCTGCCCGAGTGACCTCAGGCACGTCGTCATCATCCACGTTGGGCGCCTCAGGCGTCGGAGGCGGAGCCATCTGTGGTGGAGTGTGCTCCACCAATCGCGATGGAAACAGGGTGCCGACGACCCCCTCAAGCAGGTCTGGCTGAAGACACCGGGTCAACGGCGGGGCCCATGAACGCATCTTGCCTCTAACCATGCGGTAAGGGCGCCCCCATGGGTCCCGCTCCAGTGTCTCCAGCAACTCGCGGCGGGCCTCACTCTTGGCCCGCTTTATAGCTGCCTGAAGGGTTCTCTTGGCACCCCTGTATTCCACCAACAGCTCCGCCTCTCGGGTTGCCGCATCTTCAGGACGGCGACGCCTCCTGCGGAACCGAGACCACTGACGGCGCGCGGTGACGCAGGCTTGTCGTAGCCTTGCGATCTCCGGCGACCACCAGTAGACCCGGCGCCTCGCAGTATTGGGCTGAACCCTAGGCATCGCCGCATCACAGACGCGGGTCATGGCCTCCCGGAACCATTCTGCCTCGGCATCCACATCGACAGGCCCTTCCGGCGCAGGGGCCCAGGCCTGTACGATGGCGGCTTCCAGGAGGAGCTCCCGATTTAAACGCTTGAGCGCCCAACGTGGCTCAGGTGGAGCCGGTCTAGCCGGCGCGCCATCCGCAGGAGCGGAGACCTCAAACCGAACGTATCGGTACCCCTAACTTCGAGATCAGTTCCATGAAAAACGTCATTCAAAAACGATCAAATTGATCAACCTGTAATGCTGATTGCAATTATATGAATTGGACCCTGTAAGATAGATTAATTTATACGCTTATTGAAAATTGTTCAGCAAATAAAATGTTTGATTTCACTGCACTTCATTTAAATGAAAATACGATAGTTAAATTATAATCCTTTATAAAACGATAAAAATATATTGTTGCTCGTTGAACAGAGATTTCTTTGAAAACGGCTGACTTGGGCTCATTTATGCTTCTGTATGCTTTTTCATCATCATCAGCCTATCGCAGTCCACTGCGGGACATAGGCCTCTTCAATTGCACGCCCCTTAGTTCGATCCTGGGCCACTCGCATCCAGCTCCTGCCATCCGTCTTGCGCAAATCATCACTCCACCTGGCCTATGGACGTCCTATGCTACATTTGCCGAGACGTGGTCTCCACTCAAGAACCCGTTTACCCCAACGGTTCTCGGTTCTACGGCAAATATGGCCAGCCCACTGCCACTTCAGCTTGCTAATCCTGTGGGCTATGTCGATGACACTGTTTCTCTGCCGGATAACCTCGTTTCTAATACGATCCCTTAGAGAAACACCGAGCATATGGTTTTTAATAGACTTTAAAAGATTATTTTGCATAGATTAATAGGAAAGACAAAAAATACGAGAAGCACATTTTTTTTTCGGGTTTATTATAATAATTTTTCAGATTCAGATCAGATTGGGACAGTAAGTCTGTAATAAGTGAAGTACAACAAATTGCTTAAACAAAATATGTATCTGCTTTTGTTGTGATTGACAACTATAGTGTAAAACTTGTCAGCCAATAATGACAACCGAGAAAAAAACATTTAAAATTATTAGATACATACACGAAGTTATAATATCAATTAAGGTTAATTAACAAATTAATTGAAAGTAAGTTGATACCAGCTGTCCCTTTCATAACTTTAATAATTTTTATTATCTGACGTAGCAATAATTGTTTTAGCAACGCTCTGTGCTGAGTATAAAGAAATGAAAACTGCACTTCGGAAGTCCCATTTATACCTTTTTTAATATAATATCTTGTTTTTATGGATTAGAGGCAAACGAGCCGACGTATCGCCTGATGGTAAGCGATTACCGCTGCCCATGGACACCTGGCCTTTGGGGGATGAGGAGGGGGATGGGAGAGGGGTTGGGGTATAGGCCTCCGGTATCCTCACTCACTCGGCGAAACACACCGGTTTTCTGTGAGGCCGCGGTATCATTCCGGTTGAGCCGACCCTTTCATGCCGAAGCGTGGCTCCCGCACGCTACTTATAATATAATATCTAAACATAGGGAACCCCTATACATCACAACAGTTATAAAGGACACTCGACATAGCAGAGCCAAAGTAACACGCTGCCACGCCACCGTGACGGTGAGGCGCGAATAAAAATTAGCCACAAGTTCAACACTATTTCCCTTTACCATGTTTATTGCCTCTATAGAAGGTATTCAGGCAATGTTCGCTAATTCATACGCGGGTCGAGAGAGCGAGTTTCACACTTACGTCAGTCAGTGCGTAACTAAAGGCATAGTGCTCCAACCACTGGACTAATTTAATGAGAGGGCCCTTTTCAACTGGCGCGGCGCTGCTATTCTGTTATACCTCGTATATAAATGCGATTAACATAGAAATGACATAATTAAGACGTTACACGATGTACTTTCAAGTTTTAATATTATGTGATGTTTTGTTGGCGCGTATAAAATGCGTTAAAATGCTTGCTGTGTTTTAAGAGCTCGCTGTCACGCGTAAATGAACCTAATTGTTTGTTCACTGCTTTTGACTAAATAGAAACACTTGCTTGCCGCTTGTTTATGGTTAGCGATCCTGATTGTCAAACCACATATTGAAGATTCGGTTTCTACTGATTTCATATTACAGAAACCTTTGTCTTTTATAATCTCAACCTTTTCATTATTTACGGTCTCACTCTAGTCAAGAAACCATAAATAATTTGTACTTGACTCCCTATGATATCGGTTATTTCACTATGAAAATCTCATAAAAATATATCCAACTGTTTCGAATATTAGTCAAATCAAAGACAAAAAAATATAAGTAATATTTTTGGCATAAGTACCGTCCAACCATTCGCAAATAAACTTTAGGATTGACAGTTATTGGGACGTTACAAACAGACACTTTTATTTCACATGTTGGTATTAATGTATTTTATATTTCTAAGGATAATATTAGTCAATCTGTCTTGTTTATAAGCGCGTGTTACTCTTGTTGTATATAATTAGGGCGGGTGTGCGTACAATGCGTGGGGGCGCATGATGAATGCTGACTATCTGTAGGGTTGGGAGCCACGTTGGTCTTGCGCAGAGTGCGCGAATGTGGGCACTGCGCAGGCGGCGAGGTACGCGCGCTGCACAACACAGCTCAGCTGTTAGGGCCGACTTGCTGTTACGATTGGATTCGCACAATCATAAGCCCGACTTGTTATTTGTGGGGTGCGTTTTTGGGTCAATTGCTTTGATCTTTTGTGCAATAAATTGAATATAATATTTTTTACAGCACTTTCAAGCTTTAGTCAAATTCAAAATTGCAGGATCACATTTTTATTTGATATTATTTCTTTGTGATGTAAAACAGACTTAACAAGACAGCTTTAAATTAGAGCTTATGAAAATTGAAAAGACTGCACAGGACATGAAATGCTATGAACGATGATACAAATTATTTTGGTCCGTAAAAAAGACAGTTTACTACACCCCAAACCTAATCAAAAAAAAAATAACAATCAAGTTGAGAACCTCCTCCTTATTTGGAAGTCGGTTAATAAGATGCTATTTGTTATACTTATAGTACTTGCTAGTCATAAAATTTTTATAAATAATTTAAGAAAGAATTATTCGCCTAAACAGATAGGGCCATTAAAATTTTCCGAAATCTTAATTAAAAATCCTCTTTATGATAATCTTTATTTAAAAAATGGTATATTCCTACACGATACGGGTCTTATGCTTACAAACTTAGTGCTTCTGGTACTTTTCCAGTTTCATCTTCAATCGTCTATCGTGGTTTCAACACTACAACAACACAACCTTCGCGTTTTCCCCACTTGTTTATCGATAACGATACAACACTGATTTAATCGCACAATAATTCGTCAAAGTTGTCGCTTTCGAATAACTTAAAAACATATCACAAGTTGCTATTCCTTATTTATTTCTCATTGTACTTATTCCGTTTATATATATAAATACAATAGCATATAAATGAATCGCCAAATGTCACACTAAGCGCAAAACTTGAGAACCGCTAGACCGATTCGATTTTTTTAAATATTTTCGTTAAAGCACCAAGAAGGTTCTTATGAAGAGAATAACAAAAAAAAGCGCGGGGCTCAGCTAGTTATAGATATACTAAATTCAGAAACATAACAAATGAACATACTCATCACACAATATTCCCATGTCCTAGTTAGGAATCAAATCCACGAACTTTAGCTTAGTAATTACGATTGCTAATCAGTAGGCCAACAGAACTGAAGTAGTGGAATAATTTGTACCGCTCTACGGTAATTAAAACTTATGAACGCTAAACTTTGACTTGAAACCACGATCGGGAATAAATTATATTTCTATTTTCTGCGTGCTATGTTCGATTATTTCAGTAACGATTTTATGGACTAGCAACAACTATTTAAATATTCGATTTATTCGATTGTTTTCAAATAGAAATGGTATTCGAATAATTTTGAGTAGTAACCAAATTTGGTTATAGTTAAAACCTGAATCCAGAGAGAGATATGTTGGATTTGGTATTTTTGAACAGTGCGTGTATTCTTTTGATAAGTGGAGTTTGTTTGAGGTATGTGTATCAAAATCTGAAAGCAATGGAAAAAAATTATAAACTCGCCCTATCACCACTAATCAATATGTTTCGATACTATTTAACAAGGAATGCTAGGAATGTTTTTCAATATTTTTTGTGTACGATTGTTTATTATTTTTACTAAATAATTAATTTTGTTTGGGTGTAAGCAATAGTATATATAAAAACAAGGCATTGAGATTACTTATATGTTCAGTTTGATACTATGAAAAAGAAAAATAGTGATCCCATAAAACAATTTCACAGGTACAAAATACACAGTCCGACAAATGATATTTGATGCGGTAGTATGACGAATATAGGAATAGGCTAGAGAAGTACCTGTTTCCACAAATTTTGAAGGTCAAGTTAAATCTCCAAGGGATTTTGTGTCTGAGATAGGCGCCAGGTCGGATAAAACAACCTTTTAAACAATAACTGCAGAAATGATCCGTGCACATGTGCACATCTTTGAAGTATAGAGACGTAAGAAAGTCATCAAACTATTCTTTAACATTTAACTTCATTTTGTCTTCCGTTTTGCTAAGGAGGAAAGTGGTCTTATTATATTTTCAACTCCTTCAGTTTTCTTCTGATTGATTTCGTTGTGGGTTCCAAGACAGTTTAATTTTATCTGGTATTTTCTGAGTGTTCTTGCGTCTGCCATTGATCCTCGTGTACAGGAATTACAGTGGTGGGCATATGGGCGACATTACACAAAAAAAAACTATCCTTCAACAAGTTTTATATTGTTCCTTGACACATCTCAGGAATAACTGTCTGATACCCGGAGATTACCGGAGCTTTACTGTGATACCAGTTCAATTCTAGGTCGGTGACAATTCAGATCTGAACAATATCTGATCAAAAACCTGTCATAGAAGTTATTCTGGTAGTAAATATACAGCGTTGACTGTTATATCATTAAATGTAA
Organism: Diaphora mendica; assembly: GCA_949125395.1. Classification (NCBI taxonomy): domain Eukaryota; kingdom Metazoa; phylum Arthropoda; class Insecta; order Lepidoptera; family Erebidae; genus Diaphora; species Diaphora mendica. The sequence continues at coordinate 28,872,778 of OX421312.1, read as the reverse complement.
CCGATAATTAAATCTTAGAAATACTTTACAATTATTTTACTACGACCTTTAATTACGGTTTTGAGATCAGAATCCATCGGATTTGAATTTTGACCGAACTAAATGTGTGAATGGCCAGTCTAACCAGTGTAACCAGGTGATTCACAGGTGCTTTACTTACAGTCCTTTAAATATAGCTTAATCTCTGTGACGTCTACGAATCCAACGAAATAAGTTTGAACAAGTGATTTTGTTTTGCATCACCTATATTTTAATTATTTACGTGCCAGTACAATACACACAAGTACAATAATAAATATATAAATAATAATAAGACAATAATAATTATATTAACCATTATGAATATAAAAATTCACACCTGAAATATACTTCGTAAGTACCTACTAAAATTACACTAGTGACATGCAACAGAAATTAAACTATATTTTAAAGACTAATAAATGTGAGCGTTTAATCCCAGTACCAGTAAGTAGATAATTAACAAATAACTCAGTCCCAAGAAATCTTACGGAAAAAGTTAGAACCATCATTTACCGTTGAGTTGCCAGATAATTGTCATTTAATGAAATGTCTTACCATATATGACGGCCTTGACGAAGTGGAACGTTTTCACCAATTCTCTTTAGCCGCATCAAGCGCCAATTTGACTTTGTGCGACGACAGGAACAGGCCGCGGATGCTCCCATTAGGCCACTTATTTAATACTTGAAAATAAAGGAGTACGACTATTACGGCGTAACGTAAGTTTCCGGACGCTGCGGCGCATGCGTAGCGATCGTGCCGCGGCTAACTACACCGATGCAATATTTGTCCAGAAATGTACATAATTAACTTTTAACCAGGATTGTTAGCGGCCCTTGAGGGAGACCTATGCCCAGCAGTGGACGGTGATTAGTTTATTGAACTTTTAAAAGAGTATCAGAGAGTTCAAAACATCTGTATCGAAGTTATTGTAATGATTTGTAACATTCAAGGATACAATTTTTAAGCTATTTCATAGGTTTTACGAGTATCGCGGGCCTTGAGATCTTTGAGCGCGGTGACCGATTTAAGAAATTCCGTAACGTAACGAAAAAAAGCCTAACACCCGAAGCTCGCACGGATCGAGACGAGAGACAGACAGACAAAGCAGTCTGGGTTTGAGAAAGTATATAGGTGTATAGGTATCTATCATACCTTTATAATGCCACACTCACCACATGTGCGCCTCGTAGGTATACATGTTAAAAAAAACTGCATAAATAAAAACCGGTCAGCGCCATCTGTTGAGCCGTCTCGCAACTACGAGGTAAACTAACGCCCTCTAATATTCAAAGACTTTTTGTGTTCAAAAAGTCTTTTAATAATAGAGGGCGAATATTGTTATATTAAATGAGAAACCGGCAAGATAAAATAAAAAAATAATTATAATTGCGTAAGTTGATAAAAAATGCTATGCGATAGCTTTACCGCGGCAGTCCCCGAGTGCCTTACGTTTTTTTTCCTTTAAATTTGAAGAAAGAGTGATAATTCCTTTATTAACCCCCGTCGCAAAAAGAGGGGTGTTATAAGTTAGACGTGTCTGTCTGTCTGTCTGTTTGTCTGTCTGTGGAACCGTAGCTCGCGAACCGATGAAGCGATTTTAATTTAGTTTTTTTGTATGAAAAATGAGTTACGTGCGAATGTTCTTAGACATGTTTCATGAAAATCGGTTGAGTCGTTTAAAAGTTATGGGGGTGAAAGTGGGGAAGAATAACAGAATGTCGGCAAAATTTAATTGGCGTATGATTACTCGATTAAGTGCTTGAGTAGGGGGTTTTTTAAATTTTGAATTTAATATTATACAAAAAAGTTCAAATAACTTACCTAATAAATAACGAAGTTCTAAGGTACCAAAGAAATAAAAAATGTCAGGAGTGTTTAGTTTCACCTCGAGCCTTCAAAATGGATGAGGAAACAAAAGCTTATCCAGCTTAATTAGTATAGCCATATGGGCAAACAGCTACTAGGTGTTATTCTCACTACCTCGTCAGTTAGTTGCACCTGGATTCTCATCTTTGCATTGGTGACCAAGGTATAATATAAGGGCATGGGTTTCTAATAGGGGTATTAATCTAATATTTCATTGATATTACGAGAATCTTGGAACCTGGATAGTTGCGAATTTATCGATACAATTTTTTTCACACCAAATACATGAAGTACTACCCTGAAGTTTGTTGTCCGTCTTTTAAAACTAATATAATCGATCAAAAGATTTATATCTGAAAATTTAAAACATGCCAATACTCTGTGCTAATTGCAGAGTTATTCGATTGAAGATTGATTTTTCTTCTTAGTATTGTCTACTGAAATAAACCTATCGTAACTTCTTTCTATTCAGAGGTCATCTGAAAAATTGTTACCGTTAAAGGGAAACAAATACAAAAAAAATGCAGTTGAAAAATTACCAAAGTGATAAATAATTGTAACTAAAATCGAACCTATTTAATTGTGACGTTAGAATTCTTAATTTAAAAAAATGTTTTTTTTAAACCTCTGTCAAAATAAAAAAGAATATTAAAGGTGGAACAGTGTGCCAGTTACCCAAACTGCCGGTCAAGCGGAACTGGCCCACACAGTCATCAGCGTCTGTTAATGTGGCGCTCACCGGCGCTTCCTCTGACGTACTTTGATCATTCTCGTTAACGCACTTTGTACAAGCACTTATGCACTTTTGACTTTATTAACAGTCGAATTATATGATTGTTATTTGCATGACAGTTAAAAAAGTTAATTATTGTCATTAAAATTTAAAAACTACTGCACAGTGTTAATTTTGTCTATTGTTTCTCATTGGTCCAGCGGTTAGTGATCTTGATTGTTAAGCTAGAGGTCATGAATTCAATAGAATCAGTCTATTGTAGTTCATTGATCTATATAAGCCTCTCCTATTGCACGCCACTCTGATTGAATTTGGGCTTCTCGCATTCAGCTCCTGCCAACCATTTTACGTGAATTGTCACTACCCCTGACCTGTGGGCGTCCTACACTACGTTTGCCAAGACGCGGTCTCCACTCTAGAACTCTTCTACCCCCAATGGCTGTCGGTTCTACGGTTAATATAGCCAGCCCATGGAATTCGATATACATTAAAATAAATTTGTACAGTTTCTTAACACCCTAATTGATTTGTGACCATTATCGAGTTGATCAAGTATCCTTTAAATACAAAACGCGATCACAAAACAGCAGAAGTAGGGGATGTGTATGGACGTCTAACTAAAATGATACCGAAAAGGTGTCCGACGCTGGAGTTATGGCTGTCAAAGTACAATGCACTGACAACGAAGTGTGGGGGTACATTTTTAACAAACGTCTACTGACGTGACGGTGTACGTGATAATGCTATTACAAACTTTCACATGTTTTTTTTATTGTATTAGCGAAATGAGAGTGGGCAACTTCGTTCATTTTTATCGAGGCATTTCTCATGGCAACGTCATTTATAAGTTATGCGATGCAATATTTCATTTAATTGAAGCGATCGTACCTTTATAAGAGAAGACTTTAATTTTTTAAAGGACAAATTTTTGTTGGATTTGTTGACGATTCACGTTCTAGAAAAATATGTATTTACGCCCTGTGACGTCCAATAAGAGCATTACAAGTCAATTTGCATATAATTTTATATATGATTATTTTTTTGCTTACAAGATTGCAGTGAACTTATTATTTTTTTGAATAACAATTGTCTCTTGTGAGGACGAGATCCACATATTTTAAACTCCTCTCCGCTCCATTAACTAACATATATATTTTTTTATCTTCTTAATTCAGAAGCGTTGAGTAATAATGGTACTGTAGGTCTACTAGGTACTAGAACCTTTAGGTCAAATTTTATACTAATTATTATCTTATAGGCAGATTTTAATCATAAGAGATGGGATGACGTAAAATTGATTTATTAGATAGGTTTTCAGGTTTTGGGTAATTTATTTTAAGAATAGATAGTTATTGTAATATCGCATCGGAAATTGCAGATGTCTATTTTGTATTAAAAGTTGAGGAATTAATTTGATCAGTATTCAAAATTGGCTAAGAACGTTTCCTGCATCTTACAAATTGTACCTGTGGGGCACCAATTAAATAACACACTTGAGTAGTACCAATAATTGTTAATTTTATAAAGTTGTTGCGAAGTTGCGTATAATCGGCGAATGTATGAAAGCTCTCGGCGCAGAGGGCCTGCATAAATGCAATAAACACAAAAGCGTGTAGCAAACTTCACTTATAAAGCTATACGTAGGTGTAATTTCTAAAATAATCGATCCCCCACCCTACACATTAACTGCGTCTGCCCGGCACCGTCGCGAGGGACCCATCGTTATCGACCAAATTTTTATTATGCATATTTTTAATTTTATTTTTTGTTCAACCCCCTACCCTCTGGTTGTGACTTCACGTGCGTATTAAATCAATACTCGCAAAGAGATTTTGTTTTTATTTGTTGGCCGAAGCGCTGCGAACTTTTTTGGTGGTCCTCACCTTCTAAACGCGTCTGTGCTCCGATTGCCGTCCAATAGAGCTCTGGCTAAAGGGCGCTCAGGAAATGTACATCCGACTTTTTTTGTGTACCACTTTTGTAGCGCTAGAGTATTTTCGGATTTTTTAAAATATTACAGAAAGGAACAACGAAAACGCTATATTCGTTTATGTCGATACCGATTTATAGGAACGTTCTTTAGACGTAAACACCAATATTTTCTTACTTTTCTCAGTTGTGTATAGCCGACAGTTCATTTACTATTAACATTTAATAATTTTATACTTATAGTAGTAGCAAAGGTTCCCACACGGCTACAGCGACGCGCAAACAATGTGAGGACTCAAAGTTTGCTTATGTAAATCGAATTTCATCTTTTTATGATATAGTGAATAGACGGTGATTCATCTCAGGTCATTCAGCTGGTCAGTGACTACTGCAATCCCCAGAATCTACTCCTAGAACAAGAAAACTTAAAAAGCGATTGTTTTTTTTTCACATCTGTTGAAACATTACGAGTACGCGTAATTGTGGGCACCGAAACACCCTGTCCCGTTATATTAAACTTTATGATATGCGATATTTGATTTATTTTCCACTGTCTCCTTCAGCTGCATTGTGGAGAGAAATTGACAATGGTGTTCCTGTGGCGGAATATTGAGCGAACAAAATTTAGATACGTTCGTATTGCCACGAAGAAGTACGCTCTTAGAATAAGCGTCTGAGTTAAAAAAATGGGGTTAATTGGAGTCCCAGAGAAATTAAACCGCCTTACTGATTACCTTTCTATAACGGAAAAAAATTTGGCAGGAAAATTGCTGGTTATATTCACCGTAAAAGGTAGGTCATTTATTTTTTATTAATGTTAAATGTCCAGTGAATAATTAACTCATCAATATCGCTAAATTGCTGAGCTAATGGCTTACTGTTTAAACACGTTGAATGTTTTAAAGACATTTCTTTATACATTGGTATGTTATTAATGTTTTTATCAAATGCAAACTGATGGAAAGCTTAATAGAAAAAAGTGTTTACACAAATGTACCTACGACAGTTAAGTTTATAAAGAATGCATAGGTACTCATGTACTTTAATAGTTAGAAAATGTGTATAGTATCTGTGTTTAAAGTAGCGATTAAATATATAGGTATTGAATAGTGAGCTGGTTGTTTCAAAGTGTCTAGGATTTTTAGTTACGGCCGACTTTTTCCTTTTTTTTATTTGACAGCCAGCCAAAGGGACTCTGCTCAGCCTAATGGAAAGCTTGAGTACAATCCAACAGTGGGGGACACCATACTCACTGCGAATATAGACAATGCAGTATGGAGTCCCACACTATGGCGGCCCACGGTGACTTAGTTCCTTCCTTTAGTTTAAAAGACGACTCGTTTTCTTTTGTTGAGTTTAATGTTTTGTTGTTATGTTTAAAAAAGTGCAGAATTAAATCTTATCTGAGAAATCTAATACAAAAAATAATGACTTGATTATAACTCTTTATATATGATTAGGTAAAGGTTATGAATGTTTGATATAATATATTGTTAATAATACATTTATGCTAAACAAATGGCCACCTAATGGTCCAAATTCGACCAAAATGCATTTTTTTAGCTTTCTGCACCACTCCTCCATATAAACTTTAACTGTGCCAAATTTCATACTCCTTCGTTTTCATAATTTTCGTAGAAAGCGGTGCAAAAGTTTTGCTTCACGTATTGAATAACTTCTTGCATTTAAAAAACCCCCTACTCAAGCACTTAATCGAGTAATCATGCGCCAATGATATTTTTGCAGACATTCTGTTATTCTTTCCCACTTTTTCCCCCATAACTTTTAAACGACTCAACCGATGTTCATGAAACATGTCTAAGAACACTCGCACGTAACTCACCTTTCAAACAAAAATAAACTAAATTGAAATCGCTTCATCCGTTCGCGAGCAACGGTGCCACAGACAGACAGACACGTCAAACTTATAACACCCCTCTTTTTGCGTCGGGGGTTAAAATAGGGTAAATGTCAGACTGAATCGTCCTTAAAACTCACTTTTTTGGCTTTATCAGTCACAAAAAAAAAAAAATTGATAGAGGGGGGGGATTAGATCAGCGTCGGAACCATTATCCAGTATATAATCAATTCAATTAGTTACCTTGTACCTATCAACGTATTTCTTCCAAATATGTAAGCATAAACTGACTGTACCTTTTCACGCCATCTGTCAACACAACGAAGAACTACGCGACCAAGTTTGTTTGAAAATGTTATTGTAAAACTTTTTTGTGATGTTATTTTGGTTTCTTTGAGGTTTGGATACAGGATAAACGCTAATGAAGAACATTATAGTTAAAATGCACAAAAGCTTTTACAACAAACCAACGACGATCAATTATACGGTTATCGATCGACGAGCAATTTAGTAGGTAATTGAGTAAAAAAATGTTTAAAAATATTTAAAAAAATTAAGAAAAAACTGTATTGTCAAAAACTCGTTTTAAACAAGTAAAACATCGTAATATTAACCATTTTTAACCTGGTAGCGTACCTGCGTAGGAACTTTTTATCCTAAAACCTATGAAAGTCAATAAGTACTGGTTTAAAAATACTTTAAATTTTTAGAACTAACAGTTTCTAAGCTTAACTGCTTGCTCTAAAACGAATGATACGTGCCGAAATCTGTTTTGAATAAGATTGATATACCTACTAGCGATTTTTGCATAAACTACATAAAAATGCTTGATCCCTAGACACTTTTGATGTGTGTAGTTATAAATATGCTAATTATGCCTAAAGAAATTTGCAATAGATGTTCATGGCTTGTCAAGTATTGTATTTATGACCGAAACGGAGCACGCATCTCGGAAGTTGTCGATTTTAATTATAATTATGACCACTGAGGCGACTTTCGTATTTCCCGCGTAATGTTTAAGCGGCATGAGAGAGGTATAATAAAAAGTTCATATTTATATATAACTTTTCCGTTACTGGCAACATTACTCGTATAACGTATGAATTATTAATATAACGATAGCCAATAATTCATTTATACTAGGTTTCATTGTGCGCGATAAATTTCGCGGAACAATAAAGGCTCTTAGATTATTTCACTTTTTTTCGTGTTATTATTGCTTTGGTGAAGGCGTCCCACTCGCTTCTGCGCACGCTATATTTTATTTAAAGTGTTAATAAATGGAACCATTGTGTAAATAGTCGCTTTACCTTTTGTATTTACCATGAACCAACCTTGATGTACCTACTCTGTGGTTCTGAAATCTGCAAATCGCGTAATTTAATCGAATATTTATTCGAATGATTTAAATTATCTTGTTTTGGTTATCCTTGTTTTTAACATTACCTGTCTGTTGTTACAGTAGCGGTACTTATGAATCTATTGTTTAAATACAGTGGCAATATTAACTTTTGTCGTCGAGGTCCGTCATTAGGGCTCCGACGACCCCACACTATTTGCTATACAAATGTGTAATTCATAATTGACAAATGTCGATGTACAGATTAGTCAGGGCATTAGTAGTATGGGTGTATAAGAGAATGTGATTACAAATACGCCCATGTTCTGCTACCCGATATCCCTTTCGTCCAAAATTCAAAGCAGCGGCCACCGGCCAGCCTCGGAGTTTTGAATTATTGAATTTTTTAATAAATATTCCCTCCATATTTTTGGAATTCCAAATGAGAAACGCCTGCTATTTTATATACAAACTTTGTTCATTTTTTCAGCAAAAATAAACCGACGTATTTTTTAATGTTATTAACAACGATTTATCGTGTCCTTTTTTTTTGAGATTTATTTACGTAAAAGTGTCAGATGGTTTTGTTTAGTCATGCGTGTTTCGTGTCACAATTTATTTCTATATTGTTACAGTCACAATAAATATAATTTGTTACAATCTACTAAAATGTTATCAAACTATAACATTGACACAGGGGTGTTACTCTGCCGTAAAGAGTCTAAAAGTTTTTTTGCATTCCCTTCGTAGATAGAAAGATATCTCACTGCTATGTGCGAAAAGGTTTATACCTTTAGGTAGAAAGAGAAGTGGGTTTATGCTACTCAGGTAATAAAATTGTGTGTATTATATTAACACCAAATTCTAACTGTCCTTAACCGTTAGAAAAATAGACCAGTTCGACCTGAATGATACCAGGGTCTCGCAAAAAACTGATTAAACTTTTCAGTGAGTTATATGGTTACCTTTGCCTAAATTACTAATTCTGGAAAGGAGGGACGGTTGGCAAGGCACTTTGAACTCATGGAAAGCCTTATCACTTATTTTTTACTTGATGAAAAATATAAAGTTTTAAAGTTGTGTTCTTATTCATGAGGGGATGCAATCGGATCAATAGGACGTGGTCAATTTATGTAAGGGTGACCATTGTTTGTTTTGTTCCCCTCCGTGTCTCGAATAACGCACTCATCGGTTAATCGCTAAAAGTTATAAGTTAATCTTAGAAAATAGCAAAAGTTGAATTTCATTTCACCATCTCTACCGTAGTGAGTGATAGATCGTTAGAACTCTGTTTGATTAGAAACTATTCTAAATTAATGCTAAATTGAGTTTTTTAATCCTTGATACCTCTTTATCCATAGAATATTTTAAGAAAATCTCGCTCATTATGGTCTCTGTTTTACCAGATTTAGCTAGTAAAGGGATTAAGTTTTTAACATTTGTATGCATGTATGTTTATTTCTTTGACACGCTTTAAAAGCTTAATGGATTTTAGCTAGGGATGTATCGTTAGATTCGTCTTCAATATGAGAATACACTGGGTATGTGCAAATTATAAGTCTTTAAATTATCAGTTCTGATTTTACTGAATAATAATTTAATTGACAGATATTTCAAAGAGAGTACTGAAAGTTTTTATCAGTTTATCTATTCTATTATCAAGAATACAATGACTATTTATTATTTATCTCAGCACCTGACAAAGACTAAAAGCCGTCAAAGACTTCTGAACAATATATGAAACAATATTAATATAAGGAATTCGAAAGTAACTCTATTTGTATGTTTCGCTTTCACGGCTATACCACTGCACTGATTTTAATGAAATTTAGAAAGAAAATACTCTTGAGGAAGGACATAAGTTACTCTTTACATCGAGCCGCGGGCAAAAACTAGAACTTTTTATCTATACTAATCTACACTTAATATTACTGAAGAGTTTGTTTGCTTGTTTAAACGCGCTAATCTCAGGAATCAGTTCCTGAGGTCAGCGTGTTCAAACAAACAAACAAACTCTTCAGCTTTATAATATTGATAATATATATATTTTATGTGGAATATGTGTCACACATCAAATAATCAACAGGTAGTTTTTCACTACATATTTGCAGTTTCTTTCATCGAGAGTGTCATATTAAAATCTATACTAATATATAAAGCTGAAGAATTTGTTTGTTTGTTTGAACGCGCTAATCTCAGGAATCACTGGTCTGATTTGCAAAATTCTTTCAGTGTTGGATAGTACATTTATCGAGGTAGGCTTTAGGCTATATATCATCAGGCTAAGACCAATAGGAGCGGAGCACCAATGAAGAATGTTTCAAAAACGGGGGAAAAAATTGTTACGCTACGGGAAATAGGAGACGCAAACGAGGTTGCGTGGGTCAGCTAGTTTTATAATATCTGTCAGACTTATTCGAAGTTTATTGGCAGTAAGTTTTAGAACAGTAACTAATAATTACAAACCCAATCATCCACTTAGTTTCAACCCCTTTGGAACTCCTAATTTATGTTTTCTATATCAGGGTGGAGCATGTCCGGTTTTAATACTGTCATGTATTCCTAACGAGGTGCAACAGGAACACAGAAATTTTAGCACCTATTTTAGCTGTCTACTTCGGCTTGATATATGTGAAACAAAATACCCAAAATGAGAGATTCACTAAACTTCATTATTATTCTTTTAACTTGCCCTAAATTTATCTAAACTGGATATAAAATACAGACATAGGTACATAACTGTATATGTAATAAATGAGTATATAAACGTACACACACATACGTATTTACGACGTCAAAGCGAATATGATTAACAGTTATATTGTTTAAGTGACGTTTTTTATTGTGTTTTTTTGTTGTGTTGTATTTAATTTCCATCTTCAAGTTTTATTTATATTAACGCAGTTTATTACTCTTGAGTCTTAAAATCAAGTTAAGTTTCAATTATAAGATTAGAATTTTATTTTTTTATGAGCCTACTGTGTCCCACTTCTGGGCAAAGGCCTCCCCTGTAGCAAGCCACTTCCCTCTATCTGTATCTGTCAAGGCCAGTCTCTGCGAGTCTCTGCGATAAATATATATGTAGTTTATTTCCACGTTAGCATCACATGTTTACAACGGAAGTGCTTCTGCAGAAATGTAACAGTTAACAGTTTTTTTATCTATAAAAGATTTTTATGAGCACCAATTGATATTTTCTGCTTCATGACTCTTCATAAGCATCGTCTATGGTTTTTTTAGTTCACCACTGGTATGTCCAGCCTCTCCTGAGGGAAGCAAATAAATGTATTGTGTAATAATGGTTTTAGGCAATAAATAATGCAAAAATCACAAAAAAACGACTTCAAGAACTGGACCTCACGGGAAGCACTAGCTTTCAAATAAAAAAAGAATCATCAAAATCGGTTTACCCGTTCGAAAGTTATGAGGTAACAAATATTAGGTCTTTACATAAACACAATAAAAAAAAAATGTAATGGCTCTGTATTCTAAATTCAAATTAATTTTGTTTTAAAACCATGACATTCTATTTACAAACTCAGTTTGTTGTTGTTGTTTTCATTACATTTGAACATTTGAAAGTTGTATTTTCATTACATTTGAACATTTTTCGTCATAATGGATACTTTAAAAATTCGTGTAATTATGGAATATGAGTTCTGTCGTGGCACCAACGCAACACAAACGGCACGTAACATTAAAAACGTTTACGGAGAGAACTGTACAAACGAACGCACAACCCGTTATTGGTTTTCCTGGTTCCGTTCTGGAAATTTTGACTTGAAAAATGAAGCTCGTGGTCGTCCGGAGACTTTGGTTAACAATAATGAATTAAAGGCGATTATGGAAGCTGACGAAACTCAATATACAGCTGAGCTAGCAGCAGCTTTTAATGTAAGCATCAAAACAATATTGATCCATTTGCGACAAATTGGCAAGGTAAAAAAGCTTGATAGATGAGTGCCCCACGACCTGAACGATCGCCAGCGCAACGTACACATTGAGGCCTGCCTTGCGCTGCTCAACAGGCAAAGAAATGAAGGAATTTTGAAACGAATTGTTATGTGAGACGAAAAATGGATTCTGTTCGACAATCGAAAGCGCTCAACAAGTTGGTTAGACCCTGGTTCAGCACCAAAGCAATGCCCTAAACCAAAAATGACCCCTAAAAAGGTGATGGTCACTGTTTGGTGGTCTAGTGCGGGTGTGCTTCACCACAGCTTTTTACAAAACGGCATGAGCATTAATGCAGATGTGTACTGTGAAGAACTGGAGAGAATGATGGAGAAGCTTGCACATCTGCAACCAGCTTTGGTCAATCGGTCGTCCCCACTGCTCCTTCACGACAACGCGCGACCCCATACTGCGCAACAGACAGTCTCCAAGCTGCAAGAGCTGGGGTTGGAAGCTCTCCCTCATCCGCCATACTCACCAGACCTTGCACCTACGGACTATTACTTTTTCCAAAATTTAGACAACTTTTTAGTGGGTAAAAAATTCAATTCCCGAGAGGCAGTACAAAATGCCTTTGAAGAGTTTGTTGCCTCCCGTCTAGCTGATTTTTACAAGAAGGGCATCAATAAACTGCCAATGCGTTGGCAAAGATGCGTCGATTGCATGGGTGATTACTTCGAATAACAGAAATAAAAAAGTTTGAAAAAATTAGTACTTTCACTTATTGCATACAAAACGGCAATTTCATAGGTAAAGACCTATTATATAAAAAACAGTCGAATTGTAAACCTCCTCCTTTTTTGAAGTCGGTTAAAAATCAATCATTGTTATTGTTTTTTCATGTTCTAACATACATGAATGAAATAAAGATATTAGCCGGAACTTAATTACTAAAACTTACATGTTTGGAATGGTTTGAAGAACGCATTATACAACACACAGCCATTTAAAATAGCTTCGATGACTTTTATTCGCACATTTGACGCTCCACCGTACTCCATAGTGTTTAAGTAACGAATAATTAAAAAGTGATCTCTATAATAAATTCATGGGTGCGGCGTGTCGTAATACACCGTTCCCCACACATTCCGCAGTTCATTTATCAGGCCAATACTATCTGATATTTTAATTGAGTTCCCACCTCGGTTTTACGCCGATCACACGAGTTTTACACAAAATTTAATTCATCATTTCTCAGTTTTTAACTGACATATTGATGGACTGATGACAGTCGAATTATAATTATTGTACTTCGTACTTCATTTAGTGGTTTGACTATGATTGCGTATGAATTGTTTTTGTGCATATGATTGACATTTATAGCGGACGATTTTTAGGTCAAGCATGCTCTCGTGCTGATGAAATTTGCGATGTTTTTAAATCTGTAAACTATATTGTTGTGTTCAGTGGGCTATCGTGTCTTTAGTGAGCTTTTCCAGCCCATAAGTCCATTTAACCTATAGGTTTGTGTAGAACTCTAATATACACCTTCTCACGACTTTCTCTCTTTGGGATAAACGCAAACTACAACCACTTGCCTTTATTCTTAGTACAACGTCGTGAGGTATATCACGAACTTCGAAATCGGCTCGACCGCAGTGCCCGGACTCACAGAAAATCAGTATTAAGCTGTTGCCCTCTACGTAGTTCTGAGTTCAAAGAGCGACAAGTTCCCTATTTCTAATTCTTAAGTGTTAAGTTCTAGATGTCCATGGTGGGGCTATATTCAGAGAAGACGTAAATATTCTTCTTTAAACCATCACTAAATTCATTTTATCACTAATTGTCGGCTCTTCAATAATATAATTAATCATCAAACGGTGCAGTAATAAATACAAATGAAACCTCAATACAAACTATTAGGTACATTCATAATATTTGGAATCGCTGAACAATGAAACTCGGCGGCTGTAAAATTGAGATCAATCACATTTAGTTGCAAAAACTAATGTCCACGCAGAGTTGGGTGCGAAAGCGGAAGTCGGTGTATTCATGGGCTATCGCGTAAACTGTGTCGACATTATACAATACAAATGTGTGGCCCGGGTAAAAACTGTTTAATTGGGCGATGTGTGCGCGATGCCGGATCATTCGCTATCACCGCTTGTGTGCGTACGGTTTTAGTGATGTTACCTGGATCGAGTTTTTTGTTGATTATTTTGGTATTTTTTAGTTTTAGCTACTCTTTTTTACTTACATACTTACAAACTTTTACTTAAACTACACTACTACAGTAAAAGTTGCTTAAGGGCAATAGTTTAGCTGTAATTAGTGAAAATAAAATTTATTTAAATTGAAAATTTAAACCATCCAACCTGGTCAAACTTCATAAAACTGTTTACCAATTTTAAGAATATAAATGATTCATATAATAACTATTAAATATAATAATTACAATATTTACGGGAATTAACGCGATCATTATTTAAAGGTATTACATGCCTCTGATTTGCCTGACGTTTCGACCAGGTTGCACTGGCCGTGGTCACAGGCTGACTCAGGAGAGTCTGCCTGTGTGTTAATTCCCGTAAAAATAATAATTATAATATCATGGAACACGAAAGTTTAAAAGTTTAGTATAAGTGATTCATGTGGATAATGTCGATTAATAAAAGATACAACGTCACTTATTTATTTGAAAGGATATGCCTGGAAAGATACACAATGCAAATTTTCCACTTGTTATTTGCATAGCTGACCCTTTTCGTGATATTAAAATCACAAAAAGGTAACCAAAACAATAATATGTCGCGGGAATTTACATATTTGTAAGTGCGACAAACAACAGGTGTGATGTGTCACGTCACTAGCACGGGACACGTAAAAATAGTGGGCAAATCTGGCAACCTGTTAGTAGTGCCCACCGTGAACGCGAGCGATACCACACCGACCGCTATCCTACCGCAAATACTATGCACACTGCGCGGGACCGGCCCATCACTTGTCACGAAAAAAAAAAACAGTTTTCGATTTGTTATTGTTTTGTTTTAGAAGTGTCCAATTTTATGACCACGAAAGATATCTAAGAAAGATACAAGCAAGAATTTTATTCCGTTAGATTATTTTTTAAATATCGGGCACAAGTGCGTTGTTCCTCTTTGAGACACTTCCCAGAGTTAGGGTATGGGTCTCAAATCTAAACATATATAATTACTTACCAGAAGTAACTTACCGATTCATGAACGCAGAACCCTAGTAGTTTACGTTCATAACGTGCTAGGGCTAGTGAATGTTTTTAATGTTGTAAGCACCCATTAAAAAAGGATTTTCGGAACTTTTAACTGTAGGTAGAAAAAAGTATGACCGGTTGTATAATTTTCAAAGTCAGAAATACGAAATAAGAAATATCGCGAGGATTAGCTATCGTGATTACGTTAGCGAACCCGCGGGAAATAGCTCGTATAAATAAAATTTGAAAGGCCTCTCAACCGCCCGCACGTATGTAAATAAATCATCAATCAGTTAGTAGATCTGTGTTCAAAATAAATGCCACTAATAATTGATTAGGTTGATAAAATTAAACCCTCAATCGAATACTTCGCGGCCTGTGTCGGCCAACTCGATATCGGTCTGCATTCTCAAAATATACACACATCAAAAGTGTCTAGGGATCAAGCATTTTTATGCGGATTTCTTGAGATTGAGATGTGGCTTTGGCCCTGGCCTGCTCAGTCGCCAGACTTGAACCCGATTGAGCATGCATGGGATATGCTACAGAGAAGAGCTCTGCCGAATATGGAGGGTATCCAGTCTCAAGAAGACCTTTTTTTGTTGTTGCAACGAACATGGGCGGCCATTCCACAGCGTGATTTGGATGAACTCATTTTGAGTATGCCAAACCGATTCTTGTGTTGTTAGTGTTCGCGGTAGAAACACGGATTATTAATTGTTTAAGTTACCTAATAAAATTTTAAAGAAAACTGTTATTTCAGTATTTTTTTCGAACTTTAATGTTAGTGGTTCAAATGTCAAAAGTCCCTTTATTAGGAAAATGGCAAATTTCTTTATTAATGCAAAGGTGACTTGGTTTATCGTTACTGTGACAAACGAAAACACTTTATTTGATGAATCCTTAAAGAAAATTTTAATTAATATCAATCAGGAGAAAAGTTATTGCAAAAATATATGTTGATCCCTAGACACATATGTTGATCCCTAGACACTTTTGATGTGTGTAGTTTAATTTTAAAACTATTCATTGTATTCGAACGCACCTGTGGATTTAGTCCGGTCCATTGTATTAATTACATTGCTGTTCTGATTTGAACAATTTTATTCAAATACATATTTAACGAAAGCAATAGTTTTAAAGGGTTCGATTGGATACGAAAGATTTTAATTTGCATTTTTTTTAAAATTGGGCTATGTGTTCTTATTAATGGGTACCTAGATCTCGATTCAGATGGTTGAAATCTATTTTATGGTTTAAGGGACAAACGAGCCAACGGGCTACCAGTTTAATGTTAGGTGACAATCTGTTGTAGGTACCCCTGGACACCTATTATTTGAGAGTCAGGAATGTGGCCTCTCCAGAATTATTAGGGGAAATTTGTTTCTCCGATAACCTTACCAAGGCTGTGAAAGGCAACGAAAATTGTTTGACACCGGTGTTCTGTGAGACCCTAGGCAACAGCACAAAATCAATGAATTTTATTTTTTAAAATCAAGTACCTATAATTAATTACTAACTTTCTTCAAAACTGTGTAAACGAGCGAAATGCAATACTTTTACGAATTCGATTACCTATTATTTCATATAAATAATAAAGGATTAGTAACTTAATTAGTCATTTATGGTGACAGAAAAATAAAAAAGGGGACTGCCGTGGTAAAGCTATTGCATAGCATTTTTTATCAACTTATGCAATTATAATTATCTATTTATTTTTTATTTATGCAGTATGTATAATATTGTGAATGAAAAATACTAAACTACTAAGTTAGTACCAACATCGTCATTAGATGGCGTTGATCACTTTTTTTAAGTAGCGATATGGTTTCGTTACGCAGCATACTATAACAGTTTTAAACTGTTCCTAATAAAAATGTCTTCGTCATTGAACGGGTTATTTTATTCACAGTATTTTTTTTCTTTGAACATTTATACTTACGGGCGCACATGCGGTGAGAGTGGCATAATAAATATAATAGACTATGACTAGCTGACCTGCGCAACCTCGTTTGCATCCAAACTACCATCCCCCGTTTTAACCCCAAAAGGGGGTTGATATCTAAAGATACGTTATTAGTACACCTTCTCACCATCTATATAGCATACATTTTAAATTTCAAGTCTCTTACTTCAAAAACATGGGACTTTCATACAAAATTCCAACCCCCATTTTAACCCCTTAGGGGTGGAGTTTCGTAAAATCCGTTCTCAGCGGATGTCTACACCCTATTAGGAACCTACCTGCTAAATTTCAAGTTTGTAGGTGTTATAGTTTCTGAGATTTCGTGATTAATAAGTGAGTGGTATTTCGCTTTTATATATATAGATATGATAGATACCTATACATCTATATAATACTATCTCACAAACAGCTGGTTAAGCCGGACATACTCGTTCAAGTATACTTGCGCAAACGCAGACTGATTTGTCTGTCACGCACGAGGTAGTGCAAATGTCAACAAGCTAGTACAGATAATATGTAAGTATTCATTCCAACATAGCTCAAACGCTATAGGTACACTAGGGTCGGGGCATCGTGCTTCTAGAAATTTGATTACGGCCGATGCCCATGTCAATGACTTGAATTTCAATTAGAACAAATTATCAGGGGATACGGGAGGCAAACTTGATTTGCTGGCGGTTACTCTCTATGTTATCTAATGCAGCTACAGCCCAGCATGTACAAAATTCACTGGACTACATACCACCGTAATCATGGAATTTATGCTGGTTTGTTGTGAGATGCGATTAAATATGTTCCAACACCTACATGAATTGAATTTGTGCAATAGTTTCATGTATTAATCGGCTGAAATTGGAATTATATTTTGTGTTAATGGCGAATCAATGTATTGTAACTTTGATCGAAATATTAATTTTACGTCCTGTCGTCATAGCCAAGGTACGTCAGGCCTCACAGTAGAAGGGGGAGGCAAGTTTATCAGCGAACTGAAGATATAATGAAAACAACTTGTAACATCAACTCGCCTACATGGATGTCAGACTGACATAATATCTTTATATAGTATAAAATGAACTTCATTTTTGTTATGAACTTAGATCTTCAGAGTACCCAACGGATTTTAAATTTTTTTTTGATAGATAAATTACATCCAGATTAAAAAAAAACACTCGTTTCACACCCATGATATCTTCAAAATCAGTATCATTAACTACTTAATCAATATGCATAATGCCATCTCTGATATGCCAATAGGTTAAAGGAGAACGTGCTGAATCCATCAAACCTCTTTCTCTCTCTGTCACTGCCTGTCCTGCATATTGTCTATGACCGTTGATCGTGTTGTACGCCGGGTTAGTGTCTGTTCTAGGTAATTGACGTCATACCATCCCTCAAGACGTGCCCAACTGAACTCAGTGCAACGTAGACCTTATTGCGTAACTCTGTCGGAAGCAACTAATAATATTGATGTCCATTGCGTTTAATTAAGCGACGATATTAAATTTCTCATAATTATGCAAAATAGCAATATATAGTAAAACAGTTTGATTATGTACACAGTAATGTGATTACAAATTTCGTAGTCTGTATTATTGTATAATTTTTTTAATTGGCATACATACGAGTATACAATTTTTATCTAAATATATGCTTAATATGTAAACTCTGAATCTATACTTTAGATTCCGATTTGAAAAATTCTTTCTGTGTTAGATAGCCCATTTATCGAGGAAGGCTATAGAGTTATAGACTATATATCATGACGCTTAGACCAATAGGAGCGGAGCACCAATGAGGAATGTTTGAAAAACGGGGGAAAATTATCACGCTACGGGCAATAGGAGACGCAAACGAGGTAGGTCAGCTCGTATGAAAAATAAATGTATAATGTATGATAATTACACGTAGTCATAAGACAATTGATTGGGTTTATCATAAAATTTAACTGCCCTGAAAAACACTTGGATGAATCCACTTGTTCTTAATTTATTTTTCGATAATCGGAATGGCCACTAGATGTGTAAAAACCTATACATTTTTCGTCAAATGCTAGTTAATCCGATACCAAAACGGTTTTGCCCGAATCTCTTTGATAATCATTTATAAACGCTTTATGTATAATACGTTACATATACTAATACATATATACTAATACATATACAACTCATTATGGTGATATTTGACTCTGCGGTATTTCTATGTATGTACAAAAGTACATACATAGAAATGTAAATATAACAGACACATTCAGATCCAGACTGAAACAGGTTTCAATCTAACTAAGTAATAGGTATCTAGTTCTGCCGACAAATCATCAACTAGGGAGCCATTTGTTAAATTTTAACTACTGAACACATCACACTGTACATTAACACATAAATAAGTAGAAGTACATAAAGCATTTAGGAAATATTTGATGGATATAAAGAATGTAGTAGATGCGCATAAAACATGATTTTATTAAGTATGCTCTATCTAGTAATTTTTTTAGTATATGATACAAAACTATTAAAGAGAAAAATGAATAAAAGTTCAACAATGAAAGAATATTAGCTACTACTGTCAAATATCGGGGTAATTATTTTTCGACTTAATATAGGCATATTATACTCACAAATAATTTGGCTTTCGATTGGTAAAATAATTTAAATAATCGGTTCAGTGTCTTCATAGATGACCCCTCACAAACTCAAAAAGTTTACGTATTTTGAATATTAGCATAGATGCGACTCATACTTTATCAATTTATTTGTTAACTCTTCATGGTATACTAAGTACCTATGTAAGAAATGATGGTCATATCTAAGGCCCCTTATATATTTAAGGCCCCTGTATTGTAAACGATCTTGGAATTTTATTTTTTGTGTTTTGGACCTGGACAAGAAGAATCCGCCCATGGTTCTCGATATCATTAGTTGTGATGTTTGCCAACTCTTGACGTCTACATGCAACATTTATACCGAATATTAGTACAACCTGACTGAAAAGAGATAAATACAGCGTACAAAACACCTATATTGTAAAGAAATACGAAAGTGAAAGAAGTTAATAACAAAAATTTAGTTTCAACTGATCCGGAGCTTCTTTTAGGAACTTCTTGACATTGTCAGCCGAAAATACTTTCGACTTCTTACTCACATGGCCATCTGAGCGTCTTTTTAGAAATACCAGCAAGTTGGAGTATGACTTGATATCAATACCATGTTTTGTTTTCACAGTGCTTTTTAGCATTGAATAGTAGCACCACAATGAGCTTGACTTATATTTTTGAGAAAGTTCCATGAAATAGGCTAAAAGCACACTTTCTGAAAATGAATTTGCATATTTGCTTGTTTGCCATATTATGAAATTTTGATACGCCTGTAACTATCTATCGGTCGATTTTTCGGGCAAGAGGCTTAGAGTAGCCTTTTTCGCTGCCTCTGAGACTTCTGGTGGTGTCGAATTTAAGTATATTGGCTAAAATAAGTTGAAGTAGTCGGAAAAAATTAAACCGCACATTTTCTCAGAGTAACATAGGCTCGATTAAATTTTCCGTAAAGAACCCATGCGAAGCCGGGCGGTTTGCTAGTTATATTTATTAGGGAGAACTATGCCCAGACCTATGATACACTGATGAGGTAGAGTATCGAATTTGCTGCAAGACAAGTTTACTAACTTTCATACCAAACGTAGTGAAGTTACACCCCTTTGTGCTAGTAACAGGCTACATAAAACGTCGTCAATCACTGAACACCTTCCCATACCACTGATGGAAGTAGCACCTCCCTAACATGAAATCAGACGTCCTTGTCTGTACGCAACGAAATATAATTTTATATTCCAATATCGTCTGTGATTGAATGGAAGCGCACGTATGGGTCTGAATGTTTGCAGTCAGCACGGAACAGGGCCGTATCTGATATAATCAAGCAGCGATAGATGATTCTAACGTCGAGTGTGGACACAACGCAGATACAAACAACCCCGTCTGGCTATTACTTAAAATCGAACCGTTTGATGCGCTCCACCCAATTACTGCATACCTTAGTTAGGTATTCGCTTTGGTATTTACCCTGTTATAGTCATTGCTTTGATTAAAATGTCAATAAATAGTTGTATTCAATTTTAGCAACACCTGTGCCTTTTGTTTTAAGCGACTTGGAAAAAGGCGGAGATTGTTTATTAGGTTGCCTTGTTATGTTTGTCATAGAACTTCGTTTGATTTTTAACTGATTTAGTCTATTTGTATTTGGTTATATTTACATTTTCATTCATTCAACACGATAGAAGAGTATTGAAGTCAGTGATACTTAATAAACGTTACTTTTAGAGGTGCTGAAAAGACTACCTGGGCTTTTACTAGCTGTTTACTCTAGTTGACTTGAATATACACACCATACAATATGTACATTAAAATTGTACAAAATCAAATGATGGTTTGTCCCTTTTGACATCAAAAGGTATATCTTCCAACTTTTTTATTCTAAAACTCCACTCACAAATAGATATTTGGAGCACATATAAGAATGAATCTATATGTTAACTACTTAATAGTCTAGTTTTTAATTTTTATGTTCGTGTCAGCATCTGTTGGCCTTTAATTAATTATCTCACATAATGCTTTGAACCAAGTGTAAAACATTCACTGAACATATTAGTTTACAGGAAAATAAACTATTAACACTCAATGGTTCCGCATCGTCCTCCTGTTGCGCACGTACGATTCAACCCTAACAGATATAAGCAATTGAGACTGTCCTTTTGGTTACGTTAAAATCCTTTGACACTAGAAGATAATAGAGGCATGTTATGCCACAATGGTCATGTCATCCCTCGTGGACATCAGCTCGGTTTCATTGTTGTCGTTTGTGGCGTCTATGCGAAGTTTCCATTGTGTGTCTGTGTGTAAAGTTTGAGCTATCGACAAGCCGATAACGACTGAGACTCGTTTTGTTAATGGGATCCTCGCACTAAGGAAATTAATTGTGCGAATGGCACTCAAACGATTTGATGCTTAATTAGGGCAGCTATTTATTTTTCATTAAAAACTATGAGGTGCTGTTAAATATGTTCAGGGCTTATATGGGACACATGTACTATTATCTAAAACCTTGTAAGGCTAGGCAGGGAAGTTGAATGTCTTCGTATTGTAATAAGAAAATAAGTTGTAGGAAAAGTGTATTCGAGAGAGGTCAGTGTCACGTTTAACTTGGGGTCTAAGTCCTAACCTAACAACTTCTAAATTTTACTTATAATATCAACATCAAAATGAGAAAACTTACATCCATCTTACCTTTGAAGAAACAGTAACTTAAATAAAAACGCTTTTAATATACGAAAAAGACATTCACATTAAACTTTCAGGAGATGCGAAGTTTTCCTTATACAGGCTTATTATAAATTCAGGAACAAAAACACTTTAACGCCTACCTACTTGAAATTATATACATATCTAATTGTCCCATGTCATAAACATAAAGAATGTCAAAATATTATTATTATCTTTTAAGTGACACTACTCTGGCAGAAGGAAAGCAAGAGTAGAATCCAAGAGTGTGAGCCTACATACTTATTGCAAATGCAGACAATGCAGCATGGCAACCCACACAATGGCGGGTTCGTAAGATGATTTTCACGCTCCGCTTAAAAGACCATAGTGAGAGCGAAACACGTGTGCTGGTAGTGAGTTCCAATTTATGAGTGCTCGGCACAGAAAAGAAAAACCGAAACGTTTAGACCGAAAGCGAGTTTCTACCACTCTGGAACGGTAACTTCCAAGGCCAGCACGTGTTGTCCTGTAAAGGAGGGAGAAGTTTATCGTCCTTAATAAATTTCAAACACAAATTACGTCAGTAACCAGTACAGCTGATTTCCTAAAACATTACCTAGCGTAACTTGATTAATATTAATATTGAAAGTTCCAACATAAACGAGAACTTGCCAGCGAAACAGGTGCGCTATAGAACGGTGCATGAGGACGCTGTTTCACAATGCAATAAATATAGTAGGTGGTCTCGTCGGCGCTTTTCATACAATATGGATGGTTAGCGCATTAGTGCCCCTTTAGATTAATAAGCTTATGCAGACTTGCTGTGCGACTTTACTTATGTATCAGGCAAAATGAGTATAACACTGCCGAATACACTTGATAGTGCAATTCACATACGATTATAGATCAATCTGTCAAAGATAGAAGAGATAATCACAAATTTTAACAAAAAAAACCGACTTCAATTTGGTCCAAATTTAAATGGGACCACATGGGAAGCACCAGCTTTTGAATGAAAAAAGAATCATCAAAATCGGTTCATCCAGTCCAAAGTTATGAGGTAACAGATATAAAAAAAATACAGTCGAATTAAGAACCTCCTCCTTTTTTTGAAGTCGGTTAAAAAAAAATACGACAGATTTCTTTTCATCATGAGTTCGCAATTACCTTGTTCTGTGGCAATTACCAAGGTTTAAAGAATTTTTTTTTCATTCACAATTTCAGTATTATTGCCGACTGAATTATGACGGCTGAATATTGAACTTGTAACACATCTTTCTCGTCAGGATTAAAAATAACAAATCGATTAATAAATCTACCGCTGTAATGTTTTTGTTATAAAATTTTTGGTCTAATTATGATGAAAATTTTATGTAGTAGAAACGATTACACGCAAATGTTAAACTAAGCATACAACACATACGTAAGCTGATGTTGTAGTTAGTTCAAAATAATTAATCATGGAGAACACAGTTTTCATTAGTTAAACGCTATTGGTACGGCGAGCGGCGGCGGCTGTGGCGACCGGTGCGTCCCTTCAGAAATCCTTATTAATCATTAATGAAAATTGCAATACATATAACGTAGCTCTTTAAATATTTAAAGGCGTAGTTTTCCTCTTTGGGATACGGCCGGGCCCGGCGTAATGGTGTTGCTGAATTATTTATTGTGAATTTTATGATACGTCTCGCGCGCCCCACTTCGTAAATAATACTTTTGATTTTCTTGGAGAGAACCTTAGAGATGGGCGACATCGCATTGTATCGGCGTGACTCGATTTTTTTGTGTAGTCGATCGGTTTTAGTTTAGCATTCTTAGTTTGTAAATCATCCTAGACCGTTTTCAAAAAACTTTTTAGCGAACTAGGTATGAGTTAACTTGGAACTGGAAAATCAATTTAAAATCCTACATTTATGTTTGGCTATATTCACTCACAGATATATATCTCAGCCTTAGCCTTATATATATCTTTTAGACCTACTACCAAATGCATTTGCAAAATGAATTGCACATCTTCGAGTAATAAACATTCCCAATGAACTAACAATATGACTAATTAGTAAAGCATAAATCGGATTAGCGACATTGGCCAAATGACAAAGAGAAGCGAACGGAGAATTATAGATACACTTCAGCTTTGTTACGGAGACACCGTTTGGATTATTATGCGAATACTAATTTCAATTAAATCGATTTCACTTGGCAAATCGAGTATTATTTCATTAGGCATCCCTACATGCGCTCAAGTTTCACCCACTCGAAAGGTTTTGAGTTATTTTCGTTCATGTACGTCATTTGTTTGGACTCTGTACGGAGAAATAAATTCAGTACTTATTGATTTAACGCCACGATTAATACCGATTCGATAATATCGATTTCTTTTATTATTGCAATCTGGTTTTATGCACATGTTCCATTTGATTCGGTTCTTTACGGTATTTGTAAGGTACAAGAATAATTTATCTAAAATAACGTTTTCGTAGTAGATGCTATTTTTACATCAGAATGTTTAAATGCCAGTAATTAACGTGTGTACTTGAATCCATATTAAAAGCGTTAGGTAATATTTCAAGTAATACCTAAACTGCGTATTTATAAAAGAAAAACAAATAATTTCAATTTGCATTAAATACTAGCTTTTGTGCGCGGCTTCGCCCGCGGTCATGTCGATTCTCGCGTTCAAGAATAGTTTAGGTGACCTATGTTCTTCCTCAAAGATCAAAGTATTTCGACTAGTTTCAGTTGCGACCGCCGCACTGGATTAACTTCGTTATCAGCTATTTTTATTTCGATTTAAACTTTATAACCATTTTAGAATGAAACTCACTTGTACTTATTCCACTATTTAAATTAAAGTTACACCTGACCGGTTTCGCCTTATGGCATCCGCAAAAGTTTCATTCTAAAATGTATTACAACAAGTTCCATCAAGTGCCGACAATCGAGAGTATAAATTTATAACCATTATACCACAAAATAATAATAATAACCTTGACACGGATCAGAGAGACTTGTGTCAGATACACAAGTCTCTCTGGTCCGTGTGTCAAGTGTCTAAGCAGAGTCAATACTATGGCAAAAATACTACTAAAATGTACTTATATTTATATTTGTAAATATGTACATACATAGATATTACAGATAAATTATACCCAACAAAGCAAAAAAAAATGTTCAAACAAAGAAAAAAAATTCGTTTTGCGTTTCATTCGAACCTAAAACATCTGGCTTGGATATCTAAGCAAGAGCGCAATAAACCCACTTATCTGAAACAAATCCAATCCTATAACAATCCAATTATTTTTTAAGTCGGTTAAATATACATAAAACTTATAATTTGAATACAAAATGATTTGCAATTGAAGGATCAAACATCATAAAAGATAGGTAAAAAGATAATAAAGTAAGAGTAAGTAATCATCACAAAACAGACACATTTAACAATAGATATGTCCAGTTAATTATCTGCACCAACAGTGGTACACAGTGGGGGTGGCAGGGTCTCGTTGCTCGTCGTTCGGGGAGTCGAGTTTAGCGAACAAATGCGCCTGATTAGCCCCGCTTTGTCGTCCACCCTGGCAACGTCATAGTGATTTGAGAACAGTTTTATCGACACACCACCACCCACCTGGCCTCCCTGGGAAGTAATAGGCATAGAGACTGTCGCTAAGGTCAACTATACATTGGTTTAGTTTGACATTGAATAATTTACTTGAAAAAAATAACGACTGTATTCGATTTAATTCATGATGTTTACGTTAATTTTCCACATTCGGGAAAGGTTACTTTTCTTTGAAACTGTGCTGAATAATAATTATGTATTCCTGAATAAAAAAGTATATGCCAAAGCGTAAAAAAAAAAACTTGAGAGGTGTCAAGGGACACCCGGATGGAACGAAGTTTATATATACACACCTCAACAAAGTCTAGGGATATTTTATATTTCATCAAATATCAAAAAATCTAAGAAGAATTTTCATAGATAGTAAATGGGAGAAAAGTAGCTTATTTTAGGGACTTTAATAAAATAAGAAAGCGATTAGTGATTCTTGTGTTTTTAATTAAAAAGTTAACTTTTTTAATTGTTGTAGAAAATTGGTACGAAAACAAATGTCATCGAATTTTTGTAACATTATTATTAAAATAATTAAAAATGTAATAAAATCTAATTATTAATAATCAGTGTTGCCGCCTCTTACATTAATTACACATCGACATCGTTTGTTCATACTTAAAATTAAATTGTCAATGTCTTGCTGCGGTATGAGGTCTCAAGTTCTTTGCAAGTGTCTGTAGTTCTTGTTCCGTCGTCAAATTTGGCGGGAAATCTCGCATTGTTTTTCGTTGTAACATGTCCCAGACATGCTTGATGGGTTTTAAATCGGGCGACTGCGCAGGCCAATCCAAAACTTGAATGTCATGATCTTGAAGAGCTGTCGATACCAGTCACGCCGTATGAGAAGTAGCATTATCGTGCATGAATAAAAACTCCAGGCCCATTTGGATTCTGTGTGGGATAATCACAGGCTCTACTACCTCTTCGAGATATTTTCGTGCAGTCATGCTGCCTTGAATCCAAACGAGCTGGGTTCTCCCACCAAGACGAATTCCTGCCGACACCATGATTGTCCCGCCTCGGTAAGAGTGGACCTGATAAGGGTGCCGTAGACGGCTAACTCTGCCTGGAGTTCTCCAAACACGAGTTCTTCTTGAATCCGGATGAAATCCAAACCGGGACTCATCAGTGAACAGCACCGATGACCATTGTTGACCACTCAAGACAAATGCTCCCGAGCCCACGAAAGCCGCCGACCGCGATTGCCACATCGCAGACCTGGAGCACGTAACGGTCTTTGAGCATAAAGGTTGACTTCATGCAACCTCCTTCGCACGGTTTGGTCGCTTACCAGCAACTGGTGGTCCTCCTGGAGCCTTTGCACAAGTAGCAACGCCGTGATATTGGGTTGTCTTTTGGCGTTCATTAGGAGGAATCAATCCTGTCTTTGCGTAGTAACCACGCGTTGTCTACCACTGTGCCATTCAGCCATATCCCCAGTACTGCGATAGCGTGACCACAATCTTGATATCACGTTTTGGCTGGTATGTAAGGTCTTAGCAACGACACGTTGAATAACACCATTTTATAACATTCCCCAGGCTCGTAACATTTCATCTCTACTCAAATGGCGACGTGACATGACTTTTGAAGCTAGCACAGCAAGCAAAAAAAGACAATCTAATCAATTTTAATTCATTAACAGCATAAAAACAATTTTAATTTTTCTTGTCGTAATTAATTACCAACAATTTTGCCGCCGTATTTTGTTTTTAGCATTGTTATTCTTTTTATATTTATTAATTTTTAAAATAGATACAAAGAGGTTTCATTTAGTATATATGTTAACGGAAATGTATGTAATCCGTCATTGTATACAATTCCTAGGAAATGTATGTAATTCCTAAAATCGCACGGAAATTTGTGAAATAAATTATATTATACTTACAATGTGTAAGTATAATATAATTTATTTCACAATTTCCTAGGAAATCTATACATTTCCTAAATAGCAATCGGAAATGTAAAACATTTAAGATATTGGTGGGTAATTATTTTTAGGTTAGGTTAGGTTAGAACATAAGAACATATTATTATTATTTTACGGTATGACTGTTACTCGATTGTCTCAATAAGTGC
Organism: Diaphora mendica; assembly: GCA_949125395.1. Taxonomy (NCBI): domain Eukaryota; kingdom Metazoa; phylum Arthropoda; class Insecta; order Lepidoptera; family Erebidae; genus Diaphora; species Diaphora mendica. The sequence continues at coordinate 28,844,994 of OX421312.1, read as the reverse complement.
TATAATAAAATAATATTATTAACAACGTGTTTTATTACAGAAAGCATTTACTTTATACATTTCCTAATACGATAGTGTAATTATAAACAATTCCGATGAAATTTATACATTTCCTAGGATATCTATGTATTAAATAGTTTTTCAAACAATATTTTATACATTTCCTAAATAGTATCGGAATTGTACACATTTCCTAGGATTTGTATACAATTTCTTGATTTCATACATTTCCGGTAACATATACACTTTTTATGGAAACTAAAAATATTTTTAACTATAAAGTCGTCAATAGTATCGGATTATGATATCCCTAGACTTTGTTGAGGTGTGTATATACTATTCAGCACTATGACGTCAACTCAATGTTAAAAGTGTCGTTACAACGATAAGTGTCGTTACAACGAAAAGTGTCGTTACAACGAAAAGTGTCGTTACAACGAAAAGTGTCGTTACAACGAAAATTGTCGTTACAACTTTTGGTCTTAATCCGTCTAGCCCCCTTTCGTAACGCGCCTTAAGGAACTTCGTTCCAAAACCTCTTTCTTTTTTCGGAGATGATTAAAAAATCTTCCTTCTCTTTCTTTTTTCGAAGATGATAAAAAAGATGATAAATGAATTAAAAGGAAAAGTAACAGAAAACCAAAGTTCTATCAACCAAATCAAGCATACTTAGCTGTAATCTACTTACATTTTCTATATATTTTTCAATATGAATACCTAACTAGGTATGGAAAGACTTAAATGTACCCTGAAAGGAATCATATCTACTGTTGACGTTACAGCCCCAAGCATGATCGATAGAGTTAACTTCCAGGCATGTCGTTGGTCCCTCTACGAGTGTATCAGTGTACTATAAAGTTAATTTTCACCTCTAGAAATCAGTCATCCATAATCCGACCCGAATTCGTTACTCTTGAGTGTATAGTGTTTGTTAGACGGTTATTATTTGATACTATTGGAAAGTTATATAGTGAGCACGCAGATATCTTATGAAGGTGACCTACTCAATTAAAAAAATCTACGATACCTACTACTCAATAAAAAAAACTCAATCGAATTGAGAACCTCCTCCTTTTTTTAAGTCGGTTAAAAATCATTATCACCGCCATTATGAATTTATTACCATTTATTATATACATAAAGCAAAATTGAAATAATAAAAGAGGAGATTAAAATTAGAAAAGTAATTTATTTAGATACGCTACTGTTTAACAATATTTTCATTATTAGAGACATAAAACCTTTGTTATTTGTATTAAAAGTATGTATTTTTATGTAATCTAATGGAATAATGATAAAACTAATGATTGTAGCATTTCTTTATTTCATTACAATAGTTTTATTGAAAATTGTTGGGTCTAAAAAACAATTGCCTATTTGCTCCCAACTGTTCGTTCAGTATACTTCATGTTCTTCGGGCATATTTTTTTAATGAAAGAGTACCTAAACCTTTATTTAAATCTGGAAAAAAATATTCAAAATATCATATTGTTTAGAACAATACTGCATCCCAATGAACAAACTTAAATAGATTTTGAAATATTAAATAATTGATGGATGGGAGGATGTAACCTGCCCAATACCGAAATGGTTAGCGTTCTTTGGAAGAGGCCTACTTTCAGCAGTGGATGGCAATAGGCTAAAGTGAAGTGGAATTCGTATTATAGAAATAGTAACATAAAAAATGTATTATAAACTAGCTGTGCCCGCTACTTCGTACACGTGTACATTTGGATTTTAATTTATCATCTTTTAAACCTGCCCTGGACTACGAAACACATTTCAAAACCAAAATCAGCTGAATAAGCCTAGCTGTTCTCGAGTTTTAGCGAGACAATAGAACGAACAAGCTTTGTTTTGTTATTTTATTTTTTATTAATATTTACAAAAATAATTACAAAGACTTTTATGAAGATGTCGAAAGGTGTTTAAAAACATGTGAAAGTATTGATAAGAAAACTTACTAACACTGGTATAGTAGTGTATAATGAGAGACCTAGCGTTCACAATAACAAAGTATGCGGTTATTGTCTAAATTTAAACTCAGCAGTTGCGGCCATTCCACCTGACTTGCCCCTAATTCACTTTTAGGCCGCACTTCGGGTTTCATGGAGCACAATGAGCTGGCAATCAGAACCATGCGGGAGATCCAAACATCGATAACGCCGGCTCATCTCTATTTGCTATGGGTTCAACAAAGGGTTATTTTGATTTCCAATCCTCGTGAAACGTGTTTGTTAGGATTTCTGTACTTTATTGGACGCTGTCATGTACCGTTGTGACGTTATTGCGATGTCTAAAGTTTAAAATATTCTCAGATAGGACAGTGATCTCAGCAAAAAAACCATACACATTTTTTTTTAATATACAACCTCTGCAGATTGAAGAATTTATAATTGTTCATGGTGTTCGTGTTCCATATCTAGTGATGTCTTATGCTGTGATGTACGCTTGCGGACTAGTTTTTTTAAATGTTATGTATAGGCAATAAGACGAATAACAATGAGTATGGCCATTATATTTAGGCGAAGTTATATTTCCTCTCATTGTTCATAGTACCGTTTTCATTCTCTTTTTTTATGTTAAATAATCGCTTCAACTAAAAATTTTAAATAGCTACGTCTACCGTCTCTCTAATATAAACACGAATATAAAATTTGGCCCCTAGAAGCAGACATACTAGAAAAAAAAGTTGACCAACTATTGCAACATTGCAACCGAGGCTCAATGGACAGTATCGGTGCTCGGGTAGCTGTCAAACAAGAAGTCGGTTCGCGCCAAAAAATAAACGTCACAAAATTCCCTCCCTTGTGAGTTTGCTCAACATAAGAAAACAATACAATTGTGAAATGCTGCAAATTGGTTTAAAGCGTTAATATCCTCAGCCATATGCTTTTATATGAAGAGGGTTTACTTTGTTTTACTTTTATATAAAAGATGATGTAGAATATACTTCACAAAAAGGTTTTTCTCAGCTATAGTCGATTTCGTTAGTAGATTGTGTAGTATAGTGAAGCTTTATTTTGACGGACTTGTTGGTCTAGGGGTGATCCTGAGTGCTAACTCAGAGTTTGTGGGGTCGTTTCTTGTTCAAGATAATATTTGGATGTTATTCCATGTCTGAATGTTACATGTATATAATATGTATGCCATTAATTATAAATTCATTGTTGTAATTGTAATTTATACTAAACACACTCAAACTAAACTAAACAGTATCTACGGTTAAATTGAGTTGATGTGGTTAGTGGTAGTAGTAGGAGTTAGGCAGTCAGATAGGAAATAGGCAAAAGTAACAGAAATGCAAGGCGTTCGTGAATAAGGTTGCCGATTAAGAAAATGGCAGAAGGGAATGCACCGACCCCAAATATATTTGAAAAAAGAATAGGATAATGATACTGTTCTTTTATAATATAAACCATGAACATGCCTCTCCATTAACCTATTTGTTAGAAAAAACTGTAACCGCATACTAATAAAGACGGTATAATTAAAACTATGTTTCGTATTTCGTAGCTGCTACGCAAGTCTCGTGTAGCTCGTAGCTCGTAGATGTTAAATCAACGCTCGTCATGTATCTATCAGTCGGGGTCGTTAAGTAAGGCTCTTGTTACTCGTTTGACGTTAGATAGGTGTCCTGTACGCGCGACACGAAATGACTTTAAATTTATGTAAATGTTGCTAACCTTGTGTCAATCGTGTCCTCGTATCAACTGCCTCAGTGGTAGCGTAAGCGACTGCTGTGCTTGAGGTCTCGGTTTCGATTCCCGGGTCGGAGCAAATGTTTGTAAGATCTGCAAATGTTTGTTTCGGAGTTTGGGTGTTTTCTATGTATAATATGTATTAACAAAAAAAAAATGGATTTATATCAGTTATCTAGTACCCATAAACACAAGCTATGCTTAGCTTGGGACTAGGTGGCGTTGTGTGTTAGATGTCCGAAAATAAAAAAAATATATATATACATATCATGGCTGATGTTTTGGTTGGCAACACTCAAATATGTTATTAAAACAAAATTTGAATTTCAATTTGCAATAATTTTATGTTCAACTCTAAGCAATTGCAATAAACTAAGAACCTTAAGCAATAGTAATATAATCCATATTTAATAGTCACTGGGTTCATTTGCAGTAAACATGAAAAGGCATTTTAAATATTTAAATTAGAATATAGTAGATGACATCTTAGTCAAATTAGTTATTTTTTAGTATCTGTCAAATCTATAACTTTGTGTGAAAAACGTACTAAATACAATACTTGTCACGTCACTATTTTTAGACTACTCAATTGAGCAATATATTTCAATGTTGATTTTATTAAAACTTGTAATAGAAATGAGAAACTGAAAAAAAAATTATTTTCTGAGATGTTTTGTAAAATTCGTTTTAATAAAGGAGATATCGTTATTTATTTACGATACAGTCATCTATCTAATTAATAACATAAGACTTTTTCATAATTTAAATTGCTTGATTTAAATAAAACTTTATCATTTGATATTTAAATAGACTTTTTTCTTTGATGTAGACGAAAAACGGAATGAATTAACAGAACTAGAGAAACCTTTTCACTTCACTCTTGAACGTTCTATTTCTATATTTAATTAATTATCTGTAAATTAGACGCAGGCGGTTCACTCTAGACTTTGAGTTGGTGTATCTTTGTTTGGTAATGTTATTGAACTCCTCCGTTCGCAAAATGTATTTAAAACGTAAATAGAAATCGGGAAAGTTCTTATGGTAAAGGAAAGTTAATTTGCCTAAACCTTTAAATACTGCATGAATTTCTTCCATTATTGCTTTAATGTTATTATTTTTACAAGACTACGGCGACGCTAGAAGGTAAGGTAACAGATTTGGAAGGCAATCAATGTTTGCTTTATGACGTCCCGTAGCGTATAAAATACTAAACCGATTATTTTGCATCAGCAGCAATTTCGTGAAATAGTTAAACTTACTACCTACTTACCTACGATTGTTTGCACTAAAAACTGAAAAATAAAAACTTTTCATAAAAAGAACCGACTTCCAAAAAACATCCAACCAAAACTTTCTGCCAAAAAACACTATAAAGCCTAAAATAAACTGGCTTTCATAAATTGCTATGTGCCAATTCTTGTCTATACCTAATTCTTTATTCACTTAAAAGGTAGTATTATAATGTGTGCTATGTACCTAAAATCTGTTTGAAGTCGGTGCCAAGCGACTATCATATCGCTTAGATTATTTTACGCTTTTTAGTGTTTTTTGGCAGAGAGTTTTCGTTGGATGTTATTTGGAAGTCGGTTGTTTGTAGTTTCAATTTGACGTTCATAAATGTCACTTATTGTCTTAATTGAATAAATGATTTTGAATTTGTGATTAAATAATGTTATGTTCTACGTATTATCTAGAATTGCTATGTTCCCTTATAAACCATAAACTGGAGAATTCCCCGGCCGAATAATATATTATTTCTCATTACTTCTGTCATTTTATCAGCAGTTTTATCGAAAGGAGTACGATTCGTGGTAGTGACAGATTTGATTGGTGGAATATTAGTGACGTAAGCAAAACCACCTTCTTTTTTATTGCTGTGTTTGACAGCCTTAGTGATAATTATTCAATGATATTTGTATTTCCGTATAGTTTACAATTTATAGATGTCTTTTCACGTTCATCAATTAATGAATGCCTGTTATGGCTTTAATGAAACCAACTTAAGCTACCAAAATGTGGCGGTTGACTCTGAGAATATAAGCATCAACGTATTTTACTGTCAAAACATAGAAATCTGGTGAAAGGAAGCCTGTATCTCATCATTCGACGTACAATGCGAACTTAGAACTAATACGAACTAAAAGACAACTAAAATCATTACTATTTATTTATTTATTTATGTTAGGGAAACTTACAGCATTACTCTTAAAATAGGTTATAAAAATAGCAACAATACGCCATTAACAAGTCTCCACAGATAGAAGCTAAATATTTAGAAAAGAAAACCGTTCAACAAAACTGAAAAAAAAAACATTTTCGATTAATTGAAATTAAGTCCGTTTTATAAAATATTACCTGCATTTAAATTTAATAATAATAATAAAATAAACATCTATCCAAAACCAATTCTAAGTAAAATAATGACACAGGTACGATTTGAAAGAAAGTATAACGAATGACCCACTTACCGCGTCCTTAGCAAGCGTGTCAAGGTCACGTAAGAACCGGACACTACCTCGGCTCTAGGCAGTATGCGTCTCGGAAATGATCGCCGATCATTTGTATCCCGTACGAGCATATAATTGATACACATCCGTACTGATATCAATTGTGTCTAATCGGTAGAATTACTCGACAATTGATATGCGGTATTGCATAGTAACGTTTTTTATTACAAAAGTCATCTCATACACACAGAATACCGAATTTTTGCAGTGGAATTAAAATTTTACGGTTGAAAAGTCATCCTTCAGCGCATATATATCGGTCAACTTCCCACGGCAGAAAACACTTGTTTAGAATTGTCTTTAGTTGTTTTTTGACTTCTGGTCTAATCCCTCCCTGTTTCTTGTGTTGCCAGGGACCATTGGGGGCTATAGGCGTTGGAAGCCTGTAATACCCTCTTTCATAGTGATATGGAAATAATACTTATTTAGGATCTAATTTATAGCTAAATAACATGTGCGGCTGCCGTTACCGACATTACTATCTGTATTAGAATCGCGGTTGAACTCATCAGCTGCAATGTAAAATTTGCGTTCTCACGTTTCGTTTAATTTTATAATACAATAATGTACTTAACACACAATATGAACGCGTTGTGAACGCTTCTAATACCATCAATTAGTACGGTTAAAAGCTCAAAGCAGACACTGTTCTCAACAGATTAATCGAGCAATTAACGTTGTCTATCGCGTTTGGCCATAAACAATTAAACGCGCGTGGGGTAGACACGTTTTATCCAACTAAAATATATACATACATCGCCTCTAACTACCCTCGTTCTAATCACGTCGGTACTCATGAATTTAGATTCGCTGCCTGCTTGTTCCACACTATAGGGTTGCCACGCACCCCAATATCTAATACTATCCATAATATGTATATAAATAAATAATAATACTATAAAACATAATTATTATGGTTCAATGACGAAAAATCAGAGTTGCATATATTTTATAATAGATACCTACCCGTCGTAACAATTTGCACGTTGAAATAATGACAAAAGAGGATGAACCATAACTCTCTCGTTTATTGAAAGCGAATGAAACTATGAATATTCATTCAAAACGGTCAAAATTTTCCCGCCATACGGCCGAAGTAGAGCAAAAGGCAGAAAAGTAGTATTTTAAATAATTCGTTACAATTTTAAACCACACGAAAAAATATAAATTGACCTATCACTGTAAGGAAAGCTAACATGACAGTTAAGGTTTGAGAAACTTTACCTCCAGATGGTCTGTAATTCTGAATCTATTAACAGTCTGATAACTTTACGAATTTCAAGATTGTTTTGTTTACATTTCTATGGAATCACTTAAATAAATCAACACAATTCCTCTGCTCTGCGTGTAATAGGACACCTTTGTTGACTTGTCGGTTCGAGTTGTCCTCACAGTGCCACTAAACTGATTGTATTCCTGACCTACTTCGAACTAACTTCCCCAACGAAGTTTACATGTAGCTATAGGAAACCTATTACTCGCCAATTATTTAGGTTTGCAGCAAGTGGGAACCCTGTGGCCTTCTGTTTGTACTACGAGTTGTCTATGGTAAAATAGATGACGTATAATTAATTAATAACACACTGTTTATGTCTACCCTTAATATTACTTATGTATAAACTTTCGTTCAAAATTGACCGTTGATCATTACTGACACATTTTAGCAGAAACTAGTTTATCACGTCACCGCAAAACTGGGGCTAAGAAATTCTTTGAAAGTATTGAAGCATACCTGTCACTTCGATTCTGGTGAGGAGGACTCCAAACAACGCACTTGGGTCACAATGTTCGTATGTCAAAGTCAAACTTAAAATATGTTTTTTTTTTATATAAACTATCATACTGAATGTCAAAAGTAGCCATGATGAAAACTTTGAGGTGTAATAGACTTAGACAAAAGAAACCTTAAAAATGTCTAAATAAAAAAATAAATGAATTATGGCACTGATTTCAATGGAATTTGGCATCCACATGTGATACGACCGCTAGGCGCTAACCACGATCTGCAAGCGGAGCAAACTCCTTACAGTTAAATGAAAGAGTATCATACAAATCGTAAAAATGTGTAAAGAAAATTTAATGCATCTAAAAAGGTAGAGGCATCTACAATTGATTTTATTCCAGAACTTAAATTTTTTTTTTTGGTTTAATATGAAAAACATCATATGGAAAATATATGATAAAAATTAGTAACCAAAAATAAAAAAGAAATACTAAATTGAGAAGCTTTTTTATTTTCGTTTTCAACTTTTATTTACATGGAATAATAAAACAAAGTGGTTTTATCTATTTTTCGCACAAGTATTCGCCGGCAAACACGCACACTACCGGGCCAATAGTAACCTTATAATTAAGAACGAGGCAATCCATTCTATAATCACGCAATATTATTACACAAATAAGCGAAAGCAAATTCACTGTACATCATTTTAATGACACTATTACAAAGAAAAAATATAATAGCTACATAAAAATCAATAAATGTTTAAGGTCTATTGTTTTTTGAATTCTAAACAGTAATTAGAGCCATGTTTGTCACATTTTTATATCGCAGTCGCAAATTACACATTTCGTAGTTACACAGTATAATAGAAACCTAAAATTTACCGTGGGAGAGCCACGCTTCGGCATGTATAGGCCGGCTCGACCGGAGTGATACCGCGGCCTAACACAAAACCCGTGTGATTCAGCGCTTCCGCTGTGTTTCACCGAGTGAGTGAGGACACAGGAGAACCAAACCACTCCTCCCATCCCAATCGCCCAAAGGCCGGCAACGCACTTGTGATGCCTCTGGTGTAGCGGGTGTCTATGGGCGGCGGTAATCGCTTACCATCACGCGATACGTCTGCCCGTTTGCTTGTGCTGTTTACATAAAAAAAAGAAAATTATGTGAACTATTGAATTGTTGTACCTACTGATGTCGAACTTTAGAATTTAAAGATATTTAATGTGTGCACCCACAGATATCGAGCCGGCTTATTTTTTTAAACTTTGTATTCTAAAAAAATCTTGTTTAAAGATAAATGGTAGAAATTTTTGTGATTATAATGGTGAATTATTCATAGAAACCTATGTTTTTTCTTTAGAAAAAATCTTAACACGTGAATGTGATATGGTTTGATGTGCATTTAAACTCAAGAACGATCATATGATATATATTTTACGTGATATTTGATCGTATTCTCGTTGTGCTATTTTGTGAAAAAGAATTTTAAAAGTATATAATATTATAATAGTTTATCTGTGGGGTAGGTAAGCTTCAGCAATCCTGAACAAGCTAAAATGGACTGATACTATGGCCAGGCAGAAAGTCGGTAGCGTTATAGCAATTTATTAGTTGCTTTTTACCGTGTGATTAAAGTAACCGGAGTCAAAGTTCCCAATAAATTTCTATCCCCAGTATAAGGGGTGATTCTGGGGATAGAAACTCAAAAGGCGATAACACACTTGTAACTCTTGAGTTGCAAATATCATTCGGCGATGGTACCCACTTACCATCTGGTGACCAGTCTGCTCGTTGGCACTAAATAAAGAATTTTTGAAAACCAAGTTATTGACAATATAAATCTTAAATTCGGCCTAAATTTTGTCTCTCTACCGCGCCGCACCTTGTACCTAACCCAGCAAAATGCGTTCAGATTCAATTTTCACGACCGACGGACTTGTCGCAGCGGAAATTGTCGAAAACCCTTGAAGCGTCACGGCATAACCGACGTGCATCTACGCAATTATGTTATGAAAGGCTCATTGGCCCGGCGCCACCTACCGGCCGAGCTTTGTATCCTAATCAATTCACGTGTACCAACTAACAATATACAGACTAATTTTTAAAATCAAACCCTGTGCTCAATTTAATTGAAAATAATGAAACTAAAAAATTGTGCATGAGATCTGGTAAATATTTGCATTTTATACATCTGCAAAATGTAATGTTAACTCTCAAAGTTTTACAGTAAAAGAAAATGAATGTAGGGACATACACAAGAAAGATGCAAATGAATATGGAATAAACTCTATAAATGGTGGACTGATTGTAGTTCCTCTTTTATCAGCGACCCTTTGTTGAAAAATACATTTAAAATTTGATTTATATAACACTAGCTGACCCACGCAACCTCGTTTACGTCTCCTATTGCCCATAGCGTATTAATTTTCCCTGATTTTGTAACATTGGTGCTCCGTTCCTTTTCTTCTTAGCGTGATGGTATATAGCCTATAGCCTTCCTCGATAAATGGACTATCTAACACTGAAATAATTTTTCAATTCGGATCAGTAGTTCCTGAGATTACTGCGTTCAATCAAACAAACAAACTCTTCAGCTTTGCATATTAGTATAGATTTTCATTAGGTTTATTTATTTTAAAAGATATTTCGGTTTCTATCCGGTATTATAAAGGTCCATTACAGTATGACTAAGGTCTAAGGATTTAGTCCCTTAGTGATTATCCTGTCAAATTCTCTTTACTTAATCAGGACCTGTCCCTCAATATTACACTTAGCATTGTCAGGGACCACGTCTATGTTTCTTCATTGGAGTGAGGTGAAAAAAAAAACAATCTCCGCTTATTATGAATAGCTAAACAGTTTCTCTTGAAGACAAGAAGGCATAAATGTTAAACATAAACATTGTAAACACACGATCGAATTACAGCAAAACACTACGAGTAAGGACAATGAAAGTTTACATTTTAACAGAAATTGCGTTACATTATGAGAGTTTTGAATTTTTAACAAACAAATTCATATCAACATGTCATCACTTCGTTACATTGAAATATACAAGTTTTCTAAATAAAACCGGCGATACAATAGAGAGAATTTGTTGACATACAATGATTACTAAATTCTGTAGGTAACAACAGTAGCACGATTGAAATTGTTTACAACTTTGTTCAACTGTACAGTAAGTTTCAAGTAAAATTTTATAGCTGTAGAGCCAATGCCCCATATCTCAAATTTTACAACTGATTTGAGAAAGGATCATATTGCCCTCTAAGCATTATGGTGGTAGCGATAGATGAAGTTAAATCAGTTTCTCAATATTTATCGTTAATCAAAGTGGTGTGTTCTGTAGAATATTGCTCGAAAGGACAGTTTTAACATCAACACGTAGGAGAACTATGCTGCAGCGCTGCTGCTACCCGGTTGGAGTAATTCCTTGACCTTATAGGAAATCGGAGTTGAGTTGTTTTAAAATTTTGAAGAAGCTGCCTAAGGCTAAAAATTCTATTCTTCTACACTCAGAGGAAGATGACAAGCCTGTGACTCTTGCCATCTTCTTATCAGGTGATTCAGAAATATATTCGACTCTTAATGCAGGCTAAAGTATTTTGTAGTCGTGTCACTTTTGTACTTTCTGTTTATATGACATGAATTCTCGAAAATTATTATCATTGGCGAATTTCATTGGAACTTGTCGACTAGACTTTTTGGGCTTCCGGTCTCGCACTCACCAACGACACGACAGCACGAACGCTGTCATTTTACGTTGATTTTCTGTGCGAGGGTAGTACCGCCCCGGTCAAGCCGGCCCGTTCGTGCTGAAATCAGCGTGGCTCTACTACCTGTATAGATAATTCCTTATTATAGAAAACACCCAAACTCTGAAACAAATATTTGCAGATCATAGAAACATTTGATTCGACCCGGGAATCGAATTGAAGACCTCAACGGCCTCTGCGGTCACCGAGGCAGTCAAAGTGTTTATAATTGTCCCTTGTAGTGACTGATTAAGAATTCAAGTCGACACCACCCTGAGATTCATTTGAATCTGTTAAACTCTGACATTGTTAATCATAAATAAATAGTCAAACTATTACTAATGTGGCTACTTATCGATAAATAAGTAGATAAAACAAATGGATACGACCTTCAGCCTTCAAGGAAATAACTCCTACGGTAAAATATAAGTACCCATTTTAAATTGCTGATGGCCGGCCCTATCATGTGTTCCTATAGCGCGCTTGCCGCCTCCGTCATGAAAACTTTTTTATCTGAAAAAAATGTGTAACTTTTGAGAAATGCAGTAGTTATTTTGAACTGAAGCTTTCAAGAAAAGGCGATACCTCCTATTTTTATGAATACAGGGTAAACTAGCTAAGTCCCGCGGTGCTACCCGCGGTTATAGTTGTACCTTTATAACGGCGGGTCAAAGCAAAAAGTACCCTATGTTCCTCCTTATTAAATCAGCTATCTGCCAGTGAAAGCCGGTACAAAATCGGTCCAGCCGTTCCAGAAATTAGCCGGAACAAACAGACAGACAAACAAAAGTTGAAAAAAAATGTTATTTTGGTAAATGTACCGTGTACACATATGCATTCAGTAAAAAGCGGTTATTTTAATATTACAAACAGACACTTTAATTTTATTTATTTGTATAGATAGAGAAAGATGAAAGATATAATTAAAGTTAACAAAACGCAAGGTCAATGCTTGTTAACGGAACAAAACCTTGACATACGTATAAAAATACATCTTTTAGGACAAAACAAGGCATGGTAAGACAGGAATAGAATATGGATCGTTATTTTGATTGTTGTTGATTGAATTTTGCACTGAATTATGTAATTACTTAGAACCGGTTATCTTTTACTTAATTTTATATGAACTGGCCTACTTTAAGAAACTAATACAAGGAAATTAAATCTATACTACTACTATATTAAGCTGAAGAGTTACTTTGTTTGTTTGAACGCGCTAATCTCAAGAACTACTGGTCCGATTTGAAAAATTCTTTTTTTTCGTTATATAGCCCATTTATCGAGGAAGGCTATATATCATCACGCTAAGACCAATAGAAGCGGCGCATCAGTGAAGAATGTTACAAAAACGAGGGAAAAATATTACGCTACGGGCAATAGGAGACGTAAACGACGTTGCGTGGGTCAGCTAGTTACAATATTATTTCAAATAGCCATATAGTAATTTACTATAATATAAAGCCGAGTCTCCACCGAACAAAATTTGGCAACTTTTTCGTTGTCAACACGTGTTGGTGACAAAAGTTTCTGTAATTTCCTTGTGTCGGCAACAAAAATTGTCAACAAATGTTGGGAACCGTGTTTCTGTTTTTGGCTGTAAACATCAAAAGAATACGCTTGTTGCAAATATTTATTGGCTCTATGGAGACGCTTAGTTGGAATGTTTTTCAAATTGTTGGCGACTCGGTGTAGACACAACGGAAACAAAAGTTGGCAATTTTCTGAAGAGTTGGAAACACTGAAATTGCCAACAATTTTGGTGGAGACGCGCCTTAAGACACCGCGTATTTAGGGGTAATGTTATAAATTCGATAGGGCTATCCATACTAATGTTTTAACTCGGTCTGTCTGTTTGTTACGTTTTCTCGACTAAACCACTGCACTGATTTCAATGAAATTTGGCATGGAGATACTTTGATTCTTGAGGAAGGACAGAGGCTACTCTTTACCGCGTTAACCGACACACACGCGGGTGGAGCCGTGGGCAAAAGTAGTTCTGCATAAAATAACACTTGGAAATAATAATTGAAGCATTACAGTAATCTTATTATGAACTGAATTCTACGTTTATTCTAAAAAAACACTACTAAAAATCTATTTACATACAACGGTATCTGTTTATCATTAGATTGTTAAATTTCTGAACAAATTGATGTGATTTTAAATGACGCTGCAAGTAATTCTTTTTTGTTGTATTCCACTCTTACATACTTATCTGTTCAATTTGGTTTCAATTTTCTCGACTTTAATTCCCAAAGTGCTTGGTTGACTGTGATAGGCTTAAGTAAGCGAAAAGAAAATTATAGTTAATGAAATGTGATTGTTCAATTTTTTTGACTGCCTGGCGACTGCTGTGCGTCTCGCGGGTTCGATTCCCGGGTCGGACCAAGTGTATGTATGATCTGCAAATATTTGTTTCGGAGTTTGGGTGTTTTCTCTCGTAATATATAAGTATTTACGAAAAAAAGTATATATGTATTTATATCACTTGCCAAATACCCATAACACAAGCTCTGCTTAGCTTGGGACTAGACGGCGTTGTGTGTTAGGTGTCTAAACTATGTATCCTCTGCCTACCACCACTCTCCTGCACCGCACTTTCAGGAGTGTCTGAATTTGATCTGAATGAAAGTTTTCAAAGGTTCAAGAGCCATTATTTTTGTTAGGATTACTAGGTAACTCGCAAAGATAACGTTTCTCATCCATTTTTCAACACCTATGTGTTAACGAAATAACTTTTATTGATACAAAATTTAGTATTTAACTTCTAAATGGCAACTCATACATAATATCACACCTATTTCCCAGAGGGTAGATCATTATATAGTTTTATTACTATTTTCCGCCATTGTGTATGTCTGTTATCGCGATAAAGAATAAATATTTATTTCGGACATCTTACACACAACGCCATCTAGTTACAAGCTAAGCAGAGCTTGTGTTATGGGTACTAGACAACTGATACAAATACATATATACTTTTTTTTTGTAAATACATACACATACATATTATACATAGAAATCACTCAAACTCCGAAACACATATTTGTAGATCATACAAACATTTGGTCCGACCCGGGAATCGAACCCGAGACCTCATGATCAGCAGTCGCACACGCCAACCGTGAGACCAACGAGGCAGTAGTCGATAAAGAGGCTATGTTGTTCCTCAATAATCAAAGTATCTCTATGGCTTTTATAGAAATACATTTTATAACAGACAGGCACAGTCGCACAGTTACTTATGAATTTATGATATTAGTATGGACTCGGTGATTGATTGCTATTCATAAAACTAAAGAAGTATACCAGTATACATACCGTGGGAGAGCCACGCTTCGGCATGAATGGACCGGCTCGACGGGAGTGATACCACGGCCTCACATAAAACCGGTGTGAAACGGCGCTTGCGCTTTTTCACCGAGTGCGTGAGGATACTGGAGGCCCATACCCCAACCCTTCCCCCCATCTCCCTCATCCCATCCCCCAAAGGCCAGCAATGCACTTGTGACGCCTCAGATGTTGCGGTAGTCCATGGGCGGCGGTAATCGCTTACCATCGGGCGATACGTCTGCTCGTTTGCCCCTATTCCATAAAAAAAAAGTATTGTAAATTGTAAAAGGGTGGATATTTTCAGATAGCGCCTTATTTGTGGGTGTTTTTAGATAACCGATTTGATAAACGTAAGTATATACTTTTAATCTATATATCTATATTTATAATAAAAATGTAACAGGTCCAATTCTGTACATTAAAGATATTTTGTAAATTTTTTTTGGAGGGCTCTCTATAATCGATACTGAAGCCAAAACTATTTTTTTTTTCATTTTTGTATGTCTGTCTGTCTGTATCTTGGCCGCGTATCACGCTGAAACTACTGAATGGATTCAAATGAAACTTGGCATGATTTAAGTTCATACTACGAGGTAGGACATGGGATACTTTTTATCCATTCAGTAGTTTCCTGGAGAGAGGGGACGAAAGTCAAAATATGTACATAGTTGTAATTCAATAACACATAGTCCGATTTCTTTAATTTTTTTTTTTGAAAGAAAAAAGTAAAAGATAACGGGAAAAGTCTTTTATTTTGTCCGCGACTGTACACTGCCGGGTCAGCTAGTACACAAATATAAACAGTTAAAAGCTATTAGTTCAATTATTCTTTGAAGATTAAGTGGTACTCAAACTTTTATTTGTTTTGTATGTTCTAAGCATATAGTTATGGCTGACGTTTGTTGAGTATTTTTGATCTTTTATATGTATATACGTGTCTTTTATTTGTTTATTAGCTGTTGCCCGCGGCTCCGTCCGCGTGTATGTCGGTTATCGCGGCTAATAGTAGCCTATGTGTTATTCTGATGTATAAGCTATATTATTGTAAAGTTTCATCCAGATCCGTTCAGTAATTTTAGCGTGAAGAAGATACAAACATAAACACTCACAAACTTTCGCCTTTATAGATTAGTGTGATTATCAAACTTCTGTTAAATCATTAAGTTAGAAATACAATTAATGATTTACTACTTTTGTCTACAGAAATTAATACTTTCAATGATATTTATTGCCCATTAGATATGAAAACTTCATCAGTTTATTTGTATTGAAGCAATACTGAACAAACCAGTTCATATATTATAACGTTATCACCTGAATAATAATAAATCTATCGGGCTGGTATCATGTACGACGGTTCATTAAATATTTAGTGCGGTAGGTAGTAAGTAAGCACATTTAGCGCAAATAACACTAATATAAACTAGAATCGAACGTGGTGCGCTATCGATTAGGAGCTGGCGTTCACAACAATTAATGACCTGCATGTCCCGGGCCCGACAAAGCTATGGCAAAACAAATAGACGCCCTGCGCGCCTCCCCGGTACACAGGCTGTTGCGAAATACGAGCCGAGAAAATCGCACTATTTTGTACATGTTGCTTTGAAAATGTATTGTATTCTTTATTTACGTTAAAAAAGTACCTACATTGAACTTTGTTTTTCGTAAACTAATGTTATAAAGTCGTAAGAGATAATTTGTGAAAATGTGACGGTTAGGTATGTCAAATAAGAAAATATTTTTAAATATTGTGAACTAGTTTAATTAGTCACTTTGGTTTAATTTACTGACATCCTGGAGAAATTAAATGTATTTCAAAATTTATCTCAAATCTATGTTCCGAAATCGAAAATTGCAGGTAAAGCATTGTTTTGCAGAAAAAAATTGTAAGCATTTACCATATTTTCATAACATTGACAATTTCGAATTATAGTCATAAATAGTTAAAATCACTTAATTTCGAAATTAGGTATTAAGTTTATATAGTTTTTTTTTTTAGTACCTTCGTAAATTAACTTTCATTTTTTTTACTACGATTTAAATGATAATTATTATTAAATTGATTGCATTAGTGATTAAAGATTAAACATGTTGAAGTGAATGTTTTTTACAAATATTTAATTTGTAAACAACATTCATTCAACATTTTTATATTTATAATTTGTGTTTGTAGTGCATATAAAACTGCAATCGGCCAATGAAAAAAGAATACCAACAAACCTGCCTTAGTGTTTAAACAATAATCAATAGTATATTTAAATGTCCCAAGTTTTAACCAGTGACGCTTAATGAGATAATAATAAAGTAAAAAGTCAGA
Source organism: Diaphora mendica (assembly GCA_949125395.1). NCBI lineage: Eukaryota > Metazoa > Arthropoda > Insecta > Lepidoptera > Erebidae > Diaphora > Diaphora mendica. Next base: position 28,827,655 of record OX421312.1, on the reverse strand, counting down.
TAACTTTAATGATTGTTTTAATAATAATTACCAATTTCTTTAAGAAATTAAATATGATTTATTGTCAATGAAAATTTAAGTGATCACGCTGTATACAAGCAGCGTGGGGTGCGCCTGGCTCGTGTGCGTGGCTTGTATGTGTGCGCGGGTTTAGGCAGCGAGGCTGTGCTTAGACAATTTTAGTATTACGTGTTTGAAATAATGCAGCGCGGTCATACTCTATGCATAGCCTGTCATGCCCGGCGTTGTTTATGCCGACGCCCTTGCTAAATGCCTTTTTTGTATGCTTTTAAGCGCATATAGGTCTTTTGTTTTGCTTTTTGATGGGTATGTTGATATTTTAAGGGTTAATTGGAAGTTCGTATATTTGAAGAAGAAATATAGGCTACTTATGTTTTAAAATATGTCATTTGTAACAGATAAATGTAACCACAACATGAGTTGTGATTAAATTTATGCATGGAAACACTTAACTTTATTATATTGATATGAAATACAATTAAGACATGAATTGGAGTCGAACTTAGGCAAGCAAAAGTTCTAAACATATGAAAATTATCAACTCGGACGGTTCCCATTGAGAGGGTTCATTAATAGATGTAACTAAACAGCCACACGAAGTTCAGGCGCAGGATGCATGCAATGATAAACTTGATTAATGATTTGATTTGTTGATTAGCCTATCTATTGATTGGTTGACGTTGTGCATGGCTGAAAGGGCTGCTTCCGAACTTGGTGTTAAACCACTAATACGATTAGTTACTAACTATTTATTGTACATCACTATCGATATAAATAAACGACTAATGATAAGCGAATTGTCTAATTAAGGTCAACCCGGGTATCACAGAAGTGCATTCTAGTACTCAACTAGTAGTAAATAAACATTTTATGTGAAATATATCTCCTGATATCACCTGTAACCTGATGATGAGATATAATTATGTTGGCGTTAACTAAGGGGGTGGGGGGCTATTATATACTTAACCGTGTTTTAAAATTATTAATAGCTATATTTTAGTTATGCGTGTGGTGATCGAACGCCGGACTAGAATACGGAGTATCACCACCCCTATTCATCCCATGATTGTCGTAAGAGGCGACTAAGGCACAAGCTAATCGGAACAAAGTCACTGCAAAGAGGACAGCTTTTTTTTAAAAGTATAGGTGGCAAACGAGCAGACGTATCGTCTGATGGTAAGCGATTAACGCCGTCCATGGACACCCGCAACACCAGAGGCGTCACAAGTGCGTTGCCGACCTTTGGGGGATAGAGAGAGGGATGGAGGAAGGGATTGGGGTATGAGCCTCCGTTATCCTCACTCACTCGGTGAAACACAGCGCGAATGCTATTTCACATCGGTTTTCTGTGAGGCCGTGGTATCACTCCGGTCGAGCCGGCCCATTCATGCCGAAGCGTGGCGCTCCCACAGTAAAAGCTTGAAACAAACCCTATGACATCCTATCTGGGTCAGCGTGGTGTAGTAAACCGAAACCTCCTTTCTAAAGGCTATTAAAGGCTGACAATAGTGATGATTATAGTTAAGGTCTATCTATGTGCTGGTTGCCCTATATTTTAATATAGAAAATTGGCATGCCCGTGAGCTTTAAGTACGAGGTATTATGCAAGATTGTACACAGGTTTAGAAATGATTCGATAAACATGTAAATTATCTACATTCGGTTGTGCGTGCCATGTCGTGCAAAAATCCTGACAGACGCGTCATTTCCGTCGCCTGTGTAGCACCAGCCTAACAACGTCAGTTACTCTGTAAGGATATCAAGAGGCCATTGTCCAAATATAAAAGCCCGCTGTCGCCTTTTGTTCTGTGGTATGGACTGCGGAAGATTGCGTGGTTTTTTCTGTTATTTTATGACGTTTTATGTTGTGGTGCGAATAGATTTTTAGAAGTATATTCTGAGCCGATTACCGTTGCGTGTTTTTTTTTTACTTTTTTTAATGCTTTTCTTACTATTTGTAAGGTTGTAGTGAAGCTCTGGATTAAAATACTAAATAAATGACAACTGTAGCTTTAGCAAATCATCATCATGGGGTGCCATCTTCAAACTAAAGTTTGGAGGTCAGCAGACGGTATACCTCGCGAAAAAATATACGATTCTTTTTTTTGCATGGTTAAGGTGATCACCACTTTTGGATTCCGCTCATGCCTTCCATTAGGCGTAGTAATGTCACTTTGGCAGGACATAAAAAAATAAAAGTCTTATACAGAGACTATTATAACCACGAAGCAAATACAAAGAGGAGATGGCATAAGCGCATAGGTCCCGTGACAAAATACAGGTCCCGACGTCATCGCAGTTATCGCGACTTGCAAATTATACTGTCAATGTCAATGTTCTAGAACTTTATCGAAAAATCGCAATCTTTGAATATTCTCGGATTATTCCTTATAAAAGATGAAGTGTTGTGTTTTATCTTGTACAAATAACTTGGATAGACGTTCTGGTGCCATGAATGGCATAATATTTCATTTGTAAGTAATTTTATACTTAATTTCTTAAAATAGTTCTAGAAAAATCTCTCAGTGTGTTGTTGTAATATAGTTAAATCTATTCGCCACTAGATGGAAAAACGTTGTGTGGTGGGAAATAAAGATACAAAGGTTCGTAGAGCTGAGTATTTATAAAGTAAATCATAAAAAAATATTGAAATATGTTCTGCATTCTTGCCTAAAGAATTTTTAATCGAAAAACTATTATTTTTTGTATTTTTTGTAATCATTTTGTGAACACTGACGTCTATCGTCAACTAGGAAAACAAACATCAACAGAACAAAGAGACAGGGTCGTAATTAGAATTAATTTTTTTATCTATATTCAAATTATATCTATATTAATCTAGAATTTAAAGTACTTGAAAATGAAACAAATTTTACTTATACTGATTATTTGATAGGTTTTCTAACTAACTAAAATTCTATCCCAGGAATCCCAGGAAAATTAAACTTTCTCGGAACCCACAACGAAATTAATGAAACGAAAACTGAGCAGCATCACTAGGCCGCCATAGTGTGGGTCGCCATACTGTATTGTCTGCATTCGCAATGAGTATGGTGACCACCACTCTTGGATTCTGCTTATGCTTTCCATCAGGCAGAGTAGAGTCATTTTGGCGGGCCAAACATAAAAAAAAAAAAAAAAAAAAAACTGAAGAATTTGAAAAGATAATATATGAAAAACTAATTTGTAGAAACATTATTTTTTTGTATTATACTCCTACTTGTATGTTATTGTTCTCTTTATTGTATGTGTTTGTTGTTGTACTATATTTCTTTGTTTTTGTTCTCTCTCTTTAATATATATATATTACCGTCAGATTGTCAAAACCGTTTGATTGAAATCTATCTCGCGAGATTGTAAAATGGTATCTACGAATCGCAAGTCGCGCGCGGATTGGTTGAACAGCATATGTCGCCGCGCCGCCATATTTGTTTGTTAATTTGTCTTTGATGCCAAATGTAAAGTATTTCTGTGATTGTAAATTGATTTCATGTTGAAAATACCTCACAGTTTTAGGATTATTTATATAAAGTTGCTGTGGCAGAAAAAATAATTTATGATTAATCAAAGAAGTAATAACCTAAACTATCTCTATGGGCATTGATCGGCCTACGAAAATAATAAAAAAAAAACACTTTTTTTTTTCAAATCGGACCAGTAATTCCTGGCGATTAGCGAGAGTGAGATTAGCGCGTTCTAACAAACAAACTCTTACGCTTCATATATTAGTATAGAATATATTAGTATAGATGTTATGTACGATGTTTCTTACTAATAATATTTTTGCGATACATGCATCAAAATGATTTACAAAATTGACTTTAAAAAAATAACTAACTACCTGATAAGAAAATTCTGAGTACGTCCCTGTATGTCCCTTACATCGTACGCTTAGTGTCAAATAGCTAAACTACATAGCAACATCAACATGTAACGATGCAAGTAGTTTTGCTATTGATTGGTAGATGGCAAAGGGCAAAGTAACCCCCCCTCACCCCCGCAAATTGTCACGCATTGTTTCATACAAAAATTTCATTAGGGCATCTCCTCTTTGTATTTGCTTCGTGATTATAACTTATGGAAATTTCTTTACAGTCTAAGGCCCAGTTTCATCGGTTTCTGATAAACTTTCAGATAGTTATCGGACATGTAACGATATTAAAAGATAAAAATTATTATTGATAAACATATGCATATCTGGCATGTCTGACTGTCTGTTCTAATCACCGAGTGCAACTGGGCTATGAGCACCTCATAGTTCCTTGAATGTTCAAATATTTCACCACCTAAGTATAATAGATGGTACGAGCCGTATTCGAGTACCAAGGACAGACCTTATCCCAAAGCAGCTTTCCACCCCGGTTCTCGGTTCACGTATAGCGTGTTAATCCAGCATAAAACCTATCTGTGTGCAAAATTTAATCCAAAGCCGTTCAACGGCAAGGGGGTGATTGAGTTACCAAAATTTTCACTCCTGTAGAGACAAAATCCCTTTCAGTTACGCTCACTTTTTAAATTCCTTAAACTTTGATAATGTTACTTTATAGAACTCTTCTTATTATTGAGGAAACAAGTTGTCCACACAGTGAATCGAAACAGGTCGTGAGCCACTTAGATCAACTATTTTTAGAGCGCAAATGAGCAGATAAATTACCGGATTGAAAATGACTATCGCATCTCATGAACGCCTGCAACTCAGAAATCACATTTTTTGAAGGTTAAAAAAAAACAATGAAGGATGCAGGCAAACAAAAAGTGTAGTTCTGGTAGTATCAAAAATACTAGCCCGCAACCTGCTTAGACTAAAAAGGGTCGATTTCAGGAAGGTTACAGGTACCCTGACAGGGCATTGTCCCCTAAACAAGCACCTATTCACTATAGGCGCAACAGACAACCCTCTATGCAGGGGATGCATGGAGGCAGAAGAAACGTCGCAGCACGTTGTCACAGAATGTAGAAGTGTGGTAGATCAACGGGCGGACATCCTCCAATCAACATAACTCCCGGAAACGTGTAGTGACCTGAAAAGGCTCCTGAGCTTCTGGGATGATCTAGGATGGTTGGAGTAGGAAGATGACAAACCCACGTACAAGGCCAAATCAAGAGGCTAAGTGTGGAAATGGCCCGGTAAAACAAACAAACAAGGTCTTGAAGGGATCGGTACGGAAATATTGCGGACATACGGCACAGATCGGTTGTACGAATTAAGCGTCTTCGAAAAATCTTACGTGTACTTTTTATATCAAACGAATTTGTATTCTGAACACAATTACATTAGGTCTAACATTGTTTGAAATTAAATGCATACTATGCCTCCATCCAAGGTGTAATTTTACATCATCTCTAACACACACAAACGGTACCAATAACGTTTATATAATTAATTCTCATTGTTTCCAAGAATTAATAGACACTGTACATTTATCACGAGAAAATTCATTTGTTTATAACTATCGTTTCAATTAAGAATTCTTAGGGACAAACATTATTGTTGATTGAAGTAATTGTTTAGTAATGAGTCTGCAAAATTAATATTAGGTATACTGTAAACATGCGTCCAGAAGCGCGATCATTTATTAAATATTAACAAATGACATTATGGAAAGATATAAATAACTATTATTTATTTATGGTATGGTAGTATGCTGCCCACGAACGACTGAATTCTGGAGTCCCAAGCGTTCATTGATATAAGTGTAAACTCACTTCCTAAAGTAACCCTATTATAAGTACGATCGAGATGAGCCATAATGACTGTTATATGTTATAAACTACATTTGATTCTCTTAGCAAATGTACGAAAAATGCATACTTTAGTTCCTACATTCAATCAGTTATGATGTGAAAATGAACAATTCATAGGAATTCCTGTATCGCTAACCAGCTCAAATTCGAATTGCAGTGAGTGGATTCTTAACAAGGCCTCCGGCTCTAGTGGCTAACTGAAAATCTCGAAATCCGACCGCACTAGCACCGGAATATGTAAGGTATTTAGCAAAATGATGGTTCGTCGCACGACGGTACATCTCCTGTCGATGAACTGACATTCCTCGAAGCTATTTCAGATGTGTTTTTAGAACTCGTTTATCAATGTAGCCATGTTTTGCTGTTCTGTTCGCAATTGTACTTACAGTGGATATGATAACAAAATACCACAACATTTTGAAAAAAAATTGTTACGTTTTTTGTATTATTGTTTACACTGTCAGTAAAGAAAACACCAAACAGAGTATTCTGAGGTTTAGTTCGGAACTAAATTTATTCAAACAGCTTAAAACCACTAACCACATTTTATATTATTATAAAAACACAAAGTGTTTGGCGGGTTTCACGTTTTATTGGTTGAAACAGATCTGATAAATGTATGTTCTGAGCATTTATAAATTACATCGATGAGTGCATATAACCTATATATGTACCTATAAAAACTGTATCAAAAGGATGATAAGATAGTAAAATAATTCTAACATACAATAAAAGGTAGTAGAGCCACGCTGATTTCAGCACGGTTGGGCCGGCTCGACCGGGGCGGTACTACCCTCGCACAGAAAATCAACGTAAAATGACAGCGTTCGTGCTGTCGTGTTTCCTTGGTGAGTGCGAGACCGGAGGCCCAAGTGGTCTAGTCAACAAGTTCCATACTTGTTGACTAGACTAAAAGGTGCAGCAGCATTACTAGGCCGCCATGGTGTGGGTCGCCATACTGCATTGCCTGCATTCGCAGTGAGTATGGTGACCGCCACTCTTGGATTCTGCTTGTGCTTTCCATCAGGCAGAGTAGAATCATTTTGGCGGGCATACATAAAAAAAAAAAAAACATTGCCAAATGACTCTACTCTGCCTGATGGAAAACATGAGTAGAATCCAATTTTGGGTTATATCTACATTTCGTATTTGTATCCTTACTTTTATTTAGTATTCCAATCATATGAATGCAGTAGAGATTTTGACTTCGATTTTGAAAGTACTATTTTTGAGATGGCGCAAGAAAATTGGAAACGTATCCTATAAGCAAAAGTAATTATTACTGTTAAACGTTCTGCTGGTACCTCGATAAAAAAATTAACATGAACCCTCATGCCTCATGTTAATTTTGCCACACGTGATTGACCTAACTATTTTCTCCCACACCAACACCTATTAGAAAAAGAAAACATTACCTACGTATACAATATTCCATTCAGTTAAAGCTCCACAATAATTATATTAAAGTGTACAAAAAGCAAAAGAATCTGTGTGACAATTCTTAATACAGTTATATTGCGGGTGATATTGCTTTATAATAAATTGATAAAACCTAGTATCGTAATAGTTTAATTACAATGTATCGGGCTTCCCGCATTGTAGCAAGTTACTAGACCGTCTACAACGCTCATAATTGTTCGTGTACATTTATAAATAACAAATCATTTCATACGACTTTCATTATTAGTGATTGTAATAGGACTTTTTTTCTTTTTCAGGTAAGTTGGCCATAATAAAATACGACCTGTTTAGAATTCCGAGCGATTTTTTACCAGTAAAACAATGACTGTGAGTATTTTTATGTTTAATGTATGTGTATGTGTGAAACATGGGCCTAAGTATACACTTAAACTCAAGCGATGTGTACACACACACTTATATCGCAATACAATGAGCGTCTCAAGCTTTGATTGTTACGTTTACTTGGAAATACATTATAACGTATAAAGTAGTTTGAGCTAGATCATCTAAGTTACAACTATTGCGGAGTAAATTATATTCATTACAACGCAATATTGTAAGTTAAAGTGCAATTTTACAAGCGTTTCATAAGCATTAGCACTCACTCTATAGGTGTGTACTAATTGTGGATTTTATCTAAGTAGTTTAACAAGATCATAATTTTGTCAGTCTATGTTCACCTGAGAAGGGTTATGCTTACCTAGTTTTAATGTAAAGACTTTACGTGTTGTATTTTTATTCTTCACAAAAGAAAACTTCAAATTGCTAACCATGTGCAACTGCTATCCATAAGTTTGATATTCATTATCAAAGCGTCAGCGGATAATTTTCTTCATATTTATGTCGCACTTTGCTGCCGTGGCAGTAACATAGTCGAGAGCTCCCGCGGCCATTTTGATTTTCATCGTCGCACAAACAAACGCTTAAACTTAAAAGCAGTAAAAAGCTCGGGCTGAGGGGGTACCTATTAACACATTACTCACACAAACGACAATGACAAACGGGTTAAAACAAAACACGGCAGCGTACCGCGTCGAAAAAACTTCAAAAAGAGAACGTCGATTTCGGATCGCGCCAAGTTCGGTGCGAAAGTTGGTTTCGTATTAGGGCAAACGGATTGCCAGTCTTAAAATGGACATTAATAATGAACATAAGCTCCTGTGACGTATATCAAATTTTATTCATAATAGTCTTTAGAATTTTAAATAAATCTAACAGCTCAACTTGGGTTTGTTTCTCGCTTAACAAGGTACAAATTCGAATTTGGAAGTATCCAAGCTAAAAGTAAGTGTCGAGTTCTATTTTTGTGAAGTTACGCCTTATTTTGTATCACTATTGTTATTTGTGAAAGGAGTTCATGTTTTATGACAATAAAGACATGTGACCTTTGCTTGTAGTGTCAATAAACATACTTATAAGGTTTATTGTCGTCACTAAAAGAAGTTTAAATATTTATTATCTGTTCTGTCTGTAGGTACCTGTTCATTCGTTTATTTCCTTTTTGACAGCTTGCTTGAGAACTTAACCATTCAAGAGTTTCTTAATTTAATATGTAGTATAGGTATCGCAGCCAAATGGTAAAAATAGCTGGTTAATCAAACAGCTAGCCCTTTGACTGAACAACGCCATTGAATCACACGTCTACCTTCTTAATTGAATATTTGAGGCGCTCAAAACGTTCAACATTACAGCTGATTCAAAAGCCGCCTTCTGAAGAATGCTAGGGTGTCCATGACTAACACGGAATGCAGGACTTCTATGTCTTATTATTGGATATCCATAGCATGGATTCATAGCAATGTATTACTCCGAGTTGGCACAATCCGACTTGATTCAGTTAGGTTAGATGGCTAAGGCGGGAGTGCAGCTTTATAGTTGTAAAGTACAGTATCTAATTTAGTTAGTAAAATGACAATTATTTTATTTTTTCCAAACCAAGTTCAGTTCTTAAAGGAATAATAAAATAACGAGTGTGATTTTGACCACACGACTGAAATAAAACTTCAAGGGGCACAAGACGGAAGGCCTGCACTGTGTCTTATATATACAAAACGTAACCAGTCACGTTTCGTATATATCGTATATATGAGATAAAAAATAAAATGTGTGCTCGCACTTCTCTCTCTTGCCAATACAGTAATATACGAAATGTAACTCTCTCTCCCTTTCTATCTTCACTAATTCATATATCTCTCTCAACTTCCGTTCGCCTCGCCCGATCACACTTTTCGTAACGCTCTCCTCATGCATTCACCAGCTTCCTCCGACGTTTTACTTCAATTAACTTTGTATTTTTCTAGACAATAATTTTCATTCCCAACTAAGTAACTGTATATTAAAGTAACTGTTAAATAAAAAAAAAACGTTAAAACAGAGAATAACGTATTTAGCTATAATATTAAAAGCATTAGTTTGTTACAGTTTTTGGCCTATTCTAGCAAAGAGTTTTACGTCAATTACATCAGAATATAAATTGCTAACTAAAATTAAATTATTTTGAGCAGAATGTACGTCGATAGTAGCTATTGGTAGTGAGAGTAATGGACATTCGCACACAAAGGTGCCTCGTGCCTCGTTGTAGAAGAGTGGCTGCGGCACATACAGATAGAGCAGGCGTCACCTTTGTTGCCGGCTGTCGAGGGCCACCAAGTGCACCTACACACAATTCCCGCGCTCGTTTTAAATAAGGATATTTCCTTTTTTTCATAAAATGAACATATTAAAAAAAATCCTTTAACCATAAATTTGTGTTAAATACTTCTCTTCATTTACACTCATAATAAAGTTTTATATACAAAATTCAGAATTAAACTCTAACAAAACAGATTAAAGTAAGCCCGCATGCGGCCTGTCCATTGCTCGTCTATCGTTGCTGTTTAAAAAATATACGTTTAACGAGTGCATACTTCATTATCTAGTAAAGTTGCCAACAAAATAATACTCAAAGCGATTTTAATACGGTTATAAACTTTTCGATACACATACGTTGCTTATTAACGCTTGTGGATGTGTGTGCGTGTGTGTAGGGAAGCCTTTTTTTAATTTGTTCCCAGTTCAAAACGGCCAACTTTGACGTAGAAACTTTTTAATCGTCGACACGTAGAACTAAGCGTTGCCTCTGAACACACGAACTCAAGGCTTTTATTGGTTTAAAAAAACGTATTTATATGAAATTAAAACGCAAATATACTCTTACCACATCAAACCTTTTGGTTAATTTTTAATTTAGCTTTTATGAAATAAGTTTCCGCTGATGATGCAAGTTTGTGTGCTTGAAAGTTTTCAAGCTTCATAACGAAAGCTAATATCTTTATGGTAAGTTATCCCTCGAAAAATTTACTTTCGCATGCTATCCGAAAAAGAAAAAAACTTGATTGGGGAAGTTGAGGGGGATGCGAGGGTGAGAAGGTGGTCGCGGTAACGTGTAACACAAATTATAAATAATAGGTGAACGTTATTTTTTCGAATACATATTTCATTTTATATTGTACGAAAACGCGTAGCGGGCGTTGCAGGGGTGGGGGTTAAAATAAAGAGAAGCGCAATTGAATTTTTAATATTTCATGAAGAGGGACGCGAGTGGGGCCCCAAGCAGTTTTAATGGGGTTACGGCGAGCATCGCGTCGCGGCGCACCCGTCGTTGGCCGCGCTAGACGCGCCCGTCCCGCGGACACCGCGACACCGACACGACACCGATCTCCGTCCACGCTGGTGCCAAAATATTTTTTAATACCACATTTCAGCCATTACACTTATTTTTTCTCTATTGTGTTTATCTCTGAACGTAATGCTAAATCTAACGTATTTTTTCACTCTGTGAATTCTTTCGTAATAGCCATTTTATTAAAGTGAATAAATAGAATTCCGTGGGAAATGACAATTATGTATATAATTATTCAATAGATAAAAATAATTTGTAAAAGGAAAAAAAATACTATTAATTGAATTTAATTACTTTAGCATATTACGTTGTTGGAAATTCTTAGATACCGTTTACTTAGTACACTTGAATATTAAATGGTGCACGAACGGCGTTAAGTAGATAGTCACTTTTCCATCGGTGGCTAAGACAACTTTATATCTCATCAACATATATTATGTGTGTGCACTTAAGTTAAATCATTATAAATTCAAGCCATTTTTATTTAAACGACCTAAGTTATCTACATAATATTATTATAGGTTTTGAATATACACATATTATGCAATGCCGTTTAGTTCTTTAGTTTTCTTTTTGGAACGAAGTTCCTGATAGGGCGTTGCGGAGGGGTACCCTAGCCGACAAAAAACGTCCGGACCATAAGATTGACGCCTCGGTGTCAAAATGGGAGCGAATGCGAATCCTGTGCTTGAGGTCTCGGGTTCGAATCCCGGGTAGGATAAAATATTTTTTATAATCTGCAAATATTTGTTTTTTCGGAGTTTGGATGTTTTCTATGTATAATATGTAAGTATTTACAAATAAAAGGTTGTAAGAAATATTTTTTTATTTATTTTCTTGAACGAAACTTTTGTGTAACGTAGTAATCTGTAAGTTGTATGTAACAAGTACGGAGTAACTCTAGACAGAACTTGTTTCAGTAGAAATTACTAGGTGGCAGCATAAGTGACAAATTTAGTTTTATTTTTAATTTTATCGATAAAAAATCATAATAAAAAATGTATACCTGAATAGTTATTTTCTTTATACCTTGCATAGAACTTTTATATATTTTTTCAAATCATTTTAAATAAAATAAAGGTGTTAAGACAATTTTGTGGTTTTTAAAGAGCGTGAACGAAAAATTTAGTATATCTCTGTAATTTTGCTCACGAAATAAATAAATAATTACAGATGATTGAATTACAGATATTGTTGATTTTTGATAAGGAACTTCGTTCCTATCTGGTGTCCCACGACACAACAAGACTTTTTTTCTAGAGACACGTTATTCATTAAAAGCCGGGTAATCTTACTCCGAATTAAGAATTGCTCTAAAAATTCGAAAAAAATAATGAACTTGGAAAGCATAATCGAAGAAATTCATGTAAGTGGTTACTTGGAAAGCATAACCCTTGCTTATGAAACTGACAGTTTTTCCCTAAGTCCATTTCATCTAAGAAATACATCACATACCACAAGATTGTTACACAGTCAAAAGATTAAGTATAAAGGAAAAATATTTGATGGTTGTTCACAAACTAAACAATAGGTAAGTATTACAATGTCTTATGAGGAGTCAATTTATCATATCCGCGGTATCGCGTGGCGGTATCACATGGCCCATTCACTACATATAGTTTTGTTATACGATCATAATATCCTGCTCGGCATTATATTGTTTACTTTTCACATGTAACACTATATATAGTACATGCGCATCTATTCCCCTTAAACGTGAACAACGTTAGAGTGATAAAATATTTACAAGCACTAAGATGTACGTGAATGTACACCCTTTTGCAACTTTTTAATACTATTAAATATTAGAAATGTATGATAAAACTGTTTCTTACTTGTTGCATAGTCTTTCTATGTGTTTAAGATTTATATAAGATTCCTTTCTTGTTTTTTAAAGATCGTGTTTTTAAAATATAGCGTCTTGCTACCCGTTTACCTATCTATCGTGCTGGCAGGTAATTATTATCTATCCATTCTTGTAATAATTTCTAAAAAATCTGGTTTTTTTTTAGTATTTTTATTTATTCAAACAAAACATTGTCACGCATCTATACTTATAATAAAAATATAACAGGTCCAATTCTGTACATTAAAGATATTTTGAAATTTTTTTTTGGAGGGCTCTCTATTATCGGTACTGAAGCCAAAACTGTAATTTTTTTCCTTTTTGTCTGTCTGTTCGTCTGTCTGTCTGTCTGTCTGTCTGTATCTTAGCCGCGCATCACGCCGAAACTACTGAATGGATTCAAATGGAACTTGGCATAATTAGAGTTCATACTACGAGGTAGGACATAGGATACTTTTTATCCCGAAATTCAGCACGGTTTCCTGGGGGGAGGGGATGAAAGTCAAAATATGTACATAGTTGTAATTCAATAACACATGGTCCGATTTCATTCATTCTTTTTTTGCTAGAAAGAAAAAAAAAAGATAACGGTAAAGCCCTTTTTTATGTCCGCGACTGTACACTGCCTGTGGGAAGCTGAGACAGATATGTAAATATGGCGGTACGAAGTACGCCGGATCAGCTAGTATTATAATATGTTTATAAAATAATACCTACCTACTTCATCTCAGAAGCTTAGGGTGAGTGTTATGGGTCTGACGCCCACCTCTGTACACCACTTCACATCAAAAATGAAAAAGCATCAAACACATCAATGTTCGATAATGAAGTGGCAAAGTAAACAGGTCACGGGGTACGTCTGGACTCGACTCTGTGACCCACATCTGAACAATATGCTTCCGCCAAGCGCCACGCAATTAAGCTCTACACCAGACATAAAAAATTACCGAAACAAAAGCGAACGGGGGTCAACTCAACCCCCTTCGGTTCGCCGCAGTTACAATTTATCATAGCAAATAAAAATACGCGGAATTAAAAATAAAAGGAGCAAGAAAGTGGAGCGGGACAGGGCATAACTACGGAGCGATTCCGAATGTTCAAAATAATACTATATATTTTTACTAGCGCTCGGAGGGGCCAGTGAGGGGAGACGGTACGTCGGTACCCAATTAAAAAAGTATTGCTCGCTCGATTAATGTTTGATGTATAACTAGAATGGTGAAGAATTCGTTCCTTCTCTGGCCGTATCGACCGGGAACGCGGTATGCACTCTTGATAACACCTTACTTCGCTGCTTCGAAATCATCTCCTCGATTTTGATAGACTAAATAATGGTCTTCAGCAGATAGATTATACGATATATTGGCGATTTATTTCACTGTTACTCTCAGGGGAATTTATTAGTTAACTAGCTGACCCGGCGAACTTCGTACCGCCATATTTACATATCTGTCTCAGCTTCCCACAGGCAGTGTACAGTCGCTGACAAAAAAAGACTTCTCCCGTTATATTTTTTTTTTCTAGCAAAAAAAGAATGAATAAAATCGGACTATGTGTTATTGAATCACAACTAAGTACATATTTTGACTTTCATCCCCTCTCTCCAGGAAACCGTGTTGATTTCGGGATAAAAAGTATCCTATGTCCTACCTCGTAGTATGAACTCAAATCATGCCAAGATTAATTTGAATCCATTCAGTAGTTTCGGCGTGATACGCGGCCAAGATACAGACAGACGGACAGACAGACAGACAAAAATTTAAAAAAATACAGTTTTGGCTTCAGTATCGATTATAGAGAGCCCTCAAAAAAAAAAATTCAAAATATCTTTAATGTACAGAATTTGACCCGTTACATTAAGTATAGATATATAAGTATATAGAAAGTATAGATGTACAGAATTAGACCTGTTACATTTTTATTATAAGTATAGATAGATATTTTAAATGTACGTTCTTGCCTTCATGATATTTATAAAATTATTTTCTGAATTAAATCTTGATCGACACTACTCTTAGTTCTTTGAGAAATTAGAGATACAACGAATACGAAAAAATAGAGAAACAATCTGTATATCACTATTATCGTAATCGAATTAAGGGCCTTTTCTATATTAACAAAAAAAACACTTAATATTTGGAAGATAGAGATAGAGAGATAGATTTGAAAGCTGATATATATATATATATATAGTATAGGTATACCTACCAGAAGTGTGAGTATATCACATAAGTTAAACTCGAGGTACGATTCAAAGCTCACGGATCAAAATTTGGATAGGAGTGGTTGTAGATTGCCACCGGCAAAACAATATTTACCGTTGCCCAATTTTTTGATTGATTACTTTTTTATTAACAAAAGTAAGTTGTTGTAGCATTATTTTTAGGATTTCATTGAACAACACTACTCAACAACATTTCATTATGGTTATGAAACGGGGACTGCTTGTGTTCGTTTAATCTTTTCGATGTGTAGGTACTTTATAAATAAGTTAAAGACATTGTATTTGCATTTGATTAAATCTACATCACACTACCTGTACTAGATACCAGCTTAAGAGGACCAAGTATATTATCGTCTGCCGGAGAGCTTTCCAAACTCTCTAAAATTGGCTATTACTGGCGTGATCGTACGCAAACATAGGCGTTACTTTAGCACGATGGCTAAAACTGACCAAAATTTATTATATACTTATATTACCTACCACCATGAACAACTTAATACTAAAATAAACTTAGCTAGCTTGTTATAATCGTTAACATTTCGAATTTTATCAAATTAACGGCAATGACGTCAGGTCCCCATCAAATTTTCTTTATGGCCGTCCAAATTACTCCAATAAATTATTTAGCCCTAATCAAACTATAGGTTAATTATACTTGTAATTAATAAATTATACGCGATAGCCTAGCTGCGGCCATATTGTCTGCTAGTGGCTTAATTAAAAAAAACTATTTATTATTTACCTTACTAATTAACTATATTGATGGATTTGGTAAAACACCAGGAGCTTTTCGTTTAAAGAGGCGATTTAAGTTTGACTTTATTTTTTTAACTTCTGTTGACCTGGTTATTTTTATATCTATAACTTGTGTTTATTATTATCCCGACCCATTTTTTTTTTCAATTTATTAAAACCTTTTTATATTACTTTTGGTTTTGCGGTATAAAAACCAGAACGACGTTTAATGATTGTGTAATTAATGGATCACATAAACGTTGTGCAACATCACCCTTCTGCGTGAAAACTAGATAAATGTACAATATAGTGGTTGTAATGTTTATGTAAGGCGAAATACTTAAAGCCACCACTTTTATAGCAGACACTAACGTTTACAGCGTGTAACTGACCAGCCATCTTTTAAATAAATATAACACTTGAACGTCTGGGGCTCGTTATAAGGCGTCCATCTCTTACATTGAAAAGTTACCGTCATATATTCTCAAGGATGAGAGGAGTGAGCTTATGAAAAGGTTATTGGAAAACAAGCTACTCCTCGATACAAATTCAGTGTTTTTTTAGTCCAGACTCTCATCTCGATGGAGTCTTCTAATTAAACCTACGGCTTGATCTACAGTTTTGAATTGGTAATCATTTCGAATCAAAGAAATCTATTCATCTTTCTCGGCTACCTACTGCCGTTGTATAGGTTGCCCCTGTCGGATCCCAATTAGTTTTGTTTCACTATTGCATCTGTACTTACATATTGATGCGACTTTCCGATAAATGAGTTGCAATTATTTTTCTTCATAAATAAGTGTTTCTTACTCATTTATGAAAGAATACATTTTTAAGTAAATGAAGATCCTTCATTCGTAGTTTAAATAAAGAAGTTGTTCTGATTTGTTTTTGTTTTTATAAACATTGTTCTATGTTTAAGTTTTACCTATACCAATACCTAATTTTCTACGGAGAGTGTAAACTAATTAAAACTGTTGATGGTGATGAAAAAGGAAAATAAGTTACTTTATTCGTTTTGTTCTATTAAAATGATTTTTAAGTTATAATGTAAGACAGATTTAAAGAGAGATAGAGTAGATATTATCGTATTATTTAGACCTCCAGCGGGTCTATATGATAAAATATACTTATTATGATAACTAAGATTACTTATTTTCTACTTTGTATCATTATTACTTTTTGTTGTTTAATTTGCTGCCATAAGAAAAAAGTAAAGGTTAAGTGTAATGTCACGTAGGATAACCGTTTAAGATGAATTGTATAAAAAATAAAGATACGATTACTATAATGTTTTACTTGCGAAATATCTCAAACGTTCTTGTATCCCGTTGTGTAATACGCAAAGAGATTCAAGAACAAATAAACAATATCATTTTGTCTTTTTTAATTATACGATTAATTTGTTTTAGAAGAGAATTTAAAATTTTTCTTTTTTATCTTTCATGCTAATCTTTGAACGTAGCTGGTAAGTTACACATCATTTAACCCTGAATGTGTTGTTTTTCCCTAAGTGTTCTTTTGAAGTACAGCATGTATATATCATTTGTGTTCCAATTAAGTGTTTCCTTATAAGCATTATAGGTAAGACACTAGGTGTTTTATCCATTCCATCTACACCTACACTCATTATTTACTCACAATTAGACAGCACCAGGTTACAGTAATCAGAGCTTTAGGGTATGGTCTTCAAAGTATTGCCTTCAACCTAACAGTTCCATTGGAGATTTGAAACTAAATAATAGGCATCCGTACAAGATGTAATACCCATAAACATTGTAATCTAAATAAGTCAATAGGAAAGCTTAACTAATTTGCCTATTCCATATGTAACTTTTGATATCTATTTCTATACTTCTTTCTAGCCAAATAACAATGTGTAAAAGAAGCCTCTACTATATAAAAATTTAAGATGGCGACTTATTGCGTTGTGTTTTAAAATTGCTACATACTTGCTTGCCCCGACAGACTCGCTTATATTCTAATCTTCATGTTAATTAATACCTTTAAAGAAATACAGTCTTATTTTTTTTGAAATTCAAATAAATAATCAATTTTCACAATAGAAAAGTTGAAGTGGCCTGCATAAAGGGCCAGCGCGTATGCCACAGATTTAACACGGCCATGATTATATTTGAAGTGGTAGGGTGCATTCTCTCGTAAACACACTGTCTGGTAGACACCCAGTAATACCCACTAAAGAGAACAATGAGTTATCTCACAGACTACTCGTATTACGTCACGGTGTCTACCTAACAATAAATACGGCGTTATGGCGGGAGGGTGATGAGGTATTTGTTCACATACACACTGTTTACGAATTCATGTATTTTGTTAAAGTTTTTGTTCTACTAAGTTTTCTTTCTTACCTGAATGATTCATGTACGCCCCAATGTTTGTTACTTGTTGTATGAATGTCAAATTACATGTTGTCTTTCGAGTATTTTTGTTTCTCCGCAGGTAAGTTTGAAATGGTATTTCTGTTTATTGATATTCTTTGTTAATATATATTTTTTGTCATAGCAGGTTTGGTCGTCTGTTGCGATGTTGTTGGCAATCCTGGCGTCATATGATACATAATGTTGTAATTGGTTTTATAACATATTTGCTCGTAAAGGGTCTCTTATTTCACCAATGTCAATATCCTAATGTATCTCATTACGTACTTGTGCGTTATTGTAATGTAAAACGCACGTTTTTTTTTAATAAAGTGAAACTCACGGTTCATCAAGATGCTCGAACAATACTCTTTTAAATATTAGCAAAGAGTTTTTATGTCAGAAAAGTGGTCAACATTTTATGAATAAAATTAACTTTGAGAGATAAATATAGTAAATAAACATTTAATTCTTTAATTTTATTAATTTTGACAATAAATTACAACCATTTATCTGTGACAAAAACACAAAAATATTAATATACTTTATTAGTAATACTGGCTGTTTGTGCCTTTGCCTAAAAAAAAAGCGCATTGCTAATTTGTGAACAATTAAAATTTATTCCGCGCGCTTTTTTTTGCTCTATTGTTTTTATTTGAAAATGTAGTCAAGTAGTAATGAATTTATTAATTCGACACCACCAGAAGTCTCAGAGGCAGCGAAAAAGGCTACTCTAAGCCTCTTGCCCGAAAAATCGACCGATAGATAGTTACAGGTGTATCAAAATTTCAAAATATGGAAAACAAGCAAATATGCAAATTCATTTTCAGAAAGTGTGTTTTTAGCCTATTTCATGGAACTTTCTCAAAAATATAAGTCAAGCTCTATTTATATCCTCGCAAATATGTTATAAAACGTCGTATGACATACGTGCGCTTTGATAATTACAGCCTCAGCTTTCTTGTAGCCCTCGCCTGCGGCTCGGGCTAGCAATATCGCCTCGGTTGTAGTTTTCAACTTACCGCACTTATATCATAATGTACTATTACATTATATCTAAAGACAGTAACGTACTTTGTAAAATAGTATTAGGTGTATATTTCCTAGGTGGTACCGCATCTATCTTATAGTATTACATAAAAAATGTCAACGTCAGCCTACAGAAAAGCCAATGCACCTTTGATCTTTGCACACTGCGAGCCTCTCAGAGGCTACTCCCATTACTGTATGCAGATTTTATACTTTGTGTCATTTTTGTGCGAACGGCGCGGCGCTCGGCGCGTCCCCGCACCACACGGCACCGCTCCGCGCCGCACCGTGCCGAGTTGCGAGCTCCAACAAACCCCCTCTCACGCCCCTCCCCCGCCCTCCGCGGGGTGCGCTACTTAGCTGATGACTTATTAAGAGTGCATTCTTCAGAGGTGTCTGCCTGTCGCGGCAGGTTTAATGACGTGGGTGGCGAGGTGCTCTCCGATTTCGTACTTCGAGTATGTCCCACTTTTTATTACAATGCTTTGCGGTGTGGTTGCGCGTGACACCGTGTTTTGTGTTGACATTTATTAGACAAATGTTTTACATACGCATTGTGTTACATAATAATTTAATTGTAATAAAAATGTACCTATTGTGGTCATTTTCAGTTTAACGTTGGATTCTTAAATTCGCTGATGAATATTAAATATTCTGAGAAATAATAATGATAGCAATGAGGGATAAACTGCACGGATCGAGCGTGGCAGCCCTACGGTACATCGCAACTGACGCTTAGAAACTTGCCAGCCTAAATTACAAGCCAGGGTTGTCAGTGTCGATGATAAAAGCTATCTGACAGAAGATCGTGGAAAATTAAAAGGCCCCCCTTTATTTGTTCGTCATTTCCGATCCGTACGCACGCGATCGCGTTATGTGCGTTTCTGTTTTAATTGTTGATAAGAAATAAAAGGCTTCGAAAGCTTTTATTTCAAATGTATAGATCTGATTTAAAGCGTGTTTTAGTTTCGTTGCAGTATATAGGAGTCCAACGAGCGGACAGTTCGACTAATGGTAAACGACTACCGTCGCCCAAGGATACCTGTGACTTACGAGATACAAGTATGTAGACGTATGCGTATCCGAAAACAGTTTGTGGTCAATTTCTCCGATAGCTTCCCACACTCGGTGAAAGCAATGCCATGGTTACTCCAACAGTACTAGAAACTATATTCTCAAATAAAAATAAAATGGTCAGCAAAAAGATGCTTCATTGTGGACTGCAGATTTCTTATCGATGTTTTTAATGGCATGTTTTCGAGTTTATGCATTGGAAAAGTGAATTTTATTCTTCTGAGAAATACATACATAAAGTGAGTCACGCCTTTTTCCCAGAGGGGTAGGCAGAGATAATTGATCTGCGTTTACTACGGTCCTGACACAACACTTTTTCTTCTTCCAAATTCAACAGTTTTCTTCAATACTTTAACATTGGCCTTTTTATAAAATCACCAACTTGGTCGGTAAATTTACTTCTTCCAACACCTCCATACATTTTCGCTCTATTAATTTATTTCGTGATTCTTCTGTCATCCATCCTCTCTAAGTAGTCAAATCATCGAAGCATGCCTTTTCAGTCCTTGTCACAACATCTTCTTTCAATCCGCAACGTTCTCTTAACACTATATACCTGACTCTGTCACTATCGTTTACACCACACATACTTTTTGGAGAGTGGATCCCTAAAGCATTAATTCTATTTTCGTGCCTCTTCTGCCATAGACAAGATTCGCTACCTTACATAAGGGTTTGAATCAGCACACCATTGTGTTTCGACACGTTTTTGTTGGCAATAAAGGAGTGCAAAGGACCATGTACCTTATTTCCCGCTTTCTTTATCATTTTCCTGAGAAATATGATAACCGAATTGCGTCTTTTGATTTATTTATTACGAGTGTAATGTGTATTGGTATATTGTATTCCTATTTTTGTGTTTGCTGTTTATCGGCTAGACTCATTCAGAAGTTCCAAGTTTAAGAAGCTTATTTTCAAACAGTTCTGAAATATGTTTTATGATATTTAGTTCGAAAGTAACCTTCCAGATATTGTGCACTAAATCTAGGTCAATCGACCTTGTTCAACTTAATGAATTCTATGAGTACATGGGAGCGTTTTAATATCGCGTGTCAAAATGCATCTGTTTTAGGCTATTTCTCATTAACGCTGGACCTCACTATACGTATCTCTTTATTTAATAATTCAACCTGAACGTTCGCTTAATTTACTAGTGAATACATTTATTTTTAAGGCTATTCTGTGGCTCTTTCGATAATTATGCCGATGTATATGCTGAAATTTGAAATGATAAGTCGGTTATTTAAATTAGTATAATTGACAGCAAAAGCAACATCTATCGTGTTTATCATGGAGAGTGTTCTGACGAGCTCTTCCAATTGGTCCCACTTTCTTCATTCCTTTCGTGGACTTGGAAGTCACCGTTTTAGAGTGGTAGATATACAGGTGGTGTACTCTCTCGAATTAAACGGTTTAGTTCTTCCTTCCTGTGCCAGTCAATTAAAACCAGGAATTCATTAGCAGCGCACGTGTTTCCCTCCCACTATTTCTATCCCGGGGTCTTTTAAGCGGGACGTGAAAGCATCTCACTAGGTCACCATAGTGTGCTACATTGTCTACATTCGTATAAAGACCGACACGTAACTTGGCCAGATTCGTTAGATGCGCAGTAGGTAGTCGTTTTTTAGGTCCCTTTCGTTGATAGAGGGACGCCGTGATTGTAGTAGCACCGTTCCGAGCTAGCGATTGGAGCGTCAGTCGACTACACTTCGATTTTGTTTGTTTTGATTTGTTGCACTAAGTGTACTATGCTTACCCTTACTGGGCCGAAATCTGGCCAAGTTACGTGCAGGCGCCTATAATGAGGATGGTGACCACCACTCGTAGATTCTACTCGTGCTTTGCATTAGGCAGAGAGGTCTTTTTGGCAGCCTAATTTATATAAATAAAACAATTTTAATAATCTACTACTACTGGAGGGTGTTGACACTCCTTAATACTGATCTGTCACCACACGTACACGTATTAATTTTGTGTCGAAAGTATGAAAAACAAATTCATAATCGAATTTTTAATTAAGATTAAAACAGGCTATAATATAGTTCCTTTTATCCTAAAACCAGGAATTACTCTCGAATCGAATCATTAACTTTTCAAAGGCTTAACTACAAAAAATGTGTGATGAATGCATTATAACGACTATTTTATTTGTGGTTCATTCGTCTATAAATTACTGTTAATGTTGTAGATGAACGACATTTCTTTCATTGTCGTGAATTGTGACTTTTTGTTGCTGTAATTACTGGCTTTCGCGTTCATTGCTGTTGACAACCCTATGCTGTTACGTAACTTTAAGTGTTTGACTACCTCTAACGTTTCGAAGGTAACTTTATATGTTTCTTGAAAGAGTAGTAGTACCTTTAATCGATGTTCATATTGAGTATGATATTATTTATCAGCTAGTAAATATAATTAAAGATCATTGGAGAACCGTAGATGGTATAAGTGTGATCCTGATAAATTGAACTGCTATATCTAGTGTCTAGTTTAAGGTAAAATGGTTTTATTCTTCTGTCAGTTTAGAAACATCTAGGTTATTATAGATAACTATCCCTAAATCTATTAAATACTGATTATTTGCATTCGTGCTAACTGAATCACTTTAAAACATTTATAAGAGTAGATCTTCTTAGTAGATCTCAGTATTCATACTACAAAATAAGTCAAATATTGAAAAAGTAATGAAAAATAAAGATATCTACACAGATTAGGTTAGATAACCTCCAGCAAACTCGAACCGACAAAAAACCGTATGCCGTCTCGGGTACCAGTTGTCGAGGAACCAGGAAAGTCCTGGTTCCGCGACTTTCGTAGTAACTGTGAGTAACGTCGAGCTGAGTAACTCGACGTACCTCGGGCTACTCAGCTTGTCGCAGGAATCTCAATTTTCCCATTAAGTGAGAGACCTAAAAAATATTACGAGTTGGCTAATATTTAAAAAACCAAAACTAACTAAAAAAACTTAAATATGAATTAATTCAATGTAAATAGTTACCGATTAATGCTAACCTAATTGGTAATAAAACAAAACCATAGACATTACCAATGTACTGACATTTTACAATAAAGCATAGACAACCCACAATCACAACAATAGCCCACATCGCAACAACAAGCGGAAAACTCTTACTTACAACTTTGTTTTAAATCGATTCACGTGTAATTAGTTGCAGTGACTAATCGTTCCCACTCTCCCCCGCCAGTTTGAAACGATTCAAACACTTTATTATGACGGTGTAAAATTTAAAAGCCGCCTGTGGAGCGCCTGAGTTACACTTTGTGCGGCTCTCCTCTGTCCTTTAAACACAAGGATCGCGTGCAGAGCTGTGTGAAAATGGAAGTTTGTTTCAAATGAAACATGGTGTTTTTTTACCCGCAGTTTCCGATATGAACGTTTCAAAGTTGCACTGTACCATTTTTAATATTATTTTTCAACCTACCCCTAATGCGAACTGTGAGCAATACCGAGGATATAGGGTGTACGAAATGTATATTGGATACTGTTTTTTATTTTTTTTATTTAGGGTAGTCATTTTGTATAAATGCTTTTTTTCTCAGTTTTAATCGTTAAAGTTGTTAATGTATCGAATCTCCGATTGTGATATTGATAGTACCAGTACTTTTATAAATTAGTCACGCTCTACGCTCCTTTTCGAATTAAATCTTTAATTGACAAACACAAAATAAACAAAATGAAATGAGAAACGAAGGAGGTTCTCAATTCATTTAATTTATTTATGTCTCCTGAAGTAAGTAGAAAATGTAAAATCCCTATAATGTACTAAGACTACCTGACTACTATCATAAGATCGCACTTGTGTCAAGGTCAAAGATTTTGATAGTTGTGGTCGTTGCTTAAGAAGCGGTAATGATTTTAAGAGCGTAACTGTTCTGTGGAGTTTCTTCCCGATTCTTCTCCATAGGAATAATATTTAGGAACCGCTCAACTAGAGTCATTATTGATTCATAGTCGAAAGTGCCTGAAAAGGCGTAAGTACTTGAAATAATAGCATTTTGATATTACATTTAACTACAATAACTGTTGTCAAATGAACCAAGTGTAAGGTAAGGTAAAGTTTGATGATATTACTAAAAACGATTAAAAATGTTACTAAATGTGTGGTTGGATTTTAGTTAATACTATTTTGTGTCATAATAATCCTACGACAACGAAGGTTTAAAAACCTCTCTTCCTATGGCTGACGACCGAAAATAGGCATGTCAAAAAAACCGAGTTCGTGTTACCAAGCAAAATAACCGCAAAACTGTTCTTCCTATCTTACAAGCACCTACTCTATTGTGTACGAAAAAAAACTAGACTAGCAATCAAACTAACTAAAACGTTTTCGCACAAAAATTTCTTTACAATATTCGTATATAGATAAACTCTGTTACCTTTTTAGCCCGCTGTACCTCTCAGCTTTCTCTACGGCACATCGTCCTAAGCCAACTCTGCATATCGTTATTCAATCAGTAGATCCATTTAAAAAAACATTCATTTAAATTGTATAATGCTCCCGCCCCAACGTTTGGTACTCATGGAATGTGACTTGCAAATTCCCGTGTCGTACCATTGATTCGTTATACGAGATCCATACTGATATTATAAATTCGAAAGTAACTCTGTCTGTTGCATTTTCACGGTTAAACCGCTTCACCAATTTCTTTAAAATTTGGTATGGAGATACTTTGATTCTTGAGGAAGGACATAGGCTAATCTTTATCGTGATAACATAAATACACGCGGGCGGAGCCGCGGGCAAAAGCTAGTAGTATTAAAGGCACGTGACGTTACGTTCACGTCTTCATTATAAATAATTAAAAGCGAAGCCTTTAATTAAGCATTGTGCGCGCAATATTTGTGTACAAATGCACATTCCCCGAGAGCCGCTCGATACATTCAATGTGTCTACATTAAGTTAATTATATCAGAATGTAAAAGACATTGTTTTGTGTTTCGATTATGATTCGATACATTTTTATAGCGATCACATGGTGGCTATTGTTGTGCGTACCGTTCTCGCCTCTCAGCCCGCTTTATTGCTTTAATAAAGTGATTAAATACCATGGCGTAAAGCCAGGGCTCGATACTGGCCGAGCTAATTTCGAAAACTTGTATTCGTTCCCTTTTAGGTCGGTTGGTTTTAATGTCGGGTCAGTGACTGTACTGATCCTGAATTAGAGTTGTATGTTGGACTCAAGGAGTCGCGAATGTTCGACCAATGTGCCTTTCCCAATGCAACTTGCGACAATACGACAACCTGAGTTATAACACTATTATGGAACTGTTACATTCCAAACGTCCCGTTGAGAAGACTTGACTTCTCTTGGCTTGGAGAATTATGTCTAGCAGTAAACGTCTTTCGGCTGAGATGATGATGATAAGAAAACCTGCATAATATGCTCAGGTAACTCTCATTCCTTCTATACCATTTAATATTATTAGAAATAAAATGGACACGACATTTCCAGACAAAAAGTGAAACAGTTGCAAAGTCAAAGTATAAATAATGGGTGGGCGATACCTATTGACGATTGATGACACATTTGACACTTTTTCGAGTTTACCATAGCTCTTTGTGTAGCAAGTAAACGTACGTATCCTATGGCATGAAGGTGTCTTACTGAGGCTGTGGCGCTGCGGTCCCTGCTAGTTGAGACGGGCAGCGCCTACTGGTGTGTGGAAAGTCACTCAGCAATGGGCGGCAGGAATGCTACATGAACGCCGCGACTCCCTCTTTTATTTTTGTAGCTTTTTAATTTGTCCTATTTAAAGGTCCACTCACTTATTCATGCGAGCGGGATTGTAAATTTTTCTTCTTTTTGCATGCGCCATATATAGATATTTTGGCTACCTCCTACTTTTTTGTGACTATAAAACTGGGCCGGGGTCGTGCGCTTTTTTCCCTGTTCGTGCGCCCCAGCACGACCGTGGGGTGTGGAGGGTGCTCGCAGTTAGAGAATTATTCATTGCCTACCCCCGCCAAACCGGCTTTCCGTTATTTCTGTTTGTTATGAATTATGTCCGATGACTTTGCTCGACGCCGCGTTTCTTTCGTTTTCACTAATTACTTTTTCTGTAGAAACTATAAATCTTCATTTCTTAATTCAGTTTAGAGTTGTACCTCAGCGGCAGTGCCTAATGACAAGAGTCGCGTGGGCCGAATGCGCCCTCCTCCCCGCCGTATGATAAATATATTCGTTTGTATATAATATGTATAAAATATTGTTTTCCTGTATACACTGACGTACTAAACGTTAACAAAAGATTCAAATTCACACTCTGCTGCCTACTAAAATATGTAGAAGAGCTCGCTCCCGGCTCGCTACAAATTTGAATTTCATATGTATGTTTCACCTATTACGGATGCACTCATTAATATCTTAAGTGATGTGTGAGAGTTTATGGCGTGCAATTTTCAACTTTATGGCCGTGTAATACGGTCCCCTGCTATCGGATCGTTTATGTCTGTCTCCACTTATACAGAGCACGCGTTAAGATTATGTCGGATGAAAAAATGTTGCAAATTGTATGACCCCCATGAAAAAACATTATCATTATGGTTGCATCCGGCGCGATAGCTTTTCGTATGCAAATCTTGAGTGCTCACACCGCCACTGCTGAGCACTAGTATAAATTGTTTATAGTGAGTGATAGGAAAGCGACCCTGGTAAACCTGCTCATACTGCGTTTAGTGTTTGCCCTGCGCGGTAAAGCGTTTTGTCTTCTTAGAATATTTGGAAAATGGTAAGAATTTGTACTGTACGTAAGGCCTAGTGGTTTAAGCGGTCGCTACAACGCTTTCTACTTTGCCAAGTGTTGTGGGTTTAAACCTTTCATGGGACATCACTTTGTGTGATCCACAAATTGTTGGTTTGAGCCTGGTGGTATTTGTGTTGTTATATGCATGTTCGTAAAGTCCCCCGCGACCGCGACACAGGATTTATTCCAAGAGCGGGAAAGGTATTTTTGAAAAAAAAACATAATTAAATTAGTCAGTGGTCACACGACTGAATATCTTAAATAAGAAACCATTTTTTTTCTAATAAACTATTTCCTCTGGAATACCCATTATAATAAACACATTTTTAGCTTCATTTACCCGAATGTTGATTTGGAATATTTAACTACTGTATTCTATTCCGTAAGCCCGTATAATTATATTTATGATAATGAAAATTCACTGTTGAAGATATAGTTTAGAATATCCAAACTGAAATTCGATTAGTAAACTGACGCTGCTTTTGAGCATATTAATAGAAAATTTCAATTAATGACGGAAATATCTAGCAACAACAAGCTTTATAACTATTCTACAAGATAGTCTAAATTGTATTTTTAACCCTGCAGACTGCAAGTTTAAATTATTACACCAAAAACATTTTCATGTAAAATGTTGCCAAGACGACTGCATATGGCTTACCCTGTGAAAAATATATCAGATCTCATGTAGAGCCAAGGTTCCGAATCTACACGCCCTAACTCTGCTAACCCTAACTTCATAAACTCTACATCTAAGTAAAAATGTATGTTTTTGGTGGGATTTCATTTCTTTTTGTAAGTTGCTTGAGGCAGTTTTTTTACTTTTTTTGGGCTGTCTTTCTTGTACATCTTCTTTCTTCTTTCAAAAAAGTCCGTGTACCAAAAATAAAACCTCTAACATAAACATTTGTGAAAGTCTCATAAAAACTTTCACCCCCCAAATTTGGGGGTTGGGGGGCAAAAGTAATAGGTTTATGAATTTTTCTGTTGTTTGTATACTAAACTTAGTTTACATACCAAATTTCAGCTTTCTAGCACTTCAGGAAGTACCCTAACAGTTTTGATGATCATCAGTGTGTCAGTGACGAAATCGGTGTTTTTTAGGTATCAATAAAATCTAAAGTATCAGAGCTATGCAATTGAAACTTTGTACGTTTCATTAGTCTATTAGTAACATCATATCCTGAGAATTTGAATGATTTGATATTTCGGGAACCAAAGTTATGAGGGTTCAAAAAAACGACGAAACACTTCGAGAAAAGGTAGGTAGTGCCCTTGCGCTTCGCTTGGCTCGTCTTGGCGGGGGCACGACCGTGCCCCCAGATTTGGTCTTCTTCCGTTTTGGTTCCATTCACACTAGAAGAAAAAAATACTACCCTGAGGGTATAAAATTAAGGATTAAAGAAAACAGTTTACTACCGTTTATGCGTTGAAGTCAGTGATAACTATTTGAGTGCCGCGTTGGCGCAGTGGTAGCGTATGCGACTGCTGTGCTTGAGGTCTCGGGTTCGATTCACGGGTCGGATCAAATGATTATAGGATTTGCAAGATTTGATTCGGAGTTTAGGTGTTTTCTATGTATAATATGTATGTATTTACACAAAAAGTAAATATGTATTTATATCAGCTGTCTAGTAAACATAAAACAAGCTCTGCTTAGTTTGGGACTAGGTGGTGTTGTGTGTTAAATGTTCGAAAATATTAAAAAATAAAATGACAAATAATAACAGCCAGACATAAAACAAATGATTGTGCTGATCATAGAATTTCTGCTGATCATACAATAGGGTAGACGACACCTTAGTCAAATTAGTTACTTTTTATCATCTGTCAAAACGATAACTTTGTATGAAAAATGAAATAGAATTAAAGAAATAAATAGAAACTTGTGACGTAACTGTTGTAGACTACTCAATTGAGCAATATATTTCAATGTTTATTTGATAAAAAAATTTAATAGAAATGAAAAGCTGCAAATATTATATTTTCCGAGATGTTTTGTAATATTCGTTTTAATGAAGAAGACATTGGTATTTATATTCGATACAGTCAACTACCCCATTATTTGTCCTGGATGAGAATTAAACCCATTTCGGTATAGCAGTCAGGGTCCCTATCCACTAGACCCATAAGCGTTTAAATAAAATTTCGCATATCAAAAAGATTAAGACCACTTCACCTTAGTTTATGAGTATAGTTAGTATGTAATTCAGCGACTGGCAATGTCACAAAGACGCGCTTTGATGAAAAGGACCTCGGTGGCATTCATTCATATAGTGTAGGTACGAGTGAGAGAAATCGCCCCGCCGTACCTTGCACAATCTTAGCACAGTAACGGACTTGGACCACGTCATAACAAATTAGGTTGTGTTTCTGGCATATATAACTGAGTGGAACAGTTGTGGATGTTTCTTCAACATACTTAAAGTTTTAGGTCTATGATTATCAGGATTGCCCATAATAAATATAAAGACTTAGTACGAATATAGGTCTCATAAAGTTGTATAAATAGTACATTATTGCAAAGGCCGGGAAAATAGGCAATTGAAGGCCGAGTCGTAGGAGACGACTTCACTAATACGAGACAGGCAATTGCCATTTCCGCAGAGGCATATATAGTGCTTTCCTCAAAAGAATGCAGGGAAATAAAACATCATTTTATATTATACATTTAATTTAATTAATATTAAAAGTTACATTACTCATATTGGGGCAATTACTAAAAGAAAATCTTACATCTGGTGGAGTGCAATCAATTTCCATTTCACTCTATAAACTGTTGGAACTCATTTTAATTATTCAATTAACATTTGTTAAATATTTAAATAAATCAAGACGAATTTCCAGCTTTGCCGCCGATTTTCTATTTATCATCTGTGCCGAAAGGCAAACGCATTTACGCAAACAGCCACGTGAACGCAATTTGTACTAAGCAAAGAGATTTTGGTATGCCAAGAATGATAAAAGAGATCCAATCAAAGAGTATATGATAACCCCAGCACACCGTTTCATACAACATTGCTGGAGCATTGTAATGTTCCAAATTCAGAAAACGCTCCTGCAATGGATTTATTTTACGCTGTCCGTAAATTAGATACTTCGCGTGTTCTTTTTTCGAAAATAATGACAATATTTCCCTGTATGTTTGAGAAAAGTAAATAATTAAAATATCTCTGTAATAAAAAGAACAGGAAGGAAAAGATTAATGATACCTAAACAGGTATCCGCAACACCAGAGGCATCATAAGTGCGTTGCCGGCCTTTAGAGGTTGGGATATGGGCCTCCGGTACCCTCACTCACTCGGTGAAACACAACGGAGGCGCTGTTTCTCACCGGTTTTCTGTGAGGCCATGGTATCACTCAGGTCGAGCCGGTCTATGCATGCCGAAGTAATAGTAAGTAGTAGTAGTAGTAAAAGTAAGTAAGTAGTCTGCCGTAAACAGCTGAGAAATATATCTCAGACCTTTCATATGGTCTACAGGTGATTCTTTTACTAGAAGAAAACCCAAATCACGCCGATCTCTCAAAGTAAGATCTTCTATTGCCCAATATGTAAATAAACTCTTCTCAGTTTGTAGTTTTAATATCTTTTCATATCATGTCGTTTAATATTTCTAGTGTATTTAAATGATTCGACAACAAAAATTGATACAAAGGAGTATAGAAGGGCAACCCAGCACTTTTCATTAAAGTTTAGAAGTAAAGCGCAAAATTGTAAAATTGCCCGTTGAATTTTGTTTTGATTATTGTATTGAAACAAAATTCAAGCTCTTCCATCTGCATTGGTAGAGGTAAAGTGAAGAAAGCTGTGTTCAGCGCTGGAGAAAATTTTCTCCCTGTCCTGTACTTGCTACGTGCGCCTCTGTCACTTTGCTTGTTTCTTGTTTGTCCATTTCAAGGTATATAATAATAACGTAAAAGTTATTATTAAAATGTACAGATAACTGTTTGAAATACCACTAAAGAATACTTGTAGTATCCATAAATTCGAAACCGCCAAAACATTTGGTTGTGAGAAAAAAACATCATAGTATGAAATGTTAATTAGATGCTAATTCACAAATAAAAACTAAAACAGTTGTCAAAATCCCTCCCTGTTTATCTTAGGTAGGCTCGGCATTAATAGACGTATAGCTCGTGTTCTGTGATGTGCTGACAAAGAGTGACGCGAGACGACTATTTTTATTAAAACCCGCAACCAGAGGCATACTTTTTTTAATAACTTATGTACGTAGGTGCGGGTCGAGTCATTTGAATTGCACTCCGGGTTAGTTCGCGCTCGCGGCATGAGATTTTTTTCCCAGAAAATTGTTGAGTGTAGCCCTTTGTGAGCGTAGGCTTTGCCGCCTTGAGTCGCGCGAGCTTGTTTCAAAATGTTTTCCTTTTTAACCCCTTTTACATACGCTGTCACGCGCTCGATATCGCTCTTCTACTCGATATTTGGTGTATTGTTGTAGATTTTCTGTGATTACACTAGATTTTTATGTAATCGATAATCAAATCGTAATGTTTCGAGTAGACGGATCACTCGATGGTAAGCACATATACATCTAAAACTTAGAGTCACAAGTGCTTTGCCACACTTTGAGTCCCTCATCCTAGTACTGGTGAAAGGGTTTAGACTCTATAGTAACCTCAGTCACTCAGTATAAACCAACGAAAGAAACAAACAAACAAACAAAATATTTGAGATGGCACCCCTTGACAACGTTACACCGGGTTTCTATGAGGCTGTCTCTGTGGTGACTGCACGTGGTGGCGTAGTGGTTAAAGCGGTCACCAGTGTTGTGAGTTCATAACTCACATGAGACCACACTTGTGTGATCCACAAATTGTTGTTCTGAATCTGGATGTTCCTTGTGTTAATTTCATGTATGGTTGGTTGGTGGTTGTTGTATCGCGGGTAACACCGTCGGGCTCAGCTATAAACATAATAAACTACTTCTACTAAGTAAACGTATTACATTTCTTCTTAAGACTACATACAGGAAATGTCGACAACATTTAACAATCAAGATGTAAAAATGTCTGAAGATTTTTTCAGAACCATTTCATTTATCATTTACAGTTACGTCGTAACCTCATTACTTTGGTTCACCTAAATACTAAAATAAACTACACACATTCCTATAACAAAAAAAATATATTACACAATTGACATCGATACCTCGGCATACCTTTTCATATTTAAATTTTGCGCGCAAACACAAAACATACAATCTTACACGCACTCATTCACTAATACCTGCAATTGTGGCACACTTACACTAACCTGAATCGAGTTCTAACAGTTCCATAGCTAAAAATAGGTATTAAAAATGAATCATAAAATTCATACCAAACCTTTGACATGACGAAATTTCAAAGCATGAATGATGAAGACAGCCTGTAAAAATATTGCATAGTGTTGCTATATTTACATCGCGCCCGTGATGTGCGACGAAACGACTCCCCCATGTCTTTCATCAATTCCACTCCATCCTTTACATTCTTTGACAACAACTCGACCTGTACAACCTATTTTTGCATGTTACTTAATCGTTTGAAAGTATATTCCACGGCTTTTAGTATCAGTAAAGAGTTTATATTACACTACTTTAAAAAAACCTGAGACGTATAGGTATTACCCTAGATTTTGTTACCGTCATAGACAAAACTATGAACCTCGTTCCGGTGACATAGGTGTAACAAATTATTTAAGAACTTACTAGTTAGTAGTCATTATAAATTAATTAAAAGGCACCAGGTATACCGATATGTGGACGTTAATGTTATGTTACTGCATATTGTACTACTCTATGAAACCATTTAGTGACAGGTATGAATGAGTATAACTAGAATATTAAAGTAAAATACGATATTAAGCTACAATTGATGTCAAAAGCACAAGGTATAATGCTATTGTTTGTTTTTAAGACAATTATTGAAAAACATAGAGTTGTTAGATATTTAACTAATAGTACTATGTTATGTTTGGGGATATGAATTTATTGATATGATTTTGATAAAATTATTGACATGGCGGTGTTCTTATTTAATAGATTCGATGACTACTGTCATTCTTTACAAAATATATTTGAAATTTCAATGAGCGGGTGTCAACCACATCATATGTTTTTATGTTGAAAAATAAAAATATATGGTTTCAGACTAAAAGCGCGTATCCACCGAAATTGTTGCCAATTTCAGTGTTTCCAACTGTTTGCAACTCTTCAGAAAATCGCCAACTTTTGTTTCCATTGTGTCTACACCGAGTCGCCAACAATTTGAAAAACATTACAACTAAGCGTCTCCACAGACCTAATAAATATCTGCAACAAGCGTATTCTTTTGATATTTACCGCCAAAAACAGAAAGACGATTCCCAACATTTGGTGACAATTTTTGTTGCAAACACAAGGAAATTACAGAAACTTTTGTCACCAACACGTGTTGACAACACAAAAGTTGCCAACTTTTGTTTGGTGTATACTCGGCTTAAGAAATTTTCTATCTATCTAGGCAAAGATAACACAAAGCCCGAAGGACTTCGTAGAAAAAATTGCCGGAACTGGCGGTACATTTTCTAACGACTCAGTATCAAATATGATAATTTCTGTTAGTTCATATTCTATTGTGTAAGTGGGTTTTAAATATTTATTTGAATGAGTCTTTATCAACGTAACATGTTTTACATATGTCAGAATACTTACCTTCACATAGTTGCGAAATTTACTGGTTTCGTAAAATGAAGCAAAGGTTTGTCCGAAAATGGATATTTATTCTTGCGAAATTCCCAAGAAGTAATATTTGCTTATAGGTCAGAACTTTAAACACGGTTTTGTGTTTAATGTGTTTTTTCAGGGTGATCTTTATGCCGAATGTGAACAAAGCTCTATCAGTGTTTACTAAAATGAAGGTCACAAATTGCAAATATCAATGACGGAAAGTTATTCTAAACAAGTACAAAACAGAAACGGAAGTAAACTAATTAAAACAAGTAAATTTTTAACAAAATAAAAACAGGCTTTAAGACTCGATATCTCTTGGATGCCATCATCTTAGTGTGCTTATCATGGTGTCAGAATACTTACATATAATACAATACGTCATAGAATACGTCATAACACAGTTGCACTCGGTGATTAGAAACAATCACCGAGGGTAGGCAACGACGGCGTGGTAAGTACCTGGATGGGTGACCGCTGGTGCCATGATACCATGAGCGTCTCCGTGATTCGGAGGTCACGTTAGGCAGTCGGTCCCGGCTGTTATCGTAGGATAACAGTCGTGAAGCTTTGTTGGAGGCCTTTGGGCGGCTTTAAAACATCCAACGGCAAGATTACGTAGCCACAACGTAGTCTTGCCAGTCCCCAACCCGCACTTGGGCAGCGTGGGAGCCTTAACCCTCTCCTGAGAGGAGACCCGAGCCCATGTCATATCAGTAATTTTTTTAAAGAAAAGAACAATAATATGTTAATAAAATAACAACAAAAAAAAATTGTAATATTTTTTGAAGTGCTGTTGTATAATTTATACAACCCTCGTTGGTCTCGCGGTTGGCGTGTGCGACTGCTGATCATGAGGTCTCGGTTTCGATTCCTGAGTCGGACCAAATGTTTGTATGATCTATAAATATTTTCGGAGTTTGGGTGTTTTCTATGTATAATATGTATGTATTTACCAAAAAAAAAGTATAAATGTATTTGTATCAGTTGTCTAGTACCCATAACACAAGCTCTGCTTAACTTGGGACTAGATGGCGTTGTGTGTTAGATGTGCAAAAAAAAAGTTTGTAAAAAAAAACCCAACTCATGTTCAAAGCAATTGGCTTTAAAAAAATATAGCGCGGTTAAGAAAATCATTAAGCCTAAATCGTGTCATTGAAAAACCTGTCTACCTTATCATCTCTCAATAGTTATCTATCTCTGAATACCTACTAATCTTTTATTTGATGTCCATCCTATTTTGATATAATTATAAGATTATATCTTTAGTTGACAACGCGATAACCTTCTAAATATGTATGGGTGCATATAAATTCAGTAACATGTCCCCAAATCTTCGAATTCGTGTAAATCTGAATATATTCCCGTTAAAATGTTACGCAGGTGACACATTATTACAATATTGCTGATTGACAGATGGACATTCAGGTACCTATCATAAATTTTAATTCTTTATGTCAAATGCGCACAAGTTAGCGATCCGAGACATCTAAACGTTTGTCAATGTTGTTTTATTGACATGTTTTATGTTTTATGGATACAAACGTATCTAGCCATCTAGCTAAATTACATTGAGTGTTTAACAAAATCACTCGCATTTAGGTGACGGTAAGTAAATAATCGCTATTATAAGTGGCCAAATAATCAATTTCATGTAATGTTAAGATATTTTTATCAGGTGACAAATTTAATTTTCGGATTTTAATTTGCTGCGCTGGAACTATTTTACATTTTAATAGGCTCAACATAGTGGACGATCGTCACTCTCTTCCTATATCTCTTAATTGTATAGAAAAAAATGGCAAACAGGAACTAAATTTTGTAGATTATAGTATGACTGTGGTGACTGTTGCAAATCAACATTAAATATTGAAATAGTATTAGAAAATGTTTGTAAATACAACAAATCTAACTTATAAGATAGCAAACTCATAATATCCATAAAAAACAACGAATATACCAAATTTAAAATGAAAGGACTGTATTGAATTCCATGTTTGCCTATTTGTTAACAATTTACATACTAAAAACAACCGAGCCGGCATCAAAATTGTTTACGTAAATCCTCAATTATAAAGCGGCACACGGAAATCGTGGCATTTATTATTAGTAGGTATAAAGATAAGTACACAACAGCTATAAAAATCATGTCTACAGTTCAAGATTTCCGTCTTGGAGGGAAATTGTCGAATTGAAGGAGCGAAGCGCCCGTGCCATCGGCGGGCCTCGTGAATATTTCATTAGACAACATCGCGCATGCGCGACGACCGTCTCAAGATGACAAGTTCAGACTTGGGCTCCTGTATCGAAATCAAACGTCCCAAGATGAACCGATGTTTGCCGAATATTATTAATGTCACATTAACTTTCAAATTAAGAATCGCGGAAAACATGTTTTTTTATGCAGGTGTACATCTAATTTGTCAGTTGTGTCTCAAAACTGTCTGATATAAAAAAATCGAATAACTAAATATATTTTATAGTATAACGTTTGGATCGGTAGGTACAATGACGTTTTAATTATATTGGTATTTTATGTCTACATAACTTCTTTGAACTTCGGGAAATCGTTTCCTTTTTGTTGACGTTATACCTTTTGTAAGATACAATATTTTAGTCTTACAGAGATGGTAAACTATATTTCTATAAAATACCTGTAACTTTAAGAAGAAATGTTTTTTGAAGGCAGAAGTAGTACTTATCCTGACTGATAAAATATAAGTCGTGATTTAAATTCCTACCCAGAATGTGTTCTGTTTCTGTCTCATATTTGAGTACTTACCCAAGACCCCAAGGGATTCCTAATTAAAGCCCTTAATTGATTAAAATTAAGAAAAATCTGTCAGTGAATCAGATCATTATCTATTGGTACAAATGAACATCATGCAAACATTCAAGTACGTTTGTAAACGATCATCAAAAAGGAATGGGTGAAAATGGACACTAGGCAGATGTCCCATTCCACCAGACGAAAGACGTCTGGAATTAAAAGGAATCAAATATGAACGCACTATACATGTTACATGAACAAGCGGGGGCTCTTGGCGGCCGGGCGCGCGCCGTTGCTCTCCGACAACTAAAACTATACATTAATAATGCGTTTGCTTACAATGCGCTTTAAATGTAGATCCATACGCCGTCCTACTCCCACGCGCTGCTCTCTCGCTTGCGCAGCGCACACGACGCGCGGCGTTCATGCAAAATGTACGAAGTAAGCGACTAACGTACCCCGCTTCCCTCTCAAGATAATGCTGTTGGCGGGATACCCTCCCAGCTCCGGGGTAGTCTCCCTAAACAGTGGCCCACCCTTATCGGTCTCATATCGATGGTCATCGTACAATACTCGCTCGTTGCCGCGGCTCATCAAATCATCGTTCTGTGCGATGCATCGTCATGATATCGGCGTATGACGACATACGGACATATCATTCACGATCTCTCTAACAGTACTTACCGCCGAGCCGGCTTTGCGCGTGAAATGTTAGACGAATTTAATAATTTAATGGATTACTGGAAACAACAAAAACCATTACCTATAATAATATATGTTTCGTAATATGTACTGCTACTGTACGAGATAACGATGAGATGATAAGAATTCATGTTTTAAACTGAAAAAGAAATATAATAAATATATCGAGATCAATCTTTTAAATTACCAAAATGAATGTCATTAATCTTCAGATTCATTGATGTAGGTACGTGTAAAATAATGACTATACATTTCAAAATTTATGAAAAAGAGAAATAAATATTCAAAAAGCAATGTACTTTGTTTACTTGTACTTAACAATCTATCTTCTTCTAAGTAATATTGAAACAGGAACTTAAAATAATAAACATAAAATTCAACATAAAATTAAAAACAGTTCCCTTTTCTGTGTACCATATTAATTTCTAAAGAAAACACCAAATCGCTGTAAAGCCAACAAACAGTTAAAGTATTTGATAAAGCTTCAAAGTCAACCATACTTAGAACTTTTAATTGATCAAAATGAATAGTGTGCGAGGAGCATCAACAATTTCCGATCAATTCCGAATATAAGACCGCCATTCTTAAAAGTGGTCGGAGTACATGCATGTACTCTTTAGCTCGTCAATTCAACATTTTTCTAAAAGATATAAATAATTTTGTCACCTGTTTCCATCAAGTCAACTACTTTGTAATTCATGTTTATTTTTAAAATCGATTAGTATTGAAATGTAACAGTTTACCGTATCTTTTACTTTTATAGTGACACGTTCGGTACAGATAATTGTTCAAGTTTAATTAAACAGACTTTTGGTGGAGCGAGTTGAAGGAGGTCGAAAAACAAAATATAACTTTTTCATGACATTATAGTAGTACTAGCTTTTGCAAGCCTCGCTCGCGCAGACTTTCATCCCCTGATTTACCCCTTTAGGAGTGGAGTTTAGTAAAATCCGTTCTTAGCTGATGACTACACGCTATAAGGAACCTACCTGCCAAATTTCATGTTTGTAGGTGTTATAGTTTCTGAGATTTCATGATTAATAAGTGAGTGGTATTTCGCTTTTATATATATAGATTTATAAGTAGAGAGGAGTATGGAGTAGCTAGCAATTTTTGTAATTGGTAACCCTACGTCTTTGTGATAGAGGTATTCATAGTTTATTCGGTTCGAACCCCGACCGATTTACTACCGATGTGACATGAGCATTTAAGTTTATCCATATAATTTAACAAGGATACCAGTAACAGGCAATGAGCGTCCAACCTTACTAGATTTAAAATGAAAAAAAGGTGCAGCATTCGTATATAATCCACCCGATAGTTTCTAGTCATTCTTAATAAATGGATTAGACTTCTAAATTTAGAATGTACAGGACTTAGACAACAGCGGGTTATAATAGGTTGCCTATTAAAGTTTAATCGTTTAATTATACGGTATCTACAGCAGAAGTTGCTCGAAGTGAGCCTATCCGAATAAGGAAGTACTTCCACCCGAAATAATGAATAATGTACGTTTGTCAATGAATATCGAGTATTTTTATCGCGAAATTGGCAAAATTAAATTAATTGCTATTGCTGCTCAATCAACCAATCAATTAGCCGTTTTATCCTGATTATTTTAAATGGTTCTTTGGAATACTGTCATGTTTTACTCTCTGGATGTCTCTCAGTTCAGCGTGCCTCTCGGTATAGGCTTGCTATAATATTTTTCAATGTTTTTCGTTTCTAGCAACTTTCCTCCAATTGTGTCTCTCTACTCTCATTTCTTTTTCCGTTCTTAACCATCTCTAGATCCATTGATCATCTTGCTCCACTTTTCAGCTGATGTCGCTATTTTTAGTTGCTTTATCTTAATACCAAAGCTTACAGTTAACACAAGGAGCTCCTGAGCGAAGGCGAGGGGAAATGTAGTATTGACCCACAACTTGCCCATATTGGTCTGAGGCCTGATTATCATTCTGATATATTATTCTTCTTCCTAACCTTTATTATTTCCAAGATTATTTGAAGCCCTCTACTATTTCAACCGGTTTTTCCTGAATATCAGTTTTTCCACGGAGCGACTGGCATCGGACCTTCTCAATCGTAAGGGCGAACTAAATTCGAAGATTGAACAATTTGTCAGTATATATTTGAGATCACTGACGGTAAGTCATTGAACTCAAATATATCATGATCAATATCGACTGCATGCCATTTGACAACCGTGACCGAATGCTTAATACCTAACACCTCGGAGCATGGAAATTTGGCGGTGTTTTACGACCGCCCCTAGGAGAGCATTTTAAGAATGTCTTGTCAGTTAAACCTAACAACAGTTTTGGCCTGACCCGGAAATCAAACGCGAGACCTTTCAATCAGCAGTCGCATGCGCTAACTGCTATACCAACAAACAAGGCTAGCCCACTCATATTCTAATTTATAATTCAGTGGGTGAAATATAATTATCTATTTTCAATTCTATCTGAAATAGGATTACGGTTGCATATTCTAGAACAGATCAATCTATTTTTGAACATGCATACAATAATATAATTTTAACTACTAGATATTGACGGGCTGTAAAACCGGGGCACAAAAGGCCCTGTTTTCTCCAGATGTCAAAAGGGGTATTATAAATTTCAAGTGTTTCTTTTGGTCTATAACAAATTTAAAAAAAGAACCAAATTAAAAATGGCCTACTTTTCAAGTCGATTAAAAAAACCGTGCCAGCTGTATAAATAAAATATTCGCTAGTAGTATTTTTATGAGAATTAATACGTCACCAAGTTGACAAGTGATTGTTATATCATCTACATACTGTTGTTATATGCATACGCAGCCAATAGGTACAGCCTACAGTAACTTGGGAATGTGAATCTGAATAAATCATGAGACATACCGCTTACCACTAAAATATGTAATAGTTTTGTGTAACTTGAACGCCTTGGGCGGGCGGCACACTAAGTACCACGCGATATTTTATTAAATAAAGTTACTCGGTTACGGTGTGTTATCCAACATAGTTTGTGTGGTTTTCCACCTATTTGTGTAGTATCCGGATAAATGTTAATGACTAGGACAGCTTGGTGTACGCGTTACACTATTTAACTTCGTGTGTGCCGTGCTGAATGTATTTTTAATGTTCCGAGCTGTACTGCCGACTTAGTTGTGTCAAGCTCCTAGCTGTAAAAGTGTTTTATATTGGCTTTCTATAAACCTATTTCTAATGTTTACACTTTGTTACATTTATTATTTAACGCATTCTTAATAGAGTGCTTCTAATGTACTATTAATATGTACAATGAAAATGTTTTGTGACACAGTATACTCATGTAGATTATGAAAAAAGGGTTTTTTCTGATGATTTAATGCACTCGTAACTTTTGAGTTGTAGATCTATGTAGGTAGTCTGACTATTAAATATTTATAATTCGAGTAGGAATCAAAGTATGACTAGCGATACAGAAATTAATATCATAACAAAATTAAGTTTTGACAAGCGCTTCATCTATTAAGCAATTGACTGTTACTGTCCATATTTATTATTTATGAAGCAAAGCTCCTGAAACGAATAAGTGAATTAGCCTGTCTAATGATTACTGCCGTTAATATTTGGCTTAATTTCTTTTTACATTTATGATATCTACTTAATATATCGACCCTAATTTAAACTATAGTCAACATTAAATATTATAAATACTTATCGTAGCATACGCAACTTCATCGTACTCTTTGATGATAGCCTGTCCTGTGATAATATATGTATATTAAGTGTAATTAATGAAATGGAACCTCAATACTAAACACCAATTAAGGTAACAGAAAACTCTGCTTTTCCATTAACAGCCTCGTCACTTCTGATATCGTACGCTGGACATACCACAAATAAACTTATTCAATTTTAGAAATGTCATATGATCGTGTGTGAACTGTGGCGACCAGGTAATTGGGAAAAATCACGTTCCTCGTGATTCATTGCTCGTAACTCCGACAACCAATCAAAGCATAGAATCCGCTTTGGAATTGAAATGATAGAGACGATGTAACAAGTTTCTTCCAATTGCAAGCGACAAACGAAGTTTAATAATTAATACCACGCCTCGTGTACACTGCGCCGAATAAATGTTTTATTATTAACAGTTTTTGGAATTTTATTAAATAAAGGTAATATTGAAGATAGACGTCCTGTCAATTACGAGAATTAAAAAAATCTGAGTACATTATAATTCGCTGTTTTAGATATTTCGTATTGAGCCATTGAAATGTAACTTTTTATTGGGAAACTGTTTTTTTTTCTAT
This sequence comes from Diaphora mendica, assembly GCA_949125395.1. Classification (NCBI taxonomy): domain Eukaryota; kingdom Metazoa; phylum Arthropoda; class Insecta; order Lepidoptera; family Erebidae; genus Diaphora; species Diaphora mendica. The sequence goes on along the minus strand of OX421312.1, from coordinate 28,786,257 downwards.
CAGAAATGTTTTTCATGTCAGATATAAAAAAATGCTAAATAAATTCATTGGAATTGTCTTACTAATGCAATCTCAAGTAATTAAATCAAAAAATAGATTATAGTATCTTTGTGTCGATTTCGACAACTATGAAAGCTCATGAAGGTCTTAAGTACGTACAAAGAACTTTATTATGAAGAAAAATGATCGTTCTTTTTGGGTTATTTTTTTAATGCATAGTCATTAAATATTTATTTGTTCGTATCTCAAATTCTAGAAAAAAATATTTTTTTAATTTTCGGAATTTCGGATTTTAACATAACTTTTTGTTAGTTAATAATGGTAATGAAAAGAAAAAAAAATGGTTCTAAATATTGTCCAGTATTCCCATACCATATTAAGCTTTCAATTAGAATAAACCATTTAGAGAATATACATAAAGTATAATCATTATGAATATACATCTCAGAGGCTCTCACAATGACGCCCATGGGCGCCTGCAACCTGCAACACCAAACTTAGAATTCATTACTTTCATAGTTTTCAAGTCACAGTACTTTATCTTTTCTGCTTTAAATCTGAACCAATATTCGACTGCACTAAAGGCCCAGTGGTTTAAATGGCCACGTCACTTTCTACTGCGCAGAGTGTTGTGGATCCAATCCCCATTTGTTTCATCCACTAATTGTTGTTCTGAGTCTGGATGTTCGTTGTGCCCGTTTCATGTATATTTTGTTCCCCGAGACACAGGATGTATATTCCTAATGCAGGAGTTATCTTTTTAAAAAGACAGTTTTAACAGTTTCTTAATAGCTTGGTCTCTGTTGGAATCTTTTATCAGTATTCCACACTAATCTCACCAATGGAACGGTTATAAAAGTAACTAGAACAGATACACATTTCCAATTTCAACAGATAACCACACCAATAGTGTCACTGTCTTGAATTATATTAACTATTCAAGTTACATACGAAACTATTACAGAAAAAGATATGGAAACATATAGAATAGATTTCCAATTTCAACAGAAAACCATACCAACAGTGGTGATAGTAATTTAAACATAAAGCGCGACTTTATCTTTTGATGCAACTAAAATTGAATCCTAAATGACTACAGGACTGATGGACAAGTAGCGGTTATACAAGTAGTAAAGTTGTTAAAGCTTTTAAAACAGCATTCTAATTTTAAATGACTGCGGGATCAGCTAGTGTCTGTCAGTTTCGAACTGTCAACTAATGCTGGGGACAGACATAGGTAGATGTGGAAGACAATTTGCACTCAGAGTTTAAAGCCAAATTTGATTGTCATTAACAAAAAACGCAAACGTGTTCTGAGTGCACAGGCTCAGATTTGGAGGTCTTCATTTATTTTTTGTTTCCTTTTATGGGACAGGTGACAAACGAGCAGATAGATTAGGGGACTTGCAACCCAATAATGACAAGTGCGTTGCCGTTGTTGACATGCCGCTTGCATCTTACATAGACGATGTTGACTTACCAGAATATACACTTTCTAGGTAACGTCTCTATCCATTTCAAGGAAAAATATATGAAGATACATTGAAACATATCTCTCAAATCTTTTCTAGGTAAAAATGAATGCAGTGACTGTTTGTTTTTGTTACTTAATTAGGAAATTATATAACTAGCAAAGAGCAAGGAAAATTGTATGTAATAAATCGAATTTTTTGCCTATGTATCAATTAGATATCATATATTACAAAAAAAAAACCAGAAAATCTCATTGTAAGTTGCAAAGATTATTCCCGAGTACTTCCGCATTTCCGGAAATTATAATTCACCTTTTTTAAAATAGAAATATAAAACCGGGGCTGCCCGTTCTAAGTTCGTTCCTATTTCGATATTCACATGTTGAACAGCTTTAACCACGCGCCGGGTCCGCTTACGAGGGAGTAATCGATCCTAAATGTTTTATTTTCACCTGGTCACTGTGACATAGGAAGTCTCTTTGTACTGCCTTTGGACAAGTCCTCATTTAGTAAGTAAATTTCACTTATCACGATGATAATTATATCTTTATTTATGAAGGGAATTTGCTAAAACAAAACAATGGTCAAGCAATAGCCAGAAATGGTATTAATAACAATTTTATGGGATGGGATGTGACTCATCAGGAATCAGGCTAAGCATTCTGAGATAGTTTTTTTTTGCGTTTATAGAAGTTTACTTAGAAACGCAATATAAGTATGTTTCCAAGACAGAAAAAAACAAAACCGTAGCAGGTAAAGTAATACTAGTTCTGACCAAGGGAAACATAGAGTTGGCAACTTAAGATTTAAGTGTGTATAGGCAAAAAAAACTTATGCAATACGAGTACCACGTATTTATAACGTATACTTTAAGTGATTCATTAATCTGAGCTCACTTAATAGTACTATGTGTGTTTCATCGTACTAATGTGTGGAAGTTATATGCTTAAAAGTAATCGGCAGTAAAGTACCCTAAGGCATATTTAATTTTTTTATTAGAATCATACGACCGCACGTTCAATGGCATCATTTGTCTTTAAATTCGAGTATTCATTTAAAAAAAAAACATTATCTGTGTTCCTGACATACCAATTACGTACGCAGTTCTCGTTGACACGTCCCGTGAAAATCGTTTAATGTGCTGGAGTATTTTTCCGCGCAATCTCAGCTGATACTAAAGGTACTGTGCTTATGTACAAAACATAAATTGGAAAGAAAAAACTGTCATCTCTGAAGTATAAGCACGTCACTTTTGTTTTAATCCTTCCCTTCCACTTTTGGCAAGACTATTCGAAGCGGAACCATATATAATGAAGTTTCATCCAAATCACTATACATGCCCGTCGGTCGAACGCGATTTTTTTTGTACTTTCATCACCAACAAAGGAATTCTGCAACAGGATCGGGTTTATTGGATTTCAAATTCGTTATTTCAAGTGCCTTTTTCACTTTGGAGGGGTGCGAGATTTTTTCCGTGGTGTTCACATCGCGCAATTGTAACTATATTGCGTTTTTTCGAGTTGACAGTCGTCATTGGACCGGGTTGGTCACCAAACAGAGTGTTTTACGGCTTTTGTAATAACGCGACTGTTGTTTGACGGGCCACCACTAGTGCGGGCGTGCTCTGACGAACTGTTGTTCCCCACTAATATCCTGTTTAATTCTAACCTATAGTTGGCTGAAGGGTTCATTGTTCAATGAAACGCCTTTCTCTGTTGATTTACCAAAAAAATCTTAATTCTAACTATGACCTGAGAACAGAGCAAAAGGAAATGACCAATTTACCTAAGGCACTCTGCCTAGCATCTAAAAATTAATGTACCCTAACGAATTTTGCTTTGTTTTGAATTTAGTATGCTCTAAAATTACTGTAAAAGTTACAAAGTTCAGTAATTTCAGATTTCTTAGAAATTAACAAAAACATGTCTTGATAATGAACGTCCCTAGCTTACCTACTGTAGTCTTTAAAAACAGTTTTATAATATATAAAATGATAAAACAAAACCAATCAATTAATTCTAAAGGTAATTTTTAATAAAAAACTTGCTACACCGATTGGCCTGTGACACCGCTTCTCACTAGTTAAAGGTTAAATGGAAATGATAATTGCTTCTACAAATCATTCGCTGCGCAGTTTAGATAATACAAGAGAACTTTTTTATGGAAAGGCATGTCTAACGAAGACACAACATGTTTTCTTAGCCGTCCCGTTGCTATACCGCAATTCATATACTTTATTGTAAACAGTTGAAAATGTCCAAAACGTAAGCACAATCAAGTCGGTATTGATAAGCACTAGAAAATCGTTGGGCAATGGAATCGTCCGTGTAGAAAATCAGTCGATATGGAGAAAAGATTATCGCACAATTTACAAACAAGAAACATAGCAATGATGTCAAAATGGCAAACGAAAAAAAAACGGCGAATTTTGAACCTGTCATGTTGTTTCGTTTCGTTGTATAAACAAGCAAAAAGTTTTATAAAAATAAATATTTTATAGCATTCACTCGAAATGCTATAAAATATTTAATCATAATAATTTTCACATTTTGTTGATTACTCAATCAACAAAATATGAATATTATTATGATGACGATAATGAATTATCATTTAACAGTCAGAATAATTTTTAATATTACTCTGATGGTACATTAATATTTTAGCTTTACAGGGAAAGGAACGTTTATCCAAAATGGCGCGTTATCTCGATACGCCAGAAGCGAAAAACAGATATTTAAGTTTAAATACTTTTTCTGAAGTTGTACGAAAATGTAAATAGTTTTGTAATTTTTATTTATTCATAATTAGGCGTACATTAATGTATTATGTCACTGAGTTACTAGGCTGAAACTGACCATGTCATTTGTAGCATACTGCATAATCTATAAATGTAATTGTTATTAACTGCCTACAAAATATTTGAGCAACAAAAATAAAGACAGGTATATAATCTAGAATTATGTGTTCAGTTTAAAGCACTTTCTTCCTTTTTACTCCAAACTAGCCAATAACCATTCAGCTCAAATCATGTTTCAATCGGTTACATAAGAAGTAATTTACGTCTTCAGTTTACTACACAAGATAAACATAGCTCTAATGATAGATGCCAATAGCTTGACGGTATTGACAAATAAATTGAGATGTCATTCATGGAGATTTGTTAAAGATGTTTAGTGGTCATAACTTCGTATTGAGACCAGTGTTTACATGAGAACGTAATTGGTTTAGACGTCATAGATTTGCGATCGCAACGACGTTCTACTCGTCTTTGTATATGTTTTGAAGTCAATTTGGTACAGTAGGAATGCAGGAAATGTAAGCCGCGTCAGAAGGATTAGTATAGCCATAGCATTAGGCCATTTGTACAAATCGGCAGGATTTTTAGTTTCAATTGTAAGGATATTTTTTTAATGCAAGTTTCTCATAGATATTTATCTACTACTTACATGTGTACTTAATTTTTACAATGTTCATTGGTTAGTATTTATAACCTCGAAAAAAGAATAGGCTTTTCAATTAAAATTTAATTCAATTAAAAGAAGGCCCAACTAGGGCCTTCTTTTAAGTTTGTTGAATTAGAATTCTGTCATTTATGAACAGATTTGAAAAAATATTTCTATCTTGTCTTAAAAGGAAAATACTACGCTTGAGGCGTCAAAATTAATGAATTAATTATATGTTTTATTACAATTAATTATGAAATTAATAGTTTCATATCTCGAATGCTTATAAAGAAAAAACAAGCTCCATTTATTACTTGTTAAAAAAGTCAATTTAAACCCTTTTATTTGATACCCATATTGGGTGAGTTGTTCAGAAATATGTACGCCGCCATTTTGTTACGGCGATTATATATAACCACATTAAAGGTATATTTCAAATTTCAGCTCAATCGGAAATTGGGAAGTAGATCAAATTTAACTTGCAAGATTTGATTACAGGCAAACATCGGGACAAGTGAAACTAAAAATGCTTGTAAAAAAGCTAAAAGTACGCTCACATAAGTCGATGACAAAGCAACAAACAAACAGGTGAAGTTAATACAGGCGTTTAAATAACAAAATTTTGAAACATATCATTGAGAAATTCCTCTGCATATCTCGCTCATAAACTATCATTCATTAGAAGATACAAATCACCACTAAATCCTGAATACGGAATTTAATCGTGCTTTGATTTGGTGTTGTGCCTGCAGCAAGTATATTTCGAAAGCTTCCAGGAAATTGTACTCGAATAGCAAACTTGCCAAAATGGGTTCATAATTACAGTACACTACACATGATACTAATTATGTTTCAGTGTCTAAGTATTATTAACTTTCTTTAATTAAATCTGTGATTCGGAGGTCACGTTAAGTACTCGGTCCCGGCTGTTATCACAGGATAACAGTCGTGAAGCTTAGTTGGAGGCCTTTGGGCGGCTTAAAAACATCCAACGGCAAGATTACTTAGCCACAACGTAGTAGTCTAGCCCGTCCCCACCCCGCACTCGGCCAGCATGGGGACGTATATTCTTAACCCTCTCCTGAGAAGAGACTCGTGCCCAGCCCACTGCTGGGCTCGAGTCTCCTCTCAAGACATTATGGGTTGTTGATGAATTAAATACTAGCTTTTGCCCACGGCTCTGCCCGCGTGTGTGTCGATTATCGTGGAAAAGAGTAGCCTATGTCCTTCCTCAAGAATCAAAGTATTTCCATGACAAATTTCATTGAAATCGGTGAAGCGGTTTAACCGTGAAAGCGTAGGAGACAGAAAGACAAATTAACTCTTGAATTTATAATATTAGTATGGATTGGATATATTATATTTTTACACGTATAAAGCATACAAAAATCCATTTAGAAATATAGTGTCCCATCGGTAAGGTAAGGGATCATATAGGTACGTGGTTAGGACTTCAAACACAGAATAGGGCAGTTGACTGTATCGTAAATAAATACGGATGTCTCCTTCCTTAAAACGAATATTACAAAAGATCTCGGAAAATATAATTATTACAGCTTTTCATTTACATTATAAATTTTAATCAAATAAACATAGAAATATATTGCTCAATTGAGTATTCTAAAACAGTGACGTCACAAGTTTGTATTTAGTACATTTTTCATACAAAGTTATCGTTTCGACAGATAATAAAAAGTTACTAATTTGACTAAGGTGTCAACTACCCCATTCTCCTTACAATGGAATATGAAAAAGTATAGCTTTGTGCATCGAACTCTTAATCAATTATAAGTACCTATTGTTATTATTAGTAACTGCACTCCAGCAAATATTAAATTATTGAAATATTTATAAGTAGCTTTGCACTCTAAATCGTCCGTCCAATGAACAAAATATGAAACAAAACCGTCCCTCTTTTGTTTCATACAGCAGTTGCAGCATCAAGCTCTTGTCTTCTTTTTTCCTTTTTAATAACCATAACTAAAAATAATGATACACAAAAAAAGGAATAAAACATGAGTAAATAACTCATGTTTTATTAAAGTTTGTTCGTCGGTTGTGTACTCATTTAGTCAGCTTCCGACATCTAGGTTTAAGATAATCATACTCATTTAAACTCAACTGTACACAGTTCTGCTTTAAGGCTACCTCAAAGGCTCACAACAAATATTTTATTAAAAATAAATAACGTTGTCTAAACTCAGCAAACAATAATTTATTTTACAGCCAAAACCAATCCATCAAAACATATTGTATCCGTCCCTTTAATCTATACAAAAACTCATAAAATACTGAACGAAACAAAACAAAAAATACGTGAAAATAAAAACGTTACGAATATTAAAAGTTTCACAGCCGCCGATTAGCGGACGTTTAAATGGCAAAAATTCCCGAACACAATATTGGCGCGAGTTGGGTTATCTTTAATTTGTAAACCAATAAATGTTAATACATCAGTCCGGAACATGGCAATCGAATTGGCAGTTCAATTCAATTTTTCACGTTGCGAAACTAATTTGCGAACTATACACGTCGCTTTTTGGCCCTGGTTTTGTTACTACAGTAATTATTTTGTTTGCAAAATGTTTTTCACGTGGGAATTGTGACGTGTTGATCTGTGGACAATATTTGATCACGCACCGTGCTCGCTCGCCACGTCCTGCCACTTTGCGTTGACATTATTAAAATTTTATTCCTGATAATTTCCCTTTAAATCTGTTGATTCTTTTACTCATATGATTGACAAGCAAACTTACAGCTATAAGTCAGTTTAATAGTCATAAAGTTCATATTTGCTTCATGGTTTATAATGGTATCTATAAAGCATGTAAATCTAGCGATTCTGCCTAAAGCCAGAGAAAGAATCGATCCCAAACAACTAACAAGAGCTGTGTTTTCCTTTCATTTCATTTTCATTACGTACGTTATGTTTAATAGTATTGTTAAAAAAAATCTAATAATACTAGCCAGTATGTAAACTTTATCATTTCCATATACATAGTTTCAAACACGCTGTGAAAATGGCCATATATTTGATAGGAAGTCTACAGATAAGAGTAAATCACAGTTCGCAGAGTTTTATTAAAAATGTGTCCACTCCAATCTCGTTGACTTTGTCTATGTATGACGGATCGCGTAGCGTACATTGCAATAGGCTGGTACGAAGATTTGATACACAACGTGACAAAATTGAATCTCTAGTTACTGGGGTTCAATGAAAATTTTGAAGAATTCTTTGGATCACGGTATTCGTATTTTCATGAAGCACACATTTTATAATTTGTTTAGTTGTCGTCCAAAATTCTATAAGAGTGACGTACAATGAGAGATTGTTCTTTGAAGTGACAACATCTAATAAATCGATGAACGCCGGCAGCATGCACGAAAAAGGATGACTCATTGTCCCGTTACGCTCAATATACGTCGTTGTATGAGTCGTCGATTTCATCACTGTTTATGAGAGATGGATGCGCTTGCGCTGCACTACATCTATCTCTCATCATTTCTTCAATGTTTTGTTATGGCGTTGTCACGTTAAACTGTCGTCCGTAAAACGACTTTAAAGAAAACCAATTTTTTTTGTTGACGGAGTGCAAAATCCTTTTAGATCTCCGGCTCTTCGGTGACTGAAAAGCCAGGTATGTGGGGATGCCACTAAAATCTACCCCGGCGCGGCGACCGGCTTCAGGCGCCCTGCCTGAGGAGGACCAGGACCATACAATGAGAGAGGCCTATGTCCAGTAGTAGACTGCAATAGGCTGATAATGATGATTGCAGTATGAGTTTGAAATTTAATTAAGGATTATTTATCGTCCTATATGATTTATTTTAAGCTCAGTAATTCCCCAATCATTCACAGTAATCAAAGCTCCTTTCTACACGTCAAGTCCATATCCATTATACATACCAAGTATATTTGATACATAGCTAGTTCTTCGGTGTTCAAGCTAAAAGCACTTTCCGATTTAACCCTCTGTTAATCATCTGCTAAGCACGTTGACTGCCTCAGTGGCACGCTGGTAGTGTATATGACTGTTGTGCAAAAATGTTTGTATGGATGTTTGTATGTACAAAAAAAAAGTATTAGTATTTATATCAGTTGTTTAGTATTAATAGTACAAGCCCTGCTTAGTTTGGATGTCCAAAATATTATTATTGTTCTAAAAAAGTTCAATATTCAATGATTATCAAAATTGTCACGAATGAGTTTTAATTTGACTAGTAAGCACAGCAATAATAATAACAACTTGATACATCTCACACATGACTGTTTAATCTCCAACTAGCCTGAGTCATTACTATAGTTTTTTTGTTAGTACGTTAGATTTTGGAGCACAAAAAAAATCAGGTGGCAACATCTTGCATACTGTTTACCTTTCATGTAATACTCACGCTATTGTACCTGAATATCTGACTTTTAAAAGATTGGCCATGAGTTTCTTTGCCAGTGTACTTCTCATAAGGCTCTACGCATTTTGGAAACTGGAAGTTATGGATCGACACAAGCAGGCAGTAGATTTTGGTGTTTTCACCTAATTTACCTTGACAACACAGTACATGCTGTGGCGTCTGTTTGTGTCGTTCTATGATTTTTAACTGTAGCTTCAATTTAACGTTCATAAATTTTACTTAGTGACTTAATTGAATAAATGATTTTGAATTTAGTAACCAGACTGCTATCTATTTTTCCAAAACATTCACTTATTATTTAACAAATATGCTACGTATATATATATATGGTAGATGAAAAGACCCTAAAGTACCTGTAAATAAATAAAAATAAGTTATATGATAAAAGTGGATATAATAAGTACAGTATACGTCGACACGTCCATTGGTTTTTGCATGTTGATATATGGTTGCAATCAACGCGACCGTTGCACGTTAAACATTTAACAACACCATATAGATTTCATTTTATTACGAGACTTGGTAGTAGCCCACACCAATGAATTGTGAGGCTGTAAATAGGCTACACTTTAAACCGTCGATTTTTATCAATTTACCGTATAAATATATATATATATATAATCAGGGCACTGCAGACTAATATAAATCTGTATTTAGGAAGTATTTGAAGCGTACTTTTGGCAAGGAAGTATTTTTAAGACATAATAATATTGTTCAAACAAAAACGATATCATTCACACTAATATTTTAAATTCGAAAGTCACTTATTTATGTTACGCTTTCACAGCAACCGATTTCAATGAAGACATGTAGATATTTTGATTCTTAAGAAAAGTCATATTCTTCTTTCCATTGCAATAACCAACATACACGTGAATGGCGCCGCGGTTACAAACTAGTAAAATAAAATAACTATAACTGTGACCATTCTAATAGCAGAAGCTCTATTGCAACCAGGCAGTTCGCTTGACTACTCCTCAAAACCAAACCCCGTTAATGGAACACATACAGAACACTAATTTTCATAAGCTTTTGTTTACTTCAAATGCATGTTACACCTATTTGCCTTATTAATTGCCTCGTTGGTCTCGCGGTTGTCGTGTGCGACTGCTGATCATGAGGTCTCGGGTTCGATTCCCGGGTCGAACCAAATGTTTGTATGATCTACAAATATTTGTTTCGGAGTTTGGGTGTTTTCTATGTATAATATGTATGTATTTACAAAAAAAAGTATTTATGTATTTGTATCAGTGGTCTAGTACCCATAACACAAGCTCTGCTTAGCTTGGGACTAGATGGCGTTGTGTGTTAGATGTCCGAAATATTTATTATTATTTATTTATTTATTTATTATTTAAAAAAAAAAAATTTATTCACGTTATTTTTTACATCAACGCTTTGATTTTCTACCACGTATCTATATAATTTAACATGTTAGGCGTAATTTGGTTCAAAACTGTACACGAATAACATAGCTCTAATACAAAGTTATTTACTACTTAAGTCACACACATTTCTCGATTGGAAGCAAACTTAATTACATCATTACTTGTGTACCCATTTTTCACGCAGAAGTAAATACCATTATGGGCTATTAAACAGTTACAATTTTAACCAAGAAACCATTGAATATTATTTGATAAATGTTTCATTTAAAACAATAAAAGATCTAACATTTTCTTCATGAGCTACCCCGATGTGTGTGCCTCGTCTAGATAAATACAATAAGATTAAATTGATACAAGGCATACTTTTCCAGTTTCCTTTGAGCATCTGTTGATTCCATTTTCTTATACGAGTGTGGAAGTTTGTTCAGTGTTCAGTGAAGTTCAGTGAAGTTTTGTTTGTTTCTTGTCTCTTACCTATATATATATATATATATATATATATATATATATATATATATATGACGTCAAATTGCGGAGGACGTCACATTAAATGTACTTTTTTCTATGTATATATATATATATGTAAATAATTTAATTTAAAGCTTTATAACACGAATGTGAAATTAGTATAACGGGGTAATTACACATGTAACAAATAAGCATGATATATTGCATGTTAAAAATTAGTGTAGGCTTTCGTAAAGTTCCGTTTTGTTTCGTTTAAAGTTTCGTTTTTAATGATTGGAGTCATTTTAAAAATCAAATAAATGACGTACCTAAAACTAACATTTAACTTTGAATACAGAATGTACAAATAATAATAAGCCTTTTGAAATTCTCTACAGTCACTAATAAATTTTCAAAACATGCATTGGGCAATAAATGAATTCTGATCAGGTGATGACCAGGTTGCAGGCGCCGGCTAAAACACCGAAGTTTTAAGCATTCAATGGTGCAGAAGCATCTCAATAGGCAGCCATGTGGGTCTCCATGCTGCATTGTCTGCATTCGCAATGACTATGGTAACCTCTACTCTTGGATTCTTCACATGTTTTCCATCAGGCAGAGTAGAGTTACTTTGGCAGGCTCATTCATACAAAAAAAAAACAGTTCAATACATATTGCCTTTAATAATAATATTATATTTAGTCGCAGAATGCATGGCAAGCTAATTGTCGGTTGTGAACGTATCCATTACGGATACTTTCACACCGACGACACCGGTAGTGTTTTATTTTTATGGAATAGGCAGGCAAACGAGCTGACGTATCGCCTGATGTAAGCGATTACTGTCGCCTATGTCACTCGGTGAAACACAGCGCTAGCACTATTTCACACCGGTTTTCTGTGAGGCCGTGGTATCACTCCGGTCGAGCCGGCTGGCACATTCATGCCGAATCGTGGCTCTCCCACGATTGTGTATCACTAAAATTAGTATTATTAAACTAATGTATTAACTGCTACACATAATACGCATTGATTTAGAATGTGTGCGACCCAATGAAAAAAACAGAACGTGCTTTTATGGTTTCCAGCAATAATGCACAGTTGGATTTTTTTTCTTGTACTATAAATTTTTCACAATAACGACTTACAATCTTCATAAATATAGATAAGAATATTCCGGTAGAAAAGAATATTACGTTACTATGTACCTAATTGTATTATTTAATAACTAAATTATTATTTGTTTGAAGACAACAAAAGTCAAGCGCTCTTCCTCAGCTCACAACTGGCTACTAAGATTGTGACTCTAGTTGTCTGAAGGTAGACATACCCACATCCAGAGTTCGGCAGAACAGAAATTCGAATGGTTTTGTTAATTTCAGTACATATTTAACTGTTTTTTATTCCGATAGGCTCAGTTCACCTATAGTTTTGCGCTTAGATCTCCACGAAAACATTGTAGATAGTACTATACTTACAAAATATCTTAATCAATTTGTTGGGGCCACCCATACATATTTACACAATTTTTGCCTGGGGTAACTGTTTTAAGACTTTCGCGACATTACTTACATAAACTTGTACAGTGGGACTTATTAACGATAGCTGACCCGGCGAACTTCGTACCGCCATATTTACATATCTGTCTCAGCTTCCCACAGGCAGTGTACAGTCTCGTTATCTTTTTTTTTTCTTTCTAGCAAAAAAAGAATGAAAGAAATCGGACTATGCGTTATTGAATTACAACTAAGTACATATTTTGACTTTCATCCCCTCTCTACAGGAAACTGTGCTGAATTTCGGGATAAAAAGTATCCTATGTCTTACCTCGTAGTATGAAGTCAAATCATGCCAAGTTTCATTTGAATCCGTTCAGTAGTTTCGGCGTGATGCGCGGCCAAGATACAGACAGATAGACGGACAGACGGACAGACAGACAGACAAAACTGAAAAAAATTACAGTTTTGGCTTCAGTGTCGATTATATGGAGCCCTCCAAAAAAAATTCAAAATATCTTTAATGTACAGAATTGGACCTGTTACATTTTTATTTATTATAAGTATATAGATAAATCATATCAAAGGTTATGAATGTTATGATATTTTCTATTTCCCGACGTTTCAAACGAGTTATACCGCTTGTGATACTACCTAAATATAAACTTCATCAACATCAACCACCCATAACGTCCCACTGTTGGGCTCGGCTCTCCTGTCAGGAGAGGGTTAAGGTCATACGTTCCCACGCTGGCCAAGTGCGGGTTGGGGACTGGCAAGACATTATTGTGGCTACGTAATCTTGCCGTTGGATGTTTTTAAGCCGCCCAAAGACGTCCAACTAAGCTTCACGACTGTTATCCTACGATAACAACCGGGACCGACTGTTTGACGTGACCTCCGCATCACGGAGACGCTCATGGTATCATGGCACCGGCGGTCACCCATCCAGGTACTGACCGCGCCGTCGTTGCTTACCCTCTGTGATTGTTTCTAATCATCGAGTACAACTGAGCTATAAGCGCCTCATAGCTATGAGCGCCTAAATATAAACTTAATAGTTCTTAAAATATTTTGAAGAATAAACGTGAAGTTTGAACCGCATCACGAGCATATTCAGTAATATTGTACACCCCGAATGAGTATTTTATCGTTCATAGTACATCCAGTTGGTTAATGAATTAAGCCAGGCGAGGGTGAAAACAATTTTGTCCGTACAACAGCGATAATACGAATTTATTATATCATTTAAAACGTCGAAATGTTGATAAAACTGTGATAGGTAGGACACTATTGGACTGCCATCCGTTTGTGAGAGGGGTTAACTTGAATTGTTAACAATGTATACATTCAGATAATTTACTAGCGATGCTAAAAGGATACCAATTCTCTTTCTTCCTGAAGTTAAACTTATAAGTTTCGAGGTTTTCGCTGTACGAGAGACAGGCGACTATAAATCTAACTGCGATCTTAGATAAGCTCACATGATAAAATAGATGAACGTCTTAAATAGTACTACGTTGTACATAATACTGTAGTATATTCTCGTAATTGTAACTATTCATACGTTATATCTAAATCTTCTTAAGAAACTCCTTGGTCTTAAGGTATTTTGAAGAATCCTTCCTATAAACAGAGCAAAGATTAGAGGTTCTTCGCGGTTGACAACTTTTGATCTGTTGATTAACTAAATAAAAAGTAATATAACATTTGCCTATCCATAACTCCCCTTTCTACGGAGATGGAACTGTGGAACTCAAAGTAGCCTTTAGTTAACATGACAGAATAGTAATGTGTCCAGTTTCTAGACAAATTCAATAAATATTATAGAAAAATTGTATTTTTCGAACAGTTTCCATCAAAAAGTTTAATTTTTGTACACCACACCTTAAACGTTGACACTGTGATTGTCAATCGGCCGCGTCGCGGTATATGTGCCGATAGCGGTTTAAAATTCGTGTCAAATTAAGCCATTGTGTGGATGTGCGGGCGCCGCGGCGGGCTAATTGCCCCGACCAATTACCGCGGCCCGTATCACTGTTAGTTTACGATATCTGACCACTACCGCCTTTTTCACCGGGCCGAACTAAAATCTGTGCAATACTATCTGTCTGTACTGTTATTAAAATGGAATCACCGATAGTTCGCAGCGATATTGCGCGCTCTGTACCAATATTAAATGTTAAAAAAACGAAAAAATGTAAAACATCAAAGCTTACAGCGTATGTCCTATTTCATTTGTTCGTTTTCATTTCAGAGACTAAGCTATAATCTATAGGAGATAAGCTAGTGTCACATGCATAAAATAAAGGAAGGTACATAAATATGCATGACAAATTCTACGTACCGACAGCAAACTCATTTTCATTGTATAAACTTTTCGAAAAACGAACGGTCATTTGAATATTCTGAATTAATTAATTAGCAACACCAAACTGAACAATTAGTGTTTTTTAATTCAAATGTTTTTTTTTAAAATATAATTACATTTTAGTCCCAAATGCTAATCAGAAATTGTAACCCATGTATATATTGATGTGATAATCAAGTGAATATTCTTCGAAAGCTGTCATTAAACACGAGCCAATCATGTCTAGCAGATTGCGCGACAAATACGTTAGCCACAGCTAAATTACAAGCGGCCCCCCACCTCCCAAAGCGCCCTCCAACTCCCCCGTGGTTAATTGCCAAAACAATTAAACCATTTATCAACAACACAAAATATAAGTGTCCGATTTCGTTGGACATAAGCGGCGCGCCCTGACCTGTCGCGCCCCTCATTATTTCGTTGTCCGTTGACCAGCCAGTCACTATACCTTACATCTTCAAATAGAAACTACCATTAAAACAGTGGAAGTGATGATTCGTTGAATTTAACTTTGTAATTAGTTTGTCGATTAATTGTCGGATATATTAGCAGCGCCCGCTTTGTTATTGATATCGTGTTGGACAGACTAGTTTTATTTCATTCTTGAAGTTTTTTACTATTTAGAAGGTAGAAAAGTCTCTTGCCGGCGATTCTGCGTAAACACGGAATCCAAAGTTTTAGTTTTTAGTAGGGTTTCCATAGTTCAACAAATCTCGAGAATCACGTCAATTCCTTAAAAGTTATTCATGCTTTAACGACATTAACATTTTTTAAATCACATGTGTCGCAATTAAGATGGAACAATATTTATCTGATAGTATTGCAAATTTAAAAAATAAACAGATACAATAACGTAAAAGTCACGTTAATCCACATCCTTACAGGGAAGTCCCGCGGGGGAGCTGCCATTCAGTTTTTCATATCTATTTTCAGTTGAATGGATTAACAGATATGCTGATTAAACATTGCAATACATTTTTACCTACATACAGATTTGTTCTGGTATGTTTGCTTATCCACTGTTCAGAGAAAAATGAATAAAATAGGAATGCAAATATGGGGAATGAAAATAGCTGTAACAAGGTATTATACTAATTACAGAATAAGTTTTGAACTGTATGTTTGCAGTAATGAAGCTTTGTTTCTTTTAATTTTGAGTAGATCTCAAAAATTATTTGCTTTTAAATTAGGGATAGGTACTTTTTTATTTTTCTTTTATTATATAAAGTCCATAAGTGGAAATGGCGAAATATACCGATACTTGAAGAAATTGTATTACAGGGAAGTTTTGGTATTAAATCAATACTGAAAAAGTAAGTAAGTCTTCATTACATAATAGAGGCTAAATACCTGTAGCCGTGAGTCGGAGGTCACGTTAAGCAGTCGCTCCCGGTTGTTATCCTAAGATAACAGTCGTGCACCTTAGTTGGAGGCCTTTGGGCGGCTTAAGAATATCCAACGGCAAGATTACGTGTATCTACAACGTTGTCTTGCCAGTTCCCAACCCGCAATCGGCCAGCGTGGGAACCACAGAACACGAACGTATTTTTAAACAGCATCGGTGGCGCAGTGGTAGCGTATGCGACTGCTGTGCTTGAGGTCTCGGGTTCGATTCCCGGGTCGGACCAAACGTTTGTATGATCTGCAAATATTTGTTTCGGGGTTTGGGTGTTTGCTATGTATAATATGTATGTATGTATATTAAAAAAAAAGTATTTATATCAGTTATTCTAGTACCCATAACACAAACTCTGCTTACTTAATACTTACATAATACTTAATAAACCGAAATATTTATTATTATTATTTTGGCTTCACTGTAGTCGGGTAAAAAACGTATTTGTCTCTGAAACTATATAACTAAGTCAAACATTAGCAACATTACGTCTATCGTATATGGAGCTCAGGCTAACATAGGTAGTACAAAGTATTGATCTTGTTCACTGATTTTGCGAAATTATAAACTTAACTGTCCAAATAAGTAGTTTAAGCTACCAACTAATCGCTTCCCATTGCATTGAGTGGTGTTGGGTCGATTCTACATGGTACAAAACTTCATGTGATCCACAAATTGTTGTATCCATTTTATTGTTTGTAAAGGCCCCCACGATACAGGATTAATACTTAGCTTGGAAGAGGTTTTCTATAAAAAAAAATGGTTAAAGGACGGCTTAATACGCCTTTGCCTACGTATATAATGAAAAAAATAAGACAAGGAGACAGACGTTTTTGGTTTTTTTCTTATTTGCAGTGAGTGCACAGCAGTGTCAATAGATTGGTCTTACTCGTGAGAGTGACACTGGGTACATCAAAATAAGAAAGAACCAAAAAAAAACTTAATTTAATAAAGATGGCAGATATTGACGCAGTCGGGTTTTTTCTTTTAAATAATTTTACTTGTTTAAAAGGCGAAATAGTAATATCTTTTGTTAAAGGAGAGCTGAATTTCCACGCATGGAAATGGTAGCAAATACCATTAACATTTCCCATGAGTTATTCATGTTTCTCCAAACACAACGAATATTATTCCGACATTATCTACAATCGTCATATTATACTGTACGTGAATATCTTAAAGTATATGTTATTGTTAGAGAGGATTACTTTTCAATATAATTTATATTCACTGGTTTTCCTTGAACACTTCTTTATCAATACAAACCATTTTCCTCAATTGACATCGTTCTACATTAAACTGTGTAGCTGAAAATGGCTTTCTATTTAATTATGTCGTAAACGCACACACATGCATAAACATACATCTGCACACATACACACACATCAAACACATACACGCTAGCATAGAAACACACACAAATGTATTTATAATGGTCCTTTTTTAATCGAAATAAGTTGGTTTGCAACGGTAGCGTTCGGCGAAGGGTTCGAACCCATTCGAACCCACACTCACCTGGCTGCAAGTACAACTCATTACATCACAACCCTTTAGACTACGTAATCACGTAACCTAAGTTAAAAGGACGTACCATACAATTAATTAGCAAACAACCTTACGAAGGTACTTGTATTTTTTCTTTATCATTACAAGAACGTTGATGATATCTTTTAAAATATGCAACAGAAGCGGGGCAAAGCTGTATGAATAAGTTAGCATTGCTATTCCAGCAGATAACGTGTACAATATTATTTCAATATAATATTTATTGACTCTGAATATTTTAAGTGCTTTTAATGAATTTCAAATGGTTATCACAAGACTAATCGATCCGAGCGTTCAGAGATTTTTTTATATTTATATTTTAACTAGTTGTTGTCCGCGGCTCCGACCGCGTATGTGTCGGTTATCGCAGCAAATAGTAGCCTATGTGTTATTCTGACGTTTAAGCTACATTACTGTAAAGTTTCATCCAAATCCTTTCAGTAGTTTTTGCGTGAAAGAGTAACAAACATTCATCCATCCATCTATCCATCCATACTTACAAACTTTCGCGTTTATAATATTAGTATAGATATGGATTATTAAGACTCTAGAAATATGGCGCACTTGAGCATATTATTATCATCTCAAATTCTTTATTTTTATATACAAGATATAGAAGTGAAAAATTATAAAGAATTTGACCAAACCTAAGCAAATGCGAAGCGCTGGACTGGACCAAACCCAGTAAACAATAGTACTGATTCTGTTGTTGTTTTACTTCTTTTTATTGTTACTTTTTTATTTTCTTATTTTAGTAAAGCGAATACTATTTCTCTGTGTGTTTAGATATCGTCTATTTTAAGTGTGACATTTCTAATTATAGTCAATCTTTGACGTTTAGAGCTGTCGTTTGACAGGACAAAATTTCACAGGAATTAGGACCGATATTTATTTAATGGTCTGATTACAATCGAGTGGTTTATTTAATCTTTTTATTAATGTTACTTCCTGAAGGATAAACTATATGACAGAGCGCTTTAACGCCGCCAGTGGAACTGACAAACTTAGGTATACGCTTTTTATCGGAGGGTTTAAGGTCACATTTCTTTTGTCAAATATAAGTTAATAACGTACCTATTAAGGTAAGTAACAAACAATTGTATATACTATATGCAAAATGAGGTGTTAGATTACCATTTAGACCGTCTAAATACGCACGGTGAGGTGTGGGCAAGTTCTCAAATCTAAAACACTCCAGTCCTATATTTAAACGTACCATTTCAGGCTATTTTAAGACCCTTTCTAAATCTGGATCGGAAAAAGGGAAATTTCGTTCACGCTCCTAAAAGCCTTTTTACGCTACATACCAACGTAAAAATCTGAAGTTCTGAAAATCATACATTTTTGGGGTTACTGGCGTATCATCTAAAATCAGTATTTCCATTACTAGAGCTCTGAGCCTTTAATAAACAGGGTGTGACGGCCTGTTAAAGGATATAACTAAAAGTCCAAGCCCTAATTGGTCAGCATCATGTTCGACTTGATGTCTACGCTGCCCACATTCAGTTTATACTCTTACTTGTTCGACGTCAAAGAAATAATATAACGTAACAAAAAGAATGTTTTAAAAATAAGTGAACTATTATATTTTATTTACAAAAATATTGGCATACTTTACAACTCAGGCAAGCCATTTATTTTTATGTTCTATTGATGAAACGTTTCCAACCGCAAACACCTAACATTCCATTGACATTTGAAGTTTGATTTTATTAATATTATATCTAAGATGTTCTGAGGATTTTAAGTTTAAATAAATTCTGCATTCGTACTAGTGGCTTAGTTAGCCAATATTGCATCTATGCTCTATTTGATGTAAAGTTTGTTCAGAGAGACAAATATTAATATTGTCATATTATTAGGTACATGTAATAGGTATCAAATAAACCAGTAAATATAGCCAACCGGACGCACCATTTAAAAATAAAAGGGAAAATATACTTACATATAATTCGCAGTTTGTTGAGGCAATTGTAGCCTCGCGTGCGGCTTCATGATTTTTTATCAACAATAATAATTATTGTTATAGGAATTAATTGCGTTATTATGTAGCAGGGGCACCGAACCAACAATGTTGCTAACCGACATTACTTATATTATTTATTATAAGAATTGGTTATTTCTAAACAACAATTATCATTTTTTGCCTAGAACAAGGCTGACGCTCTAGAGAGAACATTTATTTAACATTAATCTTACTTCGAATACAAATTAAATTGATGGCAGAAATAGTAGGTAACACAGAAGTAGCTGGGACTTAAGAAATATTGCAGACTTAGAGCATATTTATTGCAGGTACAACTAATTTCAAATAAGAGAGATTTAATCGATACAAGACTTATGTCAATTTATGTTCTTTGACCTAGGGAAATTCTCTTTCTTCAGTTTTACATTTTGACTCTTCGTTAACGGTTTTAATTGAAGAGTAATAATATAAATTATATTAATTAAATAAAGGTTTCCAGCCCACCCAGAAGGTCTACAGATCTACCAACTTATATCATTACCACATCGCAAGACCTACACCAATTTATTATAAATGGAATTAGCTTAAAAATGTATCCTGTCAATTTGTCAAACTTAGAATTCATGTCGATACCACAAGAACAGTCAGCTACAACATCATGATTACGTTTTCAAATGAAGAGGGAAACGGCAATATGTATCTGCAGCAACAGATTTCTCTACTTTAATTAAGTACCTCATTTAACCAACTGTCCAACCCATAATGTGTTCACTTCTTTTTAGTTTCAACGCTACTGGAAATTGAACTCTCCTAATAGTGCAGTATTTTCTCAATTGCAAATGAAATTATTTTTCTATTTTTATTTTCATAATTATGTTTCTGATCGTTCGGAAAGTATATTGGAATAAAAATTTCACGTTTTACACTCTATGGTTATATACGGTGTTTGAGAAGATATCTTTGCTTCATTTCCAAGTTAGAAACTGCTTAGGACTTTTTAAAAAAGAATCACCATAGTTGTTGATTTATATGTATAGTATGAGGTATACGAATGGACGGCTTATCTATATATATAAGCGAAATACCACTCACTTATTAATCACGAAATCTTAGAAACTAAAACACCTACAATGATCGTTCGGAAAGTATATTGGAATAAAAATTTCACGTTTTACACTCTATGGTTATATACGGTGTTTAAGAAGATATCTTTGCTTCATTTCCAAGTTAGAAACTGCTTATGACTTTTTAAAAAAGAATCACCATAGTTGTTGATTTATATGTATAGTATGAGGTATACGAATGGACGGCTTATCTATATATATAAGCGAAATACCACTCACTTATTAATCACGAAATCTTAGAAACTAAAACACCTACAAACTTGAAATTTAGCAGGTAGGTTCCTGAAAGGGTGTAGATATCCGCTAAGAACGGATTTTACGAAACTTCACCCCTAAGGGGGTAAAACGGGGGTTGGAAGTTTGTATGAAAGTCCTATGTTTTTGAAGTAAGAAACTTTAAAATGTATGTTCTATAGATGGTGTGGAGGTGTACTACTAATGTATCTTTAGAAATCAACCCCCTTTTGGAATTAAAACGGGGGATGGTAGTTTGGACGCAAACGAGGTTGCGTAGGTCAGCTAGTAACTGATAAATCGCAAGTGCGTTGCCGGCCTTTGATGCCTCTTACAAACTTATTGTTGGGCTTCCGATAACGTCACTCATTTGGTAAAATACAAACTTCATTTAATGTAACACCGTTTTCTATCAGACGTTATAAATATAAATGATTTATTTTATTTACATTTCATGTAACTTAACTTTGTTTATTTATTTATTTATTCTTTATTGTACACACATGGAAAAAAAAACATTAAGCTACAAGGAAATAACATGTACAAGGGCGAGCTTAACTCAAACATGAGTTATCTTCCAGCTAACCTTAGAGTGAATAGAGGATAGTGAAGAATGTTAGGGCGAAGTCATGTGTACTAATAAATAGACAGAAGAAATAACACTTCATTCGGACAACAAAAATATTATTTCGACAGCAGAAATATAATATATAGATATACAGATAGATACATAACATATTTAGGGCCTGATCATTCAAGTGAGAGATAATAATCTTTGGTTTAGTTCTCTTACCCAGTACAAGTGATAAAAAGTGTAAAAATAGGTATTAGAAAATGCAAAATCCTTATCAAGCAAGCAGAAATTATAGAATAGTCGTCCTTTCTTTCGCTTTACTGGTCTCATATAAGTTTGTCTCGTGTTTATGTAAACATTTAACCCCATAGCCATGCCAGCTTTAGAGTAATCCTTTTTAAGGATTCTGTGGCCGCGGGATGAAAAAGTTGTGTAATCACTTGCAGACTGTTGATCAAAGAAATGGAACTATGTTTAACTGGTTTTGAAAAGAAACAGGTAATTCACAGCTGTGCAGGCAATTCATATGTTAAGGCAACTGCTCTGCTGTTTGTGGAGTGATTTAAACGTTAATTTTTTAACTGACATTTACAGTATGAATTTATATGTTTTAAGATTTTTTTATTATTATTATATTTTTTGTTTTAATTTTTTCGTATGTCAGTTCTATGGTGTGCTCAAAATATCGCTACTTACTTACTACGACAATCGATTTAAATTTGAACAGAGCTTTCGCGTCATCGTTATTTGATTCTGATAGAATTTTCGTAAAACATTCCTAACGTTTTGTGACGAAAGTATTTTAGCTAACTAATTTTTATTTAAGAATAATTTATCTCCAATATTGGCTGATGGCAAAGACTGTACTTAAAGGTCACTTAGTCGACTATAGCGTATATTTGCTAATAGATTTTAAGTAAGTCTGTTTACATGTTTACAATAGTCTTTATGTTCAAAGAAGATATCTTTTGTTCTTTACTTCTGTAGTTTTATTATTTAAAAAACAAACAAAATAGTTACTTCTCTCGTCTCGTCTGATCCCACACTACACAGATTCAGAGTGTACAATAGTAACCACCACTTTATTACAATAAAATTATTCTTATATGAATAACTACAGTACAAAACTTTTTCTGTTTACATTGTAGTGTGTGATACGTAACTTAGTTGTTGATTTACTGTTGATGTGTTGCACCTGTCCGTCCGTTCATTGACACGGTGCGGTGTGATAGTCGGCCCCGCTTGGCCATCTCACGCGATCATTTTCTCTGCCGTATTGAATCCTAGTTATTTTTATTGTACCACTTACTCAGAATAAATAGCCGATAATGACAGCGAATACATTTTAAGCCCATGCATTTTTGTTCGAATATCGGCTTGTGGAACTTTATTCTGCTATAGTAATAAAATATATCGATTTTTGACATTGAACACACAATGCCATCTAATCCCAAGCTAAGCAGGGCTTGTGTTATGGATACTAGACAACCGATATAAATACAGATATATACATTTTTTGTAAATACATACATATTAGACATAGAAAACATCCAAACTCCGCAACAAATATTTGCAGATCAAACAAATATTTGGTCCGACCCGGGAATGGAACCCGAGACCTCAAGCACAGCAGTACGCTTCCACTGCGCCACCGAGGCAGTTAATTGCTCAAAGGGTTTTACACTCACGCCTCAATCGTGTTGATATTAATTAGGTAGAATAAAATCTTTCTAAGTATTACTTAAATTTTGATTTAACCATCTGATATTAATTACTCACATTTATTTTGTAATTGACAAATGTAAATTGGGGGTGAAATTTAAAACAAAAACGAAATAATTTTACTGTAGAAGCCATAAAATACATATTTTTTCACTTTGTGATTCCTTTTTACACGTTTTTATAAACCTGTTTTTAAGAAAGAATTCTTAAATCGAGCTTTTGAAATCTAATGAATAGTGATAATATTATAGGTAAGTGCTTTAGGTTTGAAGAATGAAGGCCTGTGAAGAACACTGGTAGATATAGGGCACCTCTTCACATCAGCAGGTCATAATATCTTAACCCATTTAGTGACACAAGAACAACTTAGATATTTGTTTTCTTTTCTTTTCACACGGCGTCAAAACTACTGAACTACGACTTTAATGTATGAGGTGTCAATGGATTCGTAATAATGGCCTGGTTGACATAGGCTATGTACATTTTATCAAAAGTTTTTACGTAATCAGATTAAAGTTTATTAAACTTGTTTATGTATGTTACATGAAAAACTATGCAATATCCTTTTTCTATATAATTTTTTTCTTTTTTTACAGGTAAGTACGCCGACGAATATGCATTCCAAATATGTCCTGAAGACGTAAGTACGAACCTTAATCTGTACACGTAGGGGCCTAGTGTGAGCCTATTTCTCATAAACTCACTCGACGGAGATCTCCATACAAAATTAAATACACAAAATACTAAAAGATCGATCATACTCACATAAAAAAACAGAGATAAAAATTAAATTAAATTAAATAAGGTTAATATTTCGTAATGAAATATTTCTTCATAAATATATGTAGGTAATTTATACATTTGTTTATCGTCTCTAAATAATATGACATTTCAAACACTATTATTTTTTAAATTCTATCCCACTATTAACAAAACCTTCTCAAAGGATATTACTAAAAACGTACAAAAAAGGCACGCTCATTCAAACAATACGTTCCCACAAATTGCAATCACGTGTTCTCGCAGATCCCACAGAGATGCGGCAGAGGCGTACCCCTCAAGTACTTAATAAGTACAATACCTACAGTGTTCGCTCACAGGTACCTCTATTTTCTAATGGAGCGGTCCGAACGCATCCCCCAATTAGCTCACCACGTGTGAAGTTAACTGAAGCAAAGCAGAACAGATAAAAACTCACTCCTTCACTGAAACGATCGATCGTGGACATAAAAAGAACAATACGAAGTGCATCGCCTTTTTTCGAAGTTGGGCGGCGTGGGTGGCGCCGAGGGTGTTGGGGACCGCTGCCTCCCCCGCAGAGTCGAGTGCTTAACGCGCCTGGAAAGTGCTTTTCGGGTGGCCGGATGACAGAAAGGCGTCAACGGCGCCTACAGTATCTAGGAATTACCTTTGAGAGCTGTTCTTGACGGCTCGAGGGTGTCAGCAACGTGTAGACAGGTCATCTATATATTATAATAAGCTATGTTTGTGTGGCTTTTTAACAGACATATTTACCTCTTCTAAATACGTTAATTTAAATTTATAATTTATTTCAAATGTGTTTCATAGTAATTTTATATAAGATGTCAATATAAAGTAATTAAAAAAAACCTTAAATCAATTTATCGTACAACGGCATCAAAAAATTATCGTGAACCAAAAAATGTCGCGTTTCATTCTCCAACAATCGCAGTTTAAAATTAAAATTGAATACTCATTTACCTAAGTAGATTCTGGATAACAGAGAAAATGATTTTAATAAAAATCAGCATTGAAAGGACCGAAAGAGGTAAATGTCCGCTATTGCCCGCAGTGTATTAGCTTCGCAGAGTGATTTCGGCAGAAATACTATTGGGTTAATTTCTTTTACAATAGATTTTTGGGATAGATTTGACTAGTAGTCTTAGAATTGATAAATTATGTTACCACGACCGTTTCTACTACCCCTTTATTTTATATCATCATCCCCAGCTTTATTTTATATTGTCTGTAACTAGACAGATGATATAAAATAAAGCTGAGGATATTTTTATAATTAATTAAATTACCTATAAAAGTGATTAATGAAGTTATGTATTTGTGTACTATTGACTAAGCATTTCATCATATATATCAAAGAAATAACTGGATAATTCTTGCAATTATCATTACTAGTATCTTAAACTCAGTAATAGTCTTATTTTACAAAGGTAGGTAAACCTGGCTACTATGGCACGGATTTATTTTAAAATTTGTCAGTAATAAATCTATCATTTTTAGATTTCATTTCCTTATTGTAACTAGATGAAGGCTTGTAAATATCAATATTCCAGCGTTGCGTCAGAGCATTTTTGACTCAAATACACTTACTAAATAGAGAGTATTTTTATGTCATGTTTGCGTGTAAGTAACTGATAAAGATGGACGATCATCCAGCATGCGTAAATAAATTATTAATTACCTACAATTCTGATTTGCTTCATTAAACTTTTCTTCATACCGTCAAAGAAAAAAAGTGTAATAATCCATAAGTTATTACAGGCCTTTTACACTTGGCAGGTGAGAAACTGCCGCTTGGATGTAGTTACAAACTTTTTTATACAAAAAAAAACTTTCATTCATTGTCCAACTGATACAAAATTATATATCTTTACCCAAAAACTGGTACTTTAAGGTAATTTGTACACATTATGGGAACACGGATCAAAACTTCTTATCAATGTGACGGCGTGCCTGTTGCGAACAAACTAATAACCAATTTCACTAAAGTTAAAGTAACATTTAGAATAAAATTAGGTATAGGTTTTATTACTATTTAAACCACTCCGAATACCTTGTTTTATTCCATTGGCTAGTTAAGTTGAAATGGCATTGTCTTTACTAGTGTACACTTAACCACTATAGCTCTTTGTAGCCGTTTTTACATATTTTTTTCATGTAGCTTTTTGCAACTTTTTTACATAATAATCATTTTTTTATCAAATTTTAGGTATCTGTTTCTCATTACCATTTTTTCTTAAAAGAGGTACAACGGATTTACAGAGTAAACATTTATTTTTTATCATTATTTATATATATCTGACTGCACGTTTGGCCTAGTGCTTTAACGGTCACCACGCGCCGTTTCCTACTTCGCCAAGTGTCGTGGGTTCAAATCCCACGCAGGACAACATTTTGTGTGATCCACAAATTGTTGTTCTGAGTCTGGGTGTTCTTTGTGTCCGTTTCATGTATGTTTGTAAAGTCCCCCGCGACACAGGATTTATTCGTAGTGCGGGAGTTGTCTTTAAAAAAAAATATATAAAAGAGTAAGGTGACTGACTGACTGACATACCCAGAGATCAACGCACAGCCCAAACCGCTGAAACTAGAATCCTGAAATTTTGCATGTAGGTTCTTTATAAACGTAAGTGAGCACTAAGAAAGGATTTTTTTTAATCTCCACCCCTAAGGGGGTAAATCAGGGGATGAAAGTCTGCGTGAGCGAAGCCGCGTGTAAAAGCTAGTTTATTATAAATATTAAAATATTAACAAAAAAACGACTTACAGAACTGGACCAAATTGAAATGTGCCCACACGAGAAGCCGTTTTCCTTTTTTGAAGTCTGTTAAAGATGCAAATTAACGCAAAACAGTTCCAACTACATTTGATAGCAACCTCGTAATAGAAAATCGACCGTATCACAAAAACGTCTGCAAAATATACTTTGTACTTTATACAATCCAGTAAAAGTATATTTTTACTTGATTCCCAAAATAGTCCCAATTTAAACGTGAAAACGTGTATCGGCGTAGCGGTGGCGGTGAAGGTCACTCTTCTCCCGTTGTCAATCAATGTGGGATTAGTGTAAGTTTATTTCACATCAACTTGCTCTGGACGACTACCACATTTTTGAAGAAATTGCTGAAGAATTCAGTGCGAGACAATCGTAATGCCGAATGCAAAATATACTCACACTAGGTCTCCTGATCGCACTTCCACCCTCTACAAAAGGTACGCTTGTAATGAAAAAGATAAATATGTAATTTGTTAGATTGTCCTTGGTGATTAGCTTTAACAGTCGGATTTAAGATATTGCTGCACAGTTACTAACGAAAAATCGCCTAAAGTCTTTGAATACCTGCCCAAGATTCATTAGGAAGACAGGGGTTTCAGTAACCTCACTCGCTTGGTTAAAAAGTAAAAAAAGATTTCTTTGAGGCCCTGTTCCTCCTGGTCACACCAATAGAGCCTATCTAATATATATCAAAGCATGGCTTTACTGCGGTACTTGAATCAAAAGTATATTTCGTTAATTATCCACCATTTTGCATATAGATACACCAATAATAAAATTGCATTTCACTTGTAACAAAATTACGTCTACGATGGCACGATAATAGATTGGGTTAAAATGTTTTAAGTAAACACACAGGATATTACGGTATACTGAAGTAAAAACCTCGGACAAATAGTGGGGAAAAAATCGAGCTTGAAAAATTGAGTTCAAGTAGTATCTTAACTTAGTTAGTGATAGGCAACAGATATGTTTAGCCTGTCCATCGACATCCATAAAAAAACTCCCTATTTTTACGTATGCATGTAAGTCCTGGGCTTTGAAGCTTTATTTATTAATGGACTGTTTTTTATTTTTTGGGTAGGTACATATTTCTGACAGTTTTAATATTTATGTGTTCAAATTTGCTTACATTGTTAAATAAGCGTAAATGATTAACCACTTCTAGAAAGTATGTACTACTACTAATAAGATTATTAAAAGCACAAAAAAGTTCGCAAAATCGTATGTGTTAGGTACTAATCATTAATTTAAAATACAGACATTATTATTGTAGGCACTAAACTGAACATTTTTTGATTCAAACATTCCTGAAAAAGTAAAAAACACAGAAAAACAGTTCAAAAGCGTAATAGACACGAGTTAGTGCACATTAGTTCCAACACCAATATGTCAAAGCTACACTTGAGAGCCGGATTGTGTCGGAAACCACAATATTACTCAAGTGAGCCGCCTCGTTGGCCCATAAGACCGCCGGATATTCTACGTCCCGGCCCGGATTCAAGCGGATACCACCAAAGCTACTGGCAAACCGGAACCTTAATCTAAAGACCTGTCTTGGCTGAAATTTGCTAGTGTTAATTTGACACATTTTCTCAAAGATCTTTGCTTAAATCACTAGCAGAAATCATGATTTACGCTTAGGAAAAGAATAGAATATAATAGTATACAGTTATTGTACACCAGATAATAAGTATATATTTCGTGATACAGCTTACATTTAGGGGCATATCAATTTAACGACTATGTATAAATGGCGGCTTTATCGCTAAAAACCGATTTCTTCCAAATCAAATCTTGGTCAAACATTTATTACCATTTGACTTCCTGGTTTAGTTTTAGGACATAAAGACCCAACAGGGACCTTTTAGTTAAGGAGCTAGGTGACCTACTTATACATACACCTACACATGTGCAACCCACGGAAACCTTTTTGCATTTATTGATTATTTTCTTAAGGACTAGAACTAAAGCGAAGCGAGTTGGTTTTTAGGTCCCGGGCAAAATTCGGCATTCATAAAAATATTTCAAAGTCTAACTTGTATGTCTTTCCTTGAATCACTCGAGCCTATCGTCTTGTGAGCGCCGTCTTTTAATTTAATGAAAGATGTGGGCGGATCCCCGCGACCATGATATATTAAGCTAACAGGTTCTGGTAGGTAATTTGTTTTACATTGCATTTTTTTAACGTTATCGGTAAACGGCCTGTCATCGTGTCGCAACAATGTAGCCGGTCGCTAACTAACCTTTCGTAATTACTAGTATACCGTTTTACTGATAGTGAACTTACATTTGAAAAATTAGTCGAAGATTGTTATCCACGCGATATTCGATTCGTGTTGCATTAAAGAAATTATCGCGTGATACGAATTGAACGTGTCCTATAATAGAGTTTACTGCTAAACTGTATTTATTAAACGTTAATTGAAAATGTCTTTAACTTTGTTGTGCTTGTCACGAGAAAGTGTTAAATATTGTGGTGAGTAATTGAACTACTGACAGTTATTTTATTATAGTACCTGACTGAAGTTGTACAGTCTCTATCAATATATGTTACTACTAGCTGAACCCCGCGGTGTTACCCGCGGTCATTGTCCTACCGCGCTAGCTAGCGAAGCTAGTCTAAAAAAAGTAAGTTACTCCCTATATCATCAGCTACCTATCAGTGAAAGTCCCGTCAAAATCGGTCCAGCCGTTCTAGAGATTAGCCGGAATAAACAGACAGACAAACAGACAGACCGACAAAATTGTAAAAAAATATTTTGGTATATGTACTGTGTATACATACATATGCATTGAGTAAAAGAGCGGTTATTTTAATATTACAAACAGACACTCCAATGTTATTTATTTCTATATATATATGTAAAGATGTACTTAGTAGTGGACATACTCGCATCCTTATAACCAACTAGCCGCAAAGAGGCGGAAGTCCCCCATTCCCGGTCATACATATGGATGTACAGTTTCTACATCACAATTATATATTACATGTACTTTGTGCATCACTAACTACCTAATGCCTGCATTTTCAACCGACTTCAAAAAGGAGGAGGTTCTCAATTCGACTGTTTTTTTTTTTATGTTTGTTACCTCATAACTTTGGACTGGGTGAACCGATTTTGACGCTTCTTTTTTTATTTGAAAGCTGGTGCTTCCCGAATGGTCCCATTTAAATTTGGTTCAGATTGAAGTTGATTATTTTTTTGTTTAAATTTGTAATTATTTATGTTGTTAATTTAACTTTATAACGTTTCTTTTTAACAGACTTGCCTTGAATTCCTGGTTGGTGGTTGGTGCCTGAGTATCGTTGATAAACCAGAACAGGTTCAAGGGTTCGCTTTTTTGTGGGCAAACGGGTCACCGAACAGTAAATAGCTACCTCTGTCAAGGAACACCTGGATATAAGAAGTCACAAGCGGGTTGACGATCTTTGAGATATTTGTACGATATTTTATTGAAGAAGTTAGAATTGGATTGTTTTATAGCCCATGTGCTGCTTTTAATGTGAAGCCCCGTTTATAATATGAGTGATACAGAGTGGTACTTAAACTCGTGGGCTTTGTTTCCTCAACTCGACGACTTCAATGTGCCTATTTTGCGTGGTGGGTCGGCGTCATTCATGCAAACCCAGTTCCTCCAGGAAGCCTAGCTGACCCTTTACGTTGCCTACGACTTCTGGAAATGACCTCGACGATCTGAGATGTCTCGCCCGGTATTCTGCCACCCCAGCACATGCCATGATGACATGGGCGGCTGTTTCCTCCTCCTCCATGTATGTTCTGCATAGACGGATGTCTGTTACACCTAGAGTGAAAATATGTTTGTTTAGTAGTGCACGACCAGTTATTGCTCCAGTTAAGAGTCGAAGCAGCTTCCGTGACAATCCAAGGTTCATCGTCGGGAGGACCTCCTTGGTCTGCCTGCAGATTACAGAGTGGTACCTACTAGGTACTACTATTTACTACTCGTATCTTTTATGGTTTTAACGTGCATTTGTACTGAATTATTAAGGTTCGTCTATGGTACATAACTTTACTTAATTATAACTTTACTTAATTATAACTTTACTTAATTATGTAACAGACATCCGTCTATGCAGAACATACATGGAGGAGGAGGAAACAGCCGCCCATGTCATCATGGCATGTGCTGGGGTGGCAGAATACCGGGCGAGACATCTCAGATCGCCGAGGTCATTTCCAGAAGTCGTCGGCAACGTAAAGGGTCAGCTAGGCTTCCTGGAGGAACTGGGTTTGCATGAATGACGCCGACCCACCACGCAAAATAGGCACATTGAATTAAGTAAATTATTACTTATCATTATTTTCATTCATTTAACTGAATTTATCCTTGACCTAGTCCATGCAGAGGTCAATTAACGTGGCCCATCGGACGTATCAGAAACTATTCGAACGGAAAAATCGGGAGGGTCGAAAATAAAGTATAAGTCTATTTATATTTTTTATACTTAATCATATTATCCTTTCTGTCAATTAGTAGCGTGTGTCAATAATAGTGTTCATTTATGGGTAATAAATAACATACGACATAACAGCTTACTAAAGATTTAACAGTAAAAATATTTATGATATCGGCCCTTATTTGTTGCGTCCATATCGCAGTGTATATAACATATAAAATTCTATGTAAAAAGCTATTTATTAATGGTAGTTGTAATGTTAAGTGACATATTATTCATTAATTAATAGAACATTAGCGCAGTTAATAGCTGTTATAGTAAGTGAAATTCCTTCGAGTCCTTTTTCCATTATTGCTTACAGCCTGTACAACATTGACATTTAAAAAATACGATATTATTTTTATAAAATAATGCATTGTAATACTAAGTAGTGTTGAATACTGTTGAGGAATTCTCACCTGCTTCATCAAGGACCAACGACACCGGGACAGTTATTAAACTGTAAAGAAAGTAATGAAATATCTCATCATCTTCTTTATTTTCTAGATCTGACTTGACTGCACGGTAGTCCTAGTGGTTTAAGATATAAAATAGAATGTTAAAGCTGTTACATAAACCTATTAGGTACGAGTAGATAAGTTTACCCGCCTATGTTTGAAAATCTGAACTATTACATATATTGATAAACAAAATACAAAATAAAATAAGACTTAAATACCAGACGTTTTCTAATATCCGTGGAATTCGGCATAACGAGTGAGTGAGGACACCGGAGGCCCATATGATACAGGTGACTAACAGGACATGTTCTAAAAGTTATCAAATATTTAAGAAATCATTTTGCTATTCAAATTCAATGCAAAGCGATAAGTGTTCGATTTCAGATAGTGTTCTCATCTGAAAATAATTAAGATATGTACTTTAATGAGTTGCAAAGTTTTTACTTTCCTTGTTATTTTTCATCACTAAAGTTAAAATATCTTTGACTTGTATGAATAATTAAATTAAAAATAAATAAATTGTTTTCATTTAATAAATAACATACCTTACAGTAATAAAAAAGACAAGAAAGTAAAAAATAAAAAAAATCTGATTTAAATAAAAAAAATCCGATTTAAATCAAATTAATCAGATTTTTATGTTTTTTTTTTTAAATCATGATTTTTATCAACCCTGCAATAAAGTATTATGTACGGTCACCGTATAGTACCTTACGTTATCATCAGTTGGATTAATTAAGTTATTCAAGTAGATAATAAATAAGTACCGAAAATAGAAGAGTTGGGAGATTTCATTTCTAACTCTCGATACGGATATATCGCAAAAGTTGTTGGAAGACAACCCATTGATAAGCCAAAGAGAATCGCTCCCGCCGTTTCTCGCTACCCACTGTGTCTCAAGGTGAACGACCCTCACTTACCCGCCCGCCCGACCACGTGACCCGCCCAACACTTGAGCTAGGTCAGGGTCGGCCCGCGACATCTCCACCGACTTACGTTGACCTCCCGCCGGATACAGCGTCACCCGACACGGGGGCCACTTCTCAATGGGTACTCCTCTCCTTATCGCGCCGTCGACCCTCCCGATTTTTCCGTTCGAATAGTTTCTGATACGTCCGATGGGCCACGTTCATTGACCTCTGCATGGACTAGGTCAAGGATAAATTCAGTTAAATGAATGAAAATTTCCGTCAAAAAATGTATCTTGTTAATAATAACACTTATAACTTGTAGTTTTGTGTTTTCTTCACGGTAAGAAAAAGTTAAAAAAGTATTTGAAACATACTTTTCATTCCACAGAAAATTATAATAAATTATAAGTTATTATTAAGACATTAGGGAAATATATCAAACTCCCCTTTCTTCACGAAGAGCATAACTTACCATCAGCCGGGCACATATTTTAAATAAATAAATATTCACGGACATTTTAACACACTACGCCATCTAGTCTCAAACTAAGCAGAGCTTGTATTATGGGTACTAGACATATCTATGTATATACCTATTATACCCAGATAATAGCCAAACTCCGAAACAAATATTTGCAGATCATACAAACATTTAGTCCGACCCGGACTTCATGAACAGCAGTCGCTTACGCTACCACTGCGCCAACGAGGCAGTCATTTTGTCAACAAACACATTTGTTTCAATTTTTTTTCGTTAAACATCACAATGGCCAGCCTTTGCACTAGGAACGAGAACAGGAGTCACCGATAACTTCCATACAGCCTACGTTTCTAAATACGTATACATAAAATATAACTGGCATCCCAACAGAAAAAAAGATCCCCATAGTTCCACAATCAAACCCACAAGTTTTGGATCAGTATCGCTAACCACTGAGGGGTCCTTCCAATGAAATAAGATATAAACTTATTTAATACCATAGACACACATTAAGATTAGTAA
The DNA here is from genome assembly GCA_949125395.1 of Diaphora mendica. NCBI lineage: Eukaryota > Metazoa > Arthropoda > Insecta > Lepidoptera > Erebidae > Diaphora > Diaphora mendica. Next base: position 28,752,300 of record OX421312.1, on the reverse strand, counting down.
TAACTAATAAACTTAAAGGCTTAGTAAATTGCTGTATGTTTAATTAACTAAAATCGCCATTTAAATGAACATCAATAATCGAGAGTTAAATAATCGTATTATCACATATTTATCGTCGATTGCTACCGTCGCCTCCCCTTTGAAATATATACGGGACTTTAATGCTTCCAGCAATATTATAGTAGCATCATTTCATAATATGCAGGTAGTGATAAACTTACGCCAATAAATGGCGCTTAAAATATGAAATTGCATAGAGAAGGAAATCAGAATGAAGTTTAAATGCACACTTTTAAATTAGCAAGGAAATAGTCGGTCAGTCAGAAGGCAATTCTGTCTAACACTTACTTAATTTACTTAGTGCTTGTTGTGCCTATTGTAGGGTATCTACCTTTCTTTTAAGATATTATTATTTTCTTTTGACTGCACGGTTGACCTAGAAATTTAAGCGATCGCCACGCTTCTTTCTACTGCGCCAGTTGTTTTGGGTTCAAATCGCACACGGAATAACACTTTGTGTGATCCATAAATTGTTGTTCTGAGTCTGGGTGTTCTTTGTGTCCGTTTCATATAAGTATATTTGTTACGTCCCCCGCGACACAGGATGTAGGTATATTCCTAATACGGGAGTAGTCTTTTAAAATCTGAATAACAAAACGGAGTCCTAGTTTGAGTAAGTTTTCTTTCCGATGACAATAAACTGTTAATGTACAAGACTGTCTCACTTTATTTTTAGTATATTATAGAACACTCCTAGACAAACAAAACATTTAAACCGTAAGTTCGTCTATGAGCACAGCTAATGCAATTAGGTCGAAACGTCGTCGGTCAAATCTTAAGGCCCGTATTCACTTTGATTGGTGCGAGTGCATGTGTGAAGTGAGGTGATCAATGATTGGTAGAAAATACGCGTGGATGGCGAATTCGCGGTCCACACGTACTTTCCACCAATCACCGATCACTCGCACAATGCACCTGCACTCGCACTAAACAAAGTGAATACGGGCCTATAGGTTTTTATCTAATACCCGTCTTCAACACGTTAAATCCCGTAACCAATAATCACGGGACACGGTAGCTTAAAAGATAATAAGACATCAAATTTCACTAATGACTAAAGTTAAATCTGCTTATGTAGGTACATACAAAGATTATGAAGCATTTGTTAGGTATATCAGGCGATAAAATTATTTAATACGTCGACTGAATAAGTAGGAAAACAACTAAAATACTTTTTTAGATCTCCTTCTCAATGTTGTGGTAGAATTAACTATACAGGGTTCTTATTAAAATTCAACACTAGAGGAAGATAAAAGTCATTGATATACACCAATAAGAATACAAATACAAAACGAAGATTTTAAAGTAACAGAAGCTTAAAAAAGCGGCCAAGTGCGAGTCGGACTCGCCCATGAAGGGTTCCGCAGCAGCAAGTAACATAATATATTTTTTATTTTATTTTTATACTAGCTGAGCCCGGCGGTGTTACCCGCGGTCTAACAACAACCGCGGTAACGCTGCGGGGTATCATATATTTTTTTTAGTTTTATCATTTTCTTATTTTAGATACGGGGAGGGGGGGGGCACACATTTTACTACTTTGGAAGTGTCTCTCGCGCATACCATTAAGTTTAGAAAAAAATGTCTCAAAATCATTTTTGAAGACCTGTCCATGGTTTTGATGAAAACAAAAATTTTGAGTTTCAGTTTTAAGTATGTGGACCCTCAAAATTTATTGTTTTTTTTTATATTTTTGTGTGAAAATCTTAATGCGGTTCACAGAATACATCTACTTACCAAGTTTCAACATTGTAGTTCTTATAGTTTCGGATATATATAAGTGGCTGTGACATACGGACGGACAGACAGACATGACGAATCTATAAGGGTTCCGTTTTTTGCCTTTGGCACGGAACTCCAATAAAAGAACCTGAACACTTATAATAATATGTAATGATTTGCATAAAATATGTTAATGATTAACGATTTAACCGCAAAGAATTTGTAATAGCGGTCGCTTGTAAACTATACTGTTAATATTTAAATATGGCCGTTATTTGATATCCTTTAATTGAGATTGTGAAAATACGTAGGACAGCTTACTAATGATTACTGTCGGTATTATTAAAACAAAACTGTTTCCAGGACTTTCCAAGCAACAAATTAAAGGTTAAATGGTTTTGATATGCGTTCACCTCTTGATGTGTGCATGTAATATTGCAAAAATAACTCTTCCCACTGCTACTACTACTACATTTTTATGATTGCTTAAGCTATTACAGTTGGATTAATGTCTCATTTTGTATCGATGGAAAGTAGGTGTGAATTCGAATATGTCCTGGGGACATAATTACTGTTAGTGGGCCTCGTTAGACAGCATTACCTACTACCACCTAGTGGTCCTTTCGCAAGTTATAGACTATTCTACTCTATCATCAAATCCGATGAATGAAAGAAACCTGGCAAGTAAATGTTCTTGAAATTAAAGGCTGTGAATAGATAGCCGCATGAGTATTTCTGTGCTTCATCTTGCTTACGGGACGGGACTAACGGGACGATATTTTATTGCATTTCTATAAAGGCTTTATACCTCCTAAATTTGTATTCGGATAATTTACCCCTGTTACATTAATCTATAATTATCTGATTACTGAACGTCTGGTAACACTTATTTATTCATTATCAATAGGTGACAGTGTTATGAAAACTGTATTACTGTTGGTACTTCAATCTATTTCTTGTTATAGAAAAATGATACTTATTACGAAGGTATACTTAACATAGAATGTCGGTTATCTTCTTACTACGGTTCTCAAGACTTCAAACGCGTAGACAATCACTATCATATATTTTCCTTGAACAAGACGATGAAAATTTGTAAAAAAAATCTTTGCGTGTAAACTGAGGGTTCTTTATAAGAAAAAGCTTCTCGGTTTTCATTTGTTTCCGCATATGTAGTAAAAGTTCGTAAACATGAACACTTGACTCTGATTCAATATACAACTTATATTATACAAAGCCGCTGCAGTGTTTTTTAGAAACCACCCAATTACAATAGACATAAGTGTGCGCGGATGAAGCGTGCGATTTGTATAATATTATAATTTTATTATTAATTTAAATATACCGTACGTTCGTACAGTGTGCTGGGGCAATTTCATTATTATTTCAATCAACTGAATGTAAATTTATTCAACAATCTCACGAGGTAATTGCGATGTTTTCGTCTCGCTCTCCCGCGGTGTCGTCTCTGTCCGGTACACGGCGTTATTCGCGACTCCCCACATTCTTATGCGTTCAATCAAACCTAAGTAGTGGTACGCAGTCGCGACTCCCTACATCTCGCCGAGTCGCATTGTTCCTTCTTTTTGTTTTGTTATGAAAATTAGACGTCGACGTCCGATCTATGTTCTTGTGGCAAAAGTAACACGGTTTCGCACACTGAGAACACGCTGTCTATCAGCTACTGTCGATCAGTCTTAAGTAACGTTCCGTTGTATACGAAGTTCGTGCTGGCGTTGAACTACACAGTCGAAATGAAAATTTATTTCGTAAATCGATTTGCTCTGAATATACTCGTACCGCTACAGCTCCTGTTAGAGCAATGATCAAGGAATTCTGTCAAGTGCTGTATGTAGGTACACCTAATACGGGCTATGTTTAAAATCCAAGTTGAATATTGAGGGTTATTTAGTTTTTACTGTTGCATGGTTAATATATAATGCTTTTTTCACATTTTTATTTGAAGTTGGCGTTAAGTTATACAATTTGACTCTATAGCAAAAAGTTCTGGCTCTTTTTATCATAGCCGACCGTCTATCTGACTCCAACTCTCCTAGGGAACGCAGTCATTTACAGACAGAAAAAGAAAAACGAAGAAAAGAAGAGTAAGGAAAATGAATCGTAAAGAAGCTTGGGTAGGGACCACAAGTTTTAGATGGTTAACGAGATTGTGACTGCAGAGTGCAGAATGAAATGCCTACGGTCAGCTCGATTAGGGTCATCAAAATACACATGTACATCACTAAGGCCATCACTTTCCAAAATAATTTTGAGAGTTCTTTCTTATGTGTCATCACTAAGGCCATCCCTTTCCCAAAGAATTTTGAGAGTTCTTTCTTAAGTGCTGACTTCTAATCCACGAACCCTGAATGCCCATCTATTTATTCTTTTACTTTTTAACTATCATTAGACTTTACCGTCGCGCCAGTGCTATCCATTTAGGTCTACGTATAAACCAACAGACACACTAACATTTGTAACATTAGTTTGCGTAGGTTATTTTGCACGTCGTATGGGACTGTGTCCAATGATCCATATATTACAAACGCCGGTAGAACCTTCGATCGAGCTGTACGGATTCTCGTGTTGTTGCTCGTTACTCGAGAAACACGACATCGATGTTTCAAGTGCAATTTTTTTTTTCGTTTTCGATGGCCAGTTACATTTTTTTGAACCAGACGTTTTATAAGAAGCTATTTCCACCTATCATAGTTTTAAGATTTTGAGCATTAGGATATATAGATGGACTCTTAATTTTATTTATTTTAAATAGGTACATGTAATTACGGTGCTCTCAAAGTAACTGTAATTACTGAGAGAGATAAAAAAAATGGTATCAAAATATACCTACACAACTTATACATAAAGTACAAGTTCCAAAAGTTTTACTTATTCGCCCTTAAGGTCTGCTGATAGCACATTATCTCATAAGTAGGGTACTCAATATAAAATGAAATTTTCATATCAGACTATGGTTCTGTATATACTCCACATTAATTAAATCTCTAGATTACGGCTCTAGATACCCATATTACAAATGTCCTTTATTTAGACATTCATTTATTAATTTAGTTTAATATTCATTTAATATTTAAAAAAAGCGGCGGTCTTATTTCATAACCACCACCATTAAACAAGACTTTTCTTATCATATACATTTGAGAATGTTCGCATATTTAAGGCATAAAAGCGTATGACAAGATATCAGTTTGCAAGGGTGTTAACTTAAGGGTGAGTTAACCCCCATAGAAATTAGTTGTTTCAAACGTGTCGGCGAGGGTGTGGACCCGGACTTGTTATAAACTTCTACCACTTGAGACATTTGTAAATGATAAATGAATGTTGTTTTGCATATAAGACTTTGCATACACTCATGCCTCGATTTGTTGTTCAAAGCTTGAGAAGGAACGACAAAACTGACTCAAGAATCTGCGTCTTCATTTACTCAATATGTACTGTAGTCTTTGAGCTGACCAGTCAAGACACCCAGTATTCTAAATACGTTCGAAATCTTGGAGCTTAGTTATATTTTGTGTGTTTTGTAGACAACTCCCGCATTAGGAAGATACATCTTGTGTCGCGGTGGACTTTACAAACATACATGAAACGGACACAAAGAACACCCAGACTCAGAACAACAATTTGTGGATCACGCAAAGTGTTGTCCCATGTGGGATTTAGGTATCCCGTAAAATATAGATATTATTCTTACACTATCTAGCATCACCAATATTTTGAACTCTTTAGGACAATGTCTCTTAAATTGACAAAAAAGTGATAAATCTGTTGAAGCAGTGGCTAATTAATTAGTAAAGTAAAATGTAGTATCTTAATATTCTAACGTAATAGGATATAGGATAATATTAATTATTTTACAATATTATTATTTAATAATATTTGTAGGAAATACACTGTAATAGCTCATAGGCTACGATCTGGACACGTTCTTCACATCTTATGGGTATAAGTACAAGCCCAAATTGTGACGAATGTGGTATTGTTGAGGATGACTATCATTTTTTAATGGAATGTGTTAAAACAAGTCTGAGAGGGAGACTTTGGTAATTAGGCTTAAGATAAATATTGTAGATGTTGGCATGTTCCAAAGTATAATATTAGTGTATAAACTTTTAAAAAATAAAGAAATATAGTCTGTATTGCAGTGTTTTGCAAACAAGTATGTTTTTACTTTTTAAGGTATAATATATTAATAATTAATATTAATATAGTATTTCAAAAGCGTATTACTAATATTCGGGTAAACTTCTAGCAAGTCACAATATACTTAAGTCGCATGATCCAGAACTGCACTCCATCTAGCGAAATTAACCCCAACTTTTTCGGTACGACTGATCCATTAACGCGCAATAGGACTTCTTACACTGATAATTAATCAAGCCGGCTATCTCCTTTCAGGAATTTCGGATCGTAGACATAAAGTCACTTTTCTAATAAAAATGACAATAAAAAGCTCATACCTATATTATTCCTAAGAATTTCCGTTTCATATTATTGCATTAAAATTGTTTTTCAATCTCTTTAGTAATTCTAATGTTTAGCGTTTTGATGATATAATACACAATTAACAGTCAGCTAAAGACAATAACCGCTGATATTTTGACGATATGTACCTGCCTACTGATATCACGGACTCCGCCCAGTGTCAATTGCAAGTGTTCAACCCTATTTGCCCCTCGCGCTCGTACAAAGCTTTGAAATCCCTAATTATCAACTAATAAGGCCTGCATTAATAGTCATGCGTTTCTTGAACTATAATTAATAGGAGAAACCAGATGTCTTCAAAACATTTGAATAGATTTGAACCTTATATAGCCATTAGTCATCTTTGTTATGAGCTTTGAGTATTCAATTCAATTTAAGAAGTAGGCTCCATGAGATTGATATTTAATAACTTCTCAACCATTAAAAAGGCAAGTTATCTACTTTAAAAGCTAAGGAGTGGTGTTCTCAAAACTGTCTATAAAAGTACTTTTCCTGTAATTAAAGAATATTTTGTTTTAAATATGTAATTTTAGTTATTTATTATTCGAGATATGCCAACAGAAAATTTATGTAATACACCTATAATTTTTTAAAATAGAGGGGGAAAGGGATGCATGCAACATCTAAACCAATAGATTGACTAATCATAACTAACATACTATTAAAATTAACCAATCTAGATATGAATCAGTTATCGAAAATTCATACGACTCTAAAGCACTGAAAGAATTATCTGTTATTTTCTGACAAACTGCAAAAAGAAAACTTGATCTATCAATCGCTTTATTGCCAAAGGAACGTTTTCATGCAGTTGACATGCAGTTGAATCTTGATTATGTCTCAAAAACGGTCAAAAGACGTTATTTACAAATCGCAGTCCATTCGACCAGTCCACAGCAAATTAAATTGTCGAAAAAGCAAATATGAAATATTGAAAACCTTTCAAGATTTTGGTCCAACTGCGCCGACATTTTACTCTATTTCTATTTGTCCAAAAATGTTGCAATTGAATGCAATTCGGTATGGAATATTGAAACCTCAGTGGGCGATGCGGGTATTCCTCATGGCTCGTACGTGTGCACGCACCGGGCCCGGCGGGGGAGGGGGCGAGGTGCACGGTGCAGGGGGGTAGGGTGGGTGACCGCCGCGTCGCCACCACCGCCAACCTACCTCCTCCTTTCCTAAAGCTACACGCAAATACTACGTACACGTTTGCTTGGCAACATTTCATGCTTAGTGTGTACAAATATTGTTCAGTAGTGCAACTAACTATGCAAAGGGAATAGCGATGTAAGTACCGGTTGCCGTACCTACTGAAATCAAACTTAACCACAATGATTCATATTACTATAGAGACCCGCACCTCGCCCGCCCAATCGACTTGGCTTCATTTCAATGCAATTAAAATGCATGAATTCGTTTTGGAAATATCTGTACTAGAGGAGAACAAACGGAACCTCATCTAAAATAAGTTAGTTTTTAGTTTAAAAATGTCTATAGGCACAATTTGATTTTCCTCAATTGTAAGTAAGCTTACAAATCGGGACTTATAGTTAAAGGATTCAAACTTAGTTTCTTAATTCTTTTTTTAATACGTCGCTTTGAGAATTTTCTGCTTGTTTCAAGTCGGTTAGTAATCAAGAAAGAAATCACTAATAGTTTCAAAGACTATCAAATATCTAAGATGCCTTCCTTTCGTACACGTACACAGTAGTCTCATTTGAAATTGTGATTTAATAGTCCTTTAGTTGTCCTCCCTCAAGAACCAAAGTATCTATAGGTATGTTAAATTTCATTAAAATCGGTGCAGTGGTTTAGTCGTGAAAGCATAACATACAGTTTTTTTTATGGTGTAGGTGGCAAACGAGCAGACGTATCACCTGATGGAAAGCGATTACCGCCGCCCATTGACACCCGCAACACCAGAGGCGTCACAAGTGCGTTGCCGACCTATGGGGGATGGGGAAAGGGATGTGGGGAGGGGTTGTGGTATGGGCCTCCGGTATCCTCACTCACTCGGTAAAACACAGCACAAGCACTATTTCACACCGGTTTTCTGTGAGGTATCACTCCGGTCGAGCCGGCCCATTCATGCCGAAGCGTGGCTCTCCCACGGTAAAATACGTGTAGTACGGTAATATTTATAATATTACTAGCTGACCCGGCGAACTTCGTACCGCCATATTTATATACAATAATTAGCAATAAATTAAAATTGCGACTATAATTTGAGATTTAAGCTATCCTATCTCTCAATTTGGATCGAACTGCACATGGTGTGCAAATTTTATTATAACGGTTAAGTGGTTTAGGAGTCCATTGAGGACAAACATTGTGACACGAGATTTATATATATTAAGATATATATTAAGATAGTCTGGATAGTAGGATGTTAATATCGATATGCTATATACCTACATTGCATTGTCACATGTACAAATGCTGTTGAACGACCTAGCGTTATTTAATGATGCGGTTACTTTGCGTTAGTTACTTTTGTTACTCGTTTGTTTACACAATTTTAATTATCTCCATATCTGACGTTTATGATGGTCTAACTTAATTTTAGTTTTAGTTAGATATTCTCAAGATTTGTATTTTCTGTACAAAAAATGTGTTACTCTGGTCACGCATTCAAATATAAATAACAAATAAGAATTTAGCAAAACATAGTAAACGATTTTCTTATTTTCACATATATATTCATTGTACGGATCTCTTTTCATGCAAAGTCAATTCGCAATTTTAATTGGTAGATATATTACATAGCTTTTTATAGAATAAGCACTGTTAGATAAAGCATGATTTGCATTTAGGATAATATCCACCGAATAGCTCGCATCGCATCTGCAGGGATTTTTCAATCTTTTAACGATATAAAGTCGTGTCCACGGTGATTAAAGTCTATATTACCAAGCCGCGCACAGCATCTTAACCGTGAACGTATTCCGCGACATACGATACCCGAAAGTACTCTTACCCTAATCAAGCGCGTCAAGCGTTAAAAAACGCTGATACCTGTTCCTCATCAAGGAGTATCCTTGTTTATTTTACGTAGCAGTAAAATCTTACAGTTATACTTTAGTACAACATTGCGATATGTTATCATGGGAAGCTTTATTTAAATTGTAAAATTTCACATTGTAATGGTAAAGATATCGTAGCTATATGAATATACTTGTTAAAAGTAGCAAGAGGATGATATAATTTTTAGATTCCCACGTTTACGTAGTGACAACGCACTTCTAACATTGAAACTAATAGACCACATGGTAAAATATTGAAGGCAATCTCTTGTACGGAACTACACCGTACACGTCTCGAGAAATGTAAAGTAATTTTTTCGTGATTTTCGCCTAAGAAGCTGTCTTATAATGCTATCGTAACTATAATCTCAGTTTATTAACTCTCTTGGATCTTATTACGTAAAACGGTAGACGCATTATGACTCCATACCACGCAAGATATTCGCTTGAATTAAATTCGTAAAGCACCGCACCAAATTACATTACAGCTGCACCCGCGACGCCTCCGCTCACTTGCACATATTAATATTTTTGGCGCAGCACCATAATCCTTTTTTTTAATACTAAAACTTCCTTAAATTACGCTGCCTTTTACTAATATGCCAGTGGAAGTCAAGTGAAAATTAGTCTAGTCTGCTTGTACTAGAAACTAGGCAAATCATACATACAGACCATTGATATACAAAATATCAATGATACAGACATAAACATTAATATGAAATGTTTTCATAGTGTATCAGTAGTCCACAAATATTCAGAAAGCTTATACAAGCAGTCTAATTACACATTTCGTGTAACTCCAAATGTTATGGAATTACAACCACATCGGACCCTATTAAAAATTCCCTAAAGACACCAAACGATGCAATAAAACCACAGACGCACATAACAATACTGGCGAGCGTTATGCATTAGCGCTCAGACGAGTCGGCCGTCAGCGCACGGAATCCCCATGCGCTTGGACAATTCAGCAAAAGGCAGAATCCACAATCTGCCTGTGACGTTCACTCATAAACACTACAGCTCCCCAGGGCTTGCCGCACAAAGTCCGACTGATTCGCAATGCAAAACGCATCGGACGCCCACCTATCTAATATTGTCCGATGTATTTTGAATAATTGCTGGGCAGCAGGCACGCGCCGACCGCTGATTGCGTCCACAAAGAGGCACAAGGGTTGGGGGATGTCTTCCTAAGGATTTGATGAAACGACAAACGCACTTGATTTTGCGATGCCACCGAAGATCGGGTGCGTTGCTCTCTAATCTCAGAAACCGCTGGTCCGATTTGAAAAATTCTTTCAGTGTTGGATAGTACATTGATCGAGGAAGGCTATAGACTATATATCATTACGGTAAGACCAATAGGAGCGGAGCACCAATAAAGAATGTTACAAAAACGGGGGTAAATTTTTACGCTACGGTCAATAGGAGACGTATACGACGTTACGTGGGTCAGCTAGTCATTCTATAATGATGCCACCACTACTACTTGTTCTTTATTATACTCTCTGTATAACAAGATAATAGTCAAATACATTTAAATATGAAAACAAGGTTAAATATCGCTACTAAAGAATTCCAAAGTGAGATTGTGCTTTAATTCTTTATGATGTTCAACTCGCAAGATACATTTTTATTATGTCGCTTTTCTAAATGTTATGATAAAATTCAGTGTGGCGTGCGCGAGCTAGCCGAGCCATTTAACACTTAAGTTGGCAAATAAGCTTTCGCAACTACTTTATGATAAAAGCGAGATCACTCTCACATTAATGAAATTGACGCGACAGGATAATACTATGTATATTTACAAAGTAGCTTTTTCCTCCTGCTTAAAATAGCAATAAAAACTGTTGCTTGAAACTTTTTCTCGCTTTTTTAGTAAGAGTCGCAAGTCACCAGTTTCGTTTTTTACAAGCTTTTTATATTAACTTGCAATGTACCTATGTATGTATGCTTGTATGTTCGGGTGGAACCTTGCAACTCAATTTTGAAGCAGATATCTTTAACCGATTTTGCTGAAATTTTGCAAGCATATGTATACAGCGTGACAATACAATACTATAATGACATGGAGCTGATCTGATGCTGGAGCTGGAAGGTAGCCATAGGAAGTAGCAAAATCATCGAATTTGGTCTCGTTTGATTCGTCTCGAGGCATTCTAGTAAAAGCTTGTTTTTAAAAAGCTTTTTAATGTAATTTATTATACATGAATATTGAAAATATAATAGTAATCATAGGCGGGCTATTTTCATAAATGAGAATGTCATTGACTTTTTTTTATCTGTCTTCAACCAGCAAAAGTTTGAATTTGGAAGGATTTAACTTTATATTCTAATTTTGAAAAGATAATTTACACCGTCATTGTATTTGAAATTTATGAATGTATATTCAATAATTAATTTTGCAATATTGGTGGACCATAGTAAAGTGGAAATATAGAAAATTTTCGTGCGCTCAATATTAATTTAACAAATGGTACGAACACGTTTATTTAGTAATATACTTTTGATATCATTGTAAAACATAATAAATGTATTACATAACACTTAAATAGAGTGGTATATGATACGTGATTCCTCATAATACTAATTACCAAAGTTTATTTAAATGTTCATATTTACCAAATGAATTACCTATTTTGAAAGTTTTATAATATTCATAATAGCTGACCCGGCGAACTTCGTAGCGCCATTTACATATCTGTCTCAGCTTCCCACAGGCAGTGTACAGTCGCGGACAAAAAAAAGACTTTTCCCGGTATCTTTTATTTTTTTTCTTTCTAGCAAAAAAAGAATGAATGAAATCGGACTATGTGTTATTGAATTACAACTAAGTACATATTTTGACTTTCATCCGCTCTCTCCAGGAAACCGTGCTGAATTTCGGGATAAAAAGTATCCTATGTCCTACCTCATACTCAAATCATGCCAAGTTTCATTTGAATCCATTCAGTAGTTTCGGCGTGATGCGCGGCCAAGATACAGACAGACATACAGACAGACAAAAAAAACAGTTTTGGCTTCAGTATCGATAATAGAGAGCCCTCCAAAAAATTTTTCAAAATATCTTGAATATATAAATAAATATTTTTGGACATGTTACATTTTTATTATAACGAATTACCTATTTAGAAAGATTCATCATATTCATAATTCTCAGTATTTTCGTTACCTATACAGTCTGATCAATACGTCATTGACAGGATGTTTATTTTAATGCTAGATGAACCCCGCGATATTACCCGCGGTTATTGTCGCGATTAACGCCGCGGGGCGAAGCTTTAAGAATCGGGAATCGGACGGGAATCTTTTACCTATGTGTTAAGTAGTGATGTTCCGGATATCCGTATCCGTATTCGTATCCGCGGATATCCGAGCGAAAAAGAAGATCCGTATTCGTATCCGTTACTTTCCTGGCGGATCTTTTACGGATCTTATTAATTTTCAGTTGATAGATAGGATGAAATAATACATAGATGATTAAACTGAATTAAAAAACTAATAAATTCCAATCAGAACATTTTCTATTTCTTAAAATAAATTTTTTGGCACCTCTATATTACGAACATTTATAGTAGTAAGTTACCATACCAATAAAACATAACTTAAAGGTACTAAATCAACGATATAACGAGATTAATTTATAGAAAGTTATAACAGCACTTATATAATTATAAAAAAATGAGAAAACCGAAACCTAAATCTGTTTTATTTTACTATTATCATGAGAAATAATAAAGAAAGTTATAAGATCACTTTTACAACTATAAAATAATTAGAAAACCGAAAATAAATTATAATTTAATGATTATTCTAATTAAGTAAACGAATACTGTTTGTCACATGAAGTGTGGCAAGCAGTATTAATTTACCGATTGAGTAAGAAACTAACGATCCGTATCCGTATCCGTGTCCGCGGATCTTGACACCAAAAATCCGTATTCGGATCCGTATCCGCGGATATACATCTTTAACGATCCGGCACATCACTGGTATTAAGTCACATAATTTTGAAACGAGAACACTACACTTTTAGTTAGTAAGGAAATGTTAATGCTTTTACCTCATTACGAAAATGTGGGTATTCACTGGAGCTAATAAGGCTGAGGACACATTATACGGTAGGATGACAGCCTCGATTTTGTTTCATGTTTCAAACCAAGTAAAATTCAAGATAAAAAAGAATTCTTCCCGGTTAAAAAACTGTGCTTGAAATTGGATAATCTTATATATAAAATTCTCGTGTCACAGTGTTAGTTAACATACTCCTCTGAAACGGCTAGATCGATTTTTTATGAAATTTGGTGTGCATATTGGGTAGGTCTGAGAATCGACCAACATCTATTTTTATACCCCATTTTTTTTTTATTGCAAAACAACGTTGGCCTTATCAACTAGTAGACATATAAAATCCTATTATCGACATCGAAAATGAAACAGGCAATATGCTATCATATACGAAAACCAAATCACTTTTGTTTCTTTTCTAATCTATACAAATAAATAAAATTGGAGTGTTTGTTTGTAATATTAAAATAACCGCTTTTTACTAAATTCATAATATGTATGTATACACGGTACATATACCAGGATAACTTTTTTTCATTTTTTGTCTGTCAGTCTGTTTGTTCCGGCTAATCTCTGGAACGGCTGGACCTATTTCGACGGGACTTTCACTGGCAGATAACATAAGGAGATGATATAAGGAGTAAGTTAGGCTACTTTTTTAGACTAGCTTCGCCCCACGACATTACCCGCGGTTACAACAACAAAGGCGGGTAACACAGCGGGGTTCAGCTAGTTTGTTCATAATTTAGTGGTAACCTTCTATGTTACATAAAAATCTTTGTTCGCGGATTTCATTGAATCAGACCCTAACTACTACAAATAACTTTTATAAAAAAGTTATAGGACTACTAATATCCGATGTACTTGCCTGAATACCTAGTACGATGAACAACCAAACTATTCTTAATATATGAAACACTTCGGTACTTACGGTAAGATACCTTGTCTTACTCGTAATATGAGTAGGTACTTACTACTCCGTTCTACGACCCATAAGCACAGAATAACTAATAGTACTAATGTACCATAATGTCGCATTGCCATCCATACTACTATTATAAATTCGAAAGTAACTCTGTCTGTCTATCAGTTACGCTCTACGACCAAACTGCTGCACAGATTTCAATGAATTTTGGAATGGAGATACTTTGATTCTTGAGGAACGCTTCTCTTTGCCTGGATAACTGATATAGGTACATACGGGTGGGAAAAAATTAGTCCTGAATAAACAAGCATTCTTCTGCCTCAAAAATATTTTTTTAAACTGAAGCGAAAATACCGGAGATAGATTTAGGCCAATATGTATCTGTTTCAATATAGAACTTAAAATCTTTCTTCTAATAAGGTTTTTTGATGTTGTGCCAAACAGCAATATCGCAATCTGCGAATTTACCCACATGTTCATTTATAAAACTGTTTCGTATATGATGTTTTAATTAAAAGTGTGTTGAAAGAGATCGAAATGTTATGAAACTTTTACTAGCAGTATGTTATTACTAGCTTTCGCCCGAGGCTACGCTCGCATTTAATAAAAAGTATCCTATGTTACTTCTAATACCTCCAAGAATATGTGTACAAAGTTTCATGATTATTGGTTAAGTAGTTTTCGCGTGAGAACGTTGAACGTTGTATTTTTTATATTTCCTTACTTTCCGTTTGCCCGCCATTCAAAAGTTTAAATTAAATAACATAAATTAAAATAATAAGTGTAAAATCAAATGATATAAAATACAGATTTTTTTAAATTCGTTAAAATTATTAAGAAGGCATTAATACTATTATGAAAGCTAATTTTTTTTAAATGTTTTGCCAATGCGTTCCCATTCAAAAATTTAAATTGAATTACATATATATATAAATTAAAATAATAAGTGTAAAATTAAATAATATAGAAGACAGATTACTTAAATTCGTTACAATTATTATGAAGGCCGTAATACTATTATTAAAGCTAATTGTAATAAAATGTTTGCCTGAAAACTATCATCATCATTAACTTAATAGCTACGCTCTTGTCGATGCAGCTTTATCCAGCTCTCAAGAGCGGTTTCCTTGACCTCCTTATACGCGAAAACTATACGCGAAAGAATTTTATTTATAACAAATTAACTGATTAAAAAACCATTTAATAATTTAATCATTTATTCATTATCTTTCATAATCTTTTAACATGCTTAGTAAATTTGCAAAGCTCAAAAGCTTATTTAAACAACCGACCTTCCGGAAAATTCCGGAAAAGTGGTGTTTTACTTGAAATACTTAATAACGTTTATTAAGCATATATTTTGTGATGTAAAATATTACTTTTGTAATTAAAATTTGTTACATTAAAGCAGTGATAATAACATTAATAAACTTACACATCACACACGGTATCTTTAAAAACAAAATTAAATGACTTTTATTTCAAATAAACATTTTCATAGCCCGGTCTGTACCTGGATGGGTGACCGCTAGTTGCATGATAACATGAGCATTTCCGTTATGCGGAGGTCATGTTGAGCAGTCGGTCCCGGTTGTTATCATAGGATAGCAGTCGTGAAGCTTAGCAGGAAGCCTTGGGGCGATTTAAAAACATCCAACGGCAAAATTACGCAGCCACAAAGTTGTCTTGCCAGTCCCCAACTCGCACTCGGCCAGCGTGGGGACGTATGGCCTTAACTGGCCTGAGAGGAGACCGAGCGCAGCAGTAGTACGTTATGAGTTGTTGATGAAGCCTTTTCAGGCACTTTCAAAACGTTACTTAATGACTCGAATTTCTCTGTTCTAAAATGTCATTCTTATTGAGAAGAACTGGAGAGAACCATAATTTACTCTTAAAAAATCAGATTTTAAATTTTTGTGCACATCATTATTCAATTAAGCAACAACAACGAAAAATATCAAAATTAGTACTAGAATTTGTAATTAGAATCATGGATGAGAAACCGGAAAATTAAAGGAATCTGTACATTTACTAAGATTTACGTTGTTTATACATATACTAAGGTATAGCACTAATAAGTTAAAATCTATATCTATATTTTATAAACGCGAAAGTTTATAAGTATGGATGGGTGAATGTTTGTTACTCTTTCACGCAAAAACTACTGAACGGATTTGGATGTAACTTTACAGTAATATAGATTATACATCAGAATAACACATAAGCTACTACGTGTATTTGCCGCGATAACCGACGTATACGCGGGCCGAGCCGCGGTCAACAACTAGTAAGCATATAAAAATAATAAAACAAAAAAATTATAAATATTTAAGTGGTTCTAATCAAATCCCTAACAGGAATGTCAAAACTTCTAGGAGCAGTAATGCAACAGTAACAATCAAAACAAAACAAAAGAATTTAGCAAACCGCCAGAGAGTACACATGTGAGGAGAAGACTCCTTTACGTAATCTTTCTTTTTTATATTTCGGACTTGCTTGTTCGGGTGGAATCTTGCAACTCAATTTTGAAGCAAATATCTTCAACCGATTTTGCAGAAATTTTGCAAGCATATGTATACAGCGTGACAATACAATATTATAATGACATGCAGCTGATCTGATGTTGGAGCTGGAAGATGGCCATAGGAACTCTGTAAAGAAACGTCGCAACATCATCGAGTTTGGACTCTTTTGATTCGTCTCGAGGCATTCCAGTAAAAGCTTGTTTTTAAAAAGCTTTTTAATTTAATTTATTAGTCATTAGTTTAATAATAGGCTTTATCAATCAGCTAAGATTTCCTAGTCTTTTTAAACTCATGTCATGGTAAACTAGAACGTACATTATATTAATATTGCTTATAATATATATCGATGGAGACGTGAGAATACCTATTATTTTCTTTAAATGTGTCTTTTAAAAACTCGCGAAGAATTGAGCAAAAGATTACCCTAATCGCGCGTATCTATGTGATAAATATGGACTCCACATCGCTGCCAGCAGATTTATCGAAGACATATTTATAGGTACATAAATCTAACTGGTATTTATTTAATACTCCAAATAATAAACACAGTATGGAATCATTAACAATGACTCCTAATCTACGTGTAGCTATAGGTGCGTCGGTTCGGCCTGCATTGAAGGGGGTAACGGGTGGCCCAGGCACTAGGCACTAGCTAGGGGGTTAGGGGGCACAGACCACCGTTAGATCGATTCCTACAATGGATATTATTCTGTGGTAATTAGAATTCGCGCTTCGAGATACAACTTGTTATAGCGCAATGGCGTCTATGTATGGCTAATGCCTAATACCGGCCATGTGTGCCGCGTTAACTTAATCTACCTATGATTTATCTGTATCCAATAACCTTATTGTTCACGCGTTGTTTATTATGATATAAATAAACTCTTCGATGGAAACTTTGGTTTAAAATGAGTTTTAAGTTTTTTTTAAAGTAATTTTAATGGAAGCATTTTATCCTAGTAATGTTCGATGAAGGAGTATTGAATGATGTTTTTTATGGTGTAGAGGGCACACAAGCAGACGATTCTTCTGATGGTAAGGGACTACGTGTGTTGCCATCTTCTAAATCCTCCTGGGAGAGGGGATTCGGGAGTCCGGTAAATTTACTTACAATGAAAATAATCGACAAATTTGCTATCTACACTAATATTAAAAATTCGCAAGTAACTCTATCTGTTACGCTTTCAGGGCTTAACCGCTGCACAAATTCCAATGAAATTTATTACGTAGATACTTTGATTTTTGAAGGAAATTAGTAGGAAAGTACTGTCTGTAAAAAGCTTTTTAATTTAATTTATTTAATTATAGGAGGCCCTTCACAAGGTGGTCCTACGACCAGGTAAAAACCGTAGGAAGCCGTTAGATGCGGGCAGTACAGAACCGGAGAAACTTGGGAGAGGCCTATGTTTTTTTTTATGTATGGCCCGCGATAGTGACTCGACTCTGCCTGATGGAAATTATAAGCAGAATCCAAGAGTGGTGGTCACCATACTCACTGCGAATGCAGACAATGCAGTATGGCGACCCACACCATGGCGGCCTAGTGATGCTGCTGCATCTTTTAGTCTAGTCAACAAGTATGGAACTTGTTGACTAGACTATTTGGGCCTCCGGTCTCGCACTCACCAACGAAACATGACAGCACGATGGCTGTCATTTTACGTTGATTTTCTGTGCGAGGGTAGTACCGCCCCGGTCGAGCCGGCCCATTCGTGCTGAAATCAGCGTGGCTCTACTAACTACACTGTCCAACAGTGGACGTCTTTTGGCTGAGATGATGATGATGAGTGGACAAACGAACAGATGAGTAATCTAATGACAAATAGACCCATAGACTTGCCTCATGCTATCTCACCACCAAGGAATTTGATTGCCTCGTTGGCGCAGCGGTAGCGTACGCAACTTCTGTACATGAAATTTTGGGGTCAATTCTCGGGTTGGACCAAATCGTTTGATTATATGATCTGTACACATTATTTTTTATTTCTAAATACATACATATGTATTTACAAAGAAAGGTATAAATACTCTATCAGTCAATCTGGCTTTCATAGTAACATGGCATTGTATGTCACATGTCAAAGAACAGAAATGCTTAACAATAGTATTCTTCGAAGCCATAATACTCTAGACAAGCCGACCCATATCTGAAGAATCATGCGCCTATGTTAAATTCTCTCTATTACCACCTTTCTTTTTCCGTATCCCTGACTGGTACTTGAACCCTTTAATAATAACGAATATTCAAAAAAGTACATTAACAAATCACCGTGGTACTATTACTCGTCGGATATGAAACACATGCCCAACTCACGGTACTTTTAATAGAGTTATAGACTTAGGTACGGGCGAGAGGCGAGCTCTGCTGAGATTCGGTGCTGCAAGCAGGAAAAAAAGTACGGGCCCGCGCTACCCTCCATTAGGCTTGCTTTCCATAACATAGCTGAAAAAGAATAACTGCATAGTTTCGTTTTTAGTATTACGTTTTAGCCCTATCATCTTTGCCATGGTTTTGGATCCTTATTTCCTACTAACCTAACCTAATAGTATGCTGGAGAACGGATTCGCTGTACCACGCGAAATTATTTTATATTAGAATTACACTAGCTTGCATAAGGTCATCCTTTAGTTGATGCAGCGCTTTGTGTGGTTTGTGTATATTTCGAAAGAGTTAGATCACAAATGAAATAAACGTATGTAACGAAAACTTTGCCTACAAACAAACACTAGGTATGCATAATCTTAAACCCGCCATAAAATTAATTGTAAAAAAGTACAAATCTTGTCCATCATATTACGAGACAATCATCATACAATATTAGACTGCACCGATGTAGGGCATGCAACCCGGTTTTTCGGTTACCCGAATTAACCGGAAACCCGGCCGATTTGAAAACCGAAAAAACCGAGTTTTTTACTCAAAAAAACCGGGTTTTTCGGTTTTTTTAAGAGAATAGAAAAGGTATGTAAGTGTTTTTTTTTTCATGTTAAAATTAAAATAGTATAAAACAAGATTAAATAATAAATAACTAATGTTGCTATTTGTGATTTATTTTGCAACAGAAACACATTTCCAATAGTCAGATTCCTGATATGGAGTCTAAATACTTATTCAGTTTTGTGATACGGAGTTACAAACACTGACAGCAGTTTCAGAGTTGAATGTGATTAAAGCTAGGTACTGTAGAAGTATTGTGCTA
This sequence comes from Diaphora mendica, assembly GCA_949125395.1. NCBI lineage: Eukaryota > Metazoa > Arthropoda > Insecta > Lepidoptera > Erebidae > Diaphora > Diaphora mendica. The sequence goes on along the minus strand of OX421312.1, from coordinate 28,732,271 downwards.
ACGGGATGCCAATTTGATCACAGATGTGAGAGCGTCGAATTTTATGCTTAAAAAATTACGCGATGAATACTCCACCATTAATCTTCAACTTGCTCATTGAGAACCGAATAGTTCAACGATTGACAGAAGATATCGAGATTCTTATGTATTTGCAAAGTCCAACAAATTACTACAAAAGCGCTCAGCATGACAATATTAATAAAACAATCGCCTTCAACAATGATGCAGAACGATATTTCATCGCAAATATTATTAAGAAGCATTTTGTGAACACTGAAGCTATGAGTTCACAAGAAAGTGAAGATTTTGAATAAGTAGCAGAAATGAGTCTACCATCGAATGACATAAAAGAGCAGAGCAGCTTAGTTACAAAATTAAAAATGCATTAAAGTAACGTGTAGAATCCAATCACTTAGAGAAGGAAAAGTCAGTAGATTAGGAAACTCATATCAGAGTCAAAATGATATTGTATGACAATGGTGGTGCAATAGGAGACCATCTGTCGAAAGTTCATAGGGCGTTTATTTCCATACCTATCACAAGTGTTGAATCTGAAGAAGCATTTTCTTCAGCAGGTCTTATATGCAATAAAATCTATTTCTATTAGTGTGTTATTTTGCTTTAAAATTTAACGTTGTTGGGTTTTTACTATATTTATTTTAAATATAACCAAACGGGTTATTTTATTTTATAATGTACAGATACAGTTTTAATCTGCTGGTTGATCTCATAAAAAAATTATGAATAAGTATAAATGTTCCTTTATATTACAAATGTAGACTGATTTCATTTAAATAAGCCGAAATGTCTACTAAAACCGACGCAATTTACGCTTAAACCCTTATTTAGTTTAGGTTTTTAACCGGTTAACCGGTTTTTATAATAGAGAAACCCGAAAAAAAGGGTTTTTGAAACAGCCCGGTTTTTGCATGCCCTATACCGATGCCGTAGTCATTTAAATGTGTACCTCGCCGTTATTAAGCCTAAGCACGTGTTGTACAAAGGTTTACTTAATGCTATGAGGCATTCTTTCCCAGGAAATCTTTAGATGATGTAGAAATATGATGTTATAGATGCAAATATAACATACTGAATGTGACATAGTAGATAAACACACATTGTAACTTTAGAAAAGACTAGAAAACATCTTTCATACTTTGAATTTTTCATTTATTGAAATGTAACACTGTCTTATATTTAAAAACAGCCAGTAATATCTGTTCGTGAAACCTTACGTAGGTAAGAAGAGGTTAGGTCCTTTATGGAGTACATCGCTACGTACATTTAACCATTGGCCCATTTGACTTCGCAAAAAGAGTCACGCGTACAAACAATAAGCACAGGAAAAGTGCTTGGTCTTTTTTCGTGCGACTTCATACACGCCTCTTTGTTCAGACTAACACACGATAGTGGCATAGAAAAGTGTACTTGTATTGGGGAATAGTGACACAAAGTTCATTAAAGGCGAGCTAGGCGTGTTGGAGTGCCTGCCTCCGAGAGGGGGCGGCCGTCGCCTGTCCGCTTCACAACACTGCCCCCTTTGTGCCTGATATTTTCGATCTGATTATCTCCACGTATTGTATATTATATTTACTGTATGTCACCTTAAATGCATTTGTTAGAGATGAACAATAAATATAAATACAAGACGATTATCTACTGTGTTCAAGTTTGCCCCCTACCTACTTTCGACATAAATTTTGCAAAATCTACAACACTACTAACCTACAAAAACGACTAACATTTGGAATCTAATATCTGGGTTCTTGGTAATCTTAGTTTCGAAGTAATTTAATGTAAGAGATATTAGTATTATTAGATACGTGTTTCACAGTGACTGCGGAACTAGTCAATCGCTATTTCCTTGTCATATCCCAGTTTAGATTAATGCAAAGTGTCACTCAAGTATTTCAACTCAAATTTATTTGAACGATTTAATTCTCAAGTGTTTGACATTTACAAAATTAGCAAATTTAAGTTATTTTTAATAACTAGCCTCTTCCAACAAAACAACTGGTTTTTGCCACACCAGAGGTTTTTCCTACCTTCTGAGTATACAAAAAAAAACGTGAGCCGTCACGGGACGCCTGGCAGATGTGAAACATCGAAATTGTATTGTATAAAAAAAACAAAAAGATTTTTAAAACAAGCTTTTACACGAGGCATTCCAGCCTCGAGACGAAACAAACGAGTCCAAATTCGATGATGTTGCGACGTTTCTTTACAGAGTTCCTATGGCCACCTTCCAGCTTCAGCATCAGAAAAGCTCCATGTCATTATAATAATGTATTGTCACGCTGTAAACATATGCTTGCAAAAAATCGGTTGAAGATATCTGCTTCAAAATTGAGTTGCAAGATTTCACCCGAACATACAAGCATACGTACAGTGCAAGTTAATAAAAAGCTTGTAATGACTGTTTATACATTAATATTCATTTTTATTAAATACAAAATTTAAATACAAATTTAAATAAAATTAACAAAACAAATAAAAATAAACTAAAAATTTTAAATCGCAGTGCTACGTCGCTTCGCGGCTAAGTGTCGCGTCGCCACTCGGCGCTCCAAAAATCAGGTGTACCCCTCGCCTATAGATGTTTAATATCAAAAAGGTTACACTTTTTCTATTTTCATTAATCTTTGTTACATCTAAGGTGATGCAAAAATATGTGCCAGCAGCTATCAATTTTGAACACGTTTGTGATGCGCAATCATTGTCACTCACAAAATGTAGAAGCGCTTTGAAACTGAAAAGTCAATATAATTTACACACATCAAAAGTGTCTAGGGATCAACATATGTGTCTAGGGATCAACATATATTTTTGCAATAACTTTTCTCCTGATTGATATTAATTAAAATTTTCTTTAAGGATTCATCAAATAAAGTGCTTTCGTTTGTCACAGTAACGATAAACCAAGTCACCTTTGCATTAATAAAGAAATTTGCCATTTTCCTAATAAAAGGATTTTTGACATTTTAACCACTAACATTAAAGTTCGAAAAAAAGACTGAAATAACAGTTTTCTTTAAAATTTTTTTAGGTAACTTAAACAATTAATAATCCGTGTTTCTACCGCGAACACTAACACAAGAACATCGGTTTGGCATACTCAAAATGAGTTCATCCAAATCACGCTGTGAAATGGCCGCCCATGTTCGTTGCAACAACAAAAAAAGGTCTTCTTGCGACTGGATACCCTCCATATTCGGCAGAGCTCTTCTCTGTAGCATATCCCATGCATGCTCAATCGGGTTCAAGTCTGGCGACTGAGCAAGCCAGGGCCAAAGCCACATCTCAATCTCAAGAAATCCGCATAAAAATGCTTGATCCCTAGACACTTTTGATGTGTGTAGTTTCTTCCTCTGTACCTTTTAGCCTGGTAGCAATTTAGCTTTTAGGCTGGCTACACACTGGTTATATTTACTAGTTTTTTTATGTATCTAGTATCTACACCCTTTTCCAATAAATGAATATCACGGTCGGTCGATCTAATAGTTGGACTTACGACCTTTTTGTACTACTTTTAATCAATTCTAACTACACAAATACTTACATATTTTACTTTTTTTAGATAAATAGTAAATACAGAACAGTTAAGAAATTCATAATTCAAATTTAATCCGTAAAACACAAAGTGTTCGAATAAATTCGACTAACTATACGTCTGCCAATTCCCGTGGCCAATCCACATTAAGTTTTTCTACCAAGAAATATTCTGTGGTATCGGAGTTCGGGAATGTTGGAGTTGTGCCCGAAGTATGGCAATAGGATGAAATATGAGGTTGGTTAATGTACGTGTCGGACTGCAAGCCGTGCAAAGAAGGCGTGAACTTAGCTGGTACTTTATATGAAAGGATAAATGTGTAGAAAATAGGGATCTAATTGAAAATGTTAACAGTTTTGTTTCAGTAATAATAACAAAGATAGGAAATGAAATAGATTAATAGACGAATTAACACATATTTCTATTGTTTATGTAGAAATCGTTAATACGTGCTGATTATAGAGTATAAGCCTATTACAAATACACTGTGTTATAAATTAATCAAAACTATAATATATATGACTAGTTTTTGCACGTGGCATTGCTCACGCAGACTTTCAACTCCTGATTTAGAATTTCAAAAATTCCTTTCTTAGTGCTCTGTTACGTTATATAAAGAACCTACATGCAAAATTTCTAGGTTCAGCGGTTTGGGCTGTGCGTTGATCTCTGGGTATGTCAGTCACCTTCCTCTTTTATATACATATATAGATAGATATTTGACTGAGCTTTAAGTGTACTAGTCTCAAAGAGAAGATAACAAATATACAAGTCTATATACAATAGATAAAACGTTTACAAATTTGTACTTAGAAATAACCTTAAAAATTGTTATTAATAAATAATGCTTTGTGTCAAAGTTGTCGTCGAACACGACTTAAAATATGCTGCGGTGCTGTTAAAATGTCACCACTCTATTAGCGACGGCTGAGAGTTCCGTGAAGTGACGTCCCGGGCAAATGGGCGTATCTTTATCATATTGTCACGGCACTAAACTACTACCAGTCGAACTAAGAAAATTTGAATGAATTAGGTTTAGTAGATAATAAATAAATATTTAGGACATCTAACACACAACGCCATCTAGTATTTCTAATCTAGAGCTTGTGTTATGCTATATACTAGACAACTGATATAAATACTTTTTTTTGTAAATACTTACACATTATACATAGAAAACACCCAAACTCCGAAACAAATATTTGCAGATCATACAAACATTTGGTCCGACCCGGGTATCGAACCCGATACCTCAAGCACAGCAGTCGCATACGCTAACACTGCACCACGGAGGCAGTTGAAAAAAAATTGATGATCACGTTGACGTTTGTATTGTTTGTGTTTTTGTCACTATCATTTTCTTTTTTTAAAAGAGGCAAACGAGCAGACGGATCACCTGATGGTGAGTGAATACCGCCGCCCATGAACCGCTTCAGCTTTCATATGTCATCAGTAAGTAGCTCTACTTTACATAAAAGTTTTTCATAATATTTTGATAGATATCAATATTTATTTATAACAGATACCTAGAACTGAAAACATTAAATATCATAAGTTTGCAGTCAAAACCTTACCAAAAAATTAACTTGAACAGTACACAGTGCAACTAATTAAACAACAACATAATTATATTCAATAAGGATCCATAAAAATGTAAAATAATAGCGTGTTGTGTTCCCCTCACTGTGCGATAATCGTAGAACGTTCACCAAAAAAGCAACCGGGAGTGTAAAGCGCAACCCGCAACCGTTTCCAACAAATCTAGCCTCCAATCGATTCGGTGAGCAATTTAAAATCCACTTAAAGACAACCACAACTCGCTAATCGAAAACTTCGTCGGGCCCCATCTAGCGGGCACCTCTAATTGCTTGTATTAAAATAACTGACTTATGTCAAACATATCTGGGGCGCAGCGAGCGTCGCCGCCTGGCACCGAGCTTCACATGTTAATAATCATTATGATAGCATCAAGTGTACGATAGCCGGGTCTTTCACTCACCCCCGGCCCGGGCTCGCCCGTTACTAGTGTTGCGCCTCCACCGCACGCCACATCCAACACGCCGCCCGGGATCCCGCGAAAACCGCAAACAAACTTTTATGCCCTTCACAATCGTACGTACTTGTGGTTTTTCTTAAGATATACCAGTTTAAGCCTAATACTATAACAATTTGTAGCTATTAAGACGAACAAATAGCGATTATAACATCAACTGTGGACATTAGATTTATGTCAAGATCTTTTATTCCTCATAATCGCATATTTTAACGTTATAATTTGACTAGCAATTTATTTTCTTGTCAATTTTAGGATTGTTTCATGTAATTACAGATTAGCTTAACGGGTTATCGTGCATATTATAAAGATATGACATTTAATTCTAGACTTATACGGATGATATATGTATGTAAGCTGTAATTATAGGTGAATGTCAAAGAAATACAGATTAAATATTGCACAATATGTGGATTAGGTTTTATTCCAAGTTCAAATTATAAGTAGAAGTATTGATGTAGCGTTTGAGTAAGGTGGATATGTAAGGCTTCCGTGAAATTTCATGAACTCGGGATAAAATTGTAACTAGGGGCAACTCTAGTCGCAGCCCCTCGCAGCTGCGGGGAGTGACTGAGCCAATATTTTGCAGTTACCACTGGCATTACGTGGCTACTTTGTATGTGTTAACTGATTTGCACTTTGTTATGAATCAATGAAATTAATTCAGATATTAAAGAAACATTGATAGTGTGGCAACTTAGGTTACCTTTTTTAAAATATACAACGCCACATCACTCTATCAGCTCTATTCACAAGAATTAGGTACTACGTAACTATGTATAAATGTTCCTCTAACATGAACATTTTTGATTTCATTTCTAAACTACGTGTTTTAACTTTTGATTTCTATACCTAATATTGATATTCAGTAACAGTCAAAATACCATACGAATAGTTTGTACTGTTCGCTGAAACCAATTCCAAGTTCCAATAAAACTTACAGACTACACCGAAATTATATTTGTATTGTTACAAAGTTTCTATAATATTGTTGTCACCGCTGCAAATGGCGAACGTATTTGCGAAATGTTCAAAGGTTTACCCCAACGTTGTTACATACACAAACCTCCCTTATTACATTGTCAATTGATGAGACGTGTAGTCGAGCAATGCCATCGGCCGAACACAAGCACGCCATGACTGAGTTGAGCATAGCTTGATCTGAGAGAGGTATTGTCAAGCGTGGTCAGTTCAAGTCAAACTCATTGTTCTTTGGAATGACGGTCGTCGCGCACAGGCAAAGGACTTTACATTTGACTGTGGGGGCTTTACAATCACGGCTTAATATCCTAAGCCGTAGCCACTATGTAAAGCAGTCTGGTTTGATTAATATTGGCGATTTAATTATAGAGGGTGACTGCATTGCCAAACATGCTGGTAGAAGGGACTAAATTCTGGGAAGTTTACTTCGTAATCCGATGTTATTTATTACAATATCAAATATTATAGAACTGTTAGGAAGGTTTTTTGTTTGCTTACGTATACAACTAAGAAATTATTTACACTTAGTTATTCCCAAAGTATTTTCTAACCATGTAGTAAACTTTCTTCTTAAGATACTTTTCTCTTAAAACGAATGTGCTATTCTGTTAGGTCTAAGCTAAGATGAATCTGAGAGCAGGACAAAGATGCTTTCGTCGGTGTCACTTTCCATGCCATCAATTTTCTGACAAAAAATCAGATAACTCTAGACTTGCGAAACAGTAGGTACGTACGATGACCTTTAGTAGGGCCCTGGCAAAAGTGAAATTAAACCGATATTACACTGTCTTTGCAAACTGTATGCCTGTGACACGCAGCATTAATTTTATAAAATAGCCAAATGAATTATTAATTAAAAAGTATTACAAACTTTATTAAAAACGAGGCTTAATTCGTTTTACTCGAGATAAAAAGTCACGAATGGCATAATTTTAAAACAAGCGCAATTTTCACTATAAATCCGAGTCGAAAATTACACAGGAATATTTTTATTAAAAAAGGCAATTTTTGTTTATTATGTAAACAGAGCATAATAAAGTGTCTAGCCGACTAAGCCGACGGACGCCGCTCTTTCCATCTCGACACCTTTTAAAATGACGGCAAATGGCGCAATTTCCGCTACGATTCGATACTCGTTTCTCGATTATTTCCCGACTGATTTTCCGTCTCCATGCCAATTGAAAAGTCGATTTGGTAATAAGCTACTCGTTATTACTATACGTGATAATGTTAAATCAGTTGTGTTTGAAACGTACGGCTTTTGAAGATTTATTTATTTTGACGTCTTTTGTCGTTGAAAACGTTTTCTCGTGTCGGAAGTTCTAAGGGACTGAAACAGTTTTATTTATACTAATATTATAAAGAGGTAAAGTTTGTCAGATTGTGGGAGGTAATCGCTGGATCTACTGGAACAGATTTTGGAAATTCTTTTAGCCATAGAAAGCCACATTATGTGTGAGTGTCATAGCCGCAGTATGCGACATTCGTGCGGGCAAAGCAGTTGGCAAAAGATAGTAAATAATTAAACAGTTTTTTTAATTACACTACTTTTAGTTTTTATTATCTTTTTCAATATCAACTGTCCATGTGATATACAATTTCAATTTATTTTAGTTAGATAAATGTATATTGTGACAAAAAAGCCAAAAAAACATTTCAATTACACAGAATACTCGACAAAAGCAGAAGTAAAGCCTATTGTTAATATTGCATATATATACTTAATTAATTTACGTAATGGAAATTGATTGTTAAATACGTTGCCTTTAATAAGTATTCATCATTAATATGTTACAATTACTCTCGGGCACTAAGTTCTTTATAAATAAATAGTATTTGAATGATTTTGGTAAACTTTTTTTTTTATAAACAACTCCCGCACTGGGAATAAATCCTGTGTCGCGGGGGACTTTACAAACATACATGAAACGGACACAAAGAACACCCAGACTCAGAGCAACAATTTGTGGATCACACAAAGTGTTGTCCTTCGTGGGATTTGAACCCACGGCACTTGGCGAAGTAGGAAACGGCGTGGCGACCGTTAAACCACTAGGTCAAACGTGCAGTTTTACAATTTCATCCACTTTCTACAATTGAATCCCAGCTAGATTGTTTTATCGCCCCCGAAACCCCCTGTATACTAAATTTCATGAAAATCATTGGAGCCGTTTCCGAGATTCTGATTAATTAAAGGTATTAGACAGATACTTATTACAGACATCTACTACAATAATCTAACAATCAGTATATATGTCACCGTAAGATTGTAAAAACCGTTAGATTATAATCTACCTAGCGAGATTGCAAACTATCGATAGATTGTCAACTGTGATATACTGCTTACGGGCGTCATATTTTCAACTGTCCCTGATTGGTCGGTTTTACAGTAGGCCGTTCAATGGCCATAGAGTTAGGTTAGAACTTCTTTAATTAATCACAAATTAATTTTACTGTCACAACAATTTTTTATAACAAATTCTAAAGCTTAGAGGTTTTTTTTAACATGAAATCAATTTACAATCACAAAAATACATTACATTCGGCAACAAAGACGAATTAACAAATAATTATAGCGGCGCGGGACATACGCTGTTCATCCAATCAGCGCGCCACTTGCGATTCGTCGATACCATTTCACATTTTTTCTACTGTTTCCAATCTCGCGAGTTAGATTACAATCTAACTGTTTTGATAATCTTACGGTAACATATACAAACAATTTGAGTTTTAAGTTTATTCTTCTGTAAATTCGTATTAAATATTTGTGATGAAAATTCGACATCAATAGTCTTAGCAAGGAGGCTTTGGACTCCTATACCACTCTGAATATACTTTGGTTAGAAGGTTTAAGAAGTACATCTACAAGAACATAATCAATAACACATCTTTACATAAAACAGGGTATATTAAGTGTAAGCAAAGTGTGTGTTTCACCGAGTGAAAGAGGATACCGGAGGCCGATACACCAACCCCTCCCCCTCCCGCTCCCCCTCCACCTCCCCTCCCCCAAAGGCCGGCAACGCACTCGTGACGCCTCTGGTGTTGCGGGTGTCCATGGGCGGCGGTAATCGCTTACCATCAGATGATACGCCTGCTCGTTTGCCCCATATTCCATAATCTAAAATTCAAAATTTTAAAAACCCCCTACTCAAGCACTAAATCGAATAATCATACGCCAATGATATTTTTGCAGACATTCTGTTATTCTTCCCCACTTTCACCCCCATAATTTTCTAAGAACACTCGCACGTAACTCACCTTTCATACAAAAAAACTAAATTGAAATCCCTTTATCCGTTCGCGAGCTACGGTGCCACAGACAGACAGACAGGCAGACAAACAGACAGACAGACACGTCAAACTTATGACACCCCTCTTTTTGGGTCGGGTGTGAATAAAAAAGAAAAGTCGGAGAGCATTTGCGTAATTGTTGGAAAAACTCTTTGCCACTTTGCCCAATGCATTAAAAATATGATCCTTGCTTAGTCAAACACCGAGATTACTGTCCAAGTATTTTTGGATACGTAAATAAATTTTGAAATTTGACTAAAACCACGCATAACAAAAGCTATACAACTGAGCTTTATACTTTCTAGAAGTTCAGGTTAGTTTTACCAGTATGATACCCTTAAAGCGCTTATTACACAATTCAACCATACGAGATAGTCATTTCGCCTCATAATTTTACGACACTTTGAAATAAACCCTATTCATTTTGTTTTTGATGTAATTTAAAACGTTGTTTTTCATGTTTATCTATATATTTAAAAGCGAAATACCACTCACTTATTAATCACGAAATCTCAGAAACTATAACACCTTACAAACTTGAAATTTAGCAGGTAGGTTCGTTATAGGGTGTAGACATCTGCTAAGAACGGATTTTACGAAACTTCACCCCTAAGGGGGTAAAACGGGGGTTGGAAGTTTGTATGAAGGTCCTATGTTTTTAAAATAAGAGACTTGAAATTTAAAATGTATGCTCTATAGATGGTGTGGAGGTGTACTAATAATGTATCTTTAGAAATCAACCCCCTTTTGGGGTTTAAACGGGGGATGGTAGTTTGGACGCAAACGAGGTTGCGTAGGTCAGCTAGTGTATACATAGAGTTACATTACAAGTAGTTGAATGAACAAAGTACATGTATTTTTAAATATTTGTTAAAGTTTTAGACAACTCTATGAAGTTGTCTTACTGTGTTTCGTACGCTGTGGCACTCTAAGAGATGTGCATTGTTTGTATAACAAAGAGTAATATTTAATTATTATACTTGGCATTACTTTGTATGCAAATTGAGTGCGTTGCATTAATATTCATTTTTATATTGGATTGTGTGTCTATGAGGGGCTCAACAACGGGGATATACGCTGTGTTTGTTTGATGATGATAATTGCTACATTTATACATATACCACTATGTTGAAAGGTCATTGATCTGTCTATTCTGTTTAGAAAGAATAATTTTATTGTTGTGCTTTCCTATAACAAACGTGACTGACAACCCTATCACTGTTTTCAAATGAGCTTAAGATTCTTTTCTCTTGCGCAAAAATAATTCTACTACTCATGTATGAGGTAGATTTCTACAAAATAGCGGTTGTGTCATATTTCTCATTAACTTGACACAACTTTATTTCTACCAACCCTAATTTAAAAGTCTAAATTTTGGTGGTTGTACTGTAGAAATATATCTTCTTATCTCAGGTAGATCTTCTGAGCTTGGGGAAGGGAAAGAAAGCTAAGCAAAGATAATCTTTTGTTCTGCAACTAAAATTAAAAGAGTTAATTTTAAGCATTATCTTTACGTGATATATAAAATTACATTCGTGCTGTCGTGTTTCATTGATGAGTGCGAGACCGGGGGCCCAATGATGCAGAAGCATCACAAGGCCGCCATAGAGTGGGTCACCATGCTGCATTGTCTGCATTCGCAATGAGTATGGTGACCACCACTCTTGGATTTTGCTTATGCTGTCCATCAGGCAGAGTAGAGTCATTTCAGCAGGGCCATACATAAAAAAAATTGCGAAAATACAAGAAGCTTTACATAAAAAAATACACTCACATTTCTCTACCAATTTAATTAACGTCTCAAAAATCTATAGATACATAAAAGGAGCCAAAAACTTACAGATTTTCTATTTTATATCCCAACATGGCAACATCTACACTACAGTAATGTCATTAACGCTTTAAAAGCTTTCTCTATTGTCTATGTTGACGTTATTTGTCAACAGTTTATTGTCGCATGTATTAATTCATCAAAAGACTTTATTGGCTTTCACCTTTCGACTTTGATGCAACAACTAACATCCATATTTCCACGAATTAATAATTCCACAACAGTGAACGAGGCCTTTTGCACTAGAACTAATAAAACTCCGTAAATAACGTTTGCTCCATTTTATATAGCGATTCTTATACTGAAATGTCTTTTTAAAACTGTGAATAAAGTCTGCGAAAGTATTATATATAATAAAATTCCCTTTACTAGTTCATCATAATAGAATAAAAGTATTATCGCCCTCAAAGTAGTAATTTTTCTCTTAAATTTCTCCTTTAGAAACAAAATATTTCAACAGTAATTAAATAAAGTTTTTAAACACTTAAAAAAATTATAATTGAGTAAAATATTTATTGAGATTTTTTAAACGACTATTTTAAAAATTGTCTATGAACCTTTTATAGAATGACTTCAAGGAGAATAGTTCTTAATCTGGAATTCCTTCATTCAATAACTTTTAAGATCTATTAGTGTCAGATAAATTTAATTCAACGGTCAACGATATTTATATTTGAACCCTACATTTCTAATTAACTCATGCGTATCACTTTGGGGAAAAAACCCTTCGATTGCTTGCATACAGCATTAATAAACTATCCCAAATAAAAGGTAAATATGATAAGATGGCAACATTCGAATGCACTTGCATGTAACTCTCTCATCTATTCGTATCTGGGTGCAGGATATTAATGAATTTCCTCGTCAGAGCGGCACGTGATTAGTTCGCTAATACGATTACTTGTCTCCTCCGGTGCGCTCGTGGGCATTGTATCGGGTAACGCGACCATCGATGTATGACGTACACCGCCCCACACCCGCCGTATGTTACAGTACTTATTACTAGCACTAACAATCGGAATAATTAGTAATACGGGTGCTTAAGATGGGAGCGGACATTATGTGCTAGCTTGCTATGTACTTGGGTAGGCATTGTCGCAACTCGCTACTGTCTTCGTCACAATTAACTATGCGACTATTACTTAATTGCAGTCGACGGTCCAACGTTTCTATCTGGTTTTCGAATTGTAATGTATGCTTTACTGATGCCGACGGCTTCCTATAATCTGTATGTGCCACTGGTTTTGTTGTACTTTTATGAACTGCTAACTTTAACTAACTAACTTTAATTGTACAATTAAATATTTATGTATGATTGAATCAATTGAGTCAACTCAAAAAGAAAACGTTATTATGTACGACTGCCGGATTTACCAAATGTTTGTAGTACTAACAGAGGATCGTAGATAGGTTTTGAACCTTATTGCTTTTTCTCTAGATAAAGAATTTTCAAAATAGTTGAATAAAGAAGAACAAAAGTTGAAAAGGAGAAAGCAGCCTTACAAATTAAATATATGCCACTGTTTAGAACAATGGAGTCGTTATATTGTTCTAGTCTCTTTAATATTTAAATGATAGATTTTGTCCATATCGCATAACAACCAGCAGTGGTAACTACAGGCAATGTAATAAAATATAGGTTTCACTCTATTTATTGTTTGTTGATTACCTAGCTTTAGCGGGCTTTGTTAGCCAGTTGACTTACATTTAGCTTAAAACTTGTGTATTTCCCAGAAAAAAAGCTAATGGAAGAACTGTTTAGACGTTATACATAGATCGATTATTTTTGTATTGAATTTCCTAAAGATAATTAACATTGCAGCTTAAAATATGGAATCGCTGTAAATAAGTCAGTAAAGAAAAACAAAGTTACAAAGAGCTACAAGGATTTGTTACTAGTAAAAGGAATGTTGATTATGTTTGAATATAAGTGCCATAAATATACGTACTTATATAACTAGTATTAACTTAAGTAACGGAGTAAGTAAGTAAAAAGTTTTTCAAGATTATCGTTGATTTTTGTAACAGAAGTCACTACAACGCAAAATAACTCCAAAAAGGTATAAACGTTTCCAACCGAAATGTAACATGTATACACATATATCAGATTCGAGGTCAATTGGTGCGTTATAAAGCGGTAGAATTTCAAGCATTATGTCGCATTGTTTACTCATAAGTGACCAATTAAATTGTACAAAACGAGACTCCATACTTACGTATAGTATAAGTGTTTTCGTATGAGAGTTTTTATGGGCCTCCCATGAAGGTAAACCGAGCGTATAGAGATATAAATCAACTTCATTTTGTGATTTTGCAAGACTCTTTGCAGCCACAATACCCAATATTTACATATAAACATTATTTTCGTGTGTTATATTTGTACGGGTAATTCAATATTTTCGAACCAATATGGCTAATAGGCTGGCATCCGATTACGTTACAGTATTAATTCATAACACAGGCACTTCATTTTCTTATTGTTGCGTATTTTTTTTTCTTTTATTATGCTTGATTTTACTGAGAAACGGTGTAATGAAAGGTTTGAAATTGCTGCTCTGGGTACGACTCGGTCTACATACGTGTGCGATAAATAAATTTACATATGAGTAAATCTTCGTATTGTTGATTATATTGGCAATTGTTTTTGTGACACGTATGATAGCTCTGCTTTACAGAGATTTGAAAGAGAAAATTTTGTATCGGTTAGTATCGGGTCGTCTTGTTTTCGGCTATATCATTATAATTTTTAAACGATCATAATGACATTCTAATATTCACTTATATTAATGTTTAACGAGACACACACCGCGGTAGCAGTTTATCACAAGGTAGCTCATGAGTACAATTTTCTAGAAATAAAGTTAGAAATATGAAAATACTTTACAGTTTTCAGTTTATATTGTTATGTATAAAAAACCGAAATTTAATACGATGACTGAATCTTTTAGACTGTCGGTCATAGTTATGTTTATAATTAATCAAATGCAGTTGGTCATAATTAGTTCTAAGCATACTTAGCACACTGTCTATCCTAGACGACAGCAGTGTCTGCAAACTTTTCGCTCGTTAACCGAGCGACGGGAAGCTGTAGAAATTTTTATCTAGATTAATTCTCAAAGGATCTTTATTGAAGAATTTTATTAGAAAGCCGGTGGAACTTCGCCGTCTAACTCAATATATAACTCGTTATTAAGGTACGCTATTGAAAGCAGATTTTTATTATTAAACATGGTAGGAAACCACATCATTTTATCTTGTAGCGTTTTATATTGAATTCTAAGATAAGATAAGTTTATTTGCATAAAACATGTGTAAACAAGATGTCATAGTATAAAATACAGTTCAGTACTTAAAAACATGTTTTGCCAAAGCTGGCGGACAAATTTTAAGAAAAGCTAAGAAATGCATATTATAAATATAAATAAATAAATATTTCGGACATCTAACACACAACGCCATCTAGTCCCAAGCTAAGCAGAGCTTGTGTTATGGGTACTATACAACTGATACATATACATATATATATATATTTTTGTAAATACATAAATATTATACATAGAAAACACCCAAACTCCGAAACAAATATTTCTAGATCATACAAACATTTGGTCCGACCCAGGAATCGAACCCAAGACCTCATGATCAGCAGTCGCACACGTCAACCGCTAGACCAACGAGGCAGTTATGAGAGCGTATTCAGGAAAGCTTCCTCGTTTATGAAATGCAAGCTTAAATTAAAAATTTTAAAAACCCCCTACGCAAGCACTTAATTGTACGCTAAAAATGCCTTACATAATTTAAAAAAAAAGCTGATACTACACTGCTGGACCGATATTAACCAAACATAGCTAAGAACCACTGCAAGAGCACTGGCTTTCAAATGAACAAAACCGTATCGAAATCGGTTCATCCGTTTGAGAGCTACCACGCCAAAGACAGACACACACACAGAGAGACAGACAGACAAACATCGACGTCAAACTTATAGCACCCCGCTTTTTGCGTCGGGGGTTAAAAAACGTTTTTACTCGTATGTATTTTTCGGAGATGTCCCGACTATTTCGGACCGAATGAGGATTTTTCACGGTGTCAGACATCTCACCGTTCCTCTCGAATAAAATGAAATATGAGTTTATCTAAACTCTAACCATATTATCTAAGTAGATCTTGTATCTAAAATCTATTATACTGATATATACACATCCTACCTACGGAGAAACCTATGTCCAGCTGTGGACTCAAGGGCTGTACACGGAATAAGTAAATATTTGGTAATTTGAAAACAAGTTCTTATTCGTGCTTAAGTTTCTTATTTTTCATAGGTATTTCTTAATATATTATTAATTTTATAAGTTTGTTACCTGAGAACTCAATCATTAACGAGTTTCTTCGAAAGTAGTTTCGAAAATTAGTCTTTTGGCCCCATTATAATATGTTGGAAAAAAGTGGTAGAATATTTAAGAATATAGAATTTATTAAATCACAACGTAAACACATTAACTCATTGTAGGTTCATGATCATCAACAATCTCTAACAGTCCACTAGTGGACATAGTCCTCTCCTTAGAAAACATGTTTTAGGCAGCCGCGCTAGTCAAACGTTTTGGTATAACATCATCAACAAACCATAACGTCCCACTGCCGTGCTCGGGTCTCCTCTCAGGAGAGGGTTAAGGCCATACGTCCCCACGCTGGCTGAGTGCGGGTTGGGGACTGGCAAGACAACGTTGTGGCTACGTAATCTTGCCGTTGGATGTTTTCAAGCCGCCCAAAGGCCTTCAACAAAGCTTCACGACTGTTATCCTATAACAACCGGAAGCGACTGCTTAACGTGACCTTCGGAATCACGGAGACGCTGATATTGACACTCCATATTTTCAATCCGTCACCAAACTTGTTACTTTTCGTAATGTAATTATTTTCAGCCCCCACATGTATTCTACATTGTACAACACTTGATGTTTTAATCCAATGTTCAAGTACAAATTGACACAGTATTTTAGAGGTACTTTTAAAAAAAAATCAGTGAGCTCCGACCACCTGTTATTGGGCACTATCATTAAACAAACGACATTGTATCCGTTATAATTTTAGTAAGGTACATAATTGTGATGTACCACGGTACAACTTATAATTGCTTTATTCAATTTAATTGCCCGTTATATAGTATTTTTTCATGAACTCATATGGCATAAATAAATAAAATAGGGCGTAGGTTTGGGGGTTGAACTTTGTGTTTAATATTTTTAAGACCTACTCAGTGAAAATATTTTCTTTTGTAGCTTTATATAAATACATAAAATGAACACAAATAACACCTAGATTCAGGACAAGAATATGTGAATCACTCAAGGTGTTATGTCATGTGGGGTTTGAACCCACAACAGTCAGCACAGTAGAAAACGAAAACCGGACCGATTAAACCACTGCACCATGTAATATGCAATGTTTTCTATACGATTTTTTCGCATAATCGATTAATTCAACATTACCGTGAAATTGTTGGTCGCAATAATCGATGACACATTCAGTGCCATTGTCCTTGTCATCCTTTCGTATTATGTTCAGGAATTATAGATGAGATACTGGCCTACAGTCAAGGGGATAGAACGTTTGGTGTACGGGTTAGAAACAAGCAGCTGTAAATCATCATTCTTATGATAAACATGTGAACTTATGTACTTTTATTCTTGTGAAAGTGTCCTGTCTTTTTTCTTTCTTCACGGCTGCCTCGTTGGTCTCGCGGTTGGCGTGTGCGACTGCTGATCATGAGGTCTCGGGTTCGATTCTCGGGTCGGACCAAATGTTTGTATGGTCTACAAATATTTGTTTCGGAGTTTGGGTGTTTTCTATGTATAATATGTATGTATTTACAAAAAAAAAAGTATATATGTATTTATATCAGTTGTCTAGCACCCATAACACAAGCTCTGCTTAGCTTGGGAGTAGACGGTGTTGTGTGTTAAATGTCCGATTTTTTTTTAATTATTATAATATTTTGCCCGAAAAAAGAAAACAGAATTACATAGGTACATCACAAATTTACTCACAATCCTTATCTTAAAATGATCATTTGACGACCAACAAAAACGTTTGCCATCTGAATAAATAAACAATTGTACTGTAAGTCATATTTAGTCTGAGATATTTATGTTCAAAGAATGAACTCAAAAGACCCACGTTCTCGTTCCAATCGAATCGTTTATGCTCCCTCAATTATATTGTGCCAAATTTAATATTCACAATAAATCGCTATAGTTTCTATATTTGTAGCAACAAGCCCACGACATGCGACCTCCGAGACTCAAATATAAATAACTGCCATATGTGTGTGTGCAAGATTTGTGTGTGTTTACAGCACACGAATTACATTTCACAAGCAAGCGAAACAATACGACTTCGTTAAACCCGCGACACAGCCCACGCGTAAATATATAGAAATATACTTTATCGCTAAATGAACATATCATTCAAATCTGTTCTTTTTAACCGACTTCAAAAAAGAAGGAGGTTTATTTAATTCGACTGTATTTTTTTTATGTTTGTTACCTCATAACTTTCGACTGGGTGAACCGATTTTGATGATTCTTTTTTTATTTGAAAGCTGGTGCTTTCTAATGCTCCAGAAGCCTGGAGCTCCTCCAGACTGCCGAAGTAGGCCGCCGCGGGGTTTATTGGGTAGATCGGTTTTCCGGGAGTCCCACACACGCCCTTCGTCTCCCCACGTTAGATTAGCACAATTTTCTTGATAGTTCGTTGCATGAAAAACCAAGGTCTATTATCTAACTATATAACGTTTTCAAACATTAAGATGGCCAGCCTTCCTTCTGTCCATGCAGGCGCTCATCCAAAGTGAAATAGATGAAAAGAGTTTTTAAATTTAACGTTTTATTTCACATTTATCAGACAGTGAAATCATATAAAGAGAAGATGGTTTAAATAACGTTTATAAATTGAAACAATTTATAAAATCAGTTCGGATATTTCCTCTACCGAAATGTTTTGTTAAATAAATTGAATATCATACAAAATATGTACAGCACGTTGAATTTAAAATTCAAAAAAAATCCTATCGCGACGACATTGCACTCGTTGCATGCGAGATACATTCCATTTTAATTTTAAATTAATGCAATAAATCTCAATAATGTCTGTCAATAAGATACATTACAATATGGAACGAATTCGCACTTTCATTAAAACCGTTCATTTTTACAATATCATTGTAGATATAAAACGTACGTAGCTGGACGCAGCATTTTAGCATCGTGTCTTTGTGTGTGGCGGGGAATTAAACATTAAATGCATGAAATATGCTCTGATTTGAAACAATGGCAAAATATACATATAATAACATCAATGAATAACAATGGAGTATAAATTATCATTTAAACTGTTGTATATTTTATAAAATATAGCCCTTGTGTTTTGTTTAAACAAAAATACAAGCATATAGTTTGTTTGAGTGTATGTTAATCGCGCGAATTGTGGAGCTGCACCCATTTTGTATCTATTTCTTGTACAATAAATACATAAGAACAATACAAAGAATGTTATTAATAGTGGATAGCCAAACTATGTCTGTTTATTACATTTTCAAGAAAACCAATAGACATCTCAGGTTACTTTTTGGCACAGATATTTAATTCAATAATCAAACGTAGTGAAGTTGCTCTCTGAAGGTACTCTATAAGCTCGAACAGTAAATCTCTTTTACAGTTTACAAAATCGTATAAGTAGATCGACGTGAGCGTAACTCGGTGCTGCCAAAATAAAATCATTTTCAATTATGACACGTAATGGCCGTCAGCGCTGAGCGTGCCCGAAGAAGTCATAAAACACGGGCCGTCCGTCGTAGTGCACGGCCCCCGGTACGAATAAGAAGCAGAATGTCCCCCCCGCGACACGACTACCGTGGTCCGACCGCACGACTAACTTGTAAGATGATTTTTTCGTGATCTGACGTTCATTGTTCAGTAGCAGTTACGATTCGATCTGAATTGTTTACATCGACTACTGCGGTGGTCGGTTTAGGTATCTAACGGCATGGCATTACGGATGTCGTGATTTTTATACTGACACTGTTTTTTTACAAGGCGTCGTCGCTGTAATTACTTGCCTGACTACACGTAAGATTTCTTTTGTTTTCAAGGAAGACAAATAGGTCATTTTCGAAATATATATATTCTAGTCATTAAGCCATGAACATGTTTTTTATATCTAGAGTAAATTTTTGCAAGCTTTTTTATACAACTTACAAGGTATACACATATAATATACCATTATACTAAGTACTAAGGCATTTGAAAGTATATCAACTATATCCATTACGTCACTTCTCTAAAGCTAAAAACGTCATTCAATTACAAAACAAAGGCTTGTGACAACGATAAGCACAGCATTGAGGCATTTGATGCAACGACAAATACTCGTATAATAGACTAACATTCCATTCAAAAGGTATTTCAAAGAATTTTCCACAATACCACGTTGTTGGCGCGTAACGGCACTGTTAGTTCAGTTATAAGAAAATGCCAATCGTAATAGCCTCCATACGTTATGGAAAATAGAGTACAATAGCAACAATTTGTATTTCACAAACGGAAACAATGTTCCAGATATCTTCAGGTGGGTACAGTCGTCGGTGAAAGTCTAGCCGGACCGCCAATTAATTACTACTTTTAGAGAATCTCGCCCTTGCTACGGTTCAGAGAATAAATTTTTAAGTTGACTTTGTTCGTTACGCTTATTTTTTCTGTACAGGTGGCCCTTTTCTATAAAATGTATATTTCATAAATTGATTTTCTGTGACGGTATTCTTACATTTCACTATAGTATTTTTTTCGGATTTGTGGTTTATCATTGTTGTAACTTTTGCCACTTTGACCATAGCTGGGAACTATAATAGTGCATGTGATTATGATATCCTCGGTTCGATTACTTAATTAATTCAGGGACTTTTCTAGCAAGTTTTTTTATATGAGAAATTGTAAGTCTTCTTAAATTACAGCTTGGTGATTCATCTTCCTAGCCTTTATTATTCCCAAGCTTATTTGGTGTCGGCTACTAGTTCAACTAGTTTTACCTGAATATCAGTTTTTCCACGGAGCGACTGGCATCGAAACTCCGCAACCCTGATGGTGAACCGAATTCGAAGGTTGAACTAGTTGTGACTATATTTCCATACGTCGAACCGCCTCAGGGAGGTGTTGGACGCTAGCTTGGCGTCCAGACGCTTCCCTGAGTGCTGGAAATGCGGGAAGCTGGTTCTGTTGAGAAGGCTGCACGGCCTGCCGATTCGGTCGTGGTCTATAGGCCCATAGTGTTGCTGGACGAGGCGGGTAAACTTTCGGTCTAGTGACCAACGAGGCAGCTCGGTGGTTACGACTAGAAATATAAGTTTAACTGTATGAAATAGAAATAATTGAGAATAATAATATAGCTAAATATCAACTCACACATATATTAATAGGAATCCCATAAAATAGTATTCTCATCATAATGTATTGCACACTATCATTGTTTTTTTCTCAATTAATACAAAATTAACGATGAAATGACAAACTTCATCAATTTGATTTTCAAATACGACTCAGAATACGTCAAAAATTACAGTCAGTAGGAACAGGGCAAAAGAGTTGAACGGCAAAAAAGTCTTTATTAGCACCATTACAATTTTACAAGGCTTTTATTGCACTTTAGTAGGCGACTGTACGTGCCTTCAGCAAGCCTCTCGACCCTACACTTAATGCAGTTATGCAAAACACTGCAAATATCTCGTTTGCCTCCATCTACTTACTTGGACTGCCCTGTTTTTTTTCTTTTCCCTGTATTTGCCATGAAAAATACATTTTCATTATCGCTTCGGTAGTTGAAGTGCCATACTTCATTAATAGTACCATTTCTTTAAATGCTTCAGTTAAATATTTTGTGCCATATTG
Organism: Diaphora mendica; assembly: GCA_949125395.1. Lineage (NCBI taxonomy): Eukaryota > Metazoa > Arthropoda > Insecta > Lepidoptera > Erebidae > Diaphora > Diaphora mendica. The sequence goes on along the minus strand of OX421312.1, from coordinate 28,710,621 downwards.
TATAAACTCTTTTATCTTAATCCTAGTTTTTTATCTATACAAATAAATAAAATTGGAGTGTCTGTTTGTAATATTAAAATAACCGCTTTTTAATAAATGCATATGTATGTATACACGGTACACGTACCAAAATAACATTTTTTACAAATTTTGTCTGTCTGTCGGTCTGTCTGACTGTTTGTGCCGGGTAATCTCTGGAACGGCGAGACCGATTTTGACAGGACTTTCACTGATGATCTAAGGAGTAACTTAGGCTACTTTTTTTAGACTAGTTTTGTCCCGCGGCGTTTCGGGTTCGGCTAGTTATAAATAAACGTTGTAGTTTCAACAAAAACCGATCATAATTTTTATTTACTTCACACATAGACAATAAATATTTTAATTAATTATAACATACAAAATACCTTCATCGGAGCCTATTGTAGTCCACTGCTGGACGTAGACCAAATTACCTTATATTTGATAATTTATTCTCATATACCTGCATAGAATTCAAATGTTGACAATATTCGCTCTGTGTAAAAACTGAGATTCAGGTAAAACCGATTGAACCAGTAGTAGACCCCAATTAATCTTGGGAATAATAAATGCTAGGAATGCTACCTGCATAAAATTAAGACAAAGGTCATTTACAAATTTTAATAAATTATTCCTTTCTGCGAACATAGAGTTTTTATTTCTCACAATCAATCAAAACACTTCCGAATGGCGAAGGCTCTTTTCAACTAATTGGACCGTTACCTTGACTACTAGATGCAGACAGTGGTTCCATATTCTTATTGCATTGTCAAATGCTTTGAAAGATCCTTTTTGGTTCGGGTCAGAGAGAAATTCCGTCCTCTATTTTTGCAGGCAATTATAAACGAGACCAGAGTGCTTAGCGATGGAAAAGTAGAAAGAAAGCTATAAAATTAAAAAGTAGCACTGAGGGAGACAATTAAACGTTTATCCATACTTGATATTATAAATACGAAAGTAACTATGGCTGTCTGTCCTGCTTTCACGGCCAAACCGCTGCACCGATTTCAATGAAATTTGGCATGGAGATACTTTGATTTTTGCTGCGATAACCGACAAACACGCAGGCGGAGCCGCGTGCAAAAGCTAGTAATATTACGATAACAAATGCTACACCCACTTCAAATTAATAACTTTATTTATTTTTAATTTTTTTATAAATATTTCGGACATCTAACACACAACGCCATCTAGTCCCAAGCTAAGCAGAGCTTGTGTTATGGGTACTAGACAACTGATACAAATACATATATATACTTTTTTTTTGTAAATACATACATATTATACATAGAAAACACCCAAACACCGAAACAAATATTTGTAGATCATACAAACATTTGGTACGACCTGGGAATCGAACCCGAGACCTCATGATCAGCAGTCGCACACACCAACCGCGAGACCAACGAGGCAGTCGAAACTTTATTAATTCCATTACAATCTATGCCGTTTATTGTGTGACAGCTTTACAAATTCTCCTTTCACATTGTAAATAATATTTTAATTATACCCTAATACACTTTCTATAGTATAACATTAATACATTATCAATTTAACGCTCATAATCACATTGAAGACGTAGAAGAAAATACGCACGTACTCATAAAAGTAATTTTGGATCCGGCAGTTATGCAAACACGCCATTGTTTGATATCTCGCGATATTTTCACCGTTTTGTTCTGTTCTCCCGCTAATTTGCCGGTCGGGTGACCTCACTCACGCGGAAGATGCAAACCTTCCGTTGCGTCACTCTCGTCCTAATTTAAATAACATTAGTACTCAAACAATCGTATACTTTCTACGTATTTGTGAAATTTATCAGATTTATGCATCGACAAGTTAAGATTGGCACTCATTGTGAATGTGGAAAAGTTGGAAAACTTCGTTCTTATCTCTAAAGTTTCGTATACAATTTATATTGTATTCAGAGTCTTCGTACGTAATTTAACTTTGAAAACAACATTCTTATTAACTGACTTCAAAAAAAGGAGGAGGTTCTCAATTCGACCGTACCTATATTTGTTTTTTTTTCATGTGTTCGCGGATAACTTCGTCGTTTATGAACTTATTTTGATGATTCTTTTTTTAATGAAAAGGAGATATCCCAACGGTGGTACCACGATAAAGACATGAGAGATGATGGCATCCAAGAGAAATCGAGTCGAACATTGCAGTCGGTTTTTGTTTTTGTTAAAATTTTACTTGTTACCTTATCGTTAAGATTGCGTTGAGAACACTTTATTTTCGCGGTGAAACTTGTAGTCTGCATGTTCTAATTAGTATTTTGAATCTAATATCATCTAAATAAATGTTAAATAAATTGAATTTATGAAGACAGTATTGTATAAATCTTTCTGCATTTCATGAAAGAATACAAAATAGCTACATTGCAATTCAAAACTGTTAAGAATTTGCTATTTAAATTGCACCGCAAGTGACGAGCACCTTGGCTGACATTGGTGTCAATGTCCTTAAACTCAACATGGGTCATTCCCTGGTAGGGAAATCGTTCTTATATATGTATAAAAGATTTAAAACTAAACACACAATAACACGGTGACTTACGACTATCAGACTGTCTTCACATAAATATTTCATTTTGCAAGTTATCTTTGGCTCTTTCCAAGTACGAAAGGTCCCGTGATCTTAATACCGTTGGAAATTTTTGCTTTGTACTATCATACAACTAGAATAATACAACATGAAAAAGATACCAGGCTTGTTAACATTCAAATTTTGAGTACACATCAAGGAATTTGAATTAATTATCGGATTGCCTTTGATTCAAAGGTATGCAAACGCTATTAAAGCGTGATAGTGTACATCCCCGAACTAATAACTATAGAGGCATGTTAATCATTTGTATATTAAACACCGTTTATAGTTAAATATTTTGTGTATAAAATATTTTACACACAATTATGTAACATGTTGCATAGTTCATTTGAGATTTATACATATTATTATGTGTTTACAAGGTAGCTATATAATGACAATAAGTAAGTTAGACTAAAGTTAATTTTAACAATTGAAAAATTTAAGTGGTGAGAAGATTAACTTTCCAAGAAGGTGCAGAGATAAAATGGCTGCCTTTAAATGAGAATTGTTTTATGCATGTCATGAAGAACTTTCTTTTCAACCGACTTCAAAAAAAGAGCTGGTTATCAATACGACTGTATTTTTTAATGTTTGTTACCTCATAACTTTCGACTGGGTGAACCGATGTTGATGATTCTTTTTTATTTGAAAGCTGGCGCTTCCCGTGTGGTCCCATTTCAATTTGGTCTAGTCAAGTCTGTTATTTTTTGGTAAAATTATGATTATACTTTACACAAGACTGCGCGAAAATATGATTCAAGTTATATTTATAGCGGTCTGTCAATTATCTATGTACCTTTGAAAATATTAAACGATTGAATAGTTTAGGGCTTGCACAGGACTATTATGGTTAAACAGATGCCATGCACTTAAAGATTCTCAAAGATCTGCTTTATGATTCAGTGGGTTGATATGACCTCCATGAAAATACCGAAATTCCGTTTTTATTTTCCTTAATAATGAACTAAGTGCTTCCGTAATATTCGATTTTAAATCCATTATGTGGGAACCACTAGTCAGATTGAGATAACTGTCGTTTGGCGGACGGACGACTGGCGCCGGCGCCTTGGCTCATGTCCGGCTAATAATTTTTTTTTTTTCTGACATTGCATTAGTGTTAGAGTTACGATGGTAATTATTAAACTATTTAATTCGCTAGTTTTCCTAACATGTTTTGAAGTTTCTGTCATTCCAAAAATATAACTGTAGCACAAACGATAATGTCGTTTTTAACCAACTTCAAAAAAGGAGGAGGTTCCAATTAGAATTCGTATTTCTTTTGTTTGTTACTTCAGAACTTTCGACTGGGTGAACAGATTTTGATGATTCATTTTTTATTTGAAAGCTGATGCTTACCGTGTGGTCCGATTTCAATTTGGTCCAGTTCTTGAAGTCGTTTTTTTTTGTTAAAATGTTTCGATTTATCTAAAAGAACGGCAACTTGAAATAGTTATCGTAACTTTGAAACACTAGTTGGCCAGTTTCACCAGTTTCTGATGAAGAAAGATGTTAGTTAGTTACCTGCTAGATAACACTATTTAACAGATACAATTTTCTGATATGTACATAGTTATCTGACAAATTTATCTCTGTCCGAGACTTGATAAATCGGAATCTATAGTTTTCAGACAGATAGTCAAAGATAGTAGAGAAAATAGTCCATCAGAAACGTTCTGAACCTCTCTTCTCAGCTTCTTCCTTATTTACAGAAACCGCACTTTAATAAGTAGAATTAACAATCTAAGCAGTGTCACATTACGTGAAATACTGTAACATACCAACAGTGATATTTTTATGTTAATTTTGTTTAGCATTCCATCCCCACTAAATGAATGTTTATTTATTTGCATCTATATTGCTGTATAAAAGATTGTCAGCATCAGAATCGTGCCAAAATGTATGTTTTGACATAAATTAAAATTGCGATCCGCCACATCATCCCGTAATGTACTATTTAGCAAAAGTAAAACATAATGCTTGCGGAACGACCCAGGGCTGTCTCTACATTTCGAGTTGGGGTGAAACAAAAAAATATTTTGAGGAAAAGCAATGATTAATATTATACATCTCATTATCGGTTAGAATGCTTTGGAGAAATTCTAATGAAAAGTTTCGACTTCAAGGAAAATTTGCCATCACGAAAGTACTGTTGAACATTGTTTGAAATATTTTTAATTTGCTAATGATGAGCAATACACAGTCGTCTATATATATACCTATCTCGCATTGAGGATGGTGACCACCACTCTTGGAATCTGCTCATCCTTTCCATCAGGCCGAGTCCTTTTGGCACAGCTAAAATTTAATTAAAAAAAAAGAACTCCAAAACTATCTTACCGATTTTCACTTGTTTTAAATGTGTGTAGCTGGCGTGCCTAAGATAGGATGGGTAATATTACGGTTAGACCAATAGAGGCCGAGCATGATTGATTAACGTAACCTAAAGCGTAAAACGAAGATGCGTGGGTCAGCTAGTAAATCCATAAATGTTGATGACTTAAATTTATGCTCAAGATAACGGTAATGTTAATAGATATAATAATTTCCGAACATCAATTAGTAATTAAATATTCCCTATGTGTTATAAACATAAATAATTATTTCTAATATTCTTGATTTCATTAAATATTTCATTCATCTCATTAAACACAATATTCACGTATTGCATCATTAGACAGAGGTGCGGTCAAGAGACACATCACAATTAAATTTATGCATATATCATTGAATCCTGTGTCGCACCGCCACACTGACTGTACGTTAGTGTGACGACCCTTTATTTATATGGCAATTATATAAATTATTTAGGCGAAGGGGTGCAGGTAGTTATGCTGCTGCCGAGTTAGGAGTAGTCAATCTATTAATTAGTGCGCTGTTAGGCAGGCGCTATCCGACTTATTCAATTTAGTGTTGTAAATCTACCCGTTTCTGAATCGAGAAGCGTAGAGGTATAAAAATTATTTTATTATAAGTAAATATTTTATAATGCAGACATTATTATATCCTTCAACACAATATTAACCACGTTAACTACTATATTTCTTTTAATTTTACCAACTCGTATGTCGTAGATATGTAAGCTCTTTAAGTAAATTATCTTCTACATGAGTAATCTTCTTCTAAATCTGTGCAGAGACGGGACCAGTTAATATCGTAATTTAGTACTTAACTGATTAGTAGTATAATAGCAATTTAAATACAACTTCTTCTTGTTCCTAGCCTTTATCATACCCAAGATATGGGGTCGGCTACTAGTTCAACCGGTTTTACCTGAATATCAGTTTTTACACGGAGCGACTGGCATCGGACCTCCGCTGAGGGTGAACTTAATTCGAAGGTTGAACAAGTTGTCAGTATATTTGAGGGCACTGACTTCCCAATAACGATCGCCATAGATGTTCATGACAAACAGGACCGACGGCTTAACGTGCTCTCCGAGGCACGGGCGGGAAACACCGCCATCTTCCATACTCCGGGCTGCTAGTAAGAATTTCTTGTAAGAAAAACCCAACAGCAGTCCGACCCGGGAATCGAACCCGAGACCTCTTGATCCGCAGTCGCTTACGCTAACCACTAGACCAACGAGGCAGTAAGCAATTTAAATACAACATTTAAAAATATTTTTAAGCTATTGCATAGCTTTTATCGCGGGCTATGGGGCCTTTGTGCAGTAATTCCGTAACGTAACAAAAAAACCTGACACCCGAAGCTCGCACGGATCGAGACGAGCTGCTCCGAACGACGAATCAACGAATGTTTCTGTCTCAACACAGAAACGAATCTGTGTCCGAACGACGAATCGACGAATGTTTCGAAACGCATCTGTGTCACTGCCACGCACGAATATACTGCTTAAAAAAATGCATAAGTTGATAAAAAATGCTATGCAATAGCTTTACCGCGGCAGTCCCCGAGTGCCACACGTATTTTTTTATTTCATTTAAAGATATATTTCTAACACCATCTCGTAGTTTGAGTTCGTTCCATGTAGCAGTCCTAGACCTTGCTCAACGATATTGGAATATATTAGATGATTTTATAACCATTTTAAAATGTTATGTTAAGCCTTAAAAATATATGGTATGAGGTGGTTTTTCTATAACCGATTAGGTGCATGACAAACTATCAGGTAAATATAAAAATTGCTAAATGTTTGTCGACGTAGGGTGTCATCCCTGGCGATTGTAAGAGACGCGAGCGGGAGGCGCCAGCAGCTAGCGGCGTCGAAGGAAACTCACAAATATATAACAATAGTGGAGATGAGAGTGAGTCGCTAGATCAAAGCCGGGCCACGCCGCCGACGCGCTTTGTTTACGCCAACGCCGGCGAACCATCGACTAATCAACCAACTGATTAATTTAATTAAACATTACGAGAAAGTTCTGTTTATTTTACATTTCCTCGGGCCCACATGCGAGTTCAAAGGAAATACACCGGGAATGTAAACACGAGTATATTGTTGGGACGTTCGTGAAGCGAGACGTATTGTATGAGACGTGACGCCTATGTGACACCTTTTCTATAAGACGTGAACGTGTAAAGCTGTAGTTAACACGTTCCTAGCAACGTTGCAATATTTATTCTCAGCGTGATACGAAATCAGAACAATTACAGAATATTACCTCTGTATTTGCCAATATTCAGGCGGAGCAGTTTACACGACAAATGAGATCAAAATATTATCTGAATTATCCTTTATTAGAAAGCTCGTACATCAACATAATACTATTGTCGTAATACCTAAAAACAGGAGTAACTAAACAATACATTTCATCTAAATGCTTCACAGTTTGTAAGTTAGTAGGTTCACCTCTGAAGCTTATCGGCATCGATACCAGCGGTAGCTAATTGAAACAATGTAAACAGGTCGCTTAACTTCATCTACATGAAGTTACTATAATTTTTAAATAAGAGAATTGTACTCAACCATGATCACATTTTTACTCAAGTACTGTAATCATTGCGATGTGTAAACTTGTCATTATTATACATTTTACACACTTTATATTAAAGCAAACATAAAACATACACATAATTTCATATCATGCTGTAATTGTTTTACGATAGCGGAGAATTCATTTTCTTAATTTTTCAAGCTTTATTACTTTTGAAAAGTGGCGTGAACTATAGATGATTAACTTAAATATGACCTAAGTGTTCCACTTTTCCAAGAGACTGCGGGGCTCCAGTCCCTTAGTACGTCATCGGTAATAATATTAATTATGATTAATAACAAAGAAGGTCGGACGTTAAATAAATCGGAATTTCATTCGACGTCGGCCACGCTCGACAACTAATGGCATAAATTGAACGATAACACAATTATTGTACTAATCGTCTGTTAAGATGGCGTCCGAGAGAGTTTCCGCGCCCTGTTTATAATTAATTTACAACATTACTACCGCATATGTATATAAGTATGGCCGTGTGTCTATTGTTATGTTTTAATAACGCATGCGAACACTGACGCCGCCGGTTTGCTCTTGTTATCATAAAATCATCTTATTTTGTTTCTATTTTCCTTAAGCAAATGGCGGGTAATGTAAAATCGTAACTCCTCGATCATAGGTACGTCCCATTATTCATGATTTTGTAAATTAACATGAAGCTCATTCCTTCAAATCACAATTATTAATTGAAACTCTCAGCGAAAACGGTCTTGCGTTTATCTGAATTGTTATAGTACGCATTCAAAACTTTCCAAAGCTGATAGCGAACTGTCCCTCAATAGAAAAGGGTTGGGGAAAAAATAACAGTTGAATAAAAAAGTGGAAAACACAAATTCGCAAAAGTTTAAGCGGCAACTAATTAAAAAACAAAAGGCAAGAGCGTCACTCAACGTGCGGGTAACTAACTTCCCGAATTATAAAACTTGCTTCTTTTTGCTTTCGTCCACCTAATTAGGGTTAGGGAGAATCGTAGGTATGTTTTGATTAATGCTTCTCGAGGTCGCCTGTCGTAGCGACACGTCAAAGACTTATTATTTTGGCATGTTTTTAACGTTTTCATGTTTTTCAACGTAGGTATTGCTGAATAGAGTGACTCACATCGTTCGTACAATCTAATCACAAATTGTACACAAATTCTAATCAAGGTCCTTTTTGTACTGCACAAGCATTGCATTTTCGTATTGTTATTTTTATTGAATTTTTTTGCAATCTTTATTACTTCAAAGCGGCAGTTATGTGAAACCTAGGTGAGATAGAAATAGGTATCTAATTTGGTTATGTATACCGTTTCAAATTTCTTGACTTTGTTTTGTAAAGTCTTGGAGAACTTTCAATATGTAATATGCAATTTTCAGTGCAACGTGGAAACGTTAAAAACATGTAGGTACCTAATACGTATATAACGTTTAAAAATATTACCAATATTTTGTTTAGAAACGTCCTTAAGAGATGTTGTTTATAAAAAGACTTTCACTTGCTATTTTCATTTTAAAATTATGACACGACGAACACAAAAATATATATTGAGAGATTTGTCATCTAATAATCGTCACATCGAACTGAACCGCGTTTATGTCGATATTCAACAATTAGATTGTAACCGTAGCCACATACATGCCTGACATTTTCAGCTTGTTTTGATTCAATTTAAACGCTACTGGGACCCCGATAACTTCATTGATGCTCAGCTGTTGCCTGCCGGACTTTACGAAAATGTTTCGTCAATGCTGTCATGTCATGTTAAATTATTTCAGAGGTATAAGGGTTACCAGGTATCTTTAACATTTGCAGTTGTCAGATAACTCTTAAAGATGCGTTGTTAGCGGAATGTTTTTCCTGTAGTGTGAGATGGTTACTTTGGCTGTGTGATTGCATTATTACTTACTAGTGGATGCCCGCGGCTCCGCCCCCTATATGTTGGTTATCGCGGCAAAAAGTAGCCTATGTGTCACTCTGATGTATAAGCTATATTACAGTAAAGTTTCATCCAAATCCGTTCATTAGTTTTTGCGTGAAAGAGTAACAAACATCCATCCATCCATCCATCCATACTTACAAACTTTCGCGTTTATAATAGGTATTAGTATAGATTAAGATAAAAAAATTAATCCAAATGGGTGACGCAAATTGGGATTTTAATTTTATATTTGATTGGGATTTTAATTTTGATTGTGATACTAATTTTGATCTTTGCGTTTATTTTCGATTTTACTATATATTTTTAATGTTAATTTTTATATTATAGATGTTTTAATTTAAGTTTATTTCATTTTAATTTGTAATTGTATAATTATAGGCATGCTCCAAATATAGACATATTTTGTCTGAAATAAATGGATATTATTATTATGATAATATAAAGCGTAATTTATTTTGTTAAAATTTTATACAACATTTATTTTATTTTCTGTGTCGTAATAAAATCATAAAAATATAATAACTACCGACAGAATTAATCAATATCTATATTTTTATTTATGGGATAAAGGTCGAACGAGCAGACGGTAAACAAATAAATAAAATTGAACAGATGGTTTGCAATATTAAAATAATGATAAGTTAACAGTTTTTCACTAAATGCATGTGAAATTATATACGGTACTTACAAAGCAATTTTGAAAAATTTTGTCTGTCTGTTTGTTTCGGCTAATCTTTGGAAATGCTAAACGGAATTTGACGGGACTTTCACTGGGAGATAGCTGGTAATTTCAGGAGCAACTTAGACTTTTTTGGACTATCTTCGCTCCGCAGCGTTGTCCGCGGGTAATACCGTGAGGCTACGTTAGTATGGATTAAAATTTATCGACTTAACAAACAGCTTTTGACGTCAAATCACAAGTCTTAAAATTACTGTAAAAACTAACATTCAAGATTACACCTAAAAATGAGTTATAGCAAATATATTATTTGTCGAACTGTCATTTGTGTGAGAAAATTAATCATTTTCTCACACAAATGACTATTAACGTACCTAATAATGATTGTTAAATAAAATACTATTTATTAAATTAATATTATTATTTATTGACTTTCCCTTGCTTTAAAGAGCACGTCAAGCCGTTCGGTCCCAGTTGTCATGAATATCTATTGCAATCGTTATTGGTAGTCAGTGCCCTCAAATATATTGATTTGTTCAACCTTCGAATTCAGGTCGCTCTCAGGGTTGCGAAGATCTGACGCCAGTTGCTCCGCGGAAAATTTACCAGGAATTTCCAATTACTGTAAATACTGTAAACTAAATAACAGTAAGTGCAAGCTGTCTTTATGAATTGATCTATAAGTAACTGAATAATAACAATAATAATACCCGAATTCCTTATGAAACAGCAATTATAATATGTAAGTATGCGCTTTTTTTGAGTTCTCAATAAAATGACACCCTGTACCAAATAGTTGTAGTGTACCAAATATACATAAAACGAGTTCCAAATACATTTAAAAATAATACCTACATTGTTTACGTTCATATTGTTTGTATCAAAAATATAAAAGTTTAACGTTTGTTTATCTCTCCAGCGTGGCTCTACAAGGTAGTAGAGCCACGCTGATTTCAGCACGAACGGGCCGGCTCGACCGGGGCGGTACTACCCTCGCACAGAAAATCAACGTAAAATGACAGCGTTCGTGCTGTCGTGTTTCGTTGGTGAGTGCGAGACCGGAGGCCCAATTAGTCTAGTCAACAAGTTCCATACTTGTTGACTGGACTAAAAGATGCAGCAGCATCACTAGGCCGCCATAGTGTGGGTCGCCATACTGCATTGTCTGCATTCGCAGTGAGTATGGTGACCACCACTCTTGGATTCTGCTTATGTTTTCCATCAGGCAGAGTAGAGTCATTTTGGCGGGCCAAACATAAAAAAAAAAAAAAAAAAATATGACACAATTGTTTACGCTCGCAGCTGACGATGTAAATAAAAAATATATTCCCTTTGACAAACTCCAAATCATCCTTCGAAATATGAATATCATAGTTTATGGTTTGGACAGAGTATTTATTATTTATTCGTATTCATATCGTTTTAGCAGCTCAAAGTAATAAGTTATGGCTATATAATTTTGTCGTTATCTTTACATGTATAATAGTCGTTTATAAATTAAATGTCCGTCAAAGTTTGTATTGAATAATTCACGGCGTTCTTCAACGGCCCGTGTTGTAATTGTTAGAGCTATATTCAGGGCTGCTGTAATAATTTATTGCATATCAACATCAACTGTATGCCAATTATCCGCTATAAATAATAAACAGATGGCGATTGGGATTTTTTGGAGAGATTGTTGAATTAAATTATTATTCTTAGTGCTGATACAGGCGATGATATGATACACGGAAAGTCAGCTGACTCAATTCTAATAGAAGAATTCAGAAATCGTTAAAGGGTTTTCTTAGACAACTTCTTTAGCTTAGTAGAGTCATAATTGATTTTTTTAATGTTTTCCTCGCAGTTGCATCTAATAAACTTTTTCCATTGGAATTTAGTGTTAGTTTGATAGCAGTGAAAATAGTCTAAGACAGCGTACCTACATACGGTCATCAGTCAGTCCTCGCAACTTTTTTACTCCTCAAACCGGTGGTGGTTACAGGTTACATACGGCCTACTTGCCATAAAAAGTTTTAACTTTATTAAAATGTGATAGTCGTAGTTCAAAAATTATTGTATTAATTAAGAAAAAAAAATCAAATTAATAACAACTTTTTAAAACAAGCTTTTATTGGAATGCCCTCATAAAGTACTTTTCGAGACGAATCAAAGGAGTCCAAACTTGATGGTGTTGCGACGTTTCTTTACAGAGTTCCTATGCCCACAGCCCACCTTCCAGCTCCAGCACCAGTTCAGCTTCATGTCATCATAATATTGCATTGTCACGCTGTATACATACGCTTGCAAAATTTCAGCAAAATCGGTTGATGATATCTGCTTCAAATTTGAGTTGCAAGATTCCACCCGAAAATACAAGCATACATACATTGCAAGATAAGAAAAAGCTTGTAAATTGCAACGTTTCAGTTCGGCTCCAGTTTACCTTACCAAATATGAACTTCTAAAAATGAATCCTAGCTAGATTGATTTATCACCCCCGAAACCCCCTGCTTACTAAATTCCATGAAAATCAGATTATAGATATATACAAGAATTGCTTGATTAAAGTTATTAGATTTTCATGAAAAAATACCAGGTTATTTCTTTCTATATAAATTATATATTTAAGGAAAATAAGAAAGTAATTTGAAAGATCCCGTTTCCATCTAAATATTTAAACAAATGAGTAATTCCAAAGATATGTGGCTGGTGCCAACCCTACAGCATGCAGGCTGCGAGGGTGGTATGGGGGTTATACGAGAGGGTGAAAATTAACATGTTTGTCTTGCTTACATTGTCGCTAACACTGAAACTACGCCTAAGTCAAATAAATTTCCTCCCGTTTAACATAAGTACATACAACTAATGTTTTAAGCAAACGGAGCACGGTGGAGCCCGACTTGCGTTTGTGCCCACTAATTAATGCTAAGAATTTAAACTTTTTGTATGTTCGTATGATTTTACCTAAGTTTGTTATATTGTTTGTTTAGGCGATATAAGAGTTACACTCCCGCCTTTGTATTTACACAGTGAGTCGTACATTTGAACGTAGGACTTCTGTATTATTCATTACATGTAACGTATCATTAGCTCGTTGTCTATGACAGGAACTTAAATAATTTCTGTGTGGTTTTAAAATGAGAACAAGGCATGACATATTAGTAAAAAGATAAGAATTACAGCATAAAGGTTTAAAATAGTACGCATAATTTGGTTAGAAATTGACGACCATTTCTCCATCTGTGCTTTAGATTTCTTTAAACATATGAGGTTACTTAACTAAATATTACACAGTGCTATACACTCAGATCATCTAAATACAGATCTAATCGGGAATATTTGTTTTTTTTTCGTCTAAGTTGTAGGTATAGTCCTTAAAATATGGCTTGATCTTTGTGACTACAATACCGTCAAAGTAACTTAGAAAAAGTGATTTTTCGAAAAAGTTATTTTTGAAAAACAAAATTTACATGAATATATTTTTCTACAAACCGTTTGACAGTGCGATACCCGCTTAAGTGCCGTAACCGTAACAAGCCTATAATGAGCCCATTTTAATATTGTAATTCCCGACAATAGCTTAGAAAGAAGCAAGGGCTTCATTATAAAATGACACACAAAGAGAAATTATAGTAAAAACAACATCACATACTATATTTTACTTCGTAAACCACACAGTTGTTAGTTTCACTCAACTAGATAGAACAAATACGTCCCATTGTGTCCAAATTATTTAATAATATATTCTATTCACTCAATAACAACGCTATTACAATATTAATAGCGGAAAATTGTGTATCTACATCGTAAACAAAGTAATAATTTGACGACAATGGTTTATACCGCGATATCTACATATAATGTGTACATTCACTATAGTTATCGGTAAGTAGTGTCATATAAGGCCTGTATTCACTTTGTACAGTGCGAGCGCAGGTGTGAACTGAGGTGATCAGTGATTGGTAGAAAATACGCGTGAATGGCGAATTCGCGGTCCACACGTACTTTCCACCAATCACCGATCAGCCGCACTATGCACCTGCACTCGCACTATACAAAGTGAATACGGGCCTATACAGGTAACGGGGAATAAAAGTGCTTCTGTAAAAGTAACAATTTATTAGCAATGCTTTTAAAATAACCAATTATGCACACGATGCTATTTACAAAAATATAAGTCATTTCTAAAAGCTTCTTGTATTGTAGAAAAATAATAATTATTATATTTCTAAAATAATATTGTATTAAATCTATTAATTAGTCTAGAGCTGTCCAATGTCGGACATAAGTCTCCTCCCATTAAACCCGGCAACCGACATAAAGGTACGTTTTCATATACGCTATCTTCACTCTAAGACTTAGGTATTTAGTCTTATTCGTCTTACTGAAACTAATTTTCTTATTTCTTCATGCCATATTAAAAGACGTCAAGTCATCATAACTTCTGAAGATGAAGACGTCTCTCATACTAAAGATTATCTCAATGCCTTATTAATGTACGAGACACAAAATACATCTGTAATCTTATATTTAACTAGCTGTGCCCGCTACTTCGTTGACATTTGGATTTATTATATTATGAAGTTATTTTTAATAATAGGTCTTTACCCATGAAATTGCCGTTTTGTATGCAATAAGTGAAAGTACTTATTTTTTCAAACTTTTTTATTTCTGTAATTCGAAGTAATCACCCATGCAATCGACGCATCTTTGCCAACGTATTGGCAGTTTATTGATGCCCTTCTTGTAAAAATCAGCTGGACGGGAGGCAACAAACTCTTCAAAGGCATTTTGTTTTGCCTCTCGGGAATTGAATTTTTACCCACTAAAAAGTTGTCTAAATTTTGGAAAAAGTAATAGTCGGTAGGTGCAAGGTCTGGTGAGTATGGCGGACGAGGGAGAGCTTCCAACCCCAGCTCTTGCAGCTGCTTCACGACAACGCGCGACCCTAAACTGCGCAACAGACAGTCTCCAAGCTGCAAGAGCTGGGGTTGGAAGCTCTCCCTCATCCGCCATACTCACCAGACCTTGCACCTACTGACTATTACTTTTTCCAAAATTTAGACAACTTTTTTGTGGGTAAAAAATTCAATTCCCGAGAGGCAGTACAAAATGCCTTTAAAGAGTTTGTTGCCTCCCGTCCAGCTGATTTTTGCAAGAAGGGCATCAATAAACTGCCAATGTGTTGGCAAAGATGCGTCGATTGCATGGGTGATTACTTCGAATAACAGAAATAAAAAAGTTTGAAAAAATAAGTACTTTCACTTTGCATACAAAACGGCAATTTCATAGGTAAAGACCTATTATTTCGCCGTTTAAACTTTAAACCTTTCCTGGACTATGATAAACATTTCAAAACCAAAATCAGCTTAATGCGCCCAGACGTTCTCGAGTTTTAGCGAGACAAATGAACAGCAATTGATTTCTATATATAAGATTAGTGTTTATTTATTATTAACTAGCAACTTGCCCCGGCTTCGCACGGGTACTTTACGGAAAATATAGTCGAGTAGACCGAGCCTATGTTACTCTGAGAAGATGTGCACTTCATTTTTTCCGACGTCTTCAACAAATATCGTTATATTATAGCCAATATATTCAAAAATTTAACAAATTATATACGAAAACCTTCCTCAAAAATGATTCTATGTATTGTTAAAAACCTCATAAAGATCCGTGCAGTACCTTTTGAGTTTATCGCGAATAGACAGACAGACTGACGCGGTGGAGGACTTTGTTTTATAATATGTAGTGATGAAGGGAGATGCGGTCATCTCACCAAGTGACAGTAGATCTGCCCAGCATTGTTAAAAATGATATCTACCCAGAAGTTATTAATTAAATGTGATATCAATCCAATTGACTTATTAGAAAATCACCTCCGTCTGTTATACGATAGTTGCTATGAATGTCAATATACCCTTATAATCACGTGAAACGTAAATATCGTTTTCATTGAAAAAAGAAAGCGTGGACATGCGAACAATGGGGTATGTACGTGTAATAGAGAGGCAAAGTGCCTATCAAGCCTTCAGACGCTGTAAACATATAAAATGAAGGCGCTTATTGTTCTTTCAGTAACAATAAGAGGTGCATTTTTCCACAATCGACTGAGGCCATTTCGAGTGAGACGAGTGGAAATAATAACCAGTGGATACCGCATCGACGCACGTTTAAACAATCAAACGGAGAACAAAAAGACAGTAATGTGGAAATGGATAATGCAGAAGCGACTGCGAGAGTGTATGGCCCCATCGACAGCGGGCGGCGATGCGCTTGTTATATTATAGGACTTTCAAATGTACCCGTCCCATGCAAAAGTGTTGGCCATTCTCTAACGCTTAAAAGTTTAGATGTCATCATGACCTCCTGACACTTTACCTATATTGTTGCATTTATTTTAAGACGAACTTCTCTCTTCTGTTTAGCCTATTGCCTATTCTACTCTATTAAGTGGGACTATCAGTACGAATCCCTCAAATCTACTTCTTACGATACAGTCATAGATTCGGGTTTCCTTTAAATATCGAAGTATCAATGTGAGTTCCAATTTTGACGTTTCACTACCACTTAATAGACTTGCTAACTAATCGCTTTAAGTCTTTTCATGTATCTATATGGTAGAGAACTCTTCTCTAAGCAGATAAATTAAACTCTGGTTTGTTCTTTGAATTCCAAAGTATCTTTAGGACGCGTGGTAAAGGTTTGCCCACTTGTTTGGGGGTGTTAAGTATAGTTAATCAACATCTCCCTACTTGTTAATTCAGTTTTTGCTGTACCAAGTTATAACCTAGTTTTTTCATCTGACTGCAGCGTAATCGTATTCACCCCCGACCAGCTACCCTCTCATGATTGATAATTATTAACAAACTGCAATTTTGAACCATCGAGTAGACCTGCCGTAAATCGTCGTTTCTTTTTCGCAGCTAGTTACTGCCTCCCGCTGCCATCTATCAAAGTGACCCCACACGACTCGCTATGAAGAGGATGTGTGATTAGTTTTATACTTCGCCCCTTGCAGCGTCGCCCCCGCACCCCTCGTTTGCCTCCCTCCCCGACCTCGCTCGCGCCCTTCTCCCGCTATTCTTCGCCAACTGTATCTCGTAACAAATGAATCATCCTGTATGAACTTGGAAATAGCATAGGCATTATTATAGCAAATTGAAATCAATTTAAAGGACGCCATTAAGTGATATTAACATAAAATTCACAAACAACTTGCAAAGTTATTATTACAAATACAATGTTAAGGCCTTGACAAATTGCGCTTTATTTTGTGTAATATGTCTATTAAATGTGAACACGGGCTAGCAAATTGCGTGGGAGACAGCACTCTGATAAAAAGAATGGTTCAACTTGGAAAATATTTATATATTCTTTTATTTTTGTTGAAAGTTCCCATCTTCAAGTCAAACAACTTGAGAGTGCTTTCAAGGCGAGAATAAAATGTAACGAATAGTGTAGTTATATGTAGTAAATGAAATCGCATCGCAATAAATAAATGATATACCTAGCATCTAATTAAAATATGAGTACGTAAGGCAGTAAAATTGCTTACAAATATTGACGATTCAGTTTATAATCAGGACAGTGTCATACACAATCCATAAATGAATTAATAGTCCAATAATAAATAAAAAACTAATAAATCTGTCTATTATTTTAAAAGATCTAAGAAAACCGTAGGCTAGTTTACAATAAAAAGAAATGAAGCAGACTAAGTTAGTACTAGAATGTGAAATAAATTGTATATGTAGGTAATCAATCCAATATACAAACTAAAAACTGGAAAGTTACAATGGTTCTCAATATCGATGTTCGAAGACGATATTAAATTTCGGTTATATCGTTAACAGTGTGGGCTGTATGTACACCTATTGCTGAGCTGTAAGCTACATATATGATCATACATACATACCAGGAGCGTAATTGCGCGGTACCGCGGAAGTTTATTATTGCGTTTCGTACGCAAAGTTTCGATTAGAGGGCGCCAGTGCCGCGCCGCCGCCGGAATAACATAAATAATGACTGACTAATACTGGATTGCACTCATTTGCTATCTAGGAAGTTATCCGACGCAGGTGGTGCTACACCATTTTTGTGTAATCACCTTTAGATTGTAATTCGATTATCATATTTCTCCTAATTATTGCGGTTTCGACGTATGTCTGCAATCTGCATTATTTTCTTTTTATTAAGGCAATATTTGCACTAAGAATGTAACCTGTGTGGCGGGGGTTTATAAATGGACCCATCGGCGTAGCCACGGTGGGGTAGGGTAGGGCACTTGCCCCACCCTGGCTCTGACCTGTAAGGTACCTTTTTTTACGTACCTCCACGGGACGTCACTCCAACGAGGTTTGCGGCGGGATGGTGTATCGGAGTCGGACCGACTAAAACCACACGGTTTGCCACTTTGCGCCTGAGAAGAGAGGGATCCTGAAACTGCTGTTATTAATACATCCGGACCCCTCCCAGTGACTGCCCGCACTGAAGCGGGCAACGTCTGCTAATGGACTCTCTAATTAGGCAACATACAGCACATGCGTACGTCACCCCCTCGCGGCTGGCCACTTAAGCGTATGATGGGGGAATCCCGTCCCGTCCATCGGTGGCCCCACTCAGGGCGGCATGACACTTTGATAAGCGCGCCTCCGCTGCCCGGTTCACCGGTGGCGAATTGGGAGGTGGAGATGGCGGTGGAGGTCGACCTCCCGAGCCCTCTCCACCGCCTTCTTCTGCGAGATTACGTCCTCACAGAGGGTTGCCATGGAGCGTAAGATGGTCGGTAGTAGCAGTAAGGGCCCAAAGTTGCGTCGCCCTGGCGGAGCAGACCACTAGCGTGTGCTGGGCCGAGTCCTCACTGCAATTGCAGTGGTGACTGGCTGGTTTCTGTTCCTTTCTAGCGACTGAGTGCAGGCACTCCCCGAAGCAACCGTGCCCGGAAAGGACCTGCGTCAGTCGGAAAGAAAGGATCCCGTGCTGCCGCCCTGCCCACTCGAGGATGACCGGCTGGAGAGCCTCCACGGTGACAAAGTCATCGGGTGAAGTCTCCAGCCGAGACGACCCGCGAACCATGGTGGCTCGACGAGCGGCTTCACGCCACTCGCGTATTCCTTCGGGCGGAGGGCGAAAGCCGTTCTCTGCCTGGAAGTCAGCCGTCCGCCGATAAACTTCGGCGAGCACTTCCGCCTCCAAATCCCACGGGGGATTTCCAGCCAAGGCACACGCTGCCTCGGTCGACAGAGTGCGGTAACTGCATATGGTTCTAACAGCTAATATCCTTTGGGGACACCAGAGGCGAGCCCTATTCAGGGCGGTCAGAGCCGCCACCCACACCAGTGCACCATACAGCGCCATCGACCGGACACACCCGTGTAGAGCCGTCTTGTCGCGATGCTATCTCCTCCCACATTAAGCAAAAGTTGCCCAAAGGCAGAGGCAGCGTTGACAAGCTTCGGAGCAAGCTGTCGGAAGTGCTCGTCGAAGAGTCACCTACCGATACTTCATCTGAGCTGAAGTTTCTGAAGTTTTCCCCCCGGGCCGTGATCAAAGTGTCATCGGCGTAACAAATTATGCCTAGCCCGGAGGGAAAGACGACCTTGAAGGACCCAGTCGTATCCCACGTTTCATAGGAGTGGTCTAAGGACAGACCCCTGCGGAACACTGCACGACATGGGTCGCCGTCCAAGACGCCCTCTCGGTCCTTGTATATGACGGTACGCTCCTCTATAGTCTGCCACTAGCCGCCTCAGGTACTCTGGCACGCCATAGTTGTATAGTGCTTCCCTCATGCAGCTAAATGGCAGACTAATGAATGTATTGGCGATGTCGAACGACACCGTCAACAGCACGCCGCCACAGCCCACTGCCTCTTCAAATCAAATCAAATCAAATCAAAATCATTTATTCATCTAAGACACCAAGTGACACTTATGAACGTCAAATTGAAGCTATAGTTAAAAATCATAGATCGACACAAACAGAGGCCACAGCATGTGCTGTATTGTCGAGGTAAGTTAGGCGAAAACACCAAAATCTACTGCCTGCCTGTGTCGATCCATAACTTCCAGTTTCCAAAATGCGTAGAGCTCATGAGAAGAATACTGGCAAAGAAACTCATGGCTACTCTTTTTCAAAATCTGATTTTCAGGTACAATAGTGTTAGTATTACATGTAAGGTAAACAGTATGCAAGCTGTTGCCACCTGAAATTCCTTTTATTAAAAAGCTCCAAAATCTAACGCGCAAACAAACAAAAAACACTCAGTGATAACGTTGAAGGCTTGAGTCTATTAAACATAGAACAAAATAGAAACAAGGTGCACATCCACTTACATTCAGTTGCAAAATCTACTGTTGAAAATAATTCGTGACTGGATTAAGAGGCTAGGGTTGCAGTTGAACGAACCAGAATAATAGTATTGTCTAAAGAATCGCTGACTAGGCCGACCAGTCACCCCAAGCAGCACCCGTTCACGAGTATGACGCATGGACCAGCCATCATCTCCTTCGCCATATCAGAGGGAAGGAAACGACCCGCCCCACGACGACACCGCAAGCAATGACATTTTAGTGAGCATGACAAACCATAGTCTAGATACTGATAAAAATCACTACTAATTAAATTACCATGATAATCGCCACGCATTACTTTCAACTAACAATGGTTTGTTAATATTTAGCTTTATTAGAAGACAAAGAAGTTTGTGTGTATCTATTTAAATTCTAATGACACCTTAAGCCCATGACTGTTTGTCATTTAGATAATCGTTGATCGTATAGTAGGCTTTCCTAATAAGGTGATTTTTTATAGTTAGCTTGAATTTATTTACAGGAAGGTCGATTACATGTATAGGAATTTTATTATAAAAACGTACACCAAGACCTTCGAACGAGTTGTGTACCTTATGTAATCGATGATAGGTACCAATGAGTTTAGATTTGTTTCTAGTATTAATATTGTGTACATCACTGTTTTTCTTATAGTCATTAATGTTGTGTCTAACAAACATAATATTAGCAAATATATACTGTGATGCAACAGTTAAAATACCTATATCTTTAAACAACTCTCGAAGAGAGACTCTAGCACCTAAATTGTACATTGAGCGGATGGCTCGTTTTTGTAGAATAAAAATCGTTTCAATATCAGCCGCCTTGCCCCAAAGTAGTATACCATAGGACATGACGCTATGAAAGTAGCTAAAATAAACTAACCTAGCTGTGTCCGTATCAGTGAGCTGACGTACCTTCCATACTGCATAAGCTGCCGAACTAAGTCTACCCGCAAGGCTATCTATCTGGGCTCCCCATTGAAGTTTACTATCTAATGTAATTCCTAAGAATACTGTTGAGTCTACAATACTTATTATTTCATTATTTATAGTTAGATTAGTGACTAGTTGTTTTACATTTGGCATAGTAAATCTCACACACTTTGTTTTATTTGAATTTAGTAGGAGATTATTCGTTGTAAACCAATTCAATACATCATTTAGTGCCCTATTCACATCGTCAAAAACTGTTTTCTTACGATCGACTTTAAAAATAAGTGACGTATCATCAGCAAATAGAACTATATCACAGAGATCTTTTAAATAATATGGTAAGTCATTTATATATATGAGAAAAAGTAGAGGACCCAGTATAGAGCCCTGCGGAACGCCCATAGTAACAGGTAATCCAGATGACCTCGCACCATTGACATCTACATGTTGAATTCTATCTTTCAAGTAGGAAACGATTAGATCCAAAGCAATACCATTAACACCATAATGCCTAAGTTTAAGAAAAAGCGTGTTATGTTCTACACAGTCAAAAGCTTTTGAAAGATCGCAAAATACACCTATCGCATCTTGCGAATTCTCCCATGCACTAAATATATGTCTCAAAAGAGTTGCACCCGCATCAATTGTTGAACGACCCTTTGTAAAGCCATATTGTTCTTTGTGAAATAAATTATTTAGATTAAAATGGCTTTCTAGTTGTTGCAAAATGACTTTTTCAAAAATTTTACTAATAGCCGGTAAGATTGAGATTGGCCTAAAGTTACTTGGTTCGGTTGTACAACCCTTCTTGAATAAAGGTATTACTTTACTATACTTCATCAGGTTAGGAAAAACCCCAGAATCAACACATCGATTGAATGTTATTGCTAGAAATGGTGCTATATCAATTATAATAGTTTCTATTAATTTAACTGAAATCCCCCATAAGTCCCCTGTTTTCTTAGAGTTAAGAGACTTAAAAGTTTTTATAATATCTGTGGGGTTTATGTATTCAAATTTAAATAGATTCTTACATTCCTTTACATTGGCCCTTAACAACAGTTCAGACCCGGACGCACAAGAATTCAAGGTACTCGTTGTACTAACTGGTACACTTGTGAAAAGGGTATTAAAAGATTCAGCTATGTCTAAATTGTTTGTTATAAACCTATTATTGATATTTAATTTTAAATCATTATCTCGAGGTTTACAACGTCCCGTTTCATTATTAATAATGTTCCATGTAGCTGTTATTTTATTATTTGAAGACTTAATTTTATCACTTATATACAAAGACTTCGCCACACCACAGGCTCTCCTAAAAATCCTTGAGTAATTTTTTACATATTCGTGAAATTTTGGGTCAAAATTACCCTTTTTCACAGCATACAAATCATACAGCCTTTCCCTACTTTTGTATATTCCTGTTGTCGCCCAATCACAGAACGTCATTTTGGGCCGTTGCATTATTGTTTTTGTCTTAAATATACTGGTAAATTCGATTTCTATCATGTTGAATAGGTAGCCGTAAAGCTTATCCGGATCCCTTTGAGTCCAATCTAAATTGGAAACCTTATCCTTAATGTTATTACTAAAATTTAATAATCGGTTACTAGTAATGGGCCTGCATATGGTTTTGTTTACTTTATTTTCTCTCATACAAGGCAATGTAACAAATTGCCCACAGTGATCAGATGTTAAATCACTTAAAATTGACCTATTTAAATATTCCCCATTGCAAAAGATGTTATCTAAGCAAGTTGCCGAGTGAGAAGTAATTCTTGTGGGCTCAGAAAATAAGTGATTCAAGTCAAATGATTCAAATAGGCTTACTAATCGTATACTGATAGGACACTTTTCTAATAAATTAATATTAAAATCTCCACAAACTACCAAAATCTTACTACTGACACATAAACGTTTCAATACTTCTTCCATAACTATCTCAAAAATGCTAAAGTCACTCTGTGGTGGCCGATACACACTAACTACAATATGGTGTTCCAGTTCTACACAAGAAAGCTCTACAGTGCGCTCAGTAGACAAATTTACAATATCTTTCCGTTCTTTAGACTTAATACTATTACGAATAAATATTAAGGACCCTCCATGGATTGACTTCTTTCTTGCATACACACTTCTAGCAGAGTAAAGTTCTTTATCAAGAATTAACTGGTGAGCCTGAAGCCAGTGCTCTGTGATGCAGAGCACATCGACATTATGTTTATCAAAAAATAATTCTACTTCTAAGTCTTTCCTAGATAATCCTTGAATATTTTGATGTACTATGTTTATGGTCATTAATTTTTTCACTTTATTGATACAATTTTTATTTATTTTTAGATTTCTACTAACAGTACTATTATTGAGTAAATGATTTGATATGCAAGAGATAGGCTCTTTTGTCTTAGTCTTCAGTCACGGCCCTCAGCCGCAACACGGCATCCACCGTCGGACACCCCTTTCAAGATGCAAATTGAGCGTCCGACAGATCGAGCCCCACCTCGCAAAGATGCCGGACGACACGGGCAGTATCCTTTCAAACAATTTGCCCGCCTCGTCCAGCAACACGATGAACCTATAGGCCGCGTCCGAATCGGTAGGGGTAAGACCGCGGGGTAAGTTTGCTAGTTACATATTATTTTAGATTGCCCCACCCTGAGCCCATGGCTGGCTACGCCCATTGGACCTAAGAACACCTACTACTATGCCATCTGTGCAGTCTTTTGTAAATCATCATGAATCATTATGAATTATGCACGTAAGGGATGATTATGTTATTTAAATATAGAATCGTGGACATCCTGTGAGGCATTACAAATTCAAATTCCTGTAAATACATTGCATAACTATGACTCATGGCGCTACATTTTCTTCCATTCAGTTGCAGAGACGTGTAGTAAACATATAGTTAAAACCCTTAACTTAGTTTTACTATGTCTATTAGTAAATCTATATAGTTTAAAATTCCAAGTAATAATCATTTAAAACAAAACAATATATACTAAACACAAAGCAATGTTCTTGTACAATTTGTTTCGTAGCTCTCATAGCTACGAGTCGAAATTAACGACAAAAGATGTGTTGTACTTTTAAAACACACCAACATTTTAAACTATCTTAAAAAAGAAGGAGGTTCTCAATTTACTTCTGCTTTTTTCGGTATTCCTTAATTTAATACTTCAGAACTAACGACTATCATTCGTCAACCAAATTGAATTAAAATCGATTGATAGCAAATTTATTAATACTGTCCTACTGAAGTCAACTTTTTTGCGGTGTGACTGTTATGGTTATCTTTCTTTTCTTTTTAATTCAAAAATAATTCCCTCAAATAACTGAGTAAAATGTAGATTCCGTGACCATTGTTCCTTTAGTCATAATATCTGTTCACGGATTGGTTGAGGCTCTTGGCTCGACCAAGATCAAGAGCCTCGACCAACACCTTAGGAGGTTCACATTAGACGGCTGGATCAGGGCGCTGATGCAGAAGGCAGTCCTCCTTGACACTGCACGTATAGTGTCTTTGGAGCCCTAACCACCGGTTTCTTGGACCCTGTAACCGTAAGCCGTGGTCTTTTATTAAAGTCTATTATTGTTTACCTTTTTATGCCTTTAAAAATGTAATTGATAGGTATATAAATTTAATTAATAATAGTATAAATTCCTAAGAGTTGACACGGGTTAGAACTACATACAAAGCTACTAAGTATATAGTAAGCTTTGTAGTACTAGCTAGTTTACTCACGTTCAGTTATATGTAGTTGGGTTTAAGTCCACACCCGCAGCTTTTCTCGTTCAAAACTTAAAGGAATTTTGTTGGGAATGAACTGGAGCCGTGACATAAAACACTATCACCTACGCGGCCCTATTAAAATCTCTAATATCGTAGGGTTTCCGTGTAAATTGGTAACGTGAACTTCATTAGATATGGAAAGCTATGGAAGAATAAATATATAGCTTGAATTTCTAAAGCACAATCCAGGCTGTTCAGTCAGGCAATCTGGAAGAGTGCTCATGTATTCTAGAAACATTAAGCAGGAGAGTAGGTTTAGTATGTCCTTTAACTATTTTACATGAAATGTATTTTGTAAGTTATTAGATGCCTTAGTATTTATTTTGCGTATTTTCTGTTTACTTACTTTTCCAGCTTCTTTACGTTGTCCAGAGGTGAACTTTGTTGATAATAATGTAAACATTCAATATGCTACATGTACTTTTTGAAGTCTAGAATAGTACTTAGACTTTTCTAATCAAACACTCGAATGTAACATCGTTTCCGTTCTTCCATGTTTTCGAACGGAAATTTAAAACAAAAAGTTGTATAAAATGTGCACTATGCTTGAATTGGAAGTGGAAT
Source organism: Diaphora mendica (assembly GCA_949125395.1). NCBI lineage: Eukaryota > Metazoa > Arthropoda > Insecta > Lepidoptera > Erebidae > Diaphora > Diaphora mendica. The sequence goes on along the minus strand of OX421312.1, from coordinate 28,684,848 downwards.
CCAAAAAAAGAGTTCGTTGATTGTCGACATCTACAATATTGATCAGGCGACAAGCTCGGCTGTCTCCATCGTTGTTATTTACAAATATGAATTTTTTATTTAGTTTGCATAAGGACGGCGCCAAGCGACACCCTCAAACTCCCCCTATTAATAACCTAAGCGACTACTAAATGACACCCCTATTATAACAGCTGTAGATCCAGCAACCGCCTGAACAATACACCCACTTTCACGTTAGATTTTGTTACAAATGTGGCTTTAGTATTATCTCTAAATATCACAATTAAATTAAGAATCTATAAAAGCCTTTTATGGCATATGCTCACGGCTTTTTCCCTTCGGTGTTGGCAGCACCAACATCTCGACATTCTATCCACACCTTCGTAACAAATATTTTTCTTAGACCTCTGTATTTTAGATTTAACTCATTGGAAGCTTAAATAGGGTTAAAATGTCCACTATATGGCCTATATTTTTACTAAACGGTAAAAATAAATTAAGAAAAATATAGGCTAAAACAGCTTATGGGTTTTAATTTCCCAAAAGAGCGACTAGTCTTTTATAAGACACTGTTTCTAAATCTTTTGTATAAGCCCCCTGCTTTAGGGTGTTCTGATCCATTTTTCGTAAGCAACTCTTATATTCGGTAGAAATATACGCTTCCCAAAGAACATTAACGGCAAGATTGTAAGAGTGACGACGACGAGAGACTTAATTATAGTGTAAAAGTAAACAATTAAACAAAACAATCGATCTAGTTTATTTATAAATAAACATGTAGTAGGCAGAATATTCACATAAAGAGACGAAAAACATATTTGAACATAAGAGCATTACTATTTGCAGATTTTGAAATTATTGTTCAAAATAAATCACAGAGTAGTTTGCAAGTGTAATACCGTAATACATACTTAAAGCGCTATCTGATAGACCAACGACACAGCCACTTAATATTGTACCTACTGCAAATATTATGAGAGTTATAGCAAAAAAATATAAACCAGAGGGGAAAATTGCCAACCAAAATGAACAACAAAACATTTTGTTCTAGTGTCTTGAACATAATTTAGTCAAATCGTAACTCTCATATGATTTTCCTTCATAACAATACGACGAAATAAAATACAACTATCATCAAACTAATATAAAACTGGTACGTTCAACGGATAAGAATGTTGTGAAGATTTTCGGTTGTGAGAATGTTGTTAGTGATGCGACTTTCCCGCCGACACTCTGCCAACTTGGTCAGTCGTATGTTGTATCTTACGCGCCAAGCAGTGATGTGGGCTCGCTACGGTTCAACAAATCCGCTAACTCACCCCCTGTACCGGCCTAGGACCGGTAAACGGCCCTAGTTACTTCCACTCGCTTTATTAACTCTTACTATAAACGTACACACGCGTCAGCGTTCGCTGACCGATTTCTTCGTACGTTATAGTCTTGTCCTTAATCAAATGCAATAACTGCCTATAAAATTTTAACAGATTGTAATTTAGTTGACCGAGTGTACCTAATAATATTATCGGCGAGGCAGTCGCGAGCCCCCTCCGCCCCCCCTCGGCCCTCGCGACCCCGCTCCCGCCCGCGTCTACATAAATCTATTTTATCGTACACCAGCAATAAATTTTATTTCGGGATCTTTAATTCTTTGTTATTGAATTGGATTTTAGTGTTTTATTCGGGTAAACAAACAATACATCGGAACGTTTCAACCGGTACTTAGGACACGTGTGCTTTCGTAAACACGACTAGCGGCGCGCCCGTCGTCGCCCGGCTAACTTAATAAAAGATTTTATTTGTAGATTGGACTGCGTTCCGTTATTGCTGCTGTAAAATGGCCGGCTTTTGTCTGCGTTCACAATTAAAACTTGGATAATGTTTAGTTGTAGCGCTGGGCACAAAGAAATGCCGCTCTTTGCTTTAACAATTACGGGGTGGACGTAAATAAACTGTAGTGCGCAAGCGGCGCGGGCGGCGCGTCCGATACGAGATCTACAGTAGCGATCGATAAAATGTGCAATCGTAAACTTCCTGTACGAGATGGGAAATTGTAAATTAACCGACGAATTGTTCTTTTTCATCTGACCGTTATTATTATTATACGGTAATTAAGCCGACTTGTTAAAAGCTGGTAGTCATGCAGTCAGCGCAAGATTTAGTGCGGCATTTTTACTTCAATTCTTTACTGTCTTCAGTAACGGTTTGTTCTGTTAGTTTATGAATCAGTTGGTATGGCCTTCCAAGTCGTTTGTTTTCCTTAAATTCCTTTCTTTGTCTATAGAGCGACATGATATGTTATTTCAAATGTGTTAAATTTTATATTTTTAAAATCAATGTTTAACATCGATAACGAGTAACTAGCATACGACCTCCTTTTTACGATCAAATTTTTAATCAAAAATTGTTTTAATGTAAAGAAACAATAAACAAATATGTATTGCATAGTCAATCAATGATTTAAGTGGATTTTACCAAACCACACAAAATCTCAAATTTTACGTTCCTATATAATCACTTACGACTTTATTAAATTAAACTGAAGAGAGAAAATATGGCCACTTTAGATTAAGTACAAGCATTCTATTACAACTTTATTGTTCACTTAATTATGTTTCATTGCGATTATAATGGTATAAACGTTGTCTAAAAGCAATGCTCAGATATTTCAAACAATTTACGTTCAACATTACACCTTTGCCTGCAGTTTAAGAAAGTACAATTCCACACAATATATGCTCTTATAAATAAAATAACTAGAATTGGCGCGTAATATTAGAGTATTATCTTTTGATTTACCTCTAAGATCATTTGTGAAAGAACTAAAAACAACAGGGACATTTTCATTTTGGACATAATTGTTCAAAAACGTGTTGCCTCCGACACCGTCACGGCGTCACCACAAGATTTTGATAGCAAAATTGGACGGCGTTATGTAAGAACGAATCAAGCGACAAAATTGAAAAAAATGAGTTTTGAATGCGGATCGATTCCAGGCATAATAAACTATGTACTCAGCTATTTTTGTGTTCAAAAGTCACTCCTAGTACCTTTTATTAAGGGGTGAATCAAGCGACATGTCAACATTTGTTAGGGCTTGTGCACAAATTTATTACGTAATAAAGAATTAACCGCCTAAGTTACTGTTACAAAATACACAAATAGGATTTGAAATTTGCATAAAAAATCATATCCACAAAAATTGCACTTGATCCGTTTTTTTGTTATTTAAAAACGCAATATCGAACTAACAGCCTAAAATGGCAGCTAATACGTAGATGCGAGAGAACAAATTCACAGCTTTGGAAATCAAAAATTAAACAAGTTTTTCGGAGTTTCCAAAATGATGAAGTCTAGAACATTATTGAAAAAAATTAAATGACGTAAAATTATTTATTTATTTGTAATAATTTTTTGTATCCATTTTAGTCTTTGGGAACTGGTCAAAGGGATCTGTTATTCTAGCTCGTGATTGTTTAATATATTTGTACTGTTTTTAACATAATGTAGATGGTAAAAAGAAAAAAAAAATGGCAGTCATTTGTGAGTTATTTGTAAAATTAATGTGTAAAATTAGAAATTTCATAATGTTTAAATTAAAATTATCAAAATCCAACATAAGCATGTCGGTGACGCAAACACATTAAATTTTCCCCTATCAAAAAGTGCTCAACGTGGCTAAAGAAGTTTTCACTTCGAAAATGGACATGTCAGCATGTCGGTGACGCGAACTTATAATATTTTCCCCTACCAAAAAGTGCTCAACGCGGCTAAAGAAGTTTTCACTTCAAAAATATAGAAGGAAATGCTGTAAACTGGTAGAAAAATAATGAATGGAAGAAAACTCAGCCGAAGTTGGATGGTATGACGCATCACTACATATACTGATACTTTATTCTTATTCCATCTGATGCCAGATAATATTAGGAAAATTTAACAGGATCAAATTATTTAGAAGAAAATCAGAAAAATCATGATTGAGTGGGTACATTTATTTTTTTATTATTTGGAGTTTTTATAGTTTGAGAAGGTTTGTTTTTAGTTTATTATAGATGTTAAGCTTGAACAGTATTATATATAACGAGATAAAAAGTAGTATTAGTAGTTTTAGGTACAAAGGATATCGAGACAAGCAAAAATTGCATTATTATTCAGGTTTTAACTAAAAAAAATATTCAAATTTATGTGTGTCTTCTAATCAGCAATGACATACATGATCATCTTAACAAATTGGTACAATTTCTTTCTTTCAGAACTTTGCATAAAAATATTTGGATTTAATCTTATATTTCATTTTATTTCTCCCAAAAAAACCCGCACTAAAGGATCAAACGACTATAATGTCGTATAGTACGTTGTTGATTAATTTAAACAGTCGGAATATAGCTAAAATACAATAACGAATTAAGTGGAAAAGTGGCTATATCTTTTAATGTATATTATGTATCGTAATATATTTTTAATTAATCTAGACTACACACAGAGCTTACTTTCAAGTAAAAATATCAAGCATATAACTTAAATAATGAGCACATAGCGACAATTTAAATTTTAAAATCTTTGACGCTCATTTTCTCAAATTCTCTCCAGTGTCGCTTAATCTGTTCTTACATAACGCTTTCCAATTCATATAAACATTTTGACCGCCAAAATATGATACGAGTGACATATTAAAAAAAAGTACGTATTCCCCGGTACATCCGCTTTCGAGTTACATTTCAACTGCATAATAAAATAACCCGAATTGGTGCGTAGGTAATATTAGAGTATTACACCTTTTGATTCACCTCTTTACAGGAAAACACTGCGTGAAAAAGTGAAAAATTTACATTTCTCAATATTATTGCTTGCAGCTGACTTGTTACTTTCAATATAACTACGAACAATACACGTACAACAGGTACGAGTACTTTTACGTAGTTTTGAAATATACTTTTTGTGAAAGGGGTTAGCCAATGTCAAGATAACTTCTTCGACAAAATATAGCTTTATTGTCGCCATTTTCAATGATAATTTCGCGTAAATACCATTGCATGGCAAAGATAATATACATAATGTTAAATATCATACAAATGCCTTGTTAAGCAGCTCTCGAATTTTCAGCCAAGTGCCTTATGATATCATTACCGAACAGGTGGTTGTTCTCTATTGTTAGTCGATTTGTCGATGCAAGTTCCTACAGACGAAACCGCACTCTTGATGTTATAATGAAGGTGCCTAACTCCTTGGACAGTTGACAAACCACTGGATGACCTGAACCTTGTTGAATTAACTTGTTGATACACGTCTAGAAAAGAAATCTTGAAATACATACGGACGTACATAACTAGGTACATAAATATATTTTGTAAAATTACACTTCGTCGTGGAATTTACTTGGTTATTATCCATTGTTTATGATATTTTTTTTATCTATCAATAAATATGCACACGACAAAACCTTACTCCTTTTACACCTATGAATAAATGAGAAATATGAAAAAACAAACTGTTTGAATATTAGAATAGAATAGTTTGCATAAAATTCGCAAAAATATTGATTGGCCTTTATATATTTTCTTGTAATTAAAATATGTCCAATACTTTAATAATAAGATGAGATATTTATGAATCTTTTATCACCTGTACTTATAAATACTTATAATTGAATCTCTTTTGTTCACAGGCAAAGATGATCGAGAATTCCCAAGCCTGGCTGGGCGCTTCGACATCTGCAGCAATCGCAGGTTGGTACTATAATTATACTATATTAATAGTACTATCGATATTTGACAATGATTATTCGGAAAACTAGTTTGGACTGAGTCTCGCATTCATTTTTCAATCATTAACTAAACAAGTGCTCTTACTTGTGTCTATTTATTTCAATTATATTTTCATTGATTTACACTTTACTTTATGTTATTGTAAATTTATTTTGCTTTTTAAGCCGTATAATATACTGTGAAGTATCTCAAAAAAACTAATGTTGCCACATTTTTTTTGGAAGAAATTAACTAAGTTTAAATTAAAACATCAAAAAGAACAGAAACTTAATTTGTATTACGAGTGTTAATTCAGATTGTTATAGTTATTCTCGTACATAAATGGCATTCCAACAATGGTAAATGTAAGCATACACACATGACACGACACAAGAAACTATTAAAACCTGATGCCACTCGATAGCACACGTGTTGTATGAACTCCCTATGTCACGTCAATAGTATTTCACGGGCTGATCTGATGGTAGTCATAGTAAATGATAGGATTTGATTCTACAATTCATTGAAATACGTTCATACTTCCTACGAATTTACCAGACATTAAATAATATTTCCTTGAACATAGTCGGTATAAATAGCGGAAAAACTTAAATGTATATCGAAATATATTATTTTGTACCTGCAAAATTATTCTTGAATAGAAATAAGCTTACTTATTTCGTTTTAATAGCTTTAATAAGTTATAAACACATATTTTATGTAATGAGATTAAAACATAAGTAGTTGTTCATAAACTCTCATACATTATAATTTCCCATATAAAAACACGTAATAAAAAAGACAACAATCTATTTAATCTATTTACCGGGAATATTTCTCAGTCATAACATATACTTAAAGTATTTTCTGTGACAACGTGAGAAAATAATATCGAAACTATTATACACACATCAAAAGTGTCTAGGGATCAAGCATTTTTATGCGGATTTCTTGAGATTGAGATGTGGCTTTGGCCCTGGCCTGCTCAGTCGCCAGACTTGAACCCGATTGAGCATGCATGGGATATGCTACAGAGAAGAGCTCTGCCGAATATGGAGGGTATTCAGTCGCAAGAAGACCTTTTTTTGTTGTTGCAACGAACATGGGCGGCCATTCCACAGCGTGTTTGGATGAACTCATTTTGAGTATGCCAAACCGATGTTCTTGTGTTGTTAGTGTTCGCGGTAGAAACACGGATTATTAATTGTTTAAGTTACCTAATAAAATTTTAAAGAAAACTGTTATTTCAGTCTTTTTTTCGAACTTTAATGTTAGTGGTTCAAATGTCAAAAATTCCTTTATTAGGAAAATGGCAAATTTCTTTATTAATGCAAAGGGGACTTGGTTTATCGTTACTGTGACAAACGAAAACACTTTATTTGATGAATCCTTAAAGAAAATTTTAATTAATATCAATCAGGAGAAAAGTTATTGCAAAAATATATGTTGATCCCTAGACACATATGTTGATCCCTAGACACTTTTGATGTGTGTATTTCTCTAATACAACACAGTGCTAACGTTACTACGTATTATGTTAGTGAAATGTATAGTTTAATGATACAAAAAGCGTCATTGTATTTTACTTAACACATTGTGATAGTAAACGATTCTGATTTCCGATTTCCCGTCACAAAGTTTCATCATGAACCTCAGCGGAGATCGGCCAATATAACGCGACAAGAATCTATCTATGACATTGTCAGCATCAGTTAAATGTTGCCAGTATTTAGTGTCTTTCTTGTCATTAACTAGTACAAATAAGTAATAACATTATAAAATCTAACTTATAGTTTCTGTTCTTTTTTTAATATTGGCATTTTTAATAATATACGAGGCCGTACGTATATGTAGAATTTAAACGTGCCTTTGAAATACGCTGACTAAGTAGAAAAAATAAGGCAGATAGGGTAAACCTTGGTTAAAGTATTTTTAACATTGAATTAGTCACGATTAATATAAATTGCTTGAGAGACTATGGTGTACAAACAATATTTTTTCTACTTAGCTCCTAAGAACACACAAACAGAACACACACAAGAAACACAAAAATTAGTAAAATATCATTAACTAGCCAAATTTTACCCTATAGAGCAACCATCTACATACCCTTACAAGTTACAATATATCATACGGCTTTCTATATGTTTCTGTTGAATCGTCCTATTAGATAACACCATCGGATCCAAATCCCGTAAACTAAAATCACCGACATGGACACAAAGGGAGCTACAAGAAGCAATACACGCGGTCAGCACACAAAAAATGAGGTTCACTCAGGCTTCCACGAGCTACGGCATACCGAAAGGAACACTATATGACAATATTTTGGGGAAAGCAAAGAGAATGGCTGTATTAGACGAAGCTGGGATATTGCCTAGCGAGGAAAAAGCTCTATTAGACTTCTGTTGCGACACTGGTGTTTCTCCCTATAACAGGCGGACTAACAAATCATTAAAAGAAGTGTTGCCATTTGTACAAAAATTACTGAAAGCGAGAAATGCCAGTTATGACTTCACGGGTCTAACTGGGTTCAGATGGTGGTGGGCATTTTGTAAAAAGCATTCTATCGTTTCTCTGTACTATGACGGAGCATTAAGAAATAAAAAATCAAAGCAAAAAGAAGAAGACGAAGAAACGTGATAATACCTAATATTGATATTACTTAGTTAATACGAATATGCTGCTCTTAAGTTTGCTTCTGTTTGCTTTGCAGCTTATATAACTGTTTATTACACCTATTATTAATGAGACTGAAATTTTTTAGCTGTAAAATGTTCATCGCCATCTATCTTTAAGTCTTGTTTGGGTCATCATTATTTTATATATTTTTTTTCAATCCTTGTAATCGTTCGTGCTATTCCATTACTTAGGTAATAATAAATTTGTTTTTAATTCAGTGCTCGTATAAACTAAAATAAATTTTGTATGTACTTAAAAGTTTCTAATTTAAGTTTTTATACTTAATTAAATATTTTGCATTATATTTTCTTGTATAGATCGATGCTTTTTATACATTTGTATCGGGGCAAATGCTGACTTTGTATAATATGACGTACTTAAAAACGTATTTTATACAAATAACATTTTATTTATTAGGTGTGTAATTAACCGTCCATTAGTAAAGTGTATTAATAATTTATTAACAAACTGTTTTATGATATAGGTACATAACGATTATGCCGTGTAAAACATTTGTTATATAGGTTTGATATTGTTAGAACATTCACTTTCAATTGTTAGTGTTAGTGCTGTAACTGACATTTTAAATAAATAGAGATTGTAATTTGAAGTATTTAACGGTGCACCAGCCAGTAACAAATAATAATCATTTCCGTATTTGTGTGAAGCTAATCTTGACTCACCACAGAATATAGTAATAGTAATATTAATATACCTTCTTTGCCTTCGTAATCCCACTCTGCTTTTCTAAACTGTAAAAATAGGGTTACTAAATCTAGTAAATTTAATTCTCGTGTCATGTTGTTGCTCACGGTGAACTCCGAAACTATATAACCTATTTTCAGGTTTTTTATATGTGTTTTGCTGCCGTGCTAAGAAAGGATAGTTAACACCACGCTAACAAAGACGCTTAAACCGATAGGAGCCTAGCATGATTGAAAAGAGACCGAAACGAAGTTGCGTGGGTCAGCTAGTATATTATAATAAAGTAATTTATAATAATGAAGTTACATGTTTTACTTTAACACCAAAAACGAGTATATTTTAAAGGTGCTTATGGTCATTTTTAAATTACGAACACTAAAATTATAGTAACATACAAATACGTCATTGATTATTTTACCAATTACATTTCTAAGGTCTAATCTTCAAATTGACAATCCTGGCCAGTATCTAAATGAATACCCAACCGGTCAAAAATTTGTATTTAAATTCAGTTGATTACACGCTTAGTACCTAAATATATTTACATCGCAACGTGGCATAGTGACTTAATGCAATAGACAAATGGCAAATCATGATTAAAATGACAATAAATGTAGTATATTAAGAAATTATAAAAGATACAGATAATTTACACAATGCCTGTACAAAACCAGGAATAGTTAACTTACGCTCAGTTTTACGTATTGTTACGGGTATTGTAAATAATCTATTAATTCTGACATTTTAGGTAGGTTTAGGCAGTAGCACATCTCAGCGGGCTTAATAATATAATCAGCGATTTACCTAAGTCCTTATTACAGTACAGACTTAAGTCCGTATAATAGTACGGATTTAAGTCCGTACTACAGTACCAATCCATACGTATATAATAAGAAATTCGAAATTAACTATGTCTGTCTGTAGGTCTTTAACACTTTCACGGCCAAACCGTTGCACCGATTTTAATGAAATTTGGCATAGAGATACATTGATTCTTGAGGAAGGACATGGACCAGTTACTCTTTACCGCGATACCCGATATACACCGGGTGAAGCCACGGGCAAAAGCTGGTATTAAAATAATGGATTATTATGACTATTATCATTAACTTGTTTATAGATTACACTAGTTTTTGCTCGCGGCTCCGCCCGCGTGTATGTCAGTTATCGCGGCAAATAGTAACCTATGTGTTATTCTGATGTATAAGCTATATTAATGTAAAATTTCATTCAAATCCGTTCATTAGTTTTTGCGTGAAAGAGTAACAAACATCCATCCATACTTAAAAAAATTCGCGTTTATAATATTAGTAGGATATAGCGCATTCCGCAAATAGTAGGTACTACATTCGTGTTCATAACTGCTACATTTAACAATAATTTCTCTTCATACATCTATCATAAAAAGCTACCGTACACTCATAACAATTTACGACTAATAAATTTTATATAATATATGTCGGTATTAGCATAAAGTAAGGGTTCGTATCACCTGTACCACTATGTTGATGTATATTTTATAGACATTTGAATAATTACAACGTTATACAAATTACATATTCGCTACTAATATTTAGCTGCCGGTTTTCGGTCGTTATATACAAACTTCCCTTTTGACCGCCATTTTTAGTGCGTTTTACAATATTTCTGTCGATAATTGAATAAAAAGCTGGCTTATATACTACAAACAATAATAAACTGTTTTAATATCGTAAATGTTAATATTTTTCTTTTGGAATTTGATAATAGAGATTATGTTTACAATAAATGTATTATTAATTATTATACAACAACAACAAAGTTATATAAACCTCGGAGGGGCTCCGATCAACACGAGTACAGTACTCCAATGCAAATCAGTTGGATCTGCATCAATGCATGCATACATTAGCTGCAGGCATCTCTCCATGCTACAGAATATTTTATCAAATTACTGTGAAACCTTAATTTACATAGTTCCTTTAGAATTTTGCTCAACAACATTATTATTATAATTTATGAGACCGTGAGACATAGTTCTTCAGTAAAAAAGTTCTTCCAATCTCAATTGTAACATAACCCTCCCTAAAAAAATTCAGTTTAGTTAGTTTAACAGCTTCACAATGAAACTGTATCTGAACTTTTTTTCATTGACTGATGTTGAATAGCTTCAACGAACAGAACTGCTTCTAATAGACCTTAAAAAACGTCTAAAGCGTGATTTGTTATTAATGATTGCTCAAAACAAACATATATATAGGTTATATAGGTACATACATTTTATGTGCCACATGACTGTTATGTATGTACGTGGAAATTTACTTTCTCAAATGTGCCTTAGCAACTTGTTATATTATATGTGATATTTTGAATAATATTTGTAGATTGGTGTATCTATATTTGTTAGTTATGTTAGTAAGTTAGTAGTATTAGTTGGTTCTTAGTTATACTTAGATATTTCGTATTATTTTTAAGAAATATATATAATAAGTTGCAATACATTTATAGATCTCAAAGAAAATCGATGTAGGTTAATAGTTTTTTGATATGTAATTTTAGAAGTTCTAGCACGAGTCTGGTCACTAATAATGTTATCACGCACATTTTACACACGACTGTCTGAAGAAATATCTATATAATAACACCCTTTTCTATAAACCTACCGTAAAGCGTCAAACTAACAGTAAAAATGTTACAATATTTTTGATTCACTCATCAAAATTGCGCAAATGCCTTTCGCAACAGGAAACAATGCACTTTTTGCTGCATAAATAATTTTAATGAAATACACAATTATTTCTTATCGGTAAATATAAATTAAATGCACGCTCGCATTCTGTTTATTTTTTACTTGCACAAGACCCTTCCTGCGAGCCGATTGCGTTTTCTTGTCATATTCACTATTACTGCATGCCATGCTCATTTAATATAGATATAAAAATATTTTTAACACAATTGCTTGAGGAATTTTTATTTTGATGTACTTAGTGTTACTTAGTCGTGGGTTCTATGGTTTCGTTCTTAAAATTTTAACTTCTCAATTATTGAATTATTATTTCAAATGTTGTTTTATTAGTAATTGTCAATTATAATTTATGTTTAGTAATAAATAATTTGATTGATTATCAAATAATAAAAAGGCAAAATTTATGACAGACAAGATAAATATTTAACTGAGAACACTGTCTTCTTTTGCTTATCGTCCTGCGAGTAATGGACTTTTGTTTTGACTTTTAATGAAGACCATCATCAACAGCTTTTAATTGTCCACTGCTGGACATAGGCTCCTCCGTAGAAAAGAGGTTTTGACCTACTATAGCACGCTGGCCAGACGGGTTGGAACCATGTAGATGTAAAGCTCGAAAGCCAACGGACCATTACAAAGAATAAATAAATCGTAGGGATATGAAACGAAGCATCACTTTTAGCGGCTATTTGTGTTAACAAGCTAACAACACTCAATTAATTAAAACGTTCCGTATTCGAGGTATTTATAAAATACTTTTACGTTGCAGTACTTTTTAGCGTATTGATATATTTAATCATCTGAATTCCTACATCATAATGGGTATGGTGGCCACTGCTCTTGCTCATGATTTCCATCAGGCATAGTGTAGTCACCTTGGCAGAATCACTAAAAAAAACTCGACCATTTCGACAACACATTTTCAGACATAATTGTTGTGTTTTTACGTGATCGCCGTTTAGCTCGGCTATATTTTTATTGTATTACTTTATCAGGCGTGATCAGACTCGAGCTATTTCTTTTATTCAATAAACAACCTAGTATATTAATTGTACATGTAGTTATATATTTAACTGTCAGATATTGCCTATATAGTTTTGTATAAGATTGAGTAAAGAAAAAATTGCAGCCGGACGGAATTTTATGAATCATCACATTTTTACTGTACCTAGATTAAGGTGTTAATTCATTTTTTCATAACTGTTGCATGACTACCTTTCATCACAAAGATATGACATGTAACCTACCAACTTTGAACTCTAAATTTGTGATTCTAACCAGGTCCAGTTTCATCCTTACTGAAAAAGTCTCTAATAACAGATTTCGGTTTCACAAATCTCGGATGGAGATATGTATTGTCAGATAACCATAATATATATTTATATCAGCCACCTTTAGTTATAAATAATCTTATTTGACTGATAACTATACGAAACTTTATTAAGAACTGGTGACTGACCCTAAACATGACATGTTATAGTGTTACACCTATCTATTTGATATTTTTGTGTTATTTGCCAAAGGAATAATAAGTCAATACACCAACAATTATTTGCTGCTTTTAATTATATGCTTAAGGTAACAAGATAGATTATTTCCTTTCGGAAAAAAAAATCGCACCAGTTCATAAAACAACGGATTGTTCAAATAACAAATTAAAAAATGGCCGAATCGTAAACCTAATTCTTATTTGGAAGACTTATCACAATTAGATCTAAACAATACATTGAGGGCCTGTTTTACTGGTCTCGGATAAGTTCCGGATAACTTATCCGACAGATGGTTCAACACAATAGAAGATACGTCAATATATCTGCCAGATAAGCTATCGAAACTTATCTGTAACCGGTGAAACAAGGCAGTTTAAAACTTCAAATATCCAAAGGATTTTTCTCGAGCTACAAATATTAATAGCGACATGATTACTACTATTTTATAACTGTGTACATAATGCCTTAATGCGATAATTAATTTATAATTACTCTGTAATAACACATCAAGTGTAAAGTGTAACACTGGCATTATCTGTTGTAAAACGAGTGTAGTAAGCCGTATTTTATTCTTTACTAGCAGACCCACGCAACGTCGTTTGCGTCTCCTATTGCCCGTAGCGTGATAATTTTTCCCTGTTTTCGAAACATTTTTCATTGGTGCTCCGCTCCTATTGGTCGTAGCGTGATTATATATAGCCTATAGCCTTCCTCGATAAATGTACTATCCAACACTGAAAGAATTTTTCAAATCGGACCAGTGGTTCCTGAGATTAGCGCGTTCAAACAAACAAACTCTTCAGCTTTATATAATGGTATAGATTATTCCTTTGGCAGTATCTATACTTTTTTAGAATAAGCAATTACTGTTATATCATAATTTATAGACTTTTTCTTCCTCGCATTATGAATGATGTGTTTTATAATCAGAATTTCTTATTGTTTCATTGATTGTATGTAATAAAGTATAGTAATACAAACGTAGAATAGAATTAATGTTGCATTTAAACGTTCCAAACGTAAATGTTACTCGTCCAATAAAAAGACTCCGTGTTTTCTACATAAAATGTTATAAAATTTATTTAGTTTTTTATTTTTTATCCGCTAATTACTTTTTTATTTTTAAATAACAGGTTTCTTCAAGAGGTCAGTATTTAGGTTTTTCTTTTACGTTTTTGATAAGTTGTATATTTTTTAGAGTGTATCTAAATTCTTGTCTCTTTCTATAGAGACCTGGTAGTAAGAGACAAGAATTTATATAATACATGATATAAAACTGTTTATATTTAGAGATTGAATATGATTTGTAGGTTAAAATAATTTAGTCGATAGCATAAGCCGATTAGTTAATCAACTAAAACGATCCTAGATAATATTGTGTCGACATCAGAAACTCACTCACATCTCACCATTCATCGGTTGACCATATGTTAGACCTATTTCTTAGCGTTCCATGGATTCACCGTGCGGGTGCCGGGTCCATCGCGTGATAGATGGGGGCAACACATGCGACTTCGACAGTGCCTGGAAATTGCGACCCAGGTTTAGGTTTAAGGAGCACTCCTTACGACGCGTCAACGCTCACCTCCACTGTCCGCCGTGTTACCCCCTCTACCTAACCATATTTGAAGTGAGCCTAGCAATGCCGCTTTGGATATTCGTTCAAGAAAAGAGCTTACTGAAGCTCTTGGCAATCCAAGGTCTTTAAGCAGGTTATAGAGGGATTTAGCTGGTATACCCCTCGCACCCACTTCCACGGCATACAGCGCAACGACATAACCATTTTTAGTTATTTCGTTGGTTAAGTCAAAGTACTTGTTTCTTTTTAAAGCGTGGTCTTTAGGGATGTTCGTTTCCCACGGCACCGTGAGTTCTACTAGTACTACACGCTTAATTGACATTGCATAAAGAAATATGTCCGGTCTGGACGCCGAGGCACAGATATCCTCCGGTATTCTGTAGTGATTTTCATACGTGTCCACTAATAATGTCCAGTCACTGGCGGTATTTATAATTGAGTACGGCTTTTGTGTGAGTGAAATCTTTTTTGTTGAGCCTTCCTTTACAAACGCGATGTTAGTTTTTATGTTTGTTGTTATTCCTTTTTTCGCTCTCGCCAGTGATAAACTCATAGCTTCGCGTATGATGAGTAATACCCTATCATGGCGACGTGAATAATGACCCCGGTCTAATAGCGCCTTACAACCTGTCAGTAAGTGCCTGGCTGTACCTATTGCCGCATTGCACATCGTACAAGCCTTTTCTGTAGCTTTTCCCCACCTTACTAGGTTGCTTTGATCGGGGAGAGTTAATTGAAAGAATTAATTATAATAATTATATAAATATATATACGTAGGTACATACTTACGTATTTACTGCTTACTCCAAATTAAAGAGGAATTAACCAAAATCCACCGAAATTCAAAGTATAGCATTTTCGAATCTTGCTACTACTATAGGTATAAATCCCATAAATACCTGGGGATCAGAGAAAGTGCCTTTTAACGTGTGAGTATTTGATTATCTCGATATTTCATCAATGCAGAACCCTCTAGAACAGAATGCCCTCTATTTTGTTAATCGGCTTACCAAAGC
Organism: Diaphora mendica; assembly: GCA_949125395.1. NCBI lineage: Eukaryota > Metazoa > Arthropoda > Insecta > Lepidoptera > Erebidae > Diaphora > Diaphora mendica. The sequence continues at coordinate 28,668,910 of OX421312.1, read as the reverse complement.
AATACAATAGCAAAAATTTGCTGCATCTATGATTTTCCATAGGAAATTATATTTATCACGAGATAGTATTCTGGTCAAGGATAAACTTTAATTAAATAGAAGTGACTTATTAAAACGTTTATTATTACACTTTTATAAGATTTTTTTTAATAATAATAAACTTTATTCTCTTTCACAAAAATATGTACAATAGTGACTTGGCTTCCTGATTCCACCTTTTTGGAAGACTGGTGCCTGAAATAATGTTATTAATTTTTTTTTTTTCATATAATATATATTTGTTGTTTCACGAAGTCGGTTAAAAATGAGAAATTACTTTTGCAATAATTCCTCGTATTAATTACGTCTTGATGTAAAAATATGACTACCGAGAACATTTTACTTTACTGAGTTTTTTTTCAACAAGTTTGTCCTATAACTGCAAGCTATAAAGTAATTCTTCTCCATAACGCCCTTTAATATTCTCTCCATAAAATCCTATTGCCAGAATAATTCTCTTAAGGATGAATATTAATGCTTGTCCTTATTCCGTTTGACAGATAGCTACCAATACCAGCTGCAGTCGATGTGGCAGAAGTGCTGGAACACCCAGACTCTCGTCCACAACCTGCGCTTCAGGGAACGCGGACCGCTCAAGTCCTGGCGTCCAGAGACAATGGCTGAGGCCATTTTCTCAGTGCTTAAGGAGGGACTCTCACTGTCTCAGGCGGCCAGAAAATATGACATACCGTATCCGACATTCGTGCTCTACGCCAACAGGGTCCACAACATGCTGGGCCCCAGCGCCGATGGCGGTGCAGGTATGTTTATTATGATTCGTGTCTAAAACTGAAAACAATGGTACAAGTAAATTCATCTCAAAAATGTACTTATTTACCCAAATTCGCACTTGGATACTAGAACTTAAGAAGCAAGATTCTCCAGAGTGTTTTCAGTTTTAGATATGTAAACACTTTTATAATTTACATTTGGTGTGTTAATTTGAATGGCATTGCGGGAGTTTTTACTAGATACATAAATTACAAGTAATTCTATGAACTCGACTAATAAATGAATCACTGTCAAGCAATCATTATCTGATATTATCTTGTACTATATGTACTTACCTACTGTCTGAATGTAGCTGCATGTTTGTGGAATGCGGTTTCAGTTGACATTCGGCATCGACAAATTGTAGACTGGTATAGGCATTCCAACGTAGAGGTATACAACTTTATTTTCACTAATTTCGATGAGCATGATAAATATTTATTATATTACTTGTTCTAAGGTTGTATGAAGCGTACCTATAACATACAGCCATCGAAGCCAAGTGGCTATCTGTTAAGACAATATTCACTGTCTCAGTGAATTCGAACAGAGGAAAAGCAGTTGGGAAAGTATAAAGACAGTCCTTTCGGTCACAAAATATTGCAGTTTCGCTTATTCCTAGTTGTCACTCCAATACTTTTGTTCCAATATCTGTTCTCACCTCTTTGCTTTTTGTTCTCCATCTCTTTTAATTAGAGAGACAGGCCTCAAGATGTCCTAAAAACACTCACACACACGATGTCACTCTGACTCGACACAATAGTAGTTAAAAACAGCAACGTCACCCCCTAAAACAAACTTTAAGTTATTTATCGTAATACTTATGATCGTGTGGCAGTATATGATTTTTTAGTCGAGCATTAATTAGTTGAAACATAAGACAAAAGAGTAAAAAGCCCTGCAATGTTACGTTCAAAAATGCCATTTTCAATATTAATAGTGTTTAATTTTTAATATGTAAGTTGTATGCGAATGAACGTGAAAATGTTCAAGCCTTGCGAAATGTATGTGCTATGCGGTTGCTCAGCGCAATACTTTTACTACTCGTTTTATTTCTGTATGTCTACTTCAAGTATGAAATTTCCTACGTGTCTTATGTGAAAACGTGTACATGGCTTATATACATATGTGTGTTCCTATACATATGTTCCATCTACCTCTAAATTAGCAAAGACGTCATGAGAAAACATTAAACACTACATTATAATCTTCTACAAGTTTTATAGTTTTTTTTAAATAGGATGTCTTCGTAGTTTAGATTTATCATATATTCTCATATTAAAAGAAATATTAAAAAAACATTTTAGTGTTTCTAATAAAATAACTTAAAGTTCGTTAATCTAAACTATTAAATAATAAAAAAGTTAGTTTGGGAGGTAAGTAGAAAGGGGCTTTCTCGGATATTAGTGTTTCTAATAAAATAACTTAAAGTTCGTTAATCTAAACTAATATATAATAAAAAAAGTTTGTGTGGGAGGTAAGTAGAAAGGGGCTTTGACGGATATTAGAGTTTCTAATATAATAACTTAAAGTTCGTTAATCTGTAGATGCATAATCTATAAGTTACTAAAATACAAACATTGTTCTAACAACGTAAAGTACATAGTAGAAGAACATAGTAGGGGACAAGCCTTTTGAAGTTTAAAAATTGGTAGCAGGTATAATAAAAAAGTTAGTAAGATCGGGAGGTAAGTAGAAAGGGGCTTTGACGGATAAATGGGGGAACGAAACTGTAGCTGCAGCAGCGTAGCAGGTCATAGTTGCACACCTGTATCTGAGAGAATCAACCGTGGGCCAACCCAAATCTTTAGGTAGACATGGCTCCATCCATGTTGGGTACAAGGTGATAAGTAGTACCCTCGTTGGAGATTTTTTAATAGTTCCTTTTTAAATGCGATATGTATATAGGGTTGCCAGATGGCCGGAAAATCCGGGATTGTCCCGGAATTTTGCGTCTTGTCCCGTGTCTAGTAATTAGACCATATTGTCCCGGATTCCGAAAACCTACAAGCTTTGTAACAATATAAACTAACAACGAATTACACGACTGGCCTGCCTGTGATTGAGGGGAAAATGCTTCCCGAATTTCCCACATTCACAAGTCTGAAAACTGTATGTAAGACGCTTCCAAAATAACATGTTTCCAGAAGAACAACACACACAAATTTTACTAATTCAAAGAAAGTAGTTTGTTTTGTTCTTTTAATTCTATCAAGCAATGCCTTTTGCAAAAGAGTATATTACTAACTGAATAGTTTATGGAGCTAAATGAATACTGTCCATGAATTTAATCAAGTTCGAAATGCAGACTCCTATATATTTTGGCGTGTCTCGCTCAGAAATTTTATCAATTTTGCAAAGCTTAGACTAAGAAAAGCTAATAAAAATGGCAAAATTCAGTGACAAACAAGATATTTTTACTATGGTCACGACCGAGCGACCCGACACCGTTGTCCTTTTTTTTTAGAATTGTCCCGGATTTGATAAGTTTCTATCTGGCAATCATAGGTATATGATGAAGTAGATTAATATGTGCTCATGTGTCCTTATGGATTTTTTACGATTATCCAGTCATTTTTCTAAATCCTCCTCAACTGCACTTAGGTAGGAATACCCTGCATAATAAATATTGACAAAAATCTCAACAACATTAATAAGTTTATCAAAAGTATATTTTCAAGAAAGTACGCAGGGCTGATAACTTATTTCAGTAATTGCAATTTGTAAAATAACAACAAATGTTTTATATTATAATAAGTTACGGCATTCAATACATAAAAGATAAACAATTTCGGACGTTTTCTCGTGACGATTGCTACAAAAACATACAATGACATATACACATGGATCTGTCAACATCTTTCCTAGAAATGATTCAAAATAAGTTGTAAATAAATACTACCTACGCTTAAATTTATTTTGAATGATATATTTAAAGAGTAACAATGAGAATACCTTACATGTTCACGTTTTACTATTATGCGATTTTTCAGATTTAAGACCAAAGGGAAGGGGACGGCCGCAAAGGATCTTACTGGGCGTTTGGCCCGACGAGCACATTCGCGGAGTAATCCGCGCCGTGGTGTTCAGAGATACCCACGCGCCCTGCGCCGCGCAGGCCACCAACCTGAAGGAGCTGGAGCTGCCGGGCTACCCGCCCATCGCACCGGTCAGTATTGCACATGTTGCGCGGACAAGTGCCCCCGGTGCTCACATATTCCGTCTTTCTTTTTGTCGCTATCTTAGTATCTAAGACGTAAATATCTATTGAACTGTTACCGCGTATTTGTTCCAAAGATTACGATTTAAAGAAATACGGATGTGTTAAAGAGTTATTAGCTAGGGAGCTACTCTACTACAGCCTACTGCGATTATGCTATTGCGATTGTACAAATTTGAAATATTTTATCTTTTACCTGTTTCTTCCAGGCATAATTTCAAAGAAAAATTAATGAATATCATAGCGGTAGCGTTTGTAGTGTTATAATTAGGCTTAGCGCTGCGAAAGTAGATGTAATGACCAGGCATTGTATATGGGCGTATGCATGTTGCAGGACGGCGTCGCCGTATCAAACGCTTACATCGGATGTGGCAACGGGCGCGAAGGACGCATGTCACCCAACGCTGCGGCTGCTGCCGCCGTGGCTGCCGTGGCCCACGGCCTCCGTCGCCAAATGTGCAACATGGTAGCCGGCCAGCGAGGACCCGAGCATCCCCAGCATCTCGGCCCCCCGATGCAGCCATCGCCTCAACTCACTTCGCCGCTCTCCACTGGGCTGGAATCGCCGTTATGCTCACCGCCGCCGCCCGGCCACGCGCTGGAGCCGCCAAAGCACACCGACCCGTTTCGTCCATTCGCCTCACCAACCGACAGCCGCTACGGAGACCGCGATACCTCCTCGGACATCACTGAGATGGGCCCGCCCAAGAACGGGCAGGGCATCAATCGCAAGGCGCCTGGCCAGGGCACCTCTCCCTCTGAGCTGGAGCACGCGGCTGACTCGCGTGCGGACATCTGAAGGGAGGCAGCGGGCGCGGCGCCGGCGCACACTCCGATGGTTCTGCCGCCGCCGCCGATGCCCGCTTACAAGTACTTTGTGCCGAACGGAAACAGCTCCACCTATTATTAACTTCAACGACGTAAGATGCACCTTAGACCCAGTCAGCCTACCGCTCTTTTGAATGCTACTAACACTAGTGTTCAAGAAGACGCAGTTGTCTCGGTCTCAGCTACTTACGCTTGAGGTATCGATATGTTACTCTCTTTGTCAAATTGGAAAGCTGAAATTATTGACATTGTTTAATTTGAACACCGCAGTACAGTCAGCATAATTAATCGAGGTAAGTTCAAATTCAATGCATTTACTTTAAACTTGAACGACACTTTTAACGTTGCTGACTGTATCTAGAATAGAAGAAAAAAGTGAATTTAAATCGTTACATATTTCGATTTGACGGAACAATCGTCAAAATACTTTAATAACTTTTTCTTCCTACAACCAATCGTCTGTCACAAATCACTTTATAGGAGAAGAAATATTTTTGTTCCATATGAATACGAGTACTGCGGTGAAGTAAACAAAACTAAAATTGATAAAAATGATGTGTCCCAGAGCGGACACATTATTTTGCGTCATCATCCGAACTGAAGCGATCAAGTGCGAGATTCAAGAGTAGCTGCAGTACTTGCTGGCATGAGCTTGCAAGCAGAACAACACAAATGTACAGTGTGGTGTGTGTCGGTATAGTGCGTCCTTAGCACATTCCAAGGATGAAAGGGAGCTGTTACCACTCGGGAGCCGAGAGCTTAGAGACGATCACGTGACGGGCCCCCAGAGGGACCGAGTTTTATCAATATTTTAAATCGGCATTAATTTACGATCATATTTAATAAATTATTGTGGACTCGCTGTGCAATACAATGCTTTGTTATTAGTTGACTTTTTTAACATTATGGATTTATTATTATTTTGATCATTATGTATTTGTGTTCCAATGAAATATCTTAAGTTTGTTCGTTGACACGCAGTGACGAGTGCGGGCTGGCGCTGGCGCATCGGTTGCCCGGCTGCGTCCGTGACAAAGCCTCGAGAGGCGCCGGGCGCGGTCCGCTCTCGTTCTAATATTATTATTATAATCATAAGTAGAACTTCGACATACGTGTAAGCTTAACTAATACATTACAATCTAGATCCATCTGTGAACGTAGGGGTTGTCAAAATTTTAAAGTTTAATATATATGTATATATATTCGGCCCGATTTAAAAGACTGTTCGGTATACCTATTCATTATAATTCAGCAAACATATTTAAGAAATTATAAAAAATATGGAATTAGTGTTAGATGTAATCCTTTAAATGATAGATATCATATCGTTTCATGTCAGATCGATGTCAATTTCTCTATTAGCCGTTATTAGTGGATGTGTGTTGTCGCTTGCGGGCGCGTCGGGGCGCCCGAGCCTATGCTCTGTTCACTGTTCGTGCAGCGATTCACATACGTGTAGCATTAGTGATCGCCAAATGTAATATAGATGTATCGTTAGTAAGTAGTCATTGTTCCAAATGTTAGGCTAAATTAGACGTTCGCGTTAGTGCCGCCCCTGCCTGTTAACACACTCATTCCTTTTTGTTACTTGTCACAAAGATGACCTCTCGCACAAGTAGTATGCTGCAATATACAGCCTGGGTGAAGTATTTTACTAAGGTACAGAATGGCAACTTTTCTTTCTAGATTAAATGAGCACAATCAAACGAAACAACAGAAACCTTACAGAGAAAGCAAAATCTGATGATAACCTCTTTGGCAATAATCATTCAATTTAATTCTCACTAACGGTCATCATCTATGGCCTAGGAACAAACGACACGACGAACTGTCCTTCTTTTGTATGTAAATATTTTATTTTAAGTAAGTACGCTCGCGCGCTCTTACGATTGTCATTGTTAAATTAAGTACACACCAAAACGTACATTTTATTAAATATTAAATTATGTGCTAATAAGATTCATTAAGAAAGTAACGTATACGATTTATGTAAGAAGCGTGCAATGTATTTTAATTTTTAATATATTTTTAAAATTGATTTCACAAAAATCCTCATACCTCTCCGAATACACATACCTCTATCCCAGTAGTTCGTTAACAGGCCGAGGCGTGGCGCCCTCTGCGTTAGATTTAGAAGCACTAAAATCGCCAAGTACTGAATGTTCATCATTCTTTTGTCTGCTAAACTACCTATGCATAGTTAGTGTATACATTTCAATTTACTTAGATTAGCTATGTAACTATTCGTAGCGAACAGAATCAGTGTTATTCAACGTTAGAGAGCCCGGTGAAGTGCTGGCGAGTGCCGAGGGCAAGTGCCGAATGCCCAGCACTGGCAGTCGAATGCCGGAGCCTCTACCGTCGCTAGAACTTTTAAGGTGTATATGTACAAATTTGTTTTACCAATCACTACTTCCCTGGACGCAAAGTTTCGTTTCATAACTAGTTCGGATGAAAAATTACTAGTGTTACCTTCTTGCCGCAGGGGTATACCATAACTTGTTTTGTTGGCGGATATTGTTGGCGTTCACGTATTCACTTGTCGCGTTGTAGGGAGGACCGGCGAGGACTCGTCGCAGAAAATGGTGTCCCGTGTTTTATAGTAAGTCTCCAAGTGGCCTTGATACTTCACTATTGTTTGGTATTTGGATTGTCTGGTTTGGTTCAAGTTTGGAATTAGTGTATAAAAAAGACCAAATTTAAAAAAAAAAAATGAGGGAAAAATAATACATCTGCAATTCAGATCTAGAATTGAAACTATTTGGCTGTCCTTTTGGAAATAAATATATAATCTAGGTAAAAAAAGTAAAAAATTATATACTGGGCCTATACGTTTCGGACGAATTGCGTAAATTTTGGTAAATGTTATTACGCATATTTTCTATTGTGTAAGTCTAGGCTAATGTGTTCAAAAAATAAATTAAAATTTAAAATTTTTGAAAAAAGTAGAAAGTGCCTTCCAAATTTTTGACCACAGTAAGTGTTGGGGTTGATGCGGCGATGACGGGCTGGAGGCGGCGGGCCGCGGCGCGGGCCTTGCGTATGAAAACGCCAGCGCAGCACTAGACACGCACTGTGTACTGCACACTGCGCTTGCGCCGCCGCGCGCCGCTCTCAACGTGCTTATCTATAAAATTTAGAATAAATAAAATTCAAAATTATTATATAAAAAATAAATACATATGACTATTATATAGAAGAAAATATACATAAAATTATATATTTGGCCGTGTGGTGGTACCCTGACAGGCAAGTGTTAGATGGCTATTCGGTGTCAAAATTGATTCTATGTTACTTTAAATAGATGACAGCTAAAATCCATTGAGTAAACAATGCAGATATGCAAGTGCCATTTGTTTTGGGCTGTATCGGTTACAGCCCAGCGTTTTTGTATCACAATGTGGATTTTGTAGTTATAATTAAACATTAATTTATTGTATTGGAAAAAATATACGTTTCGCATTACATTAATAACCTGCGCGTTATTTCCGTGATAGATAAGTAAAGAAAAACTTTTAGTAATATAATACACACCTACAGAGGCGGTTTTGGTTGGTTTGTAATTTATAGATGTTAATTTATGTTTTTTTTTATATTAGTTAATCTAATCGTTACTGGCGACCTTAATTACAATGTGTTATACTGCATGACAAATCTTAACTTTTTGTGATATACATATATGTATATATATAATTTTTATATACCACATAGTATGCCGTAATGTTTGCTCTTTTCTATTATTTATTATGTTTGGTGTAAAGACCGCCGCGTTGGGCTCAAATGAACGGATACTTTGATATCCAGTCCATAGTAACCAAAAAAACTTGTACTAATATAATTCCAATGTTTAACCAGTGACTGTTTAGTTATTAAGTAGCATTGTCGTTAAGTATCTCAATGTAACGATATCTAAGTTAATACTTAGATTGCTTTTTACTGCAACACAATTATTATATTACTTGCATATCAAAGCAGCGCTACAAATTGGTTTTGTCACCCTAAAACCTACCTATATGCGTATATATGGTGAGTATCTATGTTAAAATTACTCGGCATTTATATTTTTTTTCAAATGAATGATATTAAATATATCTGCCCAACTTTTCGGAGCAAAAAATCATGCCTATGTAAAAATTATATTTCCGAACAAAAAAAATGTAATCTATTTTCGTAATGTAATCATAATTTTAATATCTAATTCTGTGTAAAATATCCTTGATTAGTTACCATTTGGAAAAGTGTTTAATGTATTAATTTACTTTTAAATTTAGGATGACAAAATACAATTTGAATATAACACAATTATAAAAATAAATACATATGTATTTTTTATTTTAATGAATATAATATATATATAAAGACACGCAAATATTAGCTCGCTCTATACATATAATATAAGTATTTATACGGAGTACGGAGTTTAGGTACGTGTTCGGTCGAAGTACGCGACTGATCAATGCAATATACAAGATACCCCGCGTCATACCGGCCGCACGCATACTTAAATTTCTTGTCCTAACAATTATTTCTCGTCACATAATTTTGCTACTCTGTGTTCTTGATTATGGCGTAACTTTATTTGTATGTAGGTAAACACGTATAATTAAAGTATCATTAAGTAATATTTAGGCTGTTGCCACTATATATTATATCCATAGCATTATCGAAACAAGCCCATTGTTTTTTTCGACTAGTTTTTCTTTTCAATTTTGTTACATATATCGCGATTAGTTACTTTCATATTACATGCGGATTTGTTATTTATTTGTCCCATTTATGTTATTAATATTTTTCGTTACAATTTTTTATGTGTAACATCTTTCCGTTCTGTGGAAGTGATTTAAAAAGGGACGGAATTTTGATACGAAGCCAGTGACACGCGCGTTATTTGATTCGTCGAATACGCACGCGCAGTACTTTAAAGTAGGCGGTTAGTTCGTTGGCAAGATGTTACACAGTTTGCGAGTGCTGTAAAACTCGATTGTTTTTAGTTTCTCGTTATATGTATAACCAGAGGAGGTGCATTAAGTTGAAACTAAGTGGGTTCGCGGCGATAATCCTACAGATAGATGGTACAGCATTATCGATACAATACAACCAGTGTTTATCTTAAGTACAATTTGTGGAAATTGGTGTAATCTTTCATTAAAAACTGTTACTCATAATACATGTTAGTAGTAACAAAGAGAACACTTAAGTCTTTGATGTCCGTTGATCTGAATAAATTGTATGTAGTACTATCTGTCTCAATTGAATTCATTAATTTAAGTTTGTTATTGTCACAGTGTACCGTTGTCTGAATAAATAATATAATATGAAAATGGAGCAAACATTGTTGTTTTATTTTGAAGCCAGTTTTGTTTGTATTCACCCTGATGTAAGTTTTTTAGATAGAATAAAAATACAACAAAATTTCAGTGACAACAAAACTATTATGGGGAGAAATGATCAGTTGATAGTATTCTTGAACTTGAACTTGAACTCGCGGGCTGGATTTCCGCAACTCGACGACTTTGATGCGCCTATTTTGCGTAGTGATGATAGTATTCTTAACTGCATTATAAATCATACGGCCGTCTGACACAAAACGAGGCAGTACCTGTACCTTGGTAAAGAAACTGGTGATAAACATACTTATATATTTCTAAATGAGTACATATAAAATGACATCAGACGTAGAATAAGTACCTGTGGTCACCGAACACACATAGCTGCTGATCAAATACTCGTAGCAGTCCTAGACTTTCAGTTTGGTGACGGATTTAGAATACAGAGTTTCACCACTCCTATTACTCCCATGGGTGTATCAGGCAACTAAGGGAATAATACTGCCAAAAGTAAAACTTGAAACAAACCCTATACCAACCCGTCTGGCCAGCGTGGTATAGCAGAGCAAAACCTCCTTTCGCTGGAGAGCTTGTGTCCAGCAGGGGACTATTTTATTACATTCCACTGCTAGACACAAGCCTCTATGGCTAGGACTCTCTACCATAGAGGCTTGTGCTGTTGATGATAATGGTGATTCCTAGCCACATATATCTATCAAAACGAGGAAGGTTTCACATGAGTAAAGCTAGGGCACAGCTGCAGGACCTAATGTTTAAATAGCTTCCAGGTTAAAAATGTTACTAAGAGTTTCTAGTTACAAAAGTTAATACAACTATTCAGATCCAGCAATCACTTGAGCAGCAAACTAGCCATACGTTATTGAACTACAAGAAATGGTCCACTGACATCATTGAACAAGTGGTCCACTCCACTGCTCGATATGGGCCTCTTCTGAGAAAGGTATTGGCCTAACATAGCTGGCCAGCTGGTCACAGGGGACATGACAATTTACTCGACTTACATAGATTATACCCTATACCCCCCAAATTACAGGCTGCGACAGCACCTGCTGAGTTAGGTCGGTGCAGTTTTTTTTTCAGTTTTCCTTTTCTTAGCAGTGCTGTTGTCCTACGCAGTTTGGTCCCTTAGTAGGCGTCTTTTAAAACTTGCAATAATAAATATTGAAAGAGTTTTAAAACTTGCAATAAGAAATATTGAAAGAGTTTTAAAACTTGCAATAAGAAATATTGAAAGAGTTTTAAAACTTGCAATAATAAATATTGAAAGAGTTTTCAAAAGTTACAAGTAACTCAATTTTGGAATAGCGCCATCTGTGGGGTTTATTGCCAACTACTAAGTAAGTAGTAACCACAGAGCAAATACAAAGAGGAGAGGGCATACAAACCTGTCCAGTGACTTAAGACAGGTCCTGACGTCATCGCAGTTGACGCGGCTTATACCTATTGTAAATTGTCAACGTTAATCTTCTAGAATTGTATCCATTCCTTTTTGAGTTTATGTTAGACTACCGATCCTAAAAATTTCATCTTTCGTAAAATGACGTAAGCAGGCGCGGTTCCAGCCTGAGATTTTGGGGGGGGGGGGTCACTAATGAAATAAGTCGAGTAAATTAGACATTATTGCATACACAATTTTATTTCACACATTAGTTTTGTTTTTATTGGTAAATCTATTGGGATCATAATATTTGAGACATCTGTGACAATCTCTGGATGAATATTTATAGGATCTGGCTCCGGTCTAACCACTAAACTCCGGCGGCGGCCTACATCTGCAGTCAAGAGGAGCTCCAGGAACGCATCAGCGGCTTCTAGAGTTCCCCCTGCCTTAGCTCATCACCGAGGTACATCCCGGGGTAACCAGATTCAAACCCGGGGCACGTCGCTGTCGTACCTCTTACCGCTCTACACAGTAAGAGAGTCGGAACACCGACCCGCCTGAGACGACACTCGCGGCCGCACCAAGGTGTCGGGTCGTTTCCAGTGGCCACATCTCCCCTGAATGTGGCCACAATGACCCTTAACCGACAATTGGGGAGCTAGCGGCCTCTATCGCGCATCCTTCGTCGCCTCTTTCGAGCGGGACGGCCATACCGCTCTTCGGACTCCTTCTGGAGCATAACGTCTTCACACTACTCGCCAGCATTGCCGCGATCAATGCTGGTGGAAACAGGTTTCGTCCGATCTGTCCGACCGGGTGAGCATCTAAGTGAATTGGTAGGTGATAAGTTGGTTCTCTCTATGCAAGCTTCGAAGCTCGGCAGAAAGGCTCCGACAGCGCGTTGGCTGGTACAATCCTGGGGGTCGAGCCATGCCCGCCAAGCTCGTAGGGCTTGCGTATGTGTATTCTGACGATGCATTCTGGGCTCATGATGCGGCGCTATCTCTTCATCATTTCGACCGATAGATAGAATGTCGAAGGGTGGAGATAGTGCCAGGATCGTCGCGCCTCGTACGATCCGTACGAGATCGTACGGTGGCTTCGTACGATCCGTATGGCCATCAACTGCTGCAGACTCCCCAGTTGAGCATTACAGCGGGAAGATCCCGCCGGTGCCCCATAGAGGATCGCACGACGCCCATACGCACGCCCACGCACATAGAGGCAGTGAACTTCTTCCCGCGGTCCCCCGAGATTAGGCAGCAGACGATGTGGCACACCTGCTACTCCTCGTACTAGGGACTAGTCGCCCGAAATGCTTTTCAAAGCTCTACCGATTGTCCATGATGAGGTACTTCATGTACTGACGCACTTGGACTTCGGTGTCATACACCCGGAGGTATGAGCTGGGTGGTTCCTGGCGCTTACGTAGGCCATGGAACCATATCGCCTCAGTTTTCTGAGGCGCCACCCTCAGGCCCAGCTCATGAATCTTATCCTCGACACAAGCCACCCCTTGCGAGCAGAAGCACCTCCCCGAAGCGTGACCCTCTAGCCAGTATAGGGTATCGTCTGCATAGCAGGCGACACTGATGCCCGAAGTCAGACTAGTGCGAAGACCCGCATCGTATACGAGGTTCCATAGCAATGGGCCCAATATAGATCCCTGGGGAACCCCACAACACACCTCCCTTCAATTTTCCACTTAGTTCCGATCGATAAATTTCACTGTCCTGTCACGCTGGTAGACCTCCATGACGGCACGCAGGTGAACCTCGTGATATTCAAGGGCCTCCCTAATTGCGCCCCATTGAAGGGTGCCGAAAGCGTTAACGATATCAAGGCTAACTACCAACACCACCCCCCGATCGGACTGTCGACCCCGACAGGGAGCGAACACACCTATATATTAGCGTCCACTTAGCGTCGAGCGTCCCCGTTGGAATCCAAATTGGCAGTCCGATAGATCAGGGCCCACTCGCGACAGGTGCTCGCTGATACGGCCAAAAGAGTTCCTATCCTTTGATTTCTTATCTCGATTGAACAATTATGGAAACTGATAAGAATAAGAAAATCAGGTTCTCGTAGTAATCAGAGCGTAGTAGTAATAACAAGTTTTTTTTTTAAATATTTTAAGTTAGGGTTACCTCAAAATTACAAAAGTTTTATCGATAGCTAAATGCATTGACCATACTAGCTAAAACTAAAAAGAACCCCTATGGAAGCACTAATTCGAGTAATCATACGCTAAAAATGCCTTAGATAATTTTGGAAAAGAGCTAATACTCTTACACTGCTGGACCGATATTAACCAAACATAGCTAAGAACCACCGCAAGGAAACTGGCTTTCAAATGAAAAAAAAAACCGCATCGAAATCCCGAAACCATCCGTTTGAGAACTACGATGCCACAGACAGACAAACGTCGATGTCAAACTTATATCACCCCTCTTATTGCTTAGGGGGTTAAAAATGTCTTTTGTGACAATGTTATTGTCATGTCTGCAAATATAATAATTCAGATTTGTTAATATCTTAAAGAAAGATATTATCAATCATTATAAAGATGTTTCGATTTTATCTTTTGGATTACGTTTTGATTATTTTCTGACTAATTTTTATAGGAACAGGTATTTTTAATATGGTATGGCAATTTAGCAAGTTACTACTGCGAGCAATAGTTTTTCTTTTGTATTAACACTTGACCGCAATGTACAAGACTGGCCTGAGAACGAACAAAGAACTGCAGAGCTCTTGCAAGCGTAAGCACTAAATAAAACGCATGGATCAAGAGTGTGCTGAGCCCTTATCTTTGCAAGCACAAGAGTGCAAGGATCAAGTGGGTTGCTAAGTCCGTGTCTTTCTGCAAACACTAGAGTGATCAGATTAAAGGCGCGCTGAGCACTTTGCCATTCTTATTATGTTGATAACGATGTTTGCTTGGTGTCAGAACGTAATTCAAAAAGTAAGTAGCTATTAACGCTTTTACAATTAATCTTTAGGAGTACGATACAAAAATAATTAGAACTAGCTGTGCTCGCGACTTCGTCCGCGCGGAATAGTGACTTTGGGTAGCATTTGTACAACCTTTCATCCCTCCATTTCAACTCATTTTTCGCTTTAAAAAGTAGCCTATGTCCTTCCCAGGCTCTAGACTATCTATGTACCAAATTTCATTTAAATTAGTTCAGTAGTTTAGACGTAAAAGCGCGACAGACAAAGCCAGAGTTACTTTCGCTTATGATATGAATACTTAGTAATAAGGATTTAATTTAAAAACATAATTTATTTTTAAATCATTAACACTGTCTCACTTGGTGTTTATACTCCAGTTTTCATTGTAAGTAAAAATAATTTTGATATTTCATTGCTATAAAATGATGATGCTCCGGGGCTCCGGGGTAACGTGGTCTACGCCTATCAGTTCTGCAATCATAATATACCGCATTAAATTGTATTGTATGTTGCTTATATAGTAAACTACAAATATTTATGCGCTTTTAAAGCGATTAGGATTAGGTACAGCAATTAAGATGGCAAAATATGGGTATTTTTCAATAAAATCGTAAGATCGGTTGATTTCGCCAAGAATTCATAATTTTTACTTGATTTTCCTCTACGCCGGGAGCAACCGAGCAACAACCACTGCGTTACTGTGCTTCGGTAACAGATCTCGGCTCTAAGCGTGATCCAGAAATGCATGGCCGTCTCGGAATTTCATCTCTATGGGAGTCACAGGATGTCGCAGTACTTGGTCGTGTTACGACATAAGTCAGAGAGCAGTAGCCTCACCTTGCATCATGTACCTAATATGTGCCCGGACACCTACACGAAGGAGGACCTGATGGCTCCCACCGGCCATAGACAATATAGTCAAAGAGAACGTGTTCTGGGCTGCTAAAATATTCACACGAAATGTTTGCCGTCGTAACGCTGAGAAGAATAATTATAATTTTTAGGTATATAGGTAAGTATTCAAACCCTCCTCGCTAAGCAGATGCCTATGTCCAGCAGTGGGCTATTAAAAGCTGTTGGTGATGATGATATACGACAGCCTCGCTGCTGTGCTGACACCTCGATGTGCTGTTGGTCATAGTATTAGTTGAAAACCGTTCACAGGTCCCGCTTGAAGATAACGGACCTTAGTCTTGGAAGATGTTTTTATTTTCAGAGCTACTTACTTGGACGACAATTTATTATAGTGTCGCTCGTCTTTCGTTTCAGCGACCCATAGGCAGGCACCACAGGCAGGTATCGTTACAAAACTATAATTTTTGCCTCGGTGGCGCAGAGGAAGCGCATGCAACTGCTGTGCTTGAGGTTCCGGATTCATTCCCGGGTCGGACCAAATGTTTGTATGATCTACAAATATTTGTTTCGGAGTTTGGGTGTTTTATATGTAGGTATAATATGTATGTGTTTACAAAAAAAAAAAAGTATTATCAGTTATCTAGTGCCCATTACACAAGCTCTGCTTAGCTTGGGACTAGATGGCGTTGTGTGTTAGATGTCCGAAATAAATATAAAAAAATAAATGTATATTATGTTTGTAAGTCCCCGCGACAGGACATATTCCCAGAGCGAGTTTTTTCAGTATTTACGAAGATGTCGTGTCCAGCGGTGGACTAAAGCGGCTAATGATGATGATTAGAGACGGATTATATGCATATTTAAGCCAGTACACTTACCCTACATTCCGAAATGCGAAAAATTCAGAATCCGACCAAATTTAATAGTCACAAAATATAAGGGTTAATGAGTATTCATTGTGACTGGTCGGATTCGCATTTCGGTCAGTAGCTGCGCATGTCTTTTGTTTTGAAGAAATGATCGAAGACATAATCTTACTACTGAATATTTGGAATAATACTAGATTGTTTACCTTTACAACAATATTAAAATGTCATGTAATGTTACTGTGCCTATTATTGTCTCCTTTATATATGATTTTGTAATAAAAAAACTTAAACTAGGTTTTTTCTTTTTTATTCCTAAATATAGTAATTTAGTTTTGCATATTTTGCCAATTTTCGTGCATATTTCAAGCATTTTCCATGCATATTAACAAGCTTTTTAGGTTGCATATAATCCGGTCTCTAATGATGATATTGTGAAGTCACCTAGTTCGTTCAGTCGTCAAACACTATTTTGTATCAAAATAGTTATAAATAGATTATAGATCTTGTATTTAGATCTGCTAATTCTAACACTGCAACTAATGTTTAATTTCAGAAAATGGAACACTATTAATGTGTTACTTTCTGTCAGATTTTAATTTAGTTTCATTAATCCATAAATGGAACGTTGAACACAAACATCTCCACCGAAATTTGACAACACAAAAAAAGGTTGACAACACGAAAGTTGCCAACTTTAATTCGGTGGAGACTCGGTTTTATAGAAACTTTTATCACCAACACGTGTTGACAACAGAAAAGTTGCCAGTTTTTGTTCGGTGGAGGCTCGGCTTTAGATAAGCGACATCAACTATAAAAACAACATATAGGTAACCGGTTGAATCGCAAAATAAAAAGAAAAAATAAAACAAAGTAAAAACTTGAAAACAATTGAATTTATTATTTCATAATTATACATAAAAAAGCAAAAGGAGTTGAATTAAATTGAAAATAATAACAACCAAAACATAGTGGTATAACACCGTTCACATGATACATTTGTTGTATTTTTGTTCAGGAGGCAAACACCACAACTGCGCACAAACGAAAGGCTCACAACTAATACTATTAAAAACGTGAAACTTCACAACGAAGTTTAATAACATATACGTGACGTATTAAAAAAACAGTATATCGAATAACCACTTGATTAATTCAACAAAGTATAGAGAAGTAAGGAGCCATCCGTGTATGTGCATTTGCTACAATAAAATGTCAATTTTAGTGATCAAATCAGCCCACTTTATTCACATTCGTATTTTGCCCGAACTAAAATATGTAGTGACAGCACGAGCTCCCTCGTATAAGTAGGTTTTATAGAATCAACTGGTGTTATAAAACTGTACTATTGTATCTCAGATCAAATAAAAAAAGGTAAATAACGCACCGCCTTGTTCTTGTTGAAGCAGAAAAAAGGCGCGTAGTTCCAAGTAAACACGCGCGTTACGCACTAACAACTATGCTATAAACTACGCTACTTTTCGTCAGTATCGTACATGTATCGACAACTTGGAACTACGCGCCTTTTTTCTGCTTCAACAAGAACAAGGCGGTGTGTTATTTACTTTTTTTATTTGATCTAAGTATTGTATAGACATTTCAAGATACAGGCTGCAGTACGTCGGGGTTAGAAATAAAACTATGAGAATACTTGAGCAATATTGAATGTGTCTCTCGTGTTAAGTATCGAACTGTAAGTCACAAAACCCCCGCGACCATGCAACAAAAAAAAAGCGAAACATTAAAAGGTAACACATAAAATATCATTTCTAATCCCGACAAAGAAACATTTTGGTTTTACAAATTACTTAAACACATAATAATTACAATTCTAACTAAAAATACTACAATAAGCCGTAACTAATTCGAATTTCCATTGATTACTGTTTCGACAGACACCCGTCTCTACTTACAAACTATATATATATAACAAAAAAAGATACCGATTGTTTTACAAAAAAAAGAATGTGGAAGGGTTTAGACAACAAAGACATACATACAGCCGAGTGTGATGGTAGGTAGTACAGGAGTAACTACAATTTAATACTTTAAATATTACACTATAACTATGCTTCAGTCTTCGTTCAATTATTTATAAGATTACAGCCATTTATGAAGAGTAGCGGCTACATTTCGCGACCTCCAATGACCACATTATATTTTGTATATATATATATATACATCAAACAAATCCGCGGCGTGTGTCTGTGTATATAGCCACGCACCACGATCGCACGAGTACCTAAGTGATACATATTACACGCCCCGAAAGCATGCACTAACACCACCAAATATTTATTAATATGTATTTAAATCTTAATTCGGTATTATTATAAGTCTGAAATGTTTACAATTAGACATATAGTATATTAACTGACTATTAAAGAGGTTAAGAGATAAAATTGCTGGCCATTACAATGAGATATTTGGGACGACACCGTATTAATTACATTGAATACAAATTAAATTGTAAAATAAATAACTTAAAAAAAAAGTGTTGGACAATACAATAACATAAATTATTCACTACATATATTCGCCATTTGGCAGACTTTACTGTCTCGTGTCAAGGAAGTAAAACAAAATAATATGTATACATAGAAACTGTAATCTCTACACATTAAAGGTAGCAAAGTATTAACAGAATGTGTAATTACTCAACAACGTGGCACGTGTAAAGGACAACAGTTGTTCCACGTTACCATCGCATTCAATTATACCATCAAATAAATAAAAATATAATTAATTATTATGAATCATTATCAATGTCATTAAATTAAATAATTCTAACCGATTAATGAGAATTAACTAAACCAAATAATATGATGAACGGTAGTAGGATCAGGAATATTGCATTTTTGTGTATAAAATTAAATCAAAAAAACATAAAACAATGAAATTCATCACGGTGAAGCATTTAAATAAAAATAAAACTTAACATCTAATTCCGATTATCATCTCTCTTTGGACTGCAGAGTAAAAAATAAAGGAATTTGGCAATGTTGAGATGGATCATTAGCCACCATTTTTATCTACTGAACATATTTAACACCTACAACTAGAGAAATGGTATTGAATGGATTAATATTGAGTACATCATGGATACTTTGAGTTACGCAAGACTATTATATAATTATGATATTATGTCCATTGCACGTTGCGTATGAAAGTCCGGTGGGTAAACTGTTCCACTTATACACGACGCCGGCAAACACTCGCACTACCTCCGCTTATAGCCCCTACTACACCATCGGTCGAGCCAAACACCCACTAACAAACATTATGATATGCATTACTATTTAATTGTCCCATCTAATCGGTATGAGATTCTAAATACAGCAAATTCGCGCTCACCAGTTATTCAATCCAGCCCTTTACATAAAGCGAAAAAAATTGAAGATGAAAAGATTAAAGTACCGGTTGAGAAGTCATTTATAACTAATTATTGTGGCTAACATTTAACTGATGAAGGGATTGAAGAGAAATCTGGCCATATCGACGAATATTAGTAAAACCTTAACCTTATGAATACACGTACATATATGTAGTACCTGATTAATAATATAAGTGTTTATCAAGTCATAACATATATCGGCATTTGAAGGGACTGAATTTGAAGCAAGCATTTCCGTAACGAGTGAAAATGCATTTATATGATATATTCACGGCTGGTGGCACGACCGACGTATGTAAACAGCTTAACAATGCCAAGGGGCGTACAAATTAGCGTAGCGACGCAAGAGGCGTCGGTTCAGTCGCTGCTATTCATCACACTTGCGGCAAGCGCCTGGCACGTCGAAGTCCAGAACGAGGAGTTTGGTTTCCTCGGTGCCGTTGCGAGAGCCAACAGCACAGATGAGTTTTGTAGCCGAAGCTCTGATACGCCAGACCACTCCGCCAGATCCACCGGAACTTAGCTCCACGAGGTTGCGGATAAACTCGCCAGTTCGCACGTCCCACAGCTTCACTGTTCCGTCGTCCGACGAGGTGATCACGAATCGATTGCTTGACTGCAGACAGGTCACGGCAGACTGGTGCTTATTGGGCCCTAGAAATGGAAGAAGGTAATCGTTAATTACAATTGTTTCAGAGAACCCAGAACGATGTTAGTGATATACATTGATTCATATCATGAACTTTGATGATACATTTGTTCACACATCTATATGAATAAAAATGAATCACCGAAATGTATGTACGCGCATTACTTCCGATCGACTGAACCAAATTGGATAATTCTTTCTTTTATGTGTATGTTACTGTCAGGACAAGGTTTGGATTGAAGAAAATTAAAACAAATACTTAAAATAATCGATCTTATTGATAGAGAATATACGGTTTCGCACTGGTGACATCACATTAAAATTTTTTAAAATTTTCATATTTTCTCAACTATATTATCCATGTATGAATTTATTCACTTTGAATGAATAAAAAAAAATGAGAGGCCTATGTCCAGCAGTGGACTGTTACAGGATGTTGATGATCGATGATGAATCATAAGGTACTCACCAGACAGGGTATGCAGGCAGTGGCCAGTAGTGATATCCCACACCTTGACAGTGGAGTCAGCGTTACCCGACACTAATATATTTGAGTGCAGTTCCATGCCGGATGTGAGAGACTGGTGACCGGTCAGCGTGTGTTTCAACTGTCCTGACTCTACATCCCACACCCGAATCGAAGTGTCCAAGGAGCCACTAACAACGTGGATACCGTCAAACTGAAAATATTTTAGATACATTATTTTAAAGTGTCTAAGGTTTTGAATATTCTCCTAAGTACTAGACTAGAAATTATTCCCTGAGTATATAACTAACTGAACTCCGCAGTATCGCCTGCATTGGTTGTTGTAGATTTACAACAGCGACCGCGGGTAAAGCCACGGGGCGAAGCCTAGCTTAAGTTACTGCTTATATCATCAGCTATCTGCCAGAGAAAGTCTCGTCAAAATTGGTTCAGTCTTTCTAGAGTTTAGCTGGAAGCATTAGAACAGTTTTTTTAGAGAACGTACCGTATATACATATTTCATAAAATGAAACACTCTAAGTAAAATCTTTTTACTTGGACCACCGCCTTATGACAGGAATGCAGAGAGCTCGCTCCTTACCGAATTAGTATTAATTTTACTGCACCTGCATCGAGTTTAATGTGTGTTATTTTTTATTCAATAACAATAATATTAATTGTTCTCATGTAAGTGACAATATTGTCTTAATGAGAAATAAAGATCTTTAAACCGATATACTATCGTAAATGCATTTAGTGAAAAGCTGTTAATTTGAAATTACGGACAAATCAATTTTTACCCGACTACGGCAAAGCCAAGGGAGGGTAATGATTTTGACAGGCTATGTATGTATGTATGTAAGTATGTATGTATGTATGTTCATCTGTTCCCTCATAGCTCATTAACTACTTATTAGAACTGGACAAATGAGGTATCGTTAGAAGCGTCTTGATCGTCCGCTGGTTATAGGCTACATGACGTGTCACTGAATCTAATGTGGCGCCTCCTAGCCGACCTACAGTACTGTATTAAAAAATAATTTGCGATAAATATGCCGTGTTTGGTATCATTCGTAAGGGCGTTACTTGTACATTTCAAAAATATATATATTATTAGCATTTTCTCGTGACTTTGTCCGTATTTATTCGATAATTGTGATATTTCTATGGAACCTATTTAAAATATACTTTGCAAAGAAATTAATATTATAGAGGCACCAAAACATTTTAAATAAAAAAAGTAAAAACTAAAACCCAACTACGACAAAAAACGAAGCTGAAAAAGTATGAAACAAGTTTCAAAAGCCGTAGTCACACGTTACATAGAAACGCACCATAACACTTTAACAACGTGTGACTACTAGTTAGTAACTTAGTTTTTACTTTTTTTTTATTCGATGCTACTCATAAGTACAGTATCGATACTTTCTAATCGACACCGTATCCCTATGTTTGTTGTTCGTGTGTGACGTTTGTTAAAAAGTCGCAGGAGACGGCAATGGTCTGCTAACATGGTTTGCAAAAACATTTCTTTAGTTTGTTTTGTTATTTTTGGGAGCAGGAGACACGCCTTTACACATACGCTTCTATTTGCCGCGATATTCCTTGCGTTTGCGTTTGCATTGCGTTAAGCATGAAGCATTAATGAATTTAAGTACTGATAGAGGATGTCGAGTGAAGGAGAATGGAAGAAGTAGATTCATTGCACCGACTTCAAAATCTTACTGAAAGAATCTATACTTATAATAAAAATGTAACAGGTCCAATTCTGTACATTAAAGATATTTAGTTTTTTTTATTATCGATACTGAAGCCAAAACATTTTTTTTTCATTTTTGTCTGTCTGTCTGTATCTTGGCCAGGCATTACGCCGAAACTACTGAATGGATTCAAATGAAACTTGGCATGATTTGAGTTCATACTACGAGGTAGGACATAGGATACTTTTTATCCCGAAATTCAGCACGGTTTCCTGGAGAGAAGGGATGAAAGTCAAAATATGTACTTAGTTGTAATTCAATAACTCATAATCCGATTTCATTCATTCTTTTTTTGCTAGAATGAAAAATATAAAAGATAACAGGTAGTCTTTTGTTCGTCCGCGACTGTACACTGCCTGTGGGAAGCTGAGACAGATATGTAAATATGGCGGTACGAAGTTCGCCGGGTCAGCTAGTATATAATAAAATAGCTGGTTCATGTAACTTCGTCAGCGTCTCTTTTCTCTATTGGTCTAAACGTGATGTTAACTATGATATCTTAGGCACGTCAGTAGTATAATAGATATCTGTACCTGCAGACTGTAAACCCTGTTGGTATGGCCAGCAAGAGTGTGAAGGCAGTCTCCGGTCTCAGGGTTCCAGACTTTGACGAAGTAATCGTAGGCTCCTGACACCACAAGCTTGCCATCGTACTGCACACAGCGGACAGCGGCCAAATGACCGATCAACACTCGGAGGCAGCGTCCGTCCGGAATGGACCACACGCGCAATGTCGCGTCTCGAGACCCTGATACGACCCTGAGGACAATACAGAAATAACGATTTAATACATATTACGTACCTTTGTAGCTAATAATAAATATCACATAGACAAAACAACGTAGATTATACATATGGGCAATTTATTTTAACTTATTATATATACGCTTAGTTAAATCAAAGCTCATTAAAAATTTTCGTATGTAAGTGTTCGCCAAGCCACCCGGAAGGATAAAAAATACTTTACGACCTATTCCCATGCCTATCAAAAATATTAAAAATATATATATTTAAATCGGTCCAGCCGCTTAGGAGACATGCGACAGCAAATAACAATATTCAGATAAATGTTTTTTTAAATTATAGTCCTAGGGAAATGACAAAAATCAAAACGGTAGGAGTAGCCCTATACAAGCATCCCCTTTGTCAAAGTGTAAGCCCCAATTGTCCTACACATTACAGTGTTATGACACAGAATTAGTTTTTGTGTGTGTGAAATTATGAATGTTTTGTTTTAAAATTATTATGTGTGAGTAGTCGTAGTGACAAGCGGTTGTGTTTGTATGTGAGTCTAAGATGAATATGTGTGAAGATGTCCCCCCGCAAAAAAATGACAAGACAGTTTTGTATCGGAAAAAGAAGCTATATCTACTCTCCTCCGGTTTGTCAGCCGGGATATATGAGTGAGTGTATTAGGGTGCTTCTTATTTTTCGACTTTTGAAACATTACTGCGTCAGCCTGCCATTCGCCTTTATTACCTTAAAAACGAACTTATATTTTTAGATAGGTTTTTAGGCTCGCTACCTCGTGTCAAAGTTTGAAAAAATTATGAAAATCCTAACTTGCAACAATGTAAATGAAACAGTTATAATCATAATTTATACGTGATAATAGTTATTTGTTATACCTACAAGAGTGCAAAGCTGCTTTTTAACCGCGGGCTCAATTTTGATGACCGAGCAAGCGAAGGAATTCAAAAATTAGAATCCTGAGCGTTAGCGAGGGAATCAAAAGAGCACTAGGTAAAAAGAAATTGCATTCGAGTGCAACACGTAACTTTTCATCCCACCTCAGCGAGGAAATGACTAAATGACGTGAAAAGAAAATGGCGCGGGCAAAGCAAATAAAAAAAAGTACACCAAGAAGGTTACGAGTCTGAGTTTTGGAAAAAAAAAGAAGATAAATTCGATACCATGGAGGTAGAAGTAAATAGGTTTAATGATGTTTTGACTTCACAAGTTTAGTGCACCTGATGTTCTAAATTCAATTTTACTTTATCCTCTAGCGAATAAAAACGGCTTTTGCACTCAGATATCGAAGGGCAAAAATACTCTTTACGAGCTGGTGGGATGAAAAACATATTAATACAACTCGTTGTCACATTTTTCCGTACAAGGACACTCGTACCCACTCCTCTCCCCCCCACCCGCACGCACCAGTCACAATACGCAAATAATAATAAAATACGCCTCTTACTATTCATTGCGACGCTGAACTGATCGAAGACTTAAGTCCTGTTAACAGGACACCGAACATTAGCCTTTTCATTTTAGTATTAGCACAAGGTGTAGATCAACTTTTGGCAGTTACAAAACTTAGTCATGGAACTGGGGAGACGCGTCTTTCAGCTGTTTATGACACTATTCTTTCTTGAAACTTGAGCGAAAAATAAACTGCTTTTGCTTCGACACCACTGCGGTCAACACTGGTTTAAGAGCAGGTGCTTGCATTCTATTAGAGCAAAAGATGGAAAAAGATGCTCTTTGGTTGGCCTGTCATCACCATATCCTACTATAATATTATAAACGCGAAAGTTTGTAAGTATGGATGGATGGATTTTTGTTACTCTTTCACGCAAAAACTACTGAAGGGATTTGGATGAAACTTTACAGTAATATAGTTTATACATCAGAATAACACATAGGCTACTATTTGCTGCAATAACCGACATACACGCGGGCGGACCCACGAGCAACAACTAGTAATGGAAATACTGATAGAAGCAATCGTAGTTCAAGCACTAGGTCCTTTAAGTAGACCAGAAATATTGACTTTCAAACGATTTAGATCTGCTTGGCCTAACATTGAGCAGAATAAGTTCAGTGTAGTTTCTTCAGACCCTGGCGCTTTAAGATACATAGAAAATATAGCAGGCAGAGCAATTTCATTTTGCTGAAAAGCAGCTAAATGATTATCAACCACGTGACGGTTGGAGGAAGGAACTATTGACACTTATAATAATATTTTATGAGGTGTGCTCAATAAAGGGATATCATTCAGAGCTCCAGCAGGTCTTCACTGCGCACGGTGGATTACAAATTATTGCCTTAAGCTTTTTATGTTCAAAGACCAGTTTAAACTAACAAAAAAAGAACAGCCATTATTGAAATTTGCGTTTTCGTCGTTACAATTAATGTAAGATGCTGGTTCCAAGCTCTTGTGGAAACTTGAGCACCAAGGAATGACTTATGGCTGTTTTTTTTTTTAAGAAATTTGAAAATATTAACAAAGCTGAGTCCAAAAAAGATCTAACGAAGTTCCTGGGGCATTTCTGGTATCTGTCCGAAGAACTTGTTGAGCTTGCTTTTTTGATCACGAAGTTTCTCTTGAAAGCAAACAAATAATGGATTGCACTGAATGAGGAAGGCTCAGACTATAGCATAGAGCGAATCACCTTGGATCTAAGTCACGTCGTAGAAAAGAATATTGAGGATTTCGTAACCCGCAAAACACCGTCAGATTTATTAGAATGCTGGGAATTCGGTCTGCATTTCTGCAAAAGAACCTCGTCTTTGGGAAGAAGATGAAGACTAAAAAGCTACCGGAGAAATTGTAAGTTCTGTGAGAGTGGTGGACGACATCGCGGTGTAGCATTGATTGAAGAATTTAATAAACTAATCACTGCAGAGGAAGAACAAGTACAATTCCTTCTTTTAGTTGTGAAAAAAATTAGGCAAAAGTACCCTGATACAAAGCAATCTATTGTATTAACATAAGTTACATTTTTTTATCCTTATAGTTATATAATTTATGTACGCTTGTCTTTTTCAGAACTTAATTAAAGCATTTTCAAAAATGCTTTTTTTTATTTTTCATTCTCTGGTAGCGACCCCTAAATCTACTATATAAAAATAAGTCGGGTTTTCCTTCCTGACGCTATAACTCCAGAACGCAAGAACCGATTTCCACGGTTTTGCATTCGTTGGAAAGGTCTCGGGCTCCGTGAGGTTTATAGCAAAGAAAATTCAGGAAAATTTTCAACAGAAAAGCGGGAAAGTGTTACATAAAACAAAGCCATCTGGTGGCGAAACGGAGTTCGCCGGGTTTGCTAATACTATTTTAAAAATAAAATAAAAATTACATATTTGTTTTTTGCGCTTTAGAACAGAATAAAAAAGTGACACGCATAATAATAATACATTTTTTTTTGCCCGTTTAAGAAGCAACCTAGTGTATGCACATGCAAAGATTCATATCTAAATGTAATGATTAATGGAATCTATGGAAACAACTCCAGGCGATACTCAAGAAAATATTTTCACTGAAGAACAGTTAAATTATTAAAAAGATGAATTAAAATGTACAAATCACAGTGCCGCATTGCATGCATGACAGAATATTTAGTTAATTTGTTAGTATTTGGTATCCAAACCGCAATCAAGTGCTCGTTAAATAATCTTGGTGCATCCTGAGGTTCACAACTCAAAACAACATTCCGTATACAAATTTCTTTGCTATTTGTGACCAGATATAGAAAACCTTTCTTAATTAATGCAATGAAAACTATGGACTGAGTTCGATTTATGTGCTATAAGTCGGTAATAACATTCTTGTGATTTTAACCTAACTTTCAAAGCATAAATGGGATTCGCACAGACTTGTAATCACGCCAGCATAAATTCGTAGTAGATTTGCTACTGCGCAGTTATAATTCGCACGTAACTCATTAACAAACAATTGCCGAGAACTATATTGTATTTTGATAAACATTGTTATCATTATTGTTGCGTAATAAAAACATAATTGAACTGATATCATATATACATATATAAACGCAAGCAACGGTTTGTAATTTTGGCTGTCAAAGCAACAGGATGATAGTAAAATTGAGATAGGATATTTTTTCACACAGCACATTAAAATTTTATGAAAACAATAGGGCAAATTAATTACCTACGCACAGCTAAATTAACAGATTTTGATCAGTTATATTATAGGCAGTACTTAGAATTTCGCAATGGCAGGACAATGGTATATTGGTTCAAAATAAAAACAATTTATTATAAATTTGAGGCAAGCATTTGATCCAATAATTACCTATTTTGGAAGAGATGCATGCAGCGGACGGTTGAAGTGTGTCCAGCAAGAACCTTGAGGCACTGGCCAGACTTGGCGTTCCACACGCGTAGGGTACGGTCCGTGGAACCGCTGATGACCAGGTCACCCACCATCTGAGAGGACCACACACCGCCCGAATGACCAACTAGCGTGCGGAGGCACTGCAAAAAAGAAAATTAACACATATTTTTTAAATACTTATCAATAAATAGACAAGCTAAAATTAAATATTTAAAAAACCCCCTACACAAACACTTAATCGAGTATTCATACGCCAAAAATGCCTTAGATCATTTTGGAAAAGAGCTGATACTCTTACACTGCTGGACCGATATTAACCAAACATAGCTAATAACCACTGCAAGGAAACTGGCTTCCAAATGAAAAAAGGCACATCGAAATCGGTCCATCAATGAAATTTGGCATGGAGTGGTTAACGGAAATGTATGTAATCCGTCATTGTATACAATTCCTAGGAAATGTATGTAATTCCTAAAATCGCACGGAAATGTGTGAAATAAATTATATTATACTTACACATTAACCATTTCCTAGGAAATCTATACATTTCCTAAATAGCAATCGGAAATGTAAAACATTTAAGATATTGGTGGGTAATTATTATTAGGTTAGGTTAGAACATATTAATATTATTCTACGGTATTGAGATAATATGAGTGCTATAATAAAAAAATATTATTAACAACGTGTTTTATTACAGAAAGCATTTACTTTATACATTTCCTAATACGATATTGGAATTATATACAATTCCGAGGAAATTTATACATTTCCTAGGATATTTATGTATTAAATAGATTTTCAAACAATATTTTATACATTGCCTAAATAGTATCGGAATTGTACACATTTCCTAGGATTTGTATACAATTCCTTGATTTCATACATTTCCGGTAAGAGATACTTTGACTATCTTTATCGCGATAACCGACATACACGCAGGAGGAGCCGCGGACAAAAGCTAGTAGTAGTAAAAAAAATATTCGGTAATATGATAGCAGTGCCTTCCAGAAGAGCAATTGGTCCCACGCTATGGAAAAGGCTGCAGGAAGTTGTTGAATGGAGACGGCATGGTATCAGTTGTTGTCGCGACATTTGGGGGAGGCCTATGTCCTACAGTGGACGTCTTTCGACCGAGATGATGAATATTAGTGTAATGGGGTAGTTGACACTTTAGTCAAATTAGTTACTTTTATCATCTGTCAAAACGATCACTTTGTATGAAATATTTATTAAATGTGACTTGTGACGTCACCGTTTTAGACTACTCAATTGAGCAATTTATATCAATGTTTATTTGATTAAAATTTGTAATAGAAATGAAAAGCTGTAATAATTATATTTTCCGAGATGTTTTATGTTCGTTTTAATGAAGGAGACATCGGTATTTAATTAAGACTAGCTGACCCGGCGAACTTCGTACCGCCATATTTACATATCTGTCTCAACTTCCCACAGGCAGTGTACAGTCGCGGACAAAAAAAAAACACTTTTCCGTTATCTTTTATTTTTTTCTTTCTAGCAAAAAAAATAATTAATGAAATCGGACTATGTGTTATTGAATTACAACTAAGTACATATTTTGACTTTCATCCCCTCTCTCCAGGATACCGTGCTGAATTTCGGGATAAAAAGTATCCTATGTCCTACCTCGTGGTATGAACTCAAATCATGCCAAGTTTCATTTGAATCCGTTCAGTAGTTTCGGTGTGATGCGCGGCCAAGATACAGACAGACAGACGGACAGACAAAAATGAAAAAAATTACAGTTTTGGCTTCTGTATCGATAATAGAGAGCCCTCCAAAAATAAAAATTAAAAAAATATCTTTAATGTACAGAATTTGACCTGTTACATTTTTATTTTAAGTATAGATAGTATAGATACAGTCATCTACCCTATTGTAACTCACCTTGCCAGTAACCGCAGACCACACTTTGAGGGTGGTATCATCACTGCCGCTTAGTATCCGGTTGCCATAGAACTGCAGGCAAGTTATCACGTGGTCGTCGTGGCCTCGCATCACTATAGGGGTAGTGACCGGTTTGTGCAGCCAGTTGTTCTCAATGAGGTACTGCCGCATGTAGGCCGCTTTCCATTGACTAGCACAGCGAGGTAGCGAGCGTGGCATCTTCTTCAACGTTGTGATACCAATGCGTCTGCATTGCTCCTTCCATAGCAGGTTGTCTTCAGCCAAGAATCTAGACAAATAATTATAAACCTTAATTATGTT
Organism: Diaphora mendica; assembly: GCA_949125395.1. NCBI lineage: Eukaryota > Metazoa > Arthropoda > Insecta > Lepidoptera > Erebidae > Diaphora > Diaphora mendica. Next base: position 28,639,066 of record OX421312.1, on the reverse strand, counting down.
CCTTTGTTCATGTATATAGTATTCAACAAATATGATAAACTAGCTGACACCCGCCACGTCGTTTACGTCTCCTATTGCCCGTAGCGTAATCATTTTCCCCCGTTTTTGTAACATTCTTCATTGATGCGCCGCTCCTATTGGTCTTAGCGTGATGATATATAGCCAGTAGCCTTCCTCGATAAATGGGCTATCTAACACTGAAATAATTTTTCAAATCAGACCAGTAGTTCCTGAGATAGGCGCTTTCAAACTAACAAACAAACTCTTCAGCATTATAACATTAGTATAGATTTACGTTCCTAATAGTTTTAGTAAGTCATTTTCTAGCCCGTTAGGGTTATCCTATACGTTAAACAGGCGATGTTGTAGATTGTTTATCTAATAACTCTGCAATCTGCATCTCCTGGATACTTTGTTTCTATTCACTGGCAAAAAGGAAAGTAAATGGAGTTAGCAGTCATTCTTGAAGTGGAAGGTATGTGAAACATTATTACAATACACATTATCTGGCTTCTCTGACTGTCTGTTGAAGCATCTAGTTCTTCGTGCGTTGGCTTCGAACTTTAAATAGGTTTGTCAAGAAATTTAGAAGGTTTAGAAATACAAATCTATTGAGAAGGATTTATTATTCAAGGATGAGATTAATAAAAAAATATTTATTCCTCAGAATAGCGATATGTATATAATAGAAACAAATAAGGTAATGAGTGGGCAGAGTGGATAATCAATTTACATAATAACTGCCATTTTTAAGACGTGTTGTGTAACTTCACAATGAAAATTTGATAGTGATTTATCTTATATCCATAAGCAATTCACAATAATACATTATTCACACTATTCAACAACACAAAGAATTTAAAGTTTAAATAGCTCATCCTGTTAGCCGAAATCTGAAGCATTATTGAGTTTAAACCAGCATTGTATGAGCGAAGCGATAGCGCTCTCAAAATAGAAGTTACACAACATATTGGTATTGAATTGCAAATTTGGCTAGCTATCGAATTTGGCCAAATCTCCAATGAAAACAATACACTCATATCAATTTTATGAGTTGTTTTTAGTTTATACTAGCTGACCCGGCGAACTTCGTACCGCCATATTTACATATCTGTCTCAGCTTCCCACATGCAGTGTACAGTCGCGGCCAAAAAAAGACTTTTCCCGTTATTTTATATTTTTTTCTTTCCAGCAAAAACAGAATGAAAGAAATCGGACTATGTGTTATTGAATTACAACTAAGTACATGTTTTGACTTTCATCCCCCTCTCCAGGAAACCGTGCTGAATTTCGGGATAAAAAGTATCCTATGTCCTACCTCGTAGTATGAACTCAAATCATGCCAAGTTTAATTTGAATACATTCAGTAGTTTCGGCGTGATGCGCGGCCAAGATACAGACAGACAGACGGACAGACAGACAGACAGACAAAAAAAACAGTTTTGGCTTCAGTATCGATTATAGAGACCTCCAAAAAAAAATTCTAAATATCTTTAATGTACAGAATTGGACCTGTTACATTTTTATTATAAGTATAGATTTTGACTAGCAACAGTTCTGAGACTCGAGACATCGTAGTTTATGCTATCGAACTCTTTCGAAACGGCTTGACCGATTTTCAAGATTTTTTTGTGGTATATTTGGTAGGTCTGAGAGAAGTTCGTAGCCTCAAGAGCCACCCTTATCACCTAAGGGTATAAAAATACCATTAGGTGATAAGGGTCTTGTCAGATGTTTTGTTTTTTGGACTTTTTGTATGATTGGACTTGGCAATCATCAAATTTTCACCCACGCCTATTAATACCAAGATATTCACTATAAATTAATTTTACCGCAAAACAACGGTTGCCGAGTCGGCTATTGATTATATAATGAAAGAATGTACCTATACTTTTTTACAAATAAAGTCTTAGTAAGAAAATGGTAATTTGTTTTATATAACTTTTTCCTAATTATATTTATGATTTGGAATATACATTAGACTCGGGTGTAAGAAAACCTAAAAGTTCGTCTCCTTTAATCTCACTTACAATAACGTCCGCCAGCAAGGTAAAAACCAAGTTTGAATATGAGTTTGTTTTCCATCATAAGTTTTTGAGTTTGTTTCGGCATTTCCAATGCTTCGTCGTTAGAAGTGCCGAAATCGTTAAGCTTTTAGAACAAATTGCAATTATAAGTGTCCAAATAGACGAGGGTATTGAAGTTTTTCAGACTAAACCTACTCATATATAAACATAAATCACGCATAAACGGCTGAACCTATTTTGCTAATTCTTTTTTGTTAGATAGCCCATTTAGCGAGGAAGGTTGTAGGTTATATAACATCACGCTACGACCAATAGAAGAAGAAATAGAAGCCGGGTATCGACCGAAAATGTTGGGGAAATGGGAAAAAAAAATCTTTTGAAGAGACGCAGGGTCAGCTAGTATCAGAAAAAATTGTCCTATAATAAAATATATTACTGTATACACGAAAAAATCTAAAAATATATTACTGAGATCTGTTTTATAACACCATGAAATAGTCACACCGCTTTGTAAGTACACTAAAGTGTCAACTGATCAGCGTATGCTCTAAATTGTTTGTTGAAATTATATTGAGTCACAGCAATTTGGCGTCCACTGCGTCCAGCGTTTTTGACAAATAACGCGCGAAATTTGAAAATGTAAAATTACAATTCATTTTTATGGCACTTATCGAGTGCCAGTGAGTAATAAAAATGTTTTGTGTTTTTTTTCTGTGGTTTAATAGCACTATAGAATCTAATTAAGACACTTTTCAAAAATGGGTGTAATACCCTATTTGACAATTTATTTTCACCTACTCATAACTGCAAAGATAATGATACAATGTGTCAACTAACTATCCATACCAACATGATAAATTCAAAGTAACTCTTATCTGTTATGCTTTCTCGGCTAAACCGCTGCATCTAAGAATGAATGAAGAAACTAAATGAAGTTTGGCATGGAGATATGTACTTTCATTTTTTGAGGAAGGACATACATAGGCTATACTTATTGAAGGGAAAATTTCTTTAGGTGTGTTGAGCAGTTTTTGGGTGAACATAAATCATGGAACTCGCGTCATCGTCACCGAATGCTTTCCATGAGCTATATGTATATTGTGTGTGTATATATGTATACAAAAAGCGTAATACTTGCGACATTGTCACCGCACGATTTATAAGTTACTTAGTTTTCACTTTTATCGGCAGTCCCCAAAGACTTTTGAAGTGAAAACTTCTTTAGCGGAGTTGTGCACTTTTTTGGGATGAATAAAAAATGTTAAACTCGCGTCAGGACACGTGACTTGGTCGAATATTCGTAACACGGAGCCGTGGCATAGGAGAGGAAGTAATATTCCCCTCTGTTTCAACCGCGCGGCGAAAATGTAAGTCTGCTGTTTCTTTTAAGCGGCTCAGGGCGCTTGCGCTAGTGTGCGTGTGTGTAAACCCGGCTTCGCTCGGGTAATATATTATGTTTATAATGTATAGCATTTAACCTATATTTTTATAACATCACAATAAGCATTTCTGTAGTTATAGGTTCTCAAGGAATATTAAAGGCAAAGCAAGGCATAGATTCGTATAGCATCGTTCATTGTGTTTAAGAAATATAAAAATGAAATTTAATACATCAAAAATGCACAAAAATGCAGGTTCAAGTTTTCACTACTGCGGCACTCCCGGAGTTCAACCCGTTTTTTTATCGCGATGACCGCCATACAGTGTAGTTAAGTTAGTATGTTAATCTATACTAATATTATAAAGCTGAAGTTTGTTTGTTTGAACGCGCTTATCTCAGGAACCGCTGAAAAATTGAAATTGTCCGATTTGAAAAATTGTTCCAGTGTTGGATAGTTCATTTATCGAGGAAGGTTATGGGCTATATATCATCACTATAAGACCAATAAGAGCGGAGCATCAAGAATGTTTCAGAACCGGGGGTAAATTGTTACGCTACGGGCAATAGAAGACGCAAACGAGGTTGCGTGGATCAGCTACTTAAATTATAAAAGTAACTCCTTACTTCCAATAACGACAGGTCTGCGCAGCTCGCAGCAAATCTTTCGGTTGTAGGTAGCCAAGTACAGTGAGGGCCAGCTCCTTGGGCAGTAGAGATATGAAGTCTCGCTGGAAAAGAGGCTCTATGGCCTTCATCATGTGACGGACCTGACTCGGGTCGCAGCAGTTGATCAGTTCATCGATCGCTTGGATCTTCTCCCCGTTCGACCATGAATGGAACCTGCCAAGTATAACGTGAAAATGAAATATTTGTAAATCCTATTAATTTGCACTACTCTGTGGTTTCATAATAGCTTCATACTTCTTGGCACTGTACTATTATTTCAAAATCTTTGTGTCATTTAAATGGCAAGCGGTTGCCATATCCAGTTAATTCCTATATTACTAGAAACGACTTCAATAGGTAGACGAATATTTTAACATACATGTGCCCTTTATCTAACGTAATAAATAATCAAATCATTCATTGAAAACATAATATATAAATGAATTATTTATACAAACAGTCTAGACCTCCATGTTTAGACGGTTTACTTAGGCAACTGGAAATTTATTTCACACGGTCCGGATGTGTCTTAATAAAGCTGTTCCCGGATCCTTCCTATTTAAGGCGCAAACTGGCACACTGTGTCGTTGTAGCCGGATCGATTCCTACACACCCCATCGAGATGATGGCTCATGGTCTCCCCACGTAAAGAGAGTGTTGCTCTCTCGTCTCTACGTTTCGTATAAAAACTAATACGAATATCTAGAGTCTAGACTCTAATAACTTTCAAAGCGATTAGAATTGAAAATAAATGCCAAGTGGTTATATTGAGGTTGGATTAAAAACGTGAATTACGCTTACGGTACTATCAACACAAACGTCCGCTACGTACGATGGTTCGACAGTCGACTCTAAATAATTTACATTTAGTTACAAATACCTATTCAACCACTGCTTGACTTCTGGGGGTCCCTGGTTGAGTCCGCTCACGCCTGCCGAGCTGCAACTCGGGCTTGGCGCGGCCCATATGTCGGAACTCCCTCCTGGCATCATGGATCCGTCGACGCAGAACTTCTTGGCCGACTGCGGTCGCGGTGGCTCATGGCGTCTCTTCCTCTGTAACATTATTCAATTGTGTTTATACAAATGCGATCGCTGCAGTGACTGATATCTATATAGATTGAGATGTACTTATAACAGGTATAAACAAAAAGCGGCAATTACCGAATTCGAACGCGAGTGTTTGAACTACACATTTTTTTCATAAAAAAGTAAAAAGAACTAAAATAATCTACTTAACAGAATTATTTAGAACTAGCTTTTACACGCGGCTTTGCTCACCCAGACTTTCATCCCCTGATTTACTGCCTTAGGGGTGGAATTTCAGAAATTCCTTTCTTAGTGCTCACTTACGTTATATAAAGAACCTACATGCAAAATTTCAGGATCCTAGCTTCAGCGGTTTGGGCTGTGCGTTGATCTCTGGGTATGTCAGTCAGTCACCTTCCTCTTTTATATATATAGATTATGTAATTATTTTATGTATTTCTTTTAAGTAATTTAATTATTCCATTGTTCTAAATAGCAAAAAGGAGTTCATTGTCAGTTTACGAAACTAACCGACGACTGTTCCAATTTCAGGTACTCCGCTAATGTTTAAGTAGTGAATCATCTGGACTCCAAGGAATGAGGAAAAGAGAATATAAGTATATACAAATCCGGTAGTTACACAAAGAGGTAAGAGTAATAGGGATAATAGTTTATTCAGACGTAGTGAATTATTACTGTTATCTTTATACAATTCTCGTGTCACGTTGTTACTAATAATGAACTCGGAAACAATCAAACCGTTTTTCATGATTTTTTTTTAAATGTGTGTTTTGCTGGCGTGCCTAAGATAGGATAGATAGCTTCACGCTAAGACTAATAGGAGCCGAGTATGATTGAAGAAAGACGTAGACGAAGTTGCGCGGGGCAGCTAGTATTTAATATTTATTTACTAGTGTAATCGTCAGCAACAACGCGACACGATAATTATATAATTAATAGATTATTATTATTGAAAAAACATGAACAAAACGCTAAAACTAAATTCGACGATTTCAAAAGTTTTGAATGTTTTGAGTTTTTAAACTACGCATAAATACTTTTCATAAAATGGTGAGATAAAATAAAGTAATTTACTTAACAGAATATATTTTGAGTATTTTAATTATTTTAATAGATAGTATTTTATAAATAGACAGCAGCTAATTGCCAACTTTTTTTTTGGAATATGGGACAAACGAGCAGACGTATAGCCTGATGGTAAACGATTACCGCCACCCATGGACACCCGCAACACCAGAGGCGTCACAAGTGCGTTGCCAACTTAGGCAGTTCCTGTGCTGTGGAAACCAGACGATTGATGAAAACACTTATAAATTTGTAAATAAACAGATATCTTAGAAAAATTATTCACAGACACTCGATTATTTGTCCTCGATGGGGATCGAACACTCGTGTGTTCGATTTAGCACTTAGCACGACTTAGCAATCAGGTTCACTATTAACTCAACCAACTGGCCAATTAACAAGTATATACGTACATAATTCACTATAATATACCTATAATGACACGAAACCAAAAGCTTTGACTGATGTAAGAGTTACTCAGGTCAAACCAAAATTAACATTTGCAAAAATAAATGAAAAAATCGTCATGACAAGGTTTGGAAACCCGCATCACGCGTCTGTGTAAATATCCCGTCTCCTAAACCGCACAACCGATTGATTCTATTTTAACCATGTTTTATATTGATTCAACCTACCAATTTCATTTTCACTTGATGGAAGGAGATATTCACCATATTTACGTAATTAATGTTTAATTTAAAAAAAATGTTGAGTCACTTTCAAATATTTTGGTGTTTTTGCCGTGATCATTTCCTGATAAACTGAATAACTGCAGGTGGAAGATAAAAAAATCTTCCGAACATACAATTCTGTCTACCCCCTTTCTACTTTAGTAATCAACATTAGTGTCACAACTACCATTGTTTTCACTGATGTCTCGAACTCGATCGCGACATTGTAAACTCACGGAATCAGGTTGATTATGAACTGAGTTATTTATTTTGTCCGTGCAAAGACATGCCAACATTTGCCAACCATGTTGAAAACCAACTTTTTAAATGATAATGCCCGTTTTTGTATGGGAATTCGGACCAACGTGTACAGAAAGAATTTACTCTCAAGAGTCTGGACAATATTTTTTTAAGAGATTGATAAAGTTAACAAGCTGAACATGGTTTTTGTTATTTTTCAGTTTATGAAAATAAGAGACTACCCAAGGGAACGTAAAAGCTTTCAAAAACAAGCTTTTGTTTGACCGATATATCATTTTTGTAAATAGGTTGTTAACTATTTTTTATTTTTTTTTGTTGTTTTAGATGATAGAAAAAATACGTTTAAATAAATTAATAGATTTTACACACAAACATAACTTTTTTTATGTTAATATAACTTTAGAGACAAATGCATTTCCCTTTGCTGATTGTAGTAGTGGTGAAACATTTATTTAAGGGCTTATAAACGAACTAGTAAATAGAAAGGGGGTAAATAGATAAGTGCGTTCGACCTTCCACCCGCAGTTATTCAGTACATTCGTGATCATGGCGCTGGCAATAGTGCAGTAATATCGAAAACTACATATAACCGGATATAACCATGGTAAATATGTAGTTTATAATCTATATATATAAAAGCGAAATACCACCCACTTATTAATCACGAAATCTCAGAAACTATAACACCTACAAACTTGAAATTTGGCAGATAGGTTCCTTATAGGGTGTAGACATCCGCTAAGAACGGATTTTACTAAACTCCACCCCTAAGGGGGTAAATCAAGGGATGAAAGCCTGCGTGAGCGAAGCTGCGTGCAAAAGCTAGTAACTTATATAGTTAAAAGTTTATCTATCCCTATTACCCTATGTACGCGCTTAACTTCCGATCGAGTGTACCAAATTGGATAATCCTTTTTTTAACCGATTTCAAAAAGGAGGAGGTTCTCAATTTGACCGTATATATGTTTTTTTTATGTGTGTTCGCGGATAACTTCGTCGCTTTTGAATCGATTTTAATGATTATTTTTTAATGGAAAGGAGATACCCAACGGTGGTACCATGATAAGGACACTAAGATCTGATGATAGCATCCAAGAGAAATCGAGTTGAACCTTAAGGTCGATTTTTATTTTGTTAAAAATTTTACTTGTAGGTATATGTTTCTTATTGACAGAATAACGTTTGTATAGAAGAAAATTATAAGAAAACCGGAATTGTTATTATTTCTTAGTTCGCGACTGTACACTAACCGTGTCAAACTATTATAACAAGTTTTTCGGAAATTTAAAAAATATTCACAAAAAGGGGGTACCAAGTTCGTTGAGGCAGTTTCCGCTGTTTGTCCGCTTAGATCTTTTAAACTACTCGATGGATTTTAATGTAGTTTGTCAACAATAGATAGTGATGCAAGAGGCTAATGTGACTTTTAAAAAGTCTTCCGTGCGAAGCCGGGCCGTGTCGCTAGTAAAGAAAAAACAGTAGATAAGTTTATTTTTAAGTAGAAAAAGCAACAAGTGTTTTGTAGCTAAAAATAAATTTACTTTTATAAGATACTTAAAAACTTTTGTTCATAGAGTGTTATGAAAAAATAATTTTCAATTGTATTATTACATAGGTACCAAGCTTTTACTTTTGTGGTCTACTGTGTTCTAAAATAAATTTTCCTAAGATATACTTAAATATGGTGTAGGTGTGATAACCGGAGCGATAATTTTGAAGTAGGAATACTTAAAGTTTTAAGCAAAACTATCTGATGTATAAGTGTAATATTCTGTTGTCTTTTGTTATTTCTTGGTTTTAAAAATAAACTTTTATTATTATTTATTATTATTAAAATTAATTTCTAAGATATTTTATTATTTCCAAACTTAATTTATTTTCGTACTTCTCAGTGTGTTTCTCTATGCACGCACGTAAATATTTTTACTTAACATTAGCTTTGTCTGCAGAATTATAATATACTAGCTATGCCCGCTGCTTCGTACACGCAAGATTTGGATTTTCAAGTTATTATTAATTTTTCACCGTTTAAACCTTCCCTGGACAAACATTTCAAAACTAAAATCGGCTAAATCGGCCCAGATGTTCTCGAGTGAGTATTAGCGAGACAAACGAACAGCAATTTACTTATAAACGTTGCAACGATTTTTATTTATAAGACAATTTGTTATAGTCTTGGTACAACATAAACGATTCCTACTATTAAAGATATTTTGTTTTTTTTTTTTGGAGGGTTCGCTATAATCGAAACTGAAGCCAAAACTGTATTTTTTTTAATTTTTGTCTGTCTGTCTGTCTGTATCTTGGCAGCGCATCACGCCGTAACTACTGAATGGATTCAAATGAAACTTGGCATGATTTGATTTCATACTACAAGGTAGGATATAGGATACTTTTTACACCGAAATTCAGCACGGTTTTCTGGAGAGAGGGGATGAAAGTCAAAATATGTACTTAGTTGTAATTCAATAACACGTGGTCCGATTTCATTCATTCTTTTTTTGCTAGAAAAAAAAATAAAAGATAACGGGAAAAGTCTTTTTTTTTGTCCGCGACTGTACACTGCCTGTGGGAAGCTGAGACAAATATGTAAATATGGCGGTACGAAGTTCGCCGGGTCAGCTAGTATTTCTATAAATCTATATAAATAAAACTGAATGACAAAAATGTATGTACGCGCATAACTTTCGATCGACTGCACCAAATTCGATAAGTCTTTTTTTAAGTGTTTATTATTATCAGGACAAGGTTTATTTATAGAAGAAAAAAAAACCGTGGGTGTCATACTTTCTTAGTCCGCTTAGTTCTGTGTACTGCGGCCCTGCGGGATGTAGAGGCGGGTTTAAATATATACTAATATTATAAAGCTGAAGAGTTTGTTTGTTTGAACGCGCTAATCTCAGGAACCGCTGGTCCGATTTGAAAACCGCGATTTGACCCGCGCAACCTCGTTTGCGTCTCCTATTGCCCGTAGCGTGATAGTTTTCCCCCGTTTTTGAAACATTTTTCATTGGTGCTCCACTCCTATTGGTCGTAGCGTGATGATATATAGCCTATAGCCTTCCTCGATAAATGTACTATCCAACATTGAAATAATTTTTCAAATCGGACCAGCGGTTCCTGAGATTAGCGCGTTCAAACAAACAAACTCTTCAACTTTATAATATGAAGTATAGATGCGGGAATATTCTCAAAAAATCTAGTACGTAGGTATATATATATATAGGCAGACACAAAACCGTTAAATACTATTTCTTTTTAATTACATTGGGTTTTGAACTATTGGATTTCATAAAATTTTGCAATTTTATAAGTCACAGTTACGTAAAATAGATGAGTATTACTACTGAATGGCACAAGAGCAACAAATTGATAACAATGTCAGTTTTATTCACAACAATAGTAATAGTACAATAATTATTTTCTCGGAATCAATCGTTATCTCTTTGCGAGATTGACGCAACAGAGGACACGCTACATCAATTTCTTTATTGATAATAATTAAAAGTGTATTGGTACAATACCTAAGTGCTTAAATTATTCAAGTGCTTATATTATCAACTAGATGTCCCGCTCAATATTGTATGCTTGTCTAAAAGGGGATAAATTCGTTTTTGAAAACTCATTGATTCTTCTAATCGTGATATATACGCTATACGCCTACATTATAAATATGTAACAAATTGGTACCAGCCTCCCTAGCAAAGTCTACAAAATGTACACATTTTTTGAAAACCAACAACGACATGGGAATGGCGTCATCTCAACATTTAGTCACGTGGTCAAAACAAAATCTTAGCCAATAATAAAAGATAATGGAGACGTTAGCAATCGTAGAAATAGAATCATGTTGGCGAAGGAGGCAAGACTATCTGAGATTAGCGAGTTTGCGATCAGATTGCAGTTTCTAAGATGTGCGAAGTATCTTTATTTTTTTTAAAGTCGACAAATGCTATTTTGAATTACAAGTTGGTATATTTAACGGTCGACACTTTACCCAAATCAGTTTAAAAGTTTTTTTCATATTTTAAGGAAATGTATTCAATTTTCAATTTCTAGTTTCTAACATGACATGTTGGGGACGAAAAAATCGATTTTGGTGCCGTTGATTTAATGTATTTATACTGTCATGTCAGTCATGAATAAAACATCGACAGCTGATAATACGCATTGAGATCTTCAAATTTTGAATTGATAAGTGTATAATAATAGATACACTGAATAGAAATTTAGCGAAGTAGAAACCGTCTCTGTGCCTATAAGAATAATGTCACACATCTCACAGACGGTAGTTTGATCCCAACTGAGACAAAACCTGTACTATGGGAACTGCTGATAAACATACTTAAATATTTCTAAATACATACATATATTCCAGATAAATTGTACCCAGACACAGAACAAAATTAAATGGTCATTCATGCTCATGTTTTTTTTTTTATGTATGGCTCTGCCAAAATGACTCTACTCTGCATGATGGAAAGCATAAGCAGAATACAAGAGTGGTGGTGCGAATGCAGACAATGCAACAACGCAGCATGGCGGCCTAGTGATGCTTCTGCATTAATGGGTCGCCGGTCTCGCACTCGCCAACGAAACACGACAGCACGAACGCTGTCATTTTACGTTGATCTTCTAGTTGTCCTAAGTGAGAATCGAACCCACGATCTCAGGCCTCACACTCAGGATTACTAACTATTAGACCAACAAACACTTCACATAAATCGTCAAATGAAAAAAATAAGATTATTAAAAAGGACAGCTCTAAAATAATTGCTAGAATAATCTTACGCAAATACTGGATACTTCACTATAAATAATCAACTTGTCTTCAACAAAAACTCATAACGTCCCACTAGGCTCGAGTCTCCTCTAAGAAGAACGGTAGGTAACGCTATACGTCCCCACGTAAAAGTCTTAATCATGATAAATTGCAAGTTATACACTTTTTTCTTCTGATTGGACACGGGAACTATACTAGTACATTAGCCATAAATCCAAATCAGCACATAAACAAACCCAACAACAACAACTGGAATGAAAACCTCCTCCTTTTTTAAGGCGGTAAAAACATTACGTATGCAACAATAAGAAATAGGTGCACTGGGATAATTAGGAAAATGGGTATATTCCGAAACCTTAAAAAATCTACTAATCACAGCGATAGTTTCATATCGTCAAAATTTATTTAAACGCCATCTTGATTTGTCCTAGCCGCATCAGTCGTCGTGTGAAGCTGGTGTCAACAATACGTGCGTAGCGACAAGTTTTATAAAAACAGTATATTTCACGCAATTTTTGTTTATTCGCAACTAGCGACCCGCCCCGGCTTCGCACGGGTGGATTTCAGATGCCCCCGCCCGACGACACGATTTGTGCATTTTAAATCTGTAATATCTTCGAATATATTCATTTAAATTAGATACTGTAAAGGGCCATTTTGATCTATATTAAATGCACAATGTATTTAATTTACTTAATTGTATAAGGATTCATTCTGTATTGCTCAAAATCACTTCGTAAATAAGCCATTATTTCTCTTAAAAAGAAAGGAATAAAAAATGGTTGTTGTGGGTTATCCGTTTTAAGGTGTACAATACTGTAGTACATTATTTTGATCTATCTCGTCGGGTGCAACCAGCGTTTGCAATGTAAGCGCAACAAAATGTGTTTATTTGCTACATCACATTAGAAACCTCAAAAATTAACAGTGTTCCCATACTATATTATGCATGTATTATACATAAAAACCTTCCTCTTGAATCACTCTATCTATTAAAGAAACCCGCATCAAAATCCGTTGCGTAGTTTTAAAGATTTAAGCAAACAAAGGGACATAGGGACAGAGAAAGCGACTTCGTTTTATACTATGTAGTGATTACCCCAACCTAATGTAAGCCTTCGGACAAAGTGCAATAAAATTTACTTCTGAAAATTTTCCGAATAACACCAAGATACTTGTTATACCAAAAAAATATTACACAATCATTCAATACACTACATTTAACGTATAAGTCTACATATTTATGAATTTAGTATATCCATTGATTAAGTCCTTTCATTAATTTGACAAAAGTCAAATTTTCAGTAAATCATACGATTTTCAGTAAAAATAAAACTATTTTACATAACTAACCCAAATGTAGATATCTAGCCATCTCGTAAAAATTTCTGTCGAAATTACCCCAGTGCACCCTATTAAAAAACATACCAATCGATCCATCGAACAGTAATACAAACAATTTATAACAAATGCAACCAAATCGACAACTGTATTCGGTCCAAACTAATTTTAACTTGTAAAATAATCTCGATTTGTAAACTCTGAAACTTTAGAGTAACTAGAATTTCCACGCCGTACCGAACGCGACGGTGAATATTCAGCTTCTGAATCCCCATCAATCGACATACCGTAGGTCGAGTCGATTGTACACAGGTATCGCAAAATTTTCCGATACCTGTATATGCGAAGGCGGTAGCCTGAAGTTTGCTAGAAAGCTCCAAGACACAGGAAACTATGTCATTGAGATTAACTCGAGTTTTCGAACAGTAATTAGTTCTTTAAACTACTGTTGGACATGTTTTTTTACATTGTACCAATTTTATAATAGGTCTTTGCCTATGAAATTGCCGTTTTGTATGCAATAAGTGAAAGTACTTATATTTTCAAACTTTTTTATTTCTGTTATTCGAAGTAATCACCCATGCAATCGACGCATCTTTGCCAACGCATTGGCAGTTTATTGATGCCCTTCTTGTAAAAATCAGCTGGACGGGAGGCAACAAACTCTTCAAAGGCATTTTGTACTGCCTCTCGGGAATTGAAATTTTTACTCACTAAAAAGTTGTCTAAATTTTGAAAAAAGTCATAGTCGGTAGGTGCAAGGTCTGGTGAGTATGCTAGATGAGGGAGAGCTTCCAACCCCAGCTCTTGCAGCTTGGAGACTGTCTGTTGCGCAGTATGGGGTCGCGCGTTGTCGTGAAGCAGCTGCAAGAGCTGGGGTTGGAAGCTCTCCCTCATCCGCCATACTTACCAGACCTTGCACCTACCGACTGTTAAATTTCCTTTTCATCCCCCCATCTCGGAAAGAGTATGTTTACCCTTCGATATCTGGGTGCAAAAGCCGTTTTTATCTGCTAGAGGATAAAGTAAATTTAATTTAGAACATCGTGTGCACTTAGTTTGTGAATTCAAAACATCAATTAAACCTATTTACTTCTACCTCCATGGTACCGAATTTATCATACACCCTTTTTATTTGTTAAAAACTCAGGCTCGGAACCTTCTTGGTGTACTTTTTTTTAATTTGCTTTGCCCGCGACATTTTTTTTTTACGTCATTTAGTCATTTCCTCGCTGAGGTGGGATGAAAAGTTACGTGTTGCACTCGAGTGCAAAGATTAAAAAGCAACTTCGCACTGTTGTATAATAAATAACTATTACAAAACCTTTTATGCTTCAATAATGTAAATAAAGTATACAATATTTCTTGTTTTGTACCTATTAAAAACAAGCCCGACTGCTAAGACAGGGGATGTGGGTTTGATTCCCACTTAGGATAAATAAAGATTGTGTGATGAATCATCCTATTCATCCTGTGGGTGTCGTAAGTGGCCACTAAGAGAGCAAACTACGCAAGACAATAACACTTCAAAGAGAAGGAAAACTTGACAACTATATACCAACTGTCTGCACGTTTGGCCTAGTGGCTTCAGTGGTCGCCACGTCGCTTGCTACTGCGCCAAGTATCGTGGGTTCAAATCCCATGCGGTACAACACTTTGTGTGATCAACAAATTGTTGTCCCGAGTCTGGGTGTTCATTTTGTACGTTTGATGTATGTTTGTAAAGTCCCCCGAAACACAGGATGTTTATTCCTAATGCGGGAGTTGTCTTCTTAAAAACAAAAAAAAAGAAACTCGTCTGGCCATCGAGGTATAGTAGGCTTAAACCTAATTAATTCAAACTAATTTTCAAACCTCCTTGCAAAGGAGATTCCAGCTTGTCAGCAGTCTGATTATCACAGGCTCTGTCCAGTTTGGGATCAGACCACTCCGTGTATGAGAGTTGGTGGTGTATGAGATTCTTATTATTTTATGGTATTATTATTCGGGAAAGAGAAGGGAAGATGGCGGTGTTTATCGCCCGTGCCTCGGAGAGCACGTTAACGGTCCCGGTTGTCATGAACATCTATGGCAATCGTTCGAATTCAGCTCACCCTCTGGGTTGTGGAGGTCCCATGCCAGTCGCTCCGTGTAAAAACTGATATGCAGATAAAAACCGGTTGAACTAGTAGCCGATCCCAAATCTTGGGAATAATAAAGGCTAGGAGAGAGATGATGAGATGATTATTCGGGAAAGAGAAGTAGTATTCAAGCTACTTATTAAATTAAGGTTTTACTCACCCAAAGTCTTTCAGGCTCAGGCTCCGGTTCATCATCTTCATCATCGTCCTAAAACAAACAATAAAATTGTTTAAAACAAATAAAAAAAATGCATTTTTGTCAATCAGCGAACTTTATGCCCAAGGCGTTCTCTTTCAGTCAACCTTACCAACCAGTCAACAAGATTTCTACTCCACCCTATGTAGAACTCTTGTAAGCTAGGCTACAATATTCAAATATATCGATAATATAATCGATAAAAACAAACGCAACACACATAATAACTTATACATATATTATATACTCATATAGAATACACATGTCATAAATACACATATACTTGTATGTATGTCTACACTTTTAAATGGCTATTACTTTTAGATTTCTTTGAAGTGTTATTGTCCATTTATAAATATACATATATTTAAGTATATATACAAATAAACATATTTATATAAACATTTTTAATTACTACATATTAAATATTTTCTCCTCTAATTTTTTATTGTCTCCTTTTGTCTTACAAATTGGAAGACAAAAGGAGACAATAAAAAATTAGAGGAGAAAATATTTAATATTTGTCTTCCAATTTGTAAGACAAAAGGTGACTTTACTAAGAAATCTTGTTTATTTTACTGAAGTATTGTAACTAACAAAAAATATAGTATCTATTAAATGTTTTGTTTTGATGACAAAATTTTGAAAAAATTTAGAACTATAGGTGCCTTTAAAACAGCTAATTTTAATACAAAAACTCAATGGCATAAAGAGCTATCATTTAATATCTAACTAGACAGTTATATTGTTAAGTCTACCAACTAAACCTAATAAATAACATTATACATACCTCATGGGACGAGAGGCAAGTACACCACAACTCTTCAGTCACTTCATCACCTGAATCATACTCCCCATCACAATAGTTGTAGTTCTAAAAGAACACATACATTTAATGACAATATTGTTATTTATGTATCTATGTTTTGATTTTAAATAAAACTTATATACTCACAGAAGACTTGGAACTCCCCGGCTCATTTTTCCTACTGTCATCAAGACCCAGCAACTTTTCTGCATTGGACGTAGAAGGCACACTAAACTCCTTGGTACTATCTGAACTTGCGCTTCCAATGCTGGATGCATTTGAACTTGTTCTACCAGATGGACCGCTCACATCCATTTCACAACCTTCATCATTTTCACATATATCCATTTTCTCTGCTTTATATAGCTTCCCCTTTGGAAAGTCTTTCTTCTCTTGGGTGTTACTACTCAAAAATTTCTGCATAAAATCCTCCTTTTTTTGTTCATGCACATAGTTCCTAGAATGGATCATGTTTTTAATAGTTGTGTTGCTATCATCCCCATCTTTACTGCAGCCTGGTAGGCTAAAGCCATTCGCCATTATATTCGACAGGCTGGATATAGTTTCAGAACTAGAAGCAAGACTGGAATTTGCACTTGATAGGTTCCCAGAGTAATGTGCTGATGCTGTTATCTTACTGTCAACAATAATTCCTGAACAGTGCTTCAGAATCCTGTTCTCTTCATCGAAGTCTGCACGTTCTATATCATCAATCTGTTGTCTTACATTACTCTGTGATGAGCTTGGTTTTTCAACTATATGAGGATCATTTTCAGTCTTAATCTCTGCAGTCCTTTCAAATGGGACTGGGTCCGCCCCATCATAAACATCGCATGCGTTTCGCGAACATGATGGATCCATTCTAGGGTATGATAGCTGAAAATGATCATATTGTTAGAAATCCTATCCTAATATTTTACATGCGAAAGATTGTGAATATATATGAATGTTTTATACACTTTTATGCAAAAACTACTGAATGGTTTTATATGAAACTTTCGATAATATAGTTCATACATCAGAATGACACGAAGACTACTTTTTACCACAATATCCCACATATACGCAAGTAGAGCAACAAGGAACAGTGATGGAATAAAAGACAGTCAACTGTAATTAACCATACCATTTATTCGTTTGTAGGTTAGAGTTGCTGTTTACTCACATGTTGTTGCCAGTAAGCTGTTTTGAGTAAATCTAGGTTTTATTGTTATGTAGTTAAGGCAGGTATATAAACTTAGGTCCGGATGTGTTAATAATAAGTAGTTCCTAGATCCCTCCCTTCTAAGGCTCAGAGTCGCACAATATGTGATTTTATTCGGTCCGATTCCGACACACCACCCTACGAAAACCCCGGTGGGGTAATGGCCCAAGGGGTTTATGGGATATAAAAAAAAATATACATAAACTTACCTTTTTCTGTACTGATGAATTACTTTGTGCATGAGCAGGACTCCTGTGGACAACAACATTGTACAGTTTAGCAAATTGATTATTCATTATATATGACTATCTAAAAATAGTTTATATTATATAATCTACGAGTACATATATGTGTGTATCTATAATCTCAGTACAATCAAAGTCAACATAAACTTTTCATCAACTTGAATCAACATACCTACGTCTTTACAAATGCACTACTATATTAAATAAATTTACTAAAAGCTAGATTTCTTATGGCAATATAAAATTTATAATATTTCTAGCTTCCATAGCTAGAGGTGAAGCAGTAATTTTTTTAATATTACAACTTCAAAAAACTACTAAACAATAAAAAACGATTACTATCCTATCAACTTTTCATTACATATGCAGTTTTTAACTAAAGAATGTAGGAAGTCAGAACCTATAAAAATAAAAAAACATCTCTGGAATGATACATTAAACAATGATACATTAAAATAAAAACATCAGGAAAGGCATTCATTGCCAGATGATTAAATAATAATCTATGAAAAAAAAACAAATTAAAGCCTCAAAAGGATAGCATCTTAATTAAAAATTAATTGTATATCTCAACAACTAACTTTGATAGTATTATGGAACTTAATACTAAAAGTTAACTATAAAAGCCATCAAAACAAATGTAAACAATTATAATTATTACTATAGATATTACTAATGACTAAAGGAGAAGGGAAATAACAATGATTACAAGGTGTTGAACAATTGCAAAACCTGTGATAATTGAAAAAAAAAGAACTTTTGGTGTCATGCACAATGATTGACTCACTTACATGTAATGCCTAGGGCGCTGACGAGGAGCATACATCATTTTCCTTTTCAATGATATCACTTACTGTTTCTCATCAATTCACTCACACTTAAGACACATGAACTATTCAGTAAGTAATTATGTATACTTCCCACGTATGACACTTAAGAAAACAATGATATTCACAAATTTAACAAACAAGCGTGAATTAGGGTTATATTAACTACCTATTTAACAATAGATAAAGTTACAACTCCTGATATTATTGACTTAGTAAAACTAATGTATTACTATGTCTCTGCTTTCTACTACAATTATCGGAATCTGAAATATCATAACCTCAAAATTATGAATTTGGTGTGGGAGTTTAAGCTGATATATTCTGAGCTAGGTTCTTAAAAACCAATGAAGATTGAAATAACAGGCAATAATTGATTAACAAGAGATACATAGATGCAATAACAAAATTGATAAGCCTTGTTATTATAATACATATTTTTATCAGCAGCTTAATTGGCAATCTGTTGACAATGTTACATCTCAATAACACATGTACACTTACTATATCCTTTTTCTTTGAACTAACGCAATTGCTCCATTGTCTTAAAAACACAACAGAAAGACGAATAACACTGTAATATATACATATACTTGTTATCTTAAACAAATACATAAATTAACTTTTAGTAAAATCTGATAAACTGCTATAATAACCACTTAGCTGTGAAAAAAATATGTCATTTTCTTACAAACATATTAAAAACAAGTTATTAGATATTACAGAGCCTGACACGATGAGCCAATGGGGAAGTATACACATATAATCAAATGCAATCTAGATGTTTATGTCCTACGCACAGATACACTGAAAATATTTATTTGGAAATTGCACATGAACAAAATTAAATGTAATAATAAGATAAGAAGGAGTCACAAGGAACAAGACTACAAGGCCATTTGCTTGAATTGTTTCTGTAGCTCAACAACTGTTGGCAATGTCATAATCAAGGCCACTACAATCATATGTTTTACAGTTAATACTTAAATCAAATCTCACTTTATAGACAACACCTTAGCAAAACTGCATTTTGAAAGGACGACACTGCACCGGCGCAAAATGTGGATCGAAATATTTGTATGCGCGGGCCCTGGGCAGAGCTAATACGTGCATCTGTACAGGAAATATATCACATGGACATAACTTCCTACATAAAAACCTATAGAGAGCGATCGGGATCTACACCGTGAGAACCTTTTTTTTTTGACAGTCTCAACCTCAAGTCGGGATCTACATACATCCGCTAGAACACAAAAAAAGTATGTGTTTCTCAGTAAGGCAAAATTGTCTGACCTTTGCATAATTACAACTTCAGAATTAGTCAGAACATTATATGTCCTGACTACTTAAAGATTGACAAGCTGGATACGCAGAAACGCATTTTGAGCTGAACAGCCCTGTCTGGGATTTTGAAAGGCGTGAAAACATAAAGAGGGATGGGAGATGTAATTACGTGCCCCACGTCCGCTGCAAAATAACTTCAAATAATAAACTCACCTTTTTTGTGGCTATAGTGGTATTAATTTCATTTGATTTGCATTATGTTTACTATAGCAACATGTTAAATAATGTGACGGAAATAAAAAAATAATGCAATGTGCATCAATCTGTATGATCGACTTCCTTCAAACACCGTGGTCGGCCATCGACCATAGATAACCTAAATACAATTGCCATATTTAAAAATTGATATCGTGTCTATAATATTGTTGATCTGTTCATCAAAACACAATAGATTAATAATACGTGTGTGTGTGTACTTTGGATGAAAAAGAGATAGAATACTCGTAGACAGTCATGTACTGATTTAATTGTTATTCGTTTTATGTTGAAATTATATTTTCAAAAGTTTACTATGATTTGATTAGATGTTTCAAGTGGGAGAGCCATGCTTCGGCATGAATGGGCCGGCTCGACCGGAGTGATACCACGGCCTCATAATCACGGCCGAAATAGTGCTTGTGCTGTGTTTCACCGATTGAGTGAGTATACAGGAACGGGGCACACGGGCGTAGCCAGGATTTAGTTTCAGGGGTGGGGGGCCGGCTAAGTGCGAGTCTGACTCGCGCACCGAGAGTTCCCTAAATTTTTTTAGTCAAGTAGGGGCGAACTTAACTTTGCCTAAACTTAAATTTACGGTTTTCGGATTTTTTCCTTTAGTTGTACTACAAAACGTTGCTTCATGCCAAGTTTTCTAATTTTAGGACAACGGGAAGTACCCTATAGGTTTTGATTCCCTTTATTATCCTACCGCAGTCCACTGCTGTACATAGGTCTCTCCTATTGCACGCTACTTAATTCCCTTGCGAGTGTCAAAATATGCAGCAAAAACGGAGCCTAGAAGGCCGTATCCTTTGATCGAGTCGACTTAAATCATCAAATATCACGCGTGGTAGAGAAAACCTGTACGCCTCGGGACACTTGACTATTATCACTGATTATCACTTCTGTCAGGCCGCCCCACCAGATGTGATAACTTGCCGAGACCTTAGAGCATACATATCTGAAAGGGCAGTCGAACGGACGGAAAGCGTGATTGGAGTAGAGAGAGAGACTGAGTTTGTGTGTGTGAGGTGTACTTCCCACCAAACCAGTCATGCAAATTGGTTTGTCAGCCACCAATCAGAAGCTTGCGTGAGAAGCACAGACACTACCCAAGCTCAGTCTCTCTCTCTACTCCGATCACGCTGTCCGCCCGTTCGGCTGCCCCGCCAGATATATGTTTGCTCTAAGGCCAAGACAGACTCTTTGCAAAAGAAAAAAAACGACTGACGCCGTAACGCGTTACGTAACGAAGCGGTTTACCCTCCCGTAAGAAGTTATCACTTCATTCATACATAACATTTGATTGTGAGCTGGCTAACTTACATAGATGTTTTTCCTTCACAAAGCTATATACCCTATAGAGCACATGTTACAAAAAATATTTATCAATGTTAAGTTTGGATGCGAATATGTTTTGATAATCGACTGGCACATTCCATTTTATTGCAAAACAGCGTAACTTTCAGAACTAGTGCCGTAAATTCGGGTTTTTTTTCTATCGTGTCGTGGTGCTAGGTATTTCTAAATATCAGGTAGGTACATACCACAGAAATCTATGAATATCAGTAGGTACATCATGTACCTACTACCGTTTGTATTCTTTTTGGCTTAGCACCGACTTCAAACAGATTTTAGGTACCTAGCACACATTATAATACTACTATTTAAATGAATAAAGAATTAGGTATAGGCAATTTATGAAGGACCAGTTTATTTTACGCTTTTAAGTGTTTTTTTGGCAGAGAGTTTTCGTTGGATGTTTTTTGGAAGTCGGTTTTTTTTTTATAAAAAGTTTTTATTTTTCAGTTTTTAGTGCAAAAAATCGTAAGTAAGTAGTAAGTTGAATTATTTCATCATCAATAATAAAAATTAAGGTCTATACGTACGTGTAATATTAAAATCATCCTCTAATCCCTAACTGTTAAAGAGTTTAACATTCTATCATCAGCTCACCTAAATAAGTTGAAAGTATATGACTGAAGGTCTTTAGATACGTATGAAATTGAAAGAATTATCCTCCAACTCCTAACCGTTGAGGAGTTGTACCTTCCACCTTCCATCGTCAGCTTACCTAAATAATTTGAAAGAATACGACTAAAGGTAACATATATACATATGATATTTAAAGATTTATCCTCCAACTCCTAACCGTTAAGGAGTTGTACCTTACATCATCATCTCATCATCATAAAATTATGACTACCAGACGCAAATACCAGTGTAACTTCAGAAAATATACGAAAAACATAGTATGTGCCTATAAAAAATAAGGGTTTCTCTCGATTTCCCTTGAATCCCATCATCAGATCCTGATATGGTGGCAATGGGACCACCTCGGGAGCATACCCATTCGAAAACAAAAAAAATTTTCAAAATCGGTCCACAATTGACGGAGTAATCGGGGAAAATACATAAAAAAAAAAATACATACAGTGGAACATAGAACCATAGAACCTCCTCCTTTTTGGAAGTCGGTTAAAAACACGTTATGCGCTTTCATTTGAGACCCCACTCGATGATATTTTTTCAGACATTCGGTTAGTCTTCCCCACTTTCACCCCCGTAATTTTTAAACGGCTCAACCGATTTTCATGAAACATGTCTAAGAACACTCGCACGTAACTCACCTTTCATACAAAAAAAACTAAATTGAAATCGCTTCATCCGTTCGGGAGCTACGGTGCCACAGACAGACAGACAGACACGTGAAACTTATAACACCCCTCTTTTTGGTCGGGGGTTAAAAATGAACAAAATATTACTTTTGAA
The DNA here is from genome assembly GCA_949125395.1 of Diaphora mendica. Lineage (NCBI taxonomy): Eukaryota > Metazoa > Arthropoda > Insecta > Lepidoptera > Erebidae > Diaphora > Diaphora mendica. The sequence continues at coordinate 28,616,107 of OX421312.1, read as the reverse complement.
TTTGGAATCTGTTATTTTTATACGATTGTTCATTGTGTTTTCTTATTTTCGGGCCAATATATTTTAAAATATTTTGTGATTAAAATGGAGTAGGGATAAAGGTAGCGGAATCGCTGTGATTGCATTATATAAAATAGGTATGGAGCCAAATTTTTTTTTTAAATCCTCCATAAGCTTGGTGTTAGTCAAATGTTTGTGTACCGGGCTATTGATAGGTACACTGAAACCTCTGTTTGTGACAGAAAAAGATCTAGCCGTCCACGTAGTGTTCGTACGATAAAGGCGATCAAAGCAGTAAGAGAACGACGAAGATAGCACCCAGAACCATGTCGCATATTTTAAAAGATGACTTAGGACTTGTAGCCTATAAGAGACGCACTGGTCATTTCTTAACTGATAATTTAAAAAATAATAGGGTTATTAAATCAAAACAACTACTTAAGCGGTACGCAAAGGGAAGTTACAGAAAAATATTGTTTACGTATGACATTTTTTTTACAATATTTTAACAAATAAAATGGGGGTATATATGCTGAAAGCTCTAAAGAAGCTTCCCAATTAGTCAACAGAGTACAACGTACATTATCCGACTACCGACTACAGTGATGGTTTGGTGGGGTGTTAGCAATGAAGCTTAGACATATTTTTGTGAAATAGTTATCAAAACATCAGCACAAGTGTATCAAGATACCATTCTTGAGAAAGTAGTTAAGTCTCTTAACAACACCATGTTCAATAAAACACAAAAAAAAATTGGAGTCCCCTAAAACAATCCATACGATTGGCAGTAAAGAATTTTTCCATAGAAAGAGTGCGTGCTGTATTGCATTGATAACTGGCCTCAACGTTTAAAGGGCTGTATTGTTGGGCTGTGTTACGTACAATAAAAATTTTTTTTTTCTTTGTCACAATATTTATGGCAAGACTAAGAAGTTTGCTAGTTACATATGATTTTAGACTTCTGCCCCACCCTGGGCCCATGGCTGGCTACGCCCATGGGTACATGCAGCAGTTAAAAGAATCTTATATAACTACTATACAATTTTTAGATTTTGTATTACCATTAATTAATGATTTAAGCAAAGAGATGCAAACAGAGCACCCAAAAATTCCTAATTTATATGAAAAACTAGCTGACCCGGCGAATTTTGTACCGATATAGGTATTATGTATGTGTATCATAATGTTTCCTTTGTTGCCTACTTTCAGCTTTAAAATTTTATCACTCCCTCATTCATCCGCCAACGTTGAACGCATATTTTCGCATATTAATCTTCTGAAAACAAAACAGCGAAATAGGTTGTCTACTGAGTGAATTACTGGTTTATTACTTGCAAAACGACTCTTTAATGACGCTTTTTTTTCTTCTTAGCCTTATTATTCCCAAGATTATTTGGGGTCAGCTACTAGTTCCATCTGGTTTTGCCTGAAGTAGGTATATCAGTTTTTACACGGAGCGACTGGCATCGGTGAACTCCGCAACCCTGAGGGTAGAAACCGAATTCTAAGGTGGCACGGGCGTGTGTTGTGTTTACCGTCAAACTTCCATATTCCGGGCTAGGTAATAAGAATTTCTTACGAAAAACCCAATCTATTACTTGGCCCGACTCGTGAATCAAACCCGAGACCTCTTGATTAGCAGTCGAAAACAACGCAAACCGCCAGACCAACGAGGCAGTTAGAAGAATCTCAGACTCTTTAATGACGCTAATTATTATAATTTGGAAACCAATTCAAAGATGACCGCGGCTACGGCCAAAGAATACTGGTATGATTCTAAAGATTGTTAAAATATTTGTATGTAAGTGTGCTTGAAGTAAGTAATCTTATGTAAGTATTTAAGTAATCTACCTGTCAGTTTATTTTTTGTTATATAAATAAATTGGATCGAACTGAACATTGCATATTTTTTATTTACCGAATATTGTGAGTACAAATGGTACAAATATACCGATTCAAGAGGGCAGTTCTACCTTAGAGTTAATAGTATTCACAGAGTACATTGTTAATATAGAAAATAGTATTAGAGGAGCATAGTCATAGGGCTGCCTGTATGTGGAAACGTCCAACGGTTTTTTTTTTTTTTTTAATAATCGCAGCCTACCTCCAACATAATCGGAGCCTATTTTCACTAGTCCTCTGTGTCACTCCAGTTCTCTCTATTATGCCTCTCGTACTTTCATACTATGTTTCTAGTTCATTCATATTACATTCTCATGGTGGGTGGGATTCCCACATCTAACCTATTCTCTCTACTGATTTTTATCTTTATTTTTCTTAGGGAATTTAAGGTACACAATACTTTTTTATTTATACATTATAACTTATTACTACTTACAATGTTTTCTTATAATATATGCTTTATTTTTAGATACAATTCTTATACTTTGTTCAAAACAATTTGCTACAGCTTAAATTCTAGTCTTATTATATATAACATTGTTTTTGGGTACAATTTTTACTATACAGCTTACGACAGACCTACACTATACAACTTCTTATACTTATTCTACTTATTCCTTATTTGTTTATTTTATTTTGCGCTCACAGTATATGATATCCTATTACATTACCTTCTTATCTTTAAGCTTACATTTACTTATTTTATGGTTCCTTAATTTTTAATCATTTTTTATGTTATGCCTAATGTAGAATATTATTCAAAATATTAAATAGACATATTTTAACTTCATTTAGTTTTATTTCGCGAGATTACAATTTTGGCCAACTCTATACAATAACTAAGGCACTTTTTCCTCAATTTGGGTTCCATCAAATTGCTTATGTTCGCCAGGCTGATACTACAACCCACTTCCTGTTCAAGGTTATATCTGCGAAGCGCAAAAATCTGGCATTCGAACAACATATGTGGGACGGTCTCGTCTGCAGATGGATCGCAGACGCACGCTGGGCTCTCCTTACACCGAAAACGATGAAGGTACGCGGAAAAGCCGCCGTGCCCAGTCATAATTTGTGTTATGATGTTGTTTGTTTCAGTTTCACGAACCATTTTGTGTGCCGCCAGCACATCAGGGAGAAACAGCTTTGTTATGCCAGCAGTTACCCCGGCGGTGTATCTCCGGTTCCATTCATCAAGCGTTGCCATTCTGATGCTACGCTTGATGAACGAAATCGGACACTTATCGTAATCAGGCCTCTTCTTCGTATTACCCGCAGCCTCTTTGGCCAAAACATCCGCTCTCTCGTTGCCCTCCAATCCAACATGCGCTTTGATCCAGAACAAGGATAATACCTTGTTCTGCTCGAACATTGATCTTAAGTTCCGTCGGGTTTCTGCAGCAAGTGGATGGAGGCAACTGAAGTTTTGGACCGCTTGAAGGGCCGCCATCGAGTCGCTAGAGATACCGTACGATGTCGCCCGGCTTTTGAGAGCTTCTCGAGTTGCCCGGCATATAGCCAGTAATTCAGCCTGGTAAACCGTGCAGAAGTCTGCAAGCTTAAGTTTCAGGGTTTTGGTCTCCGTCTCTCCCCTCCAAATGGAGACTGCTGCTCCGACCTCACCCCCAATCTTGCTGCCATCGGTGAATATGCGTATTTCACATTCACCGCTGGCATCAAGTTGCTCTTGGTTCGCCAGGCTGACCACCTCTATTTCACTCCTCTCCGATGGATGCGGGGCTTGGAGTGCGCTGGCCATCTCCTCCACCTCCCGGCCGAATAGCATCGGCCGGGGTTCCCCCCTTTTGGCCCGGTACAAGGAGGCTACCTCCCGGACGCGGAGGTCCAGTGGGAGAATCCCAGCCAGTGCCAGAGCCGAGTTTAGCGACACCGTACGGTAGGCCTTGCAAATCTGCTGTGCCACCCCTCGCTGCACCGCGTTCAGCTGCTTCATAATCCCCACCCTGTAGACAGCATGCTCCCACACGCTGGCACCGTACAATGCTGCTGCATCTTTTAGTCTAGTCAACAAGTATGGAACTTGTTGACTAGACTATTTGGGCCTCCGGTCTCGCACTCACCAACGAAACACGACAGCACGAACGTGGTCATTTTACGTTGATTTTCTGTGCGAGGGTAGTACCGCCCCGGTCGAGCCGGCCCATGCGTGCTGAAATCAGCGTGGCTCTACTACCTTTGGCCTATGCCCAAACGTATGTAGAAAGGCTTTAGGTATATGCCCAAAGCCTTTCTACATACGTTTGCAACTTGCGGCTTGAATGTCAGTTTGTCGTCAATGGTAACCCCAAGTAATTTGAGCTCTCCGACGAAAGAGACCGGAACCCCTCCCATGTTCAGGGTGTCGTACTTTAGCTTACGTGTGATAAGTATTGCGTTGGTTTTGTGCGGGGCAACTGCTGGTTACTATTGCCTGATCCTGTATTGCAAATATGGATGACTCTAATGATGGCGATACCGGTTGTTTCTTAATCCAACGGAATGATTGCACCCTATCTATATTGTCTTTCTCTAGCACTGATCTATAAAACTCGCCATGTAAAGGTTTTGATTTTATTTTATTTATTCTGGTTTTTAACACTGCTTGTTTGAGTTCTTTCTCTGTGTATTTTGTGTTCTGTCGTAGTCTTAATTCTTGTAAATTCAATTCAGTTTCCTTAAATATGTAGTATTTCTCTTTATGGCTATCATGTTCAACTATTGCTATTATTATTATTTTTTGTTTTTTTTTTACTCGAGGGAATTAGGAAGAAAAACCGAGAGAAATCTCTCGGTTTTTCTTCCTAATTCCCGCTCTGAAACCATCAGAGAAGAGGAGGTTCGGATTCCCTCGAATTTCAAAATACTGTGTCCCCTTAAACTTTTGCGAGTATTGTGCATGTTTGTATTGCTGCTTGTTTTTGTATTATATGTATGTTTATGTTTGTATATATTATTATTATTATATTATTCACCATTAAAAATCACTAATTTGTTATATTTCATCCTTATTCGATATTTAAGTCGCTCAATTTCACTTTCATCAATACAACTAGAGGTATCGAGTTGAATACTAAAATCATTAACAACATTACTCGTGTTACTCGATGAGTCTAATATAATAATAATAATTTAATTTTATTTGCATAAATGTGGTACAAAAAGATGGTAAAAAAAATAGTACCTAATGATTTACTTAAAGAATATTCATTTAAATCCATTAAACAAGTTTTATGAACAGTTATGTTATGTTATGAACAGATATGCACACCAAATTTCATAAAAATCGGTCCAGCCGTTTCAGAGGAGTATGGTAACTAACATTGTGACACGAGAATTTTATATATAAGAAGATGTATCGCCGAAATGTATGTACGCGCATAACTTCCGATAGGCTGCACCAAATTAAATAATTCTTTTTTTAAGATGTTCCTTATTGTTAGGGCAAGGTTTGTGTTTAAGAAAAATTAAAAGATAGCGGGAAAAGTCTTTTTTTCGTCCGCGACGGGAAGCTGAGACAGATGTGTAAATATGGCGGTACGAAGTTCGCCGGGTCAGCTAGTATAAAATAAATTCAATTAAAAAGTTTTTTATAAACAAGCTTTTTAACCGACTTCAAAAAAGGAGGAGGTTTCTCAATTCGACCGTTTTTTTTTTTTTTTTTTTTTTTTTATGTTTGGCCCGCCAAAATGACTCTACTCTGCCTGATGGAAAGCATAAGCAGAATCCAAGAGTGGTGGTCACCATACTCACTGCGAATGCAGACAATGCAGTATGGTGACCCACACTATGGCGGCCTAGTGATGCTGCTGCATCTTTTAGTCTAGTCAACAAGTATGGAACTTGTTGACTAGACATATTGGGCCTCCGGTCTCGCACTCACCAACGAAACACGACAGCACGAACACTGTCATTTTACGTTGATTTTCTGTGCGAGGGTAGTACCGCCCCGGTCGAGCCGGCCCGTTCGTGCTGAAATCAGCGTGGCTCTACTACCTTCTCTTTTTATGTGTGTTCGCGGATAACTTCGTCGTTTATGAACCGATTTTGATGATTCTTCTTTTGTTGGAAAGGAGATGTTCCGACGGTGGTACCATGACAAGGAAACTAGGATCTGATGATGGCATCCCAGAGAAATCGAGGGGAAGCCTCATTTTTTTCAGGCACGTACTATGTTTTTCGTATATTTTCTGAAGCTACTCCGGTATTTGCGTCTGGTAGTCATCATTTAATGATGATGAGCTGATGATGAAAGGTACAACTCCTTAACGTTTAGGAGTTGGAGGATAATTCTTTTCGTCGTCTCGAAATATAGCGAGTGTCGTAACTACTATTACATTTGGCTTGGCGCCGACTTCAAACAGATTTCAGGTACCTAGCACACATAATAATACTACTATTTAAATGAATGAACATTAGGTATAGACAAGAATTGGCACATAGCAATTTATGAAGAGCCAGTTTATTTTACGCTTTTTAGTGTTTTTGGCAGAGAGTTTTGGTTGGATGGTTTTTGGAAGTCGGTTTTTTTTTTATAAAAAGTTTTTTACTGGAATGCCTCGAGACGAATCGAATGAGTCCTAACTCGATCAAGTTGCGACGTTTCTTTACAAAGTTCCTATGGCCACCTTCCAGCTCCAGCATCAGTTCAGCCCCATGTCATTATAATACTGTATTGTCAGGCTGCAAAATCGGTTCAAGAAATCTGCTTCAAAATTGAGTTGCAATATTCCATCCGAACATACGAGTACAAGCATACACATTGCAAGTTAATAAAACAACTTGTAATAATTGTAGGCGTGTTAGAGTTAGTAGCTCAGGAAGCTAAGTATCACGTGGATTGTTACATGCGTTTAAGAACTACCCTAAAGCAGACCCAGAGGGAGAAAAATATTCATTCAGTTACAATACAAGTAGATGCAGCAATGGAGTAGATTTTCAAAGACATTGAGGAAAACGTTGACTGCCAGTTTTCACTGGCAGAATTAAAAAGTATTGTAACAATTGACCATATTCCTGACGATTAAACAATATTTCTTTTTAACTTTTTAGGGTTCCATGCCAAAGGCAAAAAAAGGAACCCTTATAGATTCGTCATGTCTGTCTGTCTGTCTGTCCGTCCGTCTGTCTGTCTGTCTGTCCGTAAACCGCAAAATAAAAACTATATTTAGGGAACTCATTTCTACTATATGACGATTTCTATAAAAAGGCGGTACACGACTATGCTGGGACACTTATTGCATAGATAAGAATATGTACTTACGTATAGATAGCCAACTCTTCGTTTTGCATCAATACGCCATCTAGTTTCCAGTACCCGAACTAAAACGTAGTGTCACTGGTATATATACGTATACGTAGGTACATATATATATGTATACCTGGGTACATGTACATATCTATACCTAGGTACATATACATTTGTATACGTATACCTAGGTACGTATATATATATACGCCCTATATACTTTGAAAACCCACTAAGGTGCAGAAACGCATTTTAAAGTAAAGATGTCTAATGTTTTCACTATTGATAAAAAATAGTGAAACCATAAAAAACATTGACTTAATTACTTTAAAATACGTTCCTGCAACTTAACGGATTTATTGTATTAACTTTACTTGTCATTTTTGTTTTTAAGATCAAAAACAAAAATAAAATGCTAATAATCACTATGTGAGAAGAAAAATTAAACAAATAAATTTACTTATTCTTTTTATTTTTGAAATTATATTCACTGGCTAATTTCTATATACAATCACTGTTGTCGATAATAACTACTTTTGCCACACAACAAAATTAACGTTGCACAATACAACAGATTTTTTGAGGCATGATAAAGAGTCTATTTTCTCATAGGTATTATTATAAATCCACTAAAACTAGATCACAGGAAGTCCTATCTCAACACTTTTTATCACAGTCAGGCAGTGTTTCGTGAACATTGCGTCGCGAAGCCGGAGAAGTAGATACACTCAACTCGACATACTTAGCGGAAAATCCCACGAAAATAAATGCACATATAAGAAGGTGCATAGTATAGTATAAGGTGAAGGTAAATGATCGTGCACAAAGTAACATTCGAACATCGAAAACAGTTGTTGTTGACTGACATGCTGACGACATGACATTGTCATTTTTTTCTACTAGGTTTTACGGCTCTGGGTTCTAGCCCTTTTAGACGAACAGACGGTCACTATTTCATGATGTTGACATACTGCACAGTAATCCTTTTACTTTACTATGGTGTAGGAGAGTAGTACTATATATAATAAATTAATTAGTCTTAGTAGCGTATCTTAGTATACTTTTTGTTAATAAATAAATGAATATTTTACTTCCCCGGTCGAACTGGGCTATTCACACTGAAATCAGCAGCTTTAATGCCTACAATAGGATCAGCGCACTACATAAATATACCGTGCAATTATTAACAGAAGTTTGTGGAATAAATTACCAATCTGCTTCTTATAACTGGGTGCAGCTCCTTAACTTTCACTTTATTTTACTACGAGAATGCGTTTACACCTTAGAGCATATAATAAATACAGGGAGATCTGAACAAGCGAAAAGCGTGATCGTAGAAGAGAGAGAGACTGAGTTTAGGTAGAGTCTATCTCTCTCACGCAAGCATCTGATTGGTTGGTGTATTTGCCACCAAATCACACCAACCAATCAAGGAGACTGTGTGAGAGATAGACTCTCAATGCCCCCTCCATATATTGTATGCTCTAAGGTTTAACCTTACTTTAAATTGAAATATCTTTAATTAGAGACTTCTAAGACTAATACTGTCTAAGACGAAATTGTTCAGGGATTTCATCTGCATATTTTTGTATTTTTTTCATTGCTAGACGCTAAAAAATACTTCAACAAAATTTTGTTTTTTTGGGATTTCGCCATTGTTCTTAACAACATAACTTATCAGTATATGATGTCGAACTTTGTTTCCCAAAAATATGAAATGAATATTATGTATAATAAATAGATAATATAAAAAATATATTTTCTATTTTATTTATCACCAAGTTTATGTGAGTTATGCGTTTCGTAATTTTGTGCAATTTTGCACGAAACACGAAACTTTTTAAGCATTATGCAACACTGAAAGACTTTTACACTGAGTGCGTTCGTTTAAAATTATTTCAAGTGTTATAATAATTTTCATTATTTAGAGTTATATTTTTTACATTAATATCATTTATTAAATAATATTTTATTTTATGTTGTTTATATCTTCAAATTTAACTATTTTTATATTTCTTTATTGTTACGTGAACGCATTTTAATACTAAAATAGTACGGGGACTAGTGGATAGAGTGCGTTATTCATAAAAAAATGTAATTCCATACAAGATAAACCACCATGGTTTTTATAGGATTGCAAGGCATACATCCACAGAGTACAATGAATATATTATAGATAGAGAGTCATCTTGGCACTGTCAATTGTCCCCGATGTTTGGCGCCATCTATTAATCTTGACCCGTAAACTACATTACATGTTTTACTCACACATACGTAATCTAATCTTTGTGTGCTACAACGTTTAATAAAATTGGTTTACGTATGTCTACACTACCTAATTCTTAAAAACACAGTTTTTGTTTGTAATAATTTATTTGCGTGAATTTAAAAAAAATACTATTATTGATAACAAAAGCTGCGTTTTTGAGAAGTAGTGTAGATTACAAGAAAGGAAAGTGGTAAATAAAACGAATTATTTTATTTCTTTGTTTTATTATGTTTGTGTTTATTAAAATATTCTTGAGGCATTTTTCACATCGTCATTCCCTTCATACACAATAATAATTAATAATAAAAAACAATATTAGCAGATTCTAAATTGATGACTCAAGTTTATGGTCCTGATTGAAATTTCTTCACAACATTGTATCAAAACCATGTTTTTTGGACAACATTTTCCAAATGGCTTGCATACCTTGAATCGTGTCCGTCCGTCGTGACCGTAGTCTTAGTGACAAATTTAGTAGGCCGCCAGCGTGTGCGTTCAGGTTGTGTTTCTGAAAATGAAATCAAAATATCTTTATGCTAAATGCAACACTTTAGTATTGTCTAATCATCAAAATCTGTTCATAAACGACGATGTTATCCGCGAACACACATAAAAATATATGTATATACGGTCGAATTGAGAACCTCCTCCTTTTTAGAAGTCGATTAATAATAAATAAAATTGGGAGTGTCTGTTTGTAATATTACAAGTAAAATTATAACAAAAACAAAAACCGACTTCAAGTTTCGACTCAATTTCTCTTGGATGCCATCATCAGATCTTAATGTCCTTATCATGGACACCGTTGGGACATATCCTTTTCATTAAAAAAAGAAAATCAAAATCGGTTTATAAACGACGAAGTTATCCGTGAACACACATAAAAAAAACATATATACGGCCGAATTGAAAACCTCCTCCTTTTTTGAAGTCGGTTAAAAATACCGCTTTTACTTAATGCATATTGTACACTTATGTGTACACGATACATAGACCAAAATAACATTATTTTTTCAATTTTTGTCTGTCTGTTTGTTCCGGCTAATCTCTGGAATAGCTGGACCGATTTTAACGGGACTTTCACTGGCAGATAGCTGGTGATAAAAGGAGTAATTTAGGCTACTTTTTAAGACTAGCTTTGCCCCGTGGCGTTACCCGCGGTTGTTGTTGTACCGCGGGTAACACCGCGGGGCTTAGCTAGTCATCTATACAAATAAATAAAATTGGAGTGTCTGTTTGTAATATTAAAACAACCGCTTTTTACTAAATGCATAATTATGTATGTAAGGTATACATGGTACATATACCAAAACAACATTTTTTACAAATCTTGTTTGTCTGTTTGTTCCGGCTAATCTCTGGAATACCTGGACCGATTTTGACGGGACTTTCACTGGCAGATAGCTGTGATAAAAGGAGTAATTTAGGCTACTTTTTAAGACTAGCTTTGCCCCGTGGCGTTACCCGCGGTTGTTGTAGTACCGCGGGTAACACCGCGGGGCTTAGCTAGTCATCTATACAAATAAATAAAATTGGAGTGTCTGTTTGTAATATTAAAACAACCGCTTTTTACTAAATGCATAATTATGTATGTAAGGTATACATGGTACATATACCAAAACATTTTTTAGTAAAAAATGTTGTTTTGGTATATGTACCATGTAATATTTTTTTACAATTATTGTCTGTCTGTTTGTAATATTAAAACAACCGCTTTTTACTAAATGCATATGTATGTAAGGTATACATGGTACATATACCAAAACAACATTTTTTAGTAAAAATGTTGTTTTGGTATATGTACCATGTAATTTTTTTTTTACAATTCTTGTCTGTCTGTTTGTTTCGGCTAATCTCTGGAACGGCTGGACCGATTTTGACGGGACTTTCACTGGCAAATAGCTGATGATAGACGGAGTGATTTAGGCTAAGACTAGCTTTGCCCCGCGGCATTACCTGCGGTTGTCGTTGTACCACAGATAACACCGCGGGGCTCAACTAGTCATCTACGAGTATACAAATAAATAAAATTGGAGTGTCTGTTTGTAATATTAAAACAACTGCTTTTTAGTAAATGCATATGTATGTAGGTATACATGGTACATATACCAAAACAACATTTTTTTAAATTTTTGTCCGTCTGTTTGTTCTGGCTAATTACTGGAACGGCTGGACCGATTTTGACGGGATTTTCGCTAATGATGATACAAGGAGTAACTTAGGCTACTTTTAAGGATTCTGTAGCCAAATGGCAAAAACGGAACCCTTAGGGATTCGTCATGTCTGTCTGTCCGTCCGTATGTCACAGCCATTTTTTTCCCAAACTATAAGAACTATACTGTTGAAAATTGGTAAGTAGATGTATTCTGTGAAACGCATTAAGATTTTCACACAGAAATATTAAAAAAAAAAACAATACATTTTGGGGGTTCCCATACTTAGAACTGAAAAATTTTCTTTTTCATCAAACCCATACATGTGGGGTATCTCTAAGGATAGGTCTTCAAAAATGATATTGAGGATTTTATTCTCATTTTTTTCTAAAATGAATAGTTTGCGCGGGAGACACTTCCAAAGTGGCAAAATGACCCCCCCCCCCCCTTTAACTTCGAAATAAGAGAATGATAAAACTAAAATAAATATATGATGTACATTACCATGCAAACTTCCACTGAAAAATTAGTTTGAACGAGATCTAGTAAGTATTTTTTTTAATACGTCATAAATAGTAAACCGCAATTTACCTTTCATTCAATCAACTCAAATATAAAAAAAATACACTATACACGGCATATATATACCAAAAATGTATTTTTTACAATTTTTGTCTGTCTGTCGGCCTGTCTGTTTGTTCCGGGTAATCTCTGGAACGGCTGGACCGATTTTGACAGGACTTTCACTGATATGTAGCTGATGATATAGGGAGTAACAGGCTAGTTTTTTTAGACTAGCTTCGCCCCGCGACGTTACCCGCGGTACGGCAAAAACCGCGGGTGACACCGCGGGACTCAGCTAGTTGTAAATATAATTATATAATACTAGCAGCCGATCCCGGCTTCACGCGATAAACATAGGTATTTAACCAAAAATTTAAATACCGTGGCCGTGAGCGATAAGACCGCCAATTGATATACATACTTTGTAACTGATTTTGTTGTACTATTTAACTTTGTGTATACAATGAAGATAAATAAATTAAAAAATATTATTAATTATAACACGCTCTTAGCAAACTTTCCAGGCTTAGAAAACTCGGCCAAGTCAGCCGATCCCGGCTTCACGCGATAAACATAGGTATTTAACCAAAAATTTAAATACCGTGGCCGTGAGCGATAAGACCGCCAATTGATATACATACTTTGTAACTGATTTTGTTGTACTATTTAACTTTGTGTATACAATGAAGATAAATAAATTAAAAAATATTATTAATTATAACACGCTCTTAGCAAACTTTCCAGGCTTAGAAAACTCGGCCAAGTCTTTTTTGGCAAAATAAATAATCAAAATCATCCGTTTAGGAGCTATGATGCCACAAGAACCCACAGAGAGATATACACACATAGACACATTGATTCACTCGTAAAACTCATACCTAACACGAAGTGTGAGAGGAGGGCTCTCACACTTCGTGTCGGAGCTTGATAAAAAATAGCAAATAACCGCGATGTTACCCGCGGTTATTATCATACCGTATGTGACGCCATGGGGCGAAGCCAGTCTAAAAAAAAGCGGCCAAGTGCGAGTCGGACTCGCCCATGGAGGGTTCCACAGCAGCAAGTAACATAATATAATTTTTATTTTATAATACTAAATTTCGGTGGAAGTTTACATGGTAATGTACATCATATTTTTTTTTTTTAGTTTTATCATTCTCCTATTTTAGAAGTTACAAGAGGGGGGGGGGGACATTTTACCACTTTGGAAGTGTCTCGCGCGCAAACTATTCAGTTTAGAAAAAAAAAAAAAAAAAACATATCATTTTGGAAAACCTATCCATAGATATCCCGTATAGGTTTCATGAAAAAAAAAATTGAGTTTCAGTTCTATGTACGGGGACTCCCAAAATTTATTGTTTTTTTTCTATTTTTGTGTGAAAATCTTAATGCGGTTCACAGAATACATCTACTTACCAAGTTTCAACATTATAGTTCTTATAGTTTCGGAAAAAAGTGGCTGTGACATACGGACGGACAGACAGACAGATAGACGGACGGACGGACGGACGGACAGACAGACAGACAGACAGACAGACAGACATGACGAATCTATAAGGATTCCATTTTTTGCCTTTGGCACGGAACCCTAAAAAGTAGCCTAAATTACTTCTTATATCATTAGCTATCTATCAGTGAAAGTTCCGTCAAAATCGGTACAGCCGTTTCAGAGATTAGCCGGACCAAGTAAACAGACAGACAGACAAAAATTGTAAAAATATTTTGGTGTATGTATCATGTATACACACATATCCATTTAGTAAAAGCGGTTATTTTAATACTAGCTTTTACACGCGGCTTCGCTCACGCAGACTTTCATCCCCTGATTTTACCCTTAGGGGTGGAATTTCAAAAATTCCTTTCTTAGTGCTCACTTAGGTTATATAAAGAACCTATATGAAAAATTTCAGGATTCTAGCTTCAGCGGTTTGGGCTGTGCGTTAATCTGTGGGTCTGTCAGTCACCTTACTTTTCTATATATATAGAAGATAGATTACAAACAGACGCTCCGATTTTATTTATTTGTATAAATTACATATAAGACCTTTTTAATTATTTTATACACTTAAGTTTGTGAAACATTATAAAATGGAATTGGCTTTTGTCAAAAAATTCACGAACAAAATGTATATTTCTAGCCCTTCGGGTTCTTTAAATGATAGATTTACACTACATATTAAACTTTGATGTAAATAAGATTATCGTTACAACACAAATAAAACCCCGTTGCTTATAAGTAATGAACTGAATAGGCAAAAAACAAATATCACAACATCTATTTATATAATTCGATTGACTAACTGACATTATTTTGTAAGCTTACTAAATACTTTATGATGCCGTCCTATTTCTGACGCAGTTGGGTAAAAACAAATAAACCTTTTTAGATTAATGGAACAATTTATCAATTAAAATAATTACTTGCAACAAGAAAGATACATACCTGGTTGTAGTAGTGAAGGAACAGCAAGAGCATTCAAATGATTGTTCCTGTTTCTGTCTTGTGGTCTGAAATGTATATCACACACTTTCCTTCTGAGATAAATTTCATCATCAGTTAAACCACTTAACAATGTTCCGGCCAAATTCCCTCAGGTCTTAAATCGCTGTGGATTTTCGTAGGTTGGGTGATAGAGATAGTGACACCTTAAAAAAATGATTTTATTTTAAATAAATACACACAAATTAGGGCCCATTCCCATGTATCTGATAAAGTTTTAAATAGTTATGTATAATTTGTCATTGCTGGTGATATTTAAATGTATACCTAATACTTATGTCTGTATATGAAACCTAAATCCATAGTTATTTGGAAAATATGTTTAAATTAGTCCATCAGGGTTTTTAATACTTTGTGGTGAAATTGGTCCTTATTATACATTTCATAACTGTTTTTAGCTTTTAATGCATTTTACACATAGTTTGTTATACAGAGGGCTTAGAAGGGATCATACCTTTTAAATAATTAAATTGCGAATAAGTCCCACTGTTAAACAAAAACTATTCATTATAGAGTCAGTACTATAATCAACTTGTGCAGTTATTTAGGTCGTCCTTTTCATTCTTTATGAAAAATGATTCAATCCACTCAAGAGTAGCTATTGAGATTTTTGATTTTAATTTTTTGCAGTCTGTTATAATAATTATGTATCTATATGGGAATTCATGTGATCACTAAACAGATACAATCCATTGAATTTCCTGACATTTCAACCAAATTACACTGGCTGTGATCACAGGCTGTCTAAATTTAAAAATACTTCATTGTTTTATAGGTCCGGCAATGTTTTGTCTATGTCTCCTTTATTTTTATTTGTATTATTATTTTTCATAACAATTTTGTATTTGGTATTGTAAGAGCCAACTAAGTAGTAAACTATGCCAGAGAACAGCATGGCAAACAGAAGGAAAACTTAGAACAAAACTCTGGCCAACATGCTATAGTAGGCCAAAGCCTCCTCTATAGAGTGCTCTATATCCACTAGTAGGCTACTAAAGGCTGTTGATTATGGTGATTCTTTTAGTGTAGGAATTTAATTAATTGTTTGATATTCTATATTTCCTACAAGCATTTACTTTAAAATAAAATATGGTGTGGTATCCCACAATTATTCCATTGTAAATTATGATTAGTTAATTAACATGTATCCCTTTCGTGGTATGATAATATCGAGTATAAAAGAGACTAAATAAATAACTTATTTATATAAAAATATGACTTTTTCGTTAACTGACATTCAATTGTTTGCTCCAATAAATTTACTCTGGTAATACGTTTAACAAACATAATATTTGCCATTATTACTTAGTAGAGGTTATTGATATTATCATATTAATGAAATTTCATCCTTACCTGTCGTTTTACATCCAAAAACACAACGTCTTGTAGTTGGCAATAAGAAACTTATAAAAATAACTATAACCTCCAAAATATCGTAAAATTGCGAGACACACACAGTAAAATTCTTCACAACTAGAAATTTAAATAATAAAGCATTCAAACTATCGCAATTAGAGAATTTTTTAAAAGTAAAGCGTCCAAACCATCGCAAGTAACTGGAACAAGCGTTCCAAATATCGCAAATAACTGGTGGAATTAAACACTAACACGTGGAGCTAACTCAAGTCTAATATAGTTGCGGAGAAAAAATACTCAACGCAAGGAAATTCACTAATAATACCAAAAGAAAACATTAAAAAGTTTTGTATACCGATTTGAAACCAACAAAATCAGTCAAAATTTTTAAAAATAAAATGTTGCCATGGAATGGAAATAAAAGCATACCTAGTTATAAATTTTGGAGGAAAAAAAATAACATAAAAAACTCTAAAAAAATATTTAAAAACAAAATCTAAAAATCCAAAGTCACTTTGCATGACTTTGATTTCTAAAACGCTTCCTTGAAACCTATATTAATGAAATTATTCGTCAGAATTAAACAATTCATCATTATTAGCTTCTTACTTATATAATATAATTTCTTTAAAATGTCAGATGTATAATTCACCTCGTCTTCTTAGTAAATAATATAGTCTTTCCCATTAAGTGCACGATTGGCATCTGGTGTCGAAACCCCACAAGGCGTTGGGTTTAATTAGCATGTTCTCACCTTAAAGTAAGATAGGCGTACTTTTATGCAAGGTTGAGACATTACATATTCTATAAACAAGTTCTTGGTTTGTAAATAAGTTTTGTACTTGAGGATTGAAATTATATTTTGATGTAACCCTAAATTTTATGTGTCAATTAAATTACTGAAATGGTTGTAGACTATTGAGTTGCAACACTGAGATGTATTTAAAAAAAAAGTGTGAGTTAAAAAATGAATTAACGCCATCTATCTATAATTTTAAGAATTATGTGTGATCATAAAAAGATTGTAGAGGAAATAGTTAAGGAACAAGAACCATAGAGAGCAGGACCTTATTCGTAAAAACGGCTTATAAGGGACATTCACCCCCGTGCATACATCAGCCATATTATTATCTTGTCCTTTAATGTTATATCGTTGTAAACCTATTGCTTTAGTGTTTTAATGTTGATCCTATTATGTATTTCGTGAATTGCTTGTAATCATGAATTATAAGATTCGTTTGTTGTGAACTGTTTAGTGTTTTAAATTTTAAAATAAGAACTGAGGTTAGACTACCTGCAGTTTGGTTCTTTTATTTAAATCTACACTCCTAGTTGCTAAATTCAGAAGTGCGATAGTCTCACTCTCACTATTTAATATTTGGTTTACAACGATTGGTATTTTAATTACGAGTTGTTTTGGCTCCTTTAGTTTTCTTTTTTATAATGGATTTGGAGGGTAGATCGCGAATTCGTAAACACGGGCGTGTTTTGTCGCCTTATAGGCGTTCGCGATCGCGTAGTCGTAACTCTCATGGACATAATGCCGTGCGTTACGAAGATTGGTAGATTCAAGGCGCAGGCGTAGTGAACAAAGTCGCTCGCGGCAATGCTCATTCGATATGGTCACGTGTCGTTAAACCGTCAGAGCAATCCACGGGTCGGGTCACGGAGAAGATCGTTGAGGCCATACATTCTTTAAAGAATTAGGGATCCGCATGTCAAGGCATCTGCTATTAACGCCAACTTAGGACCTAACGATGTTGTTGGTTTCCTATCTACTTTTGTGAAACCTACTAAGGATTTAATGACGTATGCTTGTGCGCAGCGGCACGCTACGTTTCGTAACGATGGAATAAAAACGGTTTTTAGACGTTCGGTTATTTCTAGTAAGTGTTTTCTGTGCGGCAAAAAAAAAGGCAAAGAGCTAGTTATCCTAAGAGTAATAAACCGAAACCTCGTTCGATAATCGATTCCTCGCAGAAGTTCAAGCCAGAACAATCGAATAAACCTGAGGATACTTTGACTTGTGTGTACTGTAAGAATGGGGTTGTGATGTTGGTAAATGTTTCGCGAAACACCGTTCACAATAGCGCGGTCAGATTAATGTTAGTTTTGTTCCTTTCTGTCTACTAAGCGCAGTGATATTGTTGTCGACGTGTTTCAAGGGATTCCTATCCTCTCTAAGCATGGTTTTCTTGATTCAAATTTAGTCAATCATTATTTAGTTTGTCGGTATTAAAGTAAGAAACTACCAGCAACATATAACATTTAAATCGGAACATTGAAATGTGTAGAAGTCGTAAAGAAGTGACACACCGTCTATCTTTGGTATCGAGTAACAATTAGAGTTGGTAATCGATTTTGAAACATTTTACTGCTCTAGAAGACATTTAAGTGTAGTACTTCAGATAAACAAAATTATGTGGGTACAACGTGATGTGGATGCAACGTGAAGATCGCGAGTGTTTGGCGCGTTTGTGCAATTGTTTTAAGAGTGACGGTCGTAGTTGATCAAATTTTAAATTACAAATCAAACTGTCACAGATTGATATTGCAAATATTTTGTTTGACGTGATGAAAAATAATTCCTTTGCACCTATGCAGAATAAGTTAACGTTTGTTGTTGTGGATCGTTATTTACGAAATGAGAGGTATTATTAAAGGTTGTAGTAACCTTTAAATAGTGCTGGGTTTTCTATCAATTTACAAATAGTGTTTCTTATCACAAAATACCACCTAGGCAGAACGATCAATAATGTTCAGGTTAGACCGAGCCTATGTAAAGTTCAAGCAGTTAGTGCTTGTATGCAAGTTCAAGGAAGCGCGATATGTTACAACGAACTACAAGAACTTTTATATTATTAAACGGTTTTATTTAGCTTGCCCTGGTTCTTTATTATTTATTTGTTTGTTTGGGTCAAATCTTGTAATTGAAATTTGACCCCCTTCCTGTTGACAGATTGATCTGAAATTTTGTACACACCTTTATATCTGGTGACAATTAAATTAAATTAATTATGTTTAATTGTAAATCTAAGATGGCCGCCGCTACAAAATGGCAGTTTACAAATTTTGACACGACTACCTCAATATGGGTATCAAATGAAAGGGCTTGGTTAGTAGAACATAGTTCAGTATGAAAAAAATATTAAAATCCAAAATGGCCGCCGCTACAAGATGGTGATTTACACATTTAGTCACGAATACCACTATATGGGTATCAAATGAAAGCGTTTGACTAGTAGAACTCCGCCTGTGGGCTGGAGGAGGGTTCATCGCAGGGCCAACTACCCAGCACGATAAAAAGACCCAAGTTGAGAAGTCGCACAAAGAAAGAAACGGACTGATCTCTACACGACGACCTAGGCGACGTAAACGGAAAAACCGATATGCTATACGATTTGGTACTAAGAACATCCTCACTATGCTCCAAGCTGGTAAGATGGAAGAGATAGCCGGAGAACTGGAAAGATATGGATTGGACATAACAGCTGTCCAAGAAGTAAGATGGCGGGGCTCGGGGTGTATTGAGAGGGAAATATACACATTTTACTGGAGCGGACAGGAAAGACAGGAATGTACGCGACTGGTTTTTACACAAACCTGTTTTAAAACAAAGAGGGCAGTGTTGGGTTTTAAGCCTATTGATGACAGATTATGCAAACAACGAGTAAAAGGCAAGTTTCATAACATCACTTTCACATGCGCCGGTCGAGGATGCAGGTGAACGGATGAAAGGACCAATTTTATAATTCTCTTCCGGAAGTGTTTTGACTCAGTGCCCAGGTATGATGCAGTGATAGTTCTAGGAGACTTTAATGCACGAATTGGTAAGGAGGCGTCCTTAGAAAGTGTTGCTGGAAAACACACCCTTCACTCTACAACAAGTGATAATGGGGAAAGATTATGTTACTTCGCAGCAGGAAACAACATATTTATCAGTAGGACGCAATTCGAGCATAAGAATATACACAAAGGCACCTGAAAAATACCTGGTACGAATAGATATAATCAAATAGATCATGTTCTCGTATGCAATCGGCGAAGGTCTAGCATCTTGGGTGTGCGTTCGTTTAGAAGTGCAAACTGCGAGTCAGACCACACGTTAATAGGTGGGAAGCTCAGATTCCGAACCTCTAGTATACATCAAGAGCAGGGTAAGCAAAGACCGAAATGGAACAACGATTCGCGAAAATACCAGATGGAAATATCCTCGAATTTCAGCTGTTTGGATGCTACTGGGTCTACTACAGAGAACATGGAGTGGGAAATGATAAAGAGCTCTATAGAAAAAGCTGCCAGAAAGGAGGTAGGGACAAGCAAAGGAAAAATGAGAGGAGACTGGTTTGACGAGGAAGTTAGAGAGGCTTTGGAGAGGCGGAATGTGGCTAAAGCAGCAGCATTTTGTTCCAGGCAGACACCGAAGATATTTACACATATATACACATAGATATTTGAGAATTGCAGCGATGAAACTATGCAGAAAAAAAAGAAGGCATTACAGGAGGACGTGCAGCATCTAGAGCGTCTTCGGATGCACAATACACGCAAGTTCTTCGGTGGGGTCAACGCACAGCGTTGGGATTTCCAGCCGCGATCTACAGCTTGTCGTGATAAAGTGGGATCATTGCTTACTGAAGAAAGAGAAGTTTCGGCTCGCTGGAGGGAGTACTTTATGGAGCTTCTCAACAACAGTGATGAAAGCAGCATATATGAACAAGAAGGCCAATACTACTACTACGGAGAGCAGGACTTTGAACCTCTGAATCTGCAGTAAGTGAAAAGGGCCATGAAGACCTTGAAAAACAACAAAGTCCCCGGTATAGACAACATCACTTCAGAAATCCTGAAGTATGGATGACCCGAGTTGGAGGGGGCTGTGTGTGATCTTATCGATGACATATGGAAGAGCGAAACTATCATACATTCCATCTTCAGGAAAGGTGACAAAACGAAGTGCGAAAACTACAGTGGAATCAATATCCCACCAAAAACATTTTCATGTAAAATGTTGCCAAGACGACTGCATATGGCTTACCCTGTGAAAGAGATATCAGATCTCATGTAGAGCCAAGGTTCTGTATCTAAACGCCCTTACTCTACCAACCCTAACTTCAAAAACTCTACATCTCGGTGAAAATGTATGGCTTCGCCGTTTCGCTATCATACTGTCACGAAGGGGAAACGAACGCCTTTTGTGTTTGCAAATATCTAGTTTCTGAAGTAATGTGTTATACGAGTACCTATTTTGTTTCTGAAGTAACGAAACAGCCAAGCCATACATTTATACTGATATGTAGAGTTTATGAAGTTAGGGTTGGTAGAGTAAGGGCGTTTAGATACAGAACCTTGGCTCTACATGAGATCTGATATCTTTTTCACAGGGTAAGCCATATGCAGTCGTCTTGGCAACATTTAACATGAAAATGTTTTTGGTGGGGTTTCATTTCTTTTTGTAAGTTTCCTTTTTTTTTCTTTTTTTGGGCTGTATTTCTTGTACATCGTCTTTCTTCTTTCGAAAAAGTCCGTGTACTAAAAATAAAACCTCGAGCATAAAAATTTGTGAAAGTCTCATACAAACTTTCACCCCCCAAATTTGGGGGTTGGGGGGCAAAAGTTATAGGTTTATGATTTTTTTTGTTGTTTGTGTACTAAACATAGTTTACATACCAAATTTCAGCTTTCTAGCACTTCAGGAAGTACCCTAACAGTTTTGATGATCATCAGTGTGTCAGTGACGAAATCGGTGTTTTTTTGGTATCAATAAAATCTAAACTATCAGAGCTATGCAATTGAAACTTTGTACATTTCATAAGTCTATTGGTAACATCATATCCTGAAAATTTGAACGATCTGGTATATCGGAAACCAAAGTTATGGGGGTTCAAAAAAACGACGAAACGCTTCGAGAAAAGGTAGGTAGTGCCCTTGCGCTACGCTTGGCTCGTCTTGGCGGGGGCACGACCGTGCCCCCAGATCCTTTGTACTGGCTATAGAGTTTTGTCTAATGTGCTCTGTTTTCGGTTATTGAAGTATGCGGAGGAGATTCTTGGTGAGTACCAATGTGGTTTCCGGCCTGATCGGTCAACAACGGACCAAATTCATCTACTAAGGCAGACCCTGGAGAAATTATATGAGTATGACATCACCTTACACCATCTGTTTACTGGATTCAAACAGGCGTTTGACAGGGTTAGCAGACGCGCTGCGGCGCATAGTCTTGTTAGGCTGGGAGTACCTAGTAAACTAGGGAGATTGGTGGAGATGACGATGGCTGGTTCGAGATCGGTTGTGTCCGTACAGAATACATTAACTGAGCCGTTCGATATTAACACTGGGATGCCGCAGGGGGATGCTCTTTCAGCGCTGGTCTTCAACTTCACTATTGAATCTGTTATCCGTGAGCTCAACATCCGAGGACTTTTAGATCTCAACAGCACTCAGATTGCTGCGCATGCCGACGATATAGTGATCACGAGTAGGACACAATTTGGCATAACGAGGCATTTGCCGTCCTTAGTGGAACACGCCTCCAAGTTTGGACTGGCTATTAATGTGAACAAGACAAAATACCTCATTAGTTCTAGGCGCCCTCAGGTATTAGAAAATCTCAATATTAACGGGGACGAGTTTGAGGCTGTTGGGGAGTTGAAGTACCTTGGATCCACTATCACTACCCAAAATAAGATTGAGGATGAAATCCGTCTCAGAATCCTGGCGGGTAACAGGTGTTTTTACTCATGCAAGAAATTATTAGCGTCAAAGTTGATTAACAGAGCAACCAAGCTGTTAAATGCTGTTATATGACAACTAGCTGACCCGGCGAACTTCGTACCGCCATATTTATATACAATAATTAGCAATAAATTAAAATTGCGACTATAATTTGAGATTTAAACTATCCTATCTCTCAATTTAGATCGAACTGCACATGGTGTGCAAATTTTATTATAATCGGTTAAGTGGTTTAGGAGTCCATTGAGGACAAACATTGTGACACGAGATTTATATATATTAAGGTAATAAGGCCTGTCGTTACGAATGGATGCGAAACCTGGGCTTTAACCCTGAAAGAAGAAATACAGCTTGCAGTTTTTGAGTGAAAAATCTTGCAAAAAATCTTAGGACCAGTCATGGAAAGCGATGGAGTGTACCGCATCCGTATGAATCATGAGTTGAATCGCCTGATGGGCAACGAGACCATCGTTCGGTTCTGCAGGGCGCAGAGACTTCGGTGGGCAGGTGACATTGAGAGAATGCCTGACTCAAGAGCGACAAAGGCCAATACAAACTGGGTCCCTTAACAAAAAAGACCGCGCGGTAGGCCCAAGGAGCGGTGGCGGGACTGTATTGAGGAAGACTGGCTAGTCTAAGAAAGAAGACCAACTGGAGACGTGCTGCCATGAATAGAGATCGCTGGAGGCAATTTGTGGAAGAGGCCAAGATCCACACTGGGTTGTAGCGCCATAGGAAGATACTACTAATACTATGAAAAATGAAACCTAAAAACTTGAAAATAATAAATATATATAAAAGTTTTTTAATTTAAACGGTTTTATCGAAAATGATGTACTAAAAGGTAAAAAATAAAAAATAAATTGTCTGATAAAAAATAAAATCGTTGGGCCCGTGTTTCCATCAAGTCAACTTAGTTTACGCTACGCCCAACGATTTTATTTTTTATCAGATTTTTTATTTTATTTTTTACCTTATAGTACATTATTTTCGATAAAACCGTTTAAATTAAAAAACTTTTTTATATATTTTTTATGTTACATTCAGCTTCGGAACCCTTCATGGGCGAGTCCGAATCGCACTTGGCCGCTTTTTTCATTTGAGATTTTAATAAAGCTGCCAAACACTCTTTATACAGATTCACTAACTGGATTTCACAATTTTTATGCCGCCACTCCACGAATAACACTTTTTCGGATGTTTCAGATTGGAAAGTTGAAATAGAATGGCAGATCCCCATGTGAAGTGTCTGTTTGTAATTTCAGATTAACGGCTTTTCACTAAATGCATGTGGATGCAAAAAACAACTAATTTTTTTGTCTGTCAGTCTCTTGGTCTGTCTGTTTGTTCCGGGTAATCTCTGGAACGACTGGACAGATTTTGATGGGACTTTCACTGGCAGACAGCTGATGTTATAAGGAGTAACATAGGTGACTTGTTTTAGACTAGCTACGCCCCGCCCGCGGTACAATAACATTCCTAAGGTAAAAAAACAACCGCCGGCTTTAGCTAGTTTTCATTAAAATTTAAACAATCATTTACATGATAACTTTATTTAGCTACACAAAAAGGTACAAAATTACAAAACAAAGCCTTTCACAAATAAACCAAGTGCACGGAACTCGAAAGCGCATAAACATACCTACTTACTGAATATTTTAATAAACGTTCTAAGCACTGTGACAATAAAGAAACAAATATATACCTTTATCGACTAACGAGCAATCCAACAATAAATCCCAACTATCAATTTAAAAATTATGGAATCTCCTTCGATTCGCTTAAAAAGCGGTCATACCGTAACTATGTTACAAGGACAGTTGCATATTTTAATGGTCGGAGCCTTTTGTTCACAAGGACTGACACTATTCCACTTGCGACACATGACCAATCCAAATTGCAAAACATAGAAGATCACTTCTTGTAGCCTGCAATTAGGATTTGTAGAGATTGATTAGGTACCATCATTACCATAAGCAAATAATTGAATTTAGTGAGTCTGGAGTACCACTGATTACTAGTTTATGTTGTTACAAAATTATTTTCTCCAAACCCTGATAAAAAATTCAGACTGAATTCCGAAATAATATTACAAAAATCTGGATGAGAAAATAGAGTAGAATTTACTTATAATACGGACCTGTATTAAATATCAAGAATGTTTTCTTAAAAGGTAAACATAAATTTATGTTGTGTTGTCTTTAAAATAATTGAATAAATCGCTGTTGATAAAGCTGTGTAATTTCTAATAATTTCCATACCAAACTCTAGTGAACAATTTATTTACTCAGTTCAGTGTCCAATATTTTTATTTGATTTTAAACTTTATTTTTTAATGTTTTCCTTTTTTCCAAATTCGAAGGGACCTCAAAGGTTCAAGATTAGACTCCAAGATCAAATACTACCACTGCGACAATAAATCAAAGTCCGTCAGACGTTGCAATACAAAGCCGCGTTTCTTAACCTTGCTCTTATCTTTATCTTTGTCATCACTATCTTTTCTTTCACCTGCTGTTTTTTTCGCCTTTGTTTTAGTTTTTGCAGCAGCTTCTGATTGTTTGATTTTTTGAAGTTCGCACTCCATATCGAAAGGACATTCATCAGCTGGGTAAATCGGCATCATGATTACCGGCACATAGTTTTTGTTTGATTGACCTCCTGGTACATTATTCTGTAAAAGGGCATCGAGTTACACAGGTCTAAGTTTTAATTGCAGTAATTTACAAAAATTGATATCACTAATTACCTACAAAAGGTTGTTTACAAGGCGCGATGATAAATCTGTACATCTAAAGGTACTTTTGATGAACTGGTTATCGATACATGTAGGAAGGATCAAACGTAATAGGTAAGTAATAGGTAATGTAGTAATTATTGTAAAGGCGAAAGTTTGTGAGTGAGTATGTTTGTTACTCTTTCACGCAAAAACTATTTAACGTATTTGGATAAAACTTAACAGTAATATAGCTTATACATCAGAATGACATATAGTCTACTATTTGCCGCGATAACCGACATACATGCGGGCGGAGCCGCGGGCAACAGCTAGTAGCTATATACCACCTAGTATGTAATCGAGTTAAATCGATTCACGTTATTAACGCTAATCGAACGATTTAAAAAAAAACCGTTGTTATTGTCGGCTTACGTGCTTTCCGAGGGCGCGAAACACTGCCAACTGGCCAACTGCCACACCGAAGTACAATGCAATTTTGGAAGGCACTATTTACAAGAATTTACTAATTTGTCTTAAGAATATCCAAAAGTCCCGGATGCTATGACTGAAGCAAAGACTTAATATAGGCATGCATACACGTTTACCCAAAAAGGTGAAAATGTGTAAAACTTATAATAGCAATTTTTTTAAAACAAGAGATCTAGAAAAAATACTACTCTAAAAGTCATAAATTCTCGTAAAAGGGGCTTCAAATAGGTACTTTATTGGATTAAATATTACACACATCAAAAGTGTCTAGGGATCAACATATGTGTCTAGGGATCAACATATATTTTTGCAATAACTTTTCTCCTGATTGATATTAATTAAAATTTTCTTTAAGGATTCATCAAATAAAGTGTTTTCGTTTGTCACAGTAACGATAAACCAAGTCACCTTTGCATTAATAAAGAAATTTGCCATTTTCCTAATAAAAGGATTTTTGACATTTGAACCACTAACATTAAAGTTCGAAAAAAAGACTGAAATAACAGTTTTCTTTAAAATTTTATTAGGTAACTTAAACAATTAATAATCCGTGTTTCTACCGCGAACACTAACACAAGAACATCGGTTTGGCATACTCAAAATGATATCATCCAAATCACGCTGTGGAATGGCCGCCCATGTTCGTTGCAACAACAAAAAAAGGTCTTCTTGCGACTGGATACCCTCCATATTCGGCAGAGCTCTTCTCTGTAGCATATCCCATGCATGCTCAATCGGGTTCAAGTCTGGCGACTGAGCAGGCCAGGGCCAAAGCCACATCTCAATCTAAAGAAATCCGCATAAAAATGCTTGATCCCTAGACACTTTTGATGTGTGTATAATATGATACCAATAAATTTAAAATTGTGGTAAAAATAGGAAATATTTTTTTTTTTTTTTTATCATTGGGCATAGTTTATATTAAACTTAACTACCTACAAGTTGTTTGTAGTAGAAGTTACAGATTAGGTTTAAGTTCAATGAATCTCTAATAGATGGCGTTATAAACAAACGCATGAAGAATAATATTTTCTTTAGTTATTGAAACGGGTTAAAAATAGCTTCTTCCAGGACCGAGCCTTGGCTTCCGTAATCGCGAGACTTACAGCCTTCGCTGCAGCGCTGTACTCCCGCCTCGCTTCGGCGATCTCCTCGGCTGTGGCTCGCCTTCTAATTCGGGTTCTCTGAAACCGGCGACGGGCTCTTGAGCACGCTGTGCGTAGCTGCTCAAGTTCCGGCGTCCACCAGTACACAGAACCCCTCCAACCTCTCGGCCTGATCCGTGGCAGCGACGCGTCACAGACGTCAGTCATGCATGATATCTCGAAATCAGGCCGCCTGCGCTTCCGGATCGGATGAGGCCTATTCTTGCTCTGGCCAATCCGCGACGATGACTGCGGCGACGAGCATATCTCGGTTCATCCGCTTGAGGCGCGGAGGGCAGCCACTGCGACGGTCCGAACCCGCGTCTGGGCGGCGGCTACTCACATCGAAAACTATGATGGTCCGATAGGGTGACCATCTCCTCCGCCACCCTCCATCCTGACACTTGGTCAATAGCAGAGGGAGTCGCCCAGGTCAGATCGACGATCGACTCCCCCTGCCATCGCACGCAGGTACTCACCGCACCCCGGTTCACAATGCTGAGGTTCAGTCCCGCCGCCCACTCAATGAGTGTATCTCCTCTTACGTTGCCCAGGCGATCTCCCCACTGCGTGGAGCGGGTGTTGAAATCGCCCAAGACGAGTACCGGATGGGTTAAAAAGGTGCAAATGCAACTCCTAAGTCCATCCAGGTACGCCTCGAATGCTGGGAGGCCGCAATTTGGAGATATGTAGCAGCCCACAATGACCATGGGGCCCCACTCAACTGCCACAAACCCCAGCCCTCTCTGGAGGAGGCTGCAGTGGAGACCATTATCCACTCCTGCCCAGTATATGGCGGCAGTACTGTCATCCGATCCAAACCACTGGGGGTGATCAGGGATGCAGTACGGCTAGGCCACAACCGCTAGAGCAACCGACTGCTCAGCGAGCGTCTGCATTAACATACCGCCGTCCATAATGCCGGTAATTTGCAACATGTCATTGATATGGAGGAGGAACAAAGTAGGCGATAGCACACATCCTTGCCGGACACCAGCACTCACGGATATAGAGTCAGAGTATTCACCGTCGACTACGACCTTTATGCTTTTGTTTGCTAAAAAGTAAGTGACCCATTCGCATAATTTCACGGGAAACCCATAGGAAGGGAGCTTCGAAAGAAGTACTTTCTGCCAGACCCAATCGAAGGCATTCCCAATGTCCAAACTAACTTCCAAGGCTTCCCCCTTAGTCTCAATTGCCTGTGCCCAGCGATGCGTCAGGTTTACTAGAAGATCACCAGCCGATCAACCCTTACGGAAGCCGTACTGCTGGTCCCTAAGCAGATGCAGATGTATGTTTAAATTAATGTGTTTAATGGTAAAACTATTGCATTAGTATTCACAGTTGTAATGCTGGAGATTTAACTTCATTTTAGTATCTTGAGGCATTTTAACGAGAGCTTTTGAGCTTTTGTTACAGAGAATAATTACATCACGTGTAATTACAGGTGATTTACCTTTATACATTTACGTGCTTTTGTATTTATAAACACAGACAGTTGAATAATAAAGTGTTCCTACCGAACCCATTAGGAAAATAGAATCGCACAGGAGGAACAAAACTGTAAATAATCTTAAATTTAAAAAAAAAAACAACTTCAATCTGGACCAAATTGAAATCGTACCACACGGGAAGCACCAGCTTTCAAATAAAAAATGAATCATCAAAATCGGTTCACCCAGTCGAAAGTTATGAGGTAACGAACATAAAAAAAAACAGACTAATTGATAACCACCTCCATTTTTGAAGTCGGTTAAAAATTAATAGGTATATCGTAACTCGTACATATCGTACTCTATGTCGTAAGTTTGTTCCTAATGATTAAGATAAAAAAAATATTTTAGATAAATTGACTAATGTAGTAATGTAAATATAAAATGAATAGTGGATGATCCTTGAGACAGACCTTCTTTCAGTGCCGGTTTTAGCACTACCAGCGCCCTGAGCAAGATATCCACAGCGCCCCCCAACTGCAATTCAAACCCATACGAAAAAAGGGAAATAATAATATAATGAAAAAACCATTTATGAAAAGAAATAATTGTTTATTATAAAAAGAACCCTCTTTTTATGCTTTTCGCAATTTTTCCTTTATCTGTGCTAAAGGACGTTGCTTCGTACCAAATTCCAAGATTCTTATTTTACGGGAAGTACCCTGTAGGTTTTGATTCCCCTGCGAGTGTCGAAAATTTGCAGTATAAACTGCTGTATCTTTTGATTACGTTGGCTTAGAAGTTTGATTTTTTCACAGCTCTAAGGGACAGTAGATTTGAGCATTTTATATGAATTTCAGCTTGATACCTCTACGCATTCCTGAGAAAAAGGGTCTTGACAGACAAACAGACGCACAACTAAGTGATCATATAAGGGTTCCGTTTTTCCTTTTGTGGTACGGAACCTAAAAACTAATAAAAATTTACTTTTCTGGCCTTTCTATTAGCAAACTCTTTTATAAGGTTATCAAAGTCGGATGTTTTCAGCAATTTCGTTTTCAATTGACAAAGTTGCTAAATTTGTCAAACTAGATTGAGATGTTGTTGATCAAACTAGGTTTTTATCTGCCTTAGCTTTGAAATACTCCTCTCCCCACCAGCAACCGTTACAGGTATAGTCGATAACATTCGTAATACTATCCATACATTTGCATACAGTGCTTGTAAGTTGCAATCACGATAGTCTGGTTTTTCCGGAATCTGTTAAATATTGTACAAAAATGATCAAGATTCTGAGTACCTACTCACTTAACTGTTCGAACCTTTCATAGATTGAAATTAGTAGGATGTCCAAAAGACAGTTCAAAAATTCAACCTCAATTTGTTTTTCTGGAAAAGTCATGGGGTCATCGCGTGCAATTTCACCAGTTTGACGCTTAACACATTGAATTCTTGGTTCAATTTCTAGTTCTTCGGCCAATTCTTTTGCTGTGTCTGATGATCAACGTGTTCAGACATTTTGTACTAATCAATCAGAATATTTGTGTTTCGTGATAGTACTCAGATTTGTACGAAAAAATCACGATCTCAACGTAGGGATGGGTTTAACCGATATAGGAATTAGACATTTTCCCGGATTAAAAAGTAGGTAATCAATGTACCTATTTCTTCGGAGTCCATAGTATCTTGATATCAAAATTTAATTTTCATCATTATCCTCTACTTAGTTCCAGAGATTACCCCGCCACTCTGCCAAAAGAATTAGCAGAGTTTGTTCCATTTCGCTAAAAATAACGCTAACTCTTTTTAACTAAAATGTTAAAAAGGAGTTAGACAATTTGTTTCTCTATGATTGGGGATCCCCGGTAAAATGAAAATTTCGTTTAATTTAGGGAATTTACGAGTAAGTAGATCTCGAACTATGAGCGATGGGCCATAAAGGGGCGCCCATGGCGCCCCTTTTATCTGGCGCCCTGGGCGATCGCCAAACCGCGCCCTACCCTAACGCCGCTACTGCCTTTTTTCAACAGTAGACGACGATATGTTAATTTGTAATTACGTAAATTAGGTTTAAAAGACAATAAAACAACCTTATTCTCTTGAGCACATTGGCAGCAGTAGCTTTGAGCTTCAGACAACGCCTTAGAATTTACCAAGTGCTGGACAACTGCTCTCAAACGCTCTTCTTCTAAGCAATCTGGTTTTGCGTTGGACCATTTTCCTTCAGGGTTCAACCGCACGATAACAGGTGCTGATAACCCTAAAGAATCGAAGCCCGGTTGTGCTATGGGTCTGGAAAAATAGTGTTTTCGAATAAGTCCTCAAGTCAAGATCATTGGTTAATTTTAGTAACATTACGAGCCGGGTATTAATTAAATAAAAGTACCTAATCGGTTGATTACCAAAAAATAACACAATATTTATTAAGGACACTTTTATAACAATAATTCACTAATCACTCGTTAGTCGCACTAGAAAAATACCAAAAAATACCGACCCGGACGGCTAAAGGGCCAATTACACAGATTTTTTGAGCGCCGGACTTTTTGCGAGTCGTGTGCGTTACTGCATATACATACTTGCATAGGCTCTATTGTCACAGACTAAAAAGTGCGTCACGGATAGTCTGTCGTCTGCGCTGCGCCTAAGTTAGTTATATAGTTTTCCAAATACCGACTTTTCGCATTTGGTCACTATTTATGTGCCTTATTTTTCTCATGGCTGGGTCTATTAATACGGTTACCGTACGAACAATTTATGATTATTAATACGGTAATAGTTTTTGTTATATGAATTTTTTAAATTTTTAAGTTTTCTTTTGTGTTATCACTGTTCTAACCTAACCTACACATTTAGGAGGGATGGATAGGGGGGGGGGGTAGATACCCTTGAGGGGGGGGGGTTGCGATTCCTCATAGTTTTTTTATATGAATTTTTGAAAATTTTAAGTTTTCTTTTGTGTGATCACTGTTCTAACCTAACCTACACATTTAGGGTATCTACCACCCTTCCCGGGTCGAGGAGCGGTGGTAGATACCCCCCCTTGATGGAGGGGTTGCGATTCCTCAGTTTTTTTATATGAATTTTTGAAAATTTAAAGTTTTCTTTTGTGTAATCACTGTTCTAACCTAACCTACACATTTAGTGTATCTACCACCCTTCCCGGGTCGATACCCCTCCTTGAAGGAGGGGTTGCGATTCCTCAGTTTTTTTATATGAATTTTTGAAAATTTAAAGTTTTCTTTTGTGTGATCACTGTTAAGTATAGTACGTGTGGTATGCTACTACTTGTGTGGTATTAAGTAGAGAGCTAATCATCTAATTCATTCTTAATTTAAAAAAAAGAAATTGAATAAATGTACGAATAAATACATATAATTTATAACCCGTACAAATAGTCACTTCGTTTTCTCATTGCCAAGAGTAATAAGAACTAAATATGTATAAATATTTCGGGCATATAACACACAACACCATCTTACCTTCGAACAAGACAGAGCTTCTACTATGACAGCTAGATTGACTGATAGATTTGTTACTCGCTTCTATCTCTTGTCACTCGAGAGGAAAAAGATGTTACACATAAAAAAGTGCGCCAAAAGTCAACAGGATATTTATAAAATTTTGTCCAAAAATCGGTTGGTACTTAATAGGCTCCTTACGCATTAGAACTACTTTCTATGTACCACTATATTTACGCAATTGATATACGTACAGTGATAAATGTCCACAGACGAATTCTTTTTAACCAATGGTAATGAAATAACTAATCTAACCGAGTGCAACTTATTACTAGGCTAGGGACTTACACATTAGCCAACTTCTCCATCAGCTTTTGATCAGCCATTATTAGACAGCAAACTATTTTTAAAATACAAATTTTTATATTTTAAATATTATTAAATTTTTTATGCTCTTGTTTTACATACTTAATTTTTATTGTCAGTGACTGTTTTCTGTGACAAGTGACACAAGCTATTTCTTTTTTTTTAATAAGGTTTCAAAATAAATTTAAAAATGGACAGTAATAAAGTTTTGCAAATAGGTGGTCTGTAAGTAAGTAAGTAAAGCTCCAGAAAAAAATGTAAAAAACACGTGGAGATTCCGGTGCTTATTCTTGCAAATCTATATATATACCTTCCTACCTATAAGTATAAAAATAAATCCCCGAAATGTATGTACCTACGCGCGTAACTTCCGATCACCTGCACCAAATTGGATAATTCTTTTTACTATATTAAGACAAGGTTTGTATAGAAGAAAATCAAAGATTAACGGGATTTTTTTTGAAATAATAATATTGCGGTACGAAGTTCGTCGGGTCAGCTAGTAAGTTATAAAAATCATGATGCTGCACGAAGTACATAAAGAAGTGAATAAGACGGACGGACAGACACGCAGATAGACGGACAGCAAAGTCTTATTCATAGGGTCCCGTTTTACCCTTTGGGTACGGAGCCCTAAAAAAAGAAGAGTTCAATAGTAAAGTGAAAAAAAGAGATATAAATAACTTAAAAATGTCATAGCCACCCGACCCGGTTGGCATGGGTAGTATGTATACTTATTGTGTTTGTTTTTTTTCAAACTTTTCTTTCTGGTATAGATTGGCATGTTGCGTCAATTAAATACTATTGAGATTATATACCTCGACTTGTTTAAACCTCGGGTTATAAGTTCTTATAGCAGCGTGAGTGAATTTGAGCTTATTTTAAAAAAAAAAAAATATTGATCGATCTACTAAATACGTACGTCGATTCAGATAATTATGGCAATGATAATCAGAACTGTTCACTGGATATTTCATCACAAAGCAAGGTGGAATCCGAGAAAGCGGTTTTCAATTGCATGTATTCTCCAACTGACGAAGAAGAAGAGCTGTTGAATGTTTTTGAAACGAAGAATGCTAGCAATGAAGTAAAGGAACAGGTCCTTAAATACATTGCTAGCTATGTTGCTTCGAGGTACCTACCTATTTGGATAAATATCCACATCTTGGAAACACAACATTCAAAAAGTGGTAGCTGTGAGTGGATAAGTTTTATGTCCAGGGGAAAACTTATTTTTATCCATGTGAAGAACGCATAAAACGTTGCTCAAAAATGGAGACTGAGTTTGAAAATTTTCACAGGAAATCTCTGTCTCGTCACTGTATCTCGGAATGCCATACCTGGCGAAGTATATTGTTATACCATGATAAAAACTGTTAAAAACCATTTGCACCCCCTTTTCCAAGATGGCGGCCGGGGGACAAGGGTTGCATCTCTACAAACTTGAATTGAACTCTGCACTAACATCTCCTTCATATCTAAAAAATGGAATTGCGTCCTCTGAGAAATGCTACCCCAAATGTAACTTTTCAATGGACTATAATATTAAATACAGGACCTATGTTATGCAACACATCTTTTTTCATGTTTTTTACTTGTTTTTTATTCCACTTGAGACCACACATTACACAACACTTTATTTAGTCTCCTAGCTCTTGGTGACCCATACCATGGCAGCCTAGTGATGCTTCTGCGTCATTGGGCTTCCGACTGACTATGTCGTATTTTATACCGTAGAGTAGAATCGGCTCGACCGGAGTGCTACCACGGTCTCACAGAAGACTCGGTGAAACAGTGCTTGCGCTGTGTTTCACCGAGTGAGTGAGGATACCGGAGGCACATACACCAAACCCATCCCCCATTTCCCCCCCATCCCCTAAACGTCGGCAACGCATTTGTGAGGCCTCTGGTGTTGCGGGTGTGAATGGGCGGCGGTAATCGCTTACCATCAGGCGATACGTCTGCTCGAAATGTCGAGACGTGGAACAAGCGTTTACAGTATTTTTTTGTCTTGAAATTACGAACCTTTACACCATTTATCTACTGTTTTGGCTGCTTGACTTACCTAATAAATTTTTACTTTCATTTTTATTTCGTAAACCTGTGAAGATAATAGGAAAAATAGGGGGCATAACACCAGATTCGGTTCCAAACTCATAGAAAACCAGCACTTTCTGCCTAATTAACCGACTTCCAAAAAGGAGGAAGTTCTATGTTCCACTGTATGTATTTTTTTAATTTTTTTATATATGTTCACCGATTATTACAATATTAGGGAGCGAGGATTTGATATTCTACAGGACT
Source organism: Diaphora mendica (assembly GCA_949125395.1). Lineage (NCBI taxonomy): Eukaryota > Metazoa > Arthropoda > Insecta > Lepidoptera > Erebidae > Diaphora > Diaphora mendica. The sequence goes on along the minus strand of OX421312.1, from coordinate 28,581,469 downwards.
CACGGAACCAATACATATTATTTACTGATCTTAAGTATTGAGAATAAAACGCATGATTTGTATTGTCATTCTTTTTATGAACAACCAGATTCCTCTAACTAACAATAATAGAGTTTGTTATTTTACAAATTCATGAGTGTAGGTAGGTACTTATAATTGGCCCACTACCATTGCGATAGTAAATCGAAATCTGTGTGTCTACTTAGCAGCCATGGTTTCGGTTTATTGAGAGGTCCACCACCTTGCTTCGGTTGGCCAGTTCTCTCCTTTTTCGCTTTCTTACATGAATGCCATATGAATCTGTAAACAAAATGAATTAATGACAATTGGTCGAGGTGTATCTATCATCAGCAGCCCTTATTGGTGCATCGAAAATTGGATCTTATATGTGGAATTATACTTAACTTCATTGAGAGTTGCCCTCTGAATAAAGCGAGATAAAAGAAATGTTTCAGAAATCGTAAACATAAAACGCAAACCATTTCTATTAAAGCTATGACATGAACAAAGATAGATACATATATCGATTGAACCAAATTGAATAATTATTTTTTTATGTATTTGTTATTGTCAGGACAAGGATTATAAAGAAGAAAATAAAAAAAAGGTGTTATATTAGCTCTTAGTCCGCTTAGTTCTACACACTATATGGGTACTAGACAACTGATATCATATATACATTTTTTGTAAATACATACATATTATACATAGACAACACCCGAACTCCGAAACAAGTATTTGCAGATTATACGAACATTTGGTACGACCCGGGAATCGAACCCGCGACCTCTAGCACAGCAGTCGCATACGCTACCACTGCACCACCGAGGTAGTCGCAGTCAAAGGAAATTTAAGAAGATAGTAAGGCCATCTATTGCCTTTCATGAAAAACTGCATCATTGCCCAACAGTTTGCTTAGTCTCGTAGTAGTTCCAAATTGATACCTAGATGTCGTTACAAGTTAACACTTTTTTCTTTCTGTACCTTGGTGTCCTTATAGTTTCATTGTGCACAGGGCACTTAAATTCCCAATCAGGTAGTTGTAAAATGTAAATAATTTCTTCATCTTGAGCGCTTTCTTTCTGTTTTTCGGTTTTGGTTTTTGCGTAAGGCTGCAGGAAAATAAAAACGTGTGTTTAAAGTGCGCGATTTGAGAGTCATGTTTAGATGCAGATGGCGCTAGTACTTACGAAGACACTAGGGGCAGAAATGGCTTCGGATGCATCAAGATATCCGTCGAGAATTTGTTGGTTGATTTTAGTTTTGCGATAGATATTGAAGTATCTAGAATCTTCTTGATCCATGGGAAATGTGATGAGCGGGCGTCTGTTAAGGAAATAATGACATAACATTATAACGCTCAATGTAATTTGTGGATTTATAAAACGGCTGTAAGTTTTTTAGGGAAGGTAAACGAGAAGACGGCTCGCCATGGTGACACTCTTCGCCTATAGACCTGTAATTCACAATGCGTTGCGGCCGATTGGTCCTACCCCAGAATCAAGGGGAGGATGAGGTAAACTTACTCAGTGAAAGGTAACGAGAGAATATTACTACCTACCTAATTACTATTACTACTTTGTTCCTTCTGCAAGGCCATGGTATCATTCCGGTCGACCCAGTCTGTTAATGATGAAACGCTCCCACAGTTCCCCATAACCAATAGTGTATTAATGAAATATTTCTCCATGTCATCATCATCATGGGGTGCGAATTTCAAAATGAAGTTTGTTGGTCAGCAGACGGTATTCCTCGCAAGCCTGAGCGGCCTCTTTTAATTGTTGATATTTTTCTAGTCCAGTCCAGGCCCTGATGTCACCTATCCACTTTCTTGTTGGTTGACCTGGTGTTTTCCTGCCAGGTGGTGACAGATTAAGCATATGGCTTGACACGTCCTCTATTTATCCATGGCTGCTTGACAATAAGCGACTAAGAGAGCAAACTACGCATGACAATATCACTGCAAAGAGACCGGAAAACTTGAAGCAAACCCTGTAATAACAACCCGTCTGGCTAGCGAAGCCAAAACCTCCTTTCTAAAGAGATGTCTATTCTATGACTGATAAAGGCTATTTTTAACCGACTTCAAAAAAGGAAGAGATTATCAATTCAACAGTACTTTTTTTTTGGTTACCTCATAACTTTCGACTGGGTGAACCGATTTCGATGATTCTTTTTTTATTTGAAAGCTGGTGCTCCGTGTGGTCCCATTTCAATTTGGTCCAGTTCTAACAATGTCATACATGAGAAAACCAGATAAGTCTTCAATATGCATTAAGTATGTGCGCGACAAATTGACGAATAACTCAATATCACGCCAACTGATTCCGATGATTCTTTTTTTATTTGAAAGCTGGTGCTTATCGTGTTAACTCATTTTAATTTGGTCCACTACTTGAAGTCGGTTTTTTTTTTGTTAAAATTGGTGCTTATGTAATGATGTAGGGTCGGTTGTCGAACAGTGAGCCAACCAGATACAGTGAACCACCGTCATGTTTCTAAAATCACGAAATTGCTCACGTGCTCGATCGTGTCAAATCCTGTGCCATGTACCCCCTTTCCCTTCTCCCGTAGTGAGCCGGCAACCACAACTTGAGCTAGATTTGTGGTGTGTGCTTGTTTGTTTCCCGGCGAAAAAACGTACTATTTTCAAGTAAGTGTCTCGATTTTTGTATTATTTTTTAAGAATAAGAACAAAAGTTGTGCGGTGTAAATATGTTTATAGCTTTGGTTATATTATGAGCTTAGTGCATTCTGAAAATTCCAGACAAGACTTATTATTTTTTTAACTTGAAAGTTGAATAGTACCTGTGTTGAACAGTGAACCAGGTCTGCATATTACACAGTGAACCTATTCACTGTGTACCTTACGATCCTTGTTCACAGGTTCTTGAAGTGTAATTTTAATATTTTTTTTTGTTTTAGGATGCTAAGGTAATAAGATAAGGAGCTGCAGATAGAAAAAACATACAAAAGATGACATGATGTCAGCTTTACGTTTGATAGAAAATAGGAATAATAATAAATAGAGTGGCGCCAAAAGATTGTAGTATTCCATACTCTACATTGCCTCGTTACGAGAAAAAATAAAAATTGAACATAGAACAGTGATATCACAAAGTTTGCCTAATGCTGCAGCTTCTGCAATTTTCGACATAAATAAACGCAATAATCAAGAGATTCAAGATTCAACTTCTATGATAAAGACATGACGTTTAAATTTAAGGAACCATCTAGATGTTACCCCAGATCGAGAAAGGCCATTTATAATATCGTGTACCTATACGTCTTATTAAATATTCATTCAATGCAAACTTGTCTTTGCTTAATATGACTTGTCTTTGATTAATTTGAAGTATTTTGATTTCATTATTTTGTCTCCGATCTTGCAGTGATAGGTAAATTAATGAAGACTGGAAGCTATTGTTGGCAGAAATTTTATTTGATTTATTTGTCATTTCTATGATAAGAATAAAAGATGATTATTAAAGATTCTGTGTTTTGTTTTCTACAAATAAATGTCCTATCAACTAAATGATATTATGGTTCACTGTTGAAATAAGGGTGGTTCAGTGTAAACCGCCCATAGTACACAGTGAGCCAAATTTCTTTTTTTTTCTAAAATCTCTATACCGGCTTAGTTAATTTCCTTGGTCTTACAATGGTCTTTAACTAAGAAACCTAATAAAATTACCTAAACGATGACATCAAAATCATATTCTTATCTTTATTTTCTAACAAGTTATACGACTTAGAAAAATAGGTGGTTCACTGTTCGACAACGCACCCTAAATGAAATATTACCTAAAAGGATCAAGATACAATGATCTTTGTGGTAGCTTGAAGTGTTTCTTGATGTATTCATCATCGAGGAGAGTTAAGTCATTTTGAGCGGAGCTGGAAGACGAAGGCCTGGTCCTCTTTCCACCCTGGCTCGGTAGTTTCCCACTGTCGCGGGGTACGAGACATATTAGTGGCAAGGCTGTTCTTAATCCGCCTCCCCTACTATTGCTGCCAGGATTACAAGTGCAGCAACTGAAACAAAAGTGTTTTTAATTAACCTTTTAATGTCTGAAATACATGAAGAAAAAACTTTGTATGTCTTTTTACGAAAATTAAGCGATCAGAGGAGTATGAAATTTGGTGCAGTTAAAGTTTATATGGAAGAGAAGTGCAGTAAGTTAAATAATAAAATAATTATGGTCAAATTTCGATGCCTGGGCGACCACTAGTTGGAAAAATTTAGCAGTTTTTTTATTGTTTCATTAGCTAAATGTGTAGTTTACTACAACAAGTTAAAGCTAAAGTCATACTATTTAGAAGTAACTTTTGAAATTCTGTTGTAACTTTTCATACGAAGATAATAAATATTCATTTTGCATTTGTCAGTATTTAATGTCATGTTGACTGCCTCTGTGGCGCAGTGGTACTGTATGCGACTGCTGTGCTTGAGGTCTCGGGTTCGATTTCCGGGTCGAACCAAATGTTTGTATGATCTGCAAATATTTGTTTCGGAGTTTGGATGTCTTTTATGTATAATATGTATGTATTTACAAAAAAAAGTATATATGTATTTATATCAGTTGTCTAGTACCCATAACACAAACTCTGCTTAACTTGGGACTAGATGGCGTTGTGTGTAAGATGTTCGAAATATTTATTCATATTTATTTTTTATTTATTCACTTTGATATTCACTGGATGAGAAATAGAGTCCTTGTATGATATATTTTTTTCAGTGTTACGCAATACGCTGTAAAACTTCCAATGCTTAAGGAACGGAATGTAATGATTCCATATTGCAGTGCACTGCACATTTCGTTTCATAAATAGGAATTTTCATATAAAAACGAATATTTCTCGAATAACTACTGTAGGTAATAAAAATGTAGTCAGTTCGTAATACCATAAGTGTGCAGTACAGAACTTTTGCAAATATGTAAATTAACACGAGCGTAGACAGGTTTTCGTTTCGGGGGTTTCAAGATAATAAAATAAATATGTCCCCCTTTAACCGTATTATGAAAAAATAAGTGGCGTAAAAATCAATAGTGTAAAAACATTTTGGAGGGGGTTGAACCCCAACCTCCCGGGATTATCTCATCCTCCTCCTTCTCCCCCCCGAAACTAAAACCTGGCTACGGTCTTAAGTACCTGCCCGTGAGTAGTAGTATTTTCATGTTATCTTCGGCTTTGTGTCTAGCGAAGCCTTTATTGAGCCAAGTGTCGTTAGCACAAGGCTTATTTGGACAGTAGTGACCTGTCACTTTGACGTGGTCAGACATGGTCGCCAGTAGGTAAAGTTTACGCTAGATCGCATAGTTAAAAGGCATTTTAGCAGTGGATTTAAAACGTAATTTTGTTACATACCTATACGATGTTTACGCTTTTTTTCTTTCTTTTTTTATTAACAATTTGTTGGACTTTACGTCGGCACAAACGACATCTAACACACAACGCCATCTAGTCCCAAGTTAAGCAGAGCTTGTGTTATGGGTACTAGACAACTGATACAAATACATATATACTTTTTTTTTTAACCGACTTCCAAAAAGGAGGAGGTTCTATGTTCCACTGCATGTATTTTTTCTTATTTAGGTATGTTCACCGATTACTCCGTCAATTGCGGACCGATTTTGAAAATTCTTTCTGTTGTAAATACATGTATATTATACATAGAAAATACCCAAACTCCAAAACAAATATTTGTAGATCATATGCTATGATGCAGTCGCACACGCCAACCGCGAAACCAACGAGGCAATTATATGCATCTTTTTCTATTAAATTGAGTTAATTAATCACATTTTAGTAACTTTTGGGCGCTGGCGACTACTATTTTAATTTTATTAGATAACAGGTAAGAAATATCGATAGTTCAACTTACGCAGCCATTTTTCTGCAAAATAGTGTCCCCGTAAATAAAACCAAAATCCTTAAAATTTCATTTTAGAGCATATTGCACTTTTCATGTATTTTTATCGGTTTTGATATTTTTTTTATGAAAAAGTGAATATCTGCACTTGAATGACAACACAAAATTCAGGTGTATGTCATTATGTTATTTTACCTATTTGTTTTTTTTTCTAAATAGGGTTTTCTTCAGACATATTATTAATTAATTTTTGATAGAAACCTTTTTACTTTTATATCATGAGTTTATTTTTCACATGTCATTATAGTCATATATTATTATATATTATAATATAATAATAATAATAATATAATATATTATATTCATAGACGTTGATACCTGTTCAATCTTATAACTAACTACCTATCCACCTTCTACCTATGTCCTATATCTATATATAATATATTGTTATAAACTAGGAGGAGAATTAAATAAAAGAAATTGGAGGTAGCCTAACCTCAGTTCTCATTTATAATTAAAACACTAAACAGTTCACAACAAACGAATATATTAATTAGAAATAAGATTACAGGTAATTCACTAAACACATAACAGATCAAAAATAAATCCATAACGAAATAGATTAAACAACTAAATAATCGACAAAATATGGCAGACCTATGCGTCACGAACTCACGACCTATCAAGACACGACCTTACCAAAGCGCTGCCCGAGCAGCAAGAGAGCGAACATAGGCAAGTACCGTGTTTTTATAGGTTCGCGCGGCATAGTGTATTCGTAGAGTAGGGTACACCTAATAATATATATTAAAATGAATCGCCGAAATGTATGTAGGTACGCGCATAACTTCCCATCGACTGCACCAATTTTTTTTTTATGTGTTCGTTATTGTTAGGACAAAGTTTCAGCACGAACGGGCCGGCTCGACCGGGGCGTTACTACTTTCTCAAAGAAGACCATCCTAAAATTACAGCATTCGTGGTGTCGTGTTTCACTGGTGAGTGTGTAGGCGGTGGAATGCTCGTCAAATCATTGTAAGGATGGCGAGGATAGAACCGTGTCGGCCAGAAAGACCCGTAAAAATCGTGGGACCAGACGACCACTTCCGAAAGGGTACGGGGGCCCTAGGTGCCCTAGCAGTAGGTGTAGCAATGAGGGCGCTTGAGTCGATATGTCTGGTATCCTCCTGAGTTGGAGTACTAGCTGGGTGAGGTCATGCGAGCGAACGAATGAGTGGATAATTCGACCCGCATGGTCAGTTCTGGAATATCAAAACCAGGACTCGTGGTGTGGGTTAAACTCTCTGAAAAAACACACTGAAGTGGTCGTCTGTCTTCTGGATAACTGTCACCGCTGCATCACTAGGCCTCCGGTTTCGCACTCACCAACGAAACACGATAGCACGAATGCTGTCATTTTAGGTTGGTATTCTGTGAGAGGGTAGCACCACCCCGGTCGACCCGGCCGGTTCGTATTGAAATCTGCGTGGCTGTACTACACCACACACATCACACAATTAAGCCACTCTTTAAAAATTCGAACGTCCGTTTTTTATTTCATTGCCGATACCTTTTTGCAAACTTTACAGTAATATAGCTTATGCATCGGAATAACGCTTAAGCTACTATTTACCGCGATAACCGACATATACGCGAGCGGAGCCGCGGGCATCAACTAGTCTGTAAAATAATATCAAACTAATCAAATTTAATTAAATGCTCAGCTAAAAACAATAGAGAAGTTAAACGGAAACGTCTATAGATCGACCTTACATTACATATTTTAAACGTACCTAATAATTACAAAAGTGAACGATGAGCAAATATAATAGCGACGCGAAGCTCGCCCCTAGGCAATTAAACGGGAACAGTATTGACTCGTCAAAGAAACTTAAACAGTCACAAATCCCAGTGTAACATAATAAAGAGGATATATTGAATAGTGAGGCCGCGTGGTCGCCACGTGTGGGTAGTTCGCAGCGGTGAGAGATTTAGCGTCGTCTACTTCGACGCTGTTTGCCAACGGTCCGATATTTATCCATCACCCCAGGCAACGGGTTTATTGCTTTCAATACGTTCTCCGCCATAATTTCTATCACAGTTTCTTGTGATTTTTTTCTAGCCTTTATTGAGCAACTATCACAAATAGAAGTATTATTTTATACTTTTTTGGAATAGATTTTGATATTGTACCGCAAAAGATGTTTTTTTTTCCAGCAAAATGGTCTATTAATGATACAGCCTACTGGATGAGTAATTTATTATGATTATGTAATTCAATTGTTGGAGGAGAATTTAACGTGGTACCATACCTTTTTTAATTTTAATTGAAAAGCTTTGTCGCTGTGCGATCACGCGTATCTTAACTACATAATAACAAATGTGAATATGCGTTTATTTGTTAAGTTTTCACTCCTTAACAACTAAACTAATCATGAATACCTAGCCATAAAAAAAAAAAAAAAACAGTCATGAAATTAGACTCCAACTCCATGACTGAATGATCAAGATGCTATCGTGGGCGACCCATCCTTTAGCAAATATGGGCCAAAATGACTGGAAAGCTCATGAATCTACACCACGATCTCTCCGGGCTCTAGAAATTACTGAGGGTCTGAAAGAACTAGCGAGGTTACTGGAGACTCTGAGAACAGCTCGATTTCGCATCACATCACGTCAATATAATTTAATAGTTCACTGCTGAACATAGGCCTCTGTTCAGAAAGAAGATTTCGACCTGTTATACCACGCTAGCCAGACGGATTGGTATAGGGTTTGTAACAAGTTTTCCTTCTCTTTGTAGTCCTGCATAATTCGCTCCCTTAGTCGCTTTTTACGACACCCACCATGTTATGTCATGGGTAGGGGTAGTGCCAATGCCGAGGCGTGATCTCGTGATGGTCATCGGAGTGGGCGTTCTCTCGCCCGGTAACATGATTGCGGCCATGTTGCGGAGCGAGAGCGCGTGGAATTCTACCGTCTCTTTCTGCAAGCAAGTTAAGCTTGCGAAGGAGATGGCTGAGCGGGACCGGCAGAGATTTAGAACTCTCCCTGTCCACCAGGAACGGGAACGGGCCAGGTACCGCAGACGACTCAGGCGCCGGAGATCCCAAAACGATCTCCGTACTCCATAAGTGCAAGCCCGAGGATGACAGGTAAGGCCACCAGGCACCCTACAGTTGAATTAGTTATCAGTATATTTGAAGGCACTGACTTCCCAATTACGATTGCCATTGATGTTCATGACAACCGGGACCAACGGCTTAACATACTCTCCGAGGCACGGGCGGGGAACACCGCCGTCTTCCATACTCCTATTAAGGCTGCTATTAAGAATATCTTGTAAAAAAAAACCAACAGCAGTCCGACCCGGAAATCGAACCCGTGACCTCTTGATCTCTTGAAGAATATGGATGAATAAAAACAATAGGTAAACCTTCCAATCTTCAACAAGTGAAGCGTGAAGCAACTGGAGAAATTCTAGACCCTTTGTCTGACCCTTCATTCTTCGATTGCTTCTTTTATCAGTTTCATAGAAAAGCGCATCAGGCACCTTTGAATAAGCAGTGCTGCATTTGACAGAATTGTGTCTGTATTTAAAAAATAATAATTAAGTGTCTAACAGTAATTTGTACTCCTGAAGTACATTAATTGAACATAACCTGTTTTATATTCAATTTAGTTTATCACTTTATAGAAATGACACTAGAAACTCTTAGTATGCTTTTTAATATCATAAAATGAATATAATTAACTATTACCTACAGCTCCACCCGCGAGTACTTATGTCGGTTATCGTAGACAATGTCCTTCCTCAAAAACCAAAGAATCTCCATGCTAAATTTTAATAAAAGTGATGCAGTGGTTTAGTCTTGAAAGCTTAACAGACAGAAAGAGTTACTTTCGAATTTATAATATTAATATGGATATGAGCATGTTCTTTTCGTCTTAAACGATGTATCAGTCCGGAAATATCGCCAATTTGTTCCACATAAACAAATACAATCTTTATATATAATTCTTCTGTGAGTGTGTATGTCACTGAACTTCTCTCAAACGACTGGACCGATTTTGATGAAATTTTTTGTGTGTGTTAAAGGGGATCTGGGAATGGTTTAGATTCACAATTTTGTCCGCTGGACAATGTTTTTTTAATTAATTTTTGAAATTTTCAAATTAAAGACGTGTAGACAGGACAACGTCTGTCGGGTCCGCTAGTAATAATATATTCTTAATGTTCTAAAATATAGCTGTTTTTCCTTGTAATTGTTCAAGCCAATATTGTATTCTATTTGAGTGCCCTGCCAGAAATAAAAGAAGGAGGGGTAACGAAATAATTGCTTAAAGAGGTTTTCTTTGAGACTCTAGTATTATTCATATTCATCTAAAGCTGAAATATGATACAGCTTAAGGCGCGTATCCACCGAAATTGTTGGCAATTTCAGTGTTTCCAACTGTTTGCAACTCTTCACAAAATCGTCAACTTTTGTTTCCAATGTGTGTCTACACCGAGTCGCCAACAATTTCAAAAACATTCCAACTAAGCGTCTCCACAGAGCCAATAAATATCAGCAACAAGAGTATTCTTTTGATGTTTACCGCTAATAACAGAAACACGGTTCCCAACATTTGTTGACAATTTTTGTTGCCAATACAAGGAAGTTATAGAAAATTTTGTCACCAGCACGTGTTGACAACACAAAAGTTGCCAACTTTTGTTTGGTTTTAGACAAATAAATGAAATGGAAGTGTCTCTTTGTAATTTCAAATGAGCAGCTTTTCACCAAAAGCATGTGAAAGTAAATACGGTACTTACAGCTCTTAGCCTCGTGGTGTACTTTTTATAGGGTTTTCAGTGTTTCGTTAATATTAGATTAGAGATCACACTTCTTATTTTGAAAATACTGAAAATGTTATGAAATATGAATTTGATACGGATTTTTTACAAGAAGAGGTTTACTTACTAAGTGCTCGGCCCACTGATTAAAAAACATTTGGCGAATCTGTTATGTTTTGCCGATATTATACAGTTGTACATTTTGAACCTCGTAGCTACATATAATATTTACATTGAGAATTTAGGTGAATAGAGGTATTAAAATGATGCGCGTTAACAGTAATGTTTTATATAAAACTAGCAACCTGCCCCGGCTTCGCACAGGCTCTTTACGGAAAATATAATATAGCCTATGTGTCAGATTACTAAAGAAAGCCAGATAGACCGTAAAGAACACGACAGTGAATCTACAAAGTAAATATGAATTAGAAAGCGAATATATTCTCGCGGCAGTGTTTGACAAGCCGCCATATTGTGTACACGTCACGAGTGATAATTAATTTTATTTTCAAAATGCCGTCTTGCATCATTAAACACTGTAAGAATAGTTCCCCCAAAAAAAAAAGAAGATGGAATATCTTTTCACAGGTAAATACAGATTATTTAGTTGCTATAATTATTTATTTACCCGCTAATTATATTGTTGTGTCGGAACACAAAACCTCAACCGTAGTTCGACTGTGATACCAGTTTTTATCAAATTTTTTTCCCTTTAATCAGTGAAATTACGTATTAGTCCAGACATTAGTGAACCTCATTTCTATATTTAGGGACTTGGTTCCAAACGTCATCTGAAAGTATTCTTTGGTGATACATACAATTATTTCTGTTAATTATTACATACGAACAATTTGTGAATGTTTCTACAAATTGCTGTTTTGTGTCTTGATGTGTTTTATGTCTTTAACTTGTGCTTCACATCATAATTGAATGGTTGAGAATGATCGATAGTACGAAACTTGATTCCCAGGTACTTACCGGATAAAGCAGAAAATTAAAAAAATAATTAATCATACATTACAAGTACTTTTGGTAAAGTAATTTATTTTAGCTTTTATGATTTTTGTAGGTTGCCGACAGATGCAAATTTAAAGAATTTAGCACAATATTTAGATGTGCCAATATTTAATGATATGAAAAATATATATATAATATATTGCTGGATGTAAAGGCATGTTAAAAAAGTAATAAAATGCGAACCATGCTTGATACATTTAGAGTCCACTGAAAAACAAGATTTTCACAAACTGATTAACTTGCGAGACAAAGGAGGTTTAATTTTCCCTTCCACAGACACCTATGCGGTTTGTGCAAAATCTGAAGTTATAATTAGGAAAATATTAAAAGAAGACATTTTAATTTTAACAGAAAATGATTATAGGTATGTAACTTCACAAATTTTAAAAAGTTTTATTGGCAACCAAACGATTTTCATGAAATTAGAGGATGATCATCTAAATCACGGGATTTATCACAAAGTAAACTTAATAAAGTTATTGATTGAAAAATATTTAATGGTACGATTACACTACATAGCATGTACAATATTATAAAAAGTTAGTGCAAAATAAAGGTTGCTGAGAGTTTACATAGTATGTAAAAATAACTAAATCAAAAACCATAATATTTAAAGTTTTTTAATATTAAAATACCCTTTTTTCAATCCTAACTTTTATGATCCGGAGTCTCAACGGAGACCAGCCATCTACTCAGGAGATAATTGTAGTGTACAAGTGTGTGTGCAAACACATGTGCACTCTCTGTTCCCTCACTCACTTGATAATTAGTGAGGAGTTGAATGTATTGATTTCCAGCAAATTAGTTTGCCATAGATTTAAGATTGTAGATAATAATGATAAATTTGTGTATATGTTTCAGGGTTAAGGTATTTATTTAGTAGTCCATTGGTGTTAATTTCCTCGCTCCCTAGGCGAGAGTTAAAATCATCCCCTGTTTATTTAGCGCGCTGACGACAAATTGACCGCGTCGGTGAAAACACGTTATTACTCGCTAGTGACTGGGAGCTCGGAACTGAACCGGTTAAGAAATGAGTTCTTTCGATCGAGAGAAATGTGTTATTTTTTTTTTAACTGTTTTGAACCTTATATTCACATATTCACTGAGTTTGGTTTTGAAAAATTTCTAGTAAAAGCAGGGCTAAATATTGCCAGTTTGATCGTTTGCGTGTTGATTCTTACCACCGAGAATATATGTTTTTGTATTTTTTTTTACCTGACCAGAGATTTGATCTGAGGCTATATATATACATACGTCTTCTCAGTGCTTTTATATATCGTAGAAACATGGACTCTCTCTCTATCCTGAAAATCTCATGGCGTGACCGAATTAAAATTGAAGTTTTTCATAGGCTTAATAAGAAAGTGGAGCTTATTAACACCGTCAAGGAAATTTGTTATACTTCGGTCACGACATGAGAAATGACAAATCTTAATACAGAATGCTCCAGCTCATTATCTAAGGAAAGATTGCGGGAAATAGAAGCGTTGGCCGGAGGCGACACTGTTGGCTAAAGAACCTTCGGGAGTAGTTATTTTGTGGGATTTTAGTAAATTTTATACATGTACAGAATTACAGATAAAAAAGGTGTTTTGTTAGTCGAACATTTGACTTAGCTAATAACATCGAAATTATGTTATTCAAGAAACCATACACGTGACATGCGGTTGAAAAAAACAAGGAACATCGTATTTTCATTGAATTAGTTACGACATAAGTCACACAAAAATAATCATACCTATACCTATCATCATGTAATTAAGTAATTTAACTTAAACGGGTGCTCAAGTGAGAATGGGCGTTTTACAGTGTTTGATTCTTTAGCTCTTTGAGAGAGAGGAAGAGATAGTTATAAAGAATTAATCAAATGACATGAAACTGCATATATCGAGTCAAGTGATTCGATCCGTCGCTGAATATCATATTCTCAAAGGACCACATTTGTAAAACACCACATTCGCAAAATATGTTATTCGTAAAACATCATATTCTCAAAAGATCATGATCTTAAAATACCACATTCACAAAACACAACATTCTCTAAACATCATATTTTCAAAAAAGGTCAAAAAGTACACTGTACACCAAAAATGGTCAAAAAAGCCAAGAAGTACAATTCTCGTCATAAAAGTTCATTCGTAAATCAAATTGATTAAAACGAGTGTCTTTAAAGTTCTTTTTCACGTTTTTTCTGTACGCTATACTGCCATTACCAATAAATAAGGAAGTTAATAAAACATAACTACAAAGTATTGTTTTCATAACATTGTAATAAACTATAAAATAGTCATACGTTAGCGGATTAAAATAAACGACTATTAAATAGAATATGAATTTAATGTTATGTACATAAAGCTTAAATTGGAACGATTAAAGAACAATGGTAACGAGCGATAAGCTTACAATAGAACAAAGAATGCGTACTAAACAACAAGTACCTGTGTGTCTCAAACTGTTCAGGTAAAAGCAATTATATGCAGTGATAAAATCATTTATCTATACTTAATATTATAAAGAAGTAAAGTTTGTGAGGTCGTAGGGGGTAATCTCTGGATCTACTTAATCGATTTTGATAATTATTTTATCTATAGAAAGCCTCAACAAATATTCTTGATGTGTACCATCTTTCTTATAGACTGTAGGATTATTTCATGATGGAAATATAAAGAAACGGGTTTTGTGTATAATAACAAAAAGACTGGGTGGCGATATTTGTTTCAATCAATGAGTTCGCGCGATTCTGGATGTTTAATCTTACACATTATACCTAACTTCAGAATAGAGCTCAGTTTTCTTATCTGGGTTGTTTATATAAATGAGCATACCAAAGTCATTCTACGTTGGCGTACACACTATAGCGGCCTATTATTGCGGCCTAGATGCTTCTGCGTCATTTGTTCGAATCTGATTTTAAATATAGGCGAAGTAGCTCCTTTAGTACAATGTTATCTGACTACCAATATTAAATTTCAAATCTCTTCACAGATTTAGTTTTGTTCAAAGTAATTTGACTGCAGATGCTTGATGTGGATGATATAACTTGTACTGTATACCACTTGGTTACTTATTTAGCTGGTGTTAATAATTTATTTCGTATAAGTGCTTAAAAATTAACATTTTGCTTATATTAAGTTAAATCTACTCTTAAGATTTTTTTTTTTAAAAAATGTCATTCAAAAACGTAGTTTCACCGAGTCGAAAGTTATACTAAATGGAAGTCTCGATACGCAGCAAAATGGCCTTCAAAATGGCGGGGCTGCCCTTACGTAGCGTAATAATTTTTTTTTTTTAGCTTAGCTTTAGCTATCCAGTGGTGTAATTGAAATTTGGATGTGGATAATAGATATGTAGCTACAACATTAAACAGCATACCCCGATTTTGTTTTCATTTGGTTTTTTAATTGCGTCCCATCAAAAGTGTAATAACAAGAATCTTTGAGAACCACAAGTGTACTTACCGCTCTACTCGTGTCAAACAAGTACGGGCTACCGATATAGATTATTATGTACCTATGATATTGACACATTGAAATTAATAATGTGAATACGCTCCAAAAGTTAAATAGCTAAAGTAAACTATAATTTGCTGCTTTGAGTCAATATTAATATATCGTCGAAAACTATAAAAATATTAAAGTTACATTTCCTGTAAAAGGACTTTTTTGTTTGATCTTTCGTACCAAAATAGATAGATTGATAGAAAACTCTTTATTTGCACACCATAATATTATAGAGTTAGTTTGTTGGTTGGTAGTTGTTAGTAGATTGTTGGTGGTAGTTTGGTTGTAACATTTTTAATTTCTAATTTGCTTTAAATGTTGCCAGTTAACAATTATATTTGAATACGATATCAATTCAAAACAGTACAACACATTACAGTAGACAAACTGTGTTGAGAGACTCCTATTTTTAAATGTTGGACCATCATCATCAACCATTTATGGTCTACTGCCGGCAATAGGTCTCATCTTAGAAAGCAGCAGTAGTGGTCTACTATACCATGCTAAGCAAATGGGTTGGTATAGTATTTATTTCGAATTTTTCTTCTCTTACCAGTACCTTGTCCTGCTATTGTCCTGGACACTTTGTTTCCTTGGTCGGCTTATAGGACTCCCCCCCCCCCCCTCCAGTATGAGTAAGAAAGAAGAAAGAAAGAAAATTGACATACACAGGACAGTACATGGTTTTAAACAGATGAAAGATAAAAGAAAACAAGCGATTGTAATTTGCTATGCCAGAAAAGGCTCCTATCTCAGCATAATGCTGTAGCCAGAGTGACTACAGCGCTACGCGCTACGCACAGCGAGCGATACGTCTGCTCGTTTGCTTCTTAAAAAAAAAGGAGGTGCATACTGCGTATTCTGAATTAGTTGCCACATGGATTCTATGTATTTGTTATAATTTCTATATATTTGTTATGTTTTTGATAATTTTCTTCATTACTTCAATCCGTGAATTTATTGATTCGTTAAGGTCTTCAAAGTGTACATTTTCTTCAAATATTCAACCTCGAGACCCTCTTTTTTATTTTGTATTCAAGTTCGATAGACACCCATTGAAAGACTGATAATGTTTGGATATTAAAATTGATGTTGATACTTTTAACCCCACGTAATGTTTATCAGGTTAACAATTGTTCTGGATTGAGACAGAAGAGTGAAACTTTCCAAAAGCTTCCACAGACTACTACAGATACTAGACTGGGCAATGAGAGTTGTATTTTATTTTATCCAGCATGTCTTACGGTTACTTTCTTTTAAATGTTCATCAACAGCGTTAGCCTTTAATAGATTACTGCACATAGTAGTGCCCTTATGATAAGTAATGGAAGTATGTAACTAGATCTGGCAAAGAATGCGTTATTTATTTGATTCGACCAATATTAACCGTCTAATGAGGGTAAAAATAACAGGTAGTTACACTGATATAACTTTTATAATATTTAGAAAATACCTTACATCTATATCTATAACTAGCTTGTGCACGCAGCTTCGCTCACGCAGACCTTCATCCCCTGATTTACCCCCTTAGGGGTGGAGTTTAGTAAAATCCGTTTATTTATATTAATAAGTGAGTGGTATTTCGCTTTCTATATATATAAAATATATTTATATAAAATAAAAGCGAAATACCACTCACTTACTAATCACGAAATCTCAGAAACTATAACACCTACAAACTTGAAATTTGGCAGGTAGGTTCCTTATAGGGTGCAGACATCCGCTAAGAACGGATTTTACTGAACTCCACCCCTAAGGGGGTAAATCAGGGGATAAAAGTCTGCGTAAGCGAAGCTGCGTGCAAAAGCGAGTACATTATAAATACAAGTATGTGAACATGGTAATATGTGGGCAGGTACGATTTAAGTCTAAAATGTTTTAGTTACTTAGGTTATATCTTCTTTTGCCAATCACAATAAATCCAAATGACTGCACAGATGGCGTAGTGGTTTAAACAATCGACACGTTGCTTTCTACTGCGCTAAAGTGTGGGGGTTTAAATCCCACATGGATTTTGCACTTAGTGTGACATACAAATTGTTGTTCTGAGCCTGGGTGCACTTTGTCTGCGTTTTATGTGTGTTTGTTAGGACCCCCGCGACACTAGATATACGCGGGAGTTGTCTTTTTAAAACCAATACTAATAAATTAACTTAAATATCTGACAAGTTTCTAAAGTTTATTTTGTATTATTAATTATTTAATAATTAAGGACACACGTTAGTAACTATTGTTTCTATTATTATAAATATGACTATTGTTACTATTATAGGTAATTGTTATTTTCAAAGGTGTGAATCAGCAATTATGACATCATGTCTTACTATAATGTTGACACTTCACATATTTATGGTATTTTTTCTGTAGCCACTGTAGCAGAAGAAAGCGTTTCGAAACTAGGCACTTCTAAAGGTTCGATAGGCTGTGAGATCTTGTGTTAAGTTATATCTACAGAGTTTGTTTACATCGTGGAATATCCGACACCTGTTGAACGGTTAGATCAAACACTCGTTATCACTCGTTATGCCACTGTTTTGTTTGCACCCTTCAACTAACTTAGTATTCCTTTTGAAAAGTTTAAAACGGTAATCTATTTGACTCATGGTAACTTTGTGTCATAAATATAAGTTAGGGATTTTTTCGCGTCAGAGAACTAGCTACGTTGGTAAAAAGTGATTAGCCTACAAGTATAATTATCTAAACACGGTAATAAATAGTTCAACATTTCACCTATCTTTACACTTATATACTAATCTATACTAATATTATATAGCTGCAGAGTTTGTTTGTTTGTTTGAACGCGCTAATTTCAGGAACTATTGGTCCAATTTACTGGTTACTGGTGTTAGATAGAGCCATTTATCGAGGAAGGCTATAAGCTATATATCATCTCGCTAAGACTAATAGGAGCTGAGCACCAATGAAGATTGTTTCAAATACGGGGGAAACTTATCAACTTATCACGCTCCGGGTAATAGGGGACGCTAACGAGGTTGCGTGGGTCAGCTAGTCTCATATATGGATGGATGTATGAACTCAAACAATGCAAAGACCGTCCTATGCTAATTAGAGTGTTAGTGTTAAAAAAAAAATCATACCTTATGTTCTTGTTAACTAACTAACCTCATAACATCAGCTGAAGTGAAAGTCCCATCAAATTCAGTCCAGCCGTTCCAGAGATAAGCCGGAACAAACAGACAGACTGGTAGTCAGACAAAAATATTAAAATTTGATTTTTGATGTAAGTACCCTGTATAATAGGGAATATGCATAAAATTTTTATTTGTCTCAAACATTCATTCTAGATTCTTTATTGTCTTTACAATATACCTAAATGGTATTTTTTTTATATAGTGATTATTTAAACCCAGAAAATATTAAATAAAAAGTGAAAATTAAGGGAGGGAAAATCAAACCTGCAAAACGCGTCCTATTGGTCGAAACGAAATGTGACGTCGATTGTTACATTATCGAAATTAACGGCGTCAAAATTCCTACTGTGTTAGTAGTGTTTGTGAGAAAAAATGACTTCTTCCATGATTTTTATAGCAATCAAAACTGTAAATAGGTATAAAATAACTGAAACACTCAATAGTAAACAAACACGAAATCACAATGACGTCATATGTTATGTCAATAGCGCGCGAAAAATGGCGGCGTGAATAGCTCAAATTTAGTCGGTGTTTTAAATTTCACTTTGAAAATTAGTTTGACTATTTTGAAACCTATTTATATTTTTTTTCTATGTTATGGAGACTTATATGATCAGATTAAGAAAAAAAAAAAGACACGCATATTCCGTATTCTATATTCATTCAGTTAAAAGCTGTTAATTTGAAATTACAAACAGATATTACATAAGTCTAGTAAAACTAGTTCTACTGATGATAGATTTTGTCTCCATTTATAAACACCTTTATTTTAGTTGCAGTTAATTGCCGAAATTGTCACAAAGATTTATGGCTAGAGAATGTTTTTGGACATCCGTAATACTGTCAACGGCCCCATCGTCCTATGCCCATCTCTAACCAAATCTATATAAAATTAACTTCTAATTTTATGGTTGTGACCCTTGAGACTCATCGGTAATGGGTTATAATGTAATGTCTGTTATTTCTCATAAGAGAAAATTATAAGGGACTAGCTGTAAATAGTAGAGCATGTGTTATTCTGATGTATGAGCTTTGCTACAGTTAAATTTCATCCAAATCCGTTCAGTAGGTAATGTTTGTGTGAAGGAGAAATAATCATTCATACATTCAAACATCTATCCTCATTAACTTTCGTATTTAACAACCGCGGGTAACGCCGCGGGGCAATGCTAGTCTGAAAGTCCCGTCAAAATCGGTCCATCCATTGCAGAGATTAGGTGAAACAAACAGACAGATAGACATAAAAAATTTAAAAAAAAGATATTTTGGTATATACGTACCGTTTTTACATACATATGGATTTAGTAAAAAGCGGTTATTTTAATATTTATTTATGTGATATAGAGAGTACCTATACATTAGTAACATTTAGATTGATATTATTATACGGTATTTTTTAATAATTCCAGTATGTAATTCGCATAACATTGAAAGAAAAATAAAGAGATTTATTAAAAAATATGCATGTGTACTTACTAACGTTTGAAAGTGCACTGTACCATGGTTTTACCAATAAAATATTTGAGTTTCAGTTCAATATGGAACAGTTTTACTAGTGAGCAATTCAGTTCTTGATCAAACACTAAAGTTAGACCAGTAAGTGTAGATTAGTTCGGAACTAGTTGCGAGCATATAGGTAACAAGACCGCTTCAGATTTTGTATTGAAACAGTCTGTCGTTACCATAAAAATGGATAGAAAGCGATGAACCTATCATTGTTTGGCATGTTAACAAGTCCTCACGAAGATTTATAAGTACATATTCAAATATAAAATACAGCTTTTAACAGTCCAGTGCTGGTCATAGCCTCTCCTATAGGCCGATCTACATCAGACGAGCGAATGCTCATTCTATTGAATTCTTTTAGTGTAAACAGACATGACGTTCTATCATTGTTGTGTCTGCGTTCTAAAATATTCTAAGAATGCTCGCTCGCTTGAAGCAAACGGCGCGCGAACAGTTGCATCTTCGTGAGAATTCTAGTTCTTGGTTCTCATTCTTGCTCAATGCTATTTTGGTGTAAACGCTGAAAACGAGTTTTCGTTTACACTTAAAGACTAAGAAAGAACGCTTTTGTTCTCGCTCTAGCTCTTTGTTCTTTTAGTCTAAACCCACCCTTAGAAAAGAGGTGTTGGTTTACTATACCTCGCTGGTCAGACGGGTTGGTATAGGGAAGAGAAGTTGAAGCAAACTTCAACTTCTCCTTCTCTTAGCAGTGATGTTGTTCTGCGTATTTTAGTCCTGTACTCGTCTCTTACCACACCCATGGGATGAATAGGGGTGGTGACACTCTATATAGACAAAGGGATAACGATGCCCAAATAATGTGTGGAAACTTTTTCTTTATTAATCCCAAGATTATTCAGGGTTAGCTACTAGTTCAACCGGTCTTACCTGATACATATATCAATTTTTCTACGGAGCGACTAAATTTGAAGATTGAAGTAATTCGCGAAACAAGAGGAAAAATACTAGCGAGATAACATCTATGCGGCTCTGTCCACGTTCACATTGAGGATAGTGACCACCACTTTTGGATTCTGCTTATGCTTTCCATCAGGCAGAGTAGAGTCATTTTGGTAGCTTGATCATAAAAAAAACTTTCCTCCTGCAATTTGAGACATTTATGCTATTGAGATTCTAGTTGCCCGGACCGGTGAGCAAGGGAACATCGGGTTGATTTTTAGTCGACAACAGCTCGAAAGACTTCTTCACGCAAGTGAACGAAGTACTTATTTATCAATTTCCTATCTATGTATAAAATACGTTAGTCCTTCGGCCTCGTAGTTCTATGACTAGGTACCATAGCCTAACAGAAAATCGGGTGAAGCAATTCTTTCGTAGCTTTTCACCGAAGGAATGAGGTTGACAGAGCTCAAAATCCCCCTCCCTCCTTCTCCTGACTTTGGACGGCAACGCACTTATGACTCTTGAGTTGCAGGTGTCTGTGCACGACTGTACCCGCTTACCATCAGTTGACACGTCTGCTCGTTTGTCCCCTTATCTAGTATGTTTTTTATCGATTTCATTTGTACCTATATGGCCTATAAAACTGAGGCCATTATCCAATGAAACCTCATTTATTAAAATCGGTTTAGTAGTTAAGGTACTACGTTGGAATATACATACACAAACTGCTAAAACGGCAGTGTTTCGTTGGTGAGTGCGGGTCCGGAGGCCCAAAGATGCTGAAGTATCACTAGGCCACCATGGTGTGGGTCACCATGCTACATTGTTGGATTGTCTGCAGTCGCAATGAGTACGGTGACCACCACTCTTGAATTCTCCTTTCTATTAACTTTGCCCTAGTGTGGTAAGAAAGGACTAAGCTAACAAAGATATAGAGATGCCACAATTTGTAATTGACGGCACGTAGGTTTATTATTTATTATTAAATTTTATTTCATTATTTTTCTCAAAAAAAGAAATAAACGTACATTAACTTCCATTATTATCTTATACTAAATTTCGTATACGAATGGTATTTAATTCCTGTTTATGTGAAACAGGAATTAAATACCATTCGTACCAAATTTAGAATTTAATTCAAACCAGAGCTAAACTAAACCACAATTCGAATTATTGGGAAAATTCTTGTCTATGCATCAACAAGTACACGCGAAACTCAACACAAGCTATTACGCTGCTGGAGCAATTAAAGTGACTTGCAACTATAATAGTTATTCTGTCAGTATTCTAACTGTGAACTGTTTGCTGAAATCAATAACAAAAACGTTCACGTAACCTCCATATTTTCTGAAAACGAATTTTTGGCGATAATGAAAGCCCATCAATACAAAACAATAAAACAACGAGGCGAATAGGCTTGATTGCGTAGGAAAAATCAATTGGACCGATCAGCACTCGAGTGGTGAGATATACGGCGATAAAAACGTGCGATAATGTGGCGATAACGGTGACAAACTGACTGTACTCGTATTGATAGTACGTGAGCCGAGCCGCTTTGTAAAGCCGATACTATGTAGTGAATTCAAGGTTTGTACTTGATAATAGCTACATTTTAAGTGGTAAATGTAAGATTTTTAGTAGCATAATAAGTCAGAACGTTATTGAAAAAGATACTAAACAAATAACTGCCTGTTTTAAAGTATCTATCTGCGATAGTGTGTCATATAACGGTATGCAAGAAAAAAATAAATTACTTTTTGAAATTCAATTTATATGTAAATACTAGCTTTTATACGCGGCTCCGCCCACGTTTAAGTCAGTTATCGCGATAAAGAATCATACGTCCTTCCTCAAGGATAAAAGTATCTCGATGCTAATTTTTTATTAAAATCGGTGCAGCTTTCACGGCTAGGTCGCTGCACCGATTTCAATGAGATTTCCAGACCGTCAGAGAGACAGTTTCTTTAAAATTTAAAATATTAGCATAGATTTCACATTTACCAGTTGGCGATAAACACAGACCTAATTTGAATAAAGATGAAACGCTACAAACGCTGTTGAAAGTCATATGAAAAACAATAAAGTATATATCCTTTTATGTCGCCTGTTCTAAATTACTAAAGCGATTCAGCAAAGTCCTATAAAAGGGCCTTTTATTTTTTTTTTAGTTTTTTTAAAAGGTTTGCTTTTAGGGCCGATTCTATGGATCGTCACTAGGCTGCACGGACATGTTGCCTTTGCTTAAGCAAAGACCAATGAAAATGTTACGATTTTTATTTATTGTATTTGTTTTTTTAGGAAAACCACTATATCGATCTATTTATAAAAATGAATAACGTTTCTAAAACGAATTATGAGTTTTCCTGAAAGATATTCATAGTTGTAATTTTGCAGTCGCTGAAATTAAGTATAAATTACTATCTGGAGTAAGTAAGAATACAACTTGGAATGTTTTAATGCCTTTTATTTTGATTTAGTTGTTGCTAACTTTATAATTCAACAGCAAATTTAAAAGTTTATAGAAAATATGAAATTATTTAAACTTTATGCAGTTTTGTAATCGGCAGATTTAAAACCCAGAGCTTACGCTTCCAGTCAAAATACACGTTTAAATTTAATCTATCGAGACAATAAAAGCACTAAACACTATTAACTGACTTCAAAAAAAGAAGGAGGTTGTCCATTCTACTGTATACTTAAAAAAAAACAATATAATTTTTCTCGACAAGAATCCATCAAGAAGCCCTCTCTTTAGCCGGAATTCGCCCCAATAACTTGGGCAATGTGTCACATTTTTTTAATTTTAAAAATTATGTAATGATTAAAATAATAATAATAATACAGAAGGTTACGGTTGTTTATTTATTTTCTTTTTTTGTTTCTACGGAAGACTTCACAAATAGGTATACATGAAATGGAAACAAAGAACACCCAGATTTAGAACAATGATTTGTGAATCCAGGGAAAGCAGGGAAAGAATAATAAGGTGGTGTGTTACATGAGCGACGAATACGTCCAAAATTATGGAACATTCACATTTCGGTCATAGTCCTTTCGACACACAATACACATTTAACTAACAGCGCCTTACGCAGAGCCGAGAAGATCTGTAAACAAGCTCTACATATCTTGTTGCACTATTACATCCAGTGATGTGAATGTCCATAAACCGACCTAAACACCTGAGTTCAAAGAAATCTTCCTAGAGATTTTTGTAAGTAGGTATATCCATTTTAAGGAGAAGCAATTTAAATAGTAGTCTATCCATCCATCCCGTCTCGCAAAGTATGTAGTCACATAGCAGACGTCGATTTACTGAAAATAGGTCGTGAATACTAACATCCCTCCCAGTGGGTGTTAGGGCTGCACCAATATGTTCAGTGTCATGGAGGGCGGAGGGACAGAGGGTGGCAGGCGATGCCACAGCACAATAGCTAGTACGAATTTATGCGTCTACTAGGGTGTCGCACGTGCGCTACATGTAGGGTGACTAAATTTTATTGAAGTACCATAAAGACATTTTTAATTTCAAATATTAAAGAACACCAATACTGCGAGAGAGTGAGTCTAGTTTAAACGGTTACTGAGGGAATATAACTTTCGTCTCCAGCTTTGTGTTCAGTTCTTTTCACGCTTCATAATAGCTACGCCTAAGTTCAACTCTAAAAACACATCAAAACTAAAATAAATTGTATGTCTATTGAGTGAATTCTAAAAGTTTCATGTAATTTGAGCTAATAAAAATACAACCATATATTATGTTTTACACTAATATAAATCATATTTTTAGTAAAAAATTAAATGTAAAAACTAATGTTTGTCCCTAAATTTGCAATAATCTTGGTCATCTGAATGCTGTCCGCCCGTCGATCGTCATGCGAGGCGCGCGACAAATGCTATTCAAAAGCTTCAGCTTTGAATGTTCCAGTCACGGTCAGTATAGCCCTCACCTGTTGGTACGGCATACCGTTCCCCCTACTAAGATTTCTCCACCTGAATACTGTATCTGCTAAAGCCGGCATTGCTTCGCACTTTATTTATTTGTGCAATACTTATATAACACGAACTTTTGATTGATTGTTTGTTATCGCAGTAAAGAGTAGCCTTTATCCTTCCTCAAGAATCAAAGTATCTCTATGAGAAATTTTCTTTGAAATCGGTGCAGTGGTTTGGCCGTGACAGAGTTACTTTCGCATTTATAATATACTAGTAACCCACCCCGGCTCTGCACGGGTTTATTATGGAAAATTTAATATAGCCTATGTTTCTCTAAGATGTGCAGCTTAATTTTTTCCGACGTCTTTATCAAATATCTATAAATTTTAACCAATATACTTAAAAAAAATACAAATTATATACGAAAACCTTCCTCAAGAATCACTCTATCTACAAGTAAAAACCGCATAAAAATGTAGCAAAAAAAGAATGAGTTAAACCGGACTATGTGTTATTGAATTTCAACTAAGTACATATTTTGACACTCATCCCCTCTCTCCAGGAAACCGTGCTGAATTTCGAGATAAAAAGTATCCTAAGTAAGTATCCTCGTAGTATGAACTCAAATCCTGCCAAGTTTCATTTGAATCCCTTCAGTAGTTTCGGCGTGATGCGCGGCCAAGATACAGACAGACAGACGGACAGACAGACAGACAAAAATGAAAAAAATTACAGTTTTGGCTTCAGTATCTATAAAAGAGCGCCCCACAAAAATAAAACAAAATATCTTTAATGTACAGAATTGGACCTGTTACATTTTTATTATAAGTATAGATACCACTTTCATGATGATCATCATCATGAAAGTGGTATCTATACTACTTCCACCAACTTTATTATACTTCCACCAACTGAAACGATAATATACTTAACTTTATCTATTATCTAATTTTACCAAACGTTCATTTTGCATTGGGTTTGGCACCGACTTCAAACAGACTAGAAGGTATCTGTCAATTGCTTTAATTTAAATTGCTCTTTTTTAAGTATTGATTGAAGTCGGTTCAACTTTTTTTAAAAGGGACTTATTATTAATATTTTCGGGCATTTATGGGAGGCCTGACCCACCCGTAGTTCAACTGAGATGATTATAATAATAAAAACTGCATATCACACATGATAATAAAACATGATCAATCCTCTTGCCAAGGCAGCGATCACCTTTTGATAATTTTTATATTACCCACGGGCCCATAGATGGATATACAATCACTACTAATACCACTGGCAAGAAGAATGACCCACGGCTGTGTCACCGTGTTCTTAATCTAACTAAATAATTAAAGCACTTACAGGAGTGTGTGGCTTCACGTTCTTCTCGGCGTTCCCAAGAGCTCTTGGGTAGGTGGGTAGGTTCTTCTGCCCTTGCGTCTTCACACAAACACACGCTCCTAAAATGCTGTACAACTTCCAAGGTATTCGAACTAATCTCAATAATCTCGTTTCAGCTTGCGCGAACACGCCTACAAAAACTCGCGACTCCACGACCTAACACAATACGGTTTATCACTAAAGAGACCGCGGGTCGATGGACAATACAATTAGCTTGTTCTCAATATTCAATAGATTATTCACGTACACAGGGAGGTTGTTAAGGTCATGAAAAAACAAATTAATCATCCTAACTTAAGCTTGTAAGTATTTTTGTCAAGTAAAGTGATTTTGTTTTTGTCTATTTTTCTTCGCACCCTGAAATTTTAAGATATGTATATCCATAAGAAATTGGCTACCTCATAAAGTTTCAAACTAAGCAAGGCTTGTACTGTGAAATTGAGATTGACTGTTTAAATAATCATATACTTTTTTTTTGTAAATACATACATACATGAATAGTAATACAGTACTGTACCTAAATGATCGATGATGACCTGAATCGATTAACAAAATCTACGTTAATACGACGCCGATAACAGTTAGATATAAATGTGGAATCAATAGCGGTAATACTTAGGTACATCAGTGCTTTGTTTATCAAAGGTTTTCATCGCATTGCACAAATTGAGGGCATGACTTCACCTACCTACGAGTATCATGCTTACAAGCGTCGAAAGTTTTAATACAATCAAAGCTTATTTTTATAATTTTCCTAACAACCCGCTCCGGCTTTGCACGGGTTCTATAAGGAAAGTATAATATAGGCTATGTTGCTCTGAGAAGATACTCTCAATTGTCGATACTTGGTGGAACTTGTATACATACATTCTAGAATTAAACTCACTTGTACTCACATATTTACTTTGCTAATTTTACATCAAATTACATTTCTTGTTCATGTGGTGGCATTCGTCCCATGGGTGTCGTAAGAGGCGACTAAGAGCCCGTTCACACAGACCGGCTCGGAGAGGAGAGCAGATTTTTATCACATTGGAAACCGAGGTTTGAGTAATTGTAGTAAAGTTTATTTTTGCATGTACACTTCTTTTGTCATTAAGAATGCTTCAACGCGCTTAATAAGAGGAGCCGACCGGCTCCGATTGCGTGCTCTTTCTCGCTCGCGCAGCCGATCGGCTCCAATTCTCTTCCACAGCCGGCTTATGTGAAATAGTTGACAGCTCCGCTCCGGCCAATTCCAAGCGTATACAATCCGGTCTGTGTGAAAAGAAAAAAGTGGGCCGATGCTCTCCGAACCGGTCTGTGTGAACGGACGCTAAGGGAGCAAACTACACAGGACAATATCACAGCAAAGACAAGGAAAATTTGAAATAAACCATAAACTAACCCGTCTGGCCAGCGTGGTATAGTGGGCTACAAGATACAAGATCGTGTATTTGTCCAAAACATGAGTATACATACACAAAGCATGCAGGATGTTAGAATAAGTAGTGAAACAATCAATCAATCATTTTACCTTTTACATACCTTAGGCATACAAGAATTAGGCATACATTGTAATTTTTCAAGAATGTTATTTCTTACTGTTTTTTTTCCCTTGTTACAAGCGGAATGTTTTTGTTATTATTTTTGTTTTTAGTTCTGTTACTTTTGGATTTTGTGTGTATTTCGGGAGAGGGCGTTGATACCTGTGACACAGTTTTATTACTTATGCAGGTATCATCGGTCACAATTTTTTTAGGTAAATTTGTTATTAATTCCAAATAAAGAATTATTATTATTATAAAAAATATTACACAGTCATAGCATATTCATTTAGTAAAGTTAATTAACAATTAAAAATATATGTCATTTATCTTTATAACATTTATTTACAATGTGTCTGTCTATTGTTGTGTACAATATAAATAAAAATACAGGTCCAAATTTTCACTTTTTTACATGTCCATAATTAGAATGTCTCCGTTACTAGACCGGGCTAGACTGTGCTAGGACCGCCTTTCTAAGGAGAGCTCTATGTCTAGCAGGGGACTGTTAAAGATTTACATTTTTGAGGTATAGCTATAGGTACAATCTACGATGAAAATATAGGATATTTGAATATTTATATCCATGTTAATTTCGGGAATTAGTTTCCTAATTTTGGCACTCTGTGGCTCTGTGTTGTAATGTTATATTTAACACCTCTAAGCGAACAATGCTTGTATAAATACACGTATATCTGGGAAACGGTTCCAACGATTTTCATGAAATTTAGTTTGCGGGGGGTTTCGGTGGGAATAAATCGATCTAGCAGGATTTCATTTTTAGAAAATTTACCAAACAAAAATATAGAGCAAAGCTCGGTCATCCAGGTACTTACTTTTATGATACTAATGCGTATGTGCATACTTATGCGACCTTTAATGATTTCTTTTCAAATTATACGGTTTTGAAACTGCGAGTTACAGGTCGCTAGTACATTTACACAAGACGTTATAATCAATGCTCATTTAATTCTATCTAATTCACCCCGTTATACTACAGATATTATGACACTTCTAACCTTAGCGATAAAGAGTTTCTTAGGACGAATCACGTTTATTCGAATACGAATTGAATTCAAATACGAAATCAACAGTCGAGACTTTCATTAAAATCATTCTAACACAGTGTCTTTGCATCGTAAAATAAAGTTGAGTGTTATTAGAAAACGTGGACTCACAAAAGATTTGTGTTTACGACATAGTTTTAACTGTTTTAAGATAGACCACACCTAAGTTTCATGAGTGTAAATTTTGTAATAAAATCAGTAAGTTACATAATAACTGCCGTTTTAATATTTATTTTTTATTTTGTGTCATTATTGTGTCAAGTTGTTGCTAACCATGAACTCCAAAACTATCTAACCGATAGTGCCTAAAATAGGATAGTTAACATAAGGCTTAGACCATTAGGTGCCAAGCATGATTGAAAAGACATGCAGACGAAGTTTCATGAGTCTGCTTGTTTAATTATAATCATTAGATAATAATATTTGATAGAAAACAATTTAAGAAGTAGAATTTGTATTTTCTATTAATAAATTAAATAACTGTAATGTCTAAAAAAATGATATTAATATAATAGTTTCCTACTGCTGAGGAAATAAATTCTAAAATCGTTTATGATACTAAGAAATATAATAGTATTGTATTAATCGTATAGGATATTCTCGAAAAATACACTATTTATCTTTATTTTTATCAGCATCATTTTTCAGTTCTTTAACCACTTTTATTTAGGATCGGCATCATGTTTTGCCCGATATGATTTATTTGTAACTAGCTGTTTCCCGCGGCACCGCCCACGTTTATGTCGGTTATCGCGTCAAATAGAAGCCTATGTGTCATTCTGATGTATTAGCTATATTACTGTTTATTACAGAAACGCGCCGTACGAGCTATTTATAAATTAGGCCCGAGAGTTTTTCTCCGTTCCAAATTTAAAGAGATAGGCATTCTGACTGAATCATCACAATATATATCCCACCAAAAACATTATCATGTAAAATGTTGCCAAGACGACTGCTTATGGCTTAACCTGTAAAAAGATACCAGATCTCATGTAGAGCCAAGGTTCTGAATCTACACGTCCTAAATCTACCAACTCTAACTTCACAAACTCAACATCTCAGTAAAAATGTATGGCTTCGCTGTTTCGCTACCATACCATCACGAAGGGGAAACGAAAGCCTTTTGTGTTTGCAAATATCTAGTTTCTGAAGTAATGTGTTATACGAATATTTAGTTTCTGAAGTAACGAAACAGCCAAGCCATACATTTTTACTGAGATGTAGAGTTTATGAAGTTAGAGTTGGCAGAGTTAAGGCGTGTAGATTCAGAACCTTGGCTCTACATGAGATCTGGTATCTTTTTCACAGGTTAAGCAGTCGTCTTGGCAACATTTTACATGATAATGTTTTTGGTGGGATTTAATTTCTTTTTGTAAGTTGCTTGAGGCAGTTTTTTTTTTCTTATTTTGGGCTGTATTTCTTGTAACCCTCTTTCTTCTTTCGAAAAAGTCCGTGTACCAAAAATAAAACCTCTAGCATAAACATTTGTGAAAGTCTCATACAAACTTCCACCCCCCAAATTTGGGGATTGGGGGGCAAAAGTAATAGGTTTATGAATTTTTCTGTTGTTTGTATACTAAACTTGGTTTACATACCAAATTTCAGCTTTCTGGCACTTCAGGAAATACCCTAACAGTTTTGATGATCATCAGTGTGTCAGTGACGAAATCGGTGTTTTTTAGGTATCAATAAAATCTAAAGTATCAGAGCTATGCAATTGAAACTTTGTATGTTTCTAGTCTATAGGTAACATCATATCCTGAGAATTTGAACGATCTGGTATATCGGGAACCAAAGTTATGAGGGTTCAAAAAAACGACGAAACACTTCGAGAAAAGGTAGGTAGTGCCCTTGCGCTTCGCTTGGCTCGTCTTGGCGGGGGCACGACCGTGCCCCCAGATATGAAAATTTAATGTACTGTGCCAAATGTTGTGGGTTCCAAATCCCACATGGGACACAATTTTTTGACCCACAAATTGTTGTTCTGAGTCTGAGTGTTCTTTGTGTCCGTTTCATCTACGTTTGTAAAGTCCCCCGCGACACAGGATGTATATTCCTAATGCGGGAGTTGTCTCTTAAATGAAAAAAAGAATCGTATTTATTTGATTATCGGCAGTCTGACTACCATGGGTTATGTCTAGTATAGAGTCAAACGAGCGTGATTGAGATGTGAATAGTTACTTTATTATGTTATTTATTACCCGACTACGGCAAAGCCAAAGGAGGGTTATGATTTTGACAGGCTATGTATGTATGTATGTATGTTCATCTGTTCCCTCATAGCTCCTTAACGACTTATTAGAACTAGACAAATGAGGTATCGTTAGAAGCGCCTTGATTGTCCGCTGGTTATAGGCTATATGACGTGTGACTGAATCTAATGTGGCGCCCTCTAGCCGACATAAAGTACTGTATTAAAAAAAATATTTGAGATAAATATGCCGTGTTTGGTATCATTTGAAAGGGCGTTACTTGTACATTTCAAAAATATATATTTATTAGCATTTTCTCGTGATTTTGTCCGTATTTATTCGATAATTGTGATATTTCTATGGTACCTATTTAAAATATACTTTGCAAAGAAATTAATATTATAGAGGCACCAAAACATTTTAAATAAAAAAAAAGTAAAAACTAAAACCCAACTACGACAAAAACGAAGCTGAAAAAGTATGAAACAAGTTTCAAAAGCCGTAGTCACGCGTTGTTAAAATGTTATAGACTAGGGTACATTACTAAGTTTCAAAAGCATAATGTACCATAGTCCATAACACTTTAACAACGCGTGACTACGGCTTTTGAAACTTGTTTCATACTTTTTCAGCTTCGTTTTTTGTCGTAGTTGGGTTTTAGTTTTTACTTTTTTTTTATATTGATAACTCTTCTAAAATTTATTAAGAGTTTGTCTTACTGGCCTCATAGAAAATCAAAACCATTTTATCATATACATACAGCAAAGTGAAAAAAAAAAACATACGTCCATTACGATCCACCTGCATCGCACATTCATAAACGAAACATAAACAATACCACCCTCATATAAGCTTCGGCACCCAAAAATTGTCACTGTTACATAAATTACACAGCAGTTATACGCTGTAATGAATCGTAGCGTCCCCACTGTACGCAGGGTTGCGCCATTTACGACGTAGGAGGCGCCAGTCGTAGCCAGCTAGTCACGCGTAGCACCACAACTGGCGGGACGCAACCTGTGCGTTGCAAATCGACTGTCAACCCGTAGCATTGCGCGTTATGTGCGCTTGAGTGGCCACGAAATATGCTCGTAAACAGTAGCTGTAGATTTGTGATCACAGAAACATTTAACAGCATTTTTTTGTATTTGTTGCTAACTAGCTGCAACGACAGACTACAATCTGTCAAAAGTTATTGGCCTGTCGCCGAAAACATCTATGAGAGTTTATACTATCAAAACTGTTAGGGTACTTCCTGAACTGCTAGAAAGCTGAAATTTGGTATGTAAACTAAGTTTAGTACACAAACAACAGAAAAATTCATAAACCTATTACTTTTGCCCCTCAACCCCCAAATTTGGGGGTTGAAGTTTGTATGAGACTTTCACAAATGTTTATGCCACAGGTTTTATTTTTGGTACACGGACTTTTTTGAAAGAAGATGTACAAGAATATAGCCCAAAAAAAGAAAAAAAACTGCCTCAAGCAACTTACAAAATAAATGAAATCCCACCAAAAACATTTTCATGTAAAATGTTGCCAAGACGACTGCAATGGCTTACCCTGTGAAAAAGATATCAGATCTCATGTAGAGCCAAGGTTCCGAATCTACACGCCCTTTTTTTTTTTTTTTTTTTTTTGACGTGTGGAAATCCCCTCGGACCCTCAACCCACCGGGGCTTGCGGCGGGGCGGTGTGTCGGACTCGAACCGACTAAAACCACACGGTGTGCCACTCTGCGCCTGTGAAGGGAGGAATCCAGGAACTGCAGTTGTTAACACGTCCGGACCCCTCCCAGCGCTTGCCCGCACAAAAGCGGGCACCGTCAGCTGTTAACCTCTCATTTTAGGCAACGTACGGCACACACGTAACGTCGCCTCCTCGCGGGTGGCCACTAGAGCGGATGGAAGGGAAAGCCCGTCCCGACCATCCGCGGCCACACTCAGGGCGGCATGAGGCGCTGATAGGCGCGCCTCCGCCGCCCGGTTCGCCGCCGGCGGATTGGGTCCGAGTGGATGTCATCCTCCCGGGCCTTCTCCGCCACCTCCTTCTGCGAGATGACTTCTTCGCAGAAGGTTGCGACCGCGGTAAAACTGCTATCGCTACCGGCCATGGAGCGTATGACGGCCGGTAGCGAGAGATCTCCTCCGATGACTGCAGTGAGGGCCCGACGCTGCGGCGCCCAAGTGGGGCAAACCGCCAGCGTGTGCTGGGCCGAGTCCTCACTGCAGTCGCAGTGGTGGCAGGTGGGACTCAATTCCCTCCTGGCGACCGAGTGCAGGTACTTTCCGAAGCAACCGTGCCCGGAAAGGACCTGCGTCAGTCGGAAGGAAAGGGTCCCGTGCTGCCGCCCTGCCCACTTGAGGATGACCGGCTGGAGAGCCTCCACGGCGGCAAAGCCAGCACGTGGAGTCTCCAGCCGGAACGACCATCTAGCCATGGTGGCTCGACGGGCGGCTTCACGCCAGTCGCGTACCTCTTCGGGCGGAGGGCGATAGCCATATTCCGCCCGATATTCAGCCACCCGTCGATAAACTTCGGCGAGCACTTCCGCCTCCAAATCCCACGGGGGTGTCCGGGCCAGGGCGCACGCCGCCTCGGTCGACACCGTGCGGTATCCACGTATGGCTCTGACCGCCAATACCCTCTGAGGCCGCCAGAGGCGCGCCTTATTTAGGGCGGTCAGAGCCGCTACCCACACCGGTGCGCCATACAGCGCCATAGACCGGACCACCCCGTGTAGAGGTGTCGCGTTGCGACGCTGGCTCCACCCAGATTGGGGAAAAGTCGCCCAAGGGCGGAGGCAGCGTCGACCAGCTTGGGTCCAAGCTGTCGGAAGTGCTCGTCGAAGAGCCACCTACCGTCGAGGATCAGGCCCAGATACCTCATCTGGGCCCGAACCGGTACGAGGACCGAGTTGACCTCTATGGAGGTGCCGGTGGGTGGACCACGACGGGGCCCATGGAACGATAGGGCCTCCGTCTTGTCCAGGGCCACCCGTAAGCCCAGCGCCTCGATGCGCCCGACCACCAGAGAAACACCCCAGGTGGCCAGGCGCGCCGCCTCTTGGAAGTTCGCCCCCCGGGCTAATTCGCCCCCCGGGCTGAATCTACACGCCCTAACTCTACCAACCCTAACTTCATAAGCTCTACATCTCAGTAAAAATGTATGGCTTGGCTGTTTCGTTACTTTGGAAACTAAATATTCGTATAACACATTACTTCAGAAACTAGATATTTGCAAACACAAAAGGCGTTCGTTTCCCCTTCGTGATGGTATGGTAGCGAAACGGCGAAGCCATACATTTTTACTGAGATGTAGAGTT
The DNA here is from genome assembly GCA_949125395.1 of Diaphora mendica. NCBI lineage: Eukaryota > Metazoa > Arthropoda > Insecta > Lepidoptera > Erebidae > Diaphora > Diaphora mendica. Next base: position 28,547,241 of record OX421312.1, on the reverse strand, counting down.
TGAGAAGTTAGGGTTGGTAGAGTTAGGGCGTGTAGATTCGGAACCCAGACTCTACATGAGATCACAATAAATATGCAGAAAACAATTTACGTTTAGATTTATGTATACTAATATTTTTCCAAAAACCAAGTAAGTAATATGAGAGAGTATTAAGCGTTAAGAAGTTATTTCGCAAAAAAAACGCTGTTTTAATTGCCTCGTATAAATACGTCTCGGCTAGTTGGCACTCGCCCCGTACCCTGAGTTCCGTAACGGATTCATTTGACAAATAGGATAATAGGCAGCTAACAATACAGAGCACTCGGATCAAAGGTACTACACTACTTACTGTGTGACGTCACAATAGACACTCGTTCACAGATAATTCTGTTACTACTTGTTTACGTCCACTTCTAAAGAGGATGTTCTAAATTCAGTTTTATTTATTTTTATTCATTTGAAAATATCTGTTTGTCTGCATGCTACGCTTTCACGGTTAAACCGCTGCACCGATTTCAATGAACTTGTATGGACATACTTTGATTTTTGAGGAAGGACTTAGGCTGCTCTCTACCGCGATAACCGACATAGGTACACGCGGGCGGAGCCGCAAGACAAATATAGTATATCTAGTCCGTGGGAAAAGCTAGTACTTCATGACTTCGTCCCTTAATTGATTTCGATTTCCTTTTTGGTACTTTAAGACGACAAATTCTTTTATACAATTCAAGATTATAAAAATTAATAATAAGAATAGATATACTTAGTTTATTACTTTTTATCCTGACGAAGGCATATAAATCACTAGCATAATGCACTTGTTTAAGAGTTAACAATGTTATTGCAACAAAATAAACCCTAATACTAAACCTAGAAGGCCAAACACTTCCAACAGAGAGACATGAATGTTTCATATTAATTTCAGTTTCATGGCTGAGCGCGCTCCTGAAAGGGGTGACTAACAAAGAGATAGACGACAAAGTGATCCTGCAAGTGTTCCATTTTCAATTTAGAGGAACGAGAGCCCGTGACATTTCATTTTTTTTATGACGCATCGACAGACGCACTGTACAGTCTGGTCGACAGCTTATGGACCACTTGTCACAAGTGGGTTGCTAGCCTTTGAGGGAAAAGCGCGGCTTTTTGACTAACATCGAAAAAATAAACTTTTGCAATATAGCTACATTTTTTATTTTTGTTACATCAAAACTCCTTTGTGTGGAACAGGTTTGAATTTTTTTTTTCATTTACTATTATTATATCATGTGGTGATACCTTTCAATTTTTTTTATGAAAAATTCTAACTCTGTATGTAAAAATATAGAGATGAAAAATACAGTCTGTTATGGCCATGTCAGTGCATTGACGTAGGTACTATTTGATAAATTAATTATTTAAAATTAATAATACTTATTACAAAAGGAAGTCCGATTTTTTTACTCGAAGACTGTTTTTTAACTCTAAACAAAAGGAATCAATATTTCTATGCAAATTATCTACTTGTAATTTTAATGTAATACGTATGTTAATAAAAAAATTATAAAGTATCTATCTAACGATGTATAAGGTATATATAGTTATCTGATTAGACAAATAGTTTTTTTTGAATATTTTAATGTTAATGTTAAAGATCTCGTTATTTTCTGACACATAATATCCGATAATATCTGACTATATATACAAAATTTATTTTGACATAGATGACTATGATCGCGATACAGATCTTTGATACAACCTGCTAGTCTTAAATACACATGCATTTAGTAAAAAACTATTACAGACTAGTTGCCCGCGGCTCCGCCCGCGTATATGTCGGTTATCGCGGCAAATAGTAGCATATGTGTTATTCTGATGTATAAGCTATATTATTGTAAAGTTTCATCCAAATCCGTTCAGTAGTATTTGCGTGAAAGAGTAACAAACATCCATCCATCCATCCATCCATCTATCCATCCATCCATACCTACTTACAAACTTTCGCGTTTATAATATTAGTATATATATATAGATAAACGGGCAATAATTTTCTGTGTCTGTAATTAAGGATCATAACGGGATGTAAATTCCTATCTACCTCTAAAAGTGATTCGTAATATTTGTGAAGGTAAAGTTTAAACTTTATACAGACATAATACATGAAACTATAGTACAGTTTAATTAAATGAAGCCCTCTTTGAAAATGTATTCAAGACTATTTTATCGATTTTTTTACATAGATTGTTTAAGACTTAATAGAAAGCATTCCGTTGAATTACTGTTTTGAAACTCAAAATAATGAAAATCCGCGCACCTTGTTCCATCAGATCGCGTTCAGTTCATACAGATACACATAGGATTTCATTTCGAAATGTAATAATGAAACAAAGAAAGATAAGAAAATATCTAGTAATACTAGCATAGTTTATATTGAAACATAACAATTTTAAAAGACAAAAAAATACAATTCAGAGATACCCTCAATATACGACTGTTTTAATTTTGTCGCAAACGAAAAATGGAATACATAAATAACTTTTTATAAAAAAAAAGCCACTTCCAAAAAACCATCCGACGAAAACTCCCTGCCAAAAAACACTAAAAAGCGTAAAATAAACTGGCTCTTCATAAATTGCTATGTGTCAATTCTTGTCTATACCTAATTCTTTATTCATTTAAATAGTAGTATTATTGTGTATGCTAGGTACCTAAAATCTGTTTGAAGTCGGCGCCAAGCCAAATGTAATAGTAGGTACCACACTCGCTTTATTTCGAGACGACCATCAACGACGTCGCGTCAGCCCGCGCGTGTCTGCTCGCTTGAGTTGTTTGATGCTAGCTATCCGGCAGCGGCGAGTGCGGTACCTCCTATTACATTTTGGCTTGGCGCCGACTTCAAACAGATTTTAGGTACCTAGCATACACAATAATACTACTATTTAAATGAATAAAGAATTAGGTATAGACAAGAATTGGCACATAGCAATTTATGAAGAGCCAGTTTATTTTACGCTTTTTAGTGTTTCTTGGCAGGGAGTTTTCGTCGGATGGTTTTTTGGAAGTCGGTTTTTTTTTTATAAAAAGTTATTTATTTTTCCATTTTTAGTGCAAACAATCATAGGTTATCAGTAAGTTGAACTATTTCATATAATTTCTGCAGATGCGAATAACTTTAGTGGTTTGAACACGTATTAAAACTGAGTATGATCAGTTTCTAAAATTATGCTGAGATGCAAGATTTCTGTTACCGAGAACGTGGTCTACGGGGCAATAGGAATCGTGTCCAAGCTTAAATGTCGTGATGAAATAGAAGCAGGCGAGTTACTTAAAGCAAAATACATTAAAGGGTAAGTCATCATAGCGCCCGTGACATCAGCTCACCTAAATAACTTAAAAGTATACAACTAAAGGTCTATAGATACGTATGAAATTGAAAGAATTATCCTCCAACTACTAACCGTTGAGGAGTTGTACCTTCCATCATCAGCTTACCTAAATAACTTGAAAGAATACGACCAAAGGTAATACATAATGTACATGTCATATGTATATACATACATATGACATTTAAAGATTTATCCTCCAACTCCTAACCGTTAAGGAGTTTTACTTTCATCATCAGCTCATCATCATTAAATGATGACTACCAGACGCAAATACCGGCGTAGCTTCAGAAAATATACGAAAAACATAGTACGTGCCTGAAAAAAATGAGGGTTACGATTTCTCTGGGATGCCATCATCAGATCTTAGGCTGAAATTTATAAAGCGTGCTTATGCTTTGCTTAGACTTACCTCACGAGTTAAGTGTGCATTGAAATTTATAGTCATTATGCTTAGCTCAAGCTGAGCAAATGCTTAGCATAGTCTAAGTCACCGAAATCCATGACTTAGCGGATACTTACGCGCTCGTAAACATGGTTCGATTGAGCAGGTAAAAAAACCGTAATCTAGTTTGAAAACTTTATAACAGAAGTCCGTAAGGGCATGCCAGGGTCAAAGTAAAAAGTTATTTCTAGAAATTGATAATTAATTATATGTAATTGAAATCGAGACAATCTAAATGATTGTTGACAATTTTTTTTATGGAATAGGCGGGCATACGAGCAGACGTATCGCCTGATGGTAAGCGATTACCGCCGCCCATGGACACCTGCAACACCAGAGGCGTCACAAGTGCGTTGCCGACCTTTAGGGTGGGAGGGGAGGGGGTTGGCGGATGGGCCTCCGGTATCCTCACTCACTCGGTGAAACACAGCGCAAGCACTATTTCACGCCGGTTTTCTGTGAGGCCGTGGTATCACTCCGGTCGAGCCGGCCCATTTATGCCGAAGCGTTGCTCTCCCACGGTGTCAATCCGGTTTTTTTTTTTATGACAACTCAAAGATACATTCTATTTTACTTGTACATGTGTTATTTTGGCCCTTTTTCACTTAAAATCAATAAAAAATAACGGTTTAAATTGATTGATCTACAATTATACGATAAAGATGATAAAATTAATAATATTTAAGTTTAATACAGCTATTTTAAAAATAATATGTGTTTGAAATACCTATATAATTAAAATAAATATGCTATGCAAATTGAAACATTAAACATTTTTTCCTGAGCTCTTGCTTAGCATACACTCAGTAAATACTTAGCCCAAAGAACTATAAATTCGAACGCTAAGATTACACTGAGCAGGAACTTAAGTAAGTATAGCGTAAGCAAAGTCTGAGCAAAGTCTAAGCACGCTTTATAAATTTCAGCCTTAGTTTCCTTATCATGGTACCACCGTCGGGACATCTACTTTCCATTAAAAAAAGAATCATCAAAATCGGTTCATAAACGACGAAGTTATATCCGAACACACATAAAAAAAAAAAAAAATACGGTCGAATTGAGAAACCTCCTACTTTTTTTGAAGTCGGTTAAAAAGAAAGCAATATGTAATATGAGACTGAGCTTTCTACAACTGGGTCATATTTAAAAATGTAAAATTCTGATATGAGTGAATACTGTATGAGGGATACCTATAAATATTGCATTTGAAAATGTCAAGTGTAGTGCAATACTAGCTTTTCTTTGCATGAATGATAGTGGGGTTGTAGACATGGCTTTATGATAGTCAGGTTAAAAAACTAACTGTCAATATCTATTCTAGGCTTTATAATCGACTAACAGATGTGTGCAAGATATTAAATATCGTAACGTATCTACGTTACAATATCTATATCCTACTAATATTAATAAGAAAGTGGCCAAGTGCGAGTCGGACTCGCCCATGAAGGGTTCCGCAGCAGCAAGTAACATAATATATTTTTTGTTTTATTTTTATATTTGTGTTGATTGAATGAAAGGTTAATTGCAGTTTACGATTTATGACGTATTAAAAAAAAACTACTTACTAGATTGCGTTCAAACCAATTTTCGTTGGAAGTTTACATGGTAATGTATATCATATATTTTTTTTAGATTTATCATTCTCTTATTTTAGAAGATGGGGCGGGGGACACTCATTTTACCACTTTGGAAGTGTCTCTCGCGCAAGCTCTTCAGTTTAGAAAAAAATAATATTAGAAACCTCAATATCATTTTCAAAGAACTATCCATATATCCACACGTATGGGTTTGATGAAAAAAAATTTTTTGAGTGTCAGTTGTAAGTATGGGGACCCCCAAAATTTATTGTTTTTTTTTATTTTTGTGTAAAAATCATAAACCGGTTCACAGAATACATCTACTTACCAAGTTTCAACATTATAGGTCTACTAGTTTCCGGAAAAAGTGGCTGTGACATACGGACGGACAGACAGACAGACAGACATGACGAATCTATAAGGGTTCCGTTTTTTGCCTTTGGCACGGAACCCTAATAACGCGAAAGTTTGTAAGTATGGATGGATGTTTGTTACTCTTTTACGCAAAAACTACTGAACGGATTTGGATAAAAGTTTACAGTAATATAGCTTATACATCAGAATAACATATAGGCTAGTATTTGCCGCGATAACCGACATACACGCGGGCGCGAGCAAAAACTATCTTCTATATAGATGTAAAAATGAATTGCCGAAATGTATGTACGCGCATAACTTCCGATCGGCTGCACCAAATAAAAAAAAACTTTTTATGTATTTGTTATTGTTAGAACAAGGTTTGTGTACAAGAAAAATTATAAAAAATAACGGGAAAAGATTTTTTTTTTGTCCGCGACTGGAAGCTGAGACAGATATGTAAATATGGCGGTACGAAGTTCGCCGGGTCAGCTAGTTTAATATATTGCACACTAATTTAAATATATATGGTTTTAAATTCCGTCCTTATTTGTCAAATTAATTGTCGGAGGAGTAAGATTGTTCTATGTGTGAGTATTTAACTGTAATATGTATATATATAATATGTAGAAATAATTATGTTACTTTATCAGCAGTCTGTTTGTTATTATAACACGTGTTTCGGCTAGTTTAGGATTACCGTGTGCGTTACTACACACATCAAAAGTGTCTAGGGATCAACATATATTTTTGCAATAACTTTTCTCCTGATTGATATTAATTAAAATTTTCTTTAAGGATTCATCAAATAAAGTGTTTTCGTTTGTCACAGTAACGATAAACCAAGTCACCTTTGCATTAATAAAGAAATTTGCCATTTTCCTAATAAAGGTATTTTTGACATTTGAACCACTAACATTAAAGTTCGAAAAAAAGACTGAAATAACAGTTTTCTTTAAAATTTTATTAGGTAACTTAAACAATTAATAATCCGTGTTTCTACCGCGAACACTAACAACACAAGAACATCGGTTTGGCATACTCAAAATGAGTTCATCCAAATCACGCTGTGGAATGGCCGCCCATGTTCGTTGCAACAACAAAAAAAGGTCTTCTTGCGACTGGATACCCTCCATATTCGGCAGAGCTCTTCTCTGTAGCATATCCCATGCATGCTCAATCGGGTTCAAGTCTGGCGACTGACCAGGCCAGGGCAGGACATTGATGTTAGCTGCGGCGAGAGTCTGTCTTACAACTCTTGCGGTGTGCGGTCGTGCATTATCATGCATTAACTGAAATAAGGGACCGATTTGCACTTGTAGAGGAACGATGACGTCTGATACAATCGTCTCAGCATAAATTTGAGCGTTGAGGTTGCCTCTGACCCAAATCACCTCAGTTCTTCCGCCGATCCAAATACCCGCCCATACCATGATGGTTCCACCACTATAAGGATGGACTTCCTGGCAGGATTTTAATCGCTGTTGGCGTCCAGGGGTTCTCCAGTGTCGTATACGTCTTGTATCCGGTCTCATACCAAAACGAGACTCATCAGAAAAGCACACGAAACGCCATTGTTCTTCTGCCCAATTTCTGTGTTCAAGAGCCCATTGATATCGAATCCTACGATTGTGCATTGCTATAGGTGGTACCCGTAGCGGTCTTCGGGAATGAAGGTTCACTTCATGCAAGCGGTTTGTGACTGTTTGGTCGCTAATTAAGTTCCCTGAAGAGTGATGAAGCCTCACGGCTAACATCATGGCGGTTATTGTTGGAGCTCTTCGAGTTAAGATTTGAATGTATCGGTCTTGTCTCCGTGTGGTACAGCGATACCGTCCTCCATGGCGCTCAGCCACGGTACCAGTGCTTCGGTAACGTGTCCAAAGTCGACTGATAACACTCTGACTTGTATTCAGAGCTAAAGCCACAGTACGTTGCCGGGAACCAGCTTCTATCATTCCCACGGCTCTGAGCATTTCTTCCCTGCTTAAATGACGTCGCCGCTCCATAATAACGTTGGTTTTAATCAGTAGTAGGGAAACAGTAGCACTAATAATATCTTCAATGCGTTGTATGTTTTTATAGGGAAAATATTGACAGCTGATTTTCATCTTTTACTCGAATTTGATTGACAGTTCCTGATTCAAATTATGAAATGCACCAAAAAGGATCCATATAAATTTATAAAATCATAAATTTATTACAAAGCGACATCTTAATCTCAAGAAATCCGCATAAAAATGCTTGATCCCTAGACACTTTTGATGTGTGTAAAAAGTATTGTCTACTAACTGTTTCCGCTACTTCGTACACGTGACATTTTGATTTTCAATTAATTTTTAATTTTACACCTAAACCTTCCCTTGATTACGACAAACATTTCAAAACCAAAATCAGCTAAATCGGCCCAGCCGTTCCCGAGTTTTAGCTAGACAAACGGACAGCAATTTATTTTTATATATAAGAAGATATGAGTACAGGTTTAGAGTATTTATCTATCTATCTATATAATACCTTTAAACGAGCAATTCTTGTATAAATATAAATAATCTAAATCTCGGAAATAGCTTCAACATTCAGAAATTTAGTATGCAGTGGGTTTAGGGTGCGATATCATTCGGGATCGATCTAGATATTATTTATTTTTATAAAATTTACTTACCAAAAATTTATACCGAGCAAAGGTGGTCATCCAACTGTTTTTTAAATGAGAAATTGAAGTACATGGAGAGGTTTGGCCTTACCGTCAGGTTAATAAGTAATGTAAAAGTTATGGTTAGAAGAATCATTTACTACTGTAGGAGGAGGTTTTCAATTTCATCGGTATTTCTTTTTAATGTATGAACCTTGATTACTCCGTCAATTGTGGACCGATTTTGAAAATTCTTTTTGCATTCGAAAGGGTATGCTCCCCATGTGGTCCCATTGCCACCATATCAGGATCTGATGAAGGGATCCCAAGGAAATCGAAGGAAACCCTCAAATTTACGAGAGCGCCTGCAATGAAGTTAAGAGCAATTGTCTGCATGCCTTCATATTCTGTAGACATCATTTAATTTCATCATATATAACGGGCCCTAACGATATTGTTAGTTTACATAAAATCACTTGAATTATAGTTACCTATAGAACATAGTCCATTTGAGATTTTATTACAAAAAAATATCTGAAGACCTTTTGATTCTATACAGTATGTATGTTACCTTTAGTCGTATTCTTTCAAGTTATTTAGGTGAAATGATGATGAGAGACTTGAGAAAGACTAAAAAGCGAAAAATAAAAAAAACTTCGTTTAAAAAACCGACTTCAAAAACTAAAAGATATAAAATAACTTAATTTGTATGTGCTACCTATTCTTAGGTTTGAAGTCGGTGCCAAGCCAAAATGCAATAGTAGGTACCACACTCGCCGCGCGTGACCTTGAGCGGGATAGCTGCTCTTCGCTTAGAACAAAACAACCGAAGCATCGGTGACGTCGTTGACGTTCGTCTCGAAATATAGCCAGTGTGGTACCTACTATTACATTTGGCTTGGCACCGACTTCAGACCTATGAATAGGTAGCACATACAAATTAAGTTATTTTATACCTTTTAGTTTTTGAAGTGGGATTTTTTAAACTAAGTTTTTTTTTACTATTTAATCTGATTGTTTTTTTTAACTTTCGAATATATTAATCACCGTACCCGCGAAATTGAATGATTCTATTATTAAATGTGTAGCAATATGTTTGTGTGGGTACGTTGGGGTCTATTGTCATGCACCCTTGCACGCTTGCATGCACCCCACACAGGATGCGTGGTCGCGACTGCATTCCGGGGCACACGTGTTGCACCCTGACTTAAGCGTACTGCGAAGGCGGTACGATATTAAAATCAGTCATTATGATGGTGATTAAGGAATATTAATGTATGTGCATTTGCAAGTCAGAGCAATTCGTTCTAGGTTTTTTCATGGTTAAACGAATAATTGGGTAATGACTGGTCACCGTGCGTGGACACCTGCAGCTTATAAGATACAAGTACATAGCAGTCTTGTGACTGTCCTGACCTTCAAAATTAGGGAGGGAGGATGGTTGTATGTTGGATGGTTCTCCTACGGTTAAAGGTAGCCATGCACGGTAGGGTATACCTGACAAGTTGGCTTGTACAGTTGAATTTTATAGCAGCGTGTATGTTGCACAACCGTGCAAGTATATTCTGTACTCAGCTTAAGCTTATCTGATGGGGTAACTGTGGGAGTAAATCTGTGAGGTGCACCCTACGTGTATGGCTATCTTTAAGCTTAGTTGACTTAGTTGATGATCTTTTAACTAGATCATAATTGCTAGAAGCTTATCTCTTTTCTTCATTCTTTTTAAAAGTTCCGTACCTCAAAAGGAAAAAACTCTCATGGGATCACTTTGTTGTCCGTATTTCTGTCTGACAAGACCCTTTTTCTCAGGAACACATGGAGGTACGAAGTTAAAAATCATATCAAATACTCAAGTTTCCTGTCCTTTGGAGCTGTGAAAAAATCAAACTTCTAAGCCAACGCAATCAAGAGATATAGCTATTTATGCTGTAAATTTTCGACACTCGCAAGGGAATCAAAACCTATAGGGTATTTCCCGTGAACTCAGAATCTTGAAATTTGATATGAAATAACGTCTTAAAGCACAGATAAAGGTTAAATTGCAAAAAGCATAAATTTTTAGTTATGTCATATAATATACCTACAGGTTTGTACGAAACCTGCGATGCGCGAGTCCGACTCGCACTTGGCGGGTTTTTTTTTATTGTAGAGTTTATTGCTTAGTAGACGATAGTATAACATATAGGTACTTAAATGAGGAGTATATTGATTTTCGTATCAATCGTTCATGAAATAAGGTTTGTGTTGTTTGCATGAGCCGATTTTGTAGTAAAAGTTCACTTTCAAGGAATCAGTTTGTATCACTTGAAATTTGGTTTTTAGATCGTGATACCCCTTAAACCACTTAAACTTTCACTTTTAGGTACACTTACATTTTTAGGTACACTTACACTTTTAGATACACTTACACTTTTAGGTACACTTACACTTTTAGGTACACTTACATTTTTAGTTACACTTTTAGGTACACCTACATTTTTAGGTACGCTTAAACTTTTACTTAATTATCTTCTGCTGCAAGTTAAGTAAAGTACATGGATAACCGAGCTTTGTTCGGTATTTATTTTTTTGTGCTCGTCAATAATGAGCCCTAACTATCGATTATAATTATCGGCCCCAAAAATAACATGAAATCGTTGGAGCCGTTTCCGGCATTTAGATTGTATATATAAAATTGTTTAAAGGTATTATATAGATATTGTGTTGTTGAAATTACTGTTGCAGAGCTATTCTAAATATCTTTCTAGAATATCGTGTTTTGCTGATGAGACTACTAGTTGTTAGATCTAGAACATAGACCACTCGATAAAGCAGTTGTCAGAATTTATTACCATTTGTGAGCTCCTGAAAATGGTTTATCAGTAGCGGTTTAACAGCTCTATTCTCGATTCAATCGAACTCTGGCAAAATAATGAGATAGAACAAAATGCACTCACTTTATTTGTTTGAATGCATAAAAAGTCTATTTTTATGGATCTTAACGAATAATAAAGGGATCTAAGACGAGACTGAGATTTATAGTAACCAGAATGTTGATAAATATACCTCTATACGTGTTTCTAAATACATACATATTGTGGTCAAACTAAACCTAGACTCAGAAAATAATCATAGTTATCATACAGTTAATTAATTGACCTTCGGGGAATCTTACTCTTGTCTTTTGGTTTAGCGGGCATGAGGGCCTAGTGTGAGTTTATTTACCTGCAACTGGACCGTCAAGGTGATGAAGTTGGCACTCCTCACAAGTTAGATTTGATTTCAGTTATATTCTCGTATATTAGATCTACCTACTACTCATGATAATAGTAACGGTATTGGTATACTTATGTGGTTCACTTCATGTTTATGAAATAATACATTAATATTTTTCATATTTATGAAATTACTAGTTATTGCCCTTGGTTCCGCCAGCGTATATTTCGGTTATCGCGGCAAATAGTAGCCTATGTGTTATTCTGATGTATAAGCTATATTACTGTAAAGTTTCATCCAAATCCGTTCAGTAGTTTTTGCGTGAAAGAGTAACAAACATCCATCCATCCATACTTACAAACTTTCGCGTTTATAATATTAGTATAGATGTAAGTCCAGTAAAGCCAAATATTTATATTCCGTAGCTCATGTCCAAACATTTACAGGAGTAAAATTTTCGTTGATTAAGGTTCAATTATGAACCACCTGTGGACGGTAAAACAATATCAGCATCGAATTACCTAATTATCTACCTGTAATAAGGAGCAGCGCTAGTTTTTTACCTAAGACAACTTTTTTCAGGTCTTTGTAACATCCAACCTTTAGTAAAAACGCCGCCCACCTGACTAACTCGGTATTTTCGGCTTGCGAGGGCCTAGGGATGTTAGAGGAGAGGGCTCGGTTTGAGGGGAAGGGTGGTCGTATTTCACAATTAAATTTTTCTGGCGCGATCTCACCGAGTGTGTACGCCAAGCAACGCCACCACACCGGCTATGGGGTGGGGTGACAGTGGTACTCAAAGATTTTATAAAAAAATGTTCTTAATTTGTCCCCCAAACCACTTAACTATTTTATTACAAGAGTGTTGTTTTAAACTAGTTCAACAAAGTGTTCATTCTTGACCTTTGGTTTATTATATTGAAAACAATGGATCTTTGATTTTCTTAATTTCAAAGAATGAAGCATTGGACATTTTCAACACACAATTTACATGTGTATTGTATAAAGTCTACTATAGTAGTTTTTTTTTTACTTTATTATATATAATATAATCAGAATTGGGAACTGCAGTAAAGTATACCTACTTTGTTTTACATAATTAAATAAAATAAAACAGTTTAATTTAGGAAATTATTATCCTACGATATGTTAATTTCAATAAACACGACTGACGGTACTGATTTTGTTAAAGTGTTTTTCAAGACAATTCCCGTATTAGGAATATACATATTATACATCCTGTACCGCGGGGGGCTTTAGGGACATGTATGTTTGAAACGGACACAAAGAACACTCAGACAGAATAACAAACCATTAGGCAAACTGAGCAGTCAAAGTCGTTTCTGTTGCATCTTCATGCATAACTCTTTAATGTGTTACATTTAAACATTTGATATCATCATCATCAGCCTATCGTAGTCCACTGCTGGACATAGAATGAAAATTAATTAAATTAATATTGATATAAACATTTTACATAATGCAAAGTTATTGATAATATAATTACTTACATTTTTGACCTACCTACCTGCTTCATTTTACTCCAACTAACTTCAATCCAACAAATAAGTACCATAACAGATGACGTATAAAACTCATTTTATGTTATAGTGTTGACTGCAGGCTACGCCGTAAAGCCCCAAAGCGAACTGTTTAACAGCAAGCCGTTATCGAAGTGCCTCACATAAAACTTTGAGCACCGCTGTCGCCTAGTTTAATATCGCAGTGGCGACGACACGGCGTCACGTGCACTCGCAAAGATACACTTACACACACATTTGTGTGATTACACACAAACGCATGCCTCAGTTGTGTACGTGTGAGCTGTCTGATTTCGGCCAGTGTCATAACAGCTGGAGGAAACTTCTTAATGCTGGAAGTAGAAATCACAGTTTTGGCACAACTGCATAAGATAGTTTTAAGAACTGGAGCGTTTTAACAATAATTCATATAAATATTGTTTATTTCTTCTAAAATTGCATTGTTTTATATTTTTTATTCGGTTTTTGTCAACTGTTAGTATCTATTAACGATCATTATTTTGTCTGTTTAGTGTGAAGAGTAAAAAATTCAAATGCTTCTATTTTGATTTTTTTTTGTTTGTATTAAGTGATTAAGGGCAAGTGTCCTAAAGGCTAAGAGTATCCCCAATCAAAGGACGTGCCGGTACACGAAGCTAGTCTCTTCTAGTCACTGTTGTGATAGTAGTAAAATAAACGTATTACATGATCACGGTGATCAAGATGACAGTGCTAGTGATGATCTTGATCATGAAAATGAGGTTGATGATGATCACGATTGTAAAGATAATGATGGTGATGATGAAGGTGATAAAGATGATGATGGTCATGATGACGATTATCACGATGAGGTAGTGAAAGAATATTAGTTATTTGACAATGTTAAAGATTTATTGATTTAGTTATAATAAAGAGTGCATCAAGAAATTCATTTTCATTTAAAAATAAGGAAAAGAAAACAAAAGGTTCAGGTACTTTAAAAATGGCTGCTATTATTACTACCTAGGGGCCATCCATTAATCACGTGATGTTTTTTTAAGCAATTTTTGACCCCCCCTCCCCCTTGGTGATACGTGGTGAGGTTTAAGATTGACCCCCCCTCCCCCCCCTAAAATCACGTGTATTATTAGCAAATTTTTAGAATATTATCTTTAATCACTACATAGTATAAAACAAAGTCGCTTTTTCTGTCCCTATATCCCTTTGTGTGCTTAAATCTTTAAAACCACACAACCGATTTTAATGCGGGTTTCTTTAATAGATAGAGTGATTCAAGAGGAAGGTTTTTATGTATAATAAATGCATAATATAGTATGGAAACACTGTTAATTTTCGAGGTTTCTAATGTGATGTAGCAAATAAACACTACGAGATAGATCAAAATAATGTACTACAGTATTGTACACCTTAAAAAGTACTACAAAAAAGTCCACGACGGCATATGTTATCTCTTAGGGATAACCCACAACAACAATTTTTTATTCCTTTCTTTTTACGAGAAATAATGGCTTATTTACGAAGTGATTTTAAGCAATACAAAATGAATACTTTTACAATTAAGTAAATTAAATACATTGTGCATTTAATATAGATCAAAATGGCCCTTTACAGTATTTAATTTAAATAAATACATTCGAAGATATTACAGATTTAAAATGCACAAATCGTGTCGTCGGCGGGGGCATCTGAAATCCACCCGTGCAAAGCCGGGGCGGGTCGCTAGTACAGGTATAAAGAATAATCTAATTTTATTCTGAGTGACAAAAATGTCTAGTCAGAAAGGTTGCAGGTTATTTTTGACTGGCATAAAAATAATATTTAAAGAATGGTGTAATCATGCGAGAATCAAATATTGTACTAGTACATAGTACACTACGCAGATAATCTCTCTCGGAAGAAATAAAGAAAATAAATACACGTGATTTCTTACTAAACCCCCCCTCCCCCCTTGTGATATTTAGCGATTTTTACCAAACCTCTACCCCCCCTTTAAACCTCACGTGATTAATGGACGGCCTCCTACTAGAACACCTGGTGGTCGAATATCGACCGAATTGAATGTTTGACCGTGGTTTGACCCAAATAGTTTGAACTTGACTTTAGCACTGTGACTGCTCAAAATATATACTTCACTGCAATACCTGTACCTATGTAGCTATTTTTGCTGAGCTTTCAACTTTGTAGAACATATATATAAATATAGTAGGATACTACACTTCTTTCCTATAAACTTGTTAACAATTTTTATTCCACATTCCACTACACAGACACGATCACACGATACAAAAGCTTCTTAAAATTTTGGCTGTTGTTTCAGAGTATACTCTGTAGGAATGGAACGACAAAAGTCACACGATTTTCCGTCACATGTAAGACTATTAAATAACTAGAAAGTCCCCCAAAAAGCACAAAACAATCATGAGGAACCAGCTGACATCCGATAGAATTAATTTTTTGTTTATACCAATGAGTAACCCCAAAATAAATTCCAATTTCGGCCTTTGTCAACCTAGAAGTTCAAACTTTTCAGTTAAAATCGCATTTAAAATGGCTCATGAAGTTAAACTTATAGCTAAAGATATAGTGTTAGCGTTAACACGTCACGTAATCATGTCGATGACGACCTACGTGAATTTACTTCACATCTATGTCCACCTATACCTATGCCTCTGCTGATGGATTTAATATACCTACGTAGCCGCATAGGTACACTGTAAGCTGTGTTAGTGAGTCTACTCGAGAGATTAACTCGAAGAAGAAGATATCAACATAAAAAATATCATTAAAATAAAAAAAATGTCTTTGCTTGACTCTCTTGGAGTCTTTAAATAAATCTTCTAGCTCTCTTTTGCGGTACAAAAAAACGAAACAATTTCATTAAAAACCAAGACTTAGGGCTCTCACACATAACTGCGAATTTGCAACGCATCGCAAATATCTGCGAGCTCGCACGAATACAAGGACTTCGCGCCGCATCGCATCGCAGTTATGTGTGGGAGCCCTAAAAAAGCCCCCTTAGCCAAGATGCAAGTGTTTCGCGTCGAATCTCTTTCTACAATCGCTAATACCTCTATTTTCTTGTACTATCCATACTAATATATAAAGCTGAAGAGTTTTTTTGTTTGCTTGAACAACAAAAAGAACCTAGAACTAAAAGAATTACAGGTTTTGTTTAAGTAAAATCAAGTTACATAGAAAAAAGACTTCATTATTGAAATAGACGACAAAGTTTTCCAAGTCTCAAGTCATACGAAAAAACACCCTTGAGCGTATGAGAATAAGGAATTTTTTCGTCTTTAGCTGGAATAATAAACTTGTAGCTGCTATTTCTTTTCATAGTAGTAAGTAGTGTAGTGCGTGTAGGTAAATCAAACCTTAACTAAAAGACAAGCTCTATGTTGTATATAACAATAGTTTTGTTACATTAGACAAGATGTGTTTCGCGTAGATTCTTTGAATACAATCGCCAACAACGCTATTCTCCTGTATTATTGGCTAATATTTTGTTTTGACCACGTGACTTGGCTCTGAGATGACGTCATTTCCATGCAATAGATAGTTTTCTAATAATGTTTACGTTTGTAGAATTACAACTTGGCTAGGAGCGCTGGAAAGACTCTAAGCCCATGTTCAGATGACGAGCGGTCAACGCGCGTTTTGCTAACGCGCGTTGACAACTACATGTATTTTGTTATAGGTGTACACATGCTAACGCGCGTTTTTATATGGAGTTGCTAACGCGCGTTAGCAAAACGCGCGTTGAGCGCTCGTCATCTGAACATGGCCTTAAGCTTTGAAATGTAACATCAGAAAATTTTAACTAGAAGGCGTGTATAAGTCTATAATTGTGTGTTAATGAAGGTTAATGACAGATAGCTTTCTAGAGTGGAAATAATTTTTAACTAGTTCAAATGTAATCCTAAGTGTAAATGTATGTCTATAAAAAATTATATGTAAAACTGAAGACCGCTTCTTGGTAGTTGAAATAAAAAATAGATTTTTTGTATGAAAATTAATACTAATAATTAATACTATTAATTTAATACCTAAAATACATTAAGTTATTAATCTCTACAGTCCATGCACTGACACGCTAATATTGTTTTAAAATCATCCCTAAAAATTAGGGTTGATCAGTCTCGCATATTACACCACCTGTTACGACCCCCCAAAGTTCAACCCCTAACGGCTTTAGATAATAAATTATTTTGGGTACATTGAACAAACTACTTGTTACACTAAAATTAGTTTTAACTCAGAGAGGTAAGGCTTAGTTTGACTGTTTATAAATTTGTTTAATTTTAATATAATCTTTGTAATGCGATTTAAATGTGTTCAATAAAATGTAAACAAATAATACATGTGTTCTGTAAATAAGATTGTTAGTAATACTGTTTAAATATCGAATCATTAAGTGCGTTGACGTTTATATTTTTTCTTTTCAGAAGTGGCAACCCTCAGTTCCCATTCCGCTAAAGAAAAGAGTCGTGTTTATATCAGAGATCATGCTACATGGATTGTCTTGATAGTAGATGCAATGTTAAGATTGCTGAAATAGTGAATGATAACTTTGACAGTAATAATGTATAAAATTTTAACAAAATAAAAACCGACTTCAAGGTTCGACTCTTAAAAAAAGAATCATCAAAATCGGTTCATAAACGACGAGGTTATCCCCGAACACACATAAAAATAAATAAAAAAATACGGTCGAATTGTAAAACCTCCTCCTTTTTTTGAAGTCGGTTAAAAACTAAACCAATCTCTCTTTATACAAAACTGGGAGACCTGGACTACATTTAAGATGTTCGAACTCCCAGTCTAAACTTTTGGTATTACACACTGATAAAAATTGGTCAAATATATGCAACCAGACGATTCAAAATTTGAGGTAAGTTACATAACTTGCATTCAAACATGAGAAAATAAATACGGAGTAGTAGCATTGAAAAATAAAATACAATGATGATTATCAACTGCGGTTTTATAACGTGTCTATTATCGGTTTATATTAGTTTTTTAGAACTCCTCGTGCTACCTTCTTGCGTCGTCATGTGGCCCAAAAATATAATAAAGCTAAAATCCACTAGCGATTGCCTGTGTAAAATTAAGAGCTGGGAAACAACCGTTCATCCCTTGTGCTACATAAAAATGATATAGTAATAATAGTTCTAATAAATGTAACAATACCTTCATCATCATCAACAACTCATAATGTCCCACTGCTTGGCTCGGCTGTTAGTTCTACCTTAAGCTACATTGAAATGACCAAAGTATTGCTGAACGTCTTCGAAATAAAGAGGACGTTCAAAACGGTGGTACTCTTTTACGCTAATTAGTTTAAAACTCTGTTATTTAAAGACTGATATTTTTCTTTAATTTGGGACAGTATGCTTATTCGGTATGATTATTTACTATTTATATTATTATTCTCATCTAATAAGAATATCAATAAAGAATTCCACTTCTATGAGTGTACAAGTGGAATAAAAATGCTGGCCAGTGGCCTGTCCAAACCCATTTCTTAACAGACGCCTATGTCGAACAGTGGTATTGTAAAGACTGATGATGACAATGTCGGCCAGAGGGCAAATATATATATATAATTTTTTAGCCGACTGTGAAAGAAGGAGGGTTATGTTATTTATATTGCTTTGGCACGCCAAGCAAAAACGCTCTAGCGTTTTGGCGCAAAAAAAAAATCACAAAAAAAGTTTTCAAATACATCGACTATGGTCTCAAAATAAAGATTTTTGAACGTGATTACGAATATATTAGGATGGCAGATATTGACGCAGTCGGGTTATTTTTACAAAAAAGTAATTTTACTTGTTTTATTACTGTCTAAATCATTAACAATAGTCATCTTTATAGAATCAAAGTCATATGATAGTTACAAATTTGACACCAAATTAATGGATCGTGACCCCTGCGCACGCACAAGTGTGCGGGACGTGTGCTCGAATGCGCTTGCGCTCATCAATTACGTCGAACGAATTAATGTCATACCTCGTCCGCTAACAACCCTATTTGACACGGTTTTGTTTGATACAATTACACTGCAAATCTATTTTTTTCTTAACTACATGGTCACATGTAGGAAAGTTAGACTAATATGGTAAGGTCTGGCATACAAAATATTGTATGAATCAGCGAGTTAGTCTACAAGGGTGACCGATACATGCTACATTTTAAAACACTATGCGAGATTTGTATATTGTAGGATATGGAATAAGATGGGTCATAGTACACAATTAGAGGAATTAGATAAACTTTTCAGAAAGAGAGAAACAGATTTTAGAGAAGTTCACTGAGTCATAAGCAAACAATACATGTTTATATAGAAGTTAAACCCGGTCATCTATCTATATATATAAAAGAGTAAGGTGACTGACTGACATACCCAGAGATCAACGCACAGCCCAAACCGCTGAAACTAGAATCCGGAAATTTTGCATGTAGGTTCTTTATATAACGTAAGTGAGCACTAAGAAAGGATTTTTTGAAATTCCACCCCTAAGGGGATATATCAGGGGATTAAAGTCTGCGTGAGCGAAGCCGCGTGTAAAAGCTAGTTGTTATGTAAGCAGGATAGAAACTGATTTTATTTCAGTTAAAAATTTTTTGTATTTTTTGGTTTGCAATTTATTTAATTAAGCTTGCATACGCTTAGCCATATGATGATGTTATAAAATATGTATATTTAAAGCACTGACGAAATTATTGTGTCATTGTTTAAAGTAAGAATAGTCAAAATATCAGTAAATTCAGTAGTCGTTTACTCGGTTTTTAGACAGTTATGGCTACAGAAATCGAAATTTTAGATTTCTGTGGATATGGCTTCCTGCAGGAAATCATTTCATAGTACATGTGCAGACAGAACATAATTTTATTTAGGTTTGCTTAAGATTATTATTTGGTTTAGATTACACCTGCTATAATGCTAATGTACAACCACTTTCAAGCAAACACAACATGCACAAGAAATATAGGAGTTAAAACAGGTAAACAGGCAAATTTAAAAGAACTTACGAACGGGAATCAAAACTACCGATTACCCGATAGTGCTAACTCGAATAATTAGAAGCCATACTGACAAAAAAAATGCGTGGAGTCCCTCCGGGCGGAAGAAGTGAAACTTCATAATGTGCGACAGTGCTTTCATACCCCCTCCATAGTAGCGTTAAACGTTTGAAAACTTCGTAATGTGCAACATTTCTTTCATACCCCCTCCATGGTAGCGGTAACGTTTGAAACTTCGTAATGTGCAACAGTGCTTTAATACCCCCTCCACGGTAGCGTTAAACATTTAACGCAACCGTTAAACGTTTAACGCAACCTTTTTGGAAGTCGCATTAGAAGTTTTACTTCAAAAAGTGTTTAACGTGTACAAAAAATGTATATTACGTTTTTCAATTTAATGTTAATTAGTTGTCAATGAGTGAGTTAATACAGTTTTGGAAGTTACAGAAAAAATCATTGAAAATATCTAGTGAGCGGCTATACTCATTATCGATATACGTAAAAGTTGCTATACAAAGCTAGGCTGCAGTATATTTGACTTTAATTAGTATATCTCCTTTTGACAAGAATAAAAAAGTCAATATACTGAGCAGACATTTAAAGCTTATAAGAACTATACACAATTAAATACATGTATCTAAACAATATGAATGGCATCAAAACTAAAGTCAACTGTTGTATGACAACAGTGGATAGTGATCCGTGATCAGACGGGAGCAGATGTCGCTAATCGGCTTACGTGTCACAGCTTGAGGACATGAACCGAAGCACGCCGGAGTCATCTGTGACCGAAGGGTGATTGGGGAGATCTCTTTTATACTGCACTCAACGAATTGGGATCAAGATTTAATACAACACGTTTTGTCTTATCTATCCTGTGTTACCGGTTTTTACTGTAGTTTGTGCTACAATTATGGAACGATGTATTTAAAAAGTCGTTGAATATTATAGGAACGTCATTACTCGGACGGCGTAGTGCTCTAAGCGATCTGTGCGGTTTTATAGGAACTTTCTGCCTCGCACAACAAAACTGTGGAATGAACTGTCGCCTGCGGTATTCCCGGACCAATATGACCTTCAAACCTTTAAGAATAGTACGTACTCCTTCTTAAAAGGCCGGCAACAACTGCGTTGCTGGCCTTTGGGGGATGGGGAGGGGAAAGGTAGAGGGGTTGGGGTATGGGCCTCCGGTATCCTCACTCAGTCTGTTTTCTGTGAGGCTGTGGTATCACTCCGGTCGAGCCAGTCCATTCATACCGAAGCGTGGCTCTCCCACGGTATATTCAATAGACTTGTCCATTTCGTTCATCTCGATGTGTTTCCGTGAGCTGACAGATTAAGAACACAAAGTGTCACTAACCCTAATTATCTTATGGGTCCCGTAAGAGGCGACTAGGAAACAAACGCAGGTTAACATCACTGCAAAACAAAGTACCTAAACCTTGAAACAAATCCTATAAAAAGTTGCCTGGCTATACCATGGTATAGTCTAAAACCTTATTTCGAAGCAGAGGCTTATGTTCAGCATTGGACTATTGAAAGCTGTCGATGTGCTGTATTTATACGCGAAGGTAACATGCATCGACACTTCATAACATGCAGCATATAAAGTTAAATATGATAAAAAACAAATTTTAATAAAAAAAACCGACTTCAATCTGGACCAAATTTAAATCGGACCATTCGGGAAGCACCAGCTCTCAAATAAAAAAAGAATCATCAAAATTGGTTCACTCAGTCGAAAGTTATGAGGTAACAAACATTTAAAAAAACACAGTCGAATTGAGAACCTCCTCCTTTTTTTGAAGTCGGTTAAAAATGTACGACAACATTAAGCTGAATATGGAGAATATGTCTCACAAATCAATTGAATAGCTTAAGAAAGATGCTTTTAGTACAGACGCGACCAATTTACTCAATACATTTTAAACAACTGTACGAGCTTACTTTGATATCTCATAAATACTATTTCAATTGAATGTTACTTTCCAATAGCATCGTTGAATATACATGAGGCCGCCATTTCTGTTCAAAACATTGTATAGCACTTTGGTTAAACACAAAAATGGCAAACGCTCGTAAGACTCTATAGGTTCGATACCGTAGCTTGTAACTGTTACTCCGACTCATTATAATATCAAATGACTGTAGCTAATCGTACGAGTATCATAACTGCACGTCTTTTATTCATTCTATCATGGTTACTAATTTTATCTTACTGCAGCATTTTCACGTTTTATTTATCGTCAAGTGTATTTGGTCGCGACGAGAAGACGAGCGACGGCGCCTCGTGGCGGCTTCGAATGCTTTGAGACACTGACTCTACAGAAACTGTTGGAACGCTCCTTCCATAAATGGACCAGTAAAGAAAGTCAGGAAAAGCTGAAAAGAATTATTTTGCTCATAGGAAACAGCGAGAATAAAACTGGAATGTGCGCTAGTGCCTCTCTATACGATATAATTTATGTTAATTTTGGTATAAATGAATAGTTCAAAAGCTTTACAGATAGAGCTTTACAAAACCGATAAAAAGGATTTTTTTACATCTGACACACAAAGCCATCTAGCTTTAAACTAAGCAGAGCTTGTTCTATGACAGCTAAATCGACTGGAAGTATAGTTAATACTTTTTTTTTGAAACGCACAAAAAATGACAAAACTTCGAAACAAAAATTTGCAAATCATATAAACATTCAGTTTGACCCGGGAACGAACCCGAGATCTCAAGCACAGCAGTCGCATACGCTGCCACTGTGCTACCGAGGTAATCTCTTATCGCTTTAATTTTCTTGATAAATTTAAAGAGTCTGTGAGGGTATAAGAGCCCGAAACGTGAATTCCCCTGTTTGTTGGGACTCGAAGGATGGGGACACACAAGTGATTCTTGATTTGTATGTAATGTGCATTGGCGGGGTCGTTTGCTTACCGTCTGGAGTCCCATCTTCTCGTTTGACCCCTCATATTCTAAAAACACAATTTGTTGTTCTACTAGCATATAGCGTATTGCCTGCACTGCTGTCGTAGAGATTTAAGCGCAAATCTCGCAGCTTCCTACTACACCGAGTGTTGTGGATTCAAACCACACTTTTTTTTTTAATATGACTCTGTCATAGTTACTCTGTTTTGTCTGAATGGAAGCCAAGAGCAGTGCTCACCATGCTCATTGTGAATGCAGACAATGCAACAATGCAGCATGGTGACTGGTGACCCATACTATGGCGGCCTATTGAGATACTTCTACGTCATTGGGCCTCGGGTCTCGCACTTACAAACGAAGCACAACAGCATGAATGCTGTTATTTTAGGTTGGTCTTCAGTGGGAGGGTAGTAACCTCAGATCAAATAAAAAAAGGTAGTTAACGCACCGCCTTGTTCTTGTTGAAGCAGAAAAAATGCTCGTAGTTCTAAGTAAACACACGCGTTACCGGCGTTACGCACTAACTATGATATAAACTACGCTACTTTTCGTCAATATCGTACAAGTATCGACAACTTATATGATACTGACGAAAAGTAGCGTAGTTTGGTAGGCGTAGGTGGTAACGAATACAACGTGGCTCAACTACCTTGTATAACTATCCGAATATTTATTATTTTGTTAGAGGAGATAAATGAACTTTAGGTACCTATAATACTTTCTGCTTATGTTTATAATTTTCTTGATTTTTATTCCTATATCGTGACAAAAGCCAATATAACATAAGTATAATGAAATTATAAAACAAAACACAGTGAGACTAAATTATTCGGGGATAAGGAAAGATCCCCCAAATGATTTCAATGAGAATTTTTTATAGGTATAAAATGCTATGATGAAGATATATTGTTGCTACAATATGGTTTAATTACATATTTCATGGCTTCCATGGCTCACTTAACTTACGTTTAGTAAAAATTTCGATTTCAGTTCAGTTTTGATTGTAATTTTTCTTAATTAGTTGAAGAGAACTTGCTTAACAAGTGTACTCCAGTAATAAACTCAAAAACTAGGGCTGAGTCTATATATAAAAAGAAAATTAAGTGTCTGTTTAAAATTTTAAATTAACAGCTTTTATCTAAATGTGTGTAGTACTTTAAAAAATATTTATATTTTTTTTTTGTCTGTCTCTTTTTTCCAGTTCATTGCAGCTCTTGAACGGATGGACTGATTTTGACAGGACTTTCACTGGCAGATAGCTGATGATATAAAGAGAAACTTAGGCTACTACTTATTTCAGACTAGCTGCATCCCGCAGTGATGCCCGCAGTTGTTGTTGTAAGGGTATAATTACTTCCTAACATCCTGATAATTCTCTTACAAAATCATCAATTGCAGAAAAAACTGTCCGAAAAAAACTTAGCTATACAGAAAAATAATGCTCGTTAGGTAGCTATATTCAACCCCCTGGACAGGGCCTGACAAGGCGTGGCGTCTATTCGGTCAGGACCTGAAATAACATGGTCCGGGTCCTCCCAGGAAAGGACAACAGAGGCCGGTCGTCGGTGAGTTTTTAATGGAAACACCACATACTCCTGGCTCCTATTTCCTCGAGCAGCTGAAGATGTCCAGGGCTTTTTATCCCGAAACAAAAAAAGGTAGCCATATTCAAACGACAACTCTGTCGTATTTCAATTATTTTGTTACTAGCTGTTGCCCGCGGCTCCGCCCGCGTGTATGTCGGTTATCGCGGCAAATAGTAGCCTATGTGTTATTCTGATGTATAAGCTATATTACTGTAAAGTTTCATTCAAATCCGTTCAGTAATTTTTGCGTGAAAGAGTAACAAACATCCATCCATCCATCCATACTTACATATGTACTTTCGCGTTTATAATATTAGTAGGATATGAAAAGAGCTCTCAAAACTGACACTTCGATAAAACAAATTTTCAAGATAAATATATTTCGAATATAGCAATACCATTACATTAATATTAAATAGCATTTAACAAAGAAATTAATCTAAAGGTACCACTTGAAAGAATTATCTTTAACTGAAAAGCGGATAGAGACGTTGAAGGGGCGGTTTATTTAATAAGTTACCTATCGCTTTTACTATGCAAGGAGACGATTTCCATTTTATTAATCCTATGAAGTTAATTTTATTGAAATTAATTAATGATATGCGTTTTAAATGAGATCAAAATGAGACTGGATTTATTCGTTTTTATTTTACTACGCGGTCTCACTAAAATTGATGGTATATTTTTTTTTTTAAATGATAATTATCTTCCCTTTTCTTCTATCGCTCTTGTGTTTCTTCGTCTTTACCCAGATCAGGTTGGGGTCGGTTTTTAGGGCTACGTACCTACTTCAAAAAGAAAAATACGAAACCCTTATAGGATCACTTTGTTGTCCTGTCTATCAAGACCCTTTTTCTCAGGAACGCGTGGAGGTATTAAATTGAAAATCATATCAAATATTAAGGTCTACTGTCCCTTGGAGCTGTGAAAAAATCTAACTTCTAAGCCAACGTAATCAAAAGATACAGCCGTTTATGCTGCAAATTTTCGACACTCGCAAGGGAATCAAAACCTCAGGGTAGGTACTTCCCGTGAACTCAGAATCTTGA
Organism: Diaphora mendica; assembly: GCA_949125395.1. Lineage (NCBI taxonomy): Eukaryota > Metazoa > Arthropoda > Insecta > Lepidoptera > Erebidae > Diaphora > Diaphora mendica. The sequence goes on along the minus strand of OX421312.1, from coordinate 28,521,602 downwards.
AATTAGGTACGAAGATAGATAGATAGAAACTCTTTATTTGTACACAGTTTTAGATATTTTCAAGAGAGTACATAAGATTACAAATATATAATGGACAAAGCGCGGCCTTATTGCCAAAAGCAATCTCTTCCAGGCAACCTTAGGATGGATCAAAATGTATCGGAGAGACAGTAGCAGTTGACGGTGCAATTAATTTTGAAGAATTATATACAATTTAAATGAATATGAAGCAACGTCTTTAAAGCACAGATAAAGGAAAAAATGTGAAAAGCATAAATTTTACCCATATAACTACAGGTTTTTGTGGACTCCTTGGTCCGCGAGTGGCAATTACGACTCTCACTTGGCCGATTTTTCATTTTAAAATTAAAAAAATGTTTTTTTTTAGAGAGTTGTGCTTTGTTTATTGAATTGTAAAGAAGACATGTTCTGATTAAGAATGGCATAAAATGTCCGTCAATACCATGCACGGCTTTGATGACAGGTTATTTCTCTTTTCATTAAATTTTCTATGACTATTTCTGGATGTGGCTGTATTTCACCGATGATGCCTTGGATCTCGGATTTGAGCTCAGGTATTGTTTCTGGTTTAGTCTCATACACCCGAGATTGCACAAAATCCCAAAGAAAAAAGACACAATGTACTGAAAATTGTCCGAAGTGTGCGAACGGTCTCAGTATAACGTTTCAAATTTTTGTATTAAGTTTTCACAATTATAGCGCGTTGTCTTTTCGTAAAGCGCTGCATTTTTGATAATTGGAATAAACACTTGGTACACTTGCAAAATTTCAGAGTTGGCAGAAAAAAATCACACAATCCATTAATTTAAAGTCCAGTCCGTCTCCTTTACATGACAATACTGAAGAGAACGTTCGCCCATCTACCTTCGTTGATAATGATAATTCATCAGATCCAATTCCATCAACTAGAAAACGCAATAGGATAACACCTTTGACAAATATATATGAGCAATCATACGAAATTAATAATAGTTTGTCTCAAACTCAAAAAAGTTGTATTATATATGTGAATTATAACTTTTATCTATACTTATAATAAAAATGTAACAGGTCCAATTCTGTACATTAAAGATATTATGAAATTTTTTTTTGGAGGGCTCTCTATAATCGATACTGAAACCAAAACTGTATTTTTTTTCTTTTTTGTCTGTCTGTCTGTCTGTATCTTGGCCGCGCATCACGCCGAAACTTCTGAACGGCTTCAAAAGAAACTTAGCATGATTTGAGTTCATAATACGAGGTAGGACATAGGATACTTTTTATCCCGAAATTCAGCACGGTTTCCTGGAGAGAGGGGATGAAAGTCAAAATATGTACTTAGTTGTAATTCAATAACACATAGTCCGATTTCATTCACTCTTTTCTTGCTAGAAAGAAAAAAAAAAGATAACGGGAAAAGTGTTTTTTTTGTCCGCGACTGTACACTGCCTGTGGGAAGCTGAGACAGAAAGAGCTCAGAACAGCTGAGAAGCGGTACGAAGTTCGCCGGGTCAGCTAGTGAGAAATAAATGATTAAGTAGTTAGTTGAGTTTATTGTGTTTTCATTATTATATTAAATTGCTTCATTTTTTCGCAACTGTATTAAAAATAGTTGTTCAGTACATGTGCGGAACCGCCATTGCAACTTGTTCCGACTGTCAACCCCCACCTTCGGCTGAGCCTCCACATGTGATCTACAAATTGTAATTTGTGGTTGTAAATTGTAAGTTGTTTTTTTAAAACAAGGAGGAACTCATATCTAGTAACTATACCTAAAAACCGTCAAACGATGCCTATAGTGACATTTTACAAAAACGGTACTGCGGCCATATTGGATTCAAAAAATGGCATGAAATCTAGACTCGGTATACCTAAAAACCTCTTACACGATACCCATAGTGTTATTTTACAAAAATGATGCGGCAGCCATATTGAATTACAAAAATGATTTTAAATTCTTAGCGTATCTATTATCTACCATGAAGTATTTTATACAACACAACTCCGCCTGCCACATTTTATGAGGGAGTTTTGACTTCATAAACTAGCAACACCCGCATTAAACACAAAATGGCGACTACAATTATTATTTATTTTAGAAATTATTTAATGGCTTTGTTTGCTGTAATAGATACATATCAGTGGTACTTAACGATAATAGGTAACTTTCTTTGTTAATTAGTCTGTAATTTCTACACACTTTTATCGCACAATTCGCCATTTTTATCAACACAAAAATGACAGCAACATGTGTGTATCCACTGACAGTGCATTTGGTACTAAACGCGGAAAAACATTGAGGCGTTAGTGTTCAAGCTTATTTTTTCGTGTGTTTTTACAGCTTTGACAGTCCATCTAGACATATTAATAATATAAGCATATCACGTCTATATTAGTATTTTAACACAAATTGTCAATTAGTAAACTCAAACCCAAAAAGTTCTTAAATCGGTCACATGACCAAAATTGTTTGAAAGAGTGGCAACGACTACGAGATTTGAACTCTACAAATTAATATTTGAAGAACTTGTCGGTTAATTAAACTAAAAAGTTTGAAATTAAAATAAAATTATAAACACAAAAAACCTGACTGCTTTAAAGTAATGACCTGCAAAGAGAAAATCAATATTATTACAATTAGTCAAACTAAATATTTATGGTGCTACAGGCGTGGACAAATAGCAAATTGTTATCTACGGCCAAAGTATAAAGTATTTAGTTTGACTAATTTAAATATACATACATAATGTATGTATATTGTAATGATACCTACTTGTTTTTGTCTTGTCAGTTCATTACTTTTAAGCAGCCGAGTTTTATTTTTACAGTAATATTTATTTTTCTTCCATATTTGCAGATTTTTTTAATAAAATTATTTTCGATGTATAATTTGCATTTTAACAGAAGCGGTATTTAACAGTAACTAAATATTACATTGTTAATTGTTTTTGTAGCACGTCTGTATTATAAGCTTCGATGTAAACAATTCTTACTTACGTAACTTACTTCCGTAATATTAAATACTTATAGTTCCATTCATCCCTCAATCACTCAATCACCCTCGGGATTTAATCGTACTGTATAAAAATATCTTTAAAATATGCGTGGCTTTGGAGTTCGGATAATCTATATTCAGGCACACTATCTCTAATACTTTTCCCCGGGGGAAGTCGAAACTCGAACTACATTTAAATTGTGGAAGGATTAGCAGTACGATGAAAAAATCATTCCTTCCCCTGTGTCTGCTCTCGGTTTTCCCACCGGCCGCATAATACTGTAATAAATAATTCATACACTAGGTGACAATGTTAAGCCATTAAAGAGCTCCTATTTAATTTGTGGGCCACAGCGCCCCAGTCTGCATTAATATATTGCATTGTTGCAAAAGCAAATAATGATGTCATTGGATCCTATTTTATGGGTTCTTTTCGGTCAAAACATTTTATTTCTTACAGATACTTAGGATTTGAATATTAAACTTAATTGAACCTTTTTCAACATTACCAAAAAAACATTACATCAAACGGCTTTCTAATATCGATTAATGAAGAGTTTAGCAATAAAAGAGTTGAGTAGCTTTTCGTAGGAGACGATCAATTGATAAAAATAATTAATTATTTTCTTCAATTGTTTCCGTCCACTTGACATTACCTTTATTTTTTTATTAGCAAGCAACCCGGTCAGATGACGTATGTTGTTGGCGAAGGAAAAGAATTCGATTGTCGTTTTGATTTAACATAACTCCTGAAAGCACGAGGATTGTTTATGATGCCTGCTTCAATTTTTGTTATGTAGTCATCAAACAATTCTTACCTTTCACAATGAAAAAAAAATCACGCTGCGGTTAGCGGCGTGGTTAGCTTAAAAATTGATATAGTGAGCCAACCTTAAAATATAGACATATTTTTGTAAGAACTTTTAAATGGTAACAATTTTTCATACACTGTTTTAAAGAAATTTTAACCGTTTACGAGGAGCACGCAATGGAAATGTATTGATATTGCACTATCTATTAATCTCACAAAAGGACACCAGTGCTATCCAATGTTGGTCTGTTAGTGGATTGCATTACCAACTGAACTTATAATGGCATACCATGAGTATTGTCTAAATTAACTAAATAATAGGTCTTTACCTATGAAATTGCCGTTTTGTATGCAATAAGTGAAAGTACTTATTTTTTCAAACTTTTTTATTTCTGTTATTCGAAGTAATCACCCATGCAATGTCTGAGATGAGACTGTCTGAACTAACAACATCATTTGGTACAGTTTGCAACAGAGAGTCTCCAAGCTGCAAGAGCTGGGGTTGAAAGCTCTCCCTCATCCGCCATACTCACCAGACCTTGCACCTACCGGTTTAGTAGCACGATGCCTACTATCGCACTTAGTCAACTTCAGAATAATTTTGAACAATCAGTAGCATCATGCCGACTTTATTAAATCTTCATACATTAGATCGCACTATGCCTATTATAGCAAATTGACAAGTATTAGCGTTGTTAGTGTATTTAATCGTGTTATGCCTACTTTATTAAACTTTAATACTAAGGATATGTAGCTTGACTACAAAATGTACAATCAAAAACAAAGTCACTAACAATTATTATAATTATTTACTTTTAGTTTATTTCTTAAGACCAATTCGAACAAAATTACTTCGTTTAAATAAAAGTATGAACTTTATTGACTTGAAACATCTTTTAATACTTAACTAACTAAAGGATAATTGTTTACAATTTTAAAATATCCTAAGTGATTTATGTGACAAAACAAAAAAAAATTAACAAATACACGTAAAAATAAAAAAATATTACTTCATCAATACAAATATAAAAAAAAACAAAGTTTTTTATGTACAAGAAAAATAGGAGGCTTTATGAAGGCAGTAGAATCCAAAACAATAATTTTTAGAATTTTTGACGTGAAGTAATTAAATATATCCGACAATGGACTAACTTCACATCGCAATATCACTCCATTGATTTATTGTTTGTTGCCTAGTAAAAAACGATATATTTTTGAGAAGCTATTTAAAAAAATAAGAGAATACATATCGGATTTCCTTCCAGAAATATTTCAAACCGATTTTGAAATTATAGCTATGAATGCAGTTCAAACCATATTTCCTACAACAAGTATAAAATGATGTTTTTTCATTACGCACAGACTCTGCAGAAAAAGGCAAAATAGTTACTATACGGCAATACAGATGAATCCCAATATTATAGACGCTATTATAGACGTAAATAAATCAATGACCGAATACGGAAAATTGTTCAGGAATAATTGACTATTGACAATACAAATAGGGGTTCAAACTCCATGAATTTTACGATGAGATATATAATTATAATATCATTTGCCTATAATGACTAAAATATTATGACAGCTTTGTTAAAAAAATCGGACTTTACTTAATCTACACAGACAAACCCCTATTTGTATTTGTCCATCCAAACAGTCCTGAACAATTTTCCGTATTCGGTCATTGATTATTTGCTCCTTATTTATATTTCTTTTTGATTTTGGGAAATGGGCTAAGTTTTTGCGAATATCGTGATCATATTTTATACTTTCATTTTTTATACTTTTTAGAAAAGGGAATAGATTTGGCTTTCTCCTTCTAATTATTTTATTTAAACGTGAATGCCAGCCCTCCACTGCATTAATAGTACGGTGAGGATTTTCATAGCAACTAACAGCGCCTATAATATTGGGATTCATCCATTGTTTAAGAAAATAATTAATAAACACATCCCAGCCCTCACGATTAGACGTAATTTCAAACTGGATACTGAGAAAGCCTTCTAGCATCATATTTGCAAATGTGCCAATGCTACGAATAAAGCTATTAATTTCTGAGACAACTTTTTTGGCTTTTTTTTGCAGAGCCTGTGCGTAGTGAAAAAAACATCCCTTTATACTTGTTGTAGGAAATATGATTTGAGCTGCATTCATAGCTGCAATTTCAAAATCGGTTTGAAATATTTCTGGATGGAAATCCGGTATGCATTCCCTTATTTTTTTAAACAACTTCTCATAAATATATTGTTCTTTACTAGGTATAAATCAATGGAGTTATATTGCGATTTGAAGTAAGTCCATGAATTGTGTAGAGTTGTTTGAATGGCTGCGGAGCACACTTAAATGTGCCATCGGCAAAGAAATGTTGGATATTTTTAATTACTTCTCGACACTCGGTACTACAAAATATTAAAATTTTGTCGTAAGTACCTTAGTCACTAAGTAAAAAATCTGTTGTCAATTTTTCACTTAAAACAACATCTTCTATTTTCTTGAAAACCGTAGCCCGTACATTAAGATGTGACTTTCTGGCTCTATACAGAGAATCTTTGAGGGATTCATAATTTGGTAATATTTCATCATACTCGCTATTTGTCATGTATGCCAACATTACTGTTTGAAATATTTGAGGTATAGGACCTAAATCGTCACAGACGGCCTGTTTCAACTCTACCATAATTCTTGCAACTTTAAAGGCATCAGGATGACATTGGCATGTGTGATCACTTGCACGAGTGACTGTTTCTTCATCTTCCATCCAGGTAATTGATCCTGAGCATGGCCTGTACGAGCATCGCCAATTGCTCGAGCCATTTTTGTTTAATTTTTGGCGTGTATAGCTATACCCGCCTCGCCACAATGTCCAAGAACCCAGTTACAGATATATTTAATTATTGTAGTTACTATTAAGTGTATTGAATTGTGTTTTATGAATAATGTATGTGCCTATGTTACATACCTTAATATTTTTAACAAAAACGACGTCACTGTTTCTAATATACTTAATATAAGTATTAATCATTTTAATTGAATTACTTTAAATATTTTTTTATGTGTAGTTTATATAAGTTCATATAAATTAAATGTCAGAAGTCATGTATGGTGACATTATTTATTCTAAAATAAAATTATGACAAAACTTTGTACGAAAGAGGAAAAACATTTTGTATTTATAATTATAATCAATGAAATATTATAATTTCTATTATCTACTTTTGAACAAAACTGTACTAAAATAGACATTGTGCTATCGCGAGATCGATATTCCTAAAAGATGGCGAAGTGCGATGTAAATGCGATAAAAGTAAAAAAGTAGGCATAGTGCGATCGAATGTATGAAGATTTAATAAAGTCGGCATGATGCTACTGATTGTATAAAATTATTCTGAAGTTGACTAAGTGCGATAGTAGGCATCGTGCTACTAAACCCACCTACCGACTATTACTTTTTCCAAAATTTTGACAACTTTTTAGTGGGTAAAAAATTCAATTCCCGAGAGGCAGTACAAAATGCCTTTGAAGAGTTTGTTGCCTCCTGTCCAGCTGATTTTTACATTGGTCAGGAAATTGTATCACTATGGAATTAGGAACACCGCTTTGGATCTTCTTATCTCCTATTTGGGTAACAGGGTCCATAAAGTGGAAGTTAATGGTCATAGATCGGTGGGATCTCTGGTCACTATGGGGGTTCCGCAGGGCTCGATTCTCGGCCCATTTTTGTTTCTACACACATCAAAAGTGTCTAGGGATCAAGCATTTTTATGTGGATTTCTTGAGATTGAGATGTGGCTTTGGCCCTGGCCTGCTCAGTCGCCAGACTTGAACCCGATTGAGCATGCATGGGATATGCTACAGAGAAGAGCTCTGCCGAATATGGAGGGTATCCAGTCGCAAGAAGACCTTTTTTTGTTGTTGCAACGAACATGGGCGGCCATTCCACAGCGTGATTTGGATGAACTCATTTTGAGTATGCCGAACCGATGTTCTTGTGTTAGTGTTCGCGGTAGAAACACGGATTATTAATTAAATAAAATTACCTAATAAAATTTTAAAGAAAACTGTTATTTCAGTCTTTTTTTCGAACTTTAATGTTAGTGGTTCAAATGTCAAAAATCCTTTTATTAGGAAAATGGCAAATTTCTTTATTAATGCAAAGGTGACTTGGTTTATCGTTACTGTGACAAACGAAAACACTTTATTTGATGAATCCTTAAAGAAAATTTTAATTAATATCAATAAGGAGAAAAGTTATTGCAAAAATATATGTTGATCCCTAGACACATATGTTGATCCCTAGACACTTTTGATGTGTGTAGTTTACATCAATGACCTGCCTAATTTGATAAAGGATAGTCAGGGGATAGTGCTATTTGCGGACGACACTTCACTTTTATTTAAAATGAAGAGACAACAATCTGTTACTGATGACGTGAATGACGCTCTCTCTAATGTCGTGAACTGGTTCAATGTTAATAACTTACTTTTAAACGAGAACAAAACTAAATGTATTAGATTTTTTACACCCAACGTTAAACAAGTAAAAACCTGTGTTCAAATAAATGGAAAGGAATTGGGCCTTGTGGACACCACCAAGTTTTTGGGTATAACTCTGGACTCAAAATTGCAGTGGGGCCCACACATTGATGGATTATCGAATAGACTCAGCTCTGCAGCATACGCGGTTTATAAAATTCGTCAATTAACCGATGTAGAAACAGCTAGATTAGTATATTTTAGTTATTTTCATAGTGTAATGTCATATGGTATTTTGTTGTGGGGGAATGCTACCGATATTCAAAGTATCTTTGTGTTGCAGAAGAGGGCTATTCGTGCAATTTATAACCTTAGTTATAGGCAGTCACTGAGGAATAAATTTAAAGAAATTGGTATCATGACAGTTGCATCTCAATTCATTTATGAAAATCTAGTTTACGTTAAGAAAAATATTCATCTATACACAAAGTTTAGCGACGTTCATGATATCAATACTAGAAATAAAGATAAACTCGTGTTGCCAACCACTAGATTACAAAGAGTAAGCAAGTCTTTCCGATGTCAGAGTGTGCGATTTTACAATAAAATTCCAAGCAAATATCAAGAATTAAGTATTATCAAATTTAAGTCCTTAATAAAACAGAAACTATGTGAAAAGGCTTATTACACAGTTTTGGATTATTTAGATGACAAATTTGCTTGGGACTGACGATGCTCACTTCAGTATTTACCTACGTAGGTATCTTGTGTGAAAGTGTTAGACATTTATATTTTTATTGTATGTTGTTTTTATACCAAGTGAATTCCTTTTGTGTATGTAAATGTGAGTATAGTCTAGGCTTGTAATATAAGTTCATATTTAGTATCTTTCTGGTGGCTTTGAGTGTTTCCCCGGCCTACCCAAATGTCCTGCTGACGGTAGTGTCGCGCTTCGGGTCGTAACACGATGGCTGGGGCTCGTATGCCGTCTGTATGGACAGGCCGACTCAAAATCATGGTCCTTTCTTCAAAAGGCCAACCCAGATCCTATACTGTACTCGCACAGATTATTTTTTGTTTTGTAATCAATGTTCTCGGACTAAAAAAAAAAGGACATCTCTGTGGTTTGTTTCGGCATTTCTTCCCAGAGTGAGTCGTAGGACATGCCGGTCTCTTCTAGCTGTAAAGTCCGACGTGTAAAAATATCTGAAAAGATTTACTTACAAATAAATATCATTTCATCATTTCATTTCATTTCAAGAAGGGCATCAATAAACTGCCAATGCGTTGGCAAAGTTGCGTCGATTGCATGGGTGATTACTTCGAATAATAGAAATAAAAAAGTTTGAAAAAATAAGTACTTTCACTTATTGCATACAAAACGGCAATTTCATAGGTAAAGACCTATTACCTACCATATAGTCTTTTTGTATCGAGAAGTTTTGATTTTAACTTATTTCCCATTCACTTTGAAAAACTTGATTTACCTAAAACTAATTTTATATTATCGTCAATATTTATCCTTATCAATATTTAAAGTCTAAATTGCCAATGTAAACCATTAAATACGGCACAGGCTAATGAATAGGCAACCTTATTAAATATACGGAAACGATGTCGCGGGATTTTCGACTTTAATCTCCAATGTTACGGCTCTATTAAAAATAATTTTATTAAAATTGTTGATCGGTGAAACTCCAACTCTATGTAATGGTGTCAAGGTTGCTATTTAGACGGTGAGTGATAACAGCGGGAGTTGCTATGATAACGGGAACCCGCAGATAATTGTAAAAGGACATCTCAAACGCAGTATTATATTTTGTGAGGTTCCTGAAAATGTGGTACCTACCACTCTATTTATGAATGATAACAATAGCATTGTGTATCTATTAAACAACTTTTAATACAAACTAGTTTATGAAATAATAATTTTATTTTGTTATGATAAATTAGTGTAAGTTCCAAAAGAGGAAAATCATTTTTTTAAATTATATAGAGGCACGGGAAACCTGCCTCTTAAAAGAGCTCTTTTGTGTATAGCCGTCCTTTTAGTTAGAATCAGAATGAGCATGTTATGCTAAAACAGAAAAATATTAAAAATTATTAATAACTAAAGTAAGTATCTTTATAGTGACATGGCACATCCATTAGGTAAATCCTGAACTAACCACACTACTAAAAAATAAAGTTTTGTATTTTAATACTTACATATATGCGGTTTATATCTAAATTATTCCGTGGGAGAGCCACGCTTCGGCATGAATGGGCCGGCTCGACCGGAGTGATACCACGGCCTCGCAGAAAACCGGTGTGAAATAGCGCTTGCGCTGTGTTTCACCGAGTGAGTGAGGCCGGAGGCCCATACCCCAACCCCTCCCCACATCCCTTTTCCCCATCCCCCAAAGGTCGGCAACGCACTTGTGATGCCTCTGGTGTTGCGGGTGTCTATGGGCGGCGGTAATCGCTTACCATCAGGTGATACGTCTGCTCGTTTGCCAACTATATCATAAAAAAAACAAAAAAAAAATGTTTCAGTGTACACCTACATTGCTATTGTCCAAACCACAAACCCTTGCTTTTGGAGTCGAGTTCAGATTTTCCTTCAGGTATTAAGTATGACAGAAATAAGATATTAGATTTAAAAATACAACTTATACAGACAAATAGCAATTCACCCTATATTGAGATACACTAAATGACGCGTGTTGCCCACGGCGTAGCCTGGCGTCGTGTGCACGCGTCCTTAAGCCGTAGCGAGCGCCGTCCGCCACTAAACGTCAAACGGTGCGATTGATGTCGGCTGGTGTACACCCGCCCTTGTTTGCGCGCGTTTTATTGCCCGTGGGATGTCGTTCATTGTTGCTCACAATAAATACTGTGTCAATTGACGTCCGATGGGAACGCATTTTCACTGTGATTTTAGTATTTGGTAAACACTAACTAAATGGAATTGAAAACAGCTATGATTGTTTATGTGAATTGACTTTGCCTTTATCGCTTATAACACCACTTATAATTTATCTAAAACAGCATCAGCAATAGCATATTATTGATTTTGCAAAAACTACACTGATGCTGGGTGATAAATCAGACGGTTAACCTCCGTAGTAAAAATTCGTTTAGTTTTGATCTACTCTCTCTCTCGCACACCTACAATTGTCAAAATATATATGTATATATGTCTTAGTAATGCTTTACAAATATAGAGAATATCTTATTATAAATTAATGAGATTACTAAATTTTGAAGTTGACTTTCTGATCACTTAATATAGCGTGTGTGTTACAAAAATAAGATGGCTATGAAAACGAAACGGCATAAAATCAACAAATATATTATGTACAGATTACTTGCACTCAATATCTAATACCTTACGAGCAATTCTTTTAAATATATATGTACTAGCTGACCCAAGCAACCTCGTTTGCATCAAAACTACCTTCCCCCGTTTTAACTCAAAAAGGGGGTTCATTTCTAAAGATACATTATTAGTACATCTCCACAACGTCTATAGAGTATACATTTTAAATTTCAAGTCTCTTACTTCAAAAACATAGGACTTTCATACATCTGCCCATCCTCCGTTTTACCCCCTTAGGGATGGAGTTTCGTAAAATTCGTTATAGCGGATGTCTACGGAACACGTCTATAAGGAACCTACCTGCTAAATTTCAAGTTTGTAGGTGTTATAGTTTCTGAGATTTCGTGATTAATAAGTAAGTGGTATTTCGATTTTATATGTATATAGATATACGATCTTAATCTCGGTAACAGCTTCAACGATTTTATGAAATTTAGTATGCCTGGGGTTTCAGGGGCGACAAAGCGATCTGGCTAGGATTCATTTTTTGAAAATTTTCAACAAAAAAACCGAGCAAAGCTCCTATTTACTATCACGTTCATAACAGTCATAAGGTTGCGTTGGACCAATTAAGAAAACTTGCAATTACCTCATTCCATTTCATTCCAATAAAAAACCACTTCGAAAAACAAGCGAAAATCATTTCAATGCACTACTGACGTAGCGAAAAAATGAGTTTTTATTAAATTAAAAACCGATATAAAATTGAAGCACACACGTGTGAAGTTCGTGAAATTCGGGACTCTATTGAAATTAATAAATATAAAGTTCGATGTCTTTTTGTCTATAGAACGTTTCGGTCTAAGTTCATAGACAATTTAGAGAGCTTAACTAAGCGTTCAAGAGATGCCAATTTCAGTAACTTGCACTTTCACTTTAGTTCTCAGTAGAGCAGAGTTACACTTATAAGAGTACTATGTTTTACGTTTATGTGTGTATATTTCTATAGCACGATTGGTAATCTAAACTACTTGAATGATATGGCTTGGGAGGTGTCGCCATTATAGTGAGAGTGACAATGGGAACATGAAAATTATCAAAAATTTTACACAGCTGTTTGCACATATTATTAGTATCTACTTATCTAGACACGCGGTAGCGTGTCAAGCTAAGTTCAAGCAACAGGCTAAGTCAAGTCTAACCTACTTTACGATCTCACATTTTTAAATAGCAGCAATTGTTATAGGTATGCAATAAAGCAAAAAAAATAGAGTTTAATACTTGTTAATAATTTTATTTTGTTCCTATAAATACATATTTGGATTTTGCATAGAACTTGGCACTCATTTAGATCTCCATTCTTTTTGCGGCGAAGCCCACAGCCAAGCATAATGTTTGTATTGAACTTGGCTCTCCTTTTTTACATTTATGTTTTTGGTGGGATATTTATTTTCATGGCCTGGAGTTTTTATTTATTTCAATATTTCATTTCTGGATTGTGTAAATCATAGCATTATCTATACATACCTAAGTGTGCAAGTCTACCTATCGTTCGACGTGTCTTGATGTGTCAAAGTTAAAACTACTTAGTTGACATTCGGAGACTAAAGTCTATGAAGACTAATTGAATTCCTGATGCAAGCAGCCGGCTGGTGTTAACTAACTAATTAGAATTCCGTATAACTTTGCATCTGATCTACCTAATACTGCATGAAAAGTTATTTAATCTTGCACGAAAACAGTAGGAACAAAATATCCATCTCAGATGACTTCTTTTTATCGGTCGACTGTCGGTAGCTGTTTAATTTTAAATGTACAAACCCATGTTTTCACATTTAATAATTTATTTTTTCTAGTGAAGTACAATAATATTAAAATATTTGCTGGAGGCAGCCAAATTAAGCTACACTTGTTTCTTGGTCTGCCACAAGTGAAAAATATGCAACAGTGGAATTAGACGCGTACATGATATATTTTCACAAATCATAATACTTAAAAGTTAAAATATGTAAAAATATCAAGTAAAATAAATCAGAAAGCAAAATCTATATATATAAAACCGAAATATCACTCACTTATTAATCACGAAATCTCAGAAACCATAACACCTACAAACTTGAAATTTGGCAGGTAGGTTCCTTATAGGGTGTAGACATCCGCTAAGAACGGATTTTACTAAACTCCACCCCTAAGGGGGTAAGACGGGGGTTGGAAGTTTGTATGAAAGTCCTATGTTTTTGAAGTAAGTTCTTGAAATTTAAAATGTATGTTCTATAGATGGTGTGGAGGTGTACTAATAATGTATCTTTAGAAATCAACCCCCTTTTGGGGTTAAAACGGGGATGGTAGTTTGGACGCAAACGAGGTTGCGTAAGTCAGCTAGTAAATTATAAAATTAAAACTACAAAAACTGTCTCTGTACTTAGATAATACTCCGTCAGTATCGGTGTAATTCAGACCCAGTAGAAAGTGTGTCAGTTTAGCTTTAGTTGTGTAGATGGTGCACTCCTTCAGAGAGCATTTAGATGATAAATTATTTATTGTATGTGTGTGTATTGTACGGGTGGCTGTACGATGGGAATCTTTTTACGAATGTAGTTTTAATAGATGGTTGAGGTATCTCATAGGGGGCGAGAGGAATGAACACATACAGTTTCGGATAAATAAAACTGAATCCAATACCAATTGTGTATATTTGGGTATTTCGCTTCGGGCGTAAGTGAAAAGCCAACTGTTATTTAAGGATAAAACAAAAAGACCAAATCGAAACGTATCGTTTCATCACGAGAAACTTTTTCATTTTTGATGTTTTTTCATTTTTTTAGTTTTTTCAGTCTGTTAAGAGTCAAAGTTAGTTTCATTGAAATAGTTATTTTTATTGGTATTATGAGTAGGTACGTATTATATGTATATTCTAACTACAAAGACTCAAAATTTATTTTATAAAAAACTAGCTGTGCCCGCTACTTCGTACACGTGACATTTGGATTTTCAAGTTATTTTTAATTTTTCACCGTTTAAACTGGTAACGTTACAACAAGCCAAAATCAGCTAAATTGGCCCAGCCATTCTCGAGTTTTAGCGAGACAAATGAGCAGCAATTGATTTTTATATATAAGATAATAGCACGTTTCGAATTAGTTTTTTTTACGGAATCATCTCCGTTTAATAACTGTTCCGCCCTTGGTCAATAACAAGGAGGAATACATGAAGCTGACGGCTAACTTCAAGATGGAAGAGGCTCTTGAAGAAGAAGGTTAGTTATCTTTATTGAGCATGTAAGTAAGAATGAATCGTCACATAAATTTTTCGAGTTAGGAAATATTTTAAAGTTTTCATCAGCCTATCGCAGTCCACAGCTGGACATAGGCTTTTCCAATTGCACGGCAATTGGTTAGATCATCGTTTTCTCGCATCCAGCTTAAAGCTTTATTTGTAGTTATTACAAAAAGTGTTCAAAATTATAATAAAGAAATAACATTATATAAAATTAAGTTAAATATAACTTTATATTGAAGCAATGATGTCTTTAATTCAAATTATAAAACTATCAATGTTAAGTTTGACTGCACGGTTGGCACGCCACTTTCTACTGCGCCAAGGTTTGTGAGTTCAAATCCCACATGGGACATCACTTTGTGTGATCCGCAAATTGTTATTGTGAGTCTGGGTGTTCCTTATGTCCGTTTCATGTATGATTTTAACGTCCCCCGCAGCACAGGATGTACATTCCTAATGCGGGAGTTGTCCTTTATCAAAAAAGAAAAAAAAATGAACATTTTTTTTACAAATGAGTTGTATAACCACTGGTATTAATTAATATACGCGGTTAGTGAAACTCCTGATGCTAAATTAATATCTTCTTTGGCCGAAACAATCATATAGATAAAGGCACCTGTACAAACAAGTGGAGTTTACCTTGTATATCAGCCCTAAGCAAATACTCATTCAGATTCGGTACGGGCCGTAGATAACGACACTATTACAGATATTGATCACGTGTATTTTTTCCACGATAATGGCAATGGTGGATATGTATTGTGCCTAACTTGACTTGCACTTGTAATAGAAGGGGTATTGCGTACTTAAAACACTTGCTTTTTATCCTAGAAAACCTACCCTATTCATTGTCCAATCCGAGGTTGAAAGGGTTCCGTTATCTTTTTTTGGTAAATAAGTTTTGTTTTAATAACTATAAATTCAAAATTTTAAAAATCCCCTACTCAAGCACTTAATCGAGTAATCATACCCCAATGATATTTTTGTAGACATTCGGTTATTCTTCCCCACTTTCACCCCCATAACTTTTAAACGACTCAACCGATTTTCATGAAACACGTGTAAGAACACTCGCACGTAACTCACCTTTCATACAAAAAAACTAAATTGAAATCGCTTCATCCGTTCGCGAGCTACGGTGCCACCGACAGACAGACACGTCAAACTTATAACACCCCTCTTTTTGCGTCGGGGGTTAAAAATGACAACTCTCGTATTATCAGGGACGTATAGCCTTAGCCTTCTCCTGAGAGGAGACCCGAGCCTAGCAGTGGGATATTATGGGTTGTTGATGAACTCCTGCATTAAGATAACCTGTGTCACGAGGGACTTTTACAAAATACCATAATGAACAAAAGGAACACCCAGACTCAGAACAACAATATTGTGGATTACACAAAGTGTTGTCTTAAGTAAGGACAGAACCTTCGACAGTGTTGTGGGTTCGATTCCATGAACACAGACCTCTTAAACAACCACGTCATGCATGCAGTCACTTGTAAGTCAATTGTAGGAGACCCAGAATACCACAAAAAATCATCAAGAACACCTACTCACTTGGAGGAACATAACCCTTTTCATTCAGGCAATGACACTATATTTTGTGTATCTCTTAGTAACTGTACATATGACTGAAGCCGAGGATTGAACCAAGTGGCGCGCAATTGGAGAGGCCTATGTCCAGCAGTGGACTGCGATAGGCTGATGATGCTGATACTGGTAACATCACCAAAAGAGTATATTTTACTTTTGTGATGTGGTTCACTGTTGTTTCTCTAAAAGTAATATCACTATAAATAAATATATATATATAACTGCCTCGGTGGCGTAGTGGTAGCGTGAGCGACTGCTGTGCTTGAGGTCTCGGGTTCGATACCCGGGTCGAACCAAGTGTTTGTATGATCGCAAATATTTGATTCGGAGTTTGGTTGTTTTCTATGTATAATATATATGTATTTACAAAAAAAAAGTATATATGTATTTGTATCAGTGGTCTAGTGCCCATAACACAAGCTCTGCTTAGCTTGGGACTAGATGGCGTTGTGTGTTAGATGTCCAAAAATATTTATTAAAAAAAAATTACTATCCTTGAAGTGAGCCAGACCCACTTTATTTGATGGTTGAGGTTTTTATATAAATAATTTTCGGAATCAAAAACTACTACAATGGTACGATATTGTTAATGTGGTGTTAAATTCTAAGATATATCTATACTAATAATAGGTCTTTACCTATGAAATTGCCGTTTTGTATGCAATAAGTGAAAGTACTTATTTTTTCAAACTTTTTTATTTCTGTTATTCGAAGTAATCACCCATGCAATCGACGTATCTTTGCCAACGCATTGGCAGTTTATTGATGCCCTTCTTGTAAAAATCAGCTGGATGGGAGGCAACAAACTCTTCAAAGGCATTTTGTTCTGCCTCTCGGGAATTGAATTTTTTACCCACTAAAAAGTTGTCTAAATTTTGGAAAAAGTGATAGTCGGTAGGTGCAAGGTCTGGTGAGTATGGCGGATGAGGGAGAGCTTCCAACCCCAGCTCTTGCAGCTTGGAGGCTGTCTGTTGCGCAGTATGGGGTCGCGTGCTGTTGTGAAGGAGCAGTGGGGACGACCGATTGACCAAAGCTGGTTGCAGATGTGCAAGCTTCTCCATAATTCTCTCCAGTTCTTCACAGTACACATCTGTATTAATGCTCATGCCGTTTTGTAAAAAGCTGTGGTGAATCACACCCGCACTAGACCACCAACCAGTGACCATCACCTTTTTAGGGGTCAGTTTTGGTTTAGGGCATTGCTTTGGTGCTGAACCAGGGTCTAACCAACTTGCTGAGCGCTTTCGATTGCCGAACAGAATCCATTTTTGGTCGCACGTAATAATTCGTTTCAAAATTCCTTCATTTCTTTGCCTGTTGAGCAGCGCAAGGCAGGTCTCGACGCGTATGTTGCGCTGGCGATCGTTAAGGTCGTGGGGCACCCATCTATCAAGCTTTTTTACCTTGCCAATTTGTCGCAAATGGATCAATATTGTTTTGATGCTTACATTAAAAGCTGCTGCTAGCTCAGCTGTAGATTGAGTTTCGTCAGCTTCCACAATCGCCTTTAATTCATTATTGTTAACCAAAGTCTCCGGACGACCACGAGCTTCCTTTTTCAAGTCAACATTTCCAGAACGGAACCGGGAAAACCAATAACGGGTTGTGGGTTCGTTTGTACAGTTCTCTCCGTAAACGTTTTTGATGTAACGTGCCGTTTGTGTCGCGTTGGTGCCACGACGGAACTTATATTCCATAATTACACGAATTTTTAAAGTATTCATTATGACGAAAAATGTTCAAATGAAATGAAAATACAACGCTAATCAAAAAACAAAAGACTGAGTTTGTAAATAGAATGTCATGGTTTTAAAACAAAATTAATTTGAATTTAGAATACAGAGCCATTACAAACTTTTTTTTATTTGAAATGACCAGTACTGAAGAAAGGCAATTTCATAGGTAAAGACCTAATATTATAAAGCTGCAGAGTTTGTTTGTTTGTTTGAACGCGCTAATCTCAGGAACTACTGGGGCGATTTGAAAAATTCTTTCAGTGTTGGATAGTCCATTTATCGAGAGAGGCTATATTTTATTTTCAAAAAAATTAGGGATCTGTAAGAAAATTGCTATTTCGTAACCCAAGGTGTGAAATCGAAAACCTATTTTTGCGTGCGCTGCAATAACTATTGACAATAGAACCAAATAATGTATTACGGGTTTGTAGGTCTCATTAAGATCTACAAAAAAGTCCGCGAGAGCATATATCTAACTATCATGATTTAGTTACAATAATCGCTTTTGTGTTCAAAAAAATTATTAAATCGTCTGAAGAAAGAAACTACGTTAAATGTGTATCGTAATATTAATCCTTATCCAAATAAAGCATTATGTTATCAAGGGTATTTATGTAGAAGTAAAATACTTTTTGTTTCATCCCAATCGTTCATTTCGTTTAGAAGTTATCACGAGTATAAGACGCTAAGAGTTGGTACCTAATATTCCTAATAATGAGTTATTTGCCAAAGAGTTTTTATCAACATAATACCTAATATTAATCTTTATCCAAATAAATGTGTTGTTGATTATGAGTATTAGATCTTAGAAGAGCATAATAAATACATCTATACTAATATATAAAGCTGAAGAGTTTGTTTGTTTGTTTGAACGCGCTAATCTCAGGAGCTACTGGTCCAATTTGAAAAATTCTTTCAGTGTTAGACAGCCATTTATCGAGGAAGACTTTAGGTTATATATCATCACGCTAAGACCAATAGGAGCGGAGCACCAATGAAGAATGTTTCAAAAACGGGGGAAAATTATCACGCTACGGGCAATAGGAGACGCAAACGACGTTGCGTGGGTCAGCTATACTAATATATAAAGCTGAAGAGTTTGTTTGTTTGTTTGAACGCGCTAATCTCAGGAACTACTGGTCCAATTTGAAAAATTTGATTATTATAAATGCGAAAGTAACTCTGTCTGTCTGTCTTGCTTTCACGGCCAAACCGCTGCACCGATTTGAATGAAATTTGGTACACAGATAGTCTAGAGCCTGAGAAAGGACATAGGCTATTTTTAATGCGATAAAGGGGTTGTAAGGGGTTTAAAAGGGGGATGAAAGGTTGTTCTGGGAGTTCACTCGCCACACGCCTGCGCGTTGCCTACGTCGGGCGTCTTGACAACGAATAAACAAGGCTGTCACAATCATAAAAAATATTTCACTTTTTCAATGAAGACTTAACAATGATACAATGATATTATATATATAAAAGTTAAATATTAAGATATTAAGTATATATTCGTCAATCTGATTTGTATGTTCATTATATTAATAGAAATAAATAAGGCAAATTAATATAATTAATTAACAGCGTTTCTTAACTTCAAAATTCTCTACAGAAGTATCGTCATTTTAAGCTACTGTTGGTTAGATATGAATAAAAATGTCATTTAAAGTTTGTAAAAAAAATTATCCTCAAGGGGGTAAAATAGCAACATGGCAGTTTGTATAGAGTATGCCAACTGACAGTAACGACATGATTACACTGAGACGTGGGTTCTGGTTTAAGATAGCACAGATGATTTAAAAATAATATCGATCCTGATCAGCTGACTAATGAGATAGTTATCAATTAAACGAACGGATCATGTCAGGCGTGGAGGGAGATGTTGTCGAATACTTAAAGTCTTTAGAAATATGTGCCTACCCATAAGTTGAGGCTGCAAGTTAATGTTCCAGTACTATTAAATGAGGTATCTTGAGCGCCAAAGCAATGTAATAGTACATGGCAAAATTTTACACAACTGGGGTACAACATTGTAAAAGCTACAATTATGACGCATGGAATGGCAAAAGAAGATAATGTTTTAATTCCCCGTATTCCAATAATTCCAACTTATTTGACATTTTAATTAAAAAGAATGCAGTTTCCGCTGAAAACAGCATTTCCTATAACAATATTATCAAAACCCAAGGACAGATGCTTAAAGATACAGTATTTTTTTTTCTCATGGGCAGCATACTCAAGTATATCAAATCCGCAAAATCTCCGTATTTTGGCAAAATATGGCAAAAGAAAAAACGTAGTTATTAAAATTGTACTTTGTTATTTGGTCATCCTGATGGAAAACTCAAGCAGAATCCAACAGTGGGGGCAACCATACTCACTGGGAAAGCAGACAATGCAGTATTGCGTCCCACACTATGACGGCTTAGTGAGATGCTTTTTCACGCCCCACTTAAAGGCCCCGGAATCATAGTGGGAGAGAAACACGTGCGCTGGTAGTGAGTTCCAGTTTTTAGCTGCTCGGCACAGGAAGGATGAACCAAACCGTTTGGTTCGAGAGTGAACATGTTATTCTGCAGAGGAAGGGAGAAGGGGGACCAGTTGGAAGTCTCCTCAGAACACTTCCAATGATACAGATGATAGTGGACTGCTATAGAGGCGATATCTCTACGCAGTTGCAGAGGTTCAAGGAACTCGGTGGCTTCGGGACTGTTGGTAAAGCGGACTGTTCGCCACTGCAACCTATCGAAAGCATCAAGCAAATACTGCGCGGATCCATCACAAAGATGAGAACAGTACTCGAGGTCCCGGCAAATATGGGCATGGGCCCAGGACACCGAGCTTACCCCGTAGTGGCAGTTGAGTGCTCTGAAAAGTGGGGAGGGAAAGAAATGGAGACTTTTTGGTAGAGAACGCGTACAACTGTGTTTTCGTTGCGTTGAACTCGACCAGAGTCTTATCACTCCATTGTAAAATTCGGTTCAAAACCCGGTCGAGCTCAGCGACAAGCTTCTGTCGATTTTCCTCAACGGCAGCTTGGCTGCACGGTGTCAAAAATATCGCCCATGAACTGTGCTATCGTCTGCATAGCAATGTATGTTGCCAAGAGCTAACATGTCATTGATATGCAGAAGAAATAGTGTGGGCGACAGGACGAAGGCCTTGGCCATGTCAAATGTCGAAATAAGCTCATATAAACACTGTATATTTTATGTACATATATAAATACTTAAATAAGTTTTTAATAGTAAAACGTGTGTGTCTTATTTGTAAAAAAAATCGGGTGGTGTCGTGGGACATCAGATAGGAATGAGTTCCATATCAAAAATACAGATGGTTCTATACTAAATTTTTCGTTCACGAAATAAATAAATCATTACAGATGGCGCTATACAAAATTTTTAGTTTTCACAAAATTGTCTTAACCCCTTTATTTTATTTAAACTGTATAAAAGTTAATAAAAAAATATATAAAAGTTCTATGCGAGGTAAAGAAAATAAAACTATCCAGGTACCAATACATTTTGTATTATGATTTTATATCGATAAAAATCCTACCTATATTAATAACGCGAATGTTTGTTAGTATGGATGGATGGATGTTTGTTACTTTTTCACGCAAAAACTACTGAACGGATTTGGATAAAACTTTACAGTAATATAGCTTATACATCAGGATAACACATAAGCTACTATTTGCAGCGATAACCGACATACACACGCGGGCGGAGCCGCGGGCAACAGCTAGTAGTTATATAAAAATATAGGCAGTACTATCATTGTTACAATGCTTTTTTTCTATTTCTTACTTTATTTTACTTAAATCTTTTCAATAGACAGAGTATGAAAACTTCTACAAAATCGGCTGAGGAGAACCGTTTAAAAATATAAATTGTAAGTACCGACCCAAACAACATTGCAATTAAAAAAATGTAAAAGAGTGAAAGGAAATACTACCCATGGTAGTAGAAATTTCTTCGTCTAAAATAAATTATAAATTAAGCTAATATAAGTACAAAACATAGTTTAAAGTTTTGAGAAAGAATGTAAAATTCAGCGAATACCACTTTAATGCTATGAAAAACGCAAAGCGCAATGCGTTAAGGGTACTAAATGAAATAATACTCACTTTGTGAAATAATAAGCAATTAGCCAAGCGAAATGCTTGCGAATTGACGTCAGTTTTCGGTTTTGTTGGAATGTAAAATTAGTATAAGATTTCTCTTAAAGCTTAAATAAGAAATACTTTAAAATTTTGTTGTAGAAAACTGGGATGTCTAAGTTTATTCCGGTTTGTTTCAGCTTCGATGAATGCGCAATATTGAAAGATACATTTTTTTTAGCTTTTTATACGCTTCAGAAACGTATAAAGTAAAATTATAATGTCTCGTTATATAGTCGCTTTATGGACTGTAAGTTCAGTAATCTGATCCACTCATCGTCAACTGAATCGGGAAAAATTAAGCACACACATTCACAGAATAACATCATCGTCAGAACTGTAAACTACTGAATGGATTTAGATAAAACTTTACGTTAATATAGCATTTGTGCAAAAACCGTCATACACGCGGGCACAGCCGCGGGCTAAAGCCAGTAAATCACATTTTTTACAGAAGCACTTTGGTAACGAATTCAAATGTAATAAATTGATTTTGAAATTAGGTTCTGGCAACCTTCTAGCCCATTTTTCATTATTCTAGATTCTAAAGTAGCACCTGTGAAGGACAGAACCACTTACCAGCAACTAAGTAATTTAGCTTAGCTTACTACCTATTAGATAGCTTAGCTACCTTAGCTTTAACTTTAGTCACCACTAGTAATACATTTCCTTATTGGTTTTTCTTGTTTTTAATAAAATGTACTTTTGATCAGAATATTATTTAGCCCGTGCTTTTTTTCAGAATGAGTTAATGCAGCTATTGAAACTTATTATTATTTTTACGGGAATTAACGCGATCACTATTTCAAGGTACTACATACCTCTGTTTTGCCTGACGTTTCGACCAGGTTGCACTGGCCGTGGTCACAGGCTGACTGTGATCGCGTTAATTCCCGTAAAAATAATAATAATTATATCATGGAACGCGAAAGTTTAAAAGTTAGTATTGAAACTTAATTATTTACCTAACTTTTTCAAATTTATGTGTATCAAAGAAAATACTGCTGCATGCATAGTTTTACCATAACAAACGGTCTTATGTTGTCCGCATCCAACGGATTCCAGCGATCTTTACCAGGTCGTCGGGCTATTTTGTGGCCACTAACGCTCCGTTTTGCCCTTTATGTCTACCAGTATGAGACTTTGACTGAGAATAGGAAAAAAAACGTAATATTAAACATAAAATAATATTAAACATATTTCTCTGTTTATATCAGAAATTCATTCAATGCATTCATTAAGCAATACATTAGTATTGACTCTCCGAGAATGAGTGTGACAATACTCAGTATTCAGGTGGCGATTCATCTTACATCATAGTATCTATTACATAGGATAGGGAAGAACTCAATAAGCCAAACTGCCAAAAAGTGTTAATATTCAACTTTTCGATTGATTAACCCCTACGAAAGTGTTTTAGATCGCATCGCTATCACAATGAGACAAGTGCCAATATAGATGATATCTGTGCGCAGGCGAGTTCCCACGCGTGCCGGGAGCGTGCGCACATGTCCCCTCGTGCGCCCTTTTACCTGTAGGGATTATTTAGGGAACAGAGTGGACTTATCCGTTTTGGCAGAAATATAACTTGTATGGGAGCAATTTCGTAAAAATGGACTGAAATGTTTTAGAATTTTTGTTTGGAGCAGAGTGTCTAATGTTAGCCGTCAGAAGTTTGCCAATGTGAGATATATGACATATAAAATTTAGATCGGCTCGAAGGAGCATTTAATACAGCGAACTGTCAGAAAACCATTTTCTACAAATAAGAGATTTGCTTACTTCTTCAATCAAAGTGTAAGGAAAAAACTGCACTGTGCACTTGCAATGATACTAGTTGCCTCGCTGCAATCTGTACAAATTCGATCAAAATTATCGTATGTGGTCTTTCCGAAGTGATGTAACCTTAACTAAATGGGCAAACTACTACTATCTGCCCCATTTGCTTATTTGCCACTCATTGCAAAAAACGAAAGATATGGACAAAAGTTGAGATTTCAAATTTAGCACATCATATGCAACTTGTGTAAGACTTTTTATATTTTTAAATACTACCGCATAATTTTCTTAATTTTCTGAATTATTAATAAAATTACTTAATAAAGACTTTAAGCATTTATTAAAGTTGTCTTAAAGAACAATATTCTTACTGGTCAAGAGGAATAAAAGTACAGCAAACAAACTTTTATCGCAGTGCTTTTACTTAAACAAATAACATAAGGTTAGCGAAATAGGAGTTATTTCGAGTTAAACAGAGTTGAAGTCAATAAAATATCATTTTTATAAAACATTGAAAATCACCTCTTTGTTAGGACGGTATAGAGGACAGTTTGTATGCATTGGGATTCTTCTTTGTTGTTTTGTTCGAGATATGATGCTCATTTAAAGAATCTTGTTAACAATTAACAAGTTAAAGAAGGATAGACTAGTTCATTCTCTATTCGTACGAGCTTTATGTAAGGATGATTTTTTGATTTCAAATAAATTATTTAGCCTGAATCGAGCATAGCATAAGCACAATAATAATAATAATTTATTTATGTTTTTATTGACCAACATCTTAAGAGGCTCACGTTGGAGGGCTGGATCAAGGGTCTGATGCAGAAGGCAGTCCTTCTTGACACGGCTCGTATTGTGAGGAGGTTCCTGTCTCTGGAGCCCTAACCACCGGTTTCTTGGTCCCTGTACCCGAAGTCGGTGGTCTACTATTTTTTATATTTTTAAATGTATTTGTTTTTATATGTATATTTAAAAATGTAAATAATATGTATATATAAATGTAATAAAGAGAATAATAATTTATTGTTTTTACGACATCGAATCAACATAAAATATAAATAATTTAATAATAGCCAGGTATGACGCCAGTCCATGGTATTTCAAACAATGTATTAAGTTTGTAATATTGACGTTTATTAAAAAATACTCATTTGACATTACAGTCAGCCAACCTATTGGTACAGACGACAGTTGTGTTAGAAACTGTTTACGAATCATTATCTTGTGCAGTGTCGTATCTGTAAAAATTATCATTGGCTGTTGTCGTATTATTTGTACTGCAAAATATCACAATGGTATTCGGTATGGGAACTAGTAAGCACTTGTGACGATCATAATCTCTGTTTGTATTTGACCGATAAACCCTTCGGTATAGTTTGATATTGATATTGTATATTAAATATTGCTAAAGTTATGAGTAAAATTATAATATTTTTCATTAGTTGCAGACATAATGAAATCTAAAAGTATCCGCTAGTAATATAGTGGTATTTTTCGTTTTGTTGTTACGTAAGTTACTTCTTATCTGCGGGATTGCTACCATGTACCTTTTTGTTAGTGAGTATCCGATATTTCGACGCTGTTGCAAGCGCCACGATCACGGAGTAACTCATGCAACAGCGCCGAAATATCGGATACTCACTAACAAAAAGGTACATGTTAGCAATCCCGCAGATTTATATTTTAATGTGACCATGAAAGTTTAAAACAATATACTTCTTATCTGTTTAGAAAATGATTGTAAATTAAATTGAAGAAGGAATTGCTTGTCTTTGTCAGAGGAGAGTCAATACTTCGGCACAATTGGGCCATCAAGACTAGAGTAATATCACAGCTTTACTGAAAATCGGTGTTAAGCTTTTCCCTTGCTTTTTACCAAATGAGTGAGTGAGTAGTCAAATCTTCTCCTCCCCCAAGATTCCTGGGGGGGGGGGCACTCAAAGGGCACCCAAGCAATTGTGAATCTATAGGTAGGCGTTGGTGGTCATTTATAGTACGAGTATTGTTTCAGTGTTTGATAACTGGTCAGTTGAATTTTCGACAGTAATAGGAATATAATAAACTGCGAAAGTGAAGGTAGTAATGCTATAATGTCATATTAAATGTAGAATTTCCTAGAACCGGAGTCGGAGATTAAAAATTATTTGAATCAGTGATTTGTGACTGACTCTGAACTACAGCTGATACTGAAATGTATATATACCTACTGTTTTATATTCTGTCGTTACGTATTATAACCCATATATATACCATTATCTGCGTCCTGCGGTTTTACTCGCAGTTGGTGTAGTAAAGATACAACAACAATCGCGGTTAACACCGTAGCAATCACTCTATTTATTGCATTTAAATCCGTTAAGGAGTTTAAGATATCTAAGCAAACAGACATCGGAAGCAACTTAATTTTATACTCTGTAAAGATGCTCACTATGTTCAATCGTATCAGTAATAATAGTATTGAAAATATAAAAGCATTTAAAGTTTCGAGATACTAGTTTATCGGTTTTTACGCCAAGAAATGTAAGCCCACACTTTGAAACTTTGGCTACAAAATTTATTTATCTTGGCGCAATTCAAACAAAAGAACCCAAAAAGGATTTCAAAGTTTTGGTCGTTTTTTCTTGCCTCACAAGCTAGAGATTTTTGTAAATGAAACGAGCGCATGAGCCAGATAGCCTGAATAGCTGATTCTATAACACTTTTTTTTTATAACTTGGTTCATTTACGTGATGAATCTTTTTGAAGATTACAAACTGCGTATGTGTAAAATACTTAAACCTCTATTTTTTTTAATGAACGGTCCGATCAAACCAATACTGTAAAAGGTTATTTTAGTGGGTGTAAGGTACCTACATAAATTCCATCAGTATTTGCTCAGATTCAGGTGACGATTGACCAAAACAAGGGCAATAGTAGTTTTTTTATTTTTCAAATTAAAATTGTCAAAGTTAAGTATAACAAGTTTATATTCCTTGACTGTCTTTTTAAGCTATTGCATAGCTTTTATCGCGGGCTTTGAGGCCTTTGAGCGCGGTGACCGAATCAAGAAATTCCGTAACGTAACGAAAATAAATCCTGACACCAGAAGCTCGTACGGATCGAGACGAGCTGCTCCGAACGACGAATTAAACGAATCTGTCTGTCTCTGTCAGACAGAGACAGACCGATTTGTTATCATATCTTTATAATACCACACTCACGCATCACACACGCATGTGCGGTATATAGTAAGTATACATGTTCAAAGAAAAAAAATACTGTGAATAAAACAACCCGTTCAGTGACGGAGACATTTATTAGGAATAGTTTAAACCTTTAATAGTATGCTGTCTAACGAAACCGTATCGCTACTTAAAAAAAGTGATCAACGCCATCTAGTGACTATGTTGGTACTAATTTAATAGTTTAGTATTTTTAAACTCAATTATTAAACTCAACATAAATTTTAAAATTTTAACGACTTTTACCCAATGTGTAAAATCTTACTCTTTCTATCCTATCTTACGCAGCCAGCAATACACATATTAAAAAAAACGTGAAAATCGGTTGGATAGTTTTGGAGTTCATCGTGAGCAACAACATGACACGTAAAGATGCAGCACAGTTTGGAATTAGACTGCCCTGTGTATAATGTACGAAATTATTATGATGTAGAAAATATAATAGAAAAAACCTTAATGAAACGTTGAATATTTTATCAGTTTTAAATTTAAAATGACGTGAGCGCAATTGCCCATTTACCATATTGCTTGACGTTTATGGTTACTGTTCCATTCTTATGGGTTCGAGCGTATTCTTATATAGCCAATAACCTTCCTCAATAAAAGGGTTGCTTCTCAATATATCACCTACTTATGAGCAGTGTAGTCCATTCGCTTAGATACGGTCACCGCCTTCGCACGTGCGGCAAGCTGCCTTCAAATCAAAGGGCGCTCGCCCACGGCGACTTTTTGCAGCACTGAAGCAAGTCGGCTATCGTGAGTTCGCAGCAATACAGTCGCGATGCGGTCGCAAGCTGCGTGCCCTCGCCCACATAACCGCGATTCAGTCGCGCTACAAACGCCCCCCTCCCTTCATTCTTCCCCCGATGTAGTACGACACGCTCGCGCTTTGTATCGATATAGTAGCGATGCTGCAGAGCGTTAGTAGCGCGTTGTAAACGCGACTACAACGCGACTGCAGCGCTGCTGTCACGCATTTGGTAAACGCGCGACAGCAGCACTGCAAAAAGCCGCCGTGGGCGAGCGCCCAAAGGGCCCTCCTGCGGCGTACACACACGAGCAAATATGTTTTGTCAGTTTACGCTGTTGTATGAAGGAGGTTTTGGCCTACTACACAACACTGACCAGACGGGTCGGTAGAGGGTTTGTTTCAAGTTTTTCTCCTCTTTGAAGTGCTGTTATCCTGCAGAGTTTGGTTGCTTAGTTGGTTCTTAAGCCGGGTCTCCACCGAACAAAAGTTAGCAACCGTGTTTCTGTTTTTGGCGGTAACATCAAAAGAATACGCTTCTTGCAGTTTTTTATTGGCTCTGTGTAGACGCTTAGTTCGATTGTTTTTTAAATTGTTGGCGACTCGGTGTAAACAAAAATTGCCGATTTTTTGAAGTGTTGCAAACAGTTGGAAACACGAAATCGCCAACAATTTTGGTGGAGACGCGCCTTTACGATACCTGCTACAAGATGCATATGGGTGGTGACACTCCGCAATCTTTGACCATCACACACGGATAAATATGACCTATTATACAACAAAGAAATCTCAAGTATGGTGTAGTTTAGTATACCCAGAAAGAAGGCATTGAAATCGAAGCTTGTAATTTACCAATAGCAGTACTTAGAAAGGATTTATTTCGTTGTTAGGTGTAAACGAGTGGACACACAAAGCGTTCACATCACGTTTGTATTTAACAACGGTAATAAAGTGCATTTGTCTTTGAA
This sequence comes from Diaphora mendica, assembly GCA_949125395.1. Lineage (NCBI taxonomy): Eukaryota > Metazoa > Arthropoda > Insecta > Lepidoptera > Erebidae > Diaphora > Diaphora mendica. The sequence goes on along the minus strand of OX421312.1, from coordinate 28,492,542 downwards.
AATACTAGGTATATACCTATGTACGTAATTACATGCCAAATCTGGGTCTCTCGACATTTAACATTGTACAGTAGGTACAGTCAGCATCATATTATTTTGTACTCCCAAAGTGCTCAAAATTATGTGTAGTTCTATTCATCAATTCAATTTTATGTTAGTAAACATGGCATTCAAATCTATCTATGCATCCATACTAGTAGATACCATTGAACAACCTATTGGAGAACTTTAATATGAACACTCTGTCAGCTAACACATTATTAACAACTGATAGTTAAGATATTTTAACCACTTTAAATAACCCTTTCCTGAGAGAAGACCTGATCCCAGCAGTGGGACATTATGTGTTGTTTATGAACCACTTTAAATGCGTACAACGATTTGTTTGAGTGCCATGTCTGCCAACATAAAATTGAATTCATGTCCTTCTCATAATTTTGAGTACTTTGAAAGCACACATCAATATGATGCTGATTGTACGTGTAACATTCGATTCAAGTATGTATGTAGCCATGCAGTGTAGCAAAAGGAGAAATTGGTTTGTAGATTCACAGGTTTCGCTTCGCTGCGTCTGCATCAATTAGCCTTTGAATACAATTTGTGGTAATATCGTTATCTTCATGTTAATTTTCCACTCATAGCAAACACAAAGCAAACTTTGATCATGGTTGCCAATGTTAATTTTATAGTTACAATATTTAACAGGAACGTTACAACGAGGTAACACAAGAGTCAAGAAGTGCATTATTGGTGGACATAAATATTATTCATAGCGTCTTTAGAGCGGGAACTAAACATGACCTACAAAATCTACCGTATCATAAGTACGCTAACTTACTGGTCTGTAAACAAACGGGGTTAATACTGAATAGTAAGTTATTAAGGTACAAATATATAAAACTATCCGAGGACTAAGTTAATTGCAGCAATGTACCTACTATTTTGATTTCCCATGAAAGAGTCTGTATCTCAATCTCAGTCAACTTATCGCCATTGCCTGCTGAACCAAGGTCAACAATACGAGAGCGAACTATACTATACTTATCTTTGATTTAGTTAACTGGTGAAAAAGGCTATTTAAGTACCTAGTCTAAAATTATACAGAGACACACACCCACACACTTTTATAGAAGATTTGTCTACGTTATGTGGGTACACAATATTTTTAAACTGTCCAAGAATAGTGATGCAATAATCAGAAAAATATTCAACACTAGTTGTTGCCTGCGGCACCACCCGCGTGTATATCAGTTATCGCGGCAAATAGTAGCCTATGTGTTATTCTGATGTATAAGCTATATTACTGTAAAGTTTCATTATGTAGTAGAGCCATGCTAATTTCAGCACGAACGGGCCGGCTCAACCGGGGCGGTACTACGCTCGCACAGAAGATCAACGTAAAATGACAGCGTTCGTGCTGTCGTGTTTCGTTGGTGAGTGTGAGACCAGAGGCCCAATGATGCAGAAGCATCACTAGGCCGACATGGTGTTGATCACCATGCTGCATTGTCTGCAATGAGTATGGTGACCACCACTCTTGGATTCTGCTTATGCTTTCCATCAGGCAGAGTAGAGTCATTTTGGCGCGCCATACATAAAAATTAAAAAAAAATGTTCAGTAGTTTTTGCGTGAAAGAGTAACAAACATCCATCCATCCATACTTACAAACTTTCGCTTTTATAATATTATTAGGATTCAAAAAAAAATTCAGAGACATTCGATATTTTTCGGTGATTAAATAGGTATTTTTTTTTTTGTAAAAACTGTTTACAAAAATTTTGGAACCAATGTCAGTGGAAATTCAATAATGGTGAGTAACGTTGTTTGTTTTCGAGAGATTCAAGCTAGTCGAGCTCTGGCAATAACGAGTGTGGCTATGAAAATTTGATTGCAATAGTTTGGCTTAGAACAAAAATATTGACTGTTTTAAACACGCAGCAAACAAATCTCAAAATGCATATCGGCGTAGGAACGAGTCTCTATGTGATAGTGAACTGCAATCGTGACTTATAATGAATCTGTAACAAGTCGATTTCTGTAGATTGACGATATTTGATCGCTATAAAAGATGCGGATCCCAAACAGGAAATATGTCCAAATAAATTTATAAGACCTATTTTTAGCACTGGACTGCAAATAGGCTGATTAAATGCATAAATGATGAAGTTCTGAGGTGACAAACATGAGAATAATAAAACATTTTTTTTTAAATCCTACTTTTTAACCGACTTATTCTATGAAATTAAATTAAATGAAATAATTTATTCTGCAATTAGGTTACATGAACACTTTTGCAAGTTAAATTTTTTTTTGAGCAGATGAGTTCGGCCTTTCCTAACTGGACTAGCCCTGAGAAGAAAGGACGAAACAAACTCAGGGATAATCGTCTCTTTTAAAGTCCAGACAATATTCTCAAATGCAAAAGACATTATTTCATTAAAAAAGCGACAATTACAATTACAATAATCAATAAAGATAATAATGCAAAAAAAAAAGTCAACAATAACAATAATTTAAGATGAATTTGTTTCAAACTACAAGTTATCGTCACATCAAAATAAATTTAAACATTCAAAATAAACAGCATGTGCAGAATGGGCAGCTCAATCCCAGGCGGTTTTTTCATCAAGATATTCTGCTATGGTATAATACCTCTTTGCGGATAACTTAGATTTGATGGTATTCTTAAATTTCCTTAATGGCAAATTCCTTATATCAATAGGGAGTTTATTGTAAAAGCGTATACATTGTCCCATAAACGAGTTGCTTACTCTGTGGAGACGAGTGACGTGAACACTAAGGCTGTGGTCTCCTATAAACTTCGTCGGTCGCATACAGCATCACGTCGTACGCCGCGTCACAATGCTTACTATAGAAATTTACTGTTGTGGTCTCGTTAACACGCTGACGTGCGTTGGCGTGTGGATGCCGTACGCGGCATTCAACGCTTTGCGCCGCGTCTCTAGTTATTTCGAACCATTGCGCGGAGTTTAGCTAGTGTGATATAAAATAAATATAAATTCGAAACTTTTGGTGGCACCTTATTTTTATTGTTTAATGCACTAAAACATTGGACCGATTCAATCAATAATTAGTCTTTTTCTTTATTAAATTTCGACATTTTGTATTGACGCCAAATACGACGTTTACGCTGCAATGGTTCGAAATAACTAGAGACGCGGCGCAAAGCGTTGAAGTGCCGCATACGGCGTCCACACGCCAACGTCTGCTTGGGAAAGAGACCACAGCAGTACATTTCTATAGTAAGCATTGTGACGCGGCGTACAACGTGACACTGTACGCGACCGACGGCGTTTATAGGAGACCATAGCCTTAGTGCATTCCACATCATCTTCCTAGCCTTTATTATTCCCAAGATTAATTGGGGTCGGCTACTAGTTTAACCAGTTTTCGAATCGAATCTCCGCAACCCTGAGGGTAAACCGAATTCGAAGGTTGAACAAGCCAATGTTTTAGTGCATTATATAAAAATAAGATGCCGCCAAATGAGTCGAATTTACATCACATGACTACAAGCGAGCACTGTTTATCGACGACTGTTGTAATTTGTGCACGAGACGTCGTCGTTCGCTTATGAGATATATTGACCGCTGATGCTGTGCTTGACGTTCAGACGTCAATCGGAACGTTTATGCTGAAGTCGGACGCTGCATATAGCATTTAATAGGAGACCAAGGCCTAAGATTATGTTTGTTTCTGGTATTAACCGAATGAACATCACTGATTTTAGGAAACGTTGATATATTTCTTCGAACATAGATTAAATGTTCGTATATATATTGTGAAGATACAGTCAGAATATTTATCTCTTTAAATTTGGAACGGAGAGAAACTCAAGGGCCCGGCGCGTTTTTATAAAACAAATATGGCATTAATATCTGCACAGTTACCCCAGAGTAGGATACCGTAACTCATTATGCTATGAAAGTAACTGAAGTAAACTATTCTAGCTGTATCAACATCAGTTAAATGTCGAATCTTTTTTACAGCAAAAGCCGCTGAGCTTAGCGTACCGGATAGTTTTTCTGTTTGGGGACCCCATTATAAACTGAGGCATAAGCTAGTTAGTTAATATGATAACACTAGCTAAACGATGTTATGCCATATTTTTTAAAGAGATATAATTTGAGTGCTGCTTAAAAATGGATAAAAAATTATAGGGATAGGACGTGGAAAATACTTTAGGTCCATTCACATACAAAATATACAAAAAAAAAGGTTTCGGAAGAGTGCAACCAAAAACATGAAATATAATGAAATATTTTCACATCAGAACTGCCTCGTTGGTTTAGTGGTTAGCGTAAGCGACTGCAGATCAAGAGGTGTGGGGTTTGATTCCCGGGTCGGACTGCTGTTGGGTTTTTCTTACAATAAATTCTTAATAGCAGCCCGGAGTATAGATGGCGGTGTCGCCCGCCCGTTTCTCGGAGAGCAAGTTAAGCCGTCGGTCCCGGTTTTCTTGAACATCTATAGCAATCGTTATTGGGAAGTCAGTGCCCTCAAATATACTGCCAACTAGTTCAACCATCGAATTCAGTTCACCCTCAGGGATGCGGAGGTCTGATGCCAGTCGCTCCGTTTAAAAACTGATATTCAGGTAAAACCCGGTTGAACTAGTAGCTGACCCCAAATCTTGAGAATTATAAAGACTAGGAAGATGATGATTTGTACATCAGATAATACTTACATAAATATTTAATACAACTTCGTCTTGTTTAGGGGCCTCATTGATATTGGCACTAGAAAGCGCGCCACCGTTCGATTACCTCTCGGTTGCTGGAGCAACAGACGCACTTACATTACTTTAGAACTACGTAACACGAGTTAATGGCTGAAGGGCAGGCGCCTCCTCCTTATATTACAGGTACACTCCTCGATACGACAAGAAACTTAATAAAAAAGACAATATAAATATACTTTATTAGTGCAAGGAAGAAGCTCTAATTTCGTTTGAAATTTTTTGTGCTGAATTTTAATAATCGCTGGTTATGAATTACATATTTTACGCGATTACAGGGAAGCCAAAAGGAAAGGTAATTTTTTGCAGTCCATGTATGTCTTAATGATCCACCATAGCGTCTATACTACTGAACCGATTTAGATGAATTATTCGTAATTATAGCTCGGGTGTCATAGACTATATAAATTTTAACCATTGTTGTTACTTTTTCTTGAATTACTGCGTACTTTACATATTTCATTCCGAAATAGTTTTTGCACACAGTTTACACAATGTTAAAACTTGAAAATAAAAAATATAGGGGGTAATAATATAGGCAATCGATTAGACAAGGCGATTGATGGTAAATGACATCTGCAACTCAAGAGGGACAATGAGGGACTTCGGGTCAAATGGGTTGAACATCTGGTTGCCTCATTCGGTGCTACATAATGAAAGAGCTGCTTATTACGAGTTAACTGTGAGCCCCAGGTATCACTGCAGTCGAATACGTTATGGCATTTCTCACAACTTTAATTTTAACTCATTTGCTAATTCTGTTGTTGAGTCATCTAACTAAACTAAATACAATTTCTCTAAATTTCCCTTATTTTAGTGATTTCCAAAATGCTATTTTTATATGTATATTTATTGACTTTATATTAGAGAATTATCAAAAAAATATAGCATTTACATATTTCGCCGTTACAACATCATCATTGCAGTTTTCACAGATATAACGCTCATAAAATTTAACTTTTCATGCGCATCGTTCGATCAAACCTTATCCTATAAAAGCCGCACAGTAATTAAAACTAGTTCGGACCAACTTATACACTTCTGATTGCATAGACTATTTTATTTATTATGTTTGCGAACATCTCCAGTGACCACTTGATATGTCAGTTCTCAATCAAGCCAACTGGTCAATTCTGTAAGGAGCCCAGCAGGCGTCCCGTCCAAAGCCCTCAGTAACAAATGGTTTAGATATGATAAATTATTATTATCACAATATAAAATATCACGTATTAACGTGAAGCAACAACTTTGTACCCCCTTTAAGAAAATTATTCGAACAGAAGTGTATGAAATTCGGCACAGTTAAAGTTTTTTTATGGAATACTGGGCAAAGGCCTGATGGTAACGATTACCGTCGCCCATGGACACCCGCAACACTAGAGGCGTCACAAGTGCGTTGCCGGCCTTTGGGGGGTGGGGAGGGGATGGGGCCTCCCCCATCCCCTCCCCACCCCCCAAAGGCCTTGGGGTATGGGCCTCCGGTATCCTTACTCACTCGGTGAAACATAGCGCAAGCGCTGTTTCACACCAGGTTTCTGTGAGACCGGGGTATCACTCCGGTCGAGCCGGCCCATGCATGCCGAAGCGTGGCTCTCCCAGGGTTGTAGCAATACATTCTAGAATCAAACTCACTTGTACTTATTTCACTATTTTTAATAAGTTTACACCTGGTCAGTTTGATTCTAGAATGTAGTACAAATATTATTTAAAAGTACCTAATTTAATATGATGCAGACTATAGTTACTTAAATTACTGCCTCGTTTCGTACGTGCCTGTTTCGATTGCCTCGTTGGTCTCGCGGTTGGCGTGTGCGACTGCTGCTCGTGAGGTCTCGGGTCCGATGCCCGGGCCGGACCAAATGTTTGTATGATCTACAAATATTTGTTTAGGAGTTTGGGTATTATCTATGTATAATATAGATGTATTTACAAAAAAAAAGTAAATATGTATTTGTATCAGTTGTCTAGTATCCATAACACAAGCTCTGCTTAGCTTGGGACTAGATGGCGTTATTATCACAATATAAAATATCACGTATTAACGTGAAGCAACAACTTTGTACCCCCTTTAAGAAAATTATTCGAACAGAAGTGTATGAAATTCGGCACAGTTAAAGTTTTTTTATGGAATACTGGGCAAAGGCCTGATGGTAACGATTACCGTCGCCCATGGACACCCGCAACACTAGAGGCGTCACAAGTGCGTTGCCGGCCTTTGGGGGGTGGGGAGGGGATGGGGCCTCCCCCATCCCCTCCCCACCCCCCAAAGGCCTTGGGGTATGGGCCTCCGGTATCCTTACTCACTCGGTGAAACATAGCGCAAGCGCTGTTTCACACCAGGTTTCTGTGAGACCGGGGTATCACTCCGGTCGAGCCGGCCCATGCATGCCGAAGCGTGGCTCTCCCAGGGTTGTAGCAATACATTCTAGAATCAAACTCACTTGTACTTATTTCACTATTTTTAATAAGTTTACACCTGGTCAGTTTGATTCTAGAATGTAGTACAAATATTATTTAAAAGTACCTAATTTAATATGATGCAGACTATAGTTACTTAAATTACTGCCTCGTTTCGTACGTGCCTGTTTCGATTGCCTGGTTGGTCTCGCGGTTGGCGTGTGCGACTGCTGCTCGTGAGGTCTCGGGTCCGATGCCCGGGCCGGACCAAATGTTTGTATGATCTACAAATATTTGTTTAGGAGTTTGGGTATTATCTATGTATAATATAGATGTATTTACAAAAAAAAAGTAAATATGTATTTGTATCAGTTGTCTAGTATCCATAACACAAGCTCTGCTTAGCTTGGGACTAGATGGCGTTGTGTGTTAGATGTCCGAAATATTTATTATTATTATTAATAGAGTAGTTATAGAAGAGTTACATAAAGCACAAAGCGCCCGTAACCAGCGACCGTGTATTAAAGCTTGATGAATGTGGAAAAGACGCGAGTTTTGCTTCAGTCTCGGTGAAAATGGTGTTTTAACCGCTCTACCTATCCCTGACAGGAATAAGCCATGGGAGCCAGGAATATATGTAAATATGTATACATGTGCGTTTTTTAAATCTCCAAAAGTTAGTTGAAGCAAAACTTTTTTTACATCTTTGTAAATAACCATTTCAGATTACTGACTTGATTTTTATTTATTTTAATTGCGGACATTATACTTCTCGCATAAGCCTAAGATTTCATAATATGAAAAATAAATAAATAAATAAGAATAATAAACTTCTTACTATTCCTTCTCTTCTGGAAATAATTACCTTCTCCTAGTACAGTGGCATGTATTTTAAAAAAGGTGCTATCTGTTCCCTTTTCATAATAATTTTGGGGTCTGTGATACCCTCACCCCACCGATGTCGTGGGCCCAGCATGAGATCAGACGTCGGTATAACTCGACGAAATTAAAAAGGTTCACAGCTGGAATCTAGAGACAAAAGGAGGATTGACGCAAAATACTCTTATGAACTATGAATGAGACTGAATGAGATAAGTATATAAATATAAAGAATAGAAACACGGTATATTTGTGTGATACTAAAGTTTACTATGCCATTATCTATCTTGGTAGGTTTAATCGTAAGGGTTCGAAGCCATTTAATAATATAAACGATATAAAAACACACCTATGTATTACATAATAATCTACTTAAAACTAATTACAGAATAGGTAGTACAGAATTAAACTATTGTATTTCATCTTATATATAAAATTCTCGTCTCACAATGTTAGTTACAATACTCCTCTGAAACGGCTGGACCGATTTTTATGAAATTTGGTGTGTATATCGGGTAGGTCTGAGAATCGACCAACATCTGTTTTTTATACCCCAATTTTTTTTTATTGCAAAACTACGTTTGCCAGTTCAGCTAGTGATAATATATATCGGGAATTAACGAACTCAAGAACATCTTCGTCGCCCTTATTATTCCCAATACTATTTGGGGTCGACTAATAGTTAAACCGGTTTTATCTGATTATCAGCTTTTCCACGGAAAGACTGGCATTGGACCTCCGCAACTGGATTTGAGGGTTGAACTAGTAGTCAGTATATCTGAAGGCACTGTTTTCAATAAAGATTTCCAGATATGATCGACGCCATAATGTGCTCAAAATCATACCTTTGAAATGCCCGACCTTTCGACCAAGTTGCACTGTTTAAATCTGAAACACATTCCATAAAAATATCTGACAATAGAGAATACACATACCTAGCTATTCGGATGAGCTATGCAAATCATTAACAATGTTAGCATATAGAATGCCTGTATTGAGCAGTGGAGGCGGTCGGTTTGCAGCTACGCTGGCGCGTCTTTGGTTCTGGGTTCCCACATGGGACTGCGTAATATGTAATCCACAAATTGTGGTTGACACTGTATGTAGTTTGTATGTAGTCTGGATGTATTTATAGGGTTTGTTTTTGAAATTTTTCCAAATATTATTAGGTTATTATATTATCTTGTTCGTTAATAATAATTAATGTAATAATTAATGTAATAATAATTAATAGTAAACTTTTCCGTGGCGTGATTACTACCCACCACAAAAGATTGTATGATGCACACGGTTATTATCAGATGAGGTTTATATGTAAAATATTTGTGTAATTAGAAATATATTTATGGTTTACTAGCAGTACAGTTACTGCAGGCTCTGCTACATTTGGGTTCAGACTACCGTATGTGTAAGATGCTTCTAAAATCCTCTTTATTTCATTAAAATACATAAGCATTCGTAGGGCTCCGCTACAACGCTACAAACATTTCTCACCCCACAGAGATTAGTTCACTTTTCGACTACGTAAACAGGTGCTATTCACATCAAAACAAAAACGATTACTGTCTCTTATATTTAAAGTGAGGGATGATAGTTTTTAGTTAAATCGAGACGCGTGACCAGCGCGTGCGCCGCCCCGCCTCACTGCGCGCAACAGCTTTGTGATCGCTTTCCGATTGTAGGGGCGACACCGCTGTTGCCAATCTGTGAAATGTATCTTGGGAAATTAGGCAATCAACAGATTGATAGAGAGATAATGTGTTCTGGCGAGGATTTTATCGCCAGTCTTGATATTTCAAGACAAATGATTCTCCATTGCTTGTATACTGGGAAGTGTTCAAAAAAATAATGCTGGCCTCTACTAACTGTAGCTTTTCGATATCCTTCAATATTAATTTTATTCTTAGGAAACCCTAAAATTAACACCAGAAAGGGCATTAAGAATGTTTTCACCGACCATTTCCTGACCACCAAAACTGAGAAAAAAAAATGTAAGAGACCGATAGTTGACCCTGTATTTTGTTGTCCATGAATGGTCAACACGTATCAGGTAAAATTATGTGTCAAGACAGTGATTCGGGCCTCAGTTTTGTCGACAAGATTTATGAACCAATTCGTAAGGAGACACGAGATAAGGTACCAAACGGCATATACCACAATAAGTATAATTGTAATGAATCATCAAACTATAAACAAATATATACAAATGTTATATATAAAGGCCTCGATTATTGATTATTCTATACGGAAAAGTGTAGACCCGGCTAGGCGTTCGTCCCTTCGCCGTTTATTGAATTTGAACAGTTTCGCTCTCACTCAAACTAAATTTAAAAAATAGCTTCTGAATATCTTGCTGATCAATGAAGACCCTTACTATGTATTTACGCATGACTGCCTAGTTGGTCTCGCGGTTGGCGTGTGCGACTGCTGATCATGAGGTCTTGGGTTCGGTTCCCGACCAAATGTTTGTATGATCTACAAATAATAGGTTTACCTATGAAATTGCCGTTTTGTATGCAATAAGTGAAAGTACTTATTTTTTCAAACTTTTTTATTTCTATTATTCGAAGTAATCACCCATGCAATCGACGCATCTTTGCCAACACATTGGCAGTTTATTGATGCCCTTCTTGTAAAAATCAGCTGGACGGGAGGCAACAAACTCTTCAAAGGCATTTTGTACTGCCTCTCGGGAATTGAATTTTTTACCCACTAAAAAGTTGTCTAAATTTTGGAAAAAGTAATAGTCGGTAGGTGCAAGGTCTGGTGAGTATGGCGGATGAGGGAGAACTTCCAACCCCAGCTCTTGCAGCTTGGAGACTGTCTGTTGCGCAGTATAGGGGCCCCGGGTTGTCGTGAAGGAGCAGTGGGGACGACCGATTGACCAAAGCTGGTTGCAGATGTGCAAGCTTCTCCATCATTCTCTCCAGTTCTTCACAGTACACATCTGCATTAATGCTCATGCCGTCTTGTAAAAAGCTGTGGTGAATCACACCCGCACTAGACCACCAAACAGTGACCATCACCTTTTTTTCATTTTTGGTTTAGGGCATTGCTTTGGTGCTGAACCAGGGTCTAACCAACTTGCTGAGCGCTTTCAATTGTCGAACAGAATCCATTTTTCGTCGCATGTAACAATTCGTTTTAAAATTCCTTCATTTCTTTGCCTGTTGAGCAGCGCAAGGCAGGTCTCGACGCGTACGTTGCGCTGGCGATCGTTAAGGTCGTAGGGCACCCATCTATCAAGCTTTTTTACCTTGCCAATTTGTCGCAAATGGATCAATATTGTTTTGATGCTTACATTAAAAGCTACTGCTAGCTCAGCTGTAGATTGAGTTTCGTCAGCTTTCACAATCGCCTTTAATTCTATGTAATGAAAATACAACGCTAATCAAAAAACAAAAGACTGAGTTTGTAAATAGAATGTCATGGTTTTAAAACAAAATTAATTTGAATTTAGAATACAGAGCCATTACAAACTTTTTTTTATTTGAAATGACCAGTACTGAAGAAAGGCAATTTCATAGGTAAAGACCTAATATTTGTTTCGGAGTTTGGGTGTTTTCTATGTATAATATGTATATGTATGTATTTACAAAAAAAAGTATATATGTATTTGTATCAGTTGTCTAGTACCCATAACACAAGCTCTGCTAAGCTTGGGATTAGATGGCGTTGTGTGTTAGATGTCTGAAATATAAATATTTATGAAATATATTTGTAATGTTTCTCCCTTTTTGTTTTATAATGCACGTCCGTTACCTTATCTACTCCAGCTACCACCTTGTGAACAATAGTGTGGCTTATACGTTTTAAACACATAATTTGTTAGATATTTGTAAAGAGTGTAAAATATGATTTTGTCCCAAAAAAATAAAATAATTAGAAAAGGCAACGTAAATAGATAACGCAACTGTATGTACAACAACCTGTAAATTTTCACTATTTAGCTAGTCTTGTAGTGGACGTAGATTTGTAAACACACGTGTACCCATATGTGTGGGTATAGGACGTATAGGTACAGTTTTCACAAATTCAGTGAGCGGGAACCTGCCACCCATTTCCTTTGTTCGCCCTCGCCCAATCGAGTGCACAGCGAATAGTATTTTGTTAAAATGTTTGAAGTAGAAATGTCAAAGTTCCACTACACCTACAACAGAACACAAAGCCGAACACGAATTAAAAAGCTGAATGCAGCCGTACCGAACGGCTGCATTCAGCTTTTTAATTCGTGTTGTGCTCTTCCAAAACACTGGTGATGTTATGTCCCTTTTATTGAAATTTTTAATGGCATACCGATAGCAATATCGTTGGAACTGGGCTTAAACCGATTTTCTTTTTTCGATTTATATTTCCTCAAAGTTGTTATTAAATCAAATGGCGATGTCTACGAGTATACTCAGTATTACTCAGGTGCAAAGTGTCGGTTATTTTATATTATATCGTTATTTGTTTTGTTTTCGGTTTGTGTTTTGTAAACAAGCTTTTTAATTTCATTGGTATTTGATATTATTAAAGAAGTTCTGATGGAATCCCACAAGTTCTTAACTGATTATTGGTATTTGACAAACAGAATTTTATTATGTAAGTATATTACATACGAGTATATTATGTTTATTCTTCTGCCTTTTGTTTTATGAATTTTTTTGTACACCATATGCATTGAATACAGCATTCATTAGAAGAACACAGTAAAATGTCTTTTACCCTGAAGCTTTGTTTACCCACTTGAAGAAGTGTGTTCGCTTTATCTCGGTTAAACCCTCTATTCCATATATCCCTACAGATATCCCACTGACCACCTATACAGATATATGGAATTTTCTGCAAAAGTAACTTCGAATTTTAGTTTGATTTTTATTTTTAACAAGCTTTTGTCCGGGGCTTCGCCCATATGTAAAGACTAACTTATGTCCGTCCCCAAGGATAAAAGTATCTCCATGCCAAATTACATTGAAATCGATGCAGCGGTTTAGCCATGACAGCGTAATAGACAGTAGAAAAGTTACTATGTCTGTCTGTCTTTACTTGTAACTTTTAAATTTATGATATTACTTAAAATGCCGGTACAAACTATTTCGTAAAAAGAATATCATTATAAAAACCTTTACACTGTTATTCCTACTGGTTGCAATTAACGGAGAAAATCCAACGATCCCTACAAATGCGATCAGATATACATGGAGTAGAAGATTCCATATATTTCCAACAGGGGCGATAATTGGAAAAAAGTTCCAAGTACTCTACCAGTAGGGATATTTGGAATCGGGGTGGTTAAACAACCCTCTTATTGTAGTGTTGTAAGTTCGTCAGATATCCATATAGATATTAGTATGTATGTAGTATGAGTCAAAGAAGTAGCAAGTAGTTAGTTTTCAATAATTTGAAACGCCTTAGTATTTTGTATTTCTCTACTCTTACTAGAGAAATAAGAAATACGTAAACAGTACCTATCGCTGAGGAACTAACTATAAACACTGTTTACCCATTTCTATATTCATCTAATTGATTACATTTGAAGTCGACAGTATTTAAATTTTGAAAAATCTTCCCTAATTTTTTTTTTTTTTGGAGACAACTCCTGCCCTAGGAATAAATCCTGTGTCGCGGGGGACTTTACAAATATACATGAAACGGACACAAAGAACACCCAGACCCAGAACAACAATTTGTGAGGGATTTCAACCCATGACACTTAGCGAAGTGGTGACCGTTAAACCACTAGGCCAAACGTGCAGTCTAATTTATAGTTTATTTTGTTGTAAAAGATAAAAGATGTTTATTATCAAACAAAAGTACCTGAATGACCGAGATTTGGTCGGTATTTTCTTTTGTTAATTTTCTACAAATCCATCCCAGCGAGATCGCTTTATCGGCCCTGAAACTCTTCGCATTCTAAATTTGATAAAATTGTTGAAACCGTTTTCGAGATTCATATATATTATAATATGTAGGACGTCCACAGGCCAGGTGGAGTGATGATTTGCGCAAGACGGCTGGCAGGAGCTGGATGCGAGAAGCCGAAGATCGAACTAAATGGCGTGTAATTGGAGAGGCCTATGTCCAGCAGTGGACTACGATAGGCTGATGATGATGATGATTATTATATATACCAAATATATTTAACTTTTTTTCCAATGTGAGTTCGACTTTAATTAATGGTGTTATTCGTTTTTTTGATCACTGTCGTTTAATTCCACATCTAATACAGTATTGTTTATGATCTTAGAATGGTTTCTTTTGATCTCGTAACCATCGGTTTGTTTAAACCAGCATGGATATGGTATATAGTATTATAGTTTATGGTTTATAGTTTAATATTCAGGCTCTAATGTATCTTTGATCAACTCTAAATTATTAAGAATAAAAAAAGAAAAAGAAAAGGATTATTGCAATGCAAATTTATTAACAATTAATGGTGTTAAAAGTACAAAAGGTTTGACAACAATAAAAATAAAAATTTATGATATAGAAAAAAACATTAATGTTTATATTGTAGATGGAAAGGAATTTAAATATGACTTTCTAATTGGATTAGACATGATAAAAGAGTTTAATCTGATTCAAAATGAAAATTTAGTAATCGTACAAATAAAGAAAGAAAACTATACAAACACGACAGTATCTAATAAAAATAGTTCTAATGAAGATGAAAATGAAACAAACTTGAACTTTATAAATTTTAATGAACATGTTACTGAAGAATTTAAAATGGATCTGAGTAATTTAAACAGTCAGCAAAAATCTGAAGTAAATAAATTGATAAATAAATACAAATCAAGCTTTGCAAAAGATAAGTACGATATTGGAACAGTAAGAGACTATGAGGCACGCATTGATCTACTCGTGGACAAATATTGTTGCAAAAGACCTTACAGATGTTCTAGAGAAGATAAAACAGATATAGAAGAACGAGTAGGAAAATTACTCCAAAAAAACCTAATAGAGGAATCATACAGTCCGTTTGCAGCACCTGTAACCTTAGCTTTTAAAAAAGAAGACAATAGAAAAACCAGATTGTGTATTGATTTCAGAGATCTAAATAAAATAGTGGTACCACAGGCTCAACCATTTCCGTTGATTGAGGATCTAGTGACGAAGACAAGAAACTGTAAGTACTTTTCAGCATTAGATTTCAATTCTGCTTTTTGGTCTATTCCATTGCGAATTGAAGATAGAAAAAAAACGGCTTTTGTGATACAAGAAGGCCATTTCCAATGGACATGCTATGGACATGCTTACCGTTTGGATTAAAGACTTCTCCAGCAATATTCCAAAGGATTTTAAGTAACATACTAAGAAAGTATAAATTAACGGATTTTACTGTCAATTTCATAGATGATATTTTATTATTCTCCAAGTCTTTTACCGAACACATAAACCACTTGTCTCAACTGTTGGAGGCAATTAAAAATGAGGGTTTCAGACTAAAATTCACAAAATGTACATTTGCATCACAATCGAATTAATATCTCGGGCATATAATAGAAAATAATACAGTTCAACCACTGAGGGACAATTTAATTTCAATAAGGGATTTCCCAATACCAAAAACTCAGAAAAATATCAGGCAACTTCTAGGAAAA
The DNA here is from genome assembly GCA_949125395.1 of Diaphora mendica. Classification (NCBI taxonomy): domain Eukaryota; kingdom Metazoa; phylum Arthropoda; class Insecta; order Lepidoptera; family Erebidae; genus Diaphora; species Diaphora mendica. Next base: position 28,476,920 of record OX421312.1, on the reverse strand, counting down.
ATTAATTTCTACCGAGAATACATACCTAACAGCTCAATTATATTAGAACCACTTCATAATTTGCTCAGGAAAAATCAAAAATTCATTTGGTCAGCGGACTGTCAAGAAGCTTTTAAAAGAATAAAAACACTATTGTGCTCACAACCAATCTTAGAAATTTTTGATCAAGACTTGCCGATAAATATATACACAGACGCATCGTTAGAAGGTATTGGAGCAGTGTTAAAGCAAATACAGCCTAACGGAAAAGAAAAGCCGGTAGCATATTTCTCAAAGAAATTAAATGAAGTCCAAAAGAAAAAAAAGGCCATATACTTGGAATGCTTAGCCATTAAAGAATCAATTAGATACTGGCAATATTGGCTAATAGGTAAAACTTTTACAGTATATTCGGACCACAAACCCTTAGAGAATTTAAATATTAAATCTCGAACAGATGAAGAATTGGGAGAGTTGGTATATTATCTATCACAATATGATTTTAATATAAAATATACTCCTAGATTGTTTAAGTAGAAACCCAGTATTGGAAGAAAATATAAATGTGAATGAACAATTAAAAATAGTAAACTTAATTACATTGAATGACATAGTAACAGATCAAGAGAAAAATAAGGATATACAAAAATTTAATAAGAAATTAATATATAAACATAAGTTATATTTTAAAAAAGTAAAAAAGCAAGAAAAAATTATATTGTCGGAAAAATTCTGTATACAATTTATAAAAAAAATACATGAAAACATGTGCCACATAGGTATAAAGCAAATGCAAAAGAAAATAGGAAAATTCTATACAGCTAAAAATTTAACAAGAAACATTAATGATATTTGTAAAACATGCGAAATATGTATAAAAAATAAGTCAAGAGGACGAGTTAAGTATGGTTTGATGTCACAGTTAGGCCCTTCCTCAAAACCATTTGAAATTGTTTCAATAGACACCATTGGAGGTTTTGGGGGCTCTCGATCAACAAAACGATATTTACACCTTTTAGTAGATCATTTTACTCGATATGCATATATAGTGACTTCGAAGACACAAAGTGCAAAAGACTTTATAAAACTAATATATAATGTACCAAATTACAATGAAATTAGCATGGTCCTCACTGACCAATACCCTGGAATAAATTCAAAAGAATTTAAATCATTTTTAAATGAAAAATCAATTACCCTGGTTTTCACAGCAGTAAATTCGCCGTTTTCAAATGGTCTCAATGAAAGACTGAACCAAACACTTGTAAATAAAATTAGGTGTAAAATAAATTAAAAAACTAATAACATAGCATGGACAACCATCGCCCATAATTGTGTAGATAAATATAATGACACTGAACACACAATAACTGGCTTCGCACCGAGATACCTACTGGATGGTACAGATGTTTCACTCATACCAAATGAACTAAATCAAGAAAAAGACGATTGGATTGAACACAAGAAAATTGCATTAGAAAAATCAATCAAGTCACATGAATATAACAAAATAATAAATGACAAAAATAGAATACACCACAACTTTAATACAGGTGATATGGTATACGTTGAAAATGGACACAAACTAAATAGAAAAAAATTGGATGAGCTGAGGATTGGTCCTTTTAAAATTGAAAAAAAAATATCACATTCAATATATAAAATTAATACAGGTCATAAAAAATTGGAGTCAAATCTTTTCCACATTACGAAACTCATTCCAGTTCCAACTCAATCACCAAGTTAGCTATGTAACTACAGGCAATGAATTGTAAGTAATCTAATGAAAATTTCACTATATTATATACATACATATATATACAATAATAGTTCGTTTAAGTTCGTTTAGAGATTACACAAGGTGGCCATCGCATTCGACGTGGCATGTAGTTTACCCTAAACTCTCACTCTCGCGTATTGAATGATAGCCATACCAGAAAATAGCATGAACAGATTTTCTTTTTTTTTCTTTTTTTTAAAATAGCGAGGAGAAGTCCACCAGTCGGCGCGTTGATCTGTTAAAAAGCGTACGGTCTTTTAGTAGGCCACAGATCAGGTTAGTTAATAAAACGTTGGAATTATAGATACATCGTTTGAGCTTCTCAGAGGAGCGCTTCATGAGTGGTGTGATTAAAATATAATTATTTGAAAGTGTTTATACACAAAAATAGAGAAAGGTATTAGCCATAAATACATTTTTATCTTTTATAGAGGTTACTTTTGGGAAAACCTATAAATTTTAAATTGTGTTGTTTAGTTCTGAGGATTTAAATACTGTATTTTTTATCCTAACTTGTGAGTAGGATACAAAGAATGCTAACAATAAGGAGTTTTATACACGTTCAATCTTGCTGACATTATAAAACAATTTACTGACATATATCCATTTTACTCGAATGGAACATGCATTAAGATGTAATTCAAATACAAAATATTTTAACGTAAAAGTAATGTGATCTTTATTATAGTTTGTTCTATCCTGCAATGTATCCAATTATTTGAAATGAAATAAATAAATACGAATTTACTAAAAGTTCGCTTCTGCACACCATAAATTCATAATCTACAACAAAATATAGCCCTGTGTTTACGATGGGGGAAAGCGGGTCCCTTTCCGCATAAGATTCTCCTTTGTTTATTCAAAATATATCCTTGTGTATCTTGTTCTAAAGATGAAAATGGATTGTGATGTGTTAAATACCCGGAATTTTCCGTATCGATGGCACGTGTGGTTCACGTCCTTTATTGAAGATTTTGCTCCTCCCACGTAGGGAGACAAATTAAATACCACCTGCTCTAAATACTTGCACCCTCCTTATTGGTATGCAAAAAAACGCCGTGACCGATCATACGCACCAATGTTTAAAAGTGAATTTTCTTAGTTCAACCATCTTTTTATTGGAGTTCATTGGAATGATTGGCTACGGGTCAACTAACATAACCTATCTCGAGTTTTAACTAGTTTTAACCAGGTTATCGAAAATGGTCTTCTTTGACAGTTTGTTCTTTTTTTTTGACAACTAAAACTTGTACATTGTACATTTTTGATTACCAATAAAATACAAGAAGCTGCATGGCGTTCTACACCAACCCCTAACGTAGATTCCAAAAATGCCTACATCCCCCTGCAAATACGAACTAAACTTAAAGAAAAAAGAAAGCTTAGACGTAAATGGCAACTTAGTAGACTATCTGTAGATAAAACGGCATTTAACCGAGCAGCAAGAGAATTGAAGGATCTCATAAAAAATATAACGAATGAGACGCTACATCAAAAATTGATCAATTTGTCAGCTACCAAACAAAACAATTACTCCCTATGGAAAATGACAAAGAGTATCAAGGAATCCCAAGAACACATTCCACCTCTAAGATATTCTGATGGTACATGGGCGCGAACACCTAGAGAAAAAGTAGAGATATTTGCCCAACACCTTAGGCAAGTCTTTACTCCAAACGAATCCGCAATGGATGAATTTGAAAACGAAGTGGACAATATAATAAATAGTGATCAACAACTTACCTTGCCTCTCAAGCCAGTGTCTCCCAAAGAACTGTGGAGAACTATTAATAGCCTACAGAATAAAAAAGCCCCAGGTTACGATCTAATTACTGGAGAGACTTTAAAGCACCTACCAAGGAAAGTAATAGTTTACCTCACCATGCTATTTAATGCGGTATTCAGAACGCACTATTACCCAAAATTATGGAAAGTGTCTCAAATAATAATGATTCCCAAACCTGGCAAACCACTTACTCAACTAGGTTCCTATCGGCCTATAAGCCTCCCTCCTATCATATCAAAGGTTTTCGAGAAGATACTGCTGAGCAGACTTAAACCAGAACTAGAAGACAAGCATGTCATCCCAGATCACCAGTTTGGATTTCGACCACTACACTCCACAGTTGAACAAGCTCATCGAGTTGTTCATAAGATTAGACAATCTTTAGAGAAAAAAGAGTACTGCTCAGCAGTATTTCTGGATATTCAACAAGCATTTGACAAGGTGTGGCACAAGGGACTTTTATATAAATTGAAGACACTTCTACCAAATAGTCTCTATATGATATTGAAATCATACTTGGGAGAGCGTAAATTTCTAGTGAAATATGAGGAGGAACTGTCACAGCTCTACAAGATCGAAGCATCAGTACCACAAGGATCAGTGCTCGGGCCAGTTTTGTACTCCATTTATACGGCAGACTTGCCTTTAACGACTGGCGTTGAAACGGCAACATACGCTGATGACACAGCATGCCTCTCGAGTGACATAAGTCCAGATAAAGCATCCAGCCGATTACAGGATCATTTAAACAAAATAGACAGATGGCTTGAAAAATGGCGAATAAAAACCAGCGCAACTAAATCCACACACATAACCTTCACTCTTCGTAAGGGAGACTGCAAGCCTGTTACATTGGGAAGAGAAACTTTACCACATAAAAATAGTGTCAAATATCTGGGCCTCCGACTGGACAGACGACTCACCTGGTCTGAACACATTAAAGCTAAAAGAGAAGAAGCCAACATGCAGTTTAAAAATCTATATTGGCTTATGGGACGACAATCTCAACTTTCACTGGATAATAAACTAATCATATACAAGTGTATAATTAAACCAATCTGGGCATATGGTATTGAGCTATGGGGCTCTGCATCTAACTCCAACTTGGAAATTCTGCAGCGATTCCAAAATAAAGCAATAAGAGCAATAACTGATGCACCATGGTTCAGCCGCAACTCTGAAATACATGAATACCTACAGATCTCAACTATTAAAGAGGAAGCAAGAAAATGCTGCAGCAAATATAAACAACGATTACAAGAACACAAAAACACCTTGGCAAGAGCCCTCTTGACAACATCAGAATCAACACGCCTAAAGAAGTGGCATATCCTTGATATTGACAAAAGACTGTGAAGTGTCATTACATAATTTTGACTTTGCTTAATGAAGCAATGTTCAACTCAAGTGAATTATAGCCCGCGATAAAATTTGATTATGACTTTTAGTCGATTGCAAATACTAAATGAAAAAAAAAAAAAAAAAAAAAAAAAAAAAAAAAACTAAAACTTGTCAAAAAAAGGAAAAATAAAAGATGTTGTATATCAATGGTAGTATTGAATCAATCATAGCTATTGAAAAAATAGAAAATAAATTATTGTACTATCTCCAGTTTTTAACACCCGACGCAAAAAGAGGGGTAAATAAATAAAATAAAAAATTGTTATAAGTTTGGCTTCGATGTCTGTCTGTCTATGGCATCGTAGCTCTCAAACGGAAGGACTGATTTCGATGCGGGTTATTTCATTTTATAGCCAGTTTTCTTGTGGTGGTCCTTAGCTATGTTTGGTTAATATGGTTCTAGCAGTGTAAGAGTATCAACTCTTTTCCAAAATGATTTAAGCCATTTTTGGCGTATGATTACTCGATTAAGTGCTTCACGCCTGCCAGTATAATTGTTAAATGACAAATAAATGATAATTCTAACCTGATGCTGCGTATGGTTTTTTTTTTATCTTAAATTATAGTTATGACTAGAGATAGGTTATTGAACATAGTCGTGATAGAAGTGGAACTGAAAGCATGGTTAAATATCGTAGTGGCAGTTACTTCGGCAGTAGTGGCATCATTTTTTCTGGTAGAAATCTTGGGGCGTTTATGCTAATCAGTTATCCTACAAAACTAAAATCGTATATTAAATGTCTTGCAAACATTGAATTACTTCTAGAGCTTTAAAGCAACAAAATATATATTTCTTAAATTATTGTGTATTTTCACCAAAAATCTGTTCTATTTTTTATTATTACTCATCTATCTTGAACTGTCATTGCTTACTTTATTTTTCTTTATATATATTATGATCCTGCCAAAGTGACTCTACTCTGCCTAATGAAAACTATGAGTAGAATCCAAGAGTAGTGGTCACCATACTCATTGTTAATACATACAATACAACAAAGCAGTATAGTGACCCACACTATGGCGGCCTATTTAGATGCTTCTGCATCATTGGGCCTCCGGTCTCGCACTCAACCAACGAAACACGACAGCACGATATTATGTCATATTAGGTTGGTCAACTGTGAGGTAGTAGTTGAGTAGACTTACTGCCCCAAGGTTGAAGGAATTAAATTTAACATGACGGGTACAATAGTCACTAAGGAGAGAGTTACATCTGGTTGTTAAGGAGACAGTACCATGTTTGAGTTTTTTTTTTAATAACTGCTCTTTAATCTGACATGAACTTATATCTTAATTTTTAATGTGTTTGTGTGGATTGTGTAGGAATGGGAGTCTGTGTATGTGTGTGGTGTGTGTGTGTGTATGTGTGTTTGTGTGCCAGTCTTTTTTTATGACTGTATGTTAAATTGGAATAGCAATTGGCGGTTTTCTCGCTCATGGCACACATTTTTACAGACAGCCTTTATATGGAATTTAGGTATTTAATAATTTTAGGGTAGGTACTTAGTTTAAATACTCTGCTCGAGGGGCTCGTGTCTTGTGGTTATAAGGTAAGGAATAAAGTTCGTAATCAGTAGTAGTAGTCAATGATAAGTAAATCGAATGCTATTTGCTTACTTTGCTATTTGCTGATTCCTTATTTTTTTTTATTAAATACCTACTCAAATAAAAATTACGATAGGAATGAAGAATATAAAATTATAGGCTATGGATATTACAAGTGTGGTTTAAAGTAAAGTCCTACAACAGCGAAAATAAGAGTAATAAGGAAGAGATAGAAAAAGAGAAAAGATTGCCAGCGTCAATAAAGGGTTAGGTAGGTACGTCATAGAAGAACACGCTAAAAATGATGCTAAAATGTCATGGCAAAAAGAGGTCGACGTTTTTTTTTTAATTTTCTTGAGTTAGTACGATACGATATATTTAAGTGCCATATTTCAAAAATAAATCATTAAAAAATAATGATATGAACTTACTAAAAGTAATACATAATTGTAATATACTTCGCAAAACGCGGTATTATTTTATACTTGTAATAGGTAAACATGTAAATACCTGACTGATAAATTAATGAATAAAACTAAAAAAAAGCAACAAAAATGGTTGCGAAAATGTTTTTTACTAGCATGAGTTTTTGATGATACTTAAATCAGCTAACGTATATCCTTCGTTCCTAGGAACTCTTTATAAGGTAACTTACAAATATAAAAAAGCTACGAATTATTCTCAATTCATTGCATTGAAACTCACATTATCCATTCACGATTTTTTACCAATATTTAGTAAACTGTCAATACAAATCACATTTGTATTGCCAAACCTATCTACAGGATAATTCGAGCATATTCCTTTTTTAATACTAACCCGTCAACCGCTCACTATTTTTCTTGATCACCACACCGTTTGACTTGAAGTGGTGAACCCACTGCGTACAATAGCGACTAAAAATGCACGCAGTGCTATTCATCGAATTTGAGCAATGAAAACACAATAATAATTCTATATGAATGAATAGATGTGAAACTTCGAGGTTTGGATGTGGTATTGTTGACATATATTTTTCGATTTTTATTTCTTCGACTGAAACAGAACGAGTTAGATTTTTATAGAAATTTGATTTAAATTTTGTTTTAAATGCAGGTACTAATGTTTGTAGAAGAGCTATATAATTAGAGCTCTTCTGTAAACATTAGTACCTGCATGACCGAGCTTTGCTCAGTATTTATTAGGTACATTTTAGAAAAATGAATCCTAGCTAGATTCATTTATCGTCTCTGAAACCCTCTTCATGGGGGTCATGAAAATCGTTTCGAGATTCATATTATACGAGTATGTATATACAATTGTTTTATTATTATTATTACGTTTAAATGTATTAGATGTAGTGAACAAAAAAATATAGGGAGAAACATTAAGAAAATATGATATTATTTATTGCATACGTATTAATTATTTATAAGTAATTTTAGTAACATTCATGAATTCAATGGTAATTCATTAGATTTTATACAATTTTTTAAAACGCTTTCGCAAAGGTATGCTGATAATTTCAAGAAAATGTAATTATTGCTCTTTGTTTGGTAAAATCGCAGTAAGGCATATCCACGTATTCCCAACTCTTTCGTACACCGTTGATGTTTACACGACGGATGGTGCAAGTACTGGTTCAATGGGAGAATTGGCCCACTTAAAGCATAATAGCCCCCACGGCCCCTGTCGAGATACCTCTCGTGTCTACTAACCGACCAATAACATGTTTTATGCTTTTTTTATCAACATAATGGCTGCAATACCCGTCCTAGTCTTAGAGCAGTTTAGGGTTGAGTGCGTGTTGAGAACTTTCAATATGCCTAGATATTGCAGCACCTGCGGCTGATGTTAACAGCCGCGGTAAAGTTCTATTGCTCATGATAGATTGGTTTAAAAGACTGTGACCTCAAAACGAGAAGGTTTTTGATAAAAGTTAATAGGTACAGAAAGTTCTGTACATTATTGTATAAATAGGCCTATTCGAGGCCTATTTATACAATAATGGGCCTAGAATAGGCCTATTTATACAATAATGTACAGAACTGGACTCGACAAGCTAATTATGTAATATTTTTTATTGTATTTTAAAACTAGCTGTTCCCCGCGGTGTTACTCGCTTTTGTTTTTGTACTTCAGCATCTACAACCACGATTACACCACTGAGCGCAGCTAGTCTAAAATAAAAGCAGTCTTATTTACTCATTATATAATCAGCAATCTGCCAATGAAAGTCCTGTCAAAATTGGTTTAGCCGTTCCAGAGATTCGAAACAAACAGACAGATCCAAAAAAAATTGCATATGTTCTCTCTACTCTTATCATTAAATAGGCAAAAAGCTCCAGACTTAGATCTATGACCGAAAAGGGGAGAAATCTATTAGTTTGGAAAGCTTTTAAATATTTCGGACATCTAACACACAACGCCATCTAGTCTCAAGCTAAGCAGAGCGTGTGTTGTGGGTACTAAACAACTGATATGAATACCTACTTAAATTATATACTTTTTTAGGGTTCCGTGCCAAAGGCAAAAAACGGAACCCTTATAGATTCGTCATGTCTGTCTGTCTGTCTGTCCGTCCGTATGTCACAGCCACTTTTTTCCGAAACGATTAGACCTATAATGTTGAAACTTGGTAAGTAGATGTATTCTGTGAACCGCTTTAAGATTTTTACACAAAAATAAAAAAAAAACAAAAAATTTTGGGGGTCCCCATACTTAGAACTGAAACTCAATAAATTTTTTTCATCAAACCAATACGTGTGGGGTATCTATGGATAGGTCTTCGAAAATGATATTGAGGTTTCTAATATCATTTTTTTCTAAACTGAATAGGATGCGCGAGAGACACTTCCAAAATGGTAAAATGAGTGTCCCCCCCCCCCCTTTCTTCTAAAATAAGAGAATGATAAATCTAAAAAAAATATATGATGTACATTACCATGTAAACTTCCAACGACAATTGGTTTGAACGAAATCTAGTAAGTAGTTTTTTTTTAATACGTCATAAATCGTAAACTGTAATTTACCTTTCATTCAATCAACACAAATATAAAAATAAAATAAAAATTATATTATGTTACTTGCTGCCGCGGAACCCTTCATGGGCGAGTCCGACTCGCACTTGGCCGCTTTTTTTGTAAATACATACATATTATATATAGAAAACACCCAAACTCCGAAACAAATATTTGTAGATCATACAAACATTTGGTACGACCCGGGAATCGAACCCGAGACCTCATGATCAGCAGTCGCACACGCCAACCGCGAGACCAACGAGGCAGTAAGATTACTGTTTAAGTTTAACAAAAACAATGTATGAAATAATTTTTTCCCCTTTAAAAGTTCTAAAAGAAAATACGTCTCATACTTTTTATCTTTACGTGACATCATATGTATGTATATCTTTTAAGGTTAACTCACTATGACCCGTCCAATCATTACCAACATAGATATTTCATCACCACCACTGCTGGGCTCGGGTCTCCTCTCAGGAGAGGGTTAAGGCCATACGTCCCCACGCTGGCCGAGTGCGGGTTGGAGACTGGCAAAACAACGTTGTGGCTACGTAACATACCTAGATATTTGCTTCACCAAAATCTTTTAACCTTACTAACTCTTACTGACCTTGGAGAATTTATCAATAATAAGAATTTGTAATCAAACTCTACCAACTCGTCTAGCCAGCGTGGCATGGAAGACCACCAAAAAGAACACCAGTGGTACACCAAATTATACCACTATACCACTGGTGTGGGTGGGTGGTATGTGGTGGTGTGTAGTAGTAATGGTAGTATTTACCAATATTTAAAAAAATAAACAGTGCTTTGTTATAGACTAGCTTTTACACGCGGCTTCGCTCACGCTGACTTTCATGCACTGATTTACGCTCTTAGGGGTGGAATTTCAAAAATTCCTTTCTTAGTGCTCACTTACGTTATATAAAGGAACCTAAATTTCAGGATTCTAACTTCAACGGTTTGGGCAGTGCGTTGATCTCTGGGTATGTCAGTCAGTCAGTCACCTTCCTCTTTTATAAATATAGATATAGATTATTTCCAACCACATTACGTATATATATCTCCTCAGCAATGTCATCACGTAGGAACACTTAGGTACTGCGCTAGTGTAGCACCTAAATGGTCCAATTTGTGCCAATCTATATATATAAAAGAGAAATACCACTCACATATTAATCACGAAATCTCAGAAACTATAACACCTAAAAACTTGAAATTTAGCAGGTAGATTCTTTAGAGGGTATAGACATCCGCTAAGAACGGATTTCACGAAATTCCACCCCTAAGGGGATAAAACGGGGGTTGGACGTTTGTATGAAAGTCCTATGTTTTTGAAGTAAGAGACTTGAAATTTAAAATGTATGCCCTATAGAGGGTGTGGAGGTGTACTAATAATGTATCTTTAGAAATCAACCCCCTTTTGGGGTTAAAACGGGGGATGGTAGTTTGGACGCAAACATGGTTGCTTGGGTCAGCTAGTTTAAAATAAATTAATATATTACTATTACTTACAATAGGTACCTACATTTAATAAGATAATAAATTGGCAATGTAAAGTCTTCTTACAAAAATAAGTTTAATTAACAAAATGAAAAAGGTAGGTACAGAGGGAAGGTTCAATCTTGAATCTGCTGGAGAATATTTGACATGTAATTTTAAATTGAACCCAGTTTATTAGAAATTAGTTCAACCTCATATGTGTCTCCTATTGCCAGTAGTGTGATAGTGCTAAATAATTATTTCCTACATTGTTTTTGTTAAATTTTAACCGTAAGCTTTCCAAACTAATAATTTTACCTCGTTTTCGCAACATTTTCTATCGATACTCCGCTCCTTTTGGTCGTAGAGTGATGATATAGCTTATAGCCTTGCTCAATAACTGGGCTATCTAACAGTGACATACTTTTTTTAATCGTACCAGGACTTCCTGAGATTAGCACGTTCAGCCAAACAAACGCTACAGCTTTATAATATTAGAATAATAGAATATTGTGCTAAATTCACAATATTCTATTTATCTAATTTAAGTATTAGAATAAGATACGAAATAAATATCTACAATATTTACATACAAGATTCAAAAAAATCCCCACAGCATCGCCTAGTGGCAGCTTTCCCAGAAGACTGGCATCATTGCCACGAAATGTCAATGATAATTCCCTGTGCTATACCTAAAAAGCCCAATCTTCTAAGTTTTTTAACACGCTTTTATTAGTCACCTTTATGTTTGTAACTGACCTTAGTAAGCGTGTTTTTTATTTATTTTTTAAACTGTGTACTCCGTTTTAACTTCCTTGGCCCAGATTGGTTCTGGTATTCCCGAGTAGGGTAAGTAAGGTTAACGAACGGAATTTTAAGTTTCTAATTACAAGAGTTCTGCAGTAGGTACTCATATTCTTTTTAACACGCGTTTGTTAGCTTCACCTGTATGCTTGTTTATTTGTTTGAATTATATTAATTTAGTAATTTATTAGTTTCTAATGTCTAGTAGTTACTATTAGACTACTTACTAATACTTACTAATACTAACCTAATAGTAATACGAGGTATAGATATAGTCTTATAGACAATCTATTGGGTACCTACACTCAATTATAAGTACCTAGGTTTAGAACGAAGAAAGTTTAAAGAATATCGAAACTCTATTTTCAAAGTAAACTTCAATGTTATTTATTTTAAACACTATTTTTTCATCATTCAATTATTCAAATTAAACCTTTTATTACATGTAAATTCGCTCGAGAATAGACCTAATACGTGTAAACATTGGAAAATGCACCTTCAATGCTCAATCAATTTCAATTCTGCGGAAATCGAATGTGAAACGCGTTAGTGCGATAACATTAATTCATCGCACTGGACGCGTTAGGTCCGATGAGAATTAAAACCTCAGTTTTATTGAGTTTGTACACAAAAATGATTTTTTTGCTTTGAGAGATCAATAATGAGCGGTACCGCGGCGGCTGTATTCCAAGGATTTTTTAAACGAAAAAACAATTTGCTGCCGCTTCAGCCGAGAGGCGAAATACCATCACTTTGAGCTGTTTAATAGGTAGGCTGGGTCTTGGGTGCATGGGGCGGGGCAACCTAGGGAGGGGGGCCCGCTATTGGTGGATACTTTAGAAGGGGACAGCACGAAACGTAGTACCGAGGGTACCACGCTGGTCCCAGCACCATTGTACGGTCGGCCGGCGCGTCGGTAGTGTCTCGCGACAGTGAACAGTGACTTTATGGACAATGTTAGAATTTTACACGAACATTAACCCAGGATTGATGCAGGAGGGCATTCAGCCGCCGCTTGCCTGCGCCGGAAGGACAGGTTAGTGTGATTCGTAATCCTCGGTCTGTCTGTTCGATAACTTTTCTAGTTTGTTAAAATTTGGCAAAGTTTAGAAAGATAACAATGAGAATTTCCATCAATGTAGTGCATAGAAATGTTATATTTGTTAAATATTAAATATTTCTTAACACAGTTTGTACACAAAATGAGATAAGGAAAAACATTTCGTATTGTAATTATTCATATGTATACATTCATTAAATTGCTTAAAATTTCCCGTTACTTAATATATAACATTTGTATAACAAGTTATTTTACTGCAGATTATTTAGTTTTCTTAAACTCAAACAGTTATTGAAACTTATTTTTAGAAAAGTTGTCGATCAGGCTTTTATTATTAAATTTAAATAATGCGAGATCTTTAGGTATTGAATACTTATTTATGACAAAACGCTATTATTTATGTTTGTTTGTGCAGTTGTAAATAACACTATGGACAATAACAGGCAAATAGTGTACCTACTTACATGTGGTGATATTGACCTGTTAAGAGAGAATTATTTCCTTGTTATAAGCAAATCGCTTGAAATAAATTCACCTCAGTTTCCTGTAAAAACCCCAACTCTTATAGTCTTTCAAATATAACAATAACGTCATATCTGATGTACAAATGCATTTAAGTGTATTCAGAGGTTTAAAACTTGATTGTTATTTGAATTCGAGAAAAAGTTAGGTCCAAACCTAACTACATATATATAGGTAGGTATTAATACGTGAAAAAAATATTAGTGCCTGTTATAAACGTTAGAATAATATTTAAGTAAAAAAGCTGATTTTTTAAACAAAATGTAAAGTGAAAAACTACACAAAAACATAGAGGATGAATGTACTTATATTTTAATCTGTAATGGTACACTTACAGTAGTGCACACAGGTCACAGGTATCTATTATATTAAAAGTAGGTAGGTGTTCATTCACAAACATATGAACTCGGTTGACGGAAATAGACTTGTCAGCTTATTTTGTCAATTCTACAGATCATTTTGGTCACACTTAAGTAATACGTCACCTCATGTCTATAAATTTCAACCAGGTACCTTTAGGGGAAGGGAAAAAAGAAGGCAGGAGAAATGGAAACGCAATGATAGAAAGTTTTATAGTATTGATGGATTCTGCCGTGTACCTACCTACCTAAGCTCAAGCAAATCATGGTCGCGAATCTGTAACTCAAACTGAATTCTAATTGAATCTGGATAAATATTATTTTTCAGTACCTACATAAATAAATTCTGTCCACTTTGCACTTTTTAAATATTTTAACATGGAACGTGTGAACACCGCATCGCGTTGTAAATTGGAGTAGGAATTAAAAACTAAAACAAGCGGTAGCATGAGTTATGATGAGTGTTTTAAAAGTGTTAAAATAAATGTTAGTTTTTGCAGTGGAACAAACAGAAGATGATACCTATATTAAAACTTTTTTAATCACGAACTTCAGCAAATATTTAAACTAAATAACCGAATTATTATTATTTCACTATTGCTGGATTTAAAGTCAGAATATAAACCTGCTTTAAAAAGAGGAGACACTGAAGAGAACGTCGTCTGCGTAGGACCAGCTGACCCACGCAACCTCATTTACGTCTCCTATTGCCCGTAGCGTAATAATTTTTCAAAGTCGGACCAGCAGTTCCTGAGATTAGCGCGTTCAAACAAACAAACAAACTCTTCAGCTTATAATGTTAGTATAGATAAAAAATATCTAGTACCTAGAGAGAAATGTATCTTGGTACTTACAACGAATGCAAATAGTATTACCAATCCATACAAATCAATGTCATTTATTTGTATGGATTGGTGATACTATTTGTCTGTGAAGTGTCTGTTTCTAGTGTCAAATTAACAGCTTTTTATAAAATGCATGTAGAAGTAGGTATATATAGTACCGTCAATTTGTGCTCTCACAGTGCTCAAACTTATGTGAATAACATCAACTCAATTTTATCTTGGCAGACATGGCACTCAAAAATTATTGTACGCATTCAAAGTGGTCAAAATATCTTAACTATAATTTGTCGATATTGTGTTGACTGGCAGAGTGTTCATATTAATGTAGTCAAATAGGTTATTCAATGGTATCTATGCATGCAAACTAGTTAAAAGTATCTTTATAATGAAGAAAAATCAACGTTATTGCACGTAGCTAGAAGGTACTTGGCAATAAAATTGTTAAATTGATATATTTGCCTCAATTTTTTCCTTGAATAACTATCCCGTTCATAATTATTATTATTTATATTATAATATTATCATATTGTATGTACAATATTCAAGGGCAGATCCAGCTTTGGTGCCAGGGGGGGGTCATATAGTCGTGGTCAAGTCACAAGAACTCATAATTTAATTTTGACAGTAAATAGATATATATAAAAGGTAGGTATTTTAATAATGTATGTAAGTGTAAAAATGTAAGTAAGTGCTTGGTTTTCCCGGGCTGTTTCCGCACTTGAGCGTGGGCGCCCAGGCTGCCCCTCGTATCCGTTTGGGCAAAATTGCGCTCGATTATGCCCGGGGTATGAGCAGAATTAACATGGTACCCCCTACCACCAGGTCGTGGACCTTTGCAACATCAGGGGATTTTATAGTAACCTTAATGCTGTCCATCACCACCTCGAGACAGCATAGCCAGCCTTGCTCTTCTTAACCCAGACGCAGATATCGTCTCCAGCGGGCATTTTTTTTTGTTTTCTTTGTTTAAAAAGACAACTCCCGCACTAGGAATGAATCCTGTGTCGCGGGGGACTTTACAAACATACATGAAACGGACACAGAACACCCAGACTCAGAACAACAATTTGTGGATCACACAAAGTGTTGTCCTACGTGGGATTTGAACCCACGACACTTGGCGAAGTAGGAAACGGCGTGGTGACCGTTAAACCACTAGGCCAAATTTTGACTGCCTCGTTGGTCTCGCGGTTGGAGTGTGCGACTGCTGATCATGAGGTCTCGGGTTCGATTCCCGGGTCGGACCAAGTGTTTGTATGATCTACAAATATTTGTTTCGGAGTTTGGGTGTTTTCTATGTATAATATGTACGTATTTACAAAAAAATATATATGTATTTGTATCAGTTGTCTAGTATCCATAACACAAGCTCTGCTTAGCTTGGGACTAGATGGCGTTGTGTGTTAGATGTCCGAAATATGTATTTTATTTATTTATTTAAATGTGCAGTCATAACACTCCTACCGCACTCACCCAGGGTACGGACTAGAACAGTCCTTCATGTCTAAGGCCGGAGTGTGCGTGTACGTTTGAGACGATATTAAATTTCGTTGCTTTAGCAATCTTGAAGGGACTTCTCAATGTTACGGCTCCGTGTAGGCGACCTTGACAACGACGACCACTCCCGCGTCTATGCGTGCCTCTACAGATCCCATAGCGGTGATGCCGAAACTGACCGACTCATTGAGTACATCCAGCAGATTCCGTCCGCAGAGATTATCTTACTTGGTGATTTTAACGCCCACCACGCAAACTGGATTGGTAATTAAACGGATCATGCGGGGAGATCTGTTCACGACTTCGCACTTGTATATGGCCTGACACAACTGGTTACCACGCCCACGCGAGTCTCAAATGTTGAGGGTCAGAATTTTTCATTGTTGGACCTTCTGCTGACTTTCATCCGGACGGTTACCACGTATCCGTAGACGCTCCACTTAACTCCTCAGAACATTTTCTTGTGCAGAGTACAGTGCCTTTCATATGCTCGCCGCGATCACGAGTTGCACGCAGCCGCCTGTGTAGCACTACAAGTCAGCAGATTGTGGTGCACTACAGTCCTACCCTTGGAGACAGGTATGCTTCTCGCCGGATGATCCCAACACCGTTGCTGATGTGGTGGTGCACGGTGTGGAGCTTTTCATTCCATCCTCTGTGGTCCCCATTGGTGGCAAATGTCGGTCCTGGTTTGGTCCATCTTCCAAAAAGGCTTCTGGCAGGAAGCAGTGCTTGAAAAAGGAGTACAACTATGCCTCCAGGTCCTTCAAGAGAGACATTGCGAAGGGCGAAATTGGAGCACATTGCTAGGATTCGCAAGAGAATTGAGCGTCTTCCTCCGGGAACTCGTGCGTTCTGATCTCTTGTCAAGGCAGAGAGAAGAGAATTTCTGTAAGTCATCCTTTCCACCTCTACACATAGGAAATAATTCGTCATTCTATGGCAAAAGAGAAAGCCGATCTTCTGGCCATACGCTTTGCGTCTAACTCGACCTAGGATGACGGGGAATAGGATCCACCTATCATACCGCGGTGCAAGAGCTGTATGCTCGATATCCAGTTCTACCAACGCTCAGTACGCTTAGCACTTCTAACTCTAGATAAACATAAGACAAGGGGCCCTGATGGAATCCCTCCTATTGTGTTGACGACATGCGCTCCAGAGTTGGCACCGATCTTAACTCGTCTTTTTTTTGAGCTCTTCTACTGTTCTCTCTCTCTCTCATTGGACATTGCGAAGGCTTTCGATCGAGTCTGGCACAAAGCGCTTCTTTCGAAGCTCCTTTTCTATGGGTTTCCAGTGAAATTATGCGAATGGGTCACTAGCTTTTTAGCAGAAAGGAGCATAATGATCGTAGTCGACGGTGAGTGCTCTGACTTCATATCTGTGAATGCTGGTGTCCCGCAAGGCTGTCTGTGTGCTATCGCCTACTTTGTTCCTCCTCTTCATTGCTATGCGGATGACAGCACGGGCGATGCTCTCTATACTGGCCCCACTAATATTTCTCGGGAAAAAGTCATTGAGAGTCGAAACAAACTTGTGTCTGAAATTGAGACTCTTTGGAAAAGGTCTTAGATTGGGGTAGACTTAATTTTAATTTAGTACAATTTCACCGCTAAAAAACTGTCATTGGTCGTATGTCCTCGTTTTGAAGACGCTCCCTTATCTGCCTCAGCCAATATTGGAATACTTCATGTCGGCATAGCGAGTGAAGTCCAGTTTCGTGACCATTTGGGAGGGTAAGGCCAAATTGGCCTCGAAGAAGCTTGACGTGCTCAATAGATAGAGACTGTATTTCATTTCTGCTTTATTAGGCGCAGGTTCGGCCTTATACCTATGGAATACTGTTCTCATCTTTGCAGAAGCACCCTAGTACCAGCTCCTCCCTCTGGACCGCTCCTCCAACGGAGATCGTCAAAATGTTTCCAATCGCCTGGACTCTCTGGCGCTGCGTAGAAACGTGCGGACTCGCTATGCATCTTCTATCGCATTTACTATGGGGAGTGCTCCGAGGAATTGTTTGAACTAATACACTGCCGCCTCTTTTCGCCATCGTCCTACGCGACAGCAGTTTCATCCCATCGTTTAGATGGTTGGCAGTCCACAGCTGTGCACTTTTCTAGAAACTTTATGCCTCGCACAACTAAACTGTGGAATGTACTGTCGCCTGTGGTATTCCCGGAACAATACGACCTTCAAACTTTCAAGAAAAAAACGTAGGTACTCCTTTTTTAAAAGGCCGGCGATGCACGTGTGACGCCTCTGGTGTTGTGGGTGACCATGCGTGGCGGTAATCGCTTACCATCAGGCGATCTTTCTGCTCGTTTGTCACATAAAAGAAATTAGCCTCTTGATTGGGCACATGGGTTTAGAAGTACTATACTTAAAAATGGTACGTTTCTATGGATGTAGAGAACTGTCGGTCCGGTTAGACGTTCTTCAACCATTGAAGCTCTTAGCCACTATTACTTAAATTCTATATTTTGTACGATTACAATCTATATTGTGACAAAAAATATAAAGAAAATTTTGTTTAACAATTTAATTTAGGTCATGGGCACAGTCCAGGGGGGGGTCATGACCCCCATGACCCCCCCCTGGATCCGCCCTTGACAATATTATACTGAGAAAGGGAGTATGACAGGTATTTGAATGGGATACGGCCGTTTGAAATGTTTCACTAGCGACATATTAACTGTAACTTCTCAGGAGTGTGAAAAATACCAGTAACACCTGTGGGTACTACAAATTTCAATAACATTGTGATACATTGCATGCTTGATATAAAAGTATTGAAACAAAAAAACAAAGCAAATAATATTCAAAATTAAAAAAAACCCCTACTCAAGCACTTAATCGAGTAATCATACGCCAATAAAATTTTTGCAGACATTCTGTGATTCTTCCCCACTTTCACCCCCATAACTTTTAAACGACTCAACCGATATTTATGAAACATGTCTAAGAACACTCGCACGTAACTCACCTTTCATACAAAAAAAACTAAATTGAATTCGCTTCATCCGTTCGCGAGCTACGGTGCCACAGACAGACAGACAGACACGTGAAACTTATAACACCCCTCTTTTTGCGTCGGGGGTTAAAAATGAACAGTGTTCTTAAAAATAATCTAAAGCCGTTAGGCCCACTATCAATCGCTTAAAACTTCAATTACATATTTTTTTAAATGTAATTTACTGTTACGTAATACAAGAAATTCCAAATTGCATTACGGCTTCCACTCAAACTGATCTTATGGTGATCGATTGAGGGACCACCTTCCGCTTGCTAGTTCTTTTTATACAGTGAAGGATAAAGTTAAATATTTAGTAAATCAGTTTTTACAAATATTTCTTTACTAAGTGTAGTTGTTTAGAGCAATTGTAAATTTAATGGTCTAAGATACGTAGAGAAACGACCTTCACCCATCTGTTTAATGGATGAAAAGTATTTTATATCAAATTTAATATATAAGATAACATATAACGGGTGGGTTGGCAAAAAAATCCCTGGCCAAACTATTTATTAATTAACAATAAAAAAATGACTTTTTAGGACACAGTGTTTAACGAATATATTTAATACCAACCGATAGTATAAAGCCTATAGAACATATAAACCGTGGGTTGTCTATTTGTTTCCTGGCATAGCTACTGGTTGGCAGGTATAAACAGGTATGTCGATATTAGTTATTTTCACCCATTTGTTTAATAAATAAAAATTTTATCAAAATAAGCGCTGTTTAATTGCGAATACGATGATATAGGGTTGTCTGCAAAAAACCTGGCCGGAACTACCTACCGGCCTAACGGTTGTCGAGTTTTGAGAGTGAAATTTTTATGCGAATGGAAACTTGCGACAAAGAGGTCATCGTGTATAGCGATACACTAGTAAGGTATGTGATATTAGTTATTTTCACCCATTTGATGATTAAATGAATTTTATATCAAAATAAGCGCTGCTTAATTGCGAATACGATGATATAGGGTTGTCCGCAAAAAATCTGGCTTGAATAACGGTTATCGATTTTTGAAAAGTTTTTTTTATAAAATAATTATTAAATAGTATTATATGTGGCATTACAGTATATAATTAAGATAACTCTCGCTCTATGAACATACATTCTGTGTCGCGGGGGACTTTACAAACATACATTAAATGGACACAAAGAAAACTCACGACTCAGAACAACAATTTGCGAATCACACAAAGTGATGTCCCATGTGGATTTGAACCCACAACACTTGGCGTAGTAGAGAGCGGCGTCGTGACCGCTTAAACCACTAGGCCAACCGTGCAGTCAAATTTAAATTATTCACTTTGTTAATTTTTATTTTGCTTTCTTGAAAAACAAAAAAAAAACACTTTTCAAAACTTGACAACCGTTATTTAAGCCAGATTTTTTTGCAGACAACCCTATATCATCGTATTTGCAATGAAACAGCGCTTATTTTGTTATAACATTTATTTATTCAACAAATGGGTGAAAATAACAACACGGTAGCTTTATTTATTTTTATTATTTTTTTGGAATAGGCGGGCAAACGAGCAGACTCAGAATCGCCTGATGGTAAATGATTACCGCCGCCCATGGACACCTGCAACACCAAAGCTATGCCAGGAAACTTAAAGACAACCCAATGTTTGTATATTCTATAGGCCTTATATATTACTTTCGGTTGCTAATATAATAGGTTACTATGACTACAGGAAGTCGGTTTAAAATAATGCTTAGCATTTACTAGTGTATCGCTAGGTATACATGGATGACCTCTTTTCCATTCGCATCAAAATTTCACTTTTCAAAACTCGACAACCGTTACTACGGCCAGGTTTTTGGCAGACAACCCTATATCATCGTATTCGCAATGAAATAACGATTAATTTGATATAAAACTTATTTATTAAACAAATGGGTGCCATTAACTAATATCGACATACCTGTTTATACGTGCCAACCAGTAGCTATGCCAGGAAACAAATAGACAACCCAAGGTCTGTATGTTCTACAGGCTTTAAACTTTCGGTTGGTATTTAATTTACTCGTTAAACTCATGGGTACACTGTTTCATAAAAAGTCACTTTTTAATTTTTTAATAATAATAGTTTGGCCAGGAATTTTTTAGCCAACCCACCCGCGATATATTATTTAATATATTAAAGTTGATATAAAATACTTTTCATCCAATAAACAGATGGGTGAAGGTCGTTCCTTAGTGTATCCTCTACTATAACCAGTATATACGATAGCGATGTCTATCAGTCATGCTTTTACAAGTTAGGGACAGCCAAGCCATACATTTTTACTGAGATGTAGAGTTTATGAAGTTAGGGTTGGTAGAGTTAGGGCGTGTAGATACAGAACCTTGGCTATACATGAGATCTGATATCTTTTTCACAGGGTAAGCCATATGCAGTCGTCTTGGCAATATTTTACATGAAAATGTTTTGGTGGGATTTCATTTCTTTTTGTAAGTTTCCTTTTTTTTTCTTTTTTTGGGCATCTTTTTCTTCTTTAGAAAAAGTCCGTGTACCAAAAATAAAACCTCTAGCATAAACATTTGTGAAAGTCTCATACAAACTTTCACCCCCCAAATTTGGGGGTGGCGGGGCAAAAGTAATAGGTTTATGATTTTTTTTGTTGTTTGTATACTAAACTTAGTTTACATACCAAATTTCAGCTTTCTAGCACTTCAGGAAGTACCCTAACAGTTTTGATGATCATCAGTGTGTCAGTAACGAAATCGGTGTTTTTTAGGTATCAATAAAATCTGAACTATCAGAGCTATGCAATTAAAACTTTGTACGTTTCATTAGTCTATTGGTAACATCATATCCTGAAAATTTGAACGATCTGGTATATCGGGAACCAAAGTTATGGGGGTTCAAAAAAACGAAGAAACACTTCGAAAAGGTAGGTAGTGCCCTTGCGGTACGCTTGGCTCGTCTTGGCGAGGGCACGACCGTGCCCCCAGATATGTTTCCTTTCTAAAAACAAAAGACATGTCAGTTACGATATGCAAGAAATGAACGGGATAGTTATTCAAGGAAAAATTGAGGCAAATATATGAATTTAACAACATTATTGCTAAGTATCTTCTAGCTACGTGCAATAACGTTAATTTTTCTTTATTATAAAGATACTTTTAACTAGTTTGCATGCATAGATACCATTGAACAACCTATTTGACAACATTAATATGAACACTCTGTCAGTCAACACAATATTGACAAATGATAGTTAAGATATTTTGACCACTTTGAATGCATACAATAATTTGAGTGGCATGTCTGCCAATATAAAATTCAATTGATGTTTTTCACATAGTTTTGAGCACTTTGAGAACACAAATAAATATACTGTACTTACATAAAAAAAATACAATTTATACTTTTGTGGCCTGTCTTAGTTTCTTCCGTCTAATCACTGGAACGGCTGGACCAATTTTGACGACACTTTAATTAGCACATAGCTAACGTTATAAGGAGTAACTTAGGCTAATAATTAGCCGAAAATAACATTATTCTAATTCGGATAAAAATATGTTTTAGGACAAAATTGAAACCAATAAAAAAAAAAAACAAAATAAAAACCGACTTCAAGGTTCGACTCGATTTCTCTTGGATGCCGTCATCAGATCTTAGTGTCCTTATCATGGTACCACCGTTGGGATATCTCCATTCCATTAAAAAAAGAATCATCAAAATCGGTTCATAAACGACGAAGTTATCCCCGAACACACATAAAAAAAAAAAAACGGTCGAATTGAGAAACCTCCTCCTTTTTTTGAAGTCGGTTAAAAATAGTGAACAATATTACACGCCGCTAATACCGTGGGGCGCAGCTTGAATTCTTACGTTGCCTGTCGTTATATCTAGCACAGTTTGATTAATTAAGACAGAAGACGTTATAGACTTAATGATTTAAAAAGTCTATTTAAATATTTAAGTAAATATTTTACTCAGAAATTATAATTTAGATATAATTATTAAATCATATTTTTTTATCTCGCTAACAAATTCAATTCTGAAATATAAACGAATGAATTTTAATAAAAATAAAGTAAACCATTCTATTGTTGACTCACGGTCACTAACACAATCATTCAAATGTAATAATCTTTATTTCGATTACTTCTAATTTTTAGAAGCTTCACTTTTTGTCAAGATATTGAATGAAAAGTTCTTCTTCATAACGATTTTAAAGATAATTAAATTCTCGAAAATACGAAATGGGGTCCTACACAACAAAACTTTGTAAAACAATAGTACCATCCAATTCCAGTAATATTTATTTAATTGATTGATTGAATTGATTGAGATTAGTTTATTTTATATTTATTAAATACACACATCAAAAGTGTCTAGGGATCAACATATGTGTCTAGGGATTAACATATATTTTTGCAATAACTTTTCTCCTGATTGATATTAATTAAAATTTTCTTTAAGGATTCATCAAATAAAGTGTTTTCGTTTGTCACAGTAACGATAAAACAAGTCACCTTTGCATTAATAAGGAAATTTGCCATTTTCCTAATAAAGGGATTTTTGACATTTGAACCACTAACATTAAAGTTCGAAAAAAAGACTGA
The DNA here is from genome assembly GCA_949125395.1 of Diaphora mendica. Taxonomy (NCBI): domain Eukaryota; kingdom Metazoa; phylum Arthropoda; class Insecta; order Lepidoptera; family Erebidae; genus Diaphora; species Diaphora mendica. The sequence goes on along the minus strand of OX421312.1, from coordinate 28,453,263 downwards.
AATAACAGTTTTCTTTAAAATTTTATTAGGTAACTTAAACAATTAATAATCCGTGTTTCTACCGCGAACACTAACAACACAAGAATCGGTTTGGCATACTCAAAATGAGTTCATCCAAATCACGCTGTGGAATGGCCGCCCATGTTCGTTGCAACCACAAAAAAAGGTCTTCTTGCGACTGGATACCCTCCATATTCGGCAGAGCTCTTCTCTGTAGCATATCCCATGCATGCTCAATCGGGTTCAAGTCTGGCGACTGAGCAGGCCAGGGCCAAAGCCACATCTCAATCTCAAGAAATCCGCATAAAAATGCTTGATCCCTAGACACTTTTGATGTGTGTAGTTATATTTATAATAGGATATTTTACCGTTAGTTTCAAGTTTTATTTGTTCACACTATAACTCAAATAATATGTAGATATATAAAAGCTTCTAAAAATATATTAATTATTAATGAAATATTATTTTATTTTTAATACTCTCATTTACATTGGTAAATATATTTAAATAATTGTCATTGTTAAAGAAAAAAGTTAATTAATTCAATGTGGGCTTAATAAAAAGCATGCTAATGACTTCTCCAAGTTCAGACGCAGCTAAAAAAATATATCTCTTGATTACAATTAGTTCAGCAACGATACAATTTACTAAATTCTTGTAATTATAATTATTTGTATTTACTATGTAACAAGGTACGATGGGGTTGGCATATCCTTACTGGATCAACGCCCTAAATTAAATTAAGATTTTAAAAAAAACTTCATTGTTATCGAATTCTCCGAAAACGGCGTAAATTGGAATGTAATCGAATAATAGTTTGCTCGTTGAGCTCCAATTTGCTGATGTAAAATTGTTTAACTAATTGCGTTAAATAATTCTAGGAAGTTATTTTAAGAAATAATATTTATACTACTGTCACGCGATAAAGACTAAAAACAGAAGTACCAGCACTATTATCTACATGATGTTCAAATATTTTTTTATTAACCTTTATAGTACCTTTTTCAATTAATTAATACAATTACAGTCATGGGGAATTCGGTAGGTACAATGTTTTGGCTACGCAAATGTCGAAAACATTTCTTTAATTTTCGGTAATGAAATTTTAGAATATTACTTTTATGCATATTTATTACATTGTTATGAATATTAAAAGAAAGTTTTGGGATTTTGACCGCTATAACTCTCAGAGGTATAACGATCTAAACACAAAAAAAAAATTGAGATACACACCTAAGTAAAAAGAAAACATCTATTTTTATCCGACTACGGTGAAGCCAAAAGGAAGTTCAGTAGTCGGTATAAGTTGAACCAACATCTATATCTATTGCTATATTATAAACGCGAAAGTTTGTAAGTATGGATGGATGGATGGATGGATGGACGGACGTTTGCTACTCTTTCACGCAATAACTACTGAACGGATTTGGATAAAACTTTACAGTAATATAGCTTATACATCAGAATAACACATAGGCTAATTTGCTAACTATTTGCCGCGATAACCGACATATACGCGGGCGGAGCCGCGGGCAACCACTAGTTCAAAATATTTCTATATCCATAACCTATACCTGTTATAAATCTATAATCGTAGCACTGATAACAATAACATTTGGCATGTAGATATTTTGATTTTTGAGGAAGGACATAGGCTACATTTTACCGCGATAACCGAAAAACACGCGGGCAGAGCGGTCGGCAAAAATAGGTTAATCACAATTTTTTACTTTATGGCACTACACATATTTTTTTTTCCTAATATTAATAATTACAGTAGTGTCAAACAATGTTTTAGCCGTTATACCGAATTGCAATAGAGTTTAGTTTCAAGTTTTCCTTCTTTTCGAAGTGATGTTGTATGAACTAAATAAATAATGTATGAAATAGACAAAAAAAAGTTACTTATAAGAGTAAAAGTTTGAAGTTTATATAATACAGGTTTTAAAGCGTATACAAATCAACTTAATCTATCTCTATCTATATATATAAAATGAACCGCCGAAATGTATGTACGCGCATAACTTCCGATCGGCTGCACCAAATTAAATAATTCTTTTTTGTATGTGTTCGTTATTATTAGGACAAGGTTTGTGTACAAGAAAAATGAAAAGATGACGGAAAAAGTAAATTTTTTTGCCCGCGACGGGAAGCTGAGACGGATATGTAAATATGGCAGTACGAAGTTCGACGAGTCAGTTAGTAACATATATATATATAATGTTAATATGTAATCTCACTATTACTCCAAGTATAATATGAAGCATACCCATTCGTTTACTCGTATATAAGCTAGGACATCTTATGACGTCGACGGCTTATCTTAAACTACAAGAGTTTTTTCCCGGGAACAATGATTTTGATAACATTGTATTGTTGCAAATAATACTATAAATAACATAGAATGTTTCACTGTTTTAGTATTTAGTGTGTTTAGTATAGACTGTATTGATGGATTAATGGCTTAAGGAGTCATCTCGCTTGAATGTGGTTCAATCATTACATGGGACAACCATACTCACAGCGATTGCAGACAATGCAATGACGGTAACATACATCATGCCTATTGAAATGCTTCTGCATCATTGGGCCTTGCACAGATCACTGGGGTCTTGCGATTCACAAAATTGTTGGGTGTTCTTCATGTCCATTACATGTATGTTTGTAAAATCCGGCGACACAAGATTTTATTCTACTGCCTAGTAATGAATATAGATGAAGTAACCGTACCACAAAACGCAAATTGAAATGGGCCAACCTTACTCTACTGGTTTGCGTACAAATTAAATGTTTACCTACACATTAATGTGACAGATTGAGCGGAAATTAACTTAGTGACCAACGTTTAACCGCTATTTGGGAGTTTACTGCTTACAGTCTATTGAAATGTATTATCATTGATTAAAACATTATTGCTTAGTGTGTGTGGTTTTCATACAATGCACCCTGTCGGACAAAGCACAGACTAATTAGCAGAGGAGAAAAAAGATCATTGTATTCAATAACGTTACTTGTTTAATCTGTACTGGTATTATAAAACTGCAGCGTTTGTTTAGTTGAATGTACTATCCTGGTTCGATCTGAAAAATATTTTTAATGATGCATAGACCTTATATCGAGGAGTGATATATGTACGTTTTGGGCTACTTACCATGCTGACCAGGCAGGGTGGTATAGGGCTTATTTCATATTTCCCATCATCATCAATAAATATTTTAATTATTTACTTCATTTTCTAAACTTTTTAATATTTGTGTGATGTTTTTAATTTCTTGTTATGTATTTCTTATGATCTCAAACTCTGAGAAACTTATTCTATGGCAACCATACTGCTGATTAAACACACGTATATATTTTTAAATACATACATATTAAAGATAAATTACACCAAGACACAGAACATAACGTGGGAGAGCCACGCTTTGGCATGCATGGGCCGGCTCGACCAGAGTGATACCACGACCTCACAGAAAACCGGTGTGATACAGCGCTTGAGCTGTGTTTCATCGAGTGAGTGAGGATACCGGAGGCCCATAACCCATCCCCTCCATCCATTCCCCTTCCCATCTCTCAAAGGCCGGCAACGCACTTGTGACGCCTCTGGTGTTGCGGGTGTCCATGGGCGACAGTAATCGCTGACCGTCAGGTGATACGTCTGCCCGTTTGCATTGCATATAAAAAAAAATTAACAAGTGGTCGTGTTCATCACATAATTTTTGTTTTCAATATGATTGCAGAAAACTTACAATTTGTAATTTAATCTACCGCTACTGCTATCCCCAGTTAAATAACAAATGATGATAAATGCTATTTATTTTTGCAAGTAAATCTTTTACAGATATTTTTATACGTCGGACTTTACAGCTGGAAGACACCTGCATTTCCTAAAACTCACTCCGAGAAGAAATGCCTCAACAAACCACAGAGGTGTCTTTTATTTCAGTTACCTTTCTTATGCTAAGTCAGGCTAAGTCAGGTATTTATTACCTATTGAAGTTAAATTAGAACTGATGGTTATGGTAATAACAAATCCCATTTTGTATTCATTTAAGTGCAAAATATGTTCATTCTTTTTTTTTTCTCTTTTAAAAAAGACAACTCCCTCACTAGAAATAAATCCTGTGTCGCGGGGGACTTTACAAACATACATGAAACGGACACAAAGACACAGAACTCAGAACAACAATTTGTGGATCACACAAAGTGTTGTCCTACGTGGGATTTGAACCCACGACACTTGGCGAAGTAGGAAACGGCGGCGTGGTGACCGCCAAACCACTAGGACAAACGTGCAGTTAAAATTGACTCTATATTTGTTCTGTAAATATTTAACATCATAATGACATCAATCCGATGTAAATATTTTCGAATAACACGTTTACGTATATTGGAAAATGGGCTTTACAAAGTTACGCGTGAAACAAGAGAAAATTGTTTTGTAGACTTTACTTTACTTTTTAAATTTATTTTATTCAGAAAACCATATCAGCTGTGTGGCAGATATTGATAGCCATAGATTTATAACATTTTTATAAATGACTAGCTGTGTCCGCGACTTCATCCGTGTTATCACATTTCAGTATTGAGTAAAAGCAAAATATATATATGACATCTGTTCTGCCTCGTATCGCATTGATATAAAGTTCGATTTGTGTCTCGACTAGGGATGAAATAAAAAAGAGTCGCAGTTACGATAATACAACAGAGAAAGCAAAAGGATTTGGCACACTGGACACAAAAAAGAACGATATATAAAGATACATTTATTATCTCCTGTTGTTTATTACTTTTTGCATATTTTCTTCACTTAGCTTTACGGGTAGGAAGTTAGAATATGAAATATTATTCAAAGATGAACATCTGCTTGTTTCGCCAAAAATATTTAAAGCATCAGCGGACGACGCCTGGCACTGGTTGCAGTTATTCTCTCGTTAGAATTTTTGAGTTGGTTCTGGTTACATGGGGTTACATGAAACGCTTGGATTTTGTACTCCTGTATTTTCGAGGACACTATATTGTTTATCAGTACTTGGGCAGACGAACAATTTATTGTCTTGTTTATTCTGGTGACAGTTTTTCCAGTATTTCTTACTGGGGTAAAATATCGAATTTAGAATCACCATCGGTCTCATTCTCTGACTTTGCAGTAGATGGGGCGCAAATTTTAATATTTTCAAAAATGTTTACCTTTTTCACAGGCGAATTTCTGATTGGAGTAATCCTCTGCAAAACTTTTCTATACTTTAACCATTTACCTTCATCCGATCCACTTGATGAACCTGAATCGATCTTGATCGATTCATAACACAAAAATCAACGCGCTTCCGTATCGAAACTTTTCACTACACTAAACTAGGATGCGCGGTGCCCGCGCCTCATTCCGTGCGGCTATGGGGCCTGCAATTCTTGAGACGGATTAGACCTCTCTTTGTACTAGACAAAATTAATTTCAGTTCAGTGCGTATGGGATCTATTAAATCTCATATAGTTATAACTGCGCCGTGAACCCAAGCTTCGTAAAAGAAAAAAATAATATATTTGTCTCTGTCTGAAATGTTAATATAGTCGCCACCCGCACAGAGTGAAAGAACGCGACTTCGACAGCCACACCTGCGAATCTCGCATGTGGCTTGTTCGACCTCATAATGCAGTGAGCGTTTTAATACATATGATTTAATTCTCTCATATGAGTACTTTCTCATCTAATTCTAACAGTAGCCAATTAAAGGTAATAAGCTGGCTTCCTATTTCGTAACTAGCACTGAAATTACTATGGGCCACTATGATTTATCCGAGGCTTTGCCCGTGTGTATGTCTGCAATTACGGTAAAGAGTACCTAGCCTATTTACTTCCTTGAAAATTAAAGCATCTCCATGCTCAAATCCGATCGGCTGCACCACATTAAATATTTTTTTTTTATGTGTTCGTTATTGTTTGGACAGGGTTTGTACAAGAAAAATTAAAAGAGAAGGAGATAAGTCATTTTTTTTCGTCCGCGACTATACACTGCCTGTGGAAAGCTGAGACAGATATGTAAATATGGTGGTACGAAGTTCGCCGGGTCAGCTAGTATCTAATAAATATCCTCATGCTTGACAATTTATAATATTAGTATGTTTACGTGAGCGTTAAACACGCTTTTGATATACTAAATGTATGTATGTATAGGTATGTGTTACATTTTTAATGTAGAATGTAACTAATGATACTAAACTAAATAACATAAAGGAAAGAAAAGCTGTCATGAAATAAAAAGTCCCGCGCCATTTTTGATGTTTTCTTCACAGAACACATTAAATAATTTTTTCATCCCACCAGCTCGTAAAGAGTATTTTTGCCCTTCGATATCTGTGTGTAAAAGCCGTTTTTATCCTCTAGAGAATAAAGTAAATTGAATTTAGAACATAGCTCGGGTGCACTAAGTTTGTGAATTCAAAACATCATTAAACCTATTTACTTCACCTTCATGGTGCCGAATTAATCATACAATATTTTTTAATTTGTTAAAAACTCAGACTCGATACCGTCTTGGTGTATTTGTTCTGGCCGCACCATTTTCTTCTTAAGTAACTATAGCAACGTACATTTAATTTTTCTTAATTTATCTATACATCCATACAAATAAATAAAATTGAAATGTCTGTTTGTAATATTAAAATAATCGCTTTTTACGAAATGCATATGTATGTAGTGTGTCAGTCGGCTTGTCTGTCTGTTTGTTCCGGGTAATCTCTGGAACGGCTGGACTAATTTTGACGGGACTTTCATTGGCAGATAGCTGATAATCTAAGGAGTAACTTAGGCTACTTTTTTAGACTAGCTTTATCCAGCGGTGTAACTCGCGGTACGACAAAAATCGGGTTGAGCGAGTACTTAAGTATTTTTGAAATAATTTAAAAACTAAATCTGTAATACTTACCTATCATAATGTAGTAGGTACCTAATAAATATTAATATCTAAACTGAAATAAAAGTATATTGTGATTCTTAATGCTTTTTTTGCATTTAGTTGTTTCCTCGCTGAGGTGGAATGAAAAGTTACGTGTTGCACTCGAGTTCAAAGATTTTTCACCTCGTGCTCTTTTGATTCCCTCGCTGACGCTCAGGATTCTAATTTTTTAAATTTTTAAATTTTAGAATCCTTCGCTTGCTCGGTCATCAAAATTGAGCACGCGGTTAAAAAGCAACTTTGCACTCTTGTATAACAAATAACTATTACCGTAGATACATTTCACTCTTCGCTTGCTACAAGGATACGTAGCTATTGCGCCGCTACGAGCCTCACATAGCGCTCCGTAGACACGTCTGAATCAATAGTGCGTGCCATTTAACCGTCGACTGCGATAAACACTGATGCGATAACGCACAGCTTTTCACACATCGCGTTAATGCGGGACATTAATTGAGAGTTTTATTTATTGAAGGATATAATTTATTTACGTGTTTGTACGTGTGTTTACTCGAATTTCAAAAGAGAGATGGTAATAATCCAAGCAGTTACATTTAAATTTCATTAAATATAGAAGATAGCCCTAAAGCATTCGTGCTGTCTTGTTTCGTTAGTGAGTGCGATACCGTAGACCTAAGACCATGGTGTGGGTCACCATGCTGCATTTTTGCATTGTCTGCATTCGCAATGACTTTGGTAACCACTCTCTTGGATTCTGCTCATGCATTCGATCAGGCAGAATAAAAAGACTTGCTGCTCCGACCGCGTGTATGTGGGTTATCGCGGTAGTTCCTTAGGGCTCCCACACATAACTGCGAATTCGCACCGCAAGAACTTCACGCTGCATCGCATCGCAGTTATGTGTGGGATCCCTGAAACTGATATAACTTCTTATTAGTCAAAAAACAAACACTAAACGTTAATTGAAATTTACAACAATACACCAAAGAACGCCTCATTCAAATCTGTTAAAACATTTCTTTTTTTATATGTTTAAGCTACCAAAATAACTCTACTCTGCCTGATGGAAAGCATAAGCAGAATCCAAAAGTGGTGGTCACTATCCTCAATGTAAACGATTTCTGAGATTAGTGCATACAAACGCACATACAAAAATTCTAAGAACTGTTGTTTTGAGATTTGTTTAATAAAGACCCCTTTTATCTTTACAGATTAAATTTGTACACAGTCATCGACCTCTTATAATTAATTTTATTATATTATGTATTTGATTATTTGACATTGTGTAGGCATTTGCACAAATATTCCATAGGATGATTTCTCTTTACTAGCTTTTGCGCGCGGCTCCGCCCGCGTATATGTCAGTTATTGCGATCAAAAGTAGCCTATATCCTTTCTCAGGAAGCAAAGTATCTCCACACTAAATTTCACTGAAACCGTGCAGTAGTTTAGCCGTGAAAGCAAGACATACAGACAGAGTTAATTTCGCAAAAATAATATTAGTATGGATAAAAACATTTCACTTTTCTATGAAGAACTTAAAAACCGTTATAAATTTACATGTGAATACGAAACGACGAACTGAAGCATAGTTCGAACTTGAAATATTTCATGTTTATATATGCCTATGTATGGTCTGTAAAAGACTGTTGATGTAATGTAAACAAAGTAATGAGAACTTAACTTTTTAAACAATGTACTGTAAAATTTAAAGTATTGTCAAACTGTTAAATATAAGTATAGCGATACAGGATATAAATTGACCTTTCATTGATACAAAAGCTATAGTTCGAGTTACACCAATCAATGAACTAGACAAAGGCCGATTTACATCAGACGAGCGAATTGCTCATCCTATTAAAATCTTTTAGTGTAAACAGACATGACCATTCTATCATTGTTCTGTCTGCGTTCTAAAAAAATCCATAGAATATTCTAAGAATGCTCACTCGCTTGATGTAGGTAAACGGCATTAGAGCGCGCGAACAGTTGCAATTTCGTGAGAATTCTAGTTCTTGGTTCTCATTCTTGCTTGTTGCTATTTTGGTGTAAACGCTGAAAACGAGTTTTCGTTTACAAAAAAAAGAATAAGAAAGAACGCTCTTGTTCTCGCTCTGGCTCTTTGTTCGTTTAGTCTGCCTCTCACTCTGTAAACTCACCATAAGTCGAACAAAATGTTTGGATTCGACCAGCAGGTGATCTCTACTTTTTAACCCCCGACGGAAAAAGTCGGGTGTTATAAGTTTGACGTGTCTGTCTGTCTGTCTGTGGCACCGTAGCTCGCGAATGGACGAAGCCATTTCAATTTATTTACTTTTGTATGAAAGGTGAGTTACGTGCGAGTGTTCTTAGACATGTTTCATGAAAATCGGTTGAGTCGTTTAAAAGTTATGGGGGTGAAAGTGGGGAAGAATACCCGTTTGTCTGCAAAAATATCATTGGCGTATGATTACTCGATTAAGTGCTTGAGTAGGGGGTTTTTTAAATTTTGAATTTTAGCTTGTAATAAATAAAACAAAAGTTTAGTTGAATGTAGAAAAATATTGGACGTATTTACAAATCAAATCATATTATATATAGCTCTAGTGTCACGTTGTTGCTCACAATGAATTTTGAAACTATCTAACCGATTTTCACGTTTTTATTTAATAGAGTAAGATCCCAGAGCCATAAGACACAACTTATTTTCTAAAGCATATAACTTTCGGTTCTCAGTAGTCTCTTGTGTACTTTTTAATACCTGAATGTTTGTGTAGCTTGCCCGGTGACACCTACGAAGGTACCAGGTGAGAAAGGTAACTAAAAATCAGAGTTACTTAACTTAAATTGTTATTATTTTTAAAATAATTAATTATTACTTTCATTATAAATTTTATCTTAATCAAATAGATATACATATTAAAGCAGTAAGTATTTTTCAAATAATGATATTTTACTCTGAAGCTCATGCGCATAGTGCTCTCGCGCTCATACTCATGGTTGAGTAATTTTTGTGTTTAGGGGATGTTTGGTCATTGCAATTTGTCTGACTGATTAAATATAACATTGTAATAGTTATCTTAATAAAATATAAAAAAATCAGACATTTAAAAATAAATTAAGTTCATTTATAGAGCTTTAAAGCGTCTGATAAAAGTTTTAGCCCATGGAAAGCGTCTGATTTTTTTTATATGACTTCAGAGTAATATTCTACAAAACATATATAAAAATCAGTCATAAAAATTTAAGTTAAGTAACTCTGATTTTTAGTTACCTTTCGCACCTGGTACTTGCGTAGGCGTCACCGGGCAAGCTCCACAATCATTCAGGTATTAAAAAGTACACAAGAGACTACTGAGAACCGAAAGTTATATGCTTTAGAAAATAAGTTGTGTCTTACGGCTCTGGGATCTTGGACTATAATGTGTGCTTTGCTGGCGTGCCTAAGACCTAAGATAGGATAGTTAACGTCACGCACATGCTTAGATCCATAGGAGGACGAAGTTGCGTGGGTCGGTTACTTTTTTATAAAAAAACTGAAAACCATCAATGAAATTATAGGTACCATAATATTGTAAACGAATTAAATTAAGATTGATACTAAAAAACCGGTCAAGTGCGAGTCGGACTCGCGCACCGAGGGTTTCATACAAACCTGTAGGTATATTATATGATGTAACTAAAAATGTATGCTTTTATCAATTTTTCCTTTATCTGTGCTATAAGATGTTGCTTCGTACCAAAATTTTAAGATTCTGAGTTCACGGGAAGTAGGTACGCTGTAGGTTTTGATTCCCTTGCGAGTGTCGAAAATTTGCAGCATAAACGACGGCAGTATCTATTGATTGCGTGGGCTTAGCACTTTGATTTTTTCACAGCTCCTATTGACAGTAGATCTGAGTATTTGATATGAATTTTAGCTTGATACCTCGACGCATTCCTGGGAAAAAGGGTCTTGACAGACAGACGGAAAGCAAAGTGATCCTATAAGGGGTTCCTTTTTTACTTTTGAGGTACGGAACCCTAAAAGTACATTTAACAATAGAAAATGTACAATTCTTATCATCATTTAAATATTTCAGTGCTAAAATACAGCTCTTTATAAATACTAGTGCAATAAATTTATTTCATTTAAATAAAATGAGTGAAAACAGTGGCGGATTTTCAGAAATGAATGCGTCTTTTTACAGCCTGAAACGAGGCTAACCATTTGAAGCTCGGGGTGGCTTCTAACCTCTTCTAACCGAGCTATATATATTTACATTTGCTATAAGTACTCGCTACCACGCTGCAGGGGAGAGAAAAGGATGGAGATATAGAAAAGCGAATAAGAACATATTTGCACGTCTTAACCCAACACAGACTGTAGATTAGTGGACTTTTTACGTTTAAATATTGAATAAGCAATATTTACATGTTTTATTACAGAAAAATATATACACGTACAATTTATAGCATTTTATTACAAGGCAGTTTGATATACCTCGATTATTTTTAACCGACTTCCAAAAGGAGGAGGTTCTCAATTTGATTATACTAGAAGTGATCTATTCGTGCTTATGGCTCTGTAAAGTTGATGAAAGAGGTCTCGTAAAGGCTCGGCCAAAAACGATTATAATATACACCTATAACGATTATAATATACACGTATAACGATTATAGGTAATATACTCGTTTAACAATTATAATATACACTTATAACGATTATCTTATATATAAAATTCTCGTGTCACAATGTTAGTTACTATACTCCTCTAAATTTTTGTGGACCGTTTTTTATGAAATTTGTTGTGCATATCGGGTAGGTCTGAGAATCGACCAACATCAATTTTTTATACCCCATTTTTTATGGCAAAACAACGTTTGCCGGATCAACTAGTAATATATAACTTACTTCCATTCACCGGCTCTGCGACACTGAACAAAGTTTCGATCAATGTACAGCTGATGTCCACACTACCTATAGTTTATTTTCTATAAGATCGTAAGTTCGAGAAATTTGTATATGAATACTTTACTTAGTTAATTCACATTCTATGGCTCTAAATACTATTAACCAAATTTTTAAGGTCACTTATATCACTTACATGTATCGGCTATGTCACTTAAGTCTCCTAAAAGTTATCGATTCCTAGCTAACTTTAGAGAATAACACTTTTTGTCAATGACCTGCACTCCGGAACATACAGATGAAACTTTTATACATACATAATTAGCTTTAAAGTATAATGGGACACTAAGTATAACATTGAAACAATGGTTGATTCTTAACGGCTAAAACTAAACACATCCAAAATGACGCTCAAAAAGAAATATACGCTCATTACTCACTGAGCGCCGTTTAGTAATTCATTTTGACTGTAGAAAATAACTCTGCCTTTCAAATTTTGTAATCCAATAAACACTGTAGGAGTTTCTTGTTGAAAATCAATACATCTTAGCAGAAGATTAGATAAAGCGTTAACAGTACACATAACTCACATGAGTACTTGACAGGCGCTACTGACGCGGATGTAGTATTGTACGTTATGTACTAATGGTACGTGGGATCACAAAGTCGGTCATCGATTTAAGCGTCACAATGACGGTTGTTTAAGGCCGACATTTTGTTAGGAACTTTGATAACCGTGACCGGGGTGACGAGGCACGCCCCTCCCTCAACCCCCGGAGGCGTGTCGTCGCCCCTCGAGCCGTCTAAGGAACGCGGTGAGGCGCCTTATTTTCCTTCAAAGCTTTCGGTTAACTCAATATAGTTGTCTATATATGTTGAATGTTGACTCCTTGGATCGTTCGCTTCTGCTTCATTTTGGATACACTCCGCTTTAATCAATAGTTAGTTACGAGCAAACGAATTCTAAATCCTTATCTTATATGAACAGAATGAGCATACAAAGAAACTAAAATTGGTGTAGATAGGGAATGCCTAATTAGAATCCTATAGCACTTTCAAGATAAATTTTATTAGATTATAGCATCTGTGGTACAACCACAATGTCCCTTATGACGCCTTATGTCATGTAATACAAAGGACAAGCTGTCAAACTTAAGGTAGTTACGTAAAGTTGTGGTAAAACCTAAATTAATAGAATAGTAGAATATAACTCAACGAGCAATTTCGACAAGTAAATACTGTTAATAATGATATTATTACAACAAGGTGAGCTTGAGCTCACCAATATTGCAATGCAGTATTGCAATAATTGATTCCATACAAACTGAGCCTCATAATATGAAAACAAGAGAGCGTTGAGACGTACAGAAATGTTATTCACATATGAGAAGCATCACGGAGGCTCGTATTGATCATGAGCGGTGAACTTTCAAATCAGACTAACCGATTGTACGCGGGCAGAAGTTGCGCTATTGAGCTGATGAGGGTTAGATTGTTCTTATTGACTGAGTTCGGTAATAATAAGAATTAATTAATTATCAAAATGTTTGATCTAAAGATATCAAATACACTGGTAATAAAGGATACTAAGAAACAAAAACATAATTAAGTTTGAAAAAATATATCGTTGTCTTTATTGTACTGATATTATACTCGTAATGAATTTTACAAATAGTTTTCATCATTATTTAATCTTAGACCTCACGGATAGTTGGGACTAAATGAAAAGTATTAAAAAGGAGATAGTCAAGCTTAGTTATATAAAAAACTATTTTCCACAGCTTCATAAATACTTGAGTTCTAAACTAAATAACACTTTAAAAAATTACCTAAGAAATGAAGCTGTTTTTTTGAAGTCATTTTAAAATACATTTATCTATTTATTGTTCTGTTATTACCTTATTATTGCCTTATTATTAAACATTTTATTTTTAAGCAAAATTATTTTTCTATTGATTATAATCCAAAAGTAAATTGACATGATGTAAATTTCGCGTCGCCATGTACGCGCTTGTGCTTGTGTGGTGCTTGATAAACACGAAATATTGTAGTGTGTACGTGGCCAGCGCTGAACAAAATATATTTACTTGTTAGTCTATTGATTTTCAATCCAACAATATCACTATTAATTAACGACAACATTCTAACTGTACAATTAAATACCTACGTACGAATATTTGCAGTAATTAGGTACACTATTGGCTTGATTTTATTAATGATTTATTTAATCTGCTTAAAGCGAATGTTAGATGCTAGTACAATAAGGCGAACATATTAACTAAGAACTGTTCTAGGACATTATAAATATTTATAAACCACGACAAACTTGCAAGCATGTTCAATTTCTCTAGTTGCTATTATAATTTTATTTATTATTATAATATGTTTATTGGCTAGGTAGCATCTAGAACTGTTCAAGACATGCAAATTTTTCGTGACTTATAGTGTGCGTGTTTTAAATTACATTTTGCTGGATTTTAAATATACATACTTTTTTAATGTCTTTATAAAATTTAATTGGCTGACATAATTGTTGGTCATTTAAAATAAAAATGCTCATAAATATCTTCATCTAATGATAATAATCATTTGAAAATGAACCGATCTATGTTGTTTCCGTACTAGAAAACTTGCATTAATGAAATGTAATGAGGTCTATGATCTATCAGTGTGGCACTAATATCGACGCGTCGGATTGCTTCATCTCTATGTAAAAAGCATCTGTTGTGTGCTAAAAATAAATTGTTTATTTCTCTTAACAATAGTCTGGGATCCCCGGAACCAATTTTACAAATTATTACTATCAAGCCAATTTTTCGTGCGTGGATTCATTTTGATGAGACCCCCCCTTTTCCTATTGCAAAAATTCTCGATTGTGGTAGATAACAGGGGCAGCAGGCACAAAAAACTTTTGAACGTAAAGATAACGTACTTCCCACGCCACTTGTAGGACAAAGTGGCTATTAAATTATATAAATATTAACCAAGCAACTGTGTAGTATCATTTTTGATGACCTAGTTATCGATACATGTTAGAAGGATAAAACCATACATTTTGTAGGATAAATATTTTTTTCAATACGTAATTATATTAGTTAATATTTATACAATTTAACAGGCACATTGTCCTATAAATTGCATGGTACGTTATCCCCGTCCTACCCTTAAAAAGTTTTTTGTCTTTGCTGACTCTGTTGGCTGCCACAATTGAAAATTTTTGTAAAGTGAAAGGTAGTAAGGTTTGTATACTTATATGATTTTGTATTGGATATACATTTACCATAAACGTAAGTGAAACTGGGAATCTCATCAAAATTAGATTTTGCTCAGGAATAAGTACCACACGCTACTAATCAGAGCCGTTTTGCCACAGAACTCAGTGCGAGCATCAAGAGAGAAAAGATAGTCGAAATCTGTGAAGGATGCGGCCAGAAGATTCAAGATCGCTATCTGATGCGCGTCGGAGAGCTTTCCTGGCATGAACATTGTCTCAGCTGCTGCGTTTGCGGCTGTCCCCTCGCGCATACCTGTTACACCAGAAACGCCAAGCTGTACTGCAAACCGGACTATGATAGGTAATAAACACTTTAAAAAACGTGCTCTTGAACTTATTATGATTTGTTCACCAAACTCCACTTCATCGTGTATTAGAGCTGGCTCAAAATAACTAAACTAAGTTTCTCATTGCGAATGTTTCATTGCGAAATGACAGCGAATTGCAACGCGACTAGCTCTGCGCTTATATAACTGTGTTTTGATGATATTTCTGTCCCATAGATTGTTTGGAGTTAAATGCACCAGATGCGGCGATCGACTTTTACCTCAGGAGATGGTCATGCGAGCACAGCAGTATGTCTTTCACATCCAATGCTTTGTCTGCGTAATGTGCTGCCAGCCGCTTCAAAAAGGCGAACAATACGTCATCAGAGCTGGCCAAATCTTCTGTCGACAAGATTTTGAAAAAGAAATGTACTTGATGCAACACGCTGAAGATGATATGATTTTGGATGACTCTGAGCGTCCACGGGACGGCAGAAGAGGACCAAAACGGCCTAGAACGATACTAACATCTGCTCAACGGAGACAATTCAAAGCATCGTTTGAAGTGAGTCCAAAACCTTGCAGAAAAGTACGTGAAGCTTTAGCTAAAGATACAGGATTGAGCGTCCGAGTTGTACAGGTGTGGTTCCAAAATCAAAGAGCTAAGATGAAGAAAATTCAGAGAAAAGCGAAACAAGAAGGTGATAAAAATAATGAGAAAGAAAAAGATAAGGACGAGAAGAGTATTAAACAAGAATCACCCTCCAGTGAGCACGGCAATTACCTAGGGCTGGATGGTTCCTACTCGGCCTCAAGTCAGCCGCTCAACCCTAATTTGCCGTATTCTCCTGATGGTAAGTTTGTTAGAAATAATAATATCATAGGTAGAAAAATTATGGCACAATCTTTGTAGGTAACTACTTCGGGGCTGTGTTGTGGGTCCAAACCCCACATGCGAAAACACTTTGTGTGATCCACAAATTGTTGTTCTGAGTCTGAGTGTTCTTTATGCCCCTTTTATTTATGTTTGTAAAGCTCTCCGTGATAAAAATATTAAAATGATATTTTATACATTAAACAATTATGATAATTATCACATTTTCACACTAGGCTAGGCTCTAGTTCTTAATAGCAGAACCTGCACTATAGAATCAGTCTGCTATTAAATTATATAATATCAAATAATCTTAACTACACTATAATTTTATCGTTGCCTTACTGTTAGACTCCTTAAGTCGAAATTGTCATAAAAACATAGTTTTAAATATGTTTATAAACATGAAGCAGAAAACTCCGTTTATCAGGATTTAATACTGAACTATTTTCCATTTCAGATTATCCAGCTCATTCCGGTGATAGTTTCTGCAGTTCAGACATATCGCTCGACGGCAGTAATTTTGATCAATTAGACGAGGGAGCATCAGACACTATGAGTTTGCAAAATTTGGAAGTGCAGCATCACTCTCATCCCCACGCAGCCCATTCGGCGCACGAGCCACTCAACCTCGGCACAGGCTCAGTTGTGAACCCCATAGACAAGTTATACCTTATGCAGAATTCATATTTCAGTACCGATCATTGATTTAACGTCAGACGTGGCGCTGTAAGACGACCCAGGTCTTCACAGCGACTACGCCTGCCATCGATCGCGGAACTCTCCGCCCAATGCACCGAAACTAAGACTAGCCTCACTTGTACTTATAGTGACACTATCCCTCAGATACTACCCTTAAATTTTCACAAGTATTACGCTGACCCATATTAAAAACTAGCCTGCAAAACGGGTCATTAGAAAATTCAGAATGATTTAGAAGACATAAATTATAAAATATATTATAAAAAGAATAGTGTATTTTACAAAGGACTATTGATTTTATAACTACTTTAAAATTTCTAATGACCTTAGTAAAATAATGCTTGCAGTTGTGTTGCTGCAAGTTCAAAGCTGCTATTTGTTTATAACACTACAATAATATAATAAAATAGACTCGACTAAGCACAATCCTAGTGTGTATTATATATATAAACACTAGAATTATGCCTAGAACTGTGCATACATAATCGAACTATAAATAGATAAAAGACAATTATAAACTTAGCAGAAAATCATTCTTCTTTTTCCAAAGGTAGAAATCTAAGTAGAGCTTTCGAGTTCTACTACTGTTTACTAAAGAAAATACTTATGTAAATTAATATTCTGACTATTTAATGTATCAGAGTTAACATAGAGACCCGTATTTTGGTGTTAACTCAAAACTATATACGTTACTGAATAACATACGAGTAGAAACATTTAAACACATGTTACTGTTTTAAAAGCTGTGACGTGTCGATAAGACACCAGATAAAACCGGCAATCCGGTATTGCCCATGTGATGAATCTTAAAACAAAGGAAAATACAAATTGTATTTGTAAATACATATTAAAATATAGTTAGCAGTGGAAATCACGTCTAAATACCATTGTAAATAGTAAATATTTAAGGTTTAACTTTCTAGTTGATCTGGTTATGTTTCGGCTGTTTAAAAGTACGATCATCAATATAATTATGTACATTAGATCAAGGTGAAATAAATAAAAGTCGGACAAACCTGACATCAAGAAATTGTATTACAATCTTAGAACTCAGAGGTTCAATTGGATGGGTAGATAATATCAATTCACCTCGCAATTCCTATTCTACCGTTCAGAGGCTATACGAAGTAAAAAATATTATTCGAAACAACTAATACCTACGATGTACATATTGTACAGGAATAGTTATTTATTATTAATGAAGTGAATAATAAAGCACATAATGTTATTAGGCCGTGGTTGTAAAATTAGTCACTATGTTAGATAGTACTGTACTGAATATAGATATCGAATGGATTACAAAGCGTAGAGTGTTAATAATATAATTTCAACACATTTACATACATATTAAGTCTGATCATTATGAGTTTTAGTCAATAAATAAAGTAATTGTTAGATTTCAAAGCTGTATTCCATAACTAAGAGAGATATAGGCAGGAAAAACTACGTCCCTACGTTTAAAATATCTAGCAGATCCTTTTACCTATACTAAAATATACTATAGTTTGAATTTTAGTAAAAATACGTGTTATAAGAGTCATTGTTAATTTTCTATCTAGCCAGAATGTATTACATTAGAAAGAATGGTCAATCTTTCTATTTCACATTATTACGTTGTTGTTATTTGCCATTGTAACAATTATGTATCACCTATCTATATGGTGAGATTCCTGGATTACATAATTACATTATATAGTGCGATGGATTTTTTGCTCTAAAGTTTTGACTCGTAATGTCTTGTATCTATAATATTGGCATAAGAACACAATTTAATCGTGCAAAAATATTGATTTTCGTAGCTAATTTCAAACAGAATACCTATCGTGCTGTCGTGTTTTGTTGATGGTGCGAGATCGGAGGCCTAATGATGCGGTAGCATCTCAATAGGCCGCCATAGTGTAGGTCACCATGCTGCATTGTTGTATTGTCTGCATTCACAATAAGTATGGTGACTACTCTTGGCAGACACATATATATAATATATATATATACATATAAAAATACAGTTAAATATTCCCAACAGATAAAAATGTCTATGACTGTTATTATCCATTATTGTTACTTTACTATAGAAAAAGCTGTTTGTAATCACGTATCTTAATAGTTTAAATATTATAGATGTATATCTAATGGATGTCTTGCAGCAAGTATTACTTTCTCTTCTGCAATAGATGGTGGTAGTTCTAGAGATGAAAACCTTCGATCAGAAAACAAACAAAATTATCATGAACTATATACCTATATATTATCAAGCTGTGGTTATGTATGAGATTTGCGTTTTAGACTATGTACATAGTGTTTTCTATTATAGAAAAAAAACGGGATTTGAGAATGTGGACTTGAAAAAAGAATCCGGTGCAATGCATAAATCGAAAATAATACACGACATTGGCGTGTTGTGGTCACACTCTACCGCAAAGCCATTAATCAAAAGTTGAACAGCAAACCTGTCAGTTATATTTTTAACCATTTACGACGAATCTTATTATATCCATCGAACTCGAACGGTATACTGTTACATAAACCAATATCCTGATAGCGTAGTACTTACTTAAACTAGAAATTTTTGTAAAAAATGTTAAAGCTCCATACAGTATCTACTAGGTACAAGAAAAACTAGTCATGTTGTATTTTATCATGTTAATATATTTTGTTTCAAATAGTACAGTAGATATATTCGATGTAATTCGTGTAATATATGAATAAGTTTAGGAATATGAATTTAATTTAAGTAAAAGTAATCAAACAATTCTAGTCAAACTTATTTGAACGTTGGTCCGTTGGCAACAACTACTGAAGATGTTACTGACTAATAGACGCATAATTTTATAAATTGATGTAAATTAAAACTTTAATAAGTTTATTTTGTTTTATTGTCTTTTTTTAAGTAGAAACCTAATCTTATCCAAGATACAGGAAAGGAAGTTATACCGATTGGAACGATGGTCGAAAGCTACAGCCGATATGGTCCAAATAATTCTTTGTAGATTCTGCATAACTTTAGAAAAATAAATCTCACTTAACTTTAGTTTGTTTTATTGCGTACTAATCTAATACTAATAATAATACTAGTTAATTCTCGAGATGGCGTTGATCGAAAATATAGTTAGTAATTTTGAGATCGTCGTATTCGCTATTTCTCAGAATATTTTTCGAAAAATCTATATTATCACATTGTAGTGATGGACTAAGAATACTGAGTCTCACTATTTCACCCCAAGGGTGTCGTAAGAACCGGCGATGGGGAAAAACTCTGCTGGACATGGCATGGCAAAGAAAAGGAAAACTCGAAAGAAATCCTCCATCCAGATGACCCCATGACTAGACGACCAGGGTGGTATAGATAGTAGACCAATTCCTTCTATCTGTCCAGTATTGGATTTTTACGTATAGGCTGTTGATAAATTTGATAATGATGATGACATCAACAAAATGAATGTGCTAACAAAATGACAATTTAAAATAGCGCTATAATTGTTCATTGCTCCGTTTGAACAAATAAATGTGTATATCTACCAATATCGGTGGATGCGGAGTGTCCAAGACCGGGATGGTTGGCGAAGGCCTGCATTAAGCAGTGGACGGCAATAAGTTGAGGTAAATAAATCGGTATATCTAGTATATGCAAAATTACACAGCATACGTAACTAAAATCTCTTTATAATCTACCTACAGTGTTTTGTATCTATAACAATACGTCAATACGTGAAGGAAAATTTCATTAATTTTTTCGATTTTAAACAGAAGAATAATAGACACAACCCAATTTGTAGAAAAAATCCTTATAGTACCCTAATTGAATTCTGGAAGTACATGTGATTTAAAGTGAAATAAAATTTAAAACACAGCTGCATGAATCTGGGGACACGGTCGTGCCCCCGCCAAGACGAGCCAAGCGTAGCGCAAGGGCACTACCTACCTTTTCTCGAAGCGTTTCGTCGTTTTTTTGAACCCCCATAACTTTGGTTCCCGATATACCAGATCGTTCAAATTTTCAGGATATGATGTTACCAATAGACTAATGAAACGTACAAAGTTTCAATTGCATAGCTCTGATAGTTTAGATTTTATTGATACCAAAAAAACACCGATTTCGTCACTAACACACTGATGATCATCAAAACTGTTGGGGTACTTCCTGAAGTGCTAGAAAGCTGAAATTTGGTATGTAAACTAAGTTTAGTATACAAACAACATAAAAATTCATAAACCTATTACTTTTGCCCCCCAACCCCCAAATTTGGGGGGTGAAAGTTTTGTGAAATTTGGTGTTGGTGAAATTTGGGAGTGTGGATATTTTCTATGTATAATATGTATGTATTTACAAAAAAAGGTCCAAAATTATTTATTTATTTATTTCATGAAAGATTTTTTTTATATAATCTGTAAGTAAAAAAGTACGGAGTAACTCTAGACAGAACTTGTTTCAGTAGAAATTACTAGGTGGCAGCACAAGTTTACTTTTTTTTATCGTTAAAAAATCATAATAAAAAATGTATACTCGAATATTTTGTTTCTTTATACCTCGCATAGAACTTCTATATATTTTTACAAATCATTTTAAATAAAATAAAGGTGTTAAAACAATTTTGTCGTTCTTAAAAAGCCTGAACGAAAAATGTAGTATAGCGCCATCTGTAAGTTGCATGTATTCTTATATTTTATCTATAATTATATCTATATATATAAAAGAAAGTCGTGTTAGTTACACTATTTATAACTCAAGAACAGCTGAACCAATTTAGCTGAAAATTAGTGGGGAGGTAGCTTAGAACCAGGAGACGGACATAGGATACTTTTTTTTCTTTTTTTTTTAAGGGACTTTTACCCTATTAGGGTATGCCAGTCCCATAAGCAGTGCCGTCTTTACCATAAGGGCACACGGGGCCAGTGCCCAGGGCCCCCATTCTCAAGGGGGCCCCGAAGAACCGAGAATTTTACTTTCAGACAAATTTTCGTACACTTTTTCACAAAAAAATATAGTAGGTACCACATTAAAATATGAAATAATCGAAAACTAGGCTTTCAATTATTATATTTTTTCGATTAAAAAATAAAAGCGTACAATAGAGTTGTGACTCTTTCACCTTCTTTACGATCGCTAAATCTTAAATTCAATATTTTATCTGTCTTAGGATTCGCTTAATTGTAGTTGAAAAATCATTAAATATTCATCATTGATATTATGTGCAGTGTATATTATACAATTATGCTCTATCGCTAATGTTATTTTATTATAATTATAAATTGTGTAAGAAAATAACTAACTTAAGTGTTAGTGGGTAAGGCACATTGCTCGCAAAAACGAAAGCCGATGGGGCCACAAAGTTCCCCCTTGGTAGGTCCCTCGCAAGGTGGTCCGACGACCTGGCGACGGTCGCGGGAAGTCGTGAGATGTGGGCCGCATGGAAAATTTGCGGGTGGAGTAATGAACAGTGTCTAGCTGCCCTTAGTGTTGCGCTTAGGGAGCAACCATTGTCAGTCCTAGAAGCACTACCTGGTTCAGGTAGCGTATATAAAGAATTATTAGAAGCGCTAGAGTCGAGATATGGGAAACGCCATCTGAAACACGATTTCCCAGCTACGCGATAGAGCCCAAGGCTCAGGAGAAGGCCAGCAGCAATGTGCGTTGGAAATTGAGAACCTTGTACGGAAAGCGAACCTTTCGATTGACGGGAAGACGATAAAAGCAAACATCGTGCAGGTTCTCATAAACGACATCAAGGACTTGTAGGTTAGAGCTGCAGTGAAGCTTGGCCAACATGCTTTACTAAGGGAAGCACTGGCATACGCACTGGAGGTCGAAGCGGTTCCACATGATATCCGGTCGACCCACAAGCTAAGTCCCAGAGGAAATCAAAGACAATCAAGTCTTCTTTTAAGAGGGCATCTGGGATCATGTGCTACAGAATGGTGAGAGAGGTCATCTACAGCTAAGTTGCCCGCTAATGAGTTTGCAGATGTCCAGGTTGAAAAAAATAAAGGACTGCCTGGTCTGCGTGTAGGAGCTGATGAGAAAACGTTGCGAAAAGAAGATGCACACAAGACGCAAGTTCCAAGGCAGTGATCTGGGAAAACATGACAGCGAGATAAAAGGTGACATCATAAGACAATGCAAAGGATATGTCTCGCTGAGAAAATGTACTCCGACTCCAAACTTGCAATCAACAGGCTAGACTTTTGGGACCATGTGAAGATGAAACAATGAAGATAGTACAGGGGGATGACGTTGACATAAAGAAACTTATCACATGGCAAGCACAGGGTGATATAAACCAGTTTGGAGTATTATCTTATCTGCAAGAGCTATTACTAAAGTTTATTGGGCGCAATGGGATAGTCTAGTTCTACAAAACGGCATACTGTACCTACCGAAAATGAGAGAAGTCCAACGGCTGAGAGTTCCACCTGCAGATAATTGTGCCAAGAGCTAAGGTGCCAAACGTTCTACGTGAAGTTTACAATAAAGCATCAGAACGCCATCCTAGTGTCAAGAAGTCTCGGCAAGATGTACAAGATTAGTGCCGTAGTGGTTTCGTAAATGTACTACTTGTACTGTTGTAAAAAGTTCCACAGATGCGAAACCATGACGACAAGCAACTTAAAAACGGAATGGAAACTAATCGCAGTTGACATCGCGAGCAGGAATGAGAAAACCCGATAATACTGGCCCCTATACTACAGACCAAATGGGAGGATCCATACAAAGTAGTGCGTATCGACTGCCTGGCTAAATATCGTGGTAGCAATAGCGTTGCTCGCGTCTAGCAAAATGGCAGTGTTGCGAAAAATGAGCATTCCAGAAAAAGACTCGTCAATCGATTTAGCCGAGAAAGTTCTAGTCGGTTTCTTGAGGCACAGAACAATAAACCTTAAGTGAATATACCTATGTATATTCACACGTCGAATATAGACTGAGTGTCACGTGGTTGGCTTGTTTACATACGACAGCGTGTTTTTTTCGGAACCGGGCATTTCGAGAGGCTGCTGAATTGTCCCGAATAATCTAGTGATAGGCATAGGCATCTAGTATAAAAAGGCAGTTTAGTTTGAGCTACAGTGCGTCAAATATCTGAGTGATGTAAGTGATTAACAGAGCGGCCTCGGCGGTCATTAAGGACAATTTTTCTGAGTCATTCTGTGGTTTTAAGAGTATTAGTAGTAAAGTCTCTTTTACAAGTCAGAAGGCTTAATTCTCAAATTCGTCGAGCCCGAACACGTAATAATAAATAGAAGGGTTTGCTTAACAAAGAACCTGAAAGAAACCATAATTGTAACCAAAAACTAAGGGCATACATGATTCCATGATCATAGTAGAAAAATGTTAGTATAATACGCTTTCTTTACTTTCTAAAAGGGCCCCAAATTCTTGTGTGCCCAGGGGCCCCAGCTTAGGTTAAGACGGCCCTGCCCATAAGGCCTTAGCTTAAACAAGTATCAATTTAAATATTATATGCTAGACTGTACAATTTAATAGCTTTTTTTGATGTCGGTATGGCCGTATAGGTATAAGTAGATACTTTTTACATAGCTTTTTTTTTACTTTGGCCCGTGGCGTTAACCGCGGTTGTAGTTGTACCGCGGGGCTCAACTAGTTTGTTAATATACTCAGATGTTAAAACAATTATTAAACGGCTTTATTATTACAATGTATGTTTATTTAAATAGTAAAAACATTACAAAATATTGTATAAATTTAGTCATTGACTTATAGCATTTCTATTATCATTTATTTTTAATGTAGCTGAAGGAAAAGATTAGTATAACCCACAACTAAGAACCCAGAACTACATTAAACAGTTTATGATGATGATGATGGTATTTATGGATGATTAACTATGGTAAAATTTATATTATTTTTTTCTGAAATATCAGCGAAACGATTAAAAAATATATCGTGTATTTAAAATTATGTTATACAGTACATTTAAAATTGTATTCTATCTATCTTTCACTTCAATTCTCTGCAATGGTAATCGCCTCCTTTTTTATTTTTATCGATAAAAAAATCAAGATAAAAAATGTATACCTACCCGAATAAATATTTTCTTTATACCTCGCATAGAACTTTTTTATATTTTTATAAATCAATTTAAATAATATAAAGGTGTTAAGACAATTTTGTGGTTTTTAAAGAGCGTGAATGAAAAATTTTGTATAGCGCCATCTGTAGTTTCATTTATTTATTTCGTGAATGAAAAATTAAGTATTGCGCCATCTGTATATTTGATCAGGAACTTCGTTCCTATCTGGTGTCCCACGAAACCACACACTTTTTTTATAAAGAAAACTACCCGAGACCAGTCGCGCTTTCCTCCTACCCTATGCTGACGGGGTCTAAACAGACAGCAATGCGCTTGGGGCTCTCGGTGTGTCCTATGCAACTTTGCCCCATTAGGTTATAAAAAATCAAAACAGTCAAAATTCCACCCTTGATAATTTCCATAGGATAGAGAAAGATTTAGTTCAAGCGCCCTCTATGTTTTGATGCTTGTATTTGTTACTTGTAGACCCTACCACTATTGGAACCCTAGTTACAGTCCCTACCTAAATTTCAAGATGGCGTTCGATCGCCTAACTTCTTTATTTAGTTACATAATTAATACGAGTAGGTATATTATATTTAATCATATTAGAATTTGACATCTAACAGCTTTTTCACATTATCCGATTCGATATCAGTGTGAGGCGCCGATATGAAGTAAAATGTATGTATGTGTCGGCTCCGATATCGGGCCGGACAATATGAAAGACAGATACATATTTCCTACATTTTACTTCCTATGATATCGTATCGGCGCCCGACACCGATATCGGATCGGACAATGTGAAAATGCTCTAAACTGTATATAGAAAAATAACGTTCCAGAGTTTACACATCTTCTTTTTAATATACAAGATGTATCTATATGACAATTAGCGACACCATGGTTTTAGACCATCATTCTGGACTAATTTCCCAAAGAAAACTACCAATCCTCTGACGAGTGTTTTTATGTAAATTCGGATTTTCAAGTTAATCTGACAACGCGGTTTCTTTGGGAAAGTTATTCATATTGATGTACTGAAATCATGGTTTTGCTAATTGTTTAACTAATTGTCACTGTTTTTGAGATGTTGTTGGATTTGAAAATAAAAACGTTTTTGCCTATTTCATTCTATTCTAATGAGGCAGTTAAAGAACCCTCATATCTATTGAGATCAGACTAATAGTCCACCCTATTAACTAAAAAAGAATATTTAAGATGAAGAAATGTAGAACTATAGTCAGGAATAGTTTTAATTAAAACGAAGTCACTTAAATTATATGTCAGTGATGTACCGTGGTAAAAATATTTGACAAAAACTTATAAGTATCGTACGCGGGACCAAGTTTGTGAACTCTGAGACGAACACCCACGACCCTCAATATTGTAAGCTGTCGGAGCACTTCTTCGTTTAAATATAATATTTTAACGTATATTATCTTTCATTTATATAACCAGAACAAAGGTAAATATTGCCACGGGAGACTCCAGAGCCACCGATGCGCTCCTGTAGCTCCTCCAGACTGCCGAGGTAGGCCGCCGCGGGGTTTAGTGGGTAGACCGGTTCTCCGGGAGTCCCACACACGGTCTTCGTCTCCCTACGTAGGGTATGGTGTGAAAAGTATTACAGGAGTAAAAAAATGCGGTAATAGGCGTCAGTAGCCACTGTAACCTGAAGACCATTTTGATCCAGTTTCATAAATATAGCGGCACACAATTAGTTGCGGTGTCTTGCGTGCACTGAATTTTTGTGTCCGTGTGTCAACACTATTTTTTATTTAGTTAAAAGTTTCGGTAAACTCAGGTTGTTATAAGATAAATCAATCAGAGCCATAGGCTACCGTTGGGTAGGTGTAAGACTATGGGGAAGCAGCTATGTCAACCGAGTGATGTAACCTAAGGTGGCATGGGAAGGATGAAAAACATACCAGCCTTACTGACGGGAATATTAAGAGAAAATAAGAAATGTATGAAATAAAACAACAGGTTTGCCTAACCTAAACTTAACTAGTTTATTTACAAATTATCATCTACTCTTAGCCTAGTTCTTATATTATTGTTGTATTGTTACCATGGAATAATTCACGAACTTGAAATCGGTGTCTGTAACTCTATAAACAAGCCTTACATCATATATACATCATGCTATATATACATAATTACTAACCTGAATAAACATTATTTACACAATTATTATGTCTATATAATTACTATTAAATGCATATTTGTACATGTAGTTTATAAATAAAAAAATATGATCTACGAGCCTAAGGCATTTCCTCCAACGGGAGAACAATGAGGTATGTCATGTTATGCTATTGCTACTCTAACTTTAATAACTTACACACAAACGAGACTATGAACCGCACCACAGAAAAGAGACACTCGTATTGAGCCATCGAAATAACAACCAAAGCGTAGAGTCACAAGTTTGGCTCAAGATGAAAAGAAACAGTCACTCAACGCAACACATACGCTACAACGGGATCTTAATATTATGAAAGAGACCGTTGGTGAAGGGCGTACCGATGCCTGAGCAAATTGTCCTTCCCATGGCGGTGATACGAGCCTTCTATATCACCGGTGACGACTAAGTTGTCACTCTAAGCTATGGTAGTGGTCCTAGATGTTATTAAACCAACGGTGAGATCAATTAACATAGTCACCCTTATGTGTCCATAAGTAAAATATATACAAATCATTTCCCCAGTTAATAACTCAAGAATAAACTCTTCATTTTGTTGTTTAATGAACAAAATTATTGCACCTAAATTTGTATTTTTCCATTCAACAATAAAAACGTTCTGAAAATATTTTGAATTTACCTAAAGCTGCCAAAACTGAATGAAATGTCACTGTTTTTGTGTTGTTGTTTAGGCCTAAATTTTGAGGAAATGAATTGTTTATATTTTTTATTCTAGTGAGGTAGGTCACAATGTCCATGTCGAACCACGTCTCATGATATCAGCCTTTGTAACCAACTCAAGCCTCATTCCTAAATGTCATTCACAAAGACAATCTAGACAAACCCAAATAGCTGTATATGAGACTGTTTTGAACCTGAACCATGCGCAAACGTACGCTCGTGTTACTGTTGACTGAAAAGAGAAGAGCATTTCTGACAAAGAAGAACAAAATTAAACATACGTTGGCAGTAATGCTAGTTTAAACTAAACATACTAAATTAATCAGAAGAGTGTAGAAGAGTTTACCAGGAGAGACTATTTCTAGTAAAACAGATGAACCCAATGGTGTACAGTATTAAATGGTCACAGCGTGCGAGCGTACGTGTGAGGTAGAACACCGGTATGTGTATTGCTAGTGTATTATACTATTTATGTAACAAGATCCACACAAAGTTAACGTTACTGATGGAAGCCCGAAATGAGGCAGTTTTAAATTACAATCTATTATTGCTTAGGTAACTATTCTACATGCCGTGGTAATGTTTAACTTTGCGTGGATTGTCCATCAGCGCGAATTAACTTCTTAAGTGAAATGATAAATGTTCTAGGAGTGGGAAAATCCGAAATAATTATATAAATAATAGGGTATTTTAAATCAAACACGTACCAGTAGAAATGAGATCAAACTTAATAAAATTGATTTTAAACTGAACACATCAAACATTGAAACTATTTTAGGTTAGGAAGGTATGATAATAAATATACGCCTCCGGACAGTAAATGAGACTTTTATACAACACCAAGACTGTTCGGGAGATGGGCTGTTGTTATGTTTGAAAAATAAGCCTCGCCAGATTTACTCAACGCTTATATACATTCTAGATATTATGAAGCTATACAATCGGCTAGGCTAACAGGCACTTATTTAAGGCGTTTTGATTAATGTCAAATAAACATAACAGGTTTCTAATAATATGTAAATCGAAGAAAATATCACTAGGAAAAACAATTCGAATAACAATTATCGTATAAATTAAATACATCAAAAGTAACAATCAGAATCATAATAACAACTAAATTTCAAAAGGTAATGTACTGAAACCAATATTAAATGCTTCTACAGCTTTTAAACTGGAGCATGGTGTTACCCCTCATTTGAAATCACTGGGGTTAATGGAAGGGTTATAAAGAAAAAACATTACTTATATTTAGGGTTAAAAAGGAGCACATCAAAGAGCTGCCCATGGAGATCGGACGATGATGTTGGCGCGCTCACTTGGGTGATGTTAGCCTTCGAATAGCTCCTTGATAGTTCACTAAAAGTGATAACAACAGCACAACGTTCCCCTTCTTAATCACTATGACACCAAAGCTAAACAGGTGGCTACCTCTTCGGTAGGACATTTGAATTCACCTTGATCATGAAGCAAGTAACCGATTCAGGGTCACCTGAAAGAAAAAGTCTGTATTAATTCATTTGACACATAAAGTGGTGGTTAAGCCCCTTCCACCTCTGAGAAATTATCAAGTAAGTACTCTGGAAAGGATTCTAAAACAATCAGAATGACAACCATTGCATCTTCTACTCCGGCCTAAAAAAAAATAACTTGCCTAAATAGAAGGAAAAAAGTTATTGAAGTAACTTAACTAAAGCCGTTTGGCCTAGTGGTTTAACGGTCACCACGCCCTTGCCTACTTCGCCAATTGTCGTGGGTTCAAATCCCATGTAGGACAACACTTTGTGTGATCCACAAATTGTTGTTCTGAGTCTGGGTTCTCTGTGTCCGTTTCATGTATGTTTGTAAAGTCCCCCGCGACACAGGATTTTTTCCTAGTGCGGGAGTTGTAGCAAAAAAAAACAATTTAAAGAAAAACAATATTTTATTTGTCGTCCTGAACGAAGTGTTCTGTTTAGCAGTGGATGACAGTAGACTGAAGTAGTAGTAAAGCCTCATCCAGTAGTGCATCAGCCATAAAAGTTAAATCGCTTACAATCAAAAGGTGCAATTGTCTGTAGTCGCTAAAGTAATTCATGTTTGTACCTTTGCGTTCTTATTTTGAATATCCCGGTCCATTTCTCGATCAACCTCAATGCAGAAACTACCTGAGGTGCCTGAGGCGGGTAGTTGGTAAGTGTACTGCTCTGCCCACGCACTGACATCCCTGGATCTGCCCATTCTCGCATCTTCAAGGTGATTCAAATCTGACTTCTGACTGAAACAGGGTAATAGTTAACAAATGTTTCTTCGTTACGTTGCTTCTCAAGGACGCAGCGAACCACAACAACTTTCCTCAGAAGTGAGATTTAGAAAGAGCGCAGGCTCTCAGATCTCTAAAAGTGACGAACTGCAGAAAAAAACAAGAGTGGAGAGAATTCACCTGTTTCGCCCACCAGGCTACGCTTACTTCTGGAAATCCACTGGTTCTTGCACAGCCCTGAATCTTTTAAAGATTATTCTACTTATGAAAGATTAGTGTTGTGTTGATGAATAACAATATCTTAACGAAGTCAGGACAACTTTTATTCCATCAAACCCTAGCCTGTAGCATGAACACAATTGTTTCTGAAAGTCAAAATTCTGAGCTCCTATTACAATCCTGACATTAAAACAACCATTTTAGTTCTCGAAAACGAAAAAGTACATCTTCTACTCCGGCCGAATACTTCGAAAACGAAAAAGTAGTTTTAAATGTTCGATATCAAATGTTTTTAATTTATTTCTAACATAGATTTAGTTTTTTATTTTTAGTTTAAATACGCATACAATTACGTATCCTTACAGTTTACTTTATTTACTTCTTTCAATTGAAAAACCCCTTCCCAATCTGCATCAATCAATACTTCAGTAATTTATGATAATGAGAAATAAAGAAATTGAATTTTCATCGGTACCTCAATCAGTCACATTATTTGCCTGTTGTTAAAAACTTTAACAAAAATATTATTATTTAATTAAATTAATATTTAATACTATTATTTCAATATTATTATTATTATGGATACTAATATTCTTCATAACTAAAAAGACACCTGGTATATCTATACTAATATTATAAAGCTGCAAAGTTTGTTTGTTTGTTTGAACGCGCTAATCTCAGGAACTACTGGTCCGATTTGAAAAATTCTTTCAGTGTTGGATAGTCCAATTATCGAGGAAGGCTATAGGCTATATTTTATTTTCAAAAAAAATATGGATCCGTAAGAAAATTGCTATTTCGTAACCCAAGGTGTGAAATCGAAAACCTATTTTTGCGTGCGCTGCAAAAACAATTGACAATAGAACAAAATAATGTATTACGGGTTTGTAGTTCCCATTAAGATCTACAAAAAAGTCCGTGAGAGCATATATCTAACTATCATGGTTTAGACACAATAACCGCTTTTGTTTAAAAAAAAAATATTAAATCGTCTGAAGGAAGAAACTACGTTAAATGTGTATCGTAATATGAATCCTTATCCAAATTAAGCATTATGTTATAAAGGGTATTTAATTTATGTAGAAGTAAAATACTTTTTGTTTCATCCCAATCGGACATTTCGTTTAGAAGTTATCACGAGTATAAGACGCTAAGAGTTGGTACCTAATAATGAGTTATCTGCCAAAGAGTTTTTATCAACATAATACCTAATATTAATCTTTATCCAAATAAATGTGTTGTTGATTATGAGTATTAGATCTTCGAAGAGTATAATAAATACATCTATACTAATATATAAAGCTGAAAGTTTGTTTGTTGGTTTGAACGCGCTAATCTCAGGAACTACTGGTCCAATTTGAAAAATTATTTCAGTGTTAGATAGCCCATTTATGGAGAAAGGCTATAGGCTATATATCATCACGCTAAGACCAATAGGAGCGAAGCACCAATGAAGAATGTTTCAAAAACGGGGGAAAATTATCACGCTACCGGCAATAGGAGTCGCAAACGACGTTGCGTGGGTCAGCTAGTACATTTATATAAATGATGTGTATATATATAATGTATTTAAATTCTGTGTAAATAATATAATCTTCCTGCAGGACATACCTAAGCACTGTTATCTATATCATCATAAATCGACGAATCCAAGACGTAATTAAGATGCTTGGACCTGCGCACCGAGCTCTTTCCCAATCAATAATGCAACCGACGCTGCACCTGTTCTGCCCAACCAAAATTGCGCATCCCGTACTATGCGCAAATTCATTTTCCAGAACCTGAGTTCTCTATACCTTATATCCCGCTCTCATATAGGACATCTCAAATAGGTCATTCAATACCCCACTGTACCTACCTGTTATTGACCTGAGTTGTGGATACCAAGATTATTGGCGCATTAAACTCAACAATTTTAAGAAAATGTGGAGAAAATTTAATGGGAAAGAGGATGATGTACAATTACATATTATGTACACGATCAACAAATGCAGTCAGTAATTACACTCACTTGGGTGTAATTAAATCTCTATCATGGATGAATACCAAAATTCATTCTTATGTATTACTCGTATATGACTTTGTTCAAATCAAAATAAATAAAGATAAAAAAATACTGCAATTTTGACTTCATTCTAAAGTTTTTAAGACTAAAGGCACAGTAAAAGTTCAATAATATAATTTCCAGGGTCACTTCCATTCTTATGACCTAACCTCCAATCCCCTAAAATTTGGAAACGTTTCGGACAACATCATGACCAAATTAGTATTAACATTTTAAAACTCACCTGATATATCCTTCCAGCAAATTGATGTATTTAATTGAGTAATCTTGAGGTAGCCTTAGTGCACGTCACTTACAACTGTCTCTACTGCACTGACTGATAAAATCCGCGTCCGGCGGCCATGCGCAATGAAAGCCGTCTCAGAAACCTAGTTTAATCAATATTGCAAAGCCTACATTTCCAACACTAAGGCCGAGTTTTTAAAATCAGCGAGAGCGGAGTCAGGGTAGCGGCGCGACAACGGAACCTGTTCTTGAAACCAGCGCGAGCGGCCAGATCGTACGGCGTCGTAGCATTATGTTGTCTTATGAGAAACAAGCTGAACCATTGAACTTAGGTATCGTCATAATTTTCTCGTGTTCTTTTTAAAATTTCCGTAGATCCTGTTTTAGTACTTTATTGTTAGTATATTAGTGTAATGTCGTGGACTAAGAAAATATAACCCACCTCCTTCGTGTCCACACAACTCTGTCGTTTTCTTATAATTTTCTTCTATTTGTACCTTGTATTAACAACAACGAACACATAATTATTTTTTTCTAATTTACTGCAGTCGATCAGAAGATATGCGCGTACATACATTTCGGTGATTCCTTGTTATTTATATATTAGATTATAGTTCGTATAATACGGATTTGGGATGTCACAAAGCATTGACTAGTGTCTAGTCTAGTTTCAGATGAAAACCATGTGCTTAGTATTTATTCTAAAAAGTATTAAATTAAAAAGATTTCATAAAATATTTCGTACATCTAACACACATCGCCATCTAGTTCCAAGCTAAGCAGTGCTTGTGTTATGGGTACTAGAAAACTGATATAAATACTTTTATACTTTTTTTGTAAATACATACATATTATACATAGAAAACGCCCAAACTCCGAAACAAATATTTGCAGATCATACAAACATTTGGCTCGACCCGGGAATCGAACCCGAGACCTCATGCACAGCAGTCGTGTACGCTACCACTGCGCCAACGAGGCAGTCAGATCGTGATGGTGGTGGCGTCATGGAACGAGACTGTCAGTTTAAAGTTCTATCGTCGGACTTGCTTGCAGCTCTCAGCGGTAGCAAGCTATATTTTACGGAGGAATATGAAACTTATCATCATCAGCCTATCGCAGTCCGCTGCTGGACATAGGCCTCTCCAATTGCGCGACACTTGGTTCGTAATTTTTATACGCGCCGCCGAGCCTAGCTCCCGCTGAGTTCGTGTACGAGGCCTCAGTCCGCCTCAGACCTGCGCAATAACACAGCTAGAAGATTTCAAGTAGGACCTACGTCCTACTTGAAATCTTCACAAAACTTCATTTGAACTTTTATTTATTAGTAAAACTTCTGAAGATGTAACTGAATAATGACCGTTTTAGGTTAATTATTAACTCATTGTTTGAAAGGTAAATCGGTACGATGGAATGATCGATACTTACTTCTTCACGAAATCACGAGGGTTTCATTTCATTCAATCCCACCAACTGTCAGACAATCATAGTAGGCAGCAAAAATATCAAGCGCAGAGTAGACACAGCTTCACTCCCTCTAGTCATCCTCTACGTCTCAATTATACCTCGGAGCCATGAAGTCAAATTCTAAGGCCTATTCAATGACTCAACGCTTAATCGGTGAACTCAAGTTACTCATGTGAGTTAAACATCGACTGGAAACCTTCGAACACTATACCGTATAAAGTATAAAGAATTTCCAGTCTCCCAAAACGAAAATCTCTTTCATGGTATTCCTAATAATTTCTTAACCACGAACCACAAAGCTTCGGTAAACTATAATGATGTATGTTACTTGGAACTGAATGCAGACCTCCTTAAAAAACAAGATCTTCTCAAGTCAATCAAGTCTTCTCAATAACTACATTCGTTTCATATTTAATCTTCGCAAGTATGATCACGCAACTACTTTACGCTCACAGTTAAAATAGTTACCAATTTTTTCTGCGCCGTATTAAGCGAGCGCTGACCTCTCTCTTTTAATTTCTCAACTCCCAATTCTCATCCACTTATCTGGACCCCGATTTGCGTTTCCTGTCCTCTGATCACGACAGGAATCTTCGTTTAACTACGACAGTTCTATGAATTATTCTGTGGTTTAACCTGCTTCTCATGTGTCCTTCCCCCACTCCGTCTTCGTAAACACCTCGTTCTTTGTGCTGCTGTGGAATGAGAACGCACTTTACCACAGTTTCGCTACAGTCACGAAGGCGAAACGAACGTGTGTTTGCAAATATCTAGTTTCTGAAGTAATGTGTTAAGCGAATATTTAGTTTCTGAAGTAACGAAACAGCCAAGCCATACATTTTCACTGAGATGTAGAGTTCGTGAAGTAAGGGATGGTGAAGTTACGGCGTGTAGATTCAGAAGCTTGAATCGAATCTGATATCTTTTTTAACAGGGTAAGCCATATGCAGTCGTCTTGGCGACATTTTACATGAAAATGTTTTTGATGGGATATAAGAACTATGCATAGGACTTGAATGAGAAAGGGTACCTAAATATACTCGTAGTTCCTTTATTACTTAGTCGCATCTTACGGCACCCATGGGATGTATAGGGGTGGTGACACCCTATATTCTTAATTCAACACCCTACGGAGAACATCGCTTAACTCTGTTATTTCGTCACAAAATTAACAGTATAGTATACTCGTAATACATTATCAAATTATAATTCCGCATTTAAAATCAAAATTGTGATCCTGCATCATAGAACGAGAATGTTACAACGATTATCATATTTTGTCGTAGGCAGATCCAGAGCAAAACCAATGTTTTGCTTGATTTCTCAAATGTAGCCGCTATAATCTTAGGACCATTTTAATCCAGTTTCAGACATATACACGACTAGTTGCTGTGCCTTTATTCGCCTGTTGTAAGACTATTTGTTGATTAATTTAAAGTCACTGTCCACCATACGCTCAAGTCTGGGGTGACCAATGAGACCATCTGTCACCCTAGTAGACCGGGGTGGTAGCGCTACAGAGTGCGCGCGCCCTTGGATCATCAGGTTTCAATCTCAGGAGGGGGTCATCTGCTAGCCCGTACCTTTTCACCTGATTGGCCGGCTACTATTAGGTATCCTGTTAAGTACCTGCGACGGCTTGCGGTTTTTGTACGGTTAGAGTACGAACGGACTAACTACCAGTAGGTTATATCTGTAGTAGGGGATTACCGTAAAGGCAAAAAAGGCTTATTGAGGGGAATATTAAAGAGAAATGTATGAAATAAACAATAGGTTTGCCTAACCTAAAACTCAACTAGTTTATTTACAAATTATCATCTAAACTAGACTTAGTTCATACATAGGTATGTCATAAACAATTTAAGATCTTAAATATAGATTACGTGAGAAATTTCTTAAAATACCCACGTGGCATACACATCTACTATATACATAATTATTCAACTATGTAATCTAAACTAAAACTAACTTACTACTCCCCCTCTCTTCCCTACGCTAAGTACATATTACATATAATTACTTTTAATTAGAACTATTTACATGCAATTCCTCGAAAGTGCTGTTTAAATCTAATACTAATGAGGATTTGAAATTATATCTAGTGCGTGAATTGAATTTATACGCTATGAATAGGTATAAGGCATTTCCTCCAACGGGAAAGTGACGAGGTATGGAATTTTATGTTATTGCTACTCTAAAGTTAATAATCCAATAATGAAACAGAAGAGAGGCACCCGTTTTTGGCCATAGAAATAACAACCGGAGCTTAGAGTCACGAATTTGGTTCGAGATGAAAAGAAACAAAGTACTCAACACAACGCATACGTTATATTCTACGACGGGGTCATAAGAAAAATACCGCATACCAAGAGTAGCACTGGAGACAAGCTGTTTCCCCAGGCACGACGGCATAGCCAGGTCGCTATGTGGACAGGGTGCTTTAAACCACCATTGCAACAAATTGCCTCTACCTTGCAGGAAGGTGGCCACAATCTTAACTATTCGACGAGGATTAGTAGATGTGGACAGCTTATACAGCAGGTTGCGCTCAGCGGGGAGGGATTGAAGGGTGAGAAAACTAGGTTTTCTCTTTTGCCTCCAAAAGCGCGAACGGTTGTCCGAGCAAATTGTCCTTTCCATGGTGGTGATACGAACCTATGAATTCTATGTCAGCGGTGACGACCAAATTGTCACTCTAAGCTACTGTAGTGTTCCAGGATGTTATTAAACCAACGGACTTAGTTGCCTTCATATGTCCTGAGGGAAAACATATACAAATCATTTCCTTAAATATTAAAATAAAAACGGGATAAATTTTATTTTAGTGTACAATCAACAACAAAAAAGTTTCAAAAATATTCAGAATTTCTCTAAAGTTTGAAGTTTGAAGAAATGATTTGTTTATATTTTTTATTCTAGTAAGGTAGGTAAAAAGGCCCAAGTCGAACTGCGTCTCATGATAACAGTATTTGTAACCCACTCAAGCCTCACTCCTAAATGACATTCACAAGGACCATCTAGACTAGACAAACCCTTAAAAACGATATATGAGACGGATTCGCACCTGAATCATGCGTAAACGAACGCACATGTTACTGTTGGCTGAAAAGAGAACACCATTTCAGACAAATAAGAACAAAATTAAACATACTTTGGCAGTAATGCTAGTTTAAACTAAACATACCTACTAAATTAATCAGAAGAGTGTAAGAGAGTTTACCAGGAGAGACTATTTCAAGTGAGACAGATGAACCCAATGTACAGTACTAAACGGTCATAGCGTGCGAGCATACGTGTGAGGTAGAACAACGGTATGTGTATTGCTAGTGTACTATAGGTACTATGTATATAACAAGATCCACACAAAGTTAACGTTACTGATGGAAGCCCGAAATGAGGCAGTTTGAAATTACAATCTATTATTGCTTAGGTAACTATTCTACATGCCGTGGTAATGTTTAACTTTGCGTGGATTGTCCATCAGCGCGAAATAACTTCTTATGTGAAATGATAAATGTTCTAGGAGTGGGAAAATCCGAAATAATGATATAAATAATACAGTATTTTAAATCAAACACGTACGAGTAGAAATGAGATCAAACTTAATAAAATTGATTTTAAACTGAACACATCAAACATTGAAACTATTTGAGGTTAGGAAGGTATAATAATACCTAAATATACGCCTCCGGACATTAAATGAAACTTTTATACAACACCAAGACTGTTCGGGAGATGGGCTGTTGTTATATTTGAAAAATAAGCCTCGCCAGATTTACTCAATGCTTATATACATTCTAGATATTATGATGAAGCTATACAATCGGCTAGGCTAACAGGCACTTATTTAAGGCGTTTTGATTAATGTCAAATAAACATAACAGATTGCAGATTATATGTAAATCGACTAAAATATAACTAGGTAAAACAATTCGAATAACAATAATCGTAAAAATTAAATACAACAAAAATAAGAAACAGAATCTTAATGACAACTAAATATCAAAAAGTAATGTGTGTACTTAAACCAATATTAAATGCTTCAACAGCTTTTAAACTGGAGCATGGTGTTACCCCTCATTTGAAATCACTGGGGTTAATGGAAGGGTTATAAAGAAAAAAATATAACTTATTTTTAGTGTTAAAAAGGGCTGCCCGTGGAGATCGGACGATGACGTTGACGCGCTCACGTGGGTGATGTTAGCCTTCGAATAGCTCCTTGATAGTTCACTAAAAGTGATTACAACAGCACAAGTTCCCCCTTCTTATTTACTATGACACCAATTTTGAACAGGTGGCTACCTCTTCGGTAGTAGATTTTAATTCACATTGCCCATGAATCATGTAAGCAATTCAGGGTCACCTGAAAGAAAAAGTCTGTATTAAATCGATTCTGCAAGCAGCTGAGTGGTATTCAAGATAGTAGTAGCCTCCGAGAAATCATCGAATAACAATAATGACAGTCATTAGAGATGGAAGATTCCATCTAAACCTCAAACTCATTCAACTCTCCTAAGTACAAGGAAAATAAGTAACGACTTAATAAACTTGTCTCTTTCAATAATGCGTCTATTAATTTAAATCCTTAACATCAAAAGATGTATTTGTTTAAGTTGAACGTAATTCGTGTTTGTACCTTTGCGTTCTCATTTTCACTATCCCGGTCCATTTCTCGATCACACTCAGTGCAGAAACTGCTTGAGGTGCCTGCGATTTCTGGTTGGTGAGTATACTACTACTACTACGCATCGATACCCTTGCATCTGCCAATGCTTTCATTTTCAACATGATTCAAATTTCTCTTCTGAAACAGGACAATATTTATTTAATATCTTAAAGACATCAGCATATGTTTATGTAATACTTCAACGGCCGGGCGAACCGCAACGCGATACAACATGCCTCAGAAGTGAGACATGAAAATGACACTGACTTTAAGACCAAAGACTGTGTCCATAGAATACTGCCCCGTTCATCTGTTTCCTCCACCAGTCCACGTTATCCTGAGATTTAGACAAAAATATAATTTTCATACATCGGTGGCACCGGTCAGGTGTAAACAAAAATAAAATAGTGGAATAAGTACAAGTGGTTTTAATTCAAAAATATATTATAACAAGTTCCATCAAGTGCCGACAATCGAGAGTATAAATTATATAATTTTCATGTTTAAATTTCACTTCGAAGAAAATATGTAAAAAAAAATAATGGGAATTTATTTAACCTTGGTAATATATACGTGATATAGAGCAAATGCATTTAGTAATTATGTATCTCAATTATATGTACATAAAATCACGACTTTTTCAAAAAGGGGTAGGCAGAGGCATTTTAAACGTCCACTTTTATCAGTGTTTTGGTCCCACGTAATAGGTGGCGAGCCTATTGTCGCTAACCAGGGTGTTTTGTTTGCCAGAGCCTACTCTGTCGATGCACCACTTGCAGGTGAGGTTGGTTTGGAGCCCTAAGTTCTTAGTGGGAACCCTATGTCTATACCTATGTAAGCTTTATAAAGTCAAAATAAAATAAATTAAATAAAACAATACTGCAACTCTAAATTAATTCTGAAAATTTGCAGAATTTAAGACGAAACAAAAGTTCACTCAATAATTCCCAGGGTCCAACTCAATGACTTGACCTAAATTAACATTTAGAAGTCAAACATTTAGTAGGTAGGTACTTAACGTTTAGGATAACATCAGACCAGTTTAGTATAGTACAATTTAAAACTCACCTGATATTTCCTTCCTGTATCAGGTAATTGGTGTTACTTGAGGTACTTAATCTGAGGTAGCTTTAGTGCACGACACTTACAACTGTCTCAACTGCACTGACTGATAAATCTGGTTCCGGCGGCCATGCGCGATGCAGCTCGGCTATCCCGGCTGAAACCCAGTCTAATCAATATTGCAACGCCTCCATCTTCAACACAAAGACCTGCGCAATATAAAAGTGGGCACTTGAATTCTTTATAAAACTTTTTCTGAACATTCGGCTGCTAGTGCAAGTAACATACCTGAAAAATAGAAATAATATATACTACACACATCAAAAGTGTCTAGGGATCAACATATATTTTTGCAATAACTTTTCTCCTGATTGATATTAATTAAAATTTTCTTTAAGGATTCATCAAATAAAGTGTTTTCGTTTGTCACAGTAACGATAAACCAAGTCACCTTTGCATTAATAAAGAAATTTGCCGTTTTCCTAATAAAGGGATTTTTGACATTTGAACCACTAACATTAAAGTTCGAAAAAAAGACTGAAATAACAGTTTTCTTTAAAATTTTATTAGGTAACTTAAACAATTAATAATCCGTGTTTCTACCGCGAACACTAACAACACAAGAACATCGGTTTGGCATACTCAAAATGAGTTCATCCAAATCACGCTGTGGAATGGCCGCCCATGTTCGTTGCAACAACAAAAAAAGGTCTTCTTGCGACTGGATACCCTCC
This sequence comes from Diaphora mendica, assembly GCA_949125395.1. Taxonomy (NCBI): domain Eukaryota; kingdom Metazoa; phylum Arthropoda; class Insecta; order Lepidoptera; family Erebidae; genus Diaphora; species Diaphora mendica. Next base: position 28,412,796 of record OX421312.1, on the reverse strand, counting down.
ATATTCGGCAGAGCTCTTCTCTGTAGCATATCCCATGCATGCTCAATCGGGTTCAAGTCTGGCGACTGACCAGGCCAGGGCAGGACATTGATGTTAGCTGCGGCGAGAGTCTGTCTTACAACTCTTGCGGTGTGCGGTCGTGCATTATCATGCATTAACTGAAATAAGGGACCGATTTGCACTTGTAGAGGAACGATGACGTCTGATACAATCGTCTCAGCATAAATTTGAGCGTTGAGGTTGCCTCTGATCCAAATCAACTCAATACCATGATGGTTCCACCACTATAAGGATGGACTTCCTGGCAGGATTTTAATCGCTGTTGGCGTCCAGGGGTTCTCCAGTGTCGTATACGTCTTGTATCCGGTCTCATACCAAAACGAGACTCATCAGAAAAGCACACGAAACGCCATTGTTCTTCTGCCCAATTTCTGTGTTCAAGAGCCCATTGATATCGAATCCTACGATTGTGCATTGCTATAGGTGGTACCCGTAGCGGTCTTCGGGAATGAAGGTTCACTTCATGCAAGCGGTTTCTGACTGTTTGGTCGCTAATTAAGTTCCCTGAAGAGTGATGAAGCCTCACGGCTAACATCATGGCGGTTATTGATGGAGCTCTTCGAGTTAAGATTTGAATGTATCGGTCTTGTCTCCGTGTGGTGCAGCGATACCGTCCTCCATGGCGCTCAGCCACGGTACCAGTGCTTCGGTAACGTGTCCAAAGTCGACTGATAACACTCTGACTTGTATTCAGAGCTAAAGCCACAGTACGTTGCCGGGAACCAGCTTCTATCATTCCCACGGCTCTGAGCATTTCTTCCCTGCTTAAATGACGTCGCCGCTCCATAATAACGTTGGTTTTAATCAGTAGTAGGGAAACAGTAGCACTAATAATGTCTTCAATGCGTTGTATGTTTTTATAGGGAAAATATTGACAGCTGATTTTCATCTTTTACTCGAATTTGATTGACAGTTCCTGATTCAAATTATGAAATGCACCAAAAAGAATCCATATAAATTTATATAATCATAAATTTATTACAAAGCCGCATCTCAATCTCAAGAAATCCGCATAAAAATGCTTGATCCCTAGACACTTTTGATGTGTGTAATTATATTATAAAGAGGTAAAGTCTCTATATGGTTGTAGGGGGTAATCTTCGGAAGTACTGATATGATCCTGGAAATTCCTTTACTAATAGAAAGCGACACTATTCAGGAGTGGCATAGGTCATATTTTATTATGATTGAACAAAAAATTCACATCGCATAAATTTACGCCCAACGAAGTGGGCATGGCACGGCTAGTTTTCAATACCTTCAAAAAAATTATAATAATATTTTGGTTTAAAACATTGACGGGCCAGTGGTTAGTGACCCTGAATGTTAAGCCATGGGTAGTGGGTTCCATTCCCACGCAGGACGAATATTGTGTTATCACGATAATATTTTGTGTCTAGGTGTAATTGTTCTAAAATATGTACCTATATGTTTAGAAGTTTATGAGTGTATTTTTTTATTTATTAAAGACAACTCCCGCATTAGGAATATGCATCCTGTGTCGCGGGGGACTTTACAAACTTTCATGGAACGGACATAAAGAAAACCATGATTCAGAACAACAATTTATGGATCACACAAAGTATTGTCCCGTGTGGGATTTGAATCCTTGGTGCAATAGAAAGTTTCGTGGCGACCCCTAAACCACTAGGCCAATGCACATTCACATTTACATATTTACGTACGTATCAATGACACAATATACTAAATAGACCGACCCTCCCCTGGCCCAAACTGTACACCGCAAAAAGCTAGAAAAATTCAACTAAATCTAGATGGCGCGCAAAAATAAGGTACTAGAAATAGTTTAACAAACTCTATCACTATTTTATTGATATGCTTCAATTATAGTAATTATTTTATTATTTTCCGAATATAAAACTTACTTTCTAATGCTTGTTATAAAATAATAATTTTTAATTGCGTAACTATAAGTTATCACCTATTTTTAGGAGATGTCGTTGCAATCGATTTAAATAAACTTGAAAATAATGACCTATTTACTACGGTAGATGTCACATTTATAAGTTACTAGCTGACCCGGCGAACTTCGTACCGCCATATTTACATATCTGTCTCAGCTTCCCACAGGTAGTGTACAGTCGCGGACATAAAAAAAATACTTTTCCCGTTATCTTTTATTTTTTTTCTTTCTAGCAAAAAAAGAATGAATGAAATCGGACTATATGTTATTGAATTACAACCAAGTACACATTTTGACTTTCATCCCCTCTCTCCAGGATATCGTGCTGAATTTCGGGATAAAAAGTATCCTACGTCCTACCTCGTAGTATGAACTCAAATCATGCCAAGTTTCATTTCAATTCGTTCAGTAGTTTCAACGTGATGCGCGGCCAAGATACAGACAGACAGACAGACAGACAGACAGACAGACGGACAGACAGACAAAAATGAAAAAAATTACAGTTTTGGGTTCAGTATCGCTTATAGAGCGCCCTCCAAAAAAATTTTTCAAAATATCTTTAATGTACAGAATTGGACCTGTTACATTTTTATTATAAGTAAGTATAGATTGATATGACATATAGAATATTATATATGCTGGATGCGTGATGATAGCGCCACCTAGCGGCTACAATTACGTCGGACTTTGAAATGTCAAATGCTTGGTTGTCTTACGAAGAGTAAGTAAGCAAACAAATAATTTCAACGAAACATCGTAAAGGGGCGTCCATTAATTACGTGAGGCATTTTTGAGAATTTTTCTCTCCCCTCCCGCCTAGGTGAGATATCGTAAGATTTTCCTCAACTCCCTCCCCCGTCTGCAAATCTCACGCGAGATTCTTCAAGTTTATGTTTTGACGGTAAACGTGTCGGATTATTGAACTTGTTCTATTACTTCTATTGAAGACTAGCAAAGCAAAATCGAGTGCTACTTCGCTGCTCTGCGGAGTTCGGACGAATTCAACAAACACTATTGTGCCATATTTTATTCAGAAATAATTTTTCACGCAATTTTACACAATAATTACGTGATATTTTCCGCCAAGACCCCCCTCCCCCCTAAGTGAGATGTGAAAAGATTTAGCTCGATCCCCTCCCCCCTAGAACATATTACGTAATTAATGGAAACCCCCTAATTTAAATATATTCTATTAGATCACGTAAATATGGTGTAGATAATAATGTTGAGCGATTTTATTTCCTGTCTGATATGGCATAATCAATAAATTTTAGGTCATTATTATGTCATTCTAATATAAAATAAATGATTAAACTGCAAAGTATAATCTTTATTTCTTATACATATTTTAATTAGTACAACAGGTAATATTAAAATCACATTAAATCAGTCAGGAGATTAACAAATAAATATTTTTTCATATACACTTTAAACAGTTTTCTGACAATTTTTTTATCCTATTACTTAAATTACGACAAAAACTAAAACCTGATGACAGCATTTTAAAACTTGAACGGTCTTATTACAAAAAATCCAGAAAGTGCTGGTTTAAACCAGGACTTAAAAGTCCAGGTTTGTTACGGTATCATAATTAGTACCATTGTTTAGACCTAACATTATTACAAAACTAAAATAAATCGTGGACTAGCTAGTACCGCGATTTAGTCCTTGGATCAAAATAACAACCACAGGCTATATTAAAAAGATCCATTATATCTGAAATCATTCAATTATAACGTTTTGTTTCCTGCAGAGTTGATATTTTCTTAAAATATAATGTTAAATAAATAACTTTTTGCGGGCTATTTATTATTTTAATATATTGTAAGTAACAGCTTCTTTTAAGTTTTTGCCCTAGCTACTTAGATCAAATTTATTTGTGCTTTAATATCTTTTTTAGTCGGTACAAGCATCAACTTAGGACAGAAAAGTATAACGTAACGTTACGGGCAATAGGAGACGTAAACGAAGTTGCGTGGGTTAGCTAGTTATACATAATACCAATGGGTATTTAAGGGAGATTTACACACATACACAATAATATTAAATTAAGGAATTCAGGCACTATATTTATGATCTTATATTCATTTTCAGATCTTACAGCAAAGTTGAAAATGTTATTTCCTAACAAGAGCAACATAAGGTTGACTGAAATATTATTGATAAATTTTATACAAGTAATTAAACTATTAAATTTAGGGTTAAATTTTTTATTATATTATTTAAAAGTAAAGTAAATATTTCATAAAAAGTGTCTTTCAATGAATTGCCGTCTTCTGATATTTCCACGTACATTGTTTTCCACTGGTAAAACTACTGCTTCAGACGTTTGTGTGTTAGCTTCATTGTCATCAAACCTACTATGAGATACATCTTCCTTCATATCTATGGCAATATTGTGCAATACAGCACATGCCACAATCGTTTTTCTTGCAGTTTCAATGTCGCAATAAAGGCCTCTTAATAAACAGCGGAACCACTGTTTCCACAACCCAAAACATCTTTCCACTGTATTTCTGGTGCTAATGTGAGCGCTGTTGTATCGTTCCTCTTGACGTGTAAGTAAAAAAAAAGTTCAGTAATGGAGTCAACAAATATGGTGTGCAAGCATAGCCACTGTCTCCGAGCAATATGCCTGAGAATGAACCAGCCTCAAATCGCTGCTTCAAACGACTTTCTCTAAATATGCGTGAGTAATGTACACTCCTACGCCACCTCGTTACAATATTCATAATTTTTAATCTGCATCTATCTACCTGGAACAATAGTTAGGTACATATTTTAGTATCTCATACTCACATAAATAAGCATGACAATTCACTATCAGTGCGTATTATAGAACAAAATCACTTGACACAAAAGAAAGTTTTGTAGGCACAAAATATCCTAATTATACTTTGCCACAGCATGCATATTCCATGCAAAGCCAGGGCAGGTTGTTATTATTATTTATTGTATAGTACATTACACATGGACACCCTGAACCCTGTGGTAGGTAAGACTACTTTTCAATACTATAATCCTCACTGGCAAAAGATTGCAACCAATGTTTTGATAAATGCAATATAAGCTTTGAATCTACTTACTTCATGTCGAGCCCAGCTTCGTAATGCGCTAATCACTTGTATTTCGGGAGGCACAGGGCATCCTCGAGCATCTTTCGTTAAATCATCTCTTATTAAGTCCACTATTTTCATTGTATATCGTTTAGTAAACCTATACTTTTGCCTGAAATCTTCATCGGTTATTTCGACGAAGGGATTAACTCTAACACGATTTCTGTGGCGTGGCGTTTCCAATAACTTGTAATAACTTCCTGTATATTCAAATTTCTTTGTGTAAATAACTAAAAAAATTACAACGATATTCACAATGACAATAGAATTTTGACGTTTGTGATTTAGACCACAGTTAAACTAGGGGTCTCTGAGGTTTAACTTAGCCACCATAGATGCTCCGTGGTTTAGCGTTAGTCTATGTTTTGTAATACGGATTTTGTTTGGTACTTGGATTAAAGGTGTTAAAAACCTAGTTCTAACGTTAGTCTACGTTTTGTAATAAGACGGAAAGAGTTCAGAAGAGGTTTCTAGAGCATTGGCATTGATGCAGCTACGAAAATAAAGGTTATGAATTGGACAGAAGACGAAAATAAATTCAGCTTGTCATTATTTTATAAATCTAAAGCTTATTTTTTCCTAAGGCGGCAAGTACTTGCCGCTCCAACCACAATCCGAAACTCCGAAAGTGGCTAGCAAAATCCGATTGTTTGCCCTGATCTATTTAAAAAAAGAATAACAGAAATTCGAAATGCATTAATTAAAGATAAAGCTTGTGTGATCACTTTCGATGAAATCGCAATAATGTGTAACTTGCAATATTCCATCAACAGTAAAAGCAGAAATGTTACAACTCTTTTAAAGGCTACTATAAATAAACTATTTGATAATAAATGGGCTTCTGCTAAGAGCTGTGTTTTGCGGTCGGGCTACGACAAACCAAAATACATGCAAGAAATCAGAGTTATCTAGTAACTTTCCCTTTTTCTTTTGTAACGTTTTGTAAAATTAGTTGCGTTTTTTGATGTTCCACATTTAATTAAAAGTATTGAAAATCGTTTTTAAAACAATAACTTTAATAACGGCAATGAGCAAATGTCGTTTCAAGATGTTATCAAACCATACGAAATAGACAAAACTAAAAACTTGAGTCGATCACTTACAAAATTGACAGATCGGCACATTGAACAGTAATAAAAAAATTGATGGGATGCCATAGAAACACGCATTGTTTAAAAAAGTAACACATGCATTAAATGCGATAAAGAAGGCCAAAAATTGTTTGAAAAATTACACAAAAATTGGATCAGGTTGTAATGGAAAATTTGTTTGCGCAATTTCGGCAAAAGGGTGGCTGGAACAAAAATCCAACAGCAAAGTTGCTAAGGACCATATTTAGGAGTAATTTAGTCCATTCCTTAAAGAGTCCCCATAACAAAAATTGTGAGGATGAAAATGGTGATTTTTTCCAGTTAGCTGTTGGAGAAAGCAAATAATTTTCTCCAAAACCATCAATATCACCAAAACACGCAGTAAACAATGAGAAACAATGCACTCATGAATGGCAACGTAGTTAAACTTCCAGTGTGGACAAAGGGTTTTTGGATAAAATAAAAGAAAACTTAAGTAGTGTGCTGCCGATTTGGAGGCTAGCAATATAATGAATAATAAACATATTACATATTACAGTTTACGTCTCTAAACATTGATTTACTCAATAAACATTTCTCTTCCTCGTCTGATATTAATGACAACACTAAAGCTAATACTCTAAGAAATATTTCTTCTACCCCAACACCCAACTATTCACCTTTTGTCTTTAATCAATTGTTCGCTTGTGATGATCGGATGACCATTTTATCGATCTCATCCAATGCAGTCGGAAGTGATTGTATCAGTCGAAACATGATTTTTCCCATCCTTGACGAGATCCTACCTATCCTATGCAATATCCTAAACCACTCCATGTCAAGTGGTGTTTTTCCAACTGCTTGGAAAGATGCTCAACTAATCCCTTTACCTAAAAAAGCTAAACCCTCTTCATTTTCTGACTACCGGCCCATATCCATTTTACCTTTCCTATCCAAAGTGCTCGAACGTCTCATCCACTCTCAACTGAATAACTTCCTTTCCAAAAATTCCTTACTGAACCCCTTCCAATCCGGCTTTCGCTCTGGTCACAGCACGACGTCTGCGTTGGTACACATCACGGATAGTATTAGACTTGGCATGGATAGTGGAATGATCACAGTACTCACTTTGCTCGATTTTAGCAACGCTTTTAATACTGTTGATTTTCACATTCTGCTCGGTATACTACGGTCTCTTAACATATCTCCAAGGACAATTGATTGGTTTCATAGTTACCTGTCTGGTCGCCGGCAGCGTATTTGCATTGAAGACTCAAAGTCCTCTTGGTGCAGGACATCTGCTGGTGTACCACAGGGTGGCGTGCTATCTCCTTTACTCTTCGCTGTTTTCATAAACTCAATCTCTAACCAATTAAGTTCCTTCTACCATCTTTATGCAGATGATCTACAAATATATACACAAGCTAAGATTAACTTGTTACCAGAAGCTTTCAACACAATTAATGCTGACTTATGCCGCATTGGAGAATGGAGTCATAATTATGGCCTCAAGGTTAATCCAGCAAAGACCCAGGTGTGTGTTGTTGGCAGTCCTGGGATGGTCTCAAGAATTAACTGGACACAACTACCTCAAATACAATTCGATGGCACCAACCTCGATATAAGTACTAGTGTCAAAAATTTAGGTACATACATCGATAGTACTCTATCTTGGGGCCCACAGATACAAGAAGTCAGTCGTAAGATATTTGCTTCTGCCGGATCTCTCCGAAGACTGCGTAACTTTCTACCGACTGCAACTAGGGCTGCACTTGCACAAGCACTTCTCCTTCCAATTCTCGACTATGCCGATGTCAGCTATCTAGATCTCACTGAAGCACAACTTGATAAACTTGAGCGACTACAAAATCTCTGTATACGATTTGTATTTGGCCTGCGAAAATATGATCACGTCTCCGAATTTCGTCAACTGCTCAAGTGGCTTCCGATTCGCTCTCGCCGGAATACTCATATTCTCACTTTTCTATATAACATCTTGTTCAATCCTAGAGCTCCCTTTTACCTCAAAGAACGATTCAAGTTCCTTAATGACACACATGTAAAATGTCTAAGGTCATCCGAAAATTTGGTACTGGAGATGCCTCAGCATTCCACGAAGTTTTATGATCAGTCTTTCACTGTCCAAGCTGTACGCTTATGGAATGCGTTGCCCATAAACATTAGGCAAGCGCAAACAATAAGTGGATTCAAGAAGATGGTTCACGAATATTACGCATCATAATTCAGTCAGTCACGCGTTAGGGTATGATTTGAGTCTTTTCTTTCTCTTAAATTATAGTTATGCTTATAGTATATGTATGTATGTATGTTTATCTATTAGTATGTAAAAGTATGTATTTTGTAACTATGTGTGTATGTTTATATATATACATTTATAAATATATGTGTGTATGGATGTAAATAATTTCTTCAAACTCAACAAAGTACGTCAACTACTACTGTCTCTCTGGAACATTTGATCCATCCTAAGGTTGCCTGGAAGAGATTGCTTTTGGCAATAAGGCCGCCCTTTGTACACTACACTTCGGACATATTATGTATTATGTACTTATTTAACTCTGTAATATGGTGTGCAAATAAAGAGTTTTCTATTCTATTCTATTCTACGCTGCGTGTAAACTTTTCAACACGTACCCACGAAAAAAAGAATTAACTTAATGAAGATTAAGTTTTAAATATTTATAAAGTGAAGATTATGAGCGTTTACATTATTTTTCTTTCAGTAATCGACATCATTATTGTGACATAATAAAATATATGTGTCGTTCCAAGATGAATATCTGAGGCCACTTTAAGGCGCCTCAATCGTGTTCAATTCAGTTCTCGTACTGTATTAATCCCAAATAATGTATCTAGGCTTGTTCCTTAACAGTAGGTTGACGAGCACTTTCGATAGTTTGCTCGAAAGCTTTTGCCGAATTTAGGTAAACTGAGCGTTGCGACAAGATGGAACGCAGAATTCTCCGGTTAATAACACTTTACGGTACCCGGTGTAGACGGTAGCACTGACCGCTTGGAGTAGGGTGCGCCACAGGCACCCTTGTTGGTTTGAGCCATACGCGTTTATCACATCATATCTACGGAGGCAGAATGCGCAATTGGCAGGAATATCCATGTGAGATTCGTTCCGCGTAACACAGGTTCTTTCCGGGCACAGTTGCTTTGGAAATACCTGCACGCGGTTACTAGAAGTGAATTGAATCCTGCCTGTCCAATGTATTAAACCGATTCCCTGTGCCATTACTTGAGCATTAGCGTTGGATATAGAATGCAGTTATGGGAGAATATCTCTCGCTGCCAACCATGTTATGCTCCACAGTAGATAACAACAGAGTTTTATCTTCTACAAAGATGACATTGCACAGAAAGAGGTGGCGGAAAGGACCAAGGATGAAAATTTCTACATGAACCTAATTTGCCGCCACCCGCTGAAACGGACGCTTTCTTCCTGTTAAACTGCCAAGACTTATTTTCTCCATTTTCTATCTACAGTAATGTAGTTTTTTTTAAATCGTTTAATTTGCCGCCCCCTAAAATAAGCCGCCCTAGGCTTAAGCCTACTGAGCTTTCATCACTGAATAATATGGATTTTTTTCAACAAATTTTGATTATTTTAACACAATTAAGTAGCTATTGAGACATATCTATAAAAGTTATGGTATCGCGGACTTTTTTGTGTACATTATTGTCCTCTATAAAATTGAAGTACATTGTTTTGCTCTATTGTCAATAGTTACAACATAATATTTTTGATATTTTTTACCCTTTGTGTTATATGGATCTCCAACTTTGAAAATATTATAGCCTATGTTCATCAGGGATAATTCTAATAGAGAATGATTTTTCCAAATTGGTTTAGTATTTTTTCATATATAGTGTATAGTTAAATCGTAGCAAACAAACACGAATTCAAATCTTTAGATATCTCGAGATTTGACTCTCTAGAGAAACCTAATAGATAGGTCATTGTGATGTGTGTTCATCGTGGTTTACCCAGTAGCTACCCCAGTGTAAAAACGAGGAACACCTTATTCCTGTTGGTTACCTCCCTCCCCGAACATATTAAGTCAGTTATCGATATTATTAAAGAAAACATACCTTAAGATTGTTTTATTAATATTTATTTATAAGACACAAGAGAAAACAAAAGAAAATCGTATAAAAACAAATGCACATCACCTACTTAGTGGTTGTGGTTAACTCATGCAAATAAAAAAAACACAATTGCAAGCAATACTCGACCTTAATGAAATTTACAAACTGAAATATACAAGAAAAATATTATTATGTATGCAAATTTCTATGGTCACAAGTTACAAGACTTACAACTTTCTTATTATTTCATAGATTTTTATTTCTTTTTGAATCCATTGAAGAAATAAAAAGTTGCATACAAGCTACATACCCCTATTTTATCCCCTAAATAGAAATTCTAAATTTATTTTCTCAGTTCTTACTTAAGTCAATTGAAAAACCTACATACAGACGTTTATGTAAAAATTTAAAAAGTTTCATACAAAAATAAATTCAAAAAACATATTCATGTACCGTATTTACTGAGAAGCATTTATTAAGAAGCTGTTTATTTGAAATTATAAACAGACATTTCAATTTTATTTATTTGTGTATACTCGTAGATGGCTCTTGGACGATTTAATCAAATATCACATAAATTACTAATGTAATTATTTGGAAAATGACATCTAGTGGTACATTTTGCACTAATACAAAAACAAATAAACTTGACAGTTTACTCTCGGATTCGTATCGGAGTAGAAGCTCAGAAAATATCTTTGAAATTTACGATTTGAAACACTTAGTGACATCTAGTGAACATTAAGCTTATTATACATCCGCGTACAACTCTAAGGCTGAAATTTATAAAGCGTGCTTAGACTTTGCTCAGACTTTGCTTACGCTATACTTACTTAAGTTCCTGCTCAGTGTAATCTTAGCGTTCGAATTTATAGTTCTTTGGGCTAAGTATTTACTGAGTGTATGCTAAGCAAGAGCTCAGGAAAAAATGTTTAATGTTTCAATTTGCATAGCATATTTATTTTAATTATATAGGTATTTCAAACACATATTATTTTTAAAATAGCTGTATTAAACTTAAATATTATTAATTTTATCATCTTTATCGTATAATTGTAGATCAATCAATTTAAACCGTTATTTTTTATTGATTTTAAGTGAAAAAGGGCCAAAATAACACATGTACACATGGGGCGCTTGCCCCACCCTGGCTCTGACTTATAAGGTACCTTTTTTTTACATGTGAAATCCCCACGGGCCGTCCCCCCACTAGGGCTTGCGGCGGGATGGTGGGTCGAAATCGGACCAACTAAAATTACACCGTGTGCTACTCTTCGCCTGAGAAGGAAGAAACGAATTGGGTCCGATTGGAGGTCATCTTCCCGGGCCGCCTCCTTCTGTCAGATTACGTCTTCGCAGAAAGTTGCGACCGCGGTAAAACAGCTGTCGCCATGCAGTCATCGACAGTACTGCGGGCCTCACTGCAGTCATCCCAGGCCTAGATAGTGACTACAGTGAAGCCTAGTCCTCACTGCAACTGCAGTGGTGACAGGCGGGACTCAGTACCCTCCTAGCGGCCGAGTGCAGGTATTTCTCGAAGCAACCGTGCCGAGACGACCAGCGAGCCATGGTGACTCGACGAGCGGCTTCACGCCACTCGCGTATCTCTTCAGGTGGAGAGCGAAAGCCGTTCTCCGTCCGGAAGTCGTCGTCCGCCGTTAAACTTCGGCAAGCACTTCCGCCTCCAAATCTCACGGGGGAGTTCCGGCCAAGGTGCACAACGCCTCGTTCGATACAGTGCGATAACCGCGTATGTCTCTGACCGCCAATATCCTCTTTTTCTGCGCGTTCAGCGGTGCACCATACAGCGCCATCGACCGGACAACCCCCGTGTAGACCCGTCTTGTCGCGACGATGGCTCCACCCGAATTGGACAAAAGTCGCCCAAGGGCAAAGCCAGCCTCGATCAGCTTCGGAGCAAGCTGCCTAAAGTGCTCGTCGATGAGCCACCTACCGTCGAGGATCAGGCTCCATCTGTCCACGATGGAGGCGTCGGGGGGCGGACCATGGAACAATAAGGCCTCCGTCTTATCAAGGGCCACCCATAAGCCCAGCGCTTCAATGCGCCTAACCACCATAGAAAAACCCCTGGTGGCCAGGCGCACCGCCTCTTGGAATTTTGCCCCCCCCCCCCTCTCGGGCCGTGACCGAAGTGTCATCGGCGTAAAAAATTACGCCTAGCCCGGGAGGGAGATATCTTCGAAGGACCCAGTCGTATCCCACGTTCCACAGGAGTGGTCCAATGACAGACCCCTGCGGAACACCGCACGACATGGGTCGCCATGTCGGTCCTCGTACTTGCCGGTACGCTCCTCTAAATAGTCTGCCACTAGCCGCCTCAGGTACTCTGGCACGCCGTGGTAGTGGAGTGCTTCCCTGATGCAGCTAAATGACAGACTATTGAATGCGTTGGCGATGTCCAACGATACCGCCAACAGCACGCCGCCACAGCCCGCTGCCTCTTCTCTTCGGTCACGGCCCTCGGGTGCAACACGGCATCGACCATCGGACGTTTTTTTGTATGACGATTTATGTATGGCCCGCCAAAATGACTCAACTCTGCCTGATGGAAAGCATAAGCAGAATCCAAGAGTGGTGGCCACCATACTCATTGCGAATGCAACAATGCAGCATGGCGACCCACACCATGGCAGCCTAGTGATGCTTCTGCATCATTTAGTCTAGTCAACAAGTATGGAATTGTTGACTAGACTATTTGGGCCTCCGGTCTCGCACTCACCAACGAAACACGAAAGCACGAACGCTGTCATTTTATGCAGATTTTTTATATTTTCTATTTTCTATAATTTTCTAAGGTAGTAGAGCCACGCTGATTTCAGCACGAACGGGCCGGCTCGACCGGGGCGGTACTACCCTCGCATAGAAAATGTTACGCACTATAAAAAAAAAGTTTTTCTTTGCTAAATATCTATGGCAAGACTAAGTAGTTTGCTAGTTTACTAGTTACATATTATTTTAGACTGCTGCCCCACCCTGAGCCCGTGGCTGGCTACGCCCATGCTGATGGTTTAAATAATTCATATCCTCGACGTTATACTTGGTGCTTGCCGCCGTCCTGGCTAATCCACCGTTACAATCGTTACTGTATTTTATCGACTCTGGGTCTGTTTTACGGTAGTCCTTAAATGTATATGTAACAATCCGCTTCCTATAGGGGAACCAATCCTTTCGTGTTATTTTTGTGAAACTAACCGTTTACTCAGTGCACGCAATGGAAGCTCTTATACTCTGTCCATTACTTTATTTTCTTTTTGACAGTTCAAGAAATTTTGAAATTAGTGACGCCCTCACTCATTACCGATTCGATTTGAAACGAATAGCGATTTTATTTATGAAGAACTTTCAATCGTTTTAATTAAATATTTTTTGTCTCACTTTTTACTCTTCCTCAATAACTTGGCTAGCGAATTTTACAAGAATTTCCTAAATCGGACCAGTACTTCCCGAGATTTACAAACAAATCCTTCAGCTTTATAATATTAAGTATAGATGTCAGCCGAGTGACTTTATACATAAGTTGCAATTGTGAGGATTGACGACTTTATTGAGGAGAAAATTAGGGAGAAATACAAAATATATGAAATGAACAAAAATAAAAGAGCAGGTTTCACTATTTTAATACAATACTTTATTTACAAATATTTGCCCACACCCAACGTAGTTACAGTGTAAACACAATCATGTTACAGTGTAAACACGGATTTATCACATACTTCAAAAGGCCTGCGTTTTCATTGAGGGACCATATTAGAATTTTGACATCACTAAAATGTTATAAGCCTTAAATGTTCCTTTTTAAAGTGATAACTTCTTATGGGGAGGTAAACCGCTTCGTTACGTAACGCGTTACGGCGCCAGTCTGACTGGCTTCCCTTTCTCTCACGCATACGGCAGCAGTAGGCAAGCTCCTCCTCTCTCACTCTAACCCACAGCGCTAGCCATAAATAGTTCAACCTAGATTAGTTTAAGTTATCACTTCTAACAGGCGTCCCGAGACGCACACGTTTTTTTGTATTGTGTGTGTGTCACAGAACGTCAGTTTCACCTGTCAATATTACCTTAGATATATTTATTCTAGTAGTCACATTAAAGAAAGTTATAAAGTCCAATCATGACAGACATCCAAATATTTTTTGGAAACTATAGAATTAAATTCTAGCTTGGAAAGTGTATTTTTACAATGTTTTAATTATTAAGCTATTGCATAGCTTATATCGCGGGCTTTGAGGCCTTTGAGACCGAATCAAGAAATTCAGTATCGTAACGAAAATAAAACCTGACAGGACGTTACGTTACGGAATTATTTTTAAATACATTGTCAGTGCAGTAAGCGTTCATTCTGTTTTAATTAACGTAGATGATGTTAAATATTTATAAAATTTTATATAAACACAGTCGCTAGTTTTTCTACAAGTATACCTAAGAAAATCCCGCTGTGTGGTCACCTCGTTTCATTATTTCTTCGTAGGAATTTGATTACTATTTTGAAACAAAACTGTACGTTTTTTAACACTTTTTAATAAGTAGACACAAATTCTTTGCTAATAGTAACTTACGAGCAATTATAAATTTTAACTAGTTTACAAGATATAGATGTCTATCAGTCAAAAATGAGGAACCACCTTTGACAGATTGTAAGTTTTGAGTTACTGTTTTTACAAATTAGGGACTAAATTTACAATTGATTGAAAACTTTTAATAAGCATTAAAACCTCAAAATTCAAAATGGTCCCTCAATAGGAACGCAGGCCTTCAAGAGGTGCCCGCAACTCACTATTACGCTTAATCATAATCTATGCTGTTTAATGTACAACGTATGTGACATTTCAAATATAACCATAAATGTTAGATTTCAAAACAAAATGACGTGCAACAAATATTACCTTATCATATTTGGAATTAATATTTATACCACTACGAAGTACAGACAACCCTAATTTATAAACAATGAACTAAAAGGCAAACATGTGCTTAAGTGTCAGCGTCGACTGGCGTAATGACGGCGAAGACTAAAACAGTCAATGTAAATTCAACTTAAAGTTCTTCAGAATACAACCGTATTTGATGCAACGAAACAGAACTAATCGTCGCTCGCGTTTGAGTTTATATTTCGTTGAGTCAAATGCAGTTGTATTGTAAAGAACTTTAGGTTGAATTTTAATTGTTACTGAATTAGTCTCATCGCTGTCACTTTGCCAGTCAGCGTTGGCCCATTCAACCCATTCAATTTATATAGGTATTCTATATAAATTGAATGGGTTAAATGGGCCAATTGACCTCCGTACACAGTAGGTGGCCAAATTAGTAGGGACAATGCTCGTATTTATGTAATTTTTAATTTAATATGTGTTTGAATAAATAATGTCCTTTTTAAAGGGTTATTTTATTTGATATTGTTAATGGTATCATTGTTATAGTTTTTTCAACTGGCAAAACAGGATACATGCGTCACTTGTAAGACATTTTGTTTTCATGATTGTCCAATGTTAAAAAGCGCGGTTTTGCAGTATTGTCTAGATATTATTTTTTGAATTAGTTTTACCGACTTGTTTCGTTTAAAAATACTTTTGCTATGTTTTGTCTATGAATTTTCATTTTATCAAGGGTCTCGCGAGATCTTCAAATTTTCTACTTTTAATGATGGGTAGATCTTCGGACAGATCTCCAAGGAAATGTAGAGAGATACAAACTTTGTTACTGCATTTCACACATTGCCAGAGAGATATAGCAACTATTGCTGGGGTTTCAAAGTCTATCATCAATCGAATAAAATAAAAATTGACAGTAAAAAGCCCCTTGAGGCAAATCGTGCTGGGAAATGTTACAGGAAAAGGATCACCACATCTCGAACTGATAGAAAAATAAGGAACATCTGCCTTGAAAATCATAAAAACGAGCGTTGCTCGTAAGACAGCAATGATAAACAAAGATGGTGCAAAAATTTCGGAGAGGACGATGCGGAGGCGGTTGGTTGAAGAGGATCTGATGGGACGACGGCTTTGCAAAAACCACGCATAACCGACAGTATGAAAAAAAACGACTCGAAAGGGCTAGATAACATCGAAATATGACTATTGCAGGCTGGTGTCGAGTAATTATTGCTTTTTTAAAATAATGCAATTGGTTAATAACGATTTTTACCATCATTCTATTAATTTACAGATGTGCTTCTCTGACGAATCAACCTGTCAACTTTTGGTTGACAAAAGTTATTTTGTAAGGCGACGCCCTCGAGAACGATTCCACGCCGATTGCCTTGTGAATAGGGTTGAACACCCGATTACTATCATGGTGTGCTCTGTCATTTCAGCTAAAGGCATGGGGCGCCTATACATCGTAGATGGGACAAAGAAACAAGACAACACAAGCGAGTGCTAGAAACCCAGCTACTGCCGCAGGTCAATGAACGATTCCCTGATGATGAGGAATGCGTTTTTATGCAAGACTCGGCTCCGTGTCACAAAGCCAGTAGTGTTACTGCATTTCTTACAAAAAAAAATGTCACTGTTTTGCCTTGGGTGGGGAATTCAACAGACACGAATCCCATAGAAAACATGTGGGAACTCACCAAACGCGCGGTTGCGAAAGAAGCAATTACCACCGAAAGGTATTTGTTTGAAACTCTTATCAGAGAATGGCATCACCAAACCCCAGGAATATGCAAAAACATGTATTGAGAGCATGCCCCGACTTATAGAAGCTCTTATTGCATTAACGGGTGGCGTCACTAAATTTTAAAATTTATTCAATAATTTTCACTAATACATATTTATATTAGTCATACAAAGAATATAAAAAAGTTTTGTACAATATTTTTGTACTTTTCGTGATCCCAATAGAATACAGATAGAAATAAAAAAAGTATAAAAGGCCTACAACTAATCATTTATTACGAAAATCTAATTAAACTAGAAAATACAAAAATCTTAATACTGTCCCTAATAATTTGGCCACCTATGGTAAGTAACTGATATAAAACTCTAGTGATAATTTAATTTATATTTGTTATTTTAGTATATTATTCATAACAATTTAACTATTTAAATCGAACTTTGCTAAACATTATTTACTTTCATTTAACTAGAATCAGATAAAAAAAGTCTCATGTTTCTACACCTACCCTACTTCTTTCAAAAGACCTACATACCTAAAGTTAAGTTGTACTAAGAAATTAGCGTAAGTCCTCATTTTCATATTATTACTAGCTGAGCGCCGCGGTGTTACCAGCAGTACAACAACAACCTTACCAGCAGTACAACAACAACCGCGGGTAACGCCGCAGGACAAAGTTAGTCTAAAAAGCCTAAGTTACTTCTTATATTATCAGCTATCTGCTAGTGAAAGTCCCGTTTAAATCGGTCCAGCCGTTCCAGAGATTAGCCGGAACAAACAGACAGAATAACAGATTTAAAAAAAAAAAAAAATTGGTATATATACCGTGTATACATACATATGCCTTTAGTAAAAAGCGGTTATTTTGATATTACAAACAGACACTCCAATTTTATTTAATTGTATAGATCATATAATACTTTATATACAATTACTGTAAAATTTATCTATATACAGACTATTTGACTATAATTTCAAACTCAACAATTCACTATAACGTGTATTGTGATTGCCGCACAGGAAGTCAACAAATAACATCTACCTTCATCATAATATCAACTAGGTATGTAGTTTAACTAAAGTGCTGTTTTAATCTATTATTATGACACTATTTGATTGAAATTTACATATCATAGGAATAATTATTTGTAAATATAAAACTGTTTTCAGAGAGTCAATAATACACTTATAAGCTATAAGGCATGTAAAGCGACGAGGTATGTCATTTAATGTAATTGCTACTCTGAAATTAATAATTTACACACAAACGAGACTAATGAAGCGCACCATAGAAACGATACACCGATTTTATGTCACACAAATGACAACCGAAGCTTAGAGCCTCAAATCTGGTTCAAGATAAAAAGAGACAGCGCATAGCCTACTTTTTTTATGTTTGACCCTGCCAAAATGACTCTACTCTGCCTGATGGAAAGCATAAGCTGAATCCAAGAGTGGTGGTCACCATACTCACTGCGAATGCAGACAATGCATCAATGCAGCATGGTGACCCACACCATGGCGGGCTAGTGATGCTTCTATATCATTGGGCCTCCGGTCTCACACTCACCAACGAAACACGACAGCGTGAAGGCTATCATTTTACGTTGATTTTCTGTGCGAGGGTAGTACCGCCACGGTCGAGCCGACCCGTTCGTACTGCTCTACTACCTTGTAAATCAGTATCAGCGTGGCTTTACTACCTTGTAAATGTATGGTGACGGGTAAAAATGCAGAGTGTAACCACCCCTAATTAACCCATGGGTATAGAAAAAGCGAATAAGTGTCGCCGCACACGGGCCACACGCGACAGCCGCAAACGCCGCCACGAGACGCTAGAGGCGGCTACAAAGGTAGCTGAAGCACGCGACAGCCACTTGTGGCCGGTGGCTGCTACTTTTTGTAACCCTTGCGCGCAGTGTCATAATGACGAAGGAAGGAAATATGCCGGTGGCCCGTGTGCGGCGACCCTAAAGAAGCTAACTACGCTAGACATCATCACTGCAAAGGGAAGGAAAACTTGAAACAAACCTTATACCAACCCGTCTGGCTAGCGTGGTGGTAGACCAAAACCTCTTTTCTAAGGAGAAGCCTGTGTTCAGCAATGGACTATTAAAAGCTTTGATGATGTGATGTTCAAACTCTAGAACGGGAAAGATTCCGTTCTAGCGTTTCATAACATTGAAAGTGACCTTCCTTCCGTCCTTTCTTAAACCTTCTGTTCTTAAACCAACGGCGCATCAAACATTCCTGTTCTGCTTTCTGGTCAACTCAGTCCCTCTTGTGTATAACATCCATAAGTGACTATCTACAGCTCATTGCTGTAACGCATCGAGTTGATAGTTATTTTTAATTTTTATCATAAGTCGTAGTTATATTTTTTTATTACCAACTGTAAATGACCTGATTTATCTAGATATGATTTGTATATATATATATCTATTAATGAGGTATTTTCTCAGAACCTGTTTAGCAAGCCTAAACGCGTCTCATAATCAGTCTTATGAGCCATCTAGAACACCACTTTTGAATGTCATTCGCAATGACATTGAGACAAATCTTTAAAACTAAATGGAGACGTAGTTAGTTATTCCGTTGGAACTTCGAGTTATATGTATTATTAGTACATATAAATGTCGCAAACATGTTCCACACAAAGTAAAAATTACTGTTGGATCCCGCAAATATGAGCTTACAGTATTATTGCTTATTATTGTTCGACTATTCTACATGCAATGAGTAACGTTTTACTTTGTCTGGATTGACCTTTAGCGTATATATAACATCTTAAATGAAATAATTAACAAACTAGAAGTGGGACAGTATGAAAAAAATATAAATAATAAGATATTTCAAACCAAACACGTACGTAAATAAAGTAAAACTTAGCAAAATTTATATGTAACTGAATGCATCAAACACTGAATCTAGGTATACGAAGTTGGGAAGGTCTGATAATAAATAAACGCCTCAGGACTTCAAAAAGATATACATAAGTACAAAATAATATTCAGAACACTAAAACTTTTGGGGAGTTGAGCTGTTGTTATATATAAAACATTTTTCTCGACAGATATCAATAACGCTTACGTATATAAGTGTACAACTTTAACAATTCAAAATATATATTTTACAAGAATATACCTATATATTATTTGTCACATAAAATCTGTACGGCAATATAAATTACAATCGTTCGGGCTAACGGGCACTTAAGACCAATCGAATCCATTTAATAAGGCAATTTTTTAAAGTCCCATAACAACAACAAGTTGCGTGTCGTGTAAAGCTAACATTTATCTAGAGAGGAACTAGCAATATTGTAATTATTATAGAAATTGAATACGAATATTAATATTGTAACATATTTTTAACTATACACAAACGCCAAAAAGGAATATGCTTTGACGACATTGAAATGCTTCAACAGTTCGTAAAACTGGAGTAATGGTTTTAACCTCTCGCAATAAATTATTTGAGTCAAACGAAGCTTTTCCAGACTTTGAGAGATGGTACGAAACTTACCATCTCTCAAAGTCTGGAAAGGTAGGGTCTTCATGTAAGGATGTTCGTCTTCATATAGCTCCTAACGATTTACTTACACTATGATAACAACAGCTCAACGATGCCCTTTTTATAAACAATAAAATTAAATATTAAACTAAAAAAAGGTAAACATGTTTCAGGTGGCTACCTCTTCATTTGGTGCTTCAAACTCCAACTTGACTTCCCCACCGAGCCCTTCGACATCCACCTCGTTCTCCGAAGCATTCAACATATTCAGGGTTACCTTAAATTATAAATACCACATAAAATACGTCATTGACATCACACTTAAGCATCGCACTTGCAAGTCGAAAGCACTTGCAGTTTCTGCGTTACTTAAATTCGTAGATACATGTACTAAATATTTATGGCTACACAGATAAAAGCACACCGGAATTTGCAGTCTACTATCTCGACGTTAGCGTGCCAATATAAAATAAAATATAATAGCATTCAAACATCTAACAAAGGATTGAAACACAAGACTAGCTATAAGTTGAGCTTTTATGGAATTTACCAACACCTACTGGTACTAGCGTGCACTGCTATCACTTTAAATAATAATAAGTTCAATGTGTAAGTATGACAACAGGGTCAGTTCAGTAAGCAGCGAGTGCTTACGGCCCCTGTTGTCATATTAACGATTAGTAACGATATATTGTAAATGAGGTTCGCTGCGCGTCGATGTCAGCGTAAAAATAAAACAAGTGAAATGTACGGGTTTGCTCGTACACGTATAATTACATGGAGATCGTTTGTCTGCCCCGCAGCGAACATAGTAGATGTGCTACAGATTGCTCGCTGACAGCCAGAGACTTTCGTTCGCCATCAATATCTGCATGGTCTCTAAGGTCTCCGACATGGTATTTAATTGAAATTTACATCTTGTTCAGTCTGACAAGTGGATGGACCAGAGACCCCAAAGAACATACAGACACTCTTCTTTACTTTGCATAGTAGCGCATGTTCCTCCGCATATCATTATGCGTTATGCATTATCACAAATATGTAGCAAGCCTCTGATCAAGCCAGTCGTACACAATAGCATAGAGGAGGCATTTTCCCACACCCCATGTTCTAGTCCACAGGCATAAGCAGGCCATCAACTCCTATCACATACCGTCAATTTCATTACCATACCAATATTAGAACAAGATTTTGAGTTCGATAGGTATGCCCACTTCCCCTTCTTTCTCCATAGGACACCATAAGACTAAGTCATCGAATGCCCTGGAAGATCTAGGATGCATGCATTCGTGGAAGTGGTGGTAGACAGGCTACGTGGTATTGTGTAGTATGTTTGAAAGCTAATATGTATTGTGCTCACTATGGATAGATTGAGCCTGACCCTAAACTGATCATTATTGAGTTTTATTCTTTATCAACCCAACTGTCGTATGTTATTCATTATTGCTGTTTTGATACTTCCACGACTCATCCACGATTCGTGGGAGGTCAAAGCTTATTTGCTTAAGCATAGCTTGGAAAAATAATTTAAAGGTTATGACCGTGCCACCGCTGTGATAACATCAACTTAAACTATACAGATCTAAAGGCGAAATAGGCTTTCTTTTAAGAATAAAAAGATCATACGCCATAATAAGCAAATAATAAATAGTTGTGGAAATCAAAGTAACTATATACAATGTGATGTTCAAGAAGAATAAAAAAGAGGAGTATGACGTTAACTAATATTACAACGAATTAACTTATGTTGAACAATTTGCCTATATTTTCTTAGCTCCTCTTGACTTATACCAAATGAACAGAATAACAAATAAAAACTTAGCTCATGCAACCAGTAGTGTCCAAGCTATAAAAATTCAAACTTCACTAACGAAAAAAAAGACGTAACTAACAAAAAAATAGTGCTATTGGTTGCTTATAGTTAGTGAATGTCTGAACCTCTGCGTTCTTTCCTAAAACTGATTGTGTGTTGATCACGCTCAGTGTAGAAGCTACCTGAGGTGCTTGCGGCGTATGGCTGGTGACTGTACTGCTTACCTGACGTACAGGTATACCTGCATCTTCAAATGCTTTCTTCTTTAATGTGGTTCGAATCTGGCTTCTGAAACAAAAAAGTGTGTGTGTCAGCCTCGACGCACGACTGGAGTTTAGGTCACGCCACAAGCTTCTTCGCCTAAGCGCCATGAAATTCTCATGTCTCACGTCATTTTGGTCGCTGGAAAACTATCGCCTCACTTTTAGGTTACGAGAGTTAACCTTAAAGTTAAAGACTACGGACCCGTGTCGAAAATTGATGGTCATGTTAAGATGGGTCAAAGATACAGGGCATAAAACAATAACATTCAGTACTATTCCCACTTGTAAGCTGTCCAACTGAGTATGGTTGTAGAGGAGGGGGTAGCAACCCGTTTTTCTCCCCTGTCACATGATTTTTGTACGGCGTTGCGGAATAATAGATTACAAGAGGTATCGAAATTATATGGAATCGATGCCGTACAATGTACAACGTACGATCAAATGACCAAACTGACCACGAGATTTGGTGGATAATCAAAAAAAAAAAACAACTCTGTGGCGCACTATTTTTGTACGGCATCGGTTCCATACAATTTTAGTATCTCTTCTGATCCATTATTGCACAACTCCGTACAAAAATCATGTGACAAGGGAGAAAAATCGAGGGTTGCGACCCCTTCCCCTGTATTCAGTTGGACATCTTACAGGTGACGGCATCGTGCTGGATGTTATTGTTTTAAACACCTGTGCATAACACTATGTTTAACGTTTCATGAGAAGAAGAAGAGAATACGGGGAATAAATGTATGATATTTGTGTAAAGTTGACATAACAAGAAAGTTGGCACAAAGGTCATTATCCATTTGTTCCGGCTAATCTCTGGAACGTCTGAAAATATTTTGACGAGACTTTCACTACTTTTATAGACTAGCTAGCTAGCGGTTACCCGCCGTTCTTGTTATACTGCAGGGCTCAGCTTGTTTGGAAATAAACTGCTCTGAATTGCTTTATAATTCTCTGAGTCTATCGTACGACTAACCTAATCAAGGATGCCAAGATATCGTCATCGCTATAGCCATTTGGCTCGCCAAGCTGTATATTAATTAACATGAGTTTGTAAGCAAGGTCGCTACTGCAATGTGTACAAAAACTCGGCAATTTATCTTCTATTTGTTTCAAATACTCTACTTAGACTTAGACACCTAAACAAAAAATTTACAATCACTGGTTCGAGTAGATGCTAAAATGTATTATGGTAAACAGAATGTTCGCGACTTTGCTGAAGAGGATTATACGAAAAGTTAGCTATGGAATGATTTATTGAATCACAGCATTGTAAATTTTCCATTGAAAGAAGAACCTATTTCTGACTTTGCTAAAACTTCACTAGACAGCATTCATTTTTAACCCCCGACGCAAAAAGAGGGGTGTTATAAGTTTGACGTGTCTGTGTGTCTGTGGCACCGTAGCTCATGAACGGATGAAGCGATTTCAATTTAGTTTTTTTTGTATGAAAGGTATTCCTGACTTTCCTAAAACTTCACTAGACAGCATTCATTTTTAACCCCCGACGCAAAAAGAGGGGTGTTATAAGTTTGACGTGTCTGTCTGTCTGTGGCACCGTAGCTCACGAACGGATAAAGCGATTTCAATTTAGTTTTTTTTGTATGGAAGGTGAGTTACGTGCGAGTGTTCTTAGACATGTTTCATGAAAATCGTTTGAGTAGTTTAAAAGTTATGGGGGTGAAAGTGGGGAAGAATAACAGAATGTCTGCAAAAATATCATTGGCGTATGATTACTCGATTAAGTGCTTGAGTAGGGGGTTTTTTAAATTTTGAATTGAATATTATGCACTCCAATTATCAGCACAGAAGTAAGAGCAGTGAGCATATCATTGACTCTGGATACAGATAGGGTGACAATATTTTCACAAGGACTAAGATACAACGTTATCAATGATTTGGTTGTCAATCCGATCAACCTTAGAAAAGTTTTTTTTTGTTTCTACACACATCAAAAGTGTCTAGGGATCAACATATGTGTCTAGGTATCAACATATATTTTTGCAATAACTTTTCTCCTGATTGATATTAATTAAAATTTTCTTTAAGGATTCATCAAATAAAGTGTTTTCGTTTGTCACAGTAACGATAAACCAAGTCACCTTTGCATTAATAAAGAAATTTGCCATTTTCCTAATAAAGGGATTTTTGACATTTGAACCACTAACATTAAAGTTCGAAAAAAAGACTGAAATAACAGTTTTCTTTAAAATTTTATTAGGTAACTTAAACAATTAATAATCCGTGTTTCTACCGCGAACACTAACAACACCTCAAGAAATCCGCATAAAAATGCTTGATCCCTAGACACTTTTGATGTGTGTATATTTTTTTAAATATGTTTGGTGTGTTTCAAGCTACTAAGAATAACCTTGTATAACTACCTATAAAAGTAGAGAGGGAAGATAATAGAAGATAATTAGAGCTACTCTAGAACCCTGTATTTTATAGATTGTCAAAAGCTGCCAGGGGTTTAACTCTTGTACTTAGTTTACATGAGATTCCAAGTAATTCATGTGTGATTAACAACAGACCAGTGATCACTGTGTGGTTTGATATTATTTTAATTATAACCTTACCACAATCATTGATATAAACTACCTCCTATATGATATAAAGTACCTTAATGAGCGAGCCTTGCTTTTTTTTTGGTAAATTTTCGAAAAATGAATCCTAACTAAATCTAAACATACAAAATTTCATGGACATCATTGGAGCCATTTACGAGGTTCAGATTATATATCTTCTTCTTATATATGAAAATCAATTGCTGTTCGTTTGTCTTGCTAAAACCCGAGAATGGCTGGGCCCATTCAGCTGATTTTGGTTTTGAAGTGTTTGACGTCCAGGGAACGTTTAAACAGTGAAAATTTAAAAATAAATTGAAATTTCAAATGTCACGTGTACGAAGTAGCGGGCACAGCTAGTTATCTATACTAATATTATAAACGCGAAAGTTTGTAGGTATGGATGGTTGGATGTTTGTTACTCTTTCACGCAAAAACTACTAAACACATTTGGATGAAACTTTACAGTAATATAGCTTATACATCAGAATAACACATAGGCTACTATTTGCTGCGATAACCGACATACACGCGGGCGGAGCCGCGGGCAACAACTTGTGTATATATATACAAGAATTGCTTGTTCCAATGTAATAGACAGATAATGCTTTACTTGTATACTCACACAGTCCTGTTTTTGATGTGCTGGCTGAGCTTATTGAGGTCAACAGCAAAACGATGGACGCACCCCCTCAGCATCTCAATCTCTTCTTCCGTCCATTTGCCTCTGTAAACATAAGAGTTATTTTGTAAGTTCAGATTAAAAACAACTGACCAGAGTCTACAAATCATACAAACATTCTCTTTCAATTAATACCTGAATACCTGAACTCAAAAAATATAAACTTTGTAGGAATATTTAAAAACATAATTTTACACACACACAAAATTAGAACAATATAAATGGCACTATAACCATACTGTAGTCACATCCACGAACAAGCTAAACCTGCAAGCTACACTGTACTAAGAATGAGCCACGAGCTCTGTGTTCTCAAGCTCTTCTGTTCAGTTGAATATAAAAAATCATGTGCTCACCCAGGTTGCGAATCGCCCATAGGATGTAACAGCATGGTCATCTCTGACAGTTTATTAAACGCTGTACCGGCTTCCCGAAATATTTCCCCAACCTGAAATTAATGAAAGTCAATAGTTTAGATATCAGATGCCCTTTTACAGAAACGAACTGACATTAATAACATTAAAAATAAAGCTCATTGGTGCTTACTTTAGCAGCGGAATTATCCATTTCAAATATTCTGATTTAGGGCTGAAATGAATGAATTTAAAGGCACTCGATAAAACTTTACGTGAAAATAGAAGCTTTACTATTTAAAATAAAATTCTAAGAAAGGAACGTTAACGAAAGCCAATGGCACAGACCATAGATATTAACAATGTACTCTGTGGACCACACTACCACAGAGTACAATGTATATATCCCACAAGGTACTATTACAAGCCAAGTACAAGGCACAGACTAAAAACCTCTAAGACACTAATAACCCTAATATATCTGAAGAGGCAGCCGAACGGGCGATAAGCGTGGTAGACGCACATACACATGGTGTGTGAGTCCACCAATTAGAAGCTTGCGTCAGAGAGACAGACTCTACCCAAAGTCAGTCTCTCTCTCTCCCTCTCTACTCCGATCACGCTTTTCGCCCGTTCGGTTGCCTCTGCAGATATATATGCTCTAAGAGGCGCCCGTTCGGTTCCTCTTCAGATATATATGCTCTAAGAGGCGCCCGTTTGGTTGCCTCTTCAGATATATATGCTCTAAGAGGCCACCCTATAAAAGTATAAAATTAAATGATTGCATGTTGCTTTGCTTCTCGATCTCTGAATAATCTGTAACTGGAATGACCGAACTTTAGATTATAATGAACGAAAATCAAAAAAATGAACGAACAGTACTTGCAGATGAACCAGAAATAACAATTTTACAGTCACTATAATGTTATTCAATGTTATTCTCAAAATAAATTAAAATGATAACCTATGACAATACCTACCTATATGTCATTAAATACGAAGTGCCAAGTTCAATCAATTTAAATTTTACGAATTAAATATGGTTAATCGTTGTCATTTTCTTATATGATTTACGATGTATTTTGCTGTAAGGAGGCCACGCCTGCCGTGTTGTTGACTCTTTTTTAGGCTGAAAGTCATGAAACATTCTCGCAGTTTGTTACAAAGCAAGGAATTATTTCGTCTACAGAAACTAAATGTGGACTCAAACATAAATCACGAGTTGCAGATCAATGTCGTTTAAGTTGTGATTTTACTTACCAACAATGGAACTTGTTCTAATTTTATCATTGGTTTCTTTTGGGCTGGCTTACGATAAAGGTAAGTAGTTAATTTATAACAATATAACATTATTTGTAATGATATTAAACCTACACTTTGAACAGCAGCCAGGTTAATAAGTAACAGTAATACTCAATATTTGAGAAGCTTTTTTAGCGTTTATTCGCTTCCGTTTATCGTTTAGCACAATTAAAAAGTATTACTTAAATATGAAAAAAAAAGTAAATTTTCTTATATATATATATATCCCATTGTATCTTAGATACACATTGTCCATTTAATATTTATTTATTTTGAACTAGCTGTTGCCCGCGGCTCCGCCCGCATGTATGTCGATTATCGCGGCAAATAGTAGCCTATGTGTTATTCTGATGTATAAGCTATATTACTGTAAAGTTTCATACAAATCCGTTTAGTAGTTTTTGTGTGAAGAAGTAACAAACATACACACTTACAAACTTTCGCCTTCATTGCCATAGTGTGATGTAACTATGTTACATACAACATAGAGCTTTCCTTTTCTCATTACTGATGAATACTTTAATTTAAATGTTGGCTCTGTAATTTCTGTATTAAGTTATTTATTTCAAAACAACATCTTAAAATATTATTACATTAACACCATATGTCATAACAATACTCTTTTAAGACAGTAGTTGTCATAAAACACAATCAACTAATTCAATTAAATTGCAAACCAATACAATAACTTCTACAAGAATAATTGCTTTATTGTTAACCAACTTCAGAAAAGGAGGAGATTATCAATTCAACTATTATTTTTTTATATTTGTTACCTGATAACTTTCGACTGGGTGAACCGATTTTTATTATTCTTTTTTTATTTGAAAGCTGGTGGTGCTTCCCATTTCAATTTGGCCCAGATTGAAGTCGGTTTTTTTTGTTTGTAAAATTATTTTTTAACATACATTTATAATGATAGTTTATAATGAAAACCAACAAAAACAAGTATTTTATTTACGCTTTATCTAGTGCACCAAGTGAGCCGTGGTTGTGTAAAAGATTGACACACTGTGACTTTCAAATTTAAGGATATATGGATAAACTAGCTGATCCGGCGAACTTCGTACCGCCATATTTATGACCCACGTAACATCGTTTACGTTTTTGTGAATCTAAACCATTCCCAGATCCCCTTGAACACACACAAAAAATTTCATCAAAATCGGTCCAGTCTTTTTTGTGAATCTAAACCATTCCCAGATCCCCTTGAACACACACAAAAAATTTCATCAAAATTGGTCCAGTCGTTTAGGAGGAGTTCAGTCACATACACACGCACACAAGAAATATATATATTAAGATAATAATACATTATTTTCATTTATTTCTCCCCAGAGATTCCCCAATCAATATGCCATGATTGATGTAAATTTTCCCATAAAATGTCTTCCTATTTTATGTATTGTATCAAATAAATGATATATTTTATTCATATACTTAAGAATCAATTCTGTGTTTCAAGTTCTCCGCATATGTCTGAATTCCTTGGTTATCCACATTTGATATTTTTTTTTTTATTATTTTGGGTTGAACAGTTGCTTGAACAGCTGTAACCCGTTTTTCTATTTGAGACAACTCTTTAGTTAAAAACTTATTTAAGAAATATTCATATTCATGTCCTGCTAGGAAAGCATTGTGTATTGAATCAAACACTCGACGATTACATGTTAGGGCTTCAACATCTTCAGCTTTAAATGTTCTTCGAGGTTGTAACAACATCATTTGTACTGAAGATTGCAGAACTATAATAGTCAAAGGAATTACTGCAACATGTAAAAAAATATATGTTAAGTGAGAAATAGGTATGTCATCATCAGGTCTTATATCTATCTTATGCTGGACATATGCCTCTCCCTCAAAAGCAGGTTTTGGCCTAGTATACCATACTTACCAGTTGTCCAGCAGAGTTTGTTCCCTTATTCGCCTGTTCCTACACTAATGGGAACAGGGGCAGTGACACTATGTATTCTTAATCCATCACCACACACATAAATATGTAAGTGTGGTGACAGAAAATAGTATAGATTTATGTACTCAACCAAAACAATGTTGTAGCTTTTTCATAGTAGTGTTGTACATTTATCAATGTACGATCCACTGCGTAAGAAGACTGATTAATCATACTGAATAGTAAAAAGGCAGAAACTAAATTGTTATAACAAGCTGACACTTTTCCTATTGCTTTTTTTTACAATATTTGTCCTCACTTGCTAGCTTGGCTGGCTTGGCTTCCCTTCTGTGATTGTTTCTTATACAACTGTTCACCCTTATTTTACCCCCTCTGGGGTGAGCTATAGAAAAAAAAGGGTGCTTATAATAAGACTAGCTGACCCACGCAATGTCGTTTGCGTCTCCTATTGCCCGTAGTGTGATATTTTTTCCCCGTTTTTTAAACATTCTTCATTGGCGCTCCGCTCCTATTAGTCTTAGCGTGATGATATATAGCCTATAGCCTTCCTCGATAAATGGGCTATCTGATACTGAAAGAATTTTTGAAAATGGACCAGTAGTTCCTGACTCAGGAATCCTGAGATTAGCGCGTTCAAACAAACAAACAAACTCTTCAGCTTTAAATATTAGTATAGATGTATTTATTATACTCTTCTAAGATCTAATACTCATAATCAACAACACATTTATTTGGATAAATATTAATATTAGGTATTATGTTGTTAAAAACTCTTTGGCAAATAACTCATTATTAGGTACCAACTCTTAGCGTCTTATACTCGTGATAACTCATTGATAACTTCTAAACGAAATGTCTGATTGGGATGAAACAAACAGTATTTTACTTCTACATAAATACCCTTGATAACATAATGCTTAATGTGGATAAGGACTAATATTACGATACACATTTAAAGTAGTTTCTTTCTTCAGACGATTTAATAATTTTTTGAACACAAAAGCGGTTATTGTTACTAAACTATGATAGTTAGATATATGCTCTCACGGACTTTTTTTTAGATCTTAATGGGACCTACAAACCCGTAACACATTTTTTTTTCTATTGTCAATAGTTTTTGCAGCGCACGCAAAAATTGGTTTTCGATTTCACACCTTGAGTTACGAAATAGCAATTTTCTTACGGGTCCCTATTATTTTTTAAATAAAATATAGCCTATAGCCTTCCTCGATAAATGGACTATCCAACACTGAAATTATTTTTCAATCGCGTTCAAACAAACAAACAAACTCTGCAGCTTTTTTATTTTTTTTAAAGACAACTCTCGCACTAGGAATAAATCCTGTGTCGCGGGGGACTTTACAAACATACATGAAACGGACACAAAGAACACCCAGACTCAGAACAACAATTTGTGGATCACACAAAGTGTTGTCCTAAGGGGGATTTGAAGCCACGACACTTAGCGAAGTAGGAAACGGCGTGGTGAACGTTAAACCACTAGGCCAAACGTGCAGTAAATAATATAATATTAGTATAGATTAAAAAATCAGCTGCCAAAATTTGAAGTTTGTAGACCCAGCAGCTTAGGCTCTGCTGTCATAAGTCAATAAATCAGGATTTCATATTTAGAATCATCCCTCTTTCATGCCCATTTGTCTAACATTATATTTGAGCATAATCCATTTCACATTCAACCAACCATTTTAGCAACCATATTAAATATTATAACTGTATGCTGCCTCACTACGTTGTGGTACATTTGGTTTGCAAAATAAACCCATAATAAACCATCTTTGAAGTGAATTTATTTGATGCTCAAACTTTTCCATAATAAAAGTTAGATTAGATGCAGTTTTAACAATGTATCTATACATAAGCACACGCAAACTAACACTAACCACCTTATTCACAAGCAATATTTTACTTTAAGAAACAGTTCTGTGTTATTTTCAGCTTAAAATTGTGACTTTAAAGTTGAAAATAACATGAAAATGTTGCTTAAAGTGAAATAACTTTTTTTGAATGAGATAGGATAGTAAAAATGATTTAAAGCCTTAAATACGGACTAATAACATTCTCTTACTGAGATTTTGCACAGGAATTGATTATATTGTAGACTAGCTTTGTTGTTGTACCTACCGCGGGGCGAAGCTAGTCTAAAAAAAGTAGCTTAAGTTAGGCCTAAGCCTAAGACAGACAGACAAAAATTGTAAAAAATGT
Source organism: Diaphora mendica (assembly GCA_949125395.1). NCBI lineage: Eukaryota > Metazoa > Arthropoda > Insecta > Lepidoptera > Erebidae > Diaphora > Diaphora mendica. The sequence goes on along the minus strand of OX421312.1, from coordinate 28,381,246 downwards.
TATTTACAAACACTTAAATTTTATTTATTTGTATGTATAGATGAGAACACAAAGTAAATGGCGTTACATTACTTACAGAGTTTTTGTAAAATATAAAAATAATGCATAACTGTAGTATTTGTATATTAGTACTGTGTGAAATGATCTAGTAGTGTATACTGCAAAAAGTTAAATGGAAAATGTATTGGTTTCTATGTAACTATTTCAAGGGTTTGTTAATTATTTTAGTTGAAATGCAATGTTTTAATTATGACTTTAATTAAAGTGGATGTAGGTACTGTTTTATGAAAATTGGATTAAGAATCCATATTCATTATTCATGCATGTGATTTTTTCTATTTATAAATGCAGAAATATGATGTTTTTAATAACTTGAATACATAAAATCTGTGTATATAAATCTCGTGTCACGATGAACTCCGAAACTATTCAACCGATTTTCAAGCATTTTATAAATGTTTTGTTGGCACGCCTAAGATAGGATAGTTAACATCACGCTTAGAACAATAGGAACAATAGGATAACATGAATGAAAAGAGATGCTGACGAAGAAGATGGGTCGGCTAGTATTATATAAATCCATATTAATATTATGAATTCGATAGTAACTCTGTCGGTTTCACGCACAAAACAAAAAGATATAAGTAGAAATGACTAGTAGGCGTGGCGCGCTTGCCACTGATAAGCGTTGCAACGCATACCTTTATGAATTGTAGGTATTTTGTATTATAGTCGTGTTACAACGCTGCGTTGAATAGGTCGTCCAATGAAAGTTCTTTTTAACGCCACAATGCAGTACTGTTCTGTTTTACAGTGTAAAAATGATAGCAGAAGGAAAAAGATTGATAATGGAGGTGTTTTTTACCATCTGTAGGTACAATTTTATATGTTTTATCAATAAAATCTTAAAATTTTATTTAACTGATAATTGACTAGAGATTTAAGCTAAACTCTTCCTTATCCCATTCACATAAATCTCAATCTGGTATGATCGGGTCTTATCAGATTTCAACGTTATTCTCGTATTTTCTATTCTACTCGATTAGTGATGTAGCCAGGTAGGATGTTTACTTACTATAATAATTATAAATATAAAATTTTGCTTGTTTGTTTACGTGGCCTTGAAAGAAAAACACTTGTTTTAACCATTGAATATCTATACAAATAAGTATATAGTAAGAATATATAAATATATATAATAAGAGTGCCTATTTGTAATATTAAATATTTATATCCGCTTTTTACTAAATGCATCTGCATGTGTAGGTACACGGTACAATTTTTTTTTACGGAACAGGTGACAAACGAGCAGACGTATCACCTGATGGTAAGCGATTACCACTGTCCATGGACACACGCAACACCAGAGGCGTCACAAGCGCGTTGCCGACCTTTGGGGGGCGGGGAGGGGGACGAGTTGGGATATGGGCCTTCGGTATCCTCACTCACTCAGTGAAACACAGTGCAAGCGCCATTTCACACTGGTTTTCTGTGAGGCCGTGGTATCACTCCAGTCGAGCCGGCCCATTTATGTAGAAGCGTGATTCTTTTCTCTGCGAAATTTGCAGGCACGGGCCGTATACCAAAATAACATTTTTTTTAAAATTTTGTCTGTATCTCTGTCTGTTCCGAACTCTGACTCAGCAGTCAGGATCGCTAAACACTATACCAACGGGTCGACAATTAGACGTATTGCATTTTTGTTCATTGCAGTCAATAAAATTTATGATTATTGATACCATGTGTATTTCCTATGAAACTAAATATGAAACATAACATACTGTGCCAAATATTAATTATGTAACCACTGTTTTGAAATTTGTTAAGTGGCTAAACAGTCTTTATTAAATATAATATGATTATAATACAGATTCTTAAAATTAATAAACATTATTATGCAAGTACTTATTTTTTAGCTTCTTCACCTTTATAATGTTACCTCCTCAGATATCCTTCAATTCATGTTTTTTATTTTGCTCCGTCCTATTACAACAAAAGTTAGGTATCGATATTATTGATAATATTGTAATATGTACCACAACACTAAGCGAGTAGCGGTAAATATCGAAGAATGACACAAATATTGAATTTATTCTTATAGTGATTAATGTTATAATTGCGTGCATTTAGAATAACGCCATCTGTTTTTGAATAGCTTGCAATGAAGTATTCTTACTTTCAAGATTACGAAACGTTGCAAGTTCATCTTACGCTATGGCAAAATAACTGTTAATGTTACGCGATAAGATATATTATTAAACGTGTGACTTTATGTATTGTAGGCTAGTTTTGAGCAAATAAAAACATCAAATCAAAACAATTCGTTAGTAGTGTGCAGTAATAAAATAGTGCTTCCATTTGTCTGAGTTTGGCGACAGTCGTTCCGTTGTAAATTAAGACACATAACATTTCTACCTATTCTTTATGTTCTGTGGTTTCACGACTAAATCGTTGCACCGATTTCGATTGGAATTGGCATGGAGATACTTTGATTTATAGTAGAGTAGTACATACATTATCGGCACCGCCCGCGTGTTTGTTTTGCCCTTCCTCTAGTATCAAAGTATCTCCATGCCGAATTTCATCGAAATCGGTGTAGCGGTTTGGCCGTGAAAGCAGTTAGCATTACTACTACTGTATATGTCAAAAGTTAGATATATTTAAAGTGTGTGGAATTTAAACTTGTATGTATATTTTGTTCCAGCATCCTTTTACGGAGCCAGTTACATTTCGTACCCTCTACAGGAAGCTAAAGGCATTACTGACATAAGTTTCCGGTTTCGTACTCATTTATCTGACGCTCTTCTACTTTTGGCCGCTGGCAAAACTGATTACTGTATGGTAAGTATGTTTTTACATGTAATTCAACTCGGAGACATATTTTTAATCGTTTGGAATCCCCCATGGACCTTCTCATTAAGGCTTAGGGTGAAGTGGTATGTCAGGAGCTTCATTCCACGTGAGTCTATTGTAAGAGATTCAGGTATACCCTAGCAAGATAGTCTCTGAGAAATTGAAATAGACTTTGATAACTTCTCATAACTTTTTATCGTCATATTATTGTTTGTGCAGACTCTGAGCTTAGCTTTAATTGATACAAATTCATTAACAAAAATTTTTCGCCTTTGTACCCTTCTTTATTTGAAGTCGGTGTAATAATAATAATAACAATTTTGATGTTGATTTTCATTGTAAATTAAAAAGCATCAGTCATGCAATTCCGCTTACAGATTCGTCTTGAAAGTGGCCGGTTGAAGCTTCATATAAACCTTGGGGCAGGTGAAAGCGAACTGTCTTCTTCCAAAAACTTACATCTCAACGATACACAATGGCACCATGTCAACATCATCCGTCGAGAAGCTAACCTGACAATGAAGGTAGGTACTTGTTCTCTACATCACTACCTATTATAAAACAAAGTCCTCCGCCGCGTCTGTCTGTTCGCGATAAACTCAAAAGCTATTGCATGGATTTTGATGCGGTTTCTACCTATGATAGAGTGATTCTTGAGGAAGGTGTTCGTATATAATTTGTCATTTTTTTGAGTATATTGGCTAAAATACAACGATATTTGTCGAAGACGTCGAAAAAAAATAATCCGCAAATCTTCTCGGGTAACATAGACTATATTATATTTTCCATAAATAGACCGTGCGAAGCCGGGTGGGTTGCTAGTTCATACTAATATTATAAACTAGCTGACCCGGCGAAATTCGTATACCGTCGTATTTACATATCTGTCTCAGCTTCCCACTGGCAGTTTACAATCGCGGACAAAAAAAGACTATTCCCGTTATCTTTTATTTTTTTCTTTCTAGCAAAAAAAGAACGAAAGAAATCGGACTATGTGTTATTGAATTATAACTAAGTACATATTTTGACTTTCATCCCCTCTCTCCAAGAAACCGTGCTGAATTTCGGGATAAAAAGTATACCATGTCCTACCTTGTAGTATGAACTCAAATCATGCCAAGTTTCATTTGAATTCATTCAGTAGTTTAAGCATGATGCGCGGCCAAGATACAGACAGACGGACAGAAATGAAAAAAAAATACAGCTTTGGCTTCAGTATCGATTATAGAGAGCCCTTCAAAAATTATTTTTTTATATCTTTTATGTACAGAATTGGACCTGTTACATTTTTTTGAATTGAGTATAGATATACGGTCGAATTGAGAACCTCGTCCTTTTTTGAAGTCGGTTAAAAAAGGTATATAAGTATTGTATCAGTCAATCAGTAATCTAGCTGTTATGTCAAATGTCCGAAATATTATTATTATAGTACATAACTGTACATCCTGGCAGGGTCGCCATGTAATACGTCGATTATTCAGGAGTACAGAATAAAACATGTTACTTGGTTCGTGTCATTCATAAGAATCCTCTAATACTTATAAAGAAAAATTACAATACTAAGGTTAACTACGCAGTACTTATAATAAAATGCATTCTTAGTACGGTGTCATAATATTACATTACATAACATTATACATTTGTTACAGGTTGACGAGACGGTGGTAAAGAAGAGGTTGCCAGGACGATTTTTTGAACTAAACATACACTTTGGCATCTTCTTGGGTGGTCAGGGCGACTTCTCCGAGCTATTCTTAGGCCACATGGAAAACTTTCGCGGTTGCATGGAAGATGTAAGTATTGCTAACTAAAAATAATAATAAAACTGCCTCGGTGGCGTAGTGGTAGCGGTAGTGCGTAGCGTACATAGCGTAGCGTAGTGGTGGTGGTAGCGTATGCGACGTCTGTGCTTGAGGTCTCGGGCTCGATTCCCGTGTCGGACCAAATGATTGTATGATCTGCAAATATTTATTTCGGAGTTTAGGTGTTTTCTATGTATATTATATATGTATTTACAAAAGCAAAGTATATATTATGTATTTATTTTAGTTGTCTAGGTACCCATAACACAAGTCCTGCTTAGCTTGGGACTAGATGGCGTTGTGTGTTAGATGTCCGAAATATCTATCTATCTATAGTATGTCTCACAGGGATTAACATCCTTGTTCAAATTTCCAGTACTGTATTAATTGTACAGTGTTGATTTTAAACAAAGGATAACAACCCACTGAATTAAAATATATCCATAAGATATCCTCATAGGCAGGACTTCAACCTCTCTTTAGAGAGGAGGCACCAAACGTGTTGGGTTTGTATCAAGTTTCCTTCTCTGTACTGTGTCTACGTTCTCCATCCGTCTGTGTTACAAAAATGGATTTAAAGAGGTGGTGATACTCGTATTCTTAAGACACGGACAATAATTAACAAAACATGACGTGAGAATACATTGTGCCTTTATTCTACAGGTATATTACAATGGCGTGAAAATATTAGAGAAAGCACGCAGCCGCTCTGGCTCAGTTCACGTAGAAGGAGTCACATGGAACTGTGCACCGGAGTTTGATGCTGATCTCAACTCGGACATCAGTTTTGTTGACGAAGGCGCTTACCTCATACTGCCTAGAATCAATTCTAGGGCAGGTGGAAAGTGAGTGCAGTTATATTGTTTTTAACCGACTTCAAAAAAGGACGAGGCTCTCAATTCGACTGTTTTTTTTAAGTTTGTTACCTCAGAACTATCGACTGGGTGAACCGATGTTGATGATTTTTTATTTATTTGAAAGCTGGTGCGGTGCTACCCGCGTGGTCCCGCAATCAAGTCAAGTCGTTTCTGAGGAATAAAAAAAAATGGATGGAATTAAACAAACAACAACACGTAACATTTTCCATTGATACTCGGCTCCTATCGACCGTAGCATGTACCTATGGTATACATCGATGAATGGGCTACCCAACAAAAAAATATTTACCAAAAGAAGTTAAGCCATTCACGCTCGATGTCGTTACCAAGGAAAATAGGGAATATTTTTAACCGACACTATCTTTTAAATTAGAGTACCTGAATGAGTAGCTGATTTATAGTAAAATCAACCTTACAGATGGCAAATAGAGTTCAAGACTATAGCGCAAAACGCGATAATATTATACAATGCTGGTGGCGGTCGAGGCTCTGACTTCTTGGCTGTGGAGATTCTCGAAGGTGTTATTCGTGTTAAAATGGCCCGCGGTTTGATTGTTCATACAGTGAGAGTCAACGATGGACAATGGCATAAAATGCATCTCTCGTTTTATCCTTCCATGATTGAGGTAATGGTCGTTTCATTTTATTTTTTAAATATTTATATGCTGTGCGTCTTATGCTGCTACATGATGTAAAATGAAATAGTATACAAAGTTATTCTTAAAGTCACGGTGCTAATGACAGTAGCAATGTTGTTTAATTAGGTTTTTTTTTACGATAGTGTACCTTATCATAAAGCAGTTCTTATTTAATTTGATTGTGAAGCTAATTTCAATATAAACCTTTTTTATCTGACATAAATTTTCATACTTTATAAGCGATTAAATACTGAAGAATGTTGAAAGAAAAGTGTTTGAATATTTTTAATTTGCCTTACTTATGATATGAATCTTGCTATTGCTCGCGATTTACCAGAAATATTTCAATTCCTTGCTCATGGAACACTAGTGAAAAGGTGGCATATGTGTAAACGTAGGGTACATTGGGCAAATTGATCACTACGTTTGTACGTGTAGAAGTATTAAACACACAAACACGCACTCACAAACTTTATCCTTTATAATATTAGTGCGATGTTATGTACATACAACAGGACTTCACAACACCCATTGGATACGGTGTGATCTGATATGTTGCTAGCGTCTTTTCTGGTGGTTAGGTCTGAAGATTTTGTTTAACTAATACAACAGTAAATTTTGGCTAGCTCATATGAATAAAAAGTATTATGTAGTTCTGTATTAGCAGTTCTAACTTCTATAACTTACTTAAGATGTGCATGTTATTAGCGTTTGGTCTCTTGTTTTTACTCAAATATAGGTAACAGAAGGAATAATTGGCTTCAAATAATTCTTCTCGGCTTCTTAGCTAAGCGTAACTTTGATTTCGTTACTTTAATATGTATCATCCAAGCTATGCGGATCTATTAAAAGATGTGCGAATATTTTGATTGATGTTTTTAGAAAACTCATGTCCTACGGCCAAGAAAGTTCTTTGTACTTCTTGCTGAACAAATATGGTTTATTGAAGCATCTATACTAATATTATAAACGCGAAAGTTTGTAAGTATAGATGGATGGATGTTGATTACTCTTTCACGCAAAAACTACTGAACGGATTTGGATGAAACTTTACAATAATATAGCTTATTATACATCAGAATAACACATAGCCTACTTTTTGCCTCGATAACCGACATATACGCGGGCGGAGCCGCGGGCAACAACTAGTATAGATATATATTTCAAAGGAGGTTTTAAATTGTCTACTGTTATTAAAATGTCGAGTAGAACAATAACTGGTTAGGTTAGTATTTGCTGGCTTTAGGTGTTGCTCGCGATTTATCAGATAAAGTGCAATTCCTTGCTCATGTCACGGGAATGCAAGTATGCGAAAAATTAGCCTACGTGTTAACGTAGGGTACATTGGGCAAATCTGTCACGCCGCTTAGAAGTAACAAACATACAAACACGTACCCTCACAAACTTGAAGTTTTGGTCTCCTATGCCATGCTGATCAGACGGGTTGGTATAGGGTTTGTGTTAAGTTTTCCTTATCTTTGCAGTGTTGTTTATTTGGACAAATTATGAAATTAGACTGCCTTGGTAGCACAGTGGTAGCGTACGCGACTGCTGTTCTGATGTCTTGGGTTCGATTCCCAGGTCGGACCAAATATTTGTATGAACTGCAAATATGTTTTGAAATTGGAGTGTTTTGCTATGTAGAATATTTACTTAAACAACATACGTTTTGCTGTGCGGCTATTGCGTGTCTTCAGCGATCAGTGTTTTTATTCGTTGTATATATTTTAATATCAAATGCGCTATTAGCTAAATACTTAGCAAAAATTTGCTATAGCAATTTATATAATCTTTTTAATGGAGCAATATCTATTATTTTCTTGGCTATCGGCCCAGTTTATTATTTGTCATGAATTAGCAAAGGCGTAACTTAACCGCAAACTTAACTTAAACCTTATTACTTCTTATAATATTTTTGCTCTCTTTTCACCTGAAATTTAAATATCGGTAGTTTTTTTTGAGTAATTTTCTTAGTTAAGGAAGGCAAATTAAAATATTCACATATTACATAAGCTACTCAAGATACAGCATACTACTTCATTTTGAACAGCACATATTCACATTTGTTGAAGATGACTGTTTCAATTAATTACTTTAAGAATTAATGCTATTAAAACGTGTAATAGCTATTAATGACCCTCATTCGAGTAGTAATTATTACATGATATGGAACACGAAAGATTAAAATGTATGACATACGATTTAATTCTCGTGTGTGTATCACGCTTTGCGCCCAACGACGTCCCCTTTTAATAACAATGTATGTATATAATCAACCTGTAATATATTTAGCTAATGTAAGCTAAGCTCTGGCAAAATTGATTTCCTTGTAATTTATTAATTATACATCCAGAAACACAATTATCTATATACGTTCGTATTTACTAAACACATTTAGTAAATACATGCAAATTGTAAAAATATATTTTCATAAGTTAAAGACAATTGTACTACAGTCCTTAAAATATAACTTGATCTCTTAGACAGACATTTTATTTTGTATCATCAATATTTTAATTCTTTTCGTGGCAATTTACCACAAATGAAATGCAATACATTATAAATATAAAAATTCACATATAAATTAACATTGTGAGTTCTAAAATGACGCTAGTTACACCTGTCACAGAGATCAAACTATATTTTGAGAACTATGAATATGACGTCACACATATGAAGAGAAAGATTGTTAGTACATAAACATCCTTGTAACTGCTTATATATATTCGGCAATGCTATATAACTGAAATTATTATTTAATCACCGAGTGTCCGTTTACAGTTGTCAGTGGACAATATTGCAATGCACACACGAATCGAGAGTGGCGGAACACGGTATTTGGACCTGTCAGATTCCTTCTACCTCGGAGGTATCGAGAGCGACAAACAACAGAGAGCTTTCACCAAAGGAATAAAAGCTGCTGACTCCAGTATAATGGTAAGTTTTTATACATTACACACATATCAAGAACCAATTTCAAGGTGGTACAGCCACGCTGATTTCAGCACGGTTGGGCCGGCTCGACCGGGGCGGTACTACCCTCGCACATAAGATCGTTAAATGACAGCGCTCGTGTTGTCATGTTTCGTTGGTGAGTGCGAGACCGGAGGCCCAATGATGCAGAAGTGTCACTATACTCTGTCCATTCGTTTATTTTCTTTTTGACAGTTCAAGAAATTTCGAAATTAGTGACGCCCTCACACATTACCGATTCGATTTGAAATGAAAAGCGATTTTATTTAGGAAGAACTTTCAATCGATTTAATTAAATATTTTTAGTTTAAATATTAATTATTCCTTTATTAGTTTCATATATTATGTAAGAAATAAACAAAAACATAAATGATAAATCAGTAAATTAGATGAATGAACAGAATTATTGTTTTTTACTCTTGGGTTGATCTTAAATTCCAAGATTTCGACTTAATTCCTTGCAAATAATCAATCTTGGAGTTATAGATACTATTTTTATTTCCTTTTTATTAAATTTAGAGAAAAAATACTTACATGAAGTCAAATTATTTTTATCATATGATCGATTTTTCTTATTTCAAGTACTGTTTTATAGTCTGTGGTTGTTTGTTATGCACAGGCCACTTCACTAAAGTACCGTCACCGTCAATAAAGTACGACATTACTGTAGTACATTATTCCGATAAAAAACACAGTAATTTATAGGCGTAAGCTGTCAAAAAGAAAATAAACGAATGGACAAAGTATAGGCCGCCATAGTGTAAGTCAACATGCTGCATTGTCTGCATTCGCAATGAGTATGATGACCACCACTCTTGGAATTTTTCCATTAGGCAGAGTAGAGTCATTTTGACAGGGCCAAACATATAAAAAGCCCTTAGTAGTCCTCTGGTAGGACATAGGCCTCCCGTTAGAAAGGAAGTTTTGGCGTATTATACAACACTGGCCAGACGGGTTGATATAGGGTTTGTTTCAAGTTTTCCTTCTCTTTGCCTGCGTATTTGACTCCCTCAGTAAGCTCTTACGAGACTTATAAATAAATAAATATTTCAGACATCTAACACACAGCGCCATCTAGTCCCAAGCTAAGTAGCGCTTGTGTTATGGGTACTAGACAACTGATACAAATACATATAAACTTTTTTTGTAAATACATACATATTATACATAGAAAACTCCCAAACTTCGAAACAAATATTTGTATATCATACAAACATTTGGTCCGAGCTGGGAATCGAAATCGAGACCTCATGATCAGCAGTCGCACACGCCAACTGCGTGACCAACGAGGCAGTTAACTTATAAGGATGAAGAGGGGTGGTGATACTCCATGTTCATAATCCGTTAATCAACATTGTAGTAACTACCCATATCATCTAATCATAATTTGAAACAGGTTAGGAATGATGAATTTTAATGGTATCTTGTAGAGATTGACATCATTGTCATGATGGTCGTTTCTAGGGATTCCTAATAGTTACCCACCAAAAATAAGATCTACGTGACAATTTGTATGTGCAAACTGATTACTATAGGTATACATGTTATAAAAAAAAGTTACATTTAGCTGTTAGCGATTTAGTACACTTTACGAGTATACTACACCTACACCTTTTGTGGTGACGGATTAAGACCAGGAGTGTCACCAACCCCTTTTCATCCCATGGGTGACGTAAGAAACGACTAAGGCAAACTATGACTGCACGGCTGGCCTTGTGGTTTAAGCGGTCGCCACGCCGCTTTCTGCAGCACCAAGTGTTGTGGGTTCAAATCCCACACGGGACTACACTTTGTGTGAACCACAAATTGTTGTTCTGAGTCTGGGTGTTCTTTGTGTCCGTTTCATGTATGCTTGTAAAGTCCCCCGCGACACAGGATGTTTATTCCTAATGTGGGAGTTGTCTTTCTTAAAAAAAAAACTACTTAAGACATCATCACTACGAAGGGAAAGAAAATTTGAAACAAACTTTATACCAACTGGTAAGCCTAACTAAATTGACCAGTGTAGTTATAGCCTTTACCTCCCTCGGAATTTTAATACCTAAAGGCAAGTAGTGTAATAATTGTTATATTTCCAGGGTTGCATAAAACCAATAGAAGTGGACGACAAAATTTACGGTCTACCAAATGCAGTCGTCACATATGGGGTTAGTCCAAAATGCGTGTGGTGGTACCCCTGCCACTCTAGTCCCAGTAATCCTCCGTGCGTCTCACAAGCTGTCTGCCAACAACACGGCGTTGACCACTTTACCTGCAAATGTGATTCAGATCTTTGCATCAATCCGGATTACGCTGAGAAATATAAGGTAAGTTTCTGTAATAGTTCAGTGAAGGGCTGGTTGAACCACGCTATGCAGTCGAATACAAACACTAAAAGAAAAAAAGAAAATAGTATAAAATATTTTTACCCAAACATAAAAGTGTAGTGTGTGTCCTTAGCTTTTTATTTCATAGGAAACAACAATACAAGAAATATTAAGACGTAGCACGACAAACCACTAAGTTATGTATCGCATATTTACAGTAATTTATACATAAGTAGGGATATACGTTTCTCTAGGGAATCTGTTAACGTATTACAATACGTGTTCAGTCCTCTCGCCAATGCAACGATCACCTTGTGAAATTTGCAATGCCTTAGGGTCCATGAATAAGTCATTCAATCGCTAACTATGTCATTGGCAAGAGTATTAAACTTTCACGGCGTTTCACCGTGTTCTTATTCCAAGCTAATGTGATATCAAGCACTTACTGGAGATGTGTAGATTCCTTGATAGCGGCGTCCAAGAGGCCTCTTGGTAGTTTCCTCTCTGCGTCGTTACACATACTTACTCCTAAATGGCTTACGGGCTCCCGAAATCTCGTAATTACAAGACACCCGATTTAACTATCGCGGATCGTGCCTAATTGACGTGACTACTAAAACTCGCGAGTCCAAACCAGACCACTCATGACGGTAAACAACGGAAGGAACCGAGTCGGATCGACAATTAGCTAAATTACAATTAATATCCACTTAAAACCGGCATTCCTTTACGAAACCTTGCTCGACCGGTCAAAGCGTCCATAAGTCCTAACTTGTCACTTCAAAACGTCAAACAAGAAAAATGACAATCAAAAATGTTGCCATTATAATGACGTTCGAAATCTAACAATACGAGAGCTAGATATATGCATCGCAAATGTGACTGATTCCATTTAAAAATTATTAGAATAGTTGCTTTAGAAAAATTCATTCAATTGCACTTTAATGTGACTCTGTGTAATTTTACTAACTAAATCCGGTGGTAGTTTGTTTATCAGATGAGGGATTATGTATGTAAGTAGTAGTTTTTTTGCCCTACTTGTTGTTTCCGCGCACACATATACTCAGTATGTTCTGCGACTATGTATTAATTTTAGTTTGGCATTAAAACAGTTTTCTTTTAAAAAAGGTTAACCATCTTTGTAAAAAAAAAAACACATCAAAATCGATCTATAGGATTCAAACGTTAAATCTAGTACCATAAACAGGGTAGGTATACGAGATAAATCTAAAAATATATTATTGAGAAACCTTAGGCAAAAACCAGTCGGAATATGTTAGTTTGAGTTCATAAAATATTTTTGTAATTTATTTTAATGTTTTCTGTTTTTTCAATCTGTTCTTTAACATCATGAAATAGTACCCGCTATGTTATTACGTCACACCGCTTTTTAAGTACACTAAAGTGTCAACTGATAACTGTGTGTTGTTATGTTATTACAGGTCTTTTCTAAATCCAGCAGCGAGTTAGAACTTGTGGCTCTATACCCTCTCACGGTTCAAGAAGGTGGAGTATCAGTGATCACCACACAAAACATAGACGTCGTTTTAGATCATCACAAGTACGGCGTCCGACCTTCCGGCGTTGTTCTTCACGTGGCCCAATCCCCACAACACGGCAGAATAGCCATCGACCTATCTCTACAGAGGAATTCGCAGCAGTATAACTTTATAGAAGGAGAGAACAAGTCTAAACAGTTCTTTACACTACTGGATCTTTCTAGAGATAAGGTAATTTATTTAACAGTCTATTTTAGTAATAATAACCTCATAGATCATACACACGATCATCTTATGGTATGCTAGAGAAATCAGGCTGCTGATAAACATATGTATTAAATACATACACCAGTTTGGTTTCTTTTCAATGTATAATATGTGTTTATTCCTGTCCACCAGTGCTGGACTCTTGAAGTGGGGGGAACTTTTGTGACAAGCCTTATCCGGTCCATAGAGACAAGCTAAGCACTCACAGACCGATCACTGTTGAAAAGGTCAAACTAGGGGCGTTTGCACCTCATTAAAATTATAACAATATATTAATCACAAATTACTCACTAGTGTCCTTTATGTGTATTCTTTTGGTGGGTTCGCTGCGCAGTGAAGAATAGGTACCTCTTTTGATGCCATCAGCTAGCTTCATAACACACACATCACACCGTTTACATACAAGTACAATTCCTTCCACAAAGGCCGAGGAAGATTCCTAATCTTTACTCAACACCCGGTACAACATTTCAACAGTGGACTGCGATAGGCTGATGAGGACGATCACAAACAGTTGTTCACTGACTGTAAAATGTGAATATATTTAGTAATATACATAATACCTATGTACATACAGACACGGCGTAGTTATAGATTAGACATCCTTGTGTGAATCGATTATATCTGTACTTTAAGGTGCGTTACGTCCACGACGGGTCAGAAAATCACCAGGACGCTATAGTACTAGACATGGAGTTGATTCCAGAGACCAAGTTCACGTTACCGAGCTACCTTCAAGGGAGGAACACCTTTGTCTTGCATGTCAACGTCACACCGGTCAATGACCCGCCAGTATTGAACTTGCTGCCAGGAAAAGTGCTCAGACTCACACAGGTTTGTTTTCTAGAACATTTAGGATGATTGTGCTCATAGTATACAAAATAGTCTGTCATTTTTGCGAAGGAAATCTTCACACATATACATACACGCCTGCATATGGTTACTGCCTACCGTGTTGCCATATGATTGTTAACAGCACAATACCGATACCAGCAGTACCGATAATGTACCTAAATATCCACATATTATTATTTCATTTGGCAGAACTCACCTAGTAAATGTGTATGTCTTAGTTTGACACACACTGCCCTAGAATATGTTTTTTGAGACCCGTTAAAAATAAGTTCTGGATAGCTTATCTGACAGATGGTTTGACACAATTATAATGGAAGAAACGTCATATTATCTGTCAGATACGCTATCCGAAACTTATCTGTAACTGGTGTAATAGGGCTCTAATCTATGTTGTGTTTTTAAAAGATGGATTAATTAAAATATTTGAAATAGCTGTGATTCTGTTCAAATAATATTTGAAAATCTAGATTGTCAAGTTACATAATATGTAACTTGACAATCTAGATTTTCTTTATATCAGACATGATATAAAGAAAATCTAGATTGTCACACAGACAGACATGTCTTTCAGTGTTAAAGATCGCAGTGTTTCAATGACATGTTATGTTGGTAAAGAGGGGTTTCTAGAAACAAAATCCATGAGCAACTTTTGATTTCGAGTGATTATGAGTCTAACCTTATGTACAGTGAAATTAGTCTCGAGAAATTTTTGCATATGTAGTGGTGTGTATATTACTCAGATCTTAGAGCGCGTTTCCACTATATCGTTCTGGCCTATACAAAAATGTTTCGATATCCTAACATTACTATTTAATTTTATACTTATCCCTAGCAACACTCTGATTTTTGTTTTCAATAAAAACAAGTTTTTATTTTAAAGAAAAAGGTTTTGACTTTATAAAAAAAAAAAGGTGTGTGTGCGATTCACACACGATAGAAGTGAAATTTCAAAGAGGAGAGACCGATATATATATTTTTTTCCTTTCATCTAGGTTTATAGGTTTAAAACTAGGTTTAAAACTCCGGGAGTCTACGGTGGGGTCAAAATTTTTGTTATTTTTGGCCTAGGACGCACCGTTTCCGAGATATTTCAATCTAAAGCAAAAAATCGTCACTTGTTAGTGGAAAGTGGAAACACGCACAAAACCAGAATAAACCAGTTTACGCTGTCCGCAGGTGCCACGTGCAGTCCGGCGTCAGTCGCTTGGTACTGTTAGAACATAAAGCACACATTTCATTCAAAAATTATAATTATTACGTTAATTGTTAAATTTTGTATTTGTTGATTGTTGTTATTGTTTGTTATTATTGTTATAATATTTGTTGAAGTGTTTAATTTGTGTGTAAGTGTTGTAACTTTATATTGTTAATTCAAAATGGCTCCAGTGTTAAAACATGGTCGAGGCAAGCCTTTGACTTCTCAAACTAAAGAAGTTTTGTACTGTTTGTACAAATATTTCGAAAATGAGTGTAATAACAACCCGAGCAGTATTATGCCCCCCACTCAATTAGTTGCTAAATCAACAGGAATTTCAATAGCATCCGTCAGAAAGGTAGTATCAGAAAGCAAATGTCGTCCTTCAGATCAGGAAGTAACATTTAAATCTCCTAAAAAGAAACCGAATCGTAAACCTACAATAGTAATCAATAACTTTGATCAGCAAGTTATCAGAAGAACAATTCATGACTTCCACATCACAAATAAAGAAGTTCCCACTTTGAAAACTTTGCACGCAAAATTGAAAGAAGATTTCGATTATTAAGGTTGTGTCAGAACGTTACGAAAACACGTCATGTCATTAGGTTTTAATTGGAAGCAAACAGAAGAAAACCGGAAACTTCTTATGGAAAAACACGAAATTAGATACTTGCGAATTAATTATTTGATGAAAATTGCTGAATATCGTGAACAACGCCGACCAATTGTTTACACCGACGAAACATATATACATACATCACATACCCACTCGAAATCTTGGTCAGATGGAAGCACTTCGGGTTTGAAGCAACATATATCGAAAGGCAACCGCTTAATCATTGTTCATGCCGGTGGTATGGATGGCTTTATACCAAATGCATTGCTTATGTTAAAGCTAATCAAAAAAGTGGAGATTGCCACGACAATATGAACTATGACAACTATTCAAGGTGGATTCAAACTCAATTAATACCTAACTTATAACCGAATAGTGTTGTTGTTGTTGTTGACAACGCACCATATCATAACTCAATACAAAATCCTGCACCGAATAATAATTCTAGAAAACAGCAAATGATTGACTGGCTGACATTGCGAAACATTGAGCATTCATCCACGTTGCTTAAGCCTGAACTGATTCTGCAAAACAAGGCGAGATTTGTAGAGTACAAGATAGACGAAATATTACTACAGCACGGTCATACTGTGCTGCGTTTACCACCATACCATCCGGAGTTTAATCCTATAGAAAATATATGTGAAAACATATGTCCCAAAAAATAATGTCGCAATGAATATGAAGGTTATAATGTCATTAGCTGAAGAAAATATGAACGCCATAACTATAGAGGAATGGAAAAAAGTTTGTCTGCATACTATTGAGGAGGAAAACAAATATCAGGGTAGAGACGCAGCTTTAGACACGATATCAGAACGAATCATAATTAATTTAAATAATTCATCGGATGAAAGCGAGGATGGGGATGATTGTGATATGCCTGGGGTTGATGAATTATTAGAATAAAACATTTATGGCCGGAGAACACCTAATTCATACACGTCTTCACTGAAGTGAAAACCGGCATTCACTGCTTGTAATGTTTGGAACTGGCTTGTCTGCCTCATACAGTTCCATAGATTACAATGCAGTGGATACACATTTTCACGTCCGTATTAGTACGTAGTGCGTATGCGTAGACGTGTACGCATTTGGTGTGCTCCAGCCACAAACGTATATTACCTTTAAAAAAATAAAAATAAAATGTTGTTTTTTTTTATTTGCCCATGACCATACACTACTACAAACGCAAAAATTTCTCCAAGCTAATTTACCTGTAGCAAGGTTAAAAATGGTGATTGTACACAAAATATCTTCTTTTAAACTCTGCGGCATGAATTTTATGTGTGTGTTTTTAACTTTAATCGGCATGTCTAATTTATCACTAGTTTCTTTTTCTTAGATTTTTTTAAAAAAATATTGTTTACCTTTCCGGTCCACTATCCATGTTCCATATATTCCATGTAGTAATGCCAGTTGAAGCACAATAGATTCATAGAATCAGAAAAGAGTCACTCACTTGAGATATCTGGATTTAGTCGTCATAGGGTATAAAAAACATGATTACACTAGCTTATGCCCGCGGCTCCGACCGCGTGTATGTCGATTAAAGCGATAAAAAGTACCCTATGTCCTTCCTCAATAATCAAAGTATCTCCATTCCAAATTTAATTAAAATTGGTGTAGCTTTCGGATTTATAATATTAAGCATAAAGTAATATTTTTATTAATATTAGAATTAGGTCACGTTAGGCTAAACATGATAAGTGTTTTAACACTTATCACTTCGACTATAACTACACATATATCGCTACCGGTAGAAATAGCTGATTCTTAAAGACATCCGAAATGGAAATGGATGTCAATTCGTTTACCTACTAGCACAGAAAAGTTATTGTTTATTTGTTTGCACACTATATTATAAAGTGATTATAAAATATATGTGTAAAGCGTCTGTTACACAAGGAGAGTTTCTCGCACGAGAGTGGCGAGTAAATCGTATGCGATTATCCCATGGCAAAACTCGCTAGTCGATTCTCGCCCGCGGTTGTTTACATTTTGACAAAAACTCGTATTATACAAGCGATTCTCGAATGCGAGTATCATAGGCGAGACTCGCTTCTCTTAATATGTTTACACTACAGGCGAGTAATCGTGGATCTATAGACGCATACGTGTCTCGACTTGTATAAACAATGCTCGAGCGAGAATCGTAAGATCCGATGCGAGACTCGCACAAATCACTCCGTACTGATTTTGACACGAGATTCGATTCGATTGTTAAGTTTTGTACGCAAGACAATGTAAAATTTGTCGAAATTTATAAAAATTATGATAAAATAATGAGAGGGATGCTAGGGATGAAGCTCTAAAATTATTTGCAGAAGAACTAGCTATCGATAACTTTGGGCCGAAGGAAATAGTAGTGAAAATTAAAAATATGCGAAGTCAGTATTTGCAGGAAACGAAAAAGAAAAATATAAATCGGTACTGGAGTTGGTACAGAAGAAGTGTATACCCCAAAATTGCAATGGTTCCAGTTGATGGACTCCTTTATGAGGAAAATTATAGAAACTAGACCTACTGTTTATCATATCTATCTTTAATAAATATATCGGCCATCTACACAACGCCATCTAGTCCCAAACTAAGCAGAGCTTGTGTTATGGGTACTAGATAGCTGATATAAATACATATAATATACTCTTTATTTGTAAATAAATTATACGTAGAAAATACCCAAATTTCGAAACAAATATTCGCAGATCATACAAAAATTTAGTCCGACTCAGGAATCGAACCCGAGACCTCAAGCACAGCAGTCGCATACGCTACCACTGCGCCACCGAGGCAGTAGTAAATTATGTACCTATATACTACTTGGGGCAATGTAATACCTACAATACAACCATTTTTTTTGTCTGTTTGTACACGCTAATCTCTGATTGAAATTAAACTTTTTGTGGTAATCAATATAAATTGGCTCGAAATAAAACTAGGGGCGGTTTGATGATGATTTTTTATTTGAATGTAATTGAAGTGCAAAATTTTATTAAAGTACGAGTTAGTATTTCGAAGTTTATTATAACATAAAGTCCTAAAAAGTCTAAAAGCTATAAATAAAATGAATACTACACAAACATAATAAGGTATTGTTTACAATAATTATAGCACCACCACTGACACTACTAGACTGAACAAAAAAGTCGTGTTTTCGAATGGCGAAACTCGTAGGAGAAACTCGTATGGTTTGTTTACACAGGCTCGCGGCCCAGGAGAGCTTATATAGCGAGAATTGTATTCGAGAGGCGAATCTCGGAGCGTTTGTTTACACTAGGCGACAATTATTATTTCCTCGAAGAAATCGCCGCTCGCGTGCGAGAAACTCTCCTTGTGTAACAGACGCTTAATGCGTAGTGAATACAGACATATTATAACCTTTTATATATGAGCCTACCAAAGCGATTCTACTCTGCCTGGTGGAAAGAATGAGCAGAATCCAAGAGTGCATGCATGCAAATCAGCGTAGCAACATAGGTAAATAGAAATTGAAAAAAATATTTCACTCTTGTCTCTATGATAAACTAAATTATATAAATTTGTTACAAAAGTATCACTCATTTTACGTATATAGAAAAGTTTCAATATTGGGAGGTATTTCTTTAAATATAGAGTCCCCATTGGACTTTTGTATGTCCAATCAAAAATCATATTCCTTTACAAAGTTCCCATACTCCCCAAATTTGTTTTCATTATTATTTATGATTATTATTATTTTCAGAGTGTATCCAGTGCTTCAAATATTTTGTATGATTTGCTTTAGTGTAGTTGCATGTATTGTTACGCACGTGACCGCCGAAAGCACACCAGATTAACATTGTAATCTTTAATCGTAAGTATTCTGCACGATGCTATTGATATACCTAATACATTAATTTGCACTTGAAACAATGAATTTTTGTGTATTGACACATCATGAGGGAAAATAACATTAATTTTTAATATTTTTATGTTCAAAATTAGTGAAATTTATTAGATGAGTTTATTGTTGTCAAAAAAATTAGAATGGGGTTCCAATTTCAATCATAGTTGTTATTTGTAATAAAATCGCTGTGAAAATTCTTCAGAAGACTCGTGTTATGAGTAGCTCATTTTTAATCTCCGACGCAAAGTGAGGGGTGTTTTAAGAACCGCTGAACAAGAAATAGTTAACTACGTAAAACTTTTGACAAAATGTAGGTATATACCCTATGTCACTCGGGCCATTATTACGAATTTATTAACACCTCTTTCAATAAAATCGGTTCAGGAGTTTAGGGGCAACGGTGGAACATACATACCTAGACTGCCTTAGCGTTTTTATTACAAACTAGCGGTTGCCCGCGTCTCCGCCCGCGTGTGTATCGATTATCGCGGCAAATAGTAGCCTATGTGTTATTCTGATGTATAAGCTATATTACTGTAAAGTTTCATCCAAATCCGTTCAGTAGCTTTTGCGTGTAAGAGTAATAAACATCAATCGCAATCAATAAACATGAATGAAATGTCAAATTTAAATAAATGCTAATAATAGCTGTCAAAATTGCAAAAACATTGCTTGACGTTTGACAAACGCATAACTACCAACATGAGCAACTCAATAGGGACGTGAATAATATCGAATATTGTCGATATCGATTACTAATGCACTAATTACGCCACCCGATTTTTTTTGTGTTTGTTGAAATCACGGGTTTAAATGAAACATGAACAAATATTATTAATTATATTTTCATACTTTTTAAACAAGTATTTTACATACATGAGTAATTTGGGTTCTGAAAATAAAAATAAAAAATAAATCATGTGGTTCATTTTGGTCACAATTATTATGTTACGATTGATACGTAGACAATAAAAGTGCAATTTACTAAGGCTTCACAGTATATTATCAGCTTGCAAATTATTCATTTCAAAGGAGCAGAGAATGTGGCCTTTCTGTAACGAAAATAATGTAAGATTAGTCATATTAATTATAACAAATGATATCAAATTTCTTATAAGAAATTTGTTACTTTTTAAATTTATTATTGTTTAAAAATGATATAATAATATTATCTGACATCTCAACAAAGATGATTACAAATATTGTGTTAAATGTGTTTAACAATATCGATAGCAGCGGTACAACACTATTTTTAAAAACGTAATGAAAAATTAAACAATTTCATGTAATTACCGGCTAATGTTAGACAACTGGAACATATTATGTAACAATAAAAGAGTATTTAAATTTACCTTACTTCATCCAAGGGAAATTTTGCCTTAAATGGACGTTTTTGATCCATTATACGACCAGCTCTTAAACCGCATATTTGGCACTTTTTGTAATGCATATTTAAATATTTACACAAAAAACTACGAATAAACACAAAAAATACTATTAAACTCAAAAAAATAATAACATAACAATATTCTTAATAACTTTCTCGAAAATTAACCTGTACGAATTCGTGCAGAAAATCAACTTTCGCGGGGAATTAGCGAATGACATAGAGCTATCATAGACAAGATGGCGTCACGTTAGAGCGACAGAGAAGTAGATAATATTAGAGCGAGCAGGATATATTCGGCCTAGTATAATATATATTATCTGTGGTTCGCCATTAATTTTAGCACTCGTTTCATACATTTTAAGTTTTGTATAGAACTTACGTTAGGCTGGCGCCTATATGCTTAAGCTTAGAATGCTTGCTCTCTAGGAAAATGCTAATAAGAAGAGTCATGCAAGCTTTAAGTGATTTAGTCATATCAAGACCAAATCATGATAGAGAGAATAAGAAAGACAATAGGAGAATATCATCATATATTGAGGGCGTATTTGAAAACAAGATCTAGCGAATGTTGACTTAGTGCATGAATGTAATAGGGTTAAAAAACGTCGTGTGCACTAAGTTTGTGAATTCAAAACATTAATATACATTTACTTCTACCTCTATGGTGCCGAATTTATCATACAACCTTTTTTAATTTGTTAAAAACTCGGAAGTCGGAACTTTCTTAGTATACTTTTTTTTTATTTGCTTTGCTTTTTTTTTATTTGTCATTTCCTCGCTGAGGTGGGATGAAAAGTTACGTGTTGCACTCGAGTGCATAGATTTTTCACCTCGTTTTTTTCACCACGCTCTTTTGATTCCCTCGCTAACGCTCGTGATTCAATTTTAGAATCCTTCGCTTGCTCGGTCATCAAAATTGAGCACGCGGTTAAAAAGCAACTTTGCACTCTTGTATAAAAAATATCTTTTTTCACTTTTGTGTGCTCTGATCTTAGTCGGCTCTTACGATACCCATGCGGCCATGTGATAAATAGCAGTGGCGATACTCAGTGTTCTTGAGTCACCACACAAAGAAGCGTTTAGGGGTTAACTTAAAATACTTATTTGAAATCGCAGGGCACTCGTAAAGCAATCACTTCAGATATATTGAAAGCGGACGATCCTGACACTCTCCCCGAAGATCTGCTGTACACCGTGCTTCACGGGAAGAATGAGGTTAACAGGTGAGAATCTGTCTATTTTAGGATGACGACAGTGATAAACTTATTTACCTGTTCGTTATATCGCTTCGCACGATTTTCTACACATTCAATATTGTCTTTGTTGTTTGTCCTTGATTTAAGTAAGTAATCACCCTTAGAACGAACTTTAGTCGTCAATAAAGATTATACAAGTAAATAAAATTGAAGTATGTATTTGTAATTTCAAATCAACAGCTTTTCACTAAATGGATATAAATGTATATAGGTACTTACATAAAAATACATTTTTTTAATATTTTTGTATGTCTCTCTGTTTGTTCCGGCTAATCTCTGAAACGGCTCCACCTATTTTGACGGGACTTTCACTGGCCGATAGCTGATGATATAAAGAGTAACTTAGGGTACTCTAATGTAAGACTAGGTTCTACTCGCGATATTCACCACGGTTGTTGTTCTAAATAATATGAATGAATGAGTCGTGTTTATGTGTGTGCGTGCTATACTAGTAGGAACAATCTTGTACGAGGTACAAAGAACCCCTTCATATTTTTGTTAATATGTAATCTCAATTATTATTTATCTTTGGTAGTGGACACATAGAAATGTCAGGACAACCGGTGGATTCCTTCACACAACAAGACATTGATGCTGGCATTATTTCCTACGTACACGGCTCGATGACTGACAAGCAACTGAACAAGACTTCACTGAGGATGACATTACAAGTAAGTTGAATATATATCGCAGAGCCAATAATAGCTAGAGTAAGCGTATTAAGGAATGTACACCGCATCTTGGTAAACCTAGTGTGGGACGCCCTCTGGACGACTTAAGTGTTGTGTCTGGGCGTAATTTTATCACACAAGAATAAGCCCCTATTATGTCAATGGGTCTCTCAAATCACAAAATATGGTCATCAATATATTTCTGTGGACCTCTTCTGGGATAAAGATTTCACTTGTAAGTATATATTTTTGAAACAATATCACTGAATTATTATGGTGTATTTTTAAAAACTATTTTTTACAAGCTTTTATTTAGCTTCACCTGTCCTGACGATGTTTGTCTGTTCCCAAATCTTGCAAGTTAAATTTGAAGTAGATATCTTCAACCGATTGTGCTGAAATTTTGCAGGCCTAAGTAAACAGCGTGACAATGCAATATTATGGTGACATGGAGCTGATCTGATGCTGGAGCTTGAAGGTGGCCATAGGAACTTTGTAATGAAACGACGAAACCCATTGAGTGTGGAGTCGTTTGATTCGTCTTGACGAGTTTTTTATGTTGTGATAGTATCCAGGGTCTGATGATGGAGCCGGAAGGTGGCCATAGGAACTTTGTAATGAAACGACGAAACCCATTGAGTGTGGAATCGTTTGATTCGTCTTGACGAGTATTTTATGTTGTGATAGTATCCAGGGTCTGATGATGGAGCCGGAAGATGGCCATAGGAACTTTGTAATAAAACGATGAAATCCATTGAGTGTGGAATCGTTTGATTAATCTTGACGAGTGCTTTATGTTTTGATAGAGTCTAGGGTCTGATGATGGAGCTGGATTGTGGTCATAGGAACTTTGTAATGAAATAATGGAACCCATTGAGTGTGGTATCGTTTCATTCGTCTTGACGAGTACTTTATGTTTTGATAGAGTCTAGGGTCTGATGATGGAGCCGGAAGGTGGTCATAGGAACTTTGTAATGAAATAATGGAACCCATTGAGTGTGGTATCGTTTGATTCGTCTTAACGAGTATTTTATGTTATGATAGTATCCAGGGTCTGATGATGGAGCCGGAAGGTGGTCATAGGAACTTTGTAATGAAATGACGAAACCCATTGAGTGTGGAATAGTTTGATTCGTCTTGACGAATATTTTATGTTGTGATAGTATCCAGGGTCTGATGATGGAGCCGGGAGGTGGTCATGGGAACTCTGTAATGGAACGACGCAACACCATTGAGTTTGGAATCGTTTCATTCGTCTTGACGAGTATTTCATGTTTTGATAGTATACACGATCTGATGATGGAGCCAGAGGTGGTCATAGGAACTCTATATTCAAATGACGCAACCCATCGAGTTCGTACTCGTTTGATTTGTCTTGACGAGTACTTTATGTATTGATAGTATCCAGAGTCTGATAATGGAGCCGGAAGGTGGCCATAGGAACTCTGTAATGAAACGATGAAACCCATTGAGTATGCAATCGTTTGATTCGTTTAACGTCTTGTCGAATACTTTATGTTTTGATAGTAACCAGGGTCTGATGATGGAGCCGGAAGGTGGTCATGGGAACTCTGTAATGGAACGACGCAACACCATCGAGCTTGGAATCGTGTGATTCGTCTTGACGAGTACTTCATGTTTTGATAGTAGGTGTGGCGACTTCCACATACAGTGCAACAGAAATATACTACAGCGCCATCTACCAAAGTTACTATGAACTACGTAGTAACGAAGGAAACTAAGAAACTACCAATCCTGAATCGCGCAGTGAAAGTTCGCGCGCCAATTAAGATACATACAACATCCCAACATCAACCGTTGGGCAGTTGGTCCGCCAGGCATGATCACCTCGCCTGGTCGGAGGATCCTCCCTTTGTGTTGGAGGGACATGAAACCCGTTCCTCCACAGTAGGTATTCACGATCTGATGATGGAGCCAGAGGTGGTCATAGGAACTCTATAATCGAATGATGCAACCCATCGAGTTTGTACTCGTTTCATTCGACTTGACGAGTACTTTATGTATTGATAGTATCCAGAGTCTGATGATGGAGTCTGAAAATGGTCATAGGAACTCTGTAATGAAACGACGAAACCCATCGAGTTTGTTCTCGTTTGATTTGTCTTGACGAGTACTTTATGTATTGATAGTATCCAGAGTCTGATGATGGAATCTGAAAATGGTCATAGGAACTCTGTAATGAAACAACGAAACCCATCGAGTGTGGAATCGTTTGATTGATCTTGACGTCTTGACGAGTACCTACTTTATGTTTTGATAGTATCCAGGGTCTGATGATGGAGCCGTAAGGTGATCATGGGAAACTCTGTAATGAAACGACGAGTTTGGAATCGTTTGATTTGTCTTGACGTCTTGACGAGTACTTTATGTTTTGATAGTATTCAAGTTTTGATGATGGAGCCGGAAGGTGGCCATAGAACCTCTGTAATGAAACGACGTAACCCATCGAGTTTGTACTCGTTTGATTCGTTTCGACGAGTACTTTATGTATTGATAGTGTTCAGAGTCTGATAATGGAGCCGCAAGGTGGCCATAGGAACTCTGTAATGAAACGACGCTACACCATTGAGATTAGAATCCTCAAATTAGTTTAGTCAAGTATTAAATTTTAAATGGTAACCAGGGTTTGACGATGAAGTTGATAGGTGTTTATAGGATTTGTCTTGATAAGTAGGTACTTCGGTCGTCGATGTCTTGCAATATTTATGCGTTTGAATGAGATGACCAGACCGAAAAACCTGTCCAGTGATAACTAAAAAGTAAAAAATAAATTTAATAAAAAATAACTTTTTAAAAACAAGCTTTTATTGGAATGCTCTAAAAAGAATAAAATAAAGTATGTATTCCTTGAAAACTTTTTCTATCAACTTATAATATCATTACACAATTTATATAATACAAAATCTTGTCGCGAGATTTCGTTACCAGTTTTTACTTAGTTTGAAAATTTTAAACATTGATATCAGTCAAACCAAGTTCTTTAATTTACTTTCTTATCTACTCAGGAAAATCTCGCGACAAGCTTTTGTATTATACGGCTGTGCGTTGATCTCTGGGTATGACAGTCAGTCAGTCACCTACCTCTTTTATGTATATAGATTGTATGCATATGTAACTAAATTACTATAGGTACTTACTAAATGTAACTTATATAACTAAATTAGTACCCCAATTTTATTTGATAGGTATCAGACGGAATTGAAACAAGTGGTCCCGGAATTTTACGCATATCTATAGTACCGTTACAAGTACGGCTAGTCAACAACACGGGTTTGCAACTTGTTCACAACTCGTATGCGATCATAACTGCTGACAATCTAACATTCACTACAAACGCAGATGAAACCAACGTACAAGTCAAGTAAGTTATTACCCTATAATAAACTGCTGTTTTTAATCTATTTCTTGTCCATAATGTTAAATTTGAGCTTTAGAGCCAGTTTCATTAGTTCCTGATAAATATTTAGATAGTAATTGGCCATATAACACTATTTAAGAGATAAAGGTTGTCGATATACATATGTTTACATGACATGTATGCCTCTATCCGAAACTTGTGAGACCGAAATCTGTATTTATCGTGCAGATAGGTTCAAAGTAATAAAATACTTACTTTTTATCTTATATTTTTTTTCTCAAAGGTATGATATAGTAAAACCACCACAATTCGGTGTGGTGGAGCGTCTGCGTGTGTTAGATGGCACTTGGCAAACAGTGGATTCATTCACAAGTGAAATGATTAACTTTGGCCGCGTCCGGTACATGCATCTACTTGGCAACCCATCGCACGACGAGTTTAAGGTACTATACCTATATTATTATTATTAATTTACTAGTGACGTGCTCCGGCTTTGCACGGAAATCTCATATTTCCTCTGCTATAATATGAATGATACATCATGTATCACACATAAACCTTCCTCTTGAATCACTTTATCTATTGCTGAAAACTACATTAAAATCCGTTGAGTAGTTTAAAAGATCTACACAAACAGACAGCGGAAGTAATTTTTTTTCACTTATTAATAAGTTTTACGAAGCCTCCCATATATTTTATTTTTTGTTGGCAGTTTAAAGCATCAGTCGGCACAATACGAACGAACACACTTTACGATTTTCGACTTACGTTCATAAAACTCGAACTATATCAGTCGGTGAACGAAGAGCTAGTGCTAAACAACACGAGGGAAGCTTTCATATCGTCACAACACCTCAAGTTCAACACGAAACCTCTCACTTTAGAGAACGATCACATAGTTTACATGATATTGAGACCGCCCAAGTATGGAATACTTCATCTGTCATCCGGCAAACATCATCTACAAACGCATAGTACTTTTACGCAACAAAATATCGATACAGACCAACTGTGGTACAGACTACACAGAAGGGCTTACTCGCACATTCAAGATGAATTCACTTTCGTGGTTGGGGCGACAGAGTGTGAAAACATCACGGGTGTCATGACCATACGACACACGCCGGGTCCCTTGACCTCTGACAGGTCGGAAGGTCGAGTGCACACTACCCTAGAACGTCTACAAGTGACAGAAGGTTCCAGAATGGTGATACCCGCAACACATCTCAATTTCCGTACAGATGCCATTACTAACCTAATTTTCAATATTACACACTTACCTAGACACGGAAAAATCGAAGTTATATATAACGATAATCGAGAAAAAAATATGAGGGACAATACAACGTACTTCACATTAGACGAGTTGAATTCTGATAGGGTATATTATGCCCATGATGATTCAGAAAGCCGCCACGATTCTTTTCATTTTATGGCATTGAGCCCTGAGCCGGAAGACTTTCAGTACGTAGGTGTTTTCCATATAGACATTATATTAAAAAATGATAATAGCCCGGTGCGAGTCAACGATAACGTTTTTCACATAGTCCATGGCGGGGCAAGATTAATAACGGCCAGGGATCTGAGTTACACTGACGCAGACTTGGATACCAAACCCTCTGATATTATATATACGGTTCAAACTTATATAAAAGATCCGCCAAATGGAGGTATATTTAGAGCTGACAATCCCTCGGAGCAAATAGCACAGTTCACTCAGGACGATATAAATAAGAATTTAGTTTTATTTCGACACCAAGGCAAAGAGTATGGCAAAATGGCGTTTTGGATATCTGATGGGTTGTTTGATGTTAATGGCAATCTGGAGATTCAAGCGTCACCTCCGTTTATAAGGATGTACCCTTCGAATGGGTCTATAGTGGAAAATGGAAAGGCTGTTGTCATCACTGCTAGAGATATGCAGGTAATGTCATGATTTTGAACTTATTTAAAACTAGCTGTTGCCCGCGGCTCCGCCCGCGTGAATGTCGATTTTCGCGGCAAATAGTAACCTGTATAAGCTATGTTACTGTAAAGTTTCATCCAAATCCGTTTAGAAGTTTTAGCGTGAAAGAGTAACAAACACACACACTCACACACATTTTGTGTTTTGTTTCTGGTAAATTATCATAACTATTAAGTTATATGTTTGTTTATATTAAAAATGATAACTCCTAATTCAAGTATTTTAAACTTAAAATTGATCTTTTACATTTTTATTATACGATAAAAAAGTAATCATATAACGTACCTATTGTAAAGTATCTTTTAGAAACTGTTTAAGATCTACCAGATGTGGATGTTGTGTTAGTTACATTGAGATGATAATTTTAGGAACTGGTCACACACACTTTTTTGGAAATATAAATACAATGTAGATTATTTATATATTATTTATAAAATGTATGCACTAAGAATGTACATCGGCGGACTTAATGCCCAGAGCATTCTCTTCCAGTCGACCTTCGGGTGGTGGAGAAATCTTATAAGGCAGGTGTGTGAAATCTTATATACATAAGAAGTCCGTTCAAATTTACAATAATCACATCATATTCAACGTTATACATACAAACATACATATATAAGTAGATATACATATACAGATTACGTATACATAAATACAACATTTATACACTAAATAATGGAAAAAAAACTTCGTTTAAAAAAACCGACTTAAAAACTAAAAAGTATCAAATAACTTGTATATGCTACCTATTCATAGGTTTGAAGTCGGTGCCAAGCCAAATGTAATAGTAGGTACCACACTCGCTATATTTCGAGACGAACGTTAACGACGTCACCGACGCTTCGGTTGTTTTGTTCTACGCCAAGAGCAGCTATCCCGCTCAAGGTCACGCCATATCAGGAGATATGGTGGCCATGGGACCACATGAGGAGCATACCCTTTCGAATACAAAAATAATTTTCAAAATCGGTCCATAAATTAACGGAGGAGTAATCCGTGTACATACATACATTAAGAAAAAAATCGATGAAATTGCGAACCTCCTCCTTTTGGTAGTCGTTTAAAAAGGACGGTAAGCTATAGATTAGAAAATTCTGCCAGTTCATTGAGAAAGAGCTCATGTACTTTATTTTTGAATGTATATCGGTTAGTGGACATACTGATTTCGAGCAGGAGCGCATTCCAGAGTATTACTGCTCGAACAAAGAAGGAACAGTTCACGAAGTCGGAGTAATGAGACGGACATGAGAGAAGCAGATTATTGACTGAGCTAGGATTTCTATCGTGATTAGAGCACAGGTATCGGAAATACGGAGCAAGGTAGGTAGGTAAGGATGGCGAGTTGAGAAATGAAAATAGGAAGGTAAGTGCTCGCTGATTGCACTGTAGGCGAATAAGTAACCATTTTAACTGGGAACGCAAAGCAGACACATGGTCATACTTTCGAATATTGAAAATAAATCGAATGCAGTTATTAAGGTACGGTCAAGCTTGTTAAGGAGGTCTGCATTCAGGTCGAAGTAACACACATCACCATAGTACATTCAGTGTTCCGCAAACTTTTTGGGTTCAAGGTACATCTAGGAAGATTAAAAATTTTGGAGGTACACCATAATTTAAAAATATTTTTAAGTAATAAAAAACAATGTTTCTTATTAGTCACAAAACTATATTTTTATTTTACACTTTAATTGAGCATAGGCGGTCTCATCTCTCGTCGATCGTTTTGAGGCGTTCCCTTTTTTGTTTTTTACTGTGGTAAGAGTTAAAAATCCTAATCCACATAACTTAAAAAAATTCTTATCTAGTTTTATGGTTAGGCATATTTAGACAAAATAAAAAGATCTCAGAAATTACAGAAAATAAAATAAAAAAGTCCTCAGAAATCAGAACAGACTTGTCTATAAGTAAATTCTGAAAGCTGCAGCACTTTGAATAGGAAGGGAAGAATAGAAATAGGGCGAAAATTTTCAGGAAAGGAAGAATAAGAATAGGGCGAAAATGTTCAGGAAGGAAAGAATAGAAATAAAGCGAAAATATTCAGGAAAGGGTAGAATAGAATTAGGGCGAAAATGTTCAGGAAGGGAAGAATAGGAATACGGTGAAAATGTTCAGGAAGAGAAGAATAGAAATGGAGCGAAAATATTCAGGAAGGGTAGAATAAAAATAAACTTTGTACCGCATTATTTACATATCTGTCTCAGCTGGTCTCAGCTTCCTACAGGCAGTGTACAGTCGCGGACAAAGAAAAAGACTTTTCCCGTTATTAAAAAAAAATTAAATTAAAAAAATTAAAAAAAAAACTATGTCCTACCTCGTAGTATGAACTCGAATCGTGCCAAGTTTCATTTTAATCCATTCAGTAGTTTCAGCGTGATGCGCGGCCAAGATACAGATAGACGTCGCGGACAAAAAAAAATACTTTGCCCGCTATCTTTTAATTTTTCTTATACACAAACCTTGTCCTAACAATAAGGTCCTACACATAAAAAAAGAATCATTTAATTTGGTGCAGCCGATCGGAAGTTATGCGCGTACTAACATTTCGGCGATACATTTTTATATAAATAGATATGTTGATACTGAATTTTAAAAATATTATCTAATATCTTTACCATTTTATTTGCATTCTAAGCAGTGACAACCAACAAAATATGTCGATACAATGACAATTTCTGAATGAACCAACAATAACAACCATCAAAATAATAATATTAAAATACGCGATAATAATATATAAATAATATGTGGTGTCTATTTAAAACCCTTAATTTCATTCGTGTAATAATATATGATGCCTATTTAAAACCCTTAATTTAATAAGTGCTTCAATTTGACAGTCAATCAGTCAGTCAAATCAGTTTTTATGGGCAAAAGGAAATTGTTGTTTTTATTATCTTCCCCGCAATTTTTCCATATTTTCTCACCGTTTAAACCTTCCCTGAACCACGGCAAACATTTCAAAACCTAAATCAGCTAAATCGGCCCGGCGGTTCTCGAGTTTTAGCGAGACAAACGAACAGCAATTCATTTTTAGGGTTCCGTGCGAAAGGCAAAAAACGGAACCCTTATAGATTCGTCATGTCTGTCTGTCTGTCCGTCCGTATGTCACAGCCACTTTTTTCCGAAACTATTAAACCTATAATGTTGAAACTTGGTAAGAAGATGTATTCTGTGAACCGCATTAAGATTTTCACACAAAAATAGAAAAAAAACAATAAGTTATGGGGGTCCCCATACTTAGAACTGAAACTCAAAACTTTTTTTTTCATCAAACCCATACGTGTGGGTGTGGGTAGGTCTTCGAAAATGATATTGAGGTTTCTAGTATCATACTTTTCTAAACTGATTAGTTTGCGCGAGAGACACTTCCAAAGTGGTAAAATGTGTCCCCCCCCCCCCCTGTTACTTCTAAAATAAGAGAATGATAAATCTAAAAAAAATATATGATGTACATTACCATGCAAACTTCCAACGAAAATTGGTTTGAACGAAATCTAGTAATTCGTTTTTTTTTAATACGTCATAAATCGTAAACTGCAATTTACCTTTCATTCAATCAACACAAATATAAAAATAAAATAAAAATTGTATTATGCTACTTGCTGCTGCGGAACCCTTCATGGGCGAGTCCGACTCGCACTTGGCCGCTTTTTATAGGATATAAGAGAAGAAGAAGATATACAAATTGTTTTGTCAACTTTGCAAGTTTTTTCTAGTAATCTATTACTGTAAAACCAGCAAATTAAATACAGTCTACTGAAAAGTCGTCTTCCTTCATACATTTGGACCTTGCTCCTTTACAATGACCATTTAACGTTATTATGGTATTTTAGTTTTTGGTTCAGAATCGATAAGAGCGTCCTCCCGAAAAAAATCTAAATTTCTCTAATGTACAGAATTAATGTTTTTTTTTATTATACCTACTTTAAAAATTAATCATATATGGATTACTCGTATATAGGATAGGTACATCCTACTGTGAAGTTAGTGTTACTTAATTCCAATAGATGTCGTTGTTAAGTTTAGAAACAATTTTCAATAAAATTTCATTGCTTCAGTAACGATTAGAGAGCCCTCCCGTTAAAACATCTAAATTTCTTTAATGTACAGAATTGATCTGTTACATCACATTTTTATTATACGTTCAAAAGAAAATCATATTACGTACCTATTGTAAAGTTAGTTACTTGATTCCAAGAGATGTCGCTGTTTTAAGCAAACTCAACGTCTACAGATTTATTATACGGGATATATGTATAAATAGATCACGGAACAATATTTAAAGTACTTGCTGTCTAGCAAAAAAAGAATGAATGAAATCACGTGTCATTGAATTACAACCAAGTACATATTTTGACTTTCATCCGCTCTCTCCAGGAAACAGTGCTGAATTTATGGATAGAGAGATTTCGATAAATCAAATACTTAATGCTACACCGAATTATACGTAATACGTTCTACGATTATTCCACGATATATTAATCAAAGTGTTATTAATTACGCATGTCTTCCAAAAGATGTCACTACGTGTCGTATTTCGTAATGATAAATTCTTTATATTTTTTTTTCCAATAGATAGAGAGATTGTGATAAATTAAATAATTAATGCTACAATCTTCAGAGTATCTCCTTTCTAACAAAAAAAGAATTATTGCAATCGGACTACTCGTTAATGAATTACAATTAATTACACATTTTGACTTTCATCCCCCCTCACAGGGAAACCGTCCGGAATTTCGGAATAAAAAGTATCCTATGTCCTACCTCGGAGTATGAACTCAAATCATGCCAAGTTTCATTTGAATCCATTCAGTAGTTTCGGCGTGATGCGCGGCCAAGATACAGACAGACAGACAGACAGACAGACAAAAATGAAAAAAAAAATAGTTTTGGTTTCAGTATCGATAACAGAGTGCCCTCCAAAAAAAATTTTCAAAATATCTTCAATGTACAGAATTTGACCTGTTACATTTTTATTATAAGTATAGATATAGTTACCTTTTACCGTTGTTAGAGTAAATGTATGTTAAAAAATACTCGCTACTTGTTGCAAATTATTAAATGGATAGCCGTCTACTGCGCTGAGTATGGTGGGTTCAAATCCCACATGAGACAACACTGTGTGATCCACAAATTGTTGTTCTGAGTCTGGGTGTTCTTTGTGTCAGTTTCATGTATGTATGTAAAATCCCCGCGACACAGGAATATTCCATTACAGGAGTTGTCTATTTAAAAAAAAATACCAAAAATTTTTACGGCCAACTAAGATTTCTAGTGTATTTTATGGTATAAGGGGCACCAAAAAATTTATTTTTTATTTTTTGAGTATCAGTTTGTTCCGGCTTATCTCTGGAACAACTCGACCGATTTTGACAGGACTTTCACTGATAGGTAGCTGATTATATAAGGAGTAACTTAGGCTACTTTTTTAGACTAGCTTCGCCCTGCGGCGTTACCCGTGGTTATTGCCGTACCGCGGGTAACGCGCGCCGCGGGATTGAGCTAGTTCTGAATAATTTTTGAAACCCGTTGCTCTATACTGAGATGAGAGACGACGGACGGACGGAGGCCCAATGATACAGAAGCATTACTAGGCCGCCATGGTGTAGGTCACCATGCTGCATTGTTGCATTTTCTGCATTCACAATAAGTATGGTGACCACCACTCTTGGATTCTGCTTATGCTTACCATGAGGCAGAGTAGAGTTATTTTGGCAAGGTCGTACATAAAAAAAAACTGAAAAAATAATCGTCCCTTTTGCACTTAGGTCGATACGAACATGAATTGCTTAGAGGAGGATATCCGTTACGAAGTGACTTTGGAACCAAAACACGGCTCAATAGAAGTAGGAGAAGGGCAAGGCGCTTACACTTTTACGCAGCTGGATATCGCTGCTGGAAGAGTCGCTTACAGGCATCGAGAACCGAAGACACCGACTGACCAGTTCAGGTAATACCAATTTTCATCATAACTAATGAATCTAATGATGAATAACACAAATATATAAAATTAAAGTGTCTGTTTCTAATTAAACATAGACATTTTTCAACTAAATGCACATGAAAGTATATACAATAAAACTATACTTACTAATATATAAAGCTGAAGAGATTGATGCGCTGCTCCTATTGGTCTTAGCGTGATGATATATAGCCTATAGCCTTTCTCGATAAAAGGGCTATCTAAAAATATTAATTACTTATTATTACTAAAATAATTTTTCAAATCGGTAGTAGTTCCTGAGATTAGCGCGTTCAAACAAACAAACAAACTCTTCAGCTTTATAATATTAAGTATAGATTGAATGGATGCTAAATATTTATTTCATTTTTGTAGATTTAAAGTGATGTGCCTTGACACTTGGGGCGAAGGCGATTACTTCATAAAGATATTCCCCTCCAGTTTTTGGGAACCGCTCAAAGTGACTACAAACACACCGCTTGTCGTAGAAGAGTCTACCAGTGTTAATATCACCAAAGACATATTGGAGGTAAGACATTGATACTCAACTCAAAAATAGATCTTAATAAAAAAAATTACAAAATAAATAATCTAAATAATCTAAAAAAGACTTCAAGAACGTCCAAATCGATCGATTTCTCTTGGATGCCATCATCAGATCTTAGTGTCCATATCATGGTACCACCGTCGGGATATCTCCTTTCCATTAAAAAAAGAATCATCAAAATCGGTTCATAAACGACGAAGTTATCCGCGAACACACATAAAAAATAAAAATAAAACATACATATGGTCGAATTGAGAACCTCCTCCTTTTTTGAAGTTGGTTAAAAATGAAATAATATATTTTCATTGTTAATAGTGATGGTAGTAGTGTATTTCCTAAAAAAATCTGTATTATACCATTTGACTGCACCGTTGGCCTAATGGCTGTGCCAATTGTTGTGGGTTCATATCCCACATGGGACAACACTTTGTTGTTCTGAGTCTGGGTGTTCTTTGTGTCCGTTTCATGTATGTTTGTAAAGTCCTCCGCGACACAAAAATATGCATATTCCTAATGTGGGAGTTGTCTTTAAAAATGGCAAAGATGTGTGGTATTCGATTCATTCTAACTAATAAATAGATTTGAATTTAGTTATGCATGTATGAGATTGTTTGTATTTTAAATAAACTCATAAGCAATGACACAGAATAATAAATGCGAAGTTCATAACATATAACGTTTTGTAGATATTTTGTGCGGAGCGTGTCTACTGATTTTCGATTTAACTCTGTTGTATTAAGGTTGATTTTCGACCTGCTAGTACTTTATACGCATCTAATTACATTATCCAATATTCCCAACAACTAGTAATAAACAAAACATTTCAGGTGATGCATCCACAAATAGAACCATCAAACATCGTATACCAAGTAACTGACGGACCATACCACGGTTGGCTAGAGATTATCACTACACCTGGCACCTTAGAACTAGAAAATTATAACGAAGAACCTGTCCATATAAAAGTGTTTGATCAGTCGATTATCAACAGCAACAAGTTAGTTTACGTTCAATCTGGAGTGAACCGGACGAGAGACAGAATAGTTATGGACGTAACGAATGGAATAGTCTGGTTACGTGACGTAGAACTTCACGTTGTAATTATTCCGGAACATTTCTACGTACGGGCGTTGAACCTGACTGTGGTAGAAGGAGAATTCGTCAGCCTGAGACCGGATCTGTTCAAGACTGTCACTGAATATTACAAAGGACGGGTAGTGGCTTACAAAGTGGTTGATAAACCGAAATACGGCAAGATCGTGATGGCCGACCAAGAACTAAATTTGTTGCCAGTGTTGAAGTTGAACTCAGGGAATATTCAGGTGTGTATTGTTATAGTTTTAGAATAAAGAGAATACGAGTATATACAGTTAACGATCGTTCATATAATTCTAATTATTGTCAGCACACACGAATAACTTAAGACTGATGTAACCATCATAGGCTACTTTTAATTTAGACTAGTTGCGCCCCGCGCTTGTTGTTATACCATTACAACACTTACTGCATATTTTCCTATTTTACCTCATATTTTCATATGTTAAAGTGTATATTTTCCTCAGTATGTGAACGACGGTTCAGAAGAATCTGCCGACGTCTTTAAAGTTGTTGCGATGACGGAGAATAGCAAGGAGAGTGAGCCTTTCAACGTGTACGTCAACATAGTGCCGGTGAACGACGAACCACCGATAGTGGCCGCCAACACGGGACTCTG
Source organism: Diaphora mendica (assembly GCA_949125395.1). Taxonomy (NCBI): domain Eukaryota; kingdom Metazoa; phylum Arthropoda; class Insecta; order Lepidoptera; family Erebidae; genus Diaphora; species Diaphora mendica. Next base: position 28,344,605 of record OX421312.1, on the reverse strand, counting down.
TGTCTGGGAGGGAGGCATCTTCACCTTTACTACCAAAGAACTTTGTGAGTAGCTTCACAATTATGTCTTAAACAATAGGGAATATGCATAAAAAAATTATTTGTCTCAAACATTTTTTTCTAGATTCTTTATTGTCTTTACAATATACAAATTACAATATACATAAAAAGTATTTTTTTATTTAGTCATTATTTAAACCCAGAAAATATTAAATAAAAATGAAAATTAAGGGGGGGGGGAAATTCAAACCTACAAAACGCGTCCTATTGGTCTAAATGAAATGTGACGTCGATTGTTACATTATCGAAATTATCGGCGTCGAAATAGCTACTGTGTTGTAGTGTTTGTGAGAAAAAATAACTTCTTCCATGATTTTTATAGCAATCAAAACTGTAAATAGGTATAAAATAACTGAAACACTCAATAGTAAACAAACACGAAATGACAATGACGTCATTTGTTATGTCAATAGCGCGCGAAAAATGGCGGCGTTGGCCTGCCAGGCATGATCGCCTCGCCTGGTCGGAGGATTCTCCCTTTGTGTTGGAGGGACATCACACCCGTTCCTCCACAGTATAATCTGCAAAATTTGTTTCGGAGTTTGGGTGTTTTCTATGTATAATATGTATGTACAATGTACATATTTACAAAAAAAGTTTAAGTATCCTATCAGTCAATCTAGCTGTTTCATACCACAATTTCTGCTTAGTTTGGAACTAGATAGCCGTTTTGTGTCATTTATTTTTAACTTAGTTTATTGTAATTCATCATGATGACGTATTTAACTAAATTATAATTTTTAGATGTGAACGATATCGACACACCAGCGGAGAACGTGACGGTCCGTGTTGTGGATATAGTGTCAGGATATATAGCGATGAAGGGCGAGCTGGACACCGCAGTACATCACTTCACTCAAGCCGACATCGACCACGGACGAGTCGTGTTCGTACATAAAAGTGAGTACATACATACATACAGTCACGACTTTTTCTCAGGTGGTAGAGACATTTGATCTTCTTTCTGGCTTTGCACGATTTGTGCATTTAGCCAATGTCGAATAACTCATAGGCTACTATTTGCAGCGATAACCGACATATACGCGGGCGGAGCCGCGGGCAACCACTAGTAGGTAAATAAAACTGTTTTTCATCCCCCCATCTCGGAAAGAGTATGTTTACCCTTCGATATCTGGGTGCAAAAGCCGTTTTTATCTGCTAGAGGATAAAGTAAATTTAATTTAGAACATCGTGTGCACTAAGTTTGTGAATTCAAAACATAATTAAACCTATTTACTTCTACCTCTATGGTGCCGAATTTATCATACAACCTTTTTTAATTTGTTAAAAACTCAGACTCGGAACCTTCTTAGTGTACTTTTTTTTTTAATTTGCTTTGCCCGCTCTTTTTTTTTCATTTAGTCATTTCCTCGCTAAGGTGGGGTGAAAAGTTACGTGTTGCACTCGAGTGCAAAGATTTTTCACCTCGTGCTCAGGATTATAATTTTTGATTCACTCGCTTACTCGGTCTTCAAAATTGAGCACGCGGTTATAAAGCAACTTTGCACTCTTGTATAGCAAATAACTATTATTAATGATCAAGTCAGTGAAGTGACAGATTCAAAATATGGCGTGTTCTAAGTATTCATCCCGTAGGTGTTGCTAGAGCCTACTAAGGGAGCAAATTACGTAGGACAGTAGTTCTACCAAGAGAAGAAATACTTGAAATTAATTATATACCAACCTACCACCGTTTGACCACCGTTATTATTAATAGTTTTCAATAATTGAAAGCTGTTGTTGATGACGATATACACAAATAAAGAAAGAAAGAAAAAAATAATTAAAGCTATTTATATTATTTAACACATATGTGTGGATGGAGTACTCTCCATTATAAATACTGCAGGCTGGTAAAGAGTTTTATAATACTCGGGCTCTCAAACCCTCTATATTTTTTTTTTTCACAGACGGTACAAAAGGCAAGATGATATTCAACGTCACGGATGGACTACACGAACTGTCAAAAATCACATTCCTTATAACCACAAAGACTGTATTTTTGAAACTCACCAGAAAACAGAACCTACGTGTGTTCCCTCTCATGAGAGAACCTCTAACGAGCTACATGTTGATGTCAAAATGCTCAGATCCAACTAGAACTATTACTTACAAAGTCGAAAGAGTTCCATCACTCGGCAGACTAATCTTACTAAACGGAGAAAACCATCACAGGTCAATAAAACAATTCACACAACATGATTTAAACAACTCAGTGGTGTATTACGAACACACGCATCCATTCTCTGACTTACATACCAACGACTCCTTCATATTCTCAATCGAAGCTTCATTAGCCAAACCAGTAACAGATCAAATATTCAATATAGACATCTCAGTGTCATCAGGCGGTCTCGCCAAGTATGTGTACGTACCGGAAACTAAAGTACAAGAAGGAGACAAAGTGCCTATAAAAGTTAATGTTAGCAATGTAATTACTTATTTAGAAACCCAGGCTGGACTTAGACAGCCTCAAATTGAGGCTCAATGGTCTCAACCTTCACACGGAGAACTGAAACCTTTCATGACATCTCTTACACAAAGTCAAATAGAGAGTGGAGTAGTCAACTATGAACACGACGATTCTGACACTCTCACAGACCATATTGATATGTCTTTGTACTTACTACCTGATTATGTGCTTCTGTGCAATGTCACCATACCCATACTAATAATACCAGTGAACGATCAACCGTTCAGACTGTTGACGGACACGCCGCAAATACAAGTTGTACAAGGAGAAAACTACACAATAACCAAAAATGATTTGTTAACTGAAGATGCCGATACAGAACCTACTGGTATATTATACGACATTATAAGCGGCCCCACTCAAGGGAGAATGGTAATGTTAGACAAAAACAAAACTATTAACGAAGCCCATTCTATTAACAAGTTCACTCAAGACGATGTTAACAATGACAGAGTTGTTTACGAACATTCAGGAATACTTCAAACGGCTACATTTTACTTCAGAGTTTGGGACGGCCAGTTCAAGCCAACTTACACAGTATTTACGATAGACGTGATTCCAGTGATATTGAACGCTACTTCCTTACACCCCATATACTTACAACAGGGTTCAAACGTAGCAGCAGTAACGACAGATCAGATATACTTGGAGACGAACGCCAAGACATCCAAAGTTCTTTATAATGTAACAAGACAACCTTCTCACGGCATGATATACATCGGCAGGACACCAGTATCGTACTTCACACAGAAGGACTTGATAGAGAAAGTAGTAATATACATGCAGAACGATATGACTACAGCGAACGACAGCTTTGAACTTATAGCGTACGTTCATAACAGTAATGCCACAAGACCGTTCAATATAGAGGTTATAGTTCAACCGTTGATGAATTTGGGTGATTTGCGAGTTGAAACACCAAAAGCTAGAATAACATTAAATACAATGGATGCAACAGGACTAGCTAAACTGACTGCCAGTGATCCTGTATACACTTTGTTGAGAAAACCTAGATACGGTACTATTAAGAAAATAATTAGAAGTTCGGGGGAGAAAACTAGTGCTAGAGAAAGGGAGGTAGCGTACTTCACGCATGAAGATGTTAAAGCTGGAGTGATATATTTTGTTACTAAGAAGAAAGTGTCGGAGTTGACCGGGCTAGAGGATAGTTTTAGGTTTTTGTTGGCCGCTACTATATTTCAACCTGCGGTCGGAGACGTTAAGATAATCATAGGGAATAGACTGAAGAAAAATTTGCCGGGGCCAAATGATCCTGAGAGTCACGAAGGTGTGCCGGTAAGAATTTGTTGTTCTTTAATGCATGTTGTATTCATTTTTAACCCTTAGTTGTACTACTTTTTTTGTCAAGAGGATAAATGTATATTGTATATCTTTCCAAACAAAACAAATAATAAAATAAGTTTTGATATAAATTTTAAACTTCATTAAATTATAGGTTGCAAACGGTGAAACGGCTTCATACTACGTAATGATTCTGATGGCGCTATCCGGCACCGTACTGGCTATCGTCGTGATCTTTGGCCTGATTAAGTGCCGAAGATACTTGATGCGAGATCAGAACGTGCTGGTCAAAATCCATGGACAGAGTCAGGGTGCGGTCGCTCCTATACCGCTTCCGAGACCACCTGACCACCTGATGCCATCACCTTCGCAAGGCACACCGCCTATAAAACGGTAAGTATTAAACATTGAAACAATCTTTTAGTGTCTAAGTGAACACTGACTAAAAATTCAAAGTGATCGGGAATTTAAAGCGGGATGGGACAGAATTGGAGGAGGTAGGGAAAATATTTTTGACGTGATAACGTCTTACAATTCGATGGAGCCGGCTGCACGCACGAAAAAACATGACTCATGCGGCGTTACTTCGCTCTGAGTCGTTCCATGTAAGGCTTGAAGTGCAAGCTTTAAATGGTAAGGACTTCAAGCCCTAAATGGAAGCGAGGACTTATAACGAAACATGTCATCTCATCATTTCATCAATGTTTCGTTCATCATCATTTCATCAGTGTTAAATAATTCTAATCAAAATTATGATCTAATGACTTTGCAATACATAAAATATCATGTACCGTTATACCCTTCAAAAACTCTGAACATTCTACACCAACCAACTAAACTCGAATTTTTAAATATTTCAAACATTTTTTATTCTCCACATAGTTCATATAAAATCTGTGCGCCCTACTACTACTTTCCTAAATATTGTCACCTACTATAATATCCGTATAAAAATTGTCTTTAAAGCCGAATCTCCACTGAACAAAAGTTTGTAACTTTTGTGTTGTCAACACGTGTTGGTGACAAAATTTCTGTAATTTTCTTGTGTTGGCAACAAAAATTGTCAATGTTATTCAAATTGTTGGCTACACCGAGACACAATGGAAACAAAAGTTGACGATTTTATTAAGAGTTGCAAACAGTTGGAAACACCGAAATTGCCAAATAAACGATAAGACCGCCAATTGTCATCTTTGTGTATGCACCTCTTTTTTTAAATAATAATAATAAATATTTCGGACATCTAACACACAACGCCATCTAGTTCCAAGCTACTGTTACAAAGATCAAGCTATAGAGACTGAAAACAATTTATTTATTAACCGACTTCAAAAAAGGAGGTGGTTATCAATTCGACTGGTTTTTTTAAGCTCGTAACTTTCGACTGGGTGAACCAGTTTTGATCATTCTTTTTTTATTTGAAAGCTGGTGCTTCCCGTGTGGTTCCATTTCAATTTGGTCCAGATTGAAGTCGTTTTTTTTGTTAAAATTGGTGATCATTTTATCTTCATTGTACGCACATAACAGACATAACCAAGTGTGTGTACATGTGTAAAAGATATAAACACATGTTAACCGGTGGCGCAGTGGTAGCGTATGCGACTGCTGTGCTTGAGGTCTCGGGTTCGATTCCCGGGTCGGACCAAATGTTTGTATGATCTGCAAATATTTGTTTTGGAGTTTGGGTGTATTCTATGTATGTATTTACAGAAAAAAGTGTATGTACATATCAGTTGTCTAGTACCCATAACACAAGCTCTCCTTAGCTTGGGACTAGATGGCGTTGTGTGTTAGATGTCCGAAATATTTATTATATATTAGTATAGATTAATGGAATGTTTTCAGTTATGTGTCATCCGAGCAATCAATGCACACGGGCGCTAGTACGCCTCTGCCGTCTGCAGGTAGCGTGGCGTGTAAAGTGACGCCACTTGCTGATGCAGCAGGGCCGGATCTCAACGCTCGGTACCCGTACGGGACGGATGATCATACAGACGTGAGTATTATTATTTACTACTAGCTTATGTCGGCTATCTTTTTTTATAGAATAACGGGCAACCGAGCAGACGTATCACCAGAGGCGTCATAAGTGCGTTGCCGGCCTTCGGGGGATGGGGAAGGGGGCGGGGGGAGGGATGGGTTATAGGCCGCCGGTATCCTCACTGACTTAGTGAAGCACAGTGCGAGCGCACACCGGTTTTCTGTGAGGCCGTGGTATCACTCCGGTCGAGCCGGCCCATTTAGGCCAAAGCGTGGCTCTCCCACGCTTGTTGTTAACTGCTTCCACGATCATGAAATAACGTAAGTTCAGTATGGATCGTTACAGGCCGAGGACTGGAGTAGCTACGAGGCAAGTGAGTCTGCGTACCCTGTGAGGGCTCAGGGAGTAGCTCCAGCGAACCCGATGCTCAGACGCAACCAATACTGGGTCTGACCCACGGATAGCTTTACACTGCTTCGGACGCCTAGACCAGGTATTTTTTTATTTTTTTTATTTTTTTTTATTTAATAGGTACAGATACAGATAACAGACTTAAAAAATACAAAACACAGTCTTAACAAACACAGTAACATCCGTAACTTTTATCAGTTAAATAGTGTTATAAATATGGCAGATAATTATCTGATACTTTATCAGGAACTAGTAAAACTGGACCTTAATCTTCTAAATTAAATAAAAAGTGTATTTCGGGTGCTACAAACGTATACCTGTTTTTTGGCAGCGCTACAATACATTTATTTCGAGGGTTGTTTTTCAGTTTTAACTTTTAAAAAATCTTTATCTTCGTAATTTTTAAAATAACAAGCAAAATCTATCTTCAAATTAATAAATTATGATTATTTTATGATAATATTGCAATATACTCAGCAATGTATTGATTCATATTTTTACCTCTTTATTTTTTATGTAAAAGTGACTACTCTGCCTGATGGAAAAAAGTATGAGCAGAATCCAAGAGTGATGGTTACCATAACAATTGTGACCCACACTATCTATTGGTCGGTCTATTGAGAAAGCTTCTGCATCATTGGGCTATAGTTTATAATATTTCAAGACAGTTATAAATTATCTACCTCAAAACTAGCCGATACGCGCAACTACGCCTTCTTTCAAAAGAAAAAATATCTATATTTTCATTAATATTCGGCTCCCGCTGATCGTAGCGTCATGTTTTGTATCCAATAGCCTTTCTAAATTTGAATTTAATAAGATCAAATAATTCGAATATCCAAAAATGACTAGGTATGCAGTTTTGAGTTTCTTTTCTATATTTCAGTAACAGTAAGAGAAGAAGAGAGATGTGTGACTCTTCATCGTCGTCTGAAGCGGCGCGGTGTCGACCTGGTTCCTACACCTTTTCTATTAAGTAACTACATGCCTCAACACGCTCACTGCGAGATCACTCTGTGAGCAATATTCTATTACTGTCGACCAAATACTCGATAAAAGACGGTTTTATAAATTAATGTTTTATAGGATGTTTAAGTTTTGACCTCATTTAGCAGCTCTTTTGGGGAAGTTTCATTGATGGACGATAACATGTATTTTTTGACACAGAACAGAAAAACGTTGACAAATGCAGACAGTTTTACAACTTTAAATCTTATATGAAATGTGCTACACAAAAGTTACAGACACTGAATTCCAAACTAGGCTTGAACCTGTATTTTGGAAAAACAGTGTTCCGTCGCCGATTTACAATAATGCAGCAACTTATCTGTCAAATAAATATAGATTTCGGTTTTACAAGTCTTGGCTAGAGACCATATGTCATATTTATCAGCAACTTTTATCAGTTAAATAGTGTTATAAATATGGCAGGTAACTATCTGATACTTTATCAGGAACTAGTAAAACTGGACCTTAATCTTCTAAATTAAATAAAAAGTGTATTTCGGGTGCTACAAACGTATACCTGTTTTTTGGCAGCGCTACAATACATTTATTTCGAGGGTTGTTTTTCAGTTTTAACTTTTAAAAAATCTTTATCTTCGTAATTTTTAAAATAACAAGCAAAATTTATCTTCAAATTAATAAATTACTCATTTATAATTTACTTGTGTTCTGTTACCCGCGGTTGCTGTTTTAAAGGTACAACGGCAACCATGAGTAACGCAGTGGGACGCAGTTAGTTATACATATAAACCTTCCTCTTGAATCACTATCTATTGCTGAAAACTACATCGAAATACGTTGAGTACTTTAAAGGATCTAAGTGAATAAACAGCGGAAGCGGCTTAATTCTGTGCTATGTAAAGGCACAGAGTATTATTTATACTTAGAACTATGAAGTTACTATATGTACTCATAATATTTCAAAGTCAAATTTTAATACACAAATAAATTCGCTTAGCTCTCAGTTTATTTTTAAACCAAGCAGTTTAACACGAAATAATATTGTAAGATTAGATAAGTTTATTTGCATAAAACATGTGTTATCAAGATGACATAGTATAAAATATAGTTCAGTACTTAAAAACATGTTTTGCCATAGCTGGAGTACAAATGTTTTATAATAATAAAAATGTCATGTCGATGTAATACATCACTGACAAATATTAAATAAAAAACAATATTTAAAAATAAAAGTAAACGAAAAGTCACATAATTTGAACACATACACAAAACATTATGAGGCTTAATTTATAGTATCTGCCAAAAACTCCACAATACTATAGTAGGCTTTCTTTATCAATATTTCCTTGAGCTTATGTTTGAATTTGTTTTTTTTTGGAGGTCTTTATACTATGTTGGTATTTTATTAAAAAATTTAGGCGCCATGCCAACAAAATTATTGCTTATTAGAGCAGTTTTAGCGGTCTGTACTCAGAGCTGTCTGTCTACTACTGTCGTCACGCCTGTTACGCTTGACTACGTCTGCCAGGCGGGGAACAGTGTAGGGTTTGCTTTCACGAACATGCACACTTCTAGAATATATAGGCTTGGGATTGTCAAAATGTGATGCCTTATGAAGTATGGCCTACAACTGTCCGTCACTCTTAGTCCAAACATAGCACGGATACAGCGTTTTTGTAATTTAAAAACAATGTCTTTGTTAGTTGAACTTCCCCAGAAAATCACACCATACCTTAAAACAGTAGAAGTAACATTTGGCGAGTAACATGTTTGATTGACATGATCATAGTATGAGTTGAGATACATGAGTATTAATGTGTTCATATATCGGCGCTACAAAATGAGGTCAAAGTTTAAGATTTCTTAGAAATTTATTCGTATTTGGGTACTGTTAGGTTTGTTTATTATATTTATTTTATCATTGAAACTATTGCCGTAACAACTGTGCCAACCGTTTGTCAAACTTGTAAACATACTGCCCTAATGACTACTACTGGATTGTCAAGTAATGCGTTATTGAAAATACATTATGCATAATTAGGGAACATGGAAACTAAACCAAACAATACATAACACCAAAAAAGATTACATTAAAAATACCAAAAAAGCAAACATTAATATTAACAATAACTATAAAACACAAACAAACGCAAACTAAGAGAAAGTTAACATCGTTCAAGGAGTTAGTTTTGATAATTTATAGTATTGTTACAGGCATCAGAATTTCAATATTTTTAGCGTATATATATAGATAGTTAGAAATAGGTAAACTCACTAAAATATGACGCCCCTAACAACCTGCAGATCATAGACAATTGACAGGAACATAGAAAAATTGTTCTAACAAAGTCTAAAAGCAATAAGCGGTACCTGTATGTTGATATATTTATTCGAAACATTGCAAAAATTTCTTTGCTCTTGCATTATTGAAAGAAGAGTTACAAAGGCAAACTAGAATCAAAGACAAAAGTAAAAAAAAAGTGTTGATGACGTATGTTAGTTTATTTTTTTAGTACATGGATAGTACGGCTAGTAAACTTGTAAGCAAATTGCAACATACCTAGTTATTATAGGAAATTAATCTGTTAACGAATATCTCCAAAACTCAACATGGAAAACAACAAATAAAAAAATCAAATTCAAATTCTTTATTTCATAAAATCGGTAACGTAAATTGTCAATTTTTTAAACGTAACTAATATTATGGAGAAACACACACCAAATTAACGTAAAATATGTTGCTTCGTCATCATAAATTTACTAAAGGAAAGAAATTAAAGGTGCAATTTACTAAGCAAGTAATGTCAAAGTGAAATCAAACAAACTCATGCCCACACTTTGATTCACCAGATAACATTAACAATAATTAGCAAAATGTATTACAACACTGTTCGGTTATGCGCTGTTATGTTGGTAAAATTAATAGCTTATAGTTTATACACTTAAATTAGGCATAACAATGAGAAAACTGAAATATAAAAGGAAATACTTTAAATAAAACAAAAAGGAATGCAAAGTAACATATTAGCTCAATACAACTTTACACTTAGTATTTAAAGCCACTCAATAATTATTTCAATCTATCAGGATTATCTTGCAGAAGTTATGGAATGCAATCCTCGTCTCTTGTACTGAATGTTTACCTAAAGAAACCTCGCTTGATTAATAAATTAAAATATCTTGCCATTATTTAAATATAAGTTCCCTGCATTTTTGCACTAGTGCAGGTGATAGTTTGAACTCCAAACTTGAATCAGTACACAATACGTGTACTTAAAGAAAAGATAACATGCAGTATTCCATGTATAAGGCTGCAACAGACTTAATTTGTCAGGTAACGATATATAGGGATTATTATATTAAATACGGATTTAAATAGTTATAATATGAAATAATACACAGTCATTAATTAAAAGATACTAATCAGTAACTAGATATTTAGCCGTCTTAGATGTAATTCAGGATTGAAACTAGAAGAGTGATGCATTCTACTTAACATTACCTCATCAAACAACTACATTGGTGTCACATAATATCGACAACTATAATAATAAATATAGAAACGCCGTACAAATATAGCTAACGTATATTTCACTGTTTTGCTGAAAGCTGTTTTTATAATATCTTAGTTATAAGTGATATGCAACAATGGGTTCTAGCCAAATTACCAACGGTGCAAAAAATGAGTAACAATGGTGGTGATTCTCTTGTTGTCATCATTAAACTAAAATTCACTAAAATTTGTTGTTAGATTATATACTTTAATCTTATCTGCTTACAGTCCAATTTTCAATAGCTCAGCGTTCACTATATTTAGTTCAATACCGACTAAAAGTTGATGAGAGGTACACGCTTGTTTAAAAAAAACTAAACTAAACTAGAGATGTAAAAATTATAAGAAATAATTACGTAGATAATTTAGTCGGCATGTATTTAGACGACGTTTAAGTTTAGTGCGACATGTCAAGTTTTACGTCACACGTTACATGTTGTAAACGTTCAACACAAGAATATCAAAAGAAAAATGTGGTCTAAGTTGAGTAATTTATCTAATTTTCGTTATGCCAAAGTAAAATTTACTTTTTCAAGTAATAAACAAGCGTGTGTTTCTGATTCATGTGTATTTGATACAAAACTAAACACAGTGACAGCTGATATGTGAGATATCGAAAAACGGACTGTAAGTGGATCCAATAATTTTTTTTGTGATTTTTAGTTTAGTGATGACAAGAGAATCACAACCAATATTACGAGTTGGTTAGACAACAATTTAAACAATAAAAAATATATTTATTTAAAGCTAGATAATACCTATACTTTGTAGATATTTAAAGTCAAACTTATAGGCCGGTAGTTTCCGATGTTTTATTTTTTATTTTATTTATTTACTTTTTAATTAAATATATAATCGTCTTGTTTAAAAATTATAGACACACAATGACAGTTTAATAGCTGGAAAATTAAAATACCTTTTAATTGGGCTACGCAAGTTTCAATATACCTTATGATCCTCTGAAATAATCTGAACTGTTCTGAAGAACACCAATGAATTTCCGATTACACAGCCTATAAATACCGATAAGTATAATTTTTTATGTCAAGTTTTATAATATTTAGTGTCGGATGTATTATACATACGTATAAATATATATATAATTGAATTGAGACTACAGAAGTTTGAGTACGTTATATTGTGCTGCTCGCTGGACGTGTACTTTAATATTAGTTATATTAATATAGTAATAATAGTTTTTATAATAATGTCATTTACTTAAAATTCTAGTGAGCGAATATCAAATAGAAATGCCAATGAGAGTGCCATCACATTTTAATATAAATTTCTACTATAATTTGTTAGAAAAATATAGATTAATTTTATAATATGGAATCTATTAGAAATATTGACATTTTACTTTAAGAATTCCTAATTAATATTTAAGTTTATATTGTTAATGAGTATATTTAACACACGTTATAAGCTATTATTTAGAAAGTTTGTGCCAATATTGTGAATGTTGCAGGTTCCATATTGTGTTATCAGCCTTTAACAGTATTACATAATGATATTGAGATCTTACATAATCCTGTAGTTTTTATGTGTTGGTTCATAGATAACAGGCTCCTTATATATACCCTAGCTAGTTCGTTCGTTAGTTCAAGGTCGACTTGCCAAATAATAGATACAAGCCGACCACAATTACAGAATTTGATTGATCCCGCTGCTAGCTCTAAATATGGACTCTACAATATGAATATGTTTATGTATATTTATTAGCCAAATTGTACTTAAATTTAAATCAAACGTACCTACGTACGTTTCTTATTATTTCAAAAATAATAAATAATGATATGGGAACTGCAGTGCCAAATACAAAGTAAACATATGGAATTGATTGTTGCACGTAGCATAGAAATGTTGTGTACGCTCTCGCACGTCGTGAACGTCGATATTATTTCATTGGTGTACGTTTTAAAGTGCCTAATTTTGTGGGTAATTCTTCGTTCTTTTTAGTTCTAGGACATTGTAAGTAAAATAATAAGATAATGCCTTTGTCATTAAGTCCGCCTTAAGCCAAGTAATTGCAGTAAGATTAAATAAATAAATAAATTTCTGAAGATGAACTGAATAAAATTAAGTTCTTGTCATTGTCACAATCAATAATATAATATAGTATTTTAGAACAATAACCAACGGTAAATTTAATATCTGCAGGAAAAGTATCACGCTGAAAAATTCGAATCTTCAAATGTATTGCTAAGCACAAAGCTCGAGAAGTACTCAACCAATTCGTTTTTTTTTAATATTTTCGTTAAGGCACAAGGAAGGTTCTTATGGAGAGAAAAAAAGTTAATATTGTGAGGAAAATAGTAAAAATAACACTTATTCATTTTTTCTTTTGGTGTGACAGGTCAATAACTTCTGACAGGACTCGTCGACAGGTCGTGGCAGCTAGTAAAGAATAAAAAAGAACGAATTTTACCCACTTATTATAAAAATATGTAATCGGTTTGAGAAATACGTTAACAGAACATAACTTTAAGAAATGTTAAAGCAACACCATTTTGTATTTCGCATTCATTACAATTACTGCCGCCAGTAAGTTAACAGTACAAATTTGTAAAAGATTCAATTGTAATTTTATGCCAATGTTATTATTAATATTTATTATATTGTTCAATAGATAAATTGTGGTAGTAAGCGCCTTAAATTATAACAACACATTAAACACCAATTTCAATGTATTAGAAAAACTTAAAAATATGCAAACATATAACAAACATGAAGATAAAAGCAATGTAATTAAAACACACCTTTTTATAACAAAACCAATAAAAAACAATAAACACTATTTAGATGAGGATAGAATAGTCTAGAATGAACGCCTGACTTCTGTGTACAAAATTATTCCCATTTATTCACCCTGATCCAGCCTTAACTCACTGTAATGACTTAAAGTTTTGTTGTAAAAGAAAATATTGGTTATATGACTTAAATCTGAACTCAATATCCGGTAGCCATATTAATACTTACCGGATATGTTTTCCTCTAGCATTATATAAAATAACGATGTGTAAGAATCCGGCAGTAGTCTTAACTGAGACTTAACTTTTTTCATCAACATTAAGTTTTCAAGCTTGGTAAATTTCATAACACTTTATAAACATGACAAATTCTTGTATTTACATAGTTACATGGAACAAAATATTCAACTGCTATGTTAAATATGGTCATTCGCGTTTAGAAAACAGTGACGCATCAATCAAGCCCCTTGAAAAATCAGGTTCTAAGAAATGATCGTTTCGTGCGAAAGCTTGAGACCTTCCCTTTAGCCGAGATTCAAGTGTCTCGCGTCGATTCTCTTTACAATCGCTAACGTCTTTATTTTATTGCATTATTGGCCAATATTTTGTTCTGGCCGCTCGACTTGGATTGAGATGAAGTGAAGATGAATGCTAAAGTGGTTAGGGGGCTAATTGGTCACAGCGTGGACTTGCTCGATGCATCACTATTTTTATAAACCAAATGAACTTTTATTCTCGTATATTTTCGATATACTGTTGAACATAACTTCACGCCTAAATACCCAAAAATGGTTGCAATTTTGCTGATTAATTTTAGTCTCGCCCACAAATTAATTGCCCGTAATTGCTGTCAAAGACACATTGAAGAATGAGAAGGTAGGAAGGCAATGATTGGCAAGTTGTTTTGCTTGGGAGTGTAATCCTTCGATTTAATCTCGCATACCACACGCGTTGGTGAATAACATGAATGTATTGCAAATTCTTGAGTTACAAATACACTTTCAAATTGCCTATTAGTAATAGAACAGATTGACAATATATATATATGTATACATATTTACAAATAACTTTTCAGTAACTAATGTATGTAGTTATAAGGTGTGTATTGCTGTCATTTCTGATGTTTTTTTTAACCGAGGCTAGTTAGGTCCCCTACCCAAAAGTTTCTGTTCGTCGGGTTTAGCAACACCAATTGTTCTAATTACTATAAGACCTTAGGCACACATGTTATCGCACAAATTGACTACATGTCATCTCAGGTACTTAATTTTTTTTATACTCAATGTTAACATAATGCTAATTTTTATAAAATAATTGTTGCAATTTCAATCATTAATTTCTTGTTGTTACTATACGTTATTGGCTAGCGGACTTGCTTCAACATGTCTGTACGACAAAACAATAACTAACGTGCCATACAGTTGCATTTTCTGTAAGTTTGTTAGATATATGACGATGTGAAATTCTTGTGTATTAATTTCTACCAATAGGTAGTTAATGGATTTTTAATAAACAATTAAACAAATGAAAGTTTTTCATTAAAACACGTGTTTTATAAAAAAGTACTTTTATTTTATTGCCACCTTAACCGATTTTCTATACATTACAAACTATATTTTAAACTACTTTTTATTAAAGTAATATAACCACATTACAAACATAGCAAATGCTCACTTATAAGTATATGTACACAGACACTTTGTTGTACTTGTTCATTGTACTTTGTCTTAAAAATGTAAAGGAGAACCAATCAGTCTAAATTATTCACTAACAACTAAATTAATCTACTTCTAGTTTTCTGAAGTTGCCTGTTAGACCTCTCATAGCGTCTCCCACGGCGTCTGCGCCTGCGCAGGTGATAGCGCCCGATTTAAGAGCGGATATAGCGCCCTCTCTCGCCGCCTCGCTGTACATTTCAAGACGAACCGCCATTTTGTCGTTCATCAACAACGTGTCGCGTCTGTTTGCTAGCTCTTCTTTCCATAAATCTGAAATAGAAAGGCTTTATTTAAAAATGGGTTTCTAGCTAAATAATGCCAGAATTTATCATAATACAAAAGTTCTTAAATTTAAAGGATTTTTAGAAGTAAATAAATAACTATCATTCTAAATAAGATTTTAAAAAAAACCTAGAAATAGATTTTCGAATGAAAACCTGGTCAATTTATATTTCAATAAAGTATGACAGTCTAGATACTTGTGTGTATCTATAGTATAGATGTGCAAGAATTCAGTAATCAGATGGTATAAAAACAGCAAAATCTGACCGGCAGCCGAAAAAGCAACAGTTATTCTAAATTTTATTGGATAGTATTCTATCTTTAATGTACAGAATTGAACCTGTTACATTTTTATTATAAGTATAGATTTTAATAATATAAACATTGAAATATATTGCTCAATTGAGTAGTCTAAAACAGTGACGTCACAAGTTTGTATTTAGTACCTACATTTTTCATGCAAAATTATGTTTTGACAGATGATTAAAAGTAACTAATTTCACTAAGGTGTCATCTACCCTATTCCTTGTTTATTTTTAATGCATTTTCTTAGCAGGTTTTCGGGGATCGTATTTTTAATGGAAAAAAATATTCTGTTTATTAGCCACTCACTTATCATCTCCCTCATCGGCATGTGACCTCCATACTCCTTGGGCAGCAGACTCTTCTCAATCTCTACTTCTTCAAGAGCACTGTAGAGCCGCACTCGTTTTTTTATCTTTTCCGATATGAGCGCCATGCCAAAGTCTAAAGCAAATTTGATAGTTGGGTGCACGTTGATGCCGTAAATCTCCTTGTGTCTCATAGGTAAAGTACGCTGTAAAGGAAAATAAAGAAATTATAATAACACCACACCATTCGATTAATGGAATAAATAATGTACAACGCTGCCAAGCTAAGTTTGCACCTCGCGTCGATTACGTCACACTTACACTTAGGTACAAAAAAGGAATTCGAATTTAAAAAAATAAAGGAATGTATGTTACAAAATGTCGGCTAAGTCAATTTTCTGTATTAAATGATGCGACAGGGCGATCACGGGAAGATGAGCGGGGAAGTGGGCGGGGCGCCGCATTCCAGCGAGGTGCAAACTTAGCTCGGCTGCATAGTAGGTACGCTCTTGCAAGCACATCGCTCGTACTTAAATATAAAGCAGCTTTCTTGCTATGAAATAATTCTTGATATGAAAAAAACTCCCTTAGGGCTCATTTTCATTGGTCGTTAATTCAGTCGTTATACAGCAGGCGGGGAGTCCCCGAATTCGGGCTATCAACTAATGAAAGTAGGCTATCTATATCTTGGTCGATATACGGCATGCGAGTATTCCCCGCATGCGGCCTAACAACCAATGAAATTCATCGGACGGTGTAAAGCAAGCGTGGCGCGGGACTCAGTTTCTTTTTCTTCAGTGAAGCTAATAATTTCTTCTTCAATAAGTCACAAACAGATAAAATTGCTCCACACAACATTAATTGTTGATCCAGCAGGTATCTACGTCTGCTCAGTACCACTCTTTCAAAACAAATGCGTGGTGAAGTATATAAAACCAACAATCCGCAAGGGGGCCCTATCGACTAATGAAAACGGCTATCGCATGCTGGCCCTATGGCATGCTTAAACAGAAATCTCCCGTACCACGCATGCGGGCCCTATCGACTAATGAAAACAGCTATCGCATGCTGGCCCTATGGCATGCTTAAACAGAAATCTTCGGTACCCCGCATGCGGGCTCTAACGATCAATGAAAATGAGCCCTTAAACAAGAAGACGTTCTTTATTGCCAAGTATATTTCAAATAAAATTTTCTTAAGTCGTATCATTCATCATAACCAAACCTTCGGCCACATTGGAAACTAATTGTAAGCAGCCAGGAAATTCTTTCTAATAAAGGAGTTTGTAGATATAAATTCAGTCTACAAAGAAGACACTGTTGAAAATCCTTGTTAATAATAAAGTTAAATATCTTAACTATAATTATTTAGTAAACGATTATAAACAAAAGTGTGTCAAAAAGGAACAACTGTTCAGCATTTAAAATGTGTATCCAACAGGAAGATGGGACGTTATGGGTTGATAATGATCCAACAGGAATAAAAACGAGAATTTTTAAAAGTGTAGGTATCTATGAGGAATAATAATTCATTTTAAGAGTTTCAAAAGATCCAACATTCTGTTTTGGAAACTCGTTCTAACAATAAAGCGGTAGTAATGGAGTTGCCTATAAATAAATAAAATGCGTATAAATAAATGTTATTCGAAAGCCCACTTAACGAAAATAAACTTACCTCTCCATTCTTAACAATCCGGACCGCCTCCTTGGGTGTGAAGAGTGTTAGATGTGGAAAACTGACGCCGCTACCGTCCGCATAGTGAACCACACCCCGGACTTGATTCTCTTCATCTTCAAGCAGAGTCTCGTAGCAGATACCCATGACGCGACACATATCCTGGTTGGTGTACTTGTAGGGATCGAACACACCTACACACAAAAAAGGACTTTAAAATATAGCGGTGACTTTTTGTATGCATTTTGAGGGTAGTTAGTCATTATGTATTATATAAACAGTATCTCATATTACGGAGAAAGCCACACAGTTCAACTCTAGTACTCTTAGCTCTTAATTAAACTAGTAGTAATAGATACTTCATTCGTTCATCTCAGCCGAAAGATGTCTATTTCTCGGGACCACCATAGTCGCCGCGAATGCATACAATGCAGCATGGTGATTATGGCGCCCTAGTGAGATGATTTTTCACGACCCGCTTTAAAGACCCGGGATCATAGTGGGAGGGAAACACGTGCGCTAGTAGTGTGGTTCAGTCTCAGTCAGTTTACGGTTCAGCTCTTCCTTCCTGTGCCGCAGGGAGACAGTGCACTCTGAATCGGTGAATTCCAAGCCAGCACGTGTTGTCCTGTAGAGGAAGGGAGAAGGAGGAATCTGTTGGAAGATCTCTTCATGATAAAGGTAATAGAGGACTGCCATAGACGGCGATATCTCTTCGCAACTGCAAAATGCCAAGGAACTCGTTACTACATCAGATAGAAATATCTGACTTGAAGTTAGAGAAGGACCTTTTAGAATAGAAGTAGTAAATTGTTTCGACGTCTCTGAAGTTCAATGCGCTTAAAAATATTAACAAGTGGTGAGTCTTTATGGGCGCTGGTAAACCTTTACCTTCGAGTGGATCGTGTGCTTCTTTGCCAACTTCGCAACACAAAAAGGCACTATACACATCAACTTCAATGTCATCTTTATACAATGTGTATGTAAGTACAATACTTGTCTGTATAAAATGCACATTAATTTACAAGAGTATCGTACTTACAAATGTCAGATATATTATGTACAAAGTCTACAAAGAGCAGACTTATTGCTAAGTGCTATCTCTTCCAGGCAAGTCTCTGTTTCAGAGAGACAATAGAAGTATCAGGTGCGTTTGAATATTGAAAATGTGATTGGGACAGTATGAACAAGGAAATAATTTAAAAAATACATATATACATATAAAACACAGTCTAACACGTATTTATACATACTTGCATACATATACTTATGTACAAATATACATAAACAACTATTTAATTACATAACATACATGTAGAAACACGCACATACCATATTAAGTGAATGATTCGAATCAAGATAATGAACAATTTTCGCTCGTTTAGTTTTAATAGACAAGTATTCCACAAGCGTACAACTTTGAAAGTAAAAAACTGGTCCTAAATTTTGAGGAATGTAGAAACATTAAACATATATCTCACTAGCTGACCCGTGCCCACTTCGTTGGGCGGTAAATATTTTTTTCTCCGACTTACTTTGTAAATTCAGCTACCACGAAAAAGTCTTTCCACTTTTAGGGTTATTATATAGCCTATGTCACTCACAAATAACGTAGCCGTCTATTGGTAAAAGAATTTTCAAAATCGGTTCAGTAGATCCCGAGATTACCCCTTACAATTTAACAAATATACAAACACACAAACTTTACTTCTTTACAATATTAGTATAGATTAAGGATCTTGAACCATTCGGACAGAAAGTTGCTTTTGGGGAGCTTTTGTAAAGGAAAACGGGGAAAGTATATTTTGGAGTAAGATGCGTAAGACGGAACATTGGGATGGCTTTTAGTAGAAACACCACATACTCCTGTTTACTGCGTCTACAAGGATCAGGAAATCATAAGGGATTATCTAACTCATTAATAAAAATGTGTGTTTGGAAATTAGATGAGATGAGTGTGTATATACATACAGAAAATTACCATTTAAAATCGCTCTCTATTTAAATAATAAATCTAATACTATATAATACATATTATATTATTAATGAATACACAATTTGAAATTTTGTTTACGATTTTTGCCACTTTAATTATTTACTATTTATAAATGTAATGGGATTTGTAAATATTTCCTAAATAGTGTGTATCTTAAACTTTCATTTTTTTTATGATGTAGATGGCAATCTTGCAGACGGCTCATTAGAATGTAAGTGGCAACCGCCTTTCATTATGTAATGTACACCTTTAACTTTAAAGTCATCAATGCGTTGCTGACCTTTGGAGTCCTCCTCTCAGATATAGAAAAGTGGGTTGTGCTCCGGTAGCCTCACTTATTCGATGAAAAGCTTCGAAAAAATGTCTAGAAATCTGGATTTTGTGAAGCCGTAACACACGGTTTATCCGCCCAAAACGTCCCGAAGAGTGACTCGCCCACGGTATATGGTATTGACGGTTCAATATCTTTTATTAGTATAGGAATTATTATCTAAAACGAAGCAAATTTAATGTAGGCTGTTTTTCAGAAGCACAACCGCCGAAAATCTTAAAGTTCTAACCGTCGTGTAAGCGTGATATATACTATTGTACATATATACAATACCTACTAAAATAGTATATTATTCTCATAACGCAATTTAATTTCTACCAACACCCGTACCCGTAGTAGAACAATAGTTGAACTGCACATGTACACAAGCGATTTGTACAAGGTATTGTACGGTTGCGGTTGTAGCTCGCAGCTTCTCTCACTTCAATATCAACCAATCTATCTTATAATAATCATCATCATAATCATCAACAGCAATTAATAGTCCACTGCTGGACATTGACCTCTCTTTTGAAAGGAGGTTTTAGCATGTTACACCACGCTGCATGCTGGCCTGACAGATTAGTATAGGGTTTGTGTCAAGTTTTCCTTCTCTTTGTAAATTGTCCTGCGTAGTTTGCGAGCTTAATCGACTCTTACGTTACCCACGGGATGAATAGGACTGACGACATTCCGTATTTTAATCGGCTGCCATACGGATAATCCTATTGTGGCGACTTCCACATACAGCGCATCAACAAAACATGACAGCGCCATCTACCGAAGATACACTGAACTACGGAGTAACATACAATACGAAGAAACTACCAATCCTGTATCGCGCAATAGAAGTTCTCGCGCCGATAATCATATATACAACATCCCAACATCAACCGTTGGGCAGGTGGGCCGCCAGGCATGATAACCTCGCCTGGTCGGAGGATCCTCCCTTTGTGTTGGAGGGACATCACACCCGTTCCCTCTACACCATAATACCTAAATGTTGATGTTAGATAAGGGGCGTCTTTGTCTTTACCTATAGTGCAGGGTGTGGGGCGCCGGCCGCGACACTTTTAATGAATCTGCGCGCTTACCGGAGGGCGCTACCCTTACTAAAGGGGGTAGAGTAATGATTTCACACGGCCGCTTCACGGGCTAGAGACGCCTCTGTGTTAGATACTGTACCAGGTTTCTATTCAAATTTAATTACGATTCGTAGATTGGTTAGGGTGTTATGGTTTTTGTTTAATTTATAATACATATTATAATGTATGTAGTTAACAGTGAATAGTGTGCTTAATGTCAATGGTGTGAACAAAAGTTTGTGCGATAAGCGAGAAATGTTACAATATATGATACAGTCAGCAAGGCTATCGAAGCAGGTTTATGAGGTAACAAAGAATGTTCGAGTATTGCAGGTGAAACGACAGAAGAACAGCTTTTTTTGTCATGAGTTCACCGCCTTTATGTGTCGAGGTCTTTATTTATTAAAGCAAATATAAACGTTAATTAGTCGATGGAGTGTGTGGTAACAAGCGCGTGTGTACTTATTTTATTATATATACAGCTTATATTTCCATATAAATACAAACAAACACCGTATAAATATATAATTATGAAATAAAGTAATTAAATAAAATGAATACTACTTGTATAGGTACTGATGATGATATAAAAACTTGTATCTACCAGGCCTGTAAACGACAACGCGCCGTCCCAATTTGTCCTTGAACGGACTCACAAATATATATCTGAAACAGAAATATGTACTATATTAGAAGGTTGTATTGGATATATTATATAAGGTTGTAATAATTAATAGTTTTACCAACATTACATAATTCTAAGACAACTGAGAACAGAATAGCAGATAGTTAAGGAACCATTCTTGAAGATTTTTTCAAATATTAGAAAAAAAAAAATTATCTACGAAGATATTTTTAAATATAAATTTTAACACGTATCTTTCCCAGAGAAGTACTGAATCATTAAGCAGTTTAAATTTTTAACCAGACATACAAAAACATATAATCACTTACAACGAAAACAACTTTTATTGAGTACCTACTAGCTGTGCCCGCTACTTCGTACACATGATATATTTTTTTTTTTTTATGTATGGCCCGCCAAAATGACTCTACTCTGCCTGATGGAAAGCATAAGCAGAATCCAAGAGTGGCGGTCACCATACTCACTGCGAATGCAGACAATGCAGTATGGCGACCCACACCATGGCGGCCTAGTGATGCTGCTGCATCTTTTAGTCTAGTCAACAAGTGGAACTTGTCGACTAGACTATTTGGGCCTCCGGTCTCGCATTCAGCAACGAAACACGACAGCATGAACGCTGTCATTTTACGTTGATTTTCTGTGCGAGGGTAGTACCGCCCCGGTCGAGTCGGCTCATTCATGCTGAAATCAGCGTAGCTCTACTACCTACGTTGATATTTGGATTTTCAAGTTATTTTTAAATTTTTACCGTTTAAACCTTCCCTGGACGACAAACATTTCAAAACCAAAATTAGCTAAATCGGTCGGTAATATACCGATTTTTAATTATTACCTAAATATTGTGCATGTGTATACGTAGCAACAAGGCGTAAGACATTCTAAAATGATGTAAGTAAATGTTATTGCTACATACTACCTATTAAAACATTCTTTTGTCAACTATCGAGGAGAAAGCAAAGTTTTCAATTTCTGTATTGATGGTCTTTACTGTTCAATTAAGAAATCATTGGACACGGAAAGCGGCAGACTAAAGTGTATGGCGTGACTTGTGAGTCTTGAGTTAAGCTGTGGCCTGCGGTGGGTTGACTGACTCTCAAATTAAACTTCAAATAGGTGTTAAAACCAAAATGAAAATTTGTTTTTAATTTAAACGGTTTTTTGAAATGATGTACTAAAAGTTATAAAATAATTCGGTAGGTCCCATGTTACAGTCATCACACCCCTCTCCCTCATCAATCTAAGGCATTGATCAGACAATAAAATAAAATCGTAGGGCCCATCTTTCCATCAAGTCAACTCAGTTTACGCTACGACATTATTTAACGCATGGATTTGTATGTTATACTAGTCGGTACCAAATTTAAATCTATTTGCTATATTTGTAACGATGTAAAATAACGACAACCACCATTAAAATTTGCACACCTGAGAAAGGTAATAAATCAGCGCAACTACCATTATGTTTGCACCTACCTGTTTTATGCAAATAAATGATTTTTCATCCCACCAGCTCGTAAAGAGTATTTTTGCCGTTCGATATCTGTGTGTAAAAGCCGTTTTTATCCTCTAGAGAATAAAGTAAATTGAATTTAGAACATCGCTCGAGTGCACTAAGTTTGTGAATTCAAAACATCATTAAACCTATTTACTTCACCTCCATGGTGCCGAATTAATCATACAATATTTGTTAAAAACTGAGACTCCGAACCTTCTTGGTGTAGTTTTTTTATATTTGCTGTGGCCGCACCATTTTCTTCTTAAGTAACTATGGCAACGTAACTTTATTTTTTCTTAATTTATCTATACATCCATAAAAATAAATAAAATTGAAATATCTATTTGTAATATTAAAATAATCGCTTTTTACGAAATGCATATGTATGCACCGTATACACGGTGTATATACTAAAATATTATTTTTTACAATTTCTGTTACATTGTCTGTCTGTCAGTCGGTCTGTCTGTCTGTTTGTTCCGGGTAATCTCTGGAACGGCTGGACTGATTTTGACGGGAGTTTCACTGGCAGATAGCTGGTAATCTAAGGAGTAACTAAGGCTACTTTTCTTAGACTAGCTTTGTCAAAGTGTTTTGCGCAAATTTTAGAATCCTTCGCTTGCTCGGTCATCAAAATTGAGCACGCGGTTAAAAAGCAACTTTGCACTCTTGTATAACAAATAACTATGATTTGATACAATTTTATTTTTTTGTCTGATCAATGCCTTAGATTGATGAGGGAGAGGGGTGTGATGACTGGAACCTGGGACCTACCGAATTATTTTTTAGCTTTTAGTGCATTATTTGCAATAACACCGTTTAAATTAATTCTTTTTTACATATTTTTATTTTCAAGTTTTTAGTTTTTAAGTATTCATAGTGAACTGTGTTCTACTAGTCAAGCCCTTTCATTTCATACCCATATTGAGGGAGTCCTGACAAAATTTGTAACTGCCATTTTGTAGCGGCGGCTATCTTGGATTTACAATGAAACATAATGTATTTGGTTGTATTATCACCAGAACTAAAGGTGTGTACCAAACAGACCAATCTGTCAACAGGAAGGGGGTCAAATTGTAATTACTAGATTTGACCCAAACAAATAATCAGGGCAAGCTAAATAAAACCGTTTAAAATTTGATCTTGCATGTGTAGAAGTTACAGAGGTTAAAGTATCCAGAGTTGGTCCGATTCTTACCCCAATTCGATCAATTCCATCATGACTGGTAGTTTGTAGTCGAGCTGGTTGAATGCTATGCCCCAGGACTGACGGAGTAGAATGTATCGCTCGATCGCTTCCTGTGCCATCGGAACACTGAACTTCTTTGCGCGTAGGAACCGCAGCAGGTAACTTGAATCTAGAAACATAAATTATGACTTAATTATTATTGTTTTTTTGCCATAAAAATAAACTGGAGTGGGTCATCCTTATCATGTAGGTATGGGTATGAAAAAATAGATGTTGGCCGATTCTCAGACCTACCCGATATGCACACAAAATTTCATAAAAATTGATCCAGCCGTTTCGGAGGAGTTTGGTAATAAACACCGCGACACGAGAATTTAATATATTAGAAGAAGATGTTATTATTGAGTTGTTATTCCAAAACACCTGTAATATTGCAAAGATATGAAAACTAGAAGACTTCAACAATCTGATACGATTTTGATCATTGATTGCCAATAACGCGAAAATATTAGAAAATAAACGTATTTTTCTTTAATCCTTTCAATCTTCTTGGTTATTTTTTAACCCCCGACCAAAAAGAGGGTTTTATAAGTTTCACGTGTCTGTCTGTCTGTCTGTCTGTGGCACCGTAGCGCCCGAACGGAAGATGGGGAAGAGTAACCGAATGTCTGCAAAAATATCATCGAGTGGGGTCTCAAATGAAAGCGCATAACGTGTTTTTTACTTTTTAAATGGAACTCAGGTTATTATGTCGGGGTTTTTTTTAATTTTGAGAATTTATAGTTATTGAATACTAAAATCAATAATAATATTGAATAAACTACTTCATAGCTGAGTTCGATACTAAATATTCAAATAACTCTTACAACATTTTAAGTATTTATGCTAATTACCTAAGTATAATAAATATTTACCTACATGGTTAATTTTTGTTGCGTATCGACATTAAAAAAAGTAAAAATGCAGGCTACTGTTTAAGCTACTGTGCAATGTACATGTCTTAACTCATCAGAAACTACCTACACCTAAGTATAGTGATATATTTAAAATAGATTTTTAGAACTTTTTGATGTATTTAAATGAATTCTTTTATATTTATTGAACTACATTAGGCATACTTTAGCTTTGAAGTAACTTTTAGGTAAAACAGTTTTTATACAAGACAACTCTTCAGCTTTCGAGCATAGAGATGTGTCGCGGAGGAGTTTACAAACATACATGTAACGAGCACAAGGAACACCCACACTCAGAACAATAATTTTTGGATCACACAAAGTGTTGTCCCGTGTAGGGTTCGAACCCACAACACTTAACGCATAGGAAACGGCGAGGTGAACGCATAAACCATAATGTCACTGCAGTTTAATTTGAATGAACTCTCTCTGTCTCTGTACGTACCCATTCGCACAGCCATGAATTTCGGGTTTTGCTCCATCCAACTTCTTAAAGCCGTAAGGGCTTGAGACCTGGAGTTTTCTGTCTCGCGGAGCTCATCCTCAGCTATCTTTTGGGTCTCGGCAGACAGCGGACAGACGTATTCGTCGGCTTCGGTGAGGTAGCGTTTAGTGGTTCTCCGAGACATGGTTGTGTTCTGTGAAAGATGGAAATAGGTGTTTAATGAAATTGCGAGAAACTTATCTAAACCTTTATATGAAACTCACTTTTACAGGCGGCTTCGCTCACGGAGACTTTCATCCCCTGATTTACTCCTTTAGGGGTGGAATTTCAAAAAATCCTTTCTTAGTGCTCACTTACGTTATATAAAGAACCTACGTGCAAAATTTCAGGATTCTAGCTTCAGCGGTTTGGGCTGTGCTTTGATCTCTGGGTATGTCAGTCAGTCACCTTACGCTTTTATATATATAGATTATATAGATAACTAGCTTTTACACGCGGCTTCGCTCACGCAGACTTTCATCCCCTGATTTACTGACTTAGGTGTGGAATTTCAAAAATTATTTTCTTAGTGCTCACTTATGTTATATAAAGAACCTACATGCAAAATTTCCGGATTCTAGTTTCAGCGGTTTGGGCTGTGCGTTGATCTCTGGGTATATCAGTCAGTCAGTCAGTCACCTTACTCTTTTATATTATATAATAATAATATATAGATTAGAGTTAAGTTCACTGGCTTTTGTTGTTTAAAAACAGGCACTTAAAACTCAACGAGAATGTCAAAATAGAATAATAATTAGCATTTATTCTGTTTAAGAAGTGACATAAATGTTACAGTGTTAATAAGAAAGTAAGAAAAGGAGTTAATTGCAACGTAGGTACCTACATTTAAAAATCAAAATTGTTTTATTTGCACGGCAAAAATTACATAGTTTAACTAAGTAAAAACATGTACGAGTAATATGGAAGCCAAGAAGATTCCTTCTCGTAATTACTTAATATACTGACTATGCTTCACAAAAAATAGCAACTGTAAGAAAAATATTGCTTTTTTAAACAATTTAAAAAGAGAAACAATATTATAGTAATCCTAATAATTAGTTAAAATCATAAAAAAATATTGTATCCCACTGTATATTTTATTTCATTAGAGGTACATCTTTAAATTATCTTATTAAAAACAGTATTTTTCCAGTTTTTCGGCCTTTTAATAATCACTGATCGTGGATTTAACGCTGAATAATCCAGTGCTGCTTATGATAATATCGGTGTTAGTAGAGTATATTTCAAAAGTCAACCTTGAAAGAGTGACATAATGTAGGTTAAGACAGTTTCACGAATAATTTATTACCAGTTTGTAAACTTATGTTTTTTTTTAAATTGATCTGTCCGAAAATTTTTGTTTCGAAGTTTGGGTGTTTTCTATGTATGTATAACGTTTTCTATGTATTTATATCAGTAGCCATATTATAGGCTCTGCTTAATTTTTTTATCTTATGTTTGGGACTTGGTGGCATTGTGTGTCAGATGATGTATCTATAGGTATGTACAAATAAATAAAATTCGAGTGTCTGTTTGTAATATTAAAATAACAGATTTTTACTAAATGCATGTGTATCTATACACGTTACATATACCAAAATAACATATTTAACCATTTTTAGGGTTCCGTGTCAAAGGCAAAAAACGGAACCCTTATAGATTCCTCATGTCTGTCTGTCTGTCCGTCCGTATGTCACAGTCACTTTTTTCCGAAACCGTTTTCTGTGAACCGCATTAAGATTCACACAAAAATAGAAAAAAAAACAAAAAAATTTGGGGGTCCCCATACATAGAACTGAAACTTAAAAATATTTTTATTCATCGAACCCATACGTGTGGCGTATCTATGTATAGGTCTTCAAAAATGATATTGAGGTTTCTAATATCTTTTTTTTCTAAACTGAATAGTTTGCGCGTAAGTTTGCCCCCTGTAACTTCTAAAATAAGAGAATGATAAAACTAAAAAAATATATGTGATGTACATTACCATTTTCATTTCATTTTGAATTTCACATTTAAACTTTCACATTTAAAATTCCACCGAAAATTGGTTTGAACGAAATCTAGTAAGTAGTTTTTTTTAATACGTTATAAATAGTAAACTGCAATTTACCTTTCATTCAATCAACACAAATATAAAAATATAAAATAAAAATTATATTATGTTACTTGCTGCTGCGGAACCCTTCATGGGCGAGTCCGACTCGCACTTGGCCGCTTTTTTATCAGTCTGTTTGTTACGGCTAATATCTGGAACGGCTGGACCGATTATGACGGGACTTTCACTGGCAGATAGCTGATGGTATAAGGAGATAGGCCACTTCTTTTACTAGCTTTGCCCCGCGGCTGTGCTCGTGGTTGCGGTATAACAACAACAAACGCGGGTAACACCGCAGAGGTATCAGCTAGTTATTATTATAATTATATAGATTAGCTAAGTAGCTAGTACTACAGCTGGTTATTTCTATAGTAATTTAAATCTGCGTGCTGTATTGAGTTTGACTTCCGTGTCGGAAAAAGGTGTCTGTTGTTGAGATTTCTCTTTTAGTAAATTATTTTATTATTGAAGCATGCCGCTTTTCTTTTTCACATTTAAAGTTAAAGATCATCACGCTAAGACCAATAGCAGCAGAGCACCAATGAAGAATGTTACAAAAACGGGGGAAAATTATTACGCTACTGGCAATAGGAGGCGTAAACGGGATTGCGTGGGTCAGCTAGTAGTTCTTAAACAAGTTTTGTCCCACGTTTATTCTTCGGTTTTTACCAAAACTTGTAAAAGGTCAATGGCAGGAATGTATGGGACTATTGTAACACCTTGCAAAATGGTAGGGATTGCATTTCGATTGCAAACCCGTTCGATCCGATCGTACGTTTTGTCTCCCAGCCGGTCTACGTTGCAACACAGCTGCGTTGAGCAACGATATATTTTTGGCTACTTGTGTAACCGATTTGCAGTAATATTTATGAAATCTTATTTGAAATGCAGGTGTCGCAAGATAATAATGTGAGACAGTATCATTATAGAGATAAGTATCCTATAACCTATATCTTCTTCTATTACTATAAATGTGAATGTAAGTTTGTTTGTTAAGCTTTCCGGCGAAAACTACTTAACCGATCATCATGACACTTTGTACACATATTCTTGCAGGCACATATTAGAGGTAACTTATGATACTTTTTATTAAATGCGAGCTAAGCCGCGGGCGAAAGCTATTTTATAACAGACTTAAAAAAAGAGGAGGTTCTCAATTCAACCGTATATATGTTATTTTGTTTGTTGACGTTTTTTGGAAGTCGGTTTTTTTTTATTTATAATTTTGTATTGCATTCGTAAGTTTTCAGATAAAAAATTCGTTAAAAAATTACAGAAAGATATTAAACTGCTAAAATCGAAAACAATCTTTAACCCGATTACTTTTTAACTATTTTCATTTAATTTATTCTTTATTATTTAATGGAGAAATTTTAGAGACAGGGAAATTGTTTTGTTAGTGTTGTATATCGTTATTTGCAACACTATCTATTGTTGCTTCGAAATAAAAAATAAATTATTGTTACAGTCATAATAATAAAGATTATGATATTTTTTTAAAGTTTTAACTGTTATTAGTCACCTAAGAACATTCTATTGTAGTGTTTTCTGAATAACAAAGCCTCTGTATCTCTTCCGCTAGAACAATTCTTTGTATTTATGTATAGTGATAAGTATTTTATAAGAAACAAGTGAATAGCTTCACATTTATTTTTATCGGTTCAGTGGCATTCATATAACGACTGCACTTCTAAAATCTAACACATACCTAACTAGCTGAGCCTCGCGGTGTTACCCGCGTTTGTTGCTGTTCCTTACTAATACCACGAATAAGTACACTACAGACTACAATCTATCTGTGTGCAAAATTTCATCTAGATCCGTTCAGCTGTTTTTGCGTGAAGGATTAACAAACATCCATCTCCATAAGCCAGCGTTGGGCCAAGTTGGCATAGGTGGCCAAAACCTCCTTTCTAAAGAGAAGCTTATGTCCAGCAGTGGCCTATTTGTTGATGATAATGATCCTCACAAACTTTTGCATTTATAATATTAAAATTAGGATGGTTATCGCAGAGAAGAGTAGCCTATGTATTTCCTCAAGAATCAAAGTATCTCCATGCCGAATTTCATTGAAATCGGTGCAGCAATTTAGCCGTGAAAACGTAACAGATAGAGTCACTTTCGAATATATAATATTAATATGAAGTACTATTTATTGCCCGCGGCTCCGCCCACGTATATGTCGGTTATCGCGGCAAATAGTAAAAAACATAGTAGCCTATGTGTTATTCTGATACATAAGTTATATTACTGTAAAGTTTCATCCAAATCGGTTCAGTAGTTCTTGCGTGAAAGAGTAACAAACATCCATCTATTCATACTTACAAACTTTCGCGAATATAATATAGAGTAATCATACGCCAATTATATTTTTGCAGACATTCTGTTATTCTTCCCCACTTTCACCCCCATTACTTTTTAACGACTCAACCGATTTTCATGAAACATGTCCAAGAACACTCGCACGTAACTCATATTTCATACAAAAAACTAAATTGAAATCGCTTCATCCGTTCGCGAGCTACGGTGCCACAGACAGACAAACAGACAGACACGTCAAACTTATAACACCCCTCTTTTTGCGTCGGGGGTTAAAAACAAAGAACTAGACATAATAGGATCAGAACATAATAACTTTATGTGCAGTTCGAGAGTTATCAAGCATCATATAGTGCAAGAGAAACAACGTGACAAGACTAAAGGTCATTCATCTCAAGCCTGCCACAAGTGAACGTGAAAAAAATGATCAAGTACTCAACGTCATATAATAAGATTATTTCTCTTTGTGATTGTGTATCTAGTAAAGAGTGATTTATGAACAAAATATCACTTTCACCCTGAGGTAAAAAGACAAGTCCCGCGTAGGAATATCCTTGTGTCGCGGGGATTTTACAAACATGCATGAAACGGATACAAAAGACACCAAGACTCAGAACAACAATTTGTGGGTCACAAAATAATCATGCACCTACCACTATTAAATTACAAATAAGTACACCAGTAATAGTTTACAAGTACAACATTCTCTATTTTACAATTAGTCTTGAAAGCCCAATTTGATTGTTCCACACGCTGTTGCAATTGTAGAGAGTAACAATCATTTCAGATTTATTAATCTATGTGATTGTAAGGTTGTTGAGTAACCATTTCAAGATAATTAGGCTTAAGTGGGTCAGCGTGGTCGTGAAACAATCGCCGCCCGCGGCTCTGCCTGCCGAGTATTTTACTAACATGAAAATAATTTTGTAACAATGTTTTTGTTACAAAATTGTTTGTAACAAAAACATTGTTACATAAATATATTTCCTTGCAATTTCAAGGAAATATTCTGCATTGACTCACATGATGAATGTGTCGGAACACTTTTAGCAAAGGGACGATGTAATACCTACCTTGGTAAATCGTATAGAGCTCTTTCGAGAAATCTGAGTCTAGTCAGTCACGAACTATTGTTATGTTGTATTGGTACTTGCGTAGGTTCTCTTGATAATATTTTATGATAAATGATATTTATTGAAGTGAAACTTCTAATGCGACTTGCAACAAGGTTGCGTTAAACGTTTAACGCTATCATGAAGGGGGTATGAAAGCACTGTTTCACATTACGAAGTTTCACTTTGTCCGCGCGGAGGGACTCCACGCATTTTTATCATTTTTTTGTAAGTAAATCTTTACAGATATTTCTACACGTCGGGCTTTATACCAAAGTATGGAAGATGGCGGTGTTTCCCGCTCGTGCCCGAGAGCACATTAAACCGTCGGTGCCGGTTGTCATGAACATCTATGGCAATCGTTATTGGGAAGTCAGTTCCCTCAAACATACCGACAACTACACACATCAAAAGTGTCTAGGGATCAACATATGTGTCTAGGGATCAACATATATTTTTGCAATAAATTTTCTCCTGATTGATATTAATTAAAATTTTCTTTAAGGATTCATCAAATAAAGTGTTCACGTTTGTCACAGTAACGATAAACCAAGTCACCTTTGCATTAATAAAGAAATTTGCCATTTTCCTAATAAAGGGATTTTGACATTTGAACCACTAACATTAAAGTTCGAAAAAAAGACTGAAATAACAGTTTTCTTTAAAATTTTATTAGGTAACTTAAACAATTAATAATCCGTGTTTCTACCGCGAACACTAACAACACAAGAACATCGGTTTGGCATACTCAAAATGAGTTCATCCAAACACGCTGTGGAATGGCCGCCCATGTTCGTTGCAACAACAAAAAAAGGTCTTCTTGCGACTGGATACTCTCCATATTCGGCAGAGCTCTTCTCTGTAGCATATCCCATGCATGCTCAATCGGGTTCAAGTCTGGCGACTGAGCAGGCCAGGGCCAAAGCCACATCTCAATCTCAAGAAATCCGCATAAAAATGCTTGATCCCTAGACACTTTTGATGTGTGTAGTTCAATCTTCGAATTCAGTTCACCCTTAGGGTGGTGGAGGTCCGATGCCAGTTGCTTCGTTGAAAAACTGATATTCAGGTAAAACCCAAATAATCTTGGGAATAATAAAGGCTAGGAAGATGGGCTTTACAGCTAGAAGAGGCAGGCATTTCCTAAGACTCACTCTGGGAAGAAATGCAGAAACAAACCACAGAGGTGTCTTTTTTTTAGATCCGTGACATTGATTAAATAAATAAAAAATCTATGCAAGTACAGTATAGGATCTGGGTTGGCCTTTTGAAGAAAGAACCGTAGTTTTGAGTCGGCCTGTCCATACAGACTACAGACGGCATACGAACCCCAGCCATCGTGTTACCTAAGCGGTATTAGTCAAGATTAACGACCCGAAGCGCGACACTACCGCCAGCAGGACCAATAGTTAGATACCGTGATTCTTTATAATTATGACCTGACTACGGAAAAGCCAAAAATAAGGGTAGGTAATAGCTTTGGCAGCCTGTGTTTATAGTGTTCAACCGTATAAACTACTGTTGTTGACTTAAAATTACTGTTAAGGTGGGTTATAAACTTATAATTATGTTTAACTTTTCTTGTTTTCAATCTGTCTTTGAGAAAACTAAAAGCCTAGTTGAAAGTTTTATTTGATGTGTATAGTCATAATTCAATGTTTATTCAATATATGTAAACGTTTAATGTCTTGTGGCAAGTGTGGTCTTAGCTTTGATTGGACATTTAAATATTTCCTGCGCACCTCATACCAGGTAGTCATTTCAGATTCATGAACTATGTAATGTTGTACTTTTACTATGATAGTTTTATTTAATCATCGCAAGCTAATTTCCGTAATATTTGTTGCGTTTTACATGTAGTGAGACATTTTAAACCGATATAATATATAAAGCTGAAGAGTTTGTTTGTATGTTTGTTTGAACGCGCTAATCTCAGAAACTACTAGTCCGATTTGAAAAATTATTTCAGTGTTATATATAGCCCATTTATCGAGAAAGGCTATAGGATATATATCATCACGCTAAGAACAATAGGAGCGGAGCACCAATGAATAATGTTTAAAAAACGGGGGAAAATTGTTACGCTACGGGCAATAGGAGACGCAAACGAGGTTGCGTGGGTCAGCTAGTTATAAATATTCACGAAAAGAATGAAGGAATCCCTCGTTATCAATTTTCGGAAGTTTAGTTCATTACCCATTGGTGGGGTACCCGACATTTACATGTAAGTTTGTAAAAAAATAATTAGGATATTTTTTTATATAGAGCCTGCTAAAGTGACTCTACTCTGATGGAAAGCATGAGAAGAATTCAAGAGTGGTGGTGGTGGGTGACCATACTCATTGGGTATGCAGATATGCAACATTGCAGCATTTCTTCATTGCACAACTTCTGCATTATTCGTCTCGCACTCCCAACGAAACACGACAGCGCGAATGCTGACCTTCTAGGTTGGTCTTATGTGCCGGCCCGTTCGTGCTGAAATCAGCGTGGCTCTGCTGCCTTGGTGCGCTTAGTTTTCGAATTTATTTTCATGCACTTTTTTTTCACTGTCTTCAAGTGTACTAAGATACGGTCAAACTTCGATTTTTTACGTGGAACAACTGCCATCAGACCTTCGCAACCCTTCGGTTGCGAAGGTCTGATGGCAGTTGTTGTTGTAATACTTCTATTAAGCGAGTTACAATTCCTAATATATCTTAACAAAAGATAATATTATGTTATACTTTGTAATTATGGCGTACCTATGGTGCAACAATTACTTCTGTGCTTATATAATTAAGAAGTAAAAGTTTCGTCATTTGAACGAATATGACATAATTTTAATGGATTTATTTTATTTTCTTTTATTTCTTTTCATAAAAAGACAACTCCCGCATTAGTAATAAACATCCTGTGTCGCGGGGGACTTTACAGACATACATGAAACGGACAAAATTAACACCCAAACTCAGAACAACAATTTGTCGATCACACAAAGTGTAGTATTTGAACCCACAACACTGGGCGAATTGGCAATTGAGATGAACATTAGGACTGTAAATGTTTAAAATAAGTTGCATGTGTCTATATATTTGGCATCTTAATTTTTAACACGTTTTTATTGGCCTCACCTGTATGGTTATTTGTCTATTTGTAACCAAGTTTTGTAATCGTGATTTACAGTTTTTAATTTATATTTTGTTTTTTCTTTGTTATTACTGTTTGGTAAATAAATAATTCGATACGTTTGCCAAACTGCAGATAATCGCAGAATCGTCGTGTGCCACTTTCATCAAAATTTTGGGTTCCTGATTAGGATCTAAGGTTATTATTTGATAGGATCGCTGGTAGTTGTAAAATTTGTGTTCTACTTTTAATTTTGAATTCGTAGAGTCTTTCCTAGATAAGACCGTCTATAGCATAGCTTAGCTGCAGCTTTTTAGAGGTCTTGGGCATATGAGGCAGTTATGGCAGGCCAAGAACATACCCTACGACCTTGACTGAGTGCTATTTTGTGAAGAAGGGTAGGTAGTCAATCTTTTGGTTGGATTTTTTGGGAGTAAATATGTTTTTTACGTAATAAATATTGATATTTCGATGTTTTCTATGTAAACTATGTATGTATTAGATGGCGTTGTGTGTTAGATGTCTGAAATATTTATTATATTATCGATTGAAGGACCTTGACCACGTGCCCTAAAGGCCCGCTGTTATAGAGGGGACTTTACCTTCATAGAGCCATCTACTAAGCAGTATCTGCTACTCAAATAATACTTTTAATTTTAGTGTAACCTTGTTTAGTTGTGTAAAGTGCACTTAAACTGTAATACTGTATGTAGTACCTAATAGTTACTAATAAAGACAGGTAAAACGTGTTTCTTGGGAAGTAAATGGCGGGTCTCAATTGCACACATGACTACAGGTATATATGTGTGCATGTTATTTAGTTGCGGTTGCAATATCGCAACTATGATCTATACTATATCCGTAGAATATTGGAGAATGTGGATTTGACACGCGAGTTCAACCTATCTTAAGTAGGAGTTAAGTTTAACTTCTTTCAAAATCGAAACCATTTTTCTCCATAGCTAAAAATTTTGAATGTAAATTTAGTTTAAAGTATAATTTATCGTTTTGAATGATTACTGGACGATGCAAAACTCGATCTAGCAATCGAGTCAAGTCAGTAATAACAACGTTACAGCAGCAGCATTGCGTTTATGAGTAGTGCGCTTAGTAGAAATAGACAGTAAGGTCACGTGCTGGGTTAATTTAATTTTTTTATATTGATGTTGACGCATATTGAAAGCCTCCAAAATCACAAAAGAGGTTTTGAGAATGTAGAGGGCGGAAGAGTTTCCAATTGACAGTCTCGTACTAAAGTTCCCATGGTATATGTAAATGAAATGAAGTAATAATAGCGTAGCTTATCTATTAAAAATGGACTTAAGTACTAACATAGGAGTTAAGATTCTAAATGTTTTACTAATTTGGTGCAAAGCTTATGTGTGAGCTTTGTATTTAAAATATTTGGGTTATCTACTTAAAACAGGTTACAGTAAGTATATAAAATGATAATATGTTCTATTAAAATAAAATTACTGAAAACTATTTTTTTCAACGCCAAAGACACCCTGATACGTAGCACTTACTAAGTAGGTAGGATGGTACACATACTCGTAGTATAGGTACTTACTCGTATACCTACATATCTATTGAGGTAATAAATTTAATTGAGTTTGGTTAAATTTAAAATGTATTTCTTCGCATATGTGTGATTAGAAATATTTTCTTTTTATTTAAAAAAACTACACCTATTGTGTATATTATGTAATATTAAAAAAAAAACGATTACAAAACTGCATGGGTTGTTACACTTAAATTTAAATAATACAATTCCAATTTTCCTAGATCTGTGTAACACAATAAAAAATATATTAAATATACGTGCCATCGCCCTGCATAATTTTGTTGGTGTAGAATATATTCAAAATAAATTCGCATAGGTCCATATCACAGCACACCATATATATAAATATCACAAATAACACTAAATTTAAAAAAAGAATAATCCATAGATAATAATATTCCAGAAATTTAAAACTCACATGTCAAATTTCCCGCCAAAACAAGTGGTTCACTAAAGGCACGTTCACGTAGCACAGAGCGCGAGCTAACACTGTCGGTGAACAGTCACACGCCTGATATTTTGCTTGCAGTCAATGGTCATTGCACGTCACACGCCACCGCTGTAGATATTTAGATAATCTGCGGTTTTCAGTGAATGTTGCTTAGATTGACAACATTTTTATCAAGTACTACTAAAAAGGCGGCTTATTTTTTAAGGAGTCGCCATTTAAAAGTAAGTAAATAGATTAGGTCATTTAAATGTCTTAAATAAGCATAAATAAATTATATACTTTATTATAGATAAATAAATTTCACTCCGATACAGAACCAAATATCGTTCTCTTCACATTATGACAAATCTTCACGTTATTTATCCCACTCCACTCAGGATCCTTAAATCGAACCCCGTGTATCAAATCGAATCTCACAGGCCAGTCGAACTAGACCAGACACTTCTTTACACAGAAAAGAGAGTAAGGTATATTCCTTTGTTCTGTGCGTCTTTGTGTATAAATATGCCAACATGACCGCCAATTTAGGTCAGCTGTTTTCCCTTATTTCTATCTACCGATTTTCTAATCATATAATAAACATTAATAGTATCAATAAAAAATAGAATACGTTTTTTTCAGTGCAGTTCACACATAGGAATTAAAGGAATACCCACTACAAACACTGTGACTTAGTTAAACGTGTGATGACATTCTTGTACTGGGAAAATCTACTATTAAATATGTCTACAACGCGATTCAGTTCGTTGTATGTACGACACATTCTCACGACAGGGCTAAAGAAAGAAGTATTGTTTCGTGAAACTTGTAATAAAAATATGTTAGGATTGCGTGACCTGTGCCTGATGTTAATAGAGACAGCAGACAGCAAACCCGGTGCATCGATGGTGGAGTGAATAATTTTGTGAAGGCAAAGAAGATCATACCTTCTACGGTGAGCTTGAAGGGAAATCATGTTGAACTTAACTAACCTATCACCATAATTTTGTAATCATCTACCATAGCCAAATTTGCGGGCGACGTATCTCAGACAGTGCCACTGCACACTCTCAATGGCATCTGTGTGAACCCTATAGAAAGGCGACCAGATTGGACAACAGTATTCAAGGCCGCTTCAAACAAGGCTTGAGAAAAGTGTCAAAATACTCTGTTTTTAAAATCTCCTGTTGACCTTATAGCGAATCCCAAAAGTCTACGGGTTTTACTCACTAGATGTAGATAGTGAGGACGGAAGGTCAGTTGGTCATCAAAGAGCACACCTAGATCTTTAACCACATCTTTTCTCTCTAGGGTTTGATCTTCTATAAAATATTTAAACTCGTATATATTTCGTTTCCTAGTAAATGAGATAAGGCAGCACTTTTTCACATTTAAGCTCATTTTGTTGAGCGCGCACCAGTCAGAGATGGCTTTTAAGTCACGTTGAAGAGCTATACATTGTGCATGATCTCTGACATCAGTGAAAATGTTGAGATCGTCGGCGTATAAAAGAGACCGGCAGGATATTTGGCTGACAAGATCATTTATAAAAATGACAAAAAGAAGCGGGCCCAGGTGCGAACCTTGAGGAACGCCCGATGAGGCTGGAACAGGTAAGGAGGAAAAGCCCTTTACCGTAACGAGTTGACTGTGGTTACTAAGGTAAGAAATGATCCATCTCAGCAAGGAGCCATTAATGCCATAGTGCTTAAGTTTGAGGCTCAGGAGATTGTGATCCACCTTATCGAAGGCTTTACTGAAATCCAGGTATATAGCATCGACCTGACCTCCTGTGGCAAAAGACTGACACAGATAATTTTTGAACTCCAACAGGTTACTTAATGTTGATCTCTTTTTGAACAACCCATGTTGCTTCTCCGCCATACTAGCTTAAGACTCTCATGAATTAACTGAAAGCTGACGGGGATTTAGACCGGCTCACCGTCAACACCATTTCCTCTACAGCTACGGACCCCCATATATAGCTTTATATTATAAAAATATCATAGTGAATTTACACAAGTGTGATAGTGAGCTTCTTTGTTTCCTTTTCACGTCTTAGCATAGCATTCGAAGAGATAAATGTCCTTTTATCCTGTTATATACCACTAATAGTAGATTAGTAGCCAAGGGCTGTAAGGCATCAATTGCAGCCCGAGATATTTAGGGGCACGAGCGCAGCGAGGGCGCCTATAGTTCGAGGGTGCAATTGGTGCCTACA
Organism: Diaphora mendica; assembly: GCA_949125395.1. Classification (NCBI taxonomy): domain Eukaryota; kingdom Metazoa; phylum Arthropoda; class Insecta; order Lepidoptera; family Erebidae; genus Diaphora; species Diaphora mendica. The sequence continues at coordinate 28,305,815 of OX421312.1, read as the reverse complement.
CCCGAGCTAACTATTCTGCTTTACATCTCGATTGTTAGGTAAGTAGAAACAAACCGGCATTATAAGAAATCCCAAAAACAAACAATATTTAAAGTAAAAGTTTTCTATTCCCCGCCTTTTTTCATGAAAAAGAATCCAGTAAAGAACTTTTTTTTTTCAAGATCGAAATTGAGCTTCTCCTTCGATAAAATTGATGACTATTATACTCACACGAAGACAAGGCTGAATAGCAAAGGGACCTCTTTGGTCATTGGGCTGAATGCATGATGTCTATTGCCAGTATGATGGTTAGATGTAGGTACGCGAACCGACTTTTATCTACACACATCAAAAGTGTCTAGGGATCAACATATGTGTCTAGGGATCAACATATATTTTTGCAATAACTTTTCTCCTGATTGATATTAATTAAAATTTTCTTTAAGGATTCATCAAATAAAGTGTTTTCGTTTGTCACAGTAACGATAAACCAAGTCACCTTTGCATTAATAAAGAAATTTGCCATTTTCCTAATAAAGGGATTTTTGACATTTGAACCACTAACATTAAAGTTCGAAAAAAAGACTGAAATAACAGTTTTCTTTAAAATTTTATTAGGTAACTTAAACAATTAATAATCCGTGTTTCTACCGCGAACACTAACAACACAAGAACATCGGTTTGGCATACTCAAAATGAGTTCATCCAAACACGCTGTGGAATGGCCGCCCATGTTCGTTGCAACAACAAAAAAAGGTCTTCTTGCGACTGGATACCCTCCATATTCGGCAGAGCTCTTCTCTGTAGCATATCCCATGCATGCTCAATCGGGTTCAAGTCTGGCGACTGAGCAGGCCAGGGCCAAAGCCACATCTCAATCTCAAGAAATCCGCATAAAAATGCTTGATCCCTAGACACTTTTGATGTGTGTATATATATATACAAAAGAGTAAGGTGACTGACTGACTGACTGACATACCCAGAGATCAACGCACAGCCCAAACCGCTGAAGCTATAATCCTGAAATTTTGCATGTAGGTTCTTTATATAACGTACTGAGCACTAAGAAAGGAATTTTTGAAAATCCACCCCTAAGGGGGTGAAATAGAGGTTGAAAGTTTGTATGGAAGTTCGTCATTTTCTAAGTAAGAAACATGAAACTTTACTTTTGGGCTATTGATTAAAAAAGAGTAGATACGTATTTAAGCGTTTCTGGATATTCTACCCCTAAGGGGTTAAATAGGGGTTGTTATTTCGTATATAGGTCAGTCTGCAAGTCCGTCATTTTTGAAGTTAGAAACATGAAACTTTATTTTTTGGCTGCTGATTAAAAATTAATTGATACGTGTTTCAGCGTTTCTGAATATTCTACCCCTAAGGGGGTGAAATAGGGGTTGAAAGTTTGTATGGAAGTTCATTTTTTAAGTAAGAAACATGAAACTTTATTTTTGGGGTACTGATTTAAAAAGAGTAGTTAAGTATTTCAGCGTTTTTGGATATTTCACCCTTAAGGGGGTGAAATAGGGGTTGAAAGTTTGTATGGAAGTCCGTAATTTTTTAAAATATGAAACTTTATTTTTGGGCTACTAAATAAAAATGATTAGATACATATTTAGGAGTTTTTGGATATTCTACCCCTAAGGGGTTAAATAGGGGTTGAAAGTTTGTAAGGAAATCCGTCATTTTTTAAGTGAGATACATGAAAATTTGTGTTTTGGCTGATTAAAAATGAGTAGATACATATTTAAGCGTTTCTGGATATTCCACCCCTGAGGGGGTGAAACAGGGGTTGAAATTTCGTATATAGGTTATTCTGGAAGTCCGTCATTCTTGAAGTTAGAAACATGCAACTTTATTTATGGCTACTGATTAAAAATTAGTAGATACGTATGTACAAACATGTTCTACCGGAACCGGTTGTGGTTAACGGTGCCGTTCTCAAAGTTGTTCAAAAATATGTGTGGTACCTCGGGCAGACTTTGCAGTTAAGTAGAAACAACTTCGAGGACGAGATGAACAGGAGAATTCAGCCGGGTTGGGCAGCGTTTGGGAAACTTCGTCGGGTCTTTTCATCGTCAATCCCACAGTGCCTAAATACGAAAGTCTTCAATCAATACGTCCTACCTGTCATGACATACGGTGCCGAAACGTGGACACTTACGACACGGCTGGTCCACAAGTTCAGCGTGCTATGGAGAGGGCTATAATAATACTAATGATTTATTTTTCTCATCACAAAAGCTCAACGTTTCTCTAAGGGATCGCATCAAGAATGAGGTGATCCGGTAGAGAACCAAGGTCATTGACGCAGCCCACAGGATAAGCAAGCTGAAGTGACAGTGGGCTGGCCATATTAGCCGCAGAACTGATTACCGTTGGGGTAAACGGGTTCGTGAGTGGTGACCGCGTCTCGGCAAACGTAGCGTAGAACGTCCACAGGCCAGGTGGAATAATGATCTGCCCAAGACGGCTGGCAGGAGGTGGATGAGACGAGAAGCTGAGGATCGAACCAACTGGCGTGCAATTGGAGATGCCTATGTCCAGCAGTGGACTGCGATGATGATGATGAGATACGTTTTTAAGCGTTTCTGGAGATTCTATCCCTAGGCAAGACTGGAAGTCTGTCATTTTGTAATTTAGTAGCCTGAAACTTTGTCTTCAGGCTTTTGATTACAAATAAATGAATACGTATATCAGCATTTATGGGAATTCTATTCCTAAAGGGGTTAAAATAAGGGTCGAAAGTGTGTATGAAAGTCAAATTTAATGGACTATTGATTATAAATAAATACGTTTAAAAACATGAACACAGTATTCATAGATACTTACACAGTTTTAATTAAATCCATATAATCAACTTCCACGCGAGCAAAGCCGCGGGCAACAGCTAGTTATATTATATAATATATACTAATTAAACGTCAGGCAAAACAGAGGTATGTAATACCTTGCAATAAGTGATCGCGTTAATTCCCGTAAAAATAATTATTCTTGTACGCAAACTTAACTCAAAAAGTTAGCTACATTATTAACCTAGAGCGCTAATTAGTCACCTACAAGCCCCATTTACCTACCGAACCTACTTACCGAACATGAGAAATGTAAAAATTATTAATCAAGAAAAACTTTCACAGGTTTTCGCATACGAAGCCTCAGACGAAAAACATTAATATACTATTTTATTAACCTAATCATAGACAAAAGGTTTGCGATCCCTGACTTTTTCTTGACGGTCATATTTATTGCAATAATGTTATATAATAATAAAAAAAGTGGCGTAGACGATTTAGGTCGACGCAGTGTATCTGAAATTAGGGGTAAATTACGCGCCACTAATTTCACTGCAATCGCTTGCTCGACGTCGCTCGTTAGTAAAAATAGTACCATTAATTTCATATTAGCTAGTTTCCATATTTCAGGAGATTTTAAAAATACGTTTGAAATAGATTAGTGGGTTACTCTGTGATCTACAAATTGCGCTATGGCAGTGTTATGTTGAAAGAAATGGTTAGTGTATTGTGTAAGGTTTCGTAGTACTTAGTAAAATTTTATTATCTGTTCTAGAACTCTCGGAATTATTGATTGAGGTAAGTCAGGAACAGCAAGCACGTTTTGAATGTTTTAAGGAGAAAGCACGATGTTGTATAATGAATGAATGTAATCGTTAATACGGTCCATCTAATAACGTTTCGTACTTTTCAATACACAAAACTATGTATATTTGTAACTCACACAGTTCGCAATAGCCTTTGCCGTAAGTGCATAATGAAGTTATATTTGTTTTATCACGAAATGTATATTTCTTTACAACTAAACTAGCGACCCGCCCCGGCTTCGCACGGGTGGATTTCAGATGCCCGCGCCGACGACACGATTCGTGCATTTTAAATCTTTAATATCTTCGAATATATTCATTTAAATTAGATACTGTAACATGTGGCCATTTTGATCTATATTAAATGTACAATGTATTTAATTTACTTAATTGTAAATGGATTCATTCTGTATTGCTTAAAATCACTTCGTAAATAAGCCATTATTTCTCGTAAAAATAAAGGAATAAGTAATGGTTGTTGTGGGTTATGCATAAGAGATAGACATATACCGTCGAGGACTTTTTTGTAGTACTTTTTAAGGTGTAGAATACTGTAGTACATTATTTTGATATATCTCGTAGGGTGCAACCAGTGTTTGCAATGTAAGCGCAAAAAATGTGTTTATTTGCTACATCACATTAGAAACCTCGAAAATTAACAGTGTATCCATACTATATTATGCATTTATGAAACATAAAAACCTTCCTCTTGAATCACTCTATCTATTAAAGAAACCCGCATCAAAATCCGTTGGGTAGTTTTAAAGATTTAAGCAAACATAGGGATATAGGGACTGAGAAAGCGACTTTGTTTTATCCTATGTAGTGATTTTAATGTAAATCTTTAAAAAAAAGTAGAAAAATCAATACTTACACAATATATATAATTTATTGATGATGATATACTCTCCATACACGTTAATGATATAAAGTGGGCGAGAGTATTCAGCCCTGCCTGACACCCTTTTACAAGTCAAAGGGTTTCGATGCTGTCTTGTCAATCTGTACTATTCCTTGGTTGTTCAGATGCCTTCAAAATCAGTTTTTTTTTGGCTTTCAGAGCATCCAGTGTAGAGCAAAGCATCCATTTTACCTTCATTGGCCATATATACCTATTTACGGTAGAGGTTTTTATCAAGAATTATCTCTGTACTCTAGTATGTCCTAAATATCTAGTACCTACATAAACCTATACAATCTATATATATTATACTATTAAATAAAGCTGAAGAGTTTGTTTGTTTGAACGCGCTAACCTTAGGAACCGCTGGTCTGATTTGAAAAAATATTTCAGTGTTGGATAGTACATTTATCGAGGAAGGCTATAGGCTATAATATCATCACGCTACGACCAATAGGAGCGGAGCACCAATGAAAAGTGTTTCAAAAACGGGGGAAAATTATCACGCTACGGGCAATAGGAGACGCAAACGAGGTTGCGTGGGTCGGCTGACGGCTAGTTAATATTAAAAACGATTTGTAAGTATGGGGAAATGAAATCGAGAATCGGATATTGTAGTGATCCATTTTTTGACACCCTATTCTTCAATCTGTCAGAACTGATAAACGGTACCACAAACAAATTTATTAAATTGACGTCATCATATCTTTAAATCACGTGTCACGTATTTATTATTTATTTATTTATCTTGGCTAAAGAGGCTGGGCCGATAAGACTGGAGTGACAGCACGAGTTGCCCCCAGGGGGCACTCAAATCCATGTGTCTTTTGAGTAACATTAACTGGTGACGGTGGTAGTCACCTACAGAACTATTTGTCCCATAATCCATAAAAATCTGCTGTCTTGGAGCAGATTTTAGAAGAATGTATAGGTCCTAATATTTTCAAGTTGAAGAGTTTGTTTGGTTGAACGCACTAATCTCAGGAAGTAATCTACGACCAAAAGCAGCGGAGTATCAATAAAACATGTTGCAAAAACGGGGAAAAATTATTCCTTTTCAGAGCTTCCGTTGCGTGTGCTGCGTAAACAAGTTTCACAAAAACAATGTCTGGAAGAATTGTTCCACTTTAAAAACTTTTTATAAAAAAAAAATCGACTTCCAAAAAACATCCAACGAAAACTCTCTGCCAAAAAAACACTTAAAAGCGTAAAATAAACTGGTTCTTCATAAATTGCCTATACCTAATTCTTTATTCATTTAAATAGTAGTGTTATAATGTGTGCTAGGTACCTAGAATCTGTTTGAAGTCGGTGCCAAGTGACTATCGCTTAGACTTTTAGCCTTTTTAGTCGGCTTAGCACCGACTTCAAACAGATTTTAGGTACCTAGCACACATTATAACACTACTATTTAAATGAATAAAGAATTAGGTATAGGCAATTTATGAAGAACCAGTTTATTTTACGCTTTTAAGTGTTTTTTGGCAGAGAGTTTTCGTTGGATGTTTTGTGGAAGTCGGTTTTTTTTTTTTTATAAAAAGTTTTTATTTTTCAGTTTTTAGTGCAAACAATCGTAGGTAAGTTGAACTATTTCATCAAATTTCATCATCAAGCATACAAATTAAGGTCTATACGTACGTGTAATATTAAAATCATCCTCTAATCCCTAACTGTTGAAGAGTTTAACATTCTATCATCAGCTCACCTAAATAATTTGAAAGTATACGACTGAAGGTCTTTAGATACGTATGAAATTGAAAGAATTATCCTCCAACTCCTAACCGTTGAGGAGTTGTACCTTCCACCTTCCATCATCAGCTTACCTAAATAATTTGAAAGAATACGACTATAGGTAACATATGTACATATTATATTTAAAGATTTATCCTCCAACTCCTAACCGTTAAGGAGTTGTACCTTACATCATCAGCTCATCATCATAAAATGATGACTACCAGACGCAAATACCGGTGCAACTTCAGAAAATATACGAAAAACATAGTATGTGCCTATAAAAAATGAGGGTTTCCCTCGATTTCCCTGGGATCCCATCATCAGATCCTGATATGCTGGCAATGGGACCACCTCGGAAGCATACCCTTTCGAATACAAAAAAAAAAAACAAAATCGGTCCACAAGTGACGGAGTGATCGGTGAACATACATAAAAAAAAAAAAAAAAAATTACATACAGTGGAACATAGAACCTCCTCCTTTTTGGAAGTCGGTTAAAAAACCTGAAACAATCCGCGGCAGATATGCTGTCGCGTCTATCTCTTAAGGTTGGCTCACTACTCGTATAACTTTTATTATGGTAAACAGCCCACTAGCCAAGTTGCAAGCGTTTTTCTTTCTGCAATCGTTAACGCCTAAATTCTCGTGTGTCATTGGCTAATCTTGCAACTTGGCTAGGGGGGCAGATTTGTTCCCGCTGTTATACCATCACGCTACGGGCAATAGGAAACGCAGACGAGGTAACATGGGTCTTGTTCAGTCCTCTCACCAATGGAGTGATACTTGTAATACCTATACGACCCATGAGTATAAGCATTAACTCGCTACTAGTCCAATGGCAAGAGGAATGAGCTTTTACGGCGATCCACCGTGTTCTTAATCTAAACTAAATTCATCAAGCACTTACTGGAGATGTGTGGCGTCCTGTTCTCGGCGTTCCAAGAGATCTCTTGGTTCTCAGCGTTCCAAGAGATCTCTTGGGTAGTTTCTTCTCTGCGTCGTCACACAATCATAAACTCCTAAAGTGCTGTACAACTTCCAAGGTATTCGAATTACAACTCACTCGCTTCAGCTATCGCGGAACGCGCCTACAAAACTCGCGAGTCCACGACCTAACACAAAACTGTAAATCACTAAAGGGACCGGGTCGATGGACAATACAATTAGCTTAATATCAATTAATTACGGTTTTCAAACAACAATCGTCGACCGTTCACAACACGCGTCTTTTTTGTACTCTTCTATATTAACCTCAAACGTCAAAACGTCAAACACGAAAAAAAATGACAATCGAAAAATGTTGCCATTACAATGACGTTCGAAATCCAACAGGTCTAGTTGTTAGATAAAATGTCTTCGGCTCAGTACTACCATATTAAGTGTTAGAAATTGAACGTCATTATAATGGCAACATTTTTGATTGTCATTTTTCTTGTTTGACGTTTTGAAGTGACAAGATAGTACTTATGAGAAGCTTTTGGAAAACGGTCGAACAAGGTTCGTCGGGATTGCCGTTTAAGTAAAATTTAGCTGATTGTCCATCCAATTCGGTGTTTCGTTGGTTACCGTTATGATTGGTCGGGTTTGGACTCGCGAGTTTTAGTAGTCACGTCAATTAGGCGCGATCCGCGACAGTTAAAACGGGTGTATTATAATAATACGTGGGAGCCTGTACAGCAACTGAGGAGTTTATGAATGTGTGACGACGCAGATAGAATACCAAGAGAGAATACCAAGGGATCCCTTGGAACGCCGATATTAAGGAATCCACACATCTTCAGTAAGTGCTTGATATTACATTAGCTTAGAATAAGAACAGGGTGAAACGCCCTGAAGGTTTAATGCTCTCGCCAGTGAATTAGCTTAGCGATTGAATGCCTATACCATGGGCCCTATAGACATTGCAAACTTCACACGGTGAACGCTACATTGGCGAAAGGACTGAACAATTTGGTAGTAGAAGCGTGGTTAAGACCTCTGAGCTGTGAGCACTCCGTAGTGCTTCAGAAGGTAAATACCTCGTTGTTAGGTAGGTCACTATACTGTTCCAGTGTCCACATATCCTTGATTTCACTGAAATAGTTATTTAAATGGTATTTAAAACAATTTATTAACATAATGAATAAATGTAGGTAGGTGACACATTTAATTATTGGTTAAATTGTGAACCTTAATATTAATTGTTTAGAACATTTAGGTCCAATATATTAATCCAATACAATTAGATTTTGCTAGCCCACAGACATTATTACTAGAATAATATTGTTATATTATTCTATTATTGTTATTGTTAAATTCAATTATTTTGAGTTACTAGGCATTGATAAAGTTGAAACTTGTAGGTAGATATATACCTGAGATTAAGTGAGTGCACAAGCACTAAATAGTTTTATTACATTCATAAGATATTGTAACTTGTAAGTAAAGTTCTGCCGCTATGTCATTGTCATTGTACCGGGCTAAGATTAACACGGAATTGAGATGGTTTACATCGGTTCAAGGCCTCCTAGGCCGACCAGATAGACAAGATGCACTGTTTGCTTACCAAAGTCGAGGCCCTTGAGGAGGAGAGGGTCAGCGATCAGATGAGGTCCGTAATGCAGGCTGATGTTGACCAGTGCCTCTCAATTGCTGATGACATTCAGCAGCGCATAGCAGAAATAAAGCGCCAGCGCGGAACTGGCCGCAATGAAGAAGCTGTGGAAGGCCCACACTCTCGCGGGGTTGTATCAAAACTGCCTCAGATACAACTACCCAGTTTTGATGGAGAGCTCGGTGAGTGGGTCAGCTTCATCAATTTATTTGATAGTTTGGTTCACTTAAGGGGAGATTTGCCTAAAGCCTATAAGATGGCACAACTAATGTCAGCTTTAAATGGAGAGCCTAGGGAACTTGCCCATTTGACGGTGACAGAGGACAATTATGAGATTGCCCGTCAAATGTTGGTAAGGCGCTAGGTACCACAACAAAAGAAGGCTGGTTGATGCGCAGCTCAAGAGGCTGTTTAGCATCCCTTCAGTGACTCGGGTCTCTGCCATACAGGCAGAAGTGTTGAACCCGTTATTGAGTGTCACTAGGGCATTAGGAAATTTGGGCTTGCCGGTTGAAGAATGGTCTTACATGTTAGTATATATAGTACTGTCCCGGCTGCCAGTCGATGTGCAGACCAGATTTGAGCAGCATCACGGTCAGAGTGCAGACAACTTGCCCACCTCTTCTCAACTCATGGAGTTTTTGGAGGAAGAGTGTCGGAGGGCAGAGAACACGGGTTCGTTCTCGAAGCCCGCTGCGGAACCACAGAAGGCTACACGGAGCCCTGTGAGGAGGGGACTTCCGCAGAGAGGGCCAAGGAAGTTGTATGGGCACATGGGTGCCTCAACACCTGAACGGGATGCCTGCCTATATTGTAAACAGGATGGCCATCGTGTGGCCGCCTGCCTTCGATTTAAGGACCAGAGAGTCCAAGGGCGACGCCAGATCACCAAGCAGCATAGCTGGTGTTTTTTGTGTCTGGGTCCCCATTTAGTAAGGGATTGCGCTCGGTCCGCAATGTGTAAGTTTTGTGGAGGCCACCATCATGAGTTGCTCTGCCTGAATAGGCCCGGCCAACATCATGAAGATGGACAGGGCAGGACTCAGGGACAGATGGGGTCACGTACACAGGGCTGGACTTGGAACCTGGGTCCACGGGACCAGGGCCCCCATAGGGAAGATGTTGGGGCCGTTGTTCAGGCCAACATCGCGGGCGGTTCCCCGTCCTATTAGGAGGCCAGTGGCTCAGCAGGAGCTGGCACGAGCTGGGCGGGTGTGCGGATGCATCCTCGAGTATGGAGCGGTTAGTTAGAACGTCGCCTAGGGTGTCATCGCGCTCGCCGCCGACCACTAGAACGCCGCCTCGGGTGTCATCACGATCGCCGAAGACGACTACATTTCGTCGATTTTGGCCGCCCATCATGAACCACCCTCGGTTGGATCACCGCACCCCCCCTATCCGTGGACGGCGTCAAGTAGAGTGCCGCGACTGGAGGGGCACTTACGAGGGACCATGGGATCCCTACCACACTGATATGCCCGGTTGCTCACGCTATAATGCGTGGGTGCCGGGGGCCCCCGCTAGGAAATTGCAGCCCAATCAAATATTGGTCCCCAACCGGAGGCTATAGTCTTGCCCACTGCCTCCGTGTGTTTGGGGTTTGAATGGCAAGTCAACACACGTTCGCGCTCTGTTGGATTCAGGTGCCCAGGGCTGTATTATGTCGAACGAATTGGCGATTTGGTTGGGCTTGAAAATTACTAAGTATAATAGGAACATTCGAGGCGTGGGGAATGTCGCGGTAACGAACATCGTCGGGCAAACGACGATTACGTTCTCCTCACGTTTTGACACGATGCGTAGGACATCCGCCCCGGTACTAGTGATGACTGATGTGATGGGACGACACCCTCAGGTGAGGTTGAATTCGGCTGTTCGACTCCTGACATCAGATCTGAAACTGGCGGATCCCGATTTCGACACCGCAGGTACGGTTGACGTGCTACTGGGAGTAGACGTTCTGGGTAAGTTTTTGCTGTCGGATCGGCGAGTCTTGCAGCATGATCGACTCATGCTGGAGACTAAGTTTGGCTATGCGATAATGGGACCGGTATTACTCATGGTTAGACCTATTGAGTCGGATGGTATACTCGTAGGTTCAGCATTATCCGAGACGATGCAAAGGTTTTGGGAGGTCGAGGAGCCCCCCACCGCGCGTCGAGTAGACCCAGACGAAGATGAGTGCGAGTTGTTTTACCATAATAATACTGGTCGCCTTCGTTCTGGTCGGTTTGTAACTCGGCTCCCCTTCAGGGCAAATAGGCCACTGTTGGGTGAATCTCGGAAGACAGCCGAGACTTGATTGTTGTCGATGGAGCGTCGTATGGCTCGGGATGCTGTATTTAAGACCAAATATTTAAGATAAGATATAAGATAAGATTTAAGATTGGAGATCCGAGGATTATTGCTTCCTTCCACATCATGCTGTCCTAAAGACCCCTACTGGAAAATTAGAGTAGTGTTTGATGGGTCTGCTCCAACTTCGAACGGTATGTCTCTGAACCAATGTTTGCATTCGGGACCGAAGTTGAATCGAGACGTGTCGAATATCCTCACGAGCTTTCGGAAACACCAGGTGGTTTTTGTTGCTGACATAAGGATGATGTTCAGACAAACGGTGATTCATCCGGAAGACAGGACGTATCAGTTGATACTATGGCGTGATTCGCCCCACGAACCGATAAAGGTTTACGAGTTGAACACAAACACGTACGGTTTGCGTTCTAGTCCCTTTCTCGCGATTCGTACACTGCGGGAGTTAGCGGTACGGGACCGCTTAAACTACCCTAGGGCTGCTGCTATCCTGGAGCAGGATCTGTATGTAGATGATGTCTGCTCAGGGGCAGCCAGTGTCGAGGAAGCGCTTGCTCGCCGGGACGAGCTCATCCAGTTTTTAAAGCGTGGAGGCTATGAGTTGCGGAAATGGATGTCCAATTCTCCTGAGTTGGTGGAGGGGTTGCCGGATGAGTTCCAACAGGATCCGCACGTCTTTGAAAATCCTAACAACCCTAATATGTTGTCAGTGCTCGGCATACAATATCGGCCAGCCCAGGATGTGTTCACCTATCGAGTGGTTCGGACATCCCGAAGACCTGGACGAAGAGAACTGTGCTATCGACGATTGCGAGAACGTTCGACCCGAACGATTGGATGGCTCCAGTCACATTTTTGTTAAAATCTTTCATGCAGCGGTTATGGACGGCGCAACTAGGCTGGGATGCCCACCTCTCAAAGGAGTTGTTGAGGGATTGGACATGGATATTCTCCTCGCTCACGGAGATTAATAACGTCTCACTGCCACGGAAATTGTTCCCTGCTGGTGATTTCAGGGTTACCCTTCATGGGTTTTGTGATGCCTCTGAACAGGGATACGCGGCAGCGGTTTATTTGCGAACGGTCACTTCCGCTGGGAATGTTGACGTTCGACTGGTTCTGGCTAAAAGTAAGGTGGCTCCCATACGGACAAGATTGTCGATTCCGAAGCTGGAACTGTCTGGGGCAGCTCTTTTAACCAGACTCCTGAACCACGCGGTATCGGAGTGCCGCGGTTCATTGGAGTTGGAGAACACGGTGTATGCATGGACTGACAGTCAGATAGTGTTGTGCTGGCTGAAGGCTTCAGATCACAATCTGGAGATTTTTGTAGCAAACTGTGTCTCCCAAATACAGGCATCAGAAGTCTCGTTGACTTGGAGACATGTGCCAGGAGAATGGAACCCGTCGGTTTGTGCATCCAGGGGATGCCGGGCTCCTGAGTTAGTTAACCATCAGTTATGGTGGGGCCCTCCTTGGCTGGCAAGGAAGGAATCGGATTGGCCCCTCAACAACGCGAAGTTGTCTATGGACTGTGGTATAATAGCAGCCGTGTATATGACCCAGGAGGTCCAGGAGACTGACGCGAGTTTCCTGATTGAGCGGTATATCTCTTTTGAAAAATTGATCAATGTCAATTGTTGGATACGAAGATTCGTTCGGAATTGTGTCACTTCCCGCGAACAGCGAACGCTGAGCCCAATTCTGTCACCGGCAGAGCGAAATGAGTCACTTCTGAATTTGATCCGGTTGGTACAGTCGTCGAGCTTTGGAGCAGAATTGGAGAGTCTACGAACTGGGCGTTCTAAATTGAAGGGTGCTGTCGCGCGTCTCAACCCGTTTATAGATTCGGCCGGGTTGCTTCGGGTAGGAGGAAGATTGCGCAATGCGAATCTGCCGTATTCGGCTCGTCACCCCCTACTGCTCCCCAAGGGAGGGCAGTTGGTTGAGTTGTTGGTGACTGATCGGCATGTTAAAAACGCTCATGCAGGTTGTAACGCCTTGTTGGCTATACTCCAGAGGGAGTTTTGGATTTTGTCTGGGCGTCGTACCATACGGAACATCGTGTTTCGGTGCATGCCTTGTTATCGGAGCAATGCTGCCACGATGCAGCCTCACATGGGGGTCTGCCCCCTGATCGGGTGAATGAGGCTAGGACATGGGCTGGTGTTAGTACAGACTTTGCGGGCCCATTCATGGTGAAAAGCTCGCGGCTGCGGAACGCGAAACAGTACAAGGCGTACCTTTGTCCGCCTGTTACCACCTGTTTGTTTATCCGTCTGTTTATCCACCAAGGCGGTGCATCTCGAGCTCGTTGCTGACCTCACGACGGAAGCCTTTATAGCGTGCTTGGACAGATTCGTTTCCCGAAGGGGACTGCCAGCACTGATTCGTTCCGATAACGGAACCAACTTCGTAGGTGCAGAACGATACTTGCGAGATGTAGTTAAGTTTTTAAATGAAAACAAAGTGGATATTGGAACAGCCCTCTCCCGTCGGGGTATACAATGGACCTTCAGTCCACCAGGTTGCCCCCACTGGGGCGGGATTTTTGAAGCCGTAGTTAAGTCAGCTAAGACGCATTTAGGGCGTATTGTAGGTCAGACCGCGCTGACATTTGAGGAACTCGCGACGTTGTTTTGTAAGATCGAAGCCGTTCTCAACTCGCGACCGTTGTGTCCGCTCAGCTCGGATCCAAATGACCTGGAGGCGTTGACTCCAGGTCATTTCTTAATTGTTCAGCCACTTAACGCGCTGCCCGAACACCCGTACGAAGGGGTGAAATTGTTTCGGTTGTCTCGGTATCAGATGTTGCAGCAGTTTTCACAGAATTTTTGGAAACGATGGTATCTAGAGTATCTGCACATTCTGCAACAGCGCCTTAAGTGGACTGACAAAACTAGCACCCCTAGTGTTGGTGACCTCGTGCTGGTTAAGGATGCTAACCTACCGCCACTGCGTTGGCGCCGGGGGCGCATTGTTAACTTGTTCCCTGGTAAGGATGGGACCCCCCGGTCCGCAGAGGTTCTAGTTGGGGACTCAGTTATCAAACGAGCGGTAGCAACGTTATCTCGCCTGCCTGTAGGTTAGGGAACAGGTACGGACCTGTTCGGGCGGGTGACTGTTAGAAATTGAACGTCATTATAATGGCAACATTTTTGATTGTCATTTTTCTTGTTTGACGTTTTGAAGTGACAAGATAGTACTTATGAGAAGCTTTTGGAAAACGGTCGAACAAGATTCGTCGGGATTGCCGTTTAAGTAAAATTTAGCTGATTGTCCATCCAATTCGGTGTTTCGTTGGTTACCGTTATGATTGGTCGGGTTTGGACTCGCGAGTTTTAGTAGTCACGTCAATTAGGCGCGATCCGCGACAGTTAAAACGGGTGTATTATAATAATACGTGGGAGCCTATACAGCAACTGAGGAGTTTATGAATGTGTGACGACGCAGAGAGAATATCAAGAGAGAATACCAAGGGATCCCTTGGAACGCCGATATCAAGGAATCCACACATCTCCAGTAAGTGCTTGATATTACATTAGCTTAGAATAAGAACAGGGTGAAACGCCCTGAAGGTTTAATGCTCTCGCCAGTGAATTAGCTTAGCGATTGAATGCGTATACCATGGGTCCTATAGACATTGCAAACTTCACACGGTGAACGCTACATTGGCGAAAGAATTGAACATTAAGTATATACATATTTATATCAGTTGTCTAATACCAACTCTGCTTAGTTTGGGACTAGATGGCACTGTGTGTTAGATGTTTGTTTATTTATTCATTTATTTATTATTAAGGCCTTACAGAATGGAGTTCATTCTTAATTTTGAAACCTAAACAAATGTATAGAGTGCGGTTTACATTGTGTAATATCTTTACTGCCAATATTTGCACCGGAAACTGTTAGAGGTCTTTAAAAAGTACATAAATATCACAGGGTCGGCAACGAGAAACACCGAGGATGTTCCTTTTGACGCAAAAGTTGCAAACGGTCGTTTATTCAAAAAAGTATTTTTCTCAAAAGCTAGCCATACACGTACAGATCTGCCCGTCGGATCTGCCCGGCAGACGTGCCTGGCGGACAGATCCGTGCGTGTATGGTGAGAACGGGCATGGATTTGCCCGCCGGGTGCCTACCCGCTGCCCGTGATCAAATCAAGCGGATCGGGCACGGGGCGGGCAGATCCGAGCTCCCAACTGTACGTGTGTGCCTAGCGATGGATGTGCCCGCCAGATTTGACGTTAGTCGCGCACTAACACTCTAATTAGTTTATATGCGTTTGATCACAAAAATGGTGTTAAGTGAAAACAAAGCATTTTGGACAAGTTTTATAGAGCCTTTAAGTCTTTGCCTTGTTTTTGAAGAGTCAAAGATGAGCATTTGTACCTTATTATAAAATTACGTACGAAAACGAAAAATTGGTCGAAAATGCAACAAAATCAATCCCGCTGCAGATACAAAGTAATTTAGGATTTAAATAGATATTTTTATAGACAACCGTATATGAGCGTATATGCTGGAGTTACGATTTGAACTACTGCCCGTCAGTTGCCCGTACTGTCTGCCGGGCAGATCTGTGCGTGTGTGGTGAATCACGGATCTGCCTACCGGGCACATCCGACGGGCAGATCTGTACGTGTATGGCTAGGTAAACATGCATGGAAATAGTCATTATTTTCGAAAAAAGAACACGCGAAGTGTCTAATTTACGGACAGCGAAAAATATTGCAGGAGCGTTTTTTGAATTTGAAACATTACAACGCAATTACAATTATATACTCTTTGATTGGATCTCTTTTATCATTCTTGGCATACTAAAATCTCTTTGCATATTACAAATTGCGTTCACGTGGCTGTATGCGTAAATGCGTTTGCCTTTCGGCACAGATGATAAATAGAAAATCGGCGGCAAAGCTGGAAATTCGTCTTGATTTATTTAAATATTTAATTTAATAAATTTTAATTGAATAATTAAAATGAGTTTCAACAGTTTAGAGAGTGAAATGGAAATTGATTGCACTCCACCAGATGTAAGATTTTCTTTTAGTAATTGCCCCAATATGAGTAGTTTAATATTAATTAAATTAAATGTATAATATAAAATTATGTTTTATTTCCCTGCATTATTTTGCACTAAATATGGTACGTATATAAACGTATATAAATGGATATTTTAAAGATTTATTTATTTACTTTGTTTTCGTTAAAGTGTTTTTTTTTTAAATATCGGCCTGCCAAAGTGACTCTATTTTGTCTGATGGAAAGCATGTGCAGAATCCAAGAGTACCTACTCATCACAATACTCATTGCAAATGCAGACAATGCAACAATGCAGCATAGTGATGTTATCTTAGAGGTTCAAGAAGTAAGGCTAGAGCAAATAAACTATATCTTCAGTAAATCACTTGTTTTATTACATCACAATTTTTACACCTTTACCTTTTACAACCATTTCTTTCAGAGAGTTTAACGCAGACGAAAACCAATGATTACAACGGTTTTCTTTTTTAGGGTTCCGTGCCAAAGGCAAAAAACGGAGCCCTTATAGATTCGTCATGTCTGTCTGTCAGTCCGTATGTCACAGCCACTTTTTTCCGAAACTATAAGAACTATACTGTTGAAACTTGGTAAGTAGATGTATTCTGTGAACCGAATTAAGATTTTCACACAAAAATAAAAAAACAATAAATTTTGGGGGTCCCCCCCATACTTAGAACTGAAACTCAAAATTTTTTTTTTCATCAAACCCATACGTGTGGGGATCTATGGATAGGTCTTCGAAAATGATATTGAGGTTTCTAATGTCATTTTCTTATAAACTTAATAGTTTGCACGAGAGACACTTCCAAAGTGGTAAAATGTGTGTAACTTCTAAAATAAGAGAATGATAAGACTAAAAAAAATATATATGATGTAGGTATTACCAAGCAAACTTTCCCGAAAATTGGTTTGAACGAGAGCTAGCAAGTAGTTTTTTTTAATACGTCATAAATCGTAAACCGCAAAAAAAAAAACACTATTAATAAAACATCAATCAAAGTTACAACGAACTACAAGAACTTTTATATTATGTTACTTGCTGCTTCGGAACCCTTCATGGGCGAGTCCGACTCGCACTTGGCCGCTTTTTAATTTTAGTTTTAATAGTAGAGGTGGAGCATTCCTTGTTTACTCATCAGGTGACCCACAGGCCACACTATGGCGGCCTATTGAGATGCTTCTGCATCATTGGGCCTTCGGTCTCGTACTCACCAACAAAACAGGACAGTACGATACTATCATTTTAGATTGGTCTGCCGGCCCGGCCTTACGTTCGTTATGTACTTACTATCCTTGCTATCAAATACCCAACTTTACCCAAGTAGTTCAAAATTTTATAAACCGTGGGAGTATTCGTGTCTACTTATCGATAATAATATCGATATAGATAATAGCACGCATTCATTACTTGTCTATGTCATCATTCATTCACTTTCTGTATTCATTTTGATTTATTGGTTTAATATTACAGCAGTTATTGAAACATACTTCATGTACTTACACAAGTTATAACTGTAGGCGCAGATAATTTTGTAACTACACACATCAAAAGTGTCTAGGGATCAAGCATTTTTATGCGGATTTTTTGAGATTGAGATGAGGCTTTGGCCCTGGCCTGCTCAGTCGCCAGACTTGAACCCGATTGAGCATGCATGGGATATGCTACAGAGAAGAGCTCTGCCGAATATGGAGGGTATCCAGTCGCAAGAAGACCTTTTTTTGTTGTTGCAACGAACATGGGCGGCCATTCCACAGCGTGATTTGGATGAACTCATTTTGAGTATGCCAAACCGATTCTTGTGTTGTTAGTGTTCGCGGTAGAAACACGGATTATTAATTGTTTAAGTTACCTAATAAAATTTTAAAGAAAACTGTTATTTCAGTCTTTTTTCGAACTTTAATGTTAGTGGTTCAAATGTCAAAACTCCCTTTATTAGGAAAATGGCAAATTTCTTTATTAATGCAAAGGTGACTTGGTTTATCGTTACTGTGACAAACGAAAACACTTTATTTGATGAATCCTTAAAGAAAATTTTAATTAATATCAATCAGGAGAAAAGTTATTGCAAAAATATATGTTGATCCCTAGACACATATGTTGATCCCTAGACACTTTTGATGTGTGTAATTACCATGTTCGCATCGCGGTGATGTTCCAGTGAATGCGTCTACGCAAACGAAAGACTACCGCATGTTTACACGCCGACGACGTCGCGCCCAGCCCGTTGTGGTGACGACACAGCATGTAGTCAACGACACCCAACGAAAGCCATTCTCCTTACGGGCCAAGGTTATTTCATAAAGGGTATAGTATTTACATAATACTATACAATTCTTTGTTAATATCTGCCTGTTTTATGTCAGGCTTTTGACACCTACAAATATTCAGCTTTGTTAATAGATGTAGTCGATGTAGACTGTTTGTTTGCACTGTATTGTTTAGAGTAGTTCAGGGTCACGTTCTAGGTCTTATAATCCATAAAGATAAATCTTCATTATGCAATTTATTACTGGCAAAAAATTGCATCAGAATTGTTGATTTACTCCGTTGTAATGTTGTAACTGTTATTATAAATTACTGAACTTCACAAATCACACACATCATATTTATCAAGATTATTTTAGAAATAGGATTTATATAAGTCTTAAAATATTATAGCCATTTAAAGTATACTGACTTTGGATTTTTGTGTGACTAATGCTTTTGTAATGACGAAGATGCTCACCCCTCTTAGTAAAACAGATTTGTTGAGAGCTTGGCTCAGACTTGTGTTTGAATATTCCAAATACATTTTAAAAGTAATAAATTTTACACTTGCGGCGATACTACGGCTTGAGTCGATTCAACTAGGTACATCCTAATTGAATCGACTCAAGCCGTAAGCTAAGAGGTGGATGTTCGGAAAACGGCTTCTTCGATTCATAAAACCCATTTGATTTGTAAAGTCTGAAATTTTTCTTTGGAATACAGCACTTTTAAAATAAAATCTGACAGATCTTTAAACAATAAGCTTGACTGGTAGATTATGCCATGTGGCATTAAGTCCGCCTCGTGCAATTGTAATGCAGAAAGTATTAACAAATAAATCAATAAAAATAAGGTAAATTACGAGCGTTGCACAAATTGCTCGATGCGGAAACTAGAAGTTGGAAGATAGTCCATTGAAAAGTTACATTTGGGGTTGCGTTTCTCAAAGGACGCAATTTTATTTTTTAGATATGAAGGAGATGTTAGTGTAAAGTTTAATTTAAGTTTGTGAGTTACAACCCTTGTCCCCCCAGCCGCCATCTTGGAAAAGGCAGTGCAAATGGTTTTTATGGTTTATCTGATAAAGTATATGTCTGACAAAAAAATAATTGAACATTTTTTGTTGCCGATCGAATTATTTACAACTTTTTGTAACACCTTTTAATCGGAGGCCCAATTAGTCTAGTCAACAAGTTCCATACTTGTTGACTAGACTAAAAGATGCAGCAGCATCACTAGGCCGCCATAGTGTGGGTCGCCATAGTGCATTGTCTGCATTCGCAATAAGTATGGTGACCACCACTCTTGGATTCTGCTTATGTTTTCCATCAGGCAGAGTAGCGTCATTTTGGCGGGCTAAACATAAAAAAAAAAGAACCAAAAATAACAACGTTATAAGCGAAAATCTATGAAAATTTTGGGAAAAAATTTCAATTGGTCGCTATAACTTTTTTTCTGATCATTTTACTAAATAATGATATCAGATCGCTTTTATAGCAGCGTGTGTAAGGAATAATTGAAGCCGCTAAGCCCAAAAAAAATGTAACATTTCAATGGACTAAGAATATATTCACACACTTATTTTTATCTACTCGTCAGACTGACCGATACACATCTTTTTGGTGCAAAACAATGAATATTACGCCAGAAAGATCGGCCCAAGTTTTAACTTCGTTTTTGTTATAATTGGATTTCAATAAATACTTAACTGATTTTCATTATTACGATATCATTTATAGTAAAAGATTAGGAATACGACTAAAAAAATATTTTAATAAAAATTGTAATCTCACCAACAATGTGGCTTTCTATAGGTAAGATAATTTTAAAAATTCGGAATTTATATATAGATGAAATATACAATCAATTAAAAATTATAGGGGTTCTACCTGAGTTCACAATTCATGCATTAAGCTTTTGAGCTCTTACGCTCACGAGCATTTAACGTTCAGGTCTTCAACGCTCAAAAGCATTGATTTTGCAAACTCAATAAGAGTGAAAAAAGTATCAAAAGAAATTAAAAGAACTGTGATCCAATTGCAAATTTAATACAGTATTAAGTTACATTTGGTTGTTTCTATTACATAAATTTAACGATAAAAAGATGTCCTTTGGCTAAATATAAAAAAAAACGGCAGTGCCTATTGAAACCATGACTTGTCCTCCTTGAGACGTTGTTATTCCGAAACTATTTTCCTGGCTGCAAATGATTTTCTGAATTTGATGGTCACTCTGGAATAGAAGTATAGATATTCATATTTTTGTTGAAGGTTTTGGCTGGTCTATTTTAATAAAAATCACCTCACTGATACCAATCCTCCTTGGGTACATATTTTTCGGGCTGGAAAAACTTTACCAATTCATAAAAGAAAACAGTATGGTACAACCCATCACTACATATTAGGTCTTTACCTATGAAATTGCCTTTCTTCAGTACTGGTCATTTCAAATAAAAAAAAGTCTGTAATGGCTCTGTATTCTAAATTCAAATTAATTTTGTTTTAAAACCATGACATTCTATTTACAAACTCAGTCTTTTGTTTTTTGATTAGCGTTGTATTTTTCTTACATTTGAACATTTTTCGTCATAATGGATACTTTAAAAATTCGTGTAATTATAGAATTAGAGTTGCGTCGTGGCACCAACGCGACACAAACGGCACGTAACATCAAAAACGTTTACGGAGAGAACTGTAAAAACGAACGCACAACCCGTTATTGGTTTTCCCGGTTCCGTTCTGGAAATTTTGACTTGAAAAATGAAGCTCGTGGCCGTCCGGAGACTTTGGTTAATAATGATGAATTAAAGGCGATTGTGGAAGCTGACGAAACTCAATCTACAGCTGAGCTAGCAGCAGCTTTTAATGTAAGCATCAAAACAATATTGATCCATTTGCGACAAATTGGCAAGGTAAAAAAGCTTGACAGATGGGTGCCCCACGACATTAACGATCGCCAGCGCAACGTACGCGTCGAGACCTGCCTTGCGCTGCTCAACATGCAAAGAAATGAAGGAATTTTGAAACGAATTGTTACGTGCGACGAAAAATGCATTCTGTTCGACAATCGAAAGCGCTCATCAAGTTGGTTAGACCCTGGTTCAGCACCAAAGCAATGCCCTAAACCAAAATTGACCCCTAAAAAGGTGATGGTCACTGTTTGGTAGTCTAGTGCGGGTGTGATTCACCACAGCTTTTTACAAAACGGCATGAGCATTAATGCAGATGTGTACTATGAAGAACTGGAGAGAATTATGGAGAAGCTTGCACATCTGCAACCAGCTTTGGTCAATCGGTCGTCCCCACTGCTCCTTCACGACAACGCACGACCCCATACTGCGCAACAGACAGTCTCCAAGCTGCAAGAGCTGGGGTTGGAAGCTCTCCCTCATTCGCCATACTCACCAGACCTTGCACCTACCGACTATTACTTTTTCCAAAATTTAGACAACTTTTTAGTGGGTAAAAAATTCAATTCCCGAGAGGCAGTAGAAAATGCCTTTGAAGAGTTTGTTGTCTCCCGTCCAGCTGATTTTTACAAGAAGGGCATCAATAAACTGCCAATGCGTTGGCAAAGATGCGTCGATTGCATGGGTGATTACTTCGAATAACAGAAATAAAAAAGTTTGAAAAAATAAGTACTTTCACTTATTGCATATAAAACGGCAATTTCATAGGTAAATACCTATATTAGTATAAAACAAAGTCGCTTTTTCTGTCCCTATATCCCTTTGTGTGCTTAAATCTTTAAAACTACGCAACGGATTTTGATGTAGGTTTCTTTAATAGATAGAGTGATTCAAGGGGAAGGTTTTTATGTATAATAAATGCATAATATAGTATGGAAATACTGTTAATTTTCGAGGTTTCTAATGTGATGTAGCAAATAAACACATTTTTTGCGCTTACATTGCAAACGCTGGTTGCACCCTACGAGATAGATCAAAATAATGTACTACAGTATTATACACCTTAAAAAGATCTACAAAAAAGTCCGCGACGGTATATGTCTATCTCTTAGGGATAACGCACAACAACCATTTTTTATTCCTTTCTTATTACGAGAAATAATAGCTTATTTACGAAGCGATTTTAAGCAATACAGACTGAATCCTTATACAATTAAGTAAATTAAATACATTGTGCATTTAATATAGATCAAAATGGCCCTTAACAGTATCTAAGTTAAATGAATATATTTAAAGATATTACAGATTTAAAATGCACGAATCGTGTCGTCGGTGGGGGCATCTGAAATCCACCCGTGCGAAGCCGGGGCGGGTCGCTAATTAAGAAATAAAGGGAAAGAAACGCTTCTTAGTGACGTTACGAATGCACTTTTTGGTTATTAAACGCTTAAAATAATGGTAGAAAAGTATAAAATGTTAGGAGTTTCACGATGACTTTCACTGTAATCATGTTTCTAGGAAGCTTTGCTAGTTCAAACTTATTAATGTATTTTAGGCCATCACAAACATAGGTTAATCAGGTCAGGTAATTTAAGTGTTCATTTAAAGGAAATTTGCCTTTTAGTTTTAAACTTAATTTCAGTTTAGTTTTCGATAGATTAGAAATTTGGGGCAGTATAGTGTGTAAGCATATTGTAAAATAAAAAGAAATATCATGTAACGCAATTCGATTGTAGCAAATAGGCGTATTGTGTTGCACACGACACGAATTTCATATTAAGCCTGTAGCTGCAATTCCAAACTAAAAATGCCACGAAACAAAACTCACTTTGAAACATATTAGTTGGTACCATTTTAGTCACGTACTCCTTGTGGAATACATGTTTACGGCATTGTCTTATCATAATAAATCATAGAAAATATGGAGAGCTCTCCTACTATTAATTATGATCACAGCATTAAAAAAGAAAAAATATATATATACGGTACTTTATAAATAGATCGTTAGCCAACAAACTACATTATTACTTTGTGCGGTAATTTGTCATTTGTGTGTAACCGAAGGCACAGTCAGCAGGCCTTATCTCACGCGTTTAGTCGAACAAGCCGGTTGCGTTACCCCTCCAAAGATATTCTAACATGTATGCGGTTATTTATAAGCGAATTAGCGAACGGTGAGTCTCGCAAAGTAATCGGCATCGCGGGTCCAATTTTCCAAGGTCAGTTTCGTTTTCACGCTCATAATGCAACTGTTGCATATTTGTTTACCTTAATGTTTGGTTACGTATTTTTAATAAGAATAGTAATAAACAAAAAATGAGCTTGAAATGAAATTGCCTCATTGTGTCTTTCTTTTTCGGTTGCAGGTTACAAAGCGCTTTTTTGTGATAGAAAAGTACGACCAAGGTGGCAGTTTCAATAATAGCTGTGTTCGGCATTAGCCGTCGAAAAGCGAAAGAAATAGTAGAATAAAAAGACCATAATCAAGCCATAACACCAACGTCCTTTTGAATAACGGGACTATTATCATAACCAAGAGCGTTTTAGACGATAGGCGTGTGTAAACACAGTTGAATTTTTATAACTTTCCAAGCAACGTTTGTTACAAAGTTTAGGATTGTCAAGAAACTTACATCACAATAATACTACATCAAAATCTTCTATGTGGACGAGTAAATAGCTTGTATGAATAATACATCATCAGTAGCATTATGACGCACAAGGAAATTAGCCGCGCCAATACTGCGATTTCCACTCCAGTTACGTTTAAGCAACATCTTTGACAGGCTCTATGACAACTTCTGCTGGAAAAGATTGAACGGTATTGGTTGAACCCAGTTGAATATTCCAACTTTAAAGTTTGCCGGTCGTTTGTTGAGAAGTGTTGCTGCTTATAGTTTTCTTTGAGGTCTGGTATATCACTCTTATTCAATAGGGCAGCTCAGCAGCACAGAGTGTAAAGAAACTTTCAATATCATATGAAGATAATTAAGACTAAAGACGCCAATCATTACCCACTACTACTCAACTTGCATTATTAAGTTATTTGTATACTGAAGGTTCCTTCAACTACTTTTTTTAACCGACTTCCAAAAAGGAGGAGGTTCTACGTTCCACTGCAAGTTTTTTTTTAATGCATTTTCACCGATTACTCCGTCAATTGTTGACCGATTTTGAAATTTCTTATTGTATTCGAAAGGGTATGCTCCCGAGGAGGTCCCATTGCCACAGCCATCCATCATATTGCCATATCAGTATCTGATGATGGGATCCCAGGGAAATCGAGGGAAACCCTCATTTTTTATAGGCACATACTATGTTTTTCGTATATTTTCTGAAGTTACACCGGTATTTACGTCTGGTAGTCATCATTTTGATGATGAGCTGATGATGTAAGGTACAACTCCTTAACGGTTAGGAGTTGGAGGATAAATCTTTAAATATCAAATGTATATGTTACCTTTAGTCGTATTCTTTCAAATTATTTAGGTGAGCTGATGATAGAAGGTTAAACTCTTCAACAGTGAGGGATTAGAGGATGATTTTAATATGACACGTACGTATAGACATTAATTTGTATTCTTTCAGTTATTCATATGGATCGTTTTATTGAGTAGACACCCACTAAGGAAGGAATTTTGAAATTTCTACCCCTAAGGGGGTGAAATAGGGGTTGAAAGTTTGTACGAAAGTCCGTCATTTTTTAAGTTAATAACATGAAACTTTATCTTTGGGCTACTGTTTAATAATGAGTAGATACGTTATTTAAGCGTTTCTGGATATTCTACCCCTAAAGGGGTGAAATAGGGGTTGAAAGTTTGTATGGAAGTCCGTCATTTTATTAAGTTAGGATCATGAAACTTTATCTTTGGCCTACTGATTAAAAATTAATAGAAATGTATTTAAGCGTTTCTGGATACTCTACCCCTAAGAGGGTGAAATAGGGGTTGAAAGATTGTATAAAAGTTCGTATTTTTTAAAGTTAGAAACGTAAAACTTCATTTATGGGCTACTGATAAAAATGAGTATTAACGAATTACGTAGCGTTTCTGGATATTCTATCCCTAAGGGGTGAAATAGGAGTTGACATTTAATACGTCTTTTAAACCGCTAAAGTTATTTGCATCAGGAGAAATTTTATGAAATAGTTCAACTTACTACTTACCTACGAGACTGTTTGCACTAAAAAAAACTTCCAAAAAAACATCCAACGAAAACTCCCTGCCAAAAAACACTAAAAAGCGGCCAAGTGCGAGTCGGACTCGCCCATGAAGGGTTCCGAAGCAGCAAGTAACATAATATAAAAGTTCTTGTAGTTCGTTGTAACTTTGATCGATGTTTTAATAACAGTGTATTTTTGACGTATTAAAAAAAAACTACTTACTAGATCTCGTTCAAACCAATTTTCGGTGAAAGTTTGCATGGTGATGTACATCATATATATTTTTTAGTTTTATCATTCTCTTATTTTAGAAGTTACGGTTGGGGGGGACACACATTTTATCACTTTGGAAGTGTCTCTCGCGCAAACTATTCAGTTTAGAAAAAAATGATATAAGAAACCTCAATATCATTTTAAAATACCTATCCATAGATACCCTACACGTATGGGTTTGATGAAAAAAATTTTTTTGAGTTTCAGTTCTAAATTTATTGTTTTTTTTTTATTTTTGTGTGAAAATCTTAATGCGGTTCACAGAATACATCTACTTACCAAGTTTCAACAGTAGGTATAGTTCTTATAGTTTCGGAATAAAGTGGCTGTGACATACGGACGGACAGACAGACAGACATGACGAATCTATAAGGGTTCCGTTTTTTGCCTTTGGCACGGAACCCTAAAAAGCGTAAAATAAACTGACTCTTCATAAATTGCTATGTGCCAATTCTTGTCTATACCTAATTCTTTATTCATTTAAATTGTAGTATTATAATGTATGCTAGGTACCTAAAATCTGTTTAAAGTCGGAGCCAAGCCAAAAAGAATACGAACGAACAATTACAAAAATCTAAGCGATAGTCGCTTGGCACCGACTTCAAACAGATTTTAGGTTAGGTACCTAAAATCTGTTTGAAGTCATACATTATAATACTACTATTTAAATTAATTAATTCAAATATAAAGTAATTCAATTCGACAAGATTCGAAAGGTCGACAGATTTGGCGTCGACTAGAACAGTGTTTTCAACTTTGTCTAGCAAAAGTAAAACAAAATGGTTTAAAATGAAAAATATTATTATTAAGGTAAGTATTTTATTTTCTTATGTTGAAAACTGAAGTCACTGACTTAGCCCACTCAGATGAGATACTAAAATGTAGAGGAACTGACCATGTCTGTAGAAACTTTATTATTTTTCGAAGTTGTGACTTTTTGCGAAGACAATGTGAGAGCAACTGCAACGCTATGTGATCTCGATCAATCTTATTTTTTTTCATTCCAGCGTGGTGCATGACGTAACTGAGACAGATCAGTTATTAGAGCAACTCATTATGAAGGACTGGGATGCCTTTCTAACAGGGAGTTGTTTAAATGTCTTAGGCATGAAATAGAGATACCTACCAGTGCGAGACTAACATACGACGATACTGTACTGTATCTGGTACTTTAGTTCCTAAATCATAGTACCACTAGATTTCGACATAAGCACTTTTATTTGGCATATTTGGCGCGTGTTCTAAGTCTACTAAGTTTAAGGTATGGTTTTCTTAAGATTTTCATTTTTCCAGATAAAGTTAAATATGAAAACTAAACCACCTTATTGTAGTTTTCTGCATATCCATAGTTAACACATGGTAACAAAAACATTACCTTATGAGAACTATCTTTAAGTTGAACAATTCGTATGATCAGCAAATATTTGTTTTGAGAGTTTGGGTGGTTTCTATATATAATAATTATGTAGTATGTATTTATTTACAAAAAAAAAGTATGTAAGTATTCTATAAGTCAATTTAGCTTTCATAATACAAGCTCTGCTTAGTTTGAAAGTAGATGGCGTAGTGTGTCGGATATCCAAAATATTTATTTTTATTTAGTAATTTTATTGATTCCTTTCACGCAAGATTTTTGGAGGAGGAGGTTTGAATGTATTATTATGTTTTCTAACGAATCACTTTTAACTTAAAAATAGTTAAAACTAGTAATAGATATATTCGCTTACCTCCATAACAAAACGCTGGCAATGCAAGGGTACTTCGCTGAAAACAAACCAAATAGAAATAAGTAGGTACAAAAACGTCATGTAAAGAGGAAATAATTACGGAACTGTCTTATTCTTTGATATCTCGATTTCACTCTGATTCTTATTGGTTACTAAAGGCCAACAGAAGCAAAATTTGATATAAAAATTTAGATTTTTATTAGTACGAACAGTAGAACAGACGACCAACTTCAACAGGAGGTTTTTAATTTCGTTTATTGATATTTTCTCATTATATTTCTTGAATGCTATGAAAATATAATTAGAGGAAGGAAAACCGGCCAATTGCGAGTCGGACCATGCACGAAGGGTTCCGTACCATTGTCTATAATAAAAACGGTAAAAAAATCACGTTTGTTGTATTGGAGCCCCGGTGACGGTTCATGAGATACAGCCTGGTGACAGACGGACACACGGACTGACAGCGGAGTCTTAGTGCCGTTCCCATTTTACCCTTTGGGTACGGAACCGTAAAAATATCAACTGAAGTAGAAAATGGAATGAAAGAAGAATGCAGTTTATCACGATATTGCGCATTGAAGCATACTTTATTGATGTTTTTAAAGCGTAAAGCGGAATAGTCATATACAAAAGTACTTAAAAGTTGCGAGCTGATTTTCATAATAAAATTTGAAAGAAACAACTTATCATGGTGTTTTGTTGCGATGTGGGCCAAGATAACATATGATTGTGTAACTAATAGAAGATCCCAAGGTAGTAGAGCCACGCTGATTTCAGCACGAACGGGCCGACTCCACCGGGGTGGTACTACCCTCGCACAGAAAATCAACGTAAAATGACAGCGATCGTGCTGTCGTGTTTCGTTGGTGAGTGCGAGACCGGAGGCCCAATGATGCAGAAGCATCACTAGCCCACCATTGTGTGGGTCACCATGCTGCATTGTTGCATTGTCTGCATTCGCAGTATGGTGACCACCACTCTTGGATTCTGCTTATGCTTTCCATCAGGCAGAGTAGAGTCATTTTGGCAGGGTCAAACTTAAAAAAACCATTAATGAGGTTTCCTCAGCAGTAGATAGTGCTACTTAAGCTTGCAGGTATATTAAGTGGTTTTATTATCCATGGCAGTAAATTAAGGAAAAAAAATTACCATGAGATCGGATGCGTGGTGAACAAGAACTCCTATGCAAGAAAAAAAACTCTACCCACTCTCATATAAAAATCAATTGCTGTTCGTTTGTCTCGCTAAAACTCGAGAACGGCTAGACCGATTCAGCTGATTTTGGTTTTGAAATGTTTGTCGTAGTCCAGGGAAGGTTTAAACTGTAAAAAATTTAAAAAAACTTGAAAATCCATACCTATGTCACGTGTACAAAGAAGCGGGCACAGCTAGTAAGCAAATAAATGTAAAGTTTAGATATCACCGACTTTGTGATGTGTAAATAGAACATCCTTCTCTCTTCATCTTGGATATCAAAAGAAGACAAAAGTAAAAATATAACTTGAACTGCGATCCCTAACTCCAAGTTCTTTGTTTTAATACTCAAATTATTTACGGATCCTATAATCATTATTATCGGTGAACAATACAGTCCGGAAAATACTCTAACAATAATCCAATCTTTGACAAGAAATACCAGCGAAAAAAATTATACACTTTTTATATTGAAATCAATTATTTTAATTATAATTAAAATTAAGTTCCATGTGAAAGGGAATGTAGACTCAAAAGTATTAATATCATAATGAATTACAGTAATAGTGTTGCCTATATTTAAAAAGAAGCCAAAGTGAGTTTGCCTTATAATGACATAACTCGAGTCGGTATAGCGACAATTTTATGTCAATAAATGTTTGAATTAGACCTTCAAATACACTTATAAGAAGCAACTTAGATCACCAATGAATTAAAAAAGTCTCACGCTCAAATTGAATGCACTAAGGTCCGAGTAAGCAACGCAAATACCCTTCGTTCGAATTCGAATGCTCTAAGGACCTTCAACATTTCAGGCCATTCTTTGATATTTCTATTTACAATAAAAGTTTATACAGACTGGTTAATTAGAATCAATGACAGACATTGGTGTGTACGTTATTTATTGACAGATTAAAATTTTTTGTATTTTCGAGATGAACTTCTGACTTCAATGATCCGTACTCACATACGGTATTCTGGATAGTTTTACTTCAAAACGAGTAAAAATTAGCGTGTGGACCGCAAAACACACAACTGGAAGCCGGCTATCGAGCCGACTCGATGCGACATCGAGCTCAACCTCCTTTTACTTTCTCCTTTTCATTTTCTTTAATTCTTTTATTCTTAAGAATTGCTAGACTTGCTAAATAAAGCCACTGTCTCCTTTGTTGAACAGGCATCTTTTGGCTTGAACGGTGCGATGAATACTGAACGGCGAGCCAAAAGATGCGTCACTCGACCGATGAATGCTGAATGTGTGAACGAAAGCCCACGCCGAGGTTTTTACTCGACATGTTTGCTAGATCGAGTAAAATCGTATGTGAGTACTTAGCATTATACCTTTAAACGAGCTATTCTTGTAGAAATATAATCTGAATCTCGGAAACGGCTCCAACGATTTTCCTGAAATTTAGTAAGCAGGGGGTTTCGGGGGCGATAAATCAATCTAGCTAGAATTCATTTTTTTTTAGATAATTTACAAAAAAAAAATACCGAACAAAGCTCGGTCATTTTGGTACTTTTACTACTAGAGATACAATGCAAGCAAAGCAAGAGTACCTATACAATAAAACTCCTATATTTAAAAACCATCAAGTCACGGTAACAAATCAATTTCATTCAAAATCTCGAGCCAATCATTAATATGCCTCGTATTTGCGAAACATCACTGTTTTATTAGGTCACATCAAAGCTGCGCCAGCGCAACGATCGCCACGACTACACGGCCATGACGTCACACCGGCTAGTAGGCCTATTACCCAACATTCATAACTCCGATCTCGCTGCACGCTCAAAAAATAATTCGGTCCGCTTAAGTTACGTTAGTCGTTGCCAAACGACTATTGGTATCGTAATATGTTTCTCAATGGTGCTTCTCGTTACGCGCTGCTAGTGGACTATGAAAGGGCAAGTACTTTTCACCATCTATACAACATGAATATATAGCTACATCTATACAGTACTAGTTGCCTCTTTGTGATACAAGTATGATTTTACAAAAAAGCTATCTACTGAAATCTTTTGTCGAGAAACGTTTTTCATGTTTTGATCTACCCCTTTATTCAACTTCCAACTTAAACGCACAGCCTTAAAGAAAATAACACTGCTTGCTAAGTTAGATAACTTTTATGGAGTTAATGTTTAAGCTTTTCAATATCTTCAATATCTGTTTCTAAAAAAACATTTTAAAAACCAATGAAAAAATACTTACAAGTCCATCTCTTATTTGAAAAAGACAGTTTTGGATCACAGCCGCTGAAATAAATGAAGACAGTTGGATCAAAACTTATTTTTTAGAATACAGTACAGAAGAGCTAGATACGGCTAAACGAAATGTAGACACTATTGACGTGAACTCAGTACCTCAAGCTTTAACTGAGCTGGATGAGTTACCAAAAATGCAAGTCATGACCACTACAAAAAAATCGGCCCCTTTTTTGGCAATTCTTAATTTTTATTCCCCCTATGTTGACATAATGACCTTTCATTTATTCCTTCAAGTATTTAGTTTGCCGACTATGTACACTTGAATACAACGAACTAACTTCAACAGTCGAGTAGTTACTGGTAGGTGTATATTCTTGTCCTCATTGTACAATAATTGTTGTTCAAAAGTTTTTTTATGTATGAGCCTGCCAAAGTGTCTCTACTATGCCTGATGGTAATCAAGACCAGAATCTAAGAGTGGTGGTCACCATACTCATTGCGAATGCAGATAATGCAAAAATGCCGCATGGTGACCCACATGGTGGCTTATTGAGATGCTTCAGCATTACTTTTCGTAAGTGACTTTCCTTTCTTTTAATTTTGAAATATAAAGTAGCCGAGGAGTATGAGATGACTTTAAGTTACTACATTGGACAATGGATGTTTTTTAAGTAGTCGATCGCCGTTGAACAATTAATGCCAGAATGGTATTTTTGCCTCAATTGGGCAGTGAAAACAAAAAACCCGAATTTGTTTCTGTGAATAAGTGTCTTAAAATAAGAAAGCCTTCAACGCTTTTTTGTGAGGTATAATAAAATATACGTTCTATTACATAGAGTAAAGACAAGAAAAAGATATCATAGCTGATGAATGAATCAAAATTTGTTATTGATAACGTAACGAACGACCAAAATCAGCGTAGAAGAATGTTTCACTCGCGAAGGTGAAATTTGCATAAACTAAAATTTATCTTGGACAGTTTTTTTCTGAATATATTTATCATAAATAAGATACTTTTTTAGAAGTGTTGATTTTTTTCTCCGTGAAAAATCTTTCTCTTGTACATCAACAAACATCAAGTAATGGGGTCATAACAAGAATAGTTTCAAAGCAGGCTCATAAAATCGGCAAAACCCGAAAAAGGTAGCAGTTTCCTGAAAGGAGGCAAATCACTACGATTTATCTTGGGCATTAGATTTTAGGACATAAGCAGAAATAGGAAAACCGAACAGACTGACTATAATTACACTTATGTTATAAAAAATAGTATGCGGATTTTTATCTAAAGCTTTTCACAAATATACATGAATGCGTTTATGTCAACGTTTTAACATCAATGTTTTAATTAAAGGTAGCAGAGCCATCCTGATTTCAGCACGAACGGGTCGGTTCGACCGACCCGGTACTACCCTCTCACAAAAGACCAACCAAGACAACAAAGTGCTGCACCGGAGGCCCAATGATGCAAAAGCATCTGCCTAGGCCGCCATAGTGTGGGTCACCATGCTGCATTGTTTTGCATTCATAATGAGATTGGTGACCACTAATCCAGATTTTGCTCATGCTTTTCATCAGGCAGAGTAGAGTCACTTTAGCAGGCTCATACCAGTATATATAAAAAAAAACCGTTAAATCGCGACAAAATGACTCAAAATATCAGAGAAAAATAGTGCTTTAATTTTCTCTTTATAGATATAGATTACAGTCTGTATTACCATATAAGTTTTATTAAGAAAAGAAAACCAAAAATAATTAAAGTGCAGAAGATATAATAGTAAAAGTTGTTGTTTAGTATTAAAACAGATACTCACAAATTACATTATTAAAAACCTGTGTTCATGAACCCTTCACTGAGGATGCGGCAGGTCTGCGTCAATAGGATAAGTATGAAAGTAAAGGCCACGCAAATCAAAACGGTCTCCACCAGATCAAACCTGTCGCAGACCGAACGAGCACGTGCTGCGGTATTCAATTTTGCCATGATGCTGATACTGAAATAACAATAATATTGTGATAAATGAGGCCATTCTTAATATTTTCTGTAAGTATATATTTTTGAGCACTAT
Organism: Diaphora mendica; assembly: GCA_949125395.1. Lineage (NCBI taxonomy): Eukaryota > Metazoa > Arthropoda > Insecta > Lepidoptera > Erebidae > Diaphora > Diaphora mendica. The sequence goes on along the minus strand of OX421312.1, from coordinate 28,272,869 downwards.
GCTATGAGGTCATCTGTTTTATGTCTTACCTATAATTCAAAATACAGATGGTAGGTAAATTGTTTAATGGGGATCACTGATAGGCAAGTGCAGCGCAGGATGTCTACCAACAAAATGGATCTAAGAAGGTTTGCAGGCCACTGTTGGCGGCAGGCAGCCACTTCCAACAGTCTAGTTGGAGTGGCTGGTTTCCATCAGTGCTGATACTTTAGCACTAAATTGGGATCCTCTGCTCGAGGCGCATACTATAGACGACAAGGTTTACATTTTTAATACGTTAGTAACTGGCATGTACGATCAACACGGTCCTATAACAAAGGTGCGTATTAAACGTTCTCCAGCCCGGCGGTACTATGATTGAAATGATGAGGACCACTTTGAGACTAATTTATTAAAATTCTATTTACAAGTGTCCTAGTGTCTAAAAAATACTAAAAATATACATAAAATACTAACGTGTCGTAGAACTGGTGTAGACAATCTTGCTAATATGAAATGGCAATCCGGTAGTGTTCAACGATGCCAACACAGAGTGTTCAGCAACTGGACTCGAGATTATATACCTACTGCAAACATTAGAAATATTACACAAGGTACAAAGACTCTACAGAAGTCCGTTAGTCTCTTTAGCTCCACTTTACTTTACTTTTATACTACTAGCTGACCCCACAACCTCGTTTGCGTCTCCTATTACCCGTAGCGTGATAATTTTCTCCCGTTTTTGAAACATTCTTTATTGGTGCTCCGCTCCTCTTGGTCTTACCGTAATGATACATAGCCTATAGCATTCTTCGATAAATGTACTATCCAATACTGAAATAATTGTTCAAATCGGACCAGCGGTTCCTCAGATTAGCGCGTTCAAACAAACAAACAAACTCTTCAGTTTTATATATAAGTATAGATAGTATATGTAAGCATTTTCTATGGTGGTATACAGGGAGACAGAGCGTGGGTAGGCTCCCTACAAAATGGTCCGAAGTCATTGAATGAAGGCAGCACAGGACCAGTTGTTGTGGAGAGCCTTGGGGGAAGCCTATATCCAGCAGTGGACATCTTTCGGCTTAGATGATGATGATGCAGGTATAACATGCATACATAGAAAATCCAATCTCATCCTAAAACAAGATATTATTTTAAACTGCACGACATCAATCCTCATCATCATTGTCTGTCAGTATTTTTTACAGAAAATTTTAAATAAAATACATTTTTTAAAGGAATAAATCACCTAGAGTCGCTATAAAAGTCGAGTGTGTACAGTTGCCTATTCCTTGGTGTAGAATCAACCCTAAATGCAGATTCAGACCATGATTTTCATAAAAATGGTTTGTCAAATGAAATAAATGTAAATTTATGAAAACTAAAAAAATAGACATCATTGATACTGCTAGCTCTGCTTAGTTTTAGGGATTAGATGGCGTTGTGTGTCAGATGTCCGAAATATTTATTTATTGATAAATTACATCCCGACACGAAACAGATTATCGTGTTCATTACACAATTATTTCCCTGGACAGGAATCGAACCCTCGTGGGATCTGGGAACCTGGCTAAATATTATAAGTTAGCTTATAAATGACTAAAAAGGCTGTTTGAAATATAAAAAGAAACACAGAAAAATAATGGATATAGTGACCTTCGGCTAAGTAAAGAAACTCACTTTTCATACTTATATCAAGCTTATATCATGGATGTCATAGGTTTTTAGGCCCTTCAAGCATTTCCATACCTATTGGTGTAAACAAACATTTGTCCATTTTATTGAAATGTACAATTATAAAACACCGATTTAATAGAGCAATAACGTATTTTGTACAAAAAACAACACAAAATTTTACATGATGAAACTAATTATAAATGTCACAGCTTGTGTCAAATATTGATTATATGGCCCAATGGCCAAAAATAAATTTAAAACCTGTTTGTGCTTGAAGAAAAGAAAATAAATCATCCACCACAGAATGTACTTGTATTGGCTAGTTTATAAAAAAAAGATCTGAGGCCGGTCGTGCCCCCGCCAAGACGAGCCAAGCCAATACAAAATGTATGGCTTGGCTGTTTCGTTACTTCAGAAACGAAATATTCACATAACACATTACTTCAGAAACAAGATATATTTACAAACACAAAAGGCGTTCGTTTCGCCATCGTGACGGTAGCGAAACGGTGAAGCCATACATTATTACTGGGATGTAGAGTTTGTGAAGTTAGGGTTGGTAGAGTTAGGGTGTGTAGATTCAGAAGCTTGTCTCTACATGAGATCTGATATCTTTTTCACAGGGTAAGCCATACGGCCTTGCCCCTTGCCCTTGGCAACATTGAAAATGTTTTTGGTGGGATTGGTGTTTTCATGATTTTGGCACCTAATCTTATCAAGTTCCCACGAAACGTGACGCTCGCGCTCGAACAATCCATTTTGGACGACCTGCGTTAGTATTCTTTGACAAATAAGTCTGTTAAATTATTATAAATAACCCTATGCAATGACTAATTGAGGAATCGGGTCAAGTTTGTTGCATAATTTTGCATTCAGGACGTAACAGCACAGCACACATCACCATAGACGGCGAAGGTAAAATTAAAGTTTACATCTGCATAGCAATTTGAAGGCGAGCTTCGCTTTACATAAAGACATGAATAAGTATGTTTTATTGCGAATCTACTTATCTATATTATAGTTATGCTATTTAATTACTGAGGCATAATGTATATTATTATTACTCTAAAAAAGTCAGCTAGTTGCATATAAACTCTTTACTTGTCTTAATTATTTTTGTATAGAAAAAGTTATTTTACATATTATGTTCTAAAATAGTTTGAATGTATATTTTACACATTTTGGTGCTAGCGCAAATAAGTCTGGCGACACTTACACACAAAACATTATTTTTATTTAAACTCCAATTCCCGCATTAGTAATATATCCTGTGTCGCGAGGACTTTACAAACACACATGAAACTGACACGAACAACACTCAAGACTCAGAACAACAATTTGTGAATCACACAAAGTGTTTTCACGTGTTGGGTTTGAATCTACAACACTCAGTGCAGTAGAAAGTGGAGTGGCTACCGCTTAATCCACTAGGCCAACTGTGCAATCCAATTAATGTGTTTCTTTTTAAAAATTACTAGCTGAACTGGCTAACTTCGTACCGCCATATTCATTTTAGTAGTACCTAAGCCCGTGGCAACTTCCCGCAGGGCCGCAGTGTATACGACTAAGCAGACTAAGAAAATATAACAACTTCGGTTTTCTATTATTTTTATACAAAACTTGTCCTGACGATAAGAAAGACATAAATTTTTTTATCCAATTTGGTGCAGTCGATCGAAAGTTATGCGCGTACATATTTTTTTGTGATTCATTTTTATTTATATAGATAGATTAAATATCCCATTTCTAAAAACCAGTGGAAAATCTTAGAATAATAACGCCAATTCCACTCATGCATGTGGAAAATGATCATGATCAATCTATACATCATATAGCGACATCTGTGAAAGTTTGCATGCATTTTGAAGTCCTTTATGTACTAGTGCGCCATCTAGTTATTTGTTTTAAATTCCGGGGTCAAACAATCTACAAACAACCGACAGGTAATAGCAAAAAGACGATAGATGTCACTATAATCAATTTACAATTCATAAATAAATAACACCTGTCAAATTATCAAAACAATATTTTTAAATTATCTGAGTTATTGTAGGTAGTATAAATATAATGTAATATTAATGATAGTAAGTTCCTCTATTAAAAGTATTGTAAGTGGTATTGATATATTTAATAAATTACGATAAAGTGTCGGTTGTAAGGTCGGCTAGCACAGAACGGAACAGGTGCTAGGTGGGTCAAAGCAGAATCAGTCTAACATACACCGCAATCGGTAACGGTTGCACGATCGGTGTGCGCCCACCCATCATTGCACGATCAACTTGTTACGATCGTACTTCAATGAACTTCACCTGTATATAATGACTTTGACTGTGTTTTGCAAAAAACTATGTTTATGGATAATCCTGGCGCGGTCCCTGGGCTGGATGAAGAGTTCAGTAAACCAGTGGAGTCAATCATGAGATGTGAAGACTTCAAGAGTAACTTTGCGAGGCGGTTATCGAACCGGTACACCTCCAGATCGCCGGTCAAGACTAAAAGGCAGAATTCTCTGAAACTCCGCACCGCCGATACCGAGATAGTTGACAATGTAAGTTTTTTTATAAACTATTTTTATAAAGAATATTTCATTGTGAAAACTTGGTGTTATAACGGTTTTTCTGTCAGTAAATAGATAGTTTTTTATGATAGTTAGTTTTAATTTATTGTTGTCTCCGTGATAACAAACAGGTGAAAGTGTCTGCGAATGGTTTTTGTGTTATTTTTTCTTGCGCCCCGTAAAGATGCTTATCAAGAAAGATATGTTGCTTTAAGTATTTATTGTTCTACATTGACAACTAAATTGTTCTGATGGTTAATGGTAAGCGGTTACCGGAGCTTACGAGTATTTATTACCTGTGGAATCTGCATAGAAATATAACCGTAATAACAAATAAAAAAATGAAATTAAATGTAAAAAACACTATAATAACTCACATAGCTATAAGATTGGATTAAAGTTATGTATTTTTAATGCCGAAAAGTGTTTAATGCTTACAAAAATAGCCATAACTAAAATTCAAAACAATAGAATTACATATATAGAATATATCCCCATACCAGTCTTAGTATTAAAATTTAGACTTAGGTATATCTATGTAATAAAAAAGCATATTCTATTGCCTGGCAAACTTTAGTTATATTTAAAAAGAAAATAAATGTATGTATGTTAGACCACGTCTTATAAGACTGACTATGAGATGATACTTCCTTCAGTTTTGCTATTTATTTTCAAGCGCTGACTGTAAAATAATAATACTAATTGCCATTTAATAAGAATAATATCAAATGCTGATATAATTACGTACTAAAATACCAGGATAACATTCGACTCTGAATACCTACTATGGTTTAAAGATACTGAAATATTTTAATGAGGTTTGTTTAGATAAAATTAAATAAAGTTCCTATTTAATAAATAAATATTTCGGACATCTTTCGGCAGACATTGTGTTATGGGTACTAGACAACTAATATAAATACATATATACTTTTTTTTGTAAATACACACATATAACATAGAAAACACCCAAACTCCGAAACAAATATTTACAGATTATACAAACTTTTGGTCCAACCCGGGAATCGAACCCAAGACCTCAAGCTCAGCAGTCGCATACGCTACCACTGCGCCACCGAGGCAGTTGTAATCATCATCAGTTCAAATATATCATTTTTAATTATAAATTAAATTATTTATATTTCAAGAACTCTTCAGGATACAACATATACTTTAAACATTATTAGTTACTAGCTGTTACCTGCAGCTTTGCCCGCGTGTATGTCGGTGATAGTAGCCTACGCGTTATTCTGATGTATAAGCTACATTACTGTAAGTTTCATTCGAATCCGTTTAGTACTTTTTGCGTGAAAGAGAAACAAACATCCATATATTCTTTCCATCACAACACACTTGTTTATTGGCACAATAATAATTGGTGCCGCACTTATGAGCATCAGGAGTAGCAGTTTGCCCATACGACATTTTTAGACTGCACGGTTGGCCTAGTGGTTTAGGCGGTCGCCACGCCGCTTGCCAATTCGCCAAGTGTTGTGGGTTCAAATCCTACACGGGACAACACTTTGTGTGATCCACAAATTGTTGTTCTGAGTTTGGGTGTTAATTGTGTCCGTTTCATCTATGTCTGTAAAGTCCCCCGCGACACAGGATGTTTATTCCTAATGCGGGAGTTGTCTTTTTAAAAAGAAAAGAAAAGAAACTAAGTAAGAACTACGCATCGAGTAAACTAATTTATTTTACACCAACTTGTTGCTCTTTGTCGTTTACGGGTTAATTTATGCAAACACACACACATACATACAATTATCACTAGCAACTAGAAAACTAATAATTATTTAAAAAATATTGGATATCAAGCACTTGTAAGTTTATATCAGTAAATCTTATGGGAAAAGTTTGAATTACAGTTTAAGTAAAACCATTAATACCGTTGTAGAATAGGGATTTATATACATAGATATCGTTTAATTTTGATGATGTATGTCTGCATAATTACGTTCTTTTAAGGCCGAGCATTTCAGACGTTGGGTTATGATTGAATAACAAACATTCATACATCCATACAAACTTTCGCATTTATAATATTAATATACATTCAGTTAACCAAATTCGACGCCAATACGAATTAATTACAAATACATATAAATAAATAATTCTGAAATTTTCACCATTCGCCATTGCATAACTTGCGTAATATGTGTTCAAAATATTAAATAATACGGAACAGAGCTAATAACTTCACTAGACAGATTATTATCGGACATGAAAGCCACCCTGATTGAATATTATATCAACTTTCATTTTAAATCCGTATTGAAATTTGATCTTTCTCTACGAAAGGTAAAGTCAGACACAAATCTTAAATCATTTATTTATCTACATAGTGTCGCAATAGTTACGCACGGGCGTCTTATCCTCATAGAACAACACTGTAAGGAGTAGCCATATGCAGGCGTTCCCCTATGTCAAAGTATAAGCCCAAATGGGCCTACGCATTAAACTGGTATGACACAGAATGTATTTGTGAGCCCTAATGCGGCCTATTGAGATGCTTTAGCATCACTGGGCCTCCGGTTTTAAAGGAAATACGACAACACGAATGCTGTCATTATATGTTGGTCTATCTGGTTGGAAAGTATATTATACTGGCTGTGCCCGCTATTTCGTACACGTGACATTTGGATTGTCAAGTTATTTTTAATTTTTCATCGTTTAAACCTTCCCTGGACTACGACAAACATTTCAAAACCAAAATCAGATAAATCGGCCCAGCCGTTCTCGAGTGTTAGGGAGACAAACGAACAGCAATTTATTTTTATATATATAAAGATTATACTGTACTTACATCTAAAAATTAATTTTTAAAAGTTTAATCTGTCTGCCTGTTAATTCCAACAAATCTCTGGAACGGCTGATCCGATTTGGACGGGACTTTCACTGGCAGATAGCTGATGATATAAGGAGTAACTTAGATTACTTTTTTTTGGATTAGCTTCTCCCCGCGGCATTACCCGTGGTTGTTGTTGTTAATGAAGGTACAACAACCGCGCGGCTTAGCTAATCAAATAATGTCAAGTTCTGTTTATGAGTATGTAAATAGGAATACTGGCTTATTGAGCATGTTTTGGATTCATGAGCCAATTATGCGCTCGTAGCGTGTTACAATTGAAGCCAAATATGCACACATTATTGGTTTTAACTCAAGAAAGAAGCCAAAGGAAATTTATAATTCATAATTTAATATTGTAGTTCACTAGAAGAAACTGGCAGTAATTGAAGTAGATAATATGGGATTTCTAACATTCCTGAGATTATATTAACTGCACGAATTGCATAGTGATTAAAGAGGTCACTTCCCCGCTTTCTGGTTCGGGTTCTATCTCTACATATGACAAGACATATGACAAGACACATACATATTTTCTGTTCATTTTAAGGATGATAGTCCCCCGCGACACAGGATATATATTATTAGCACTATGACTAAAAAACTACGAGTAATACTGGCATTATTGATAAGCGATTCTGTTATGCTATTATGACGGTAGGTTGGACTGGACCACAGAACAAAAAATATAGGTAGAAATGTTATGTAGGCGGGGCAGGCGCGCCGCGAAATAAGTCCAAATACCTCTATTTTGTCTGCTGGCATTAACTGAACGGTCGCATTCGCATTTTACTTTCAACGGGAAAAAACAATAAAACAATCATACATTGCGTATTAAATTCGATTACTAACTACACTGTTTCCACAAGAGTACGCAATGAACTGCATTTCATGCGTGAATATTTCGATATATTTCACCCGAACAGATTTAGTGTAAGGCATAGGGGTGTGCCCAAATATTTATAATGCAATCGATACCGCAAAATTGTGAATGTCGATGATATTGGTTTGTGTTTTTCTCAAGTAGAAAGAGTTGATTTGTTTTATATTATGATTTTTAACCGACTGCAAAATAATTTTTAATATGAATTTTTTTTGGAAAGCTTTTTGATGAAATGGAATAGGAATGATAGAAATATTTCTTTTAAAACTTAAAACATATTTTGAAGATTAACATTTTCGGGCCGTCCGACGTCTATACATTGTTTTTTGCATTTAAATTTAGATATGAAAATGTACATCTTGTGAGGATATAAAAATAACCTCTTACTGTTGATTACAGGGTTCTACAGAAAAATTATTAAGATTATGTGTGTTACGTCTACAGAAAGTTGTGTCGTGTTGATAAGTATGAAAAGTCAAACTCCAAAATTAGATGTATAATATGTACTTATGTTTTGACAAAACAAATGTCTTATTTTTATATTAATACAAGAAACTAGTACAATTTCACTCAATCCATATCTAAGACAGTGAATTTCATATAAAAAATAGCATAGCGATATTTAAAAGTAAGAACTATTTCTTATAGAAATTAAGCAAATTTAATTATTATAATCGACAGGACCACATCTCTACGGTGGGTGGGTCATAAAGACGAAGATCCACCTCTTAACACAAAATTGCACGTAAAACTCTACTTAATGCCAAGTGCATAAGGTTGTAGTTTAATATTATATTCATTAAATCCCTTGGACGAATTAGAATAGACTTAGTTATGTGTGTATAATATTATTAATCGTTTATGTGTGCGTCCCGGCGACAAAAGATTACTTACGAAATTACGTCAAAGGCTTTTCTAGTAGTTCTGTGGACTGGACGTAAACACATGATATATTTAATTTAAAAAAAAATCACTGATATCAATGTGCCTTCACCGTGAGGAATTTTATATGTACCAGTTTTTGCCCGCGTCCCCGTCCATCGGTAATCGCGGTTAGGAATAGCGTAGGGAGTCCAGGTCCTTCGTCAAGAATGAAAGTATCTCCATGCCAAATTTTAATCAAATCGGTGCAGCGGTGGTGCGGTGAAAGCGTTATAGACATGCAGAGTTACTATCTAACTATCTACTGTGCGACTGCTGATCATGAGGTCTCGGGTTCGATTCCCAGGTCGGACCAAATATTTGTATGATCTACAAATATTTGTTTCGGAGTTTGGGTGTTTTCTATGTATAATATGTACTTTAGTATTTACAAAAAAAAAAGTATATATGTATTTGTATCAGTTCTCTAGTACCCATAACACAAGCTCTGCTTAGCTTGGGACTAGATGGCGTTGTGTGTTAGATGTCCAAAAATATTTATTTATTATTATTTATTTAATATTAGTCTGTATAATAAAGTGTTATTTTTTATTTTATCAATAGAATACAATGCCATATTTTTGAAATGAAACTAAATGAACGATGTACATATTAACCCTCCCAAAATTATCAAAATAATTATTTTAAACTGGTTCTGACTACGTTACGAACCTCAGAACCTCAGAAAGATACCTCAGAACTCAAGCCAGTTATGAACAGGCTTGTGTTCTGAGGTAATCAATATAAAAAATAATACAACTGAATTAAAAATCTCCTCCCTCTGTTGAAGTATGAGAAAAGATCAACACCTTAGTTATTACTTGATTTCCGCTAACAAACAAGTTTGTCAATCATAATAGTAGGGGAGCCCTAGAAGGAATTTCGGGATTTACTCAAGCGCGGCAGATTAATATACAGGGGGATACCTTATACCCGGTTAAGTACCTCCACCAAATATGAGCCCCGTATATATGGCGGCTATTTGACTGATTTTTGGAAATCGTTTTAAATTATTCTTTATTACGTAATAAGCACACTGCGTTAATATTTTGCGGAATTTCTACTGTATTATGAATTAAAATTTAAGATAAAGTTCAAGTTTGACAACCGCGTCAAAAAACGACATTTCTTTAATGGCGCTGGTCACATGACACGTGTGACATCACACGCTAGTAAACAAATTCACAAAACGCGAACAATACTCAGTCGAGGAATCTTTCGTTTACTAGCGTGTGACGTCACCAGAGTTGCAACAAATCACAAGGCGTTCACGTCGCAGAAAATATTTCAAAAAATTGTTACAATTTATTTCGTGCAATCTGCAAAAAAAACACATTATTTTGTTTAATTCATAGTGAAATATGTCTTTTTAGGCTATCATCTGATAGGATGACCACAATCCATAGTTTATTTTCAATATTGTCCAATAGCCTATTGATTATGGGTTATTTTTACAAGTTTTATATAACTTGCAATTTATGTATGTTGGGGTGGAATCTTGCAACTCAATTTTGCTGAAATTTTGCAAGCATATGTATACAGCGTGACAATACAATATTATAATGACATGGAACTAATCTGATGCTGGAGCTGGAAGGTGGTCATAGGAACTCTATAAAGAAACGTCGCAACACTATCGAGTTTGGACTCGTTTGATTCGTCTTGACGAGTACTTTATGTTTTCATAGTATCCAGGGTCTGATGATGGAGCCGGAAGGTGGTTATAGGAATTCTGTAGAGAAACATCGCAATACCATCGAGTTTGAAATCGATTGATTCATCTTGACAAGTACTTTATGTTTTGATAGTATCCAGGGTCTGATGATGGACCCGGAAGGTGGTCTTTATACAATGTATAGAATACAAAGGCTTGTCGCGAGATTTACCTGTGTGTAAGGAAGTAATTGAAATAACTTGATTTGACTTTGTTTAAAATTTTCAAACTAAGTAAAAGTTATAGGTAACTAAGTTGTTGATCGATCATTGGGCTGATCAGGAGATGGCAACGATTATAGGTAGTAAGGTAATTTTATGTAATTACCTCGATTTGTGTCATAAATATGCAGTTAGTGATAATTAATTATAAATTGATTATGATCATGAAGAAGCGAAGACGAACATAGCATTTATAGCTTGCCAAGAAAATGAAGATTCTACTATTACTATCAGAACTTTTGATACTGATATTGTGGTAATTTTCTAAAAAGCACGTCTGGATTTGGGATCTTTTTTTTTTTTATTGTCAGATTAAGCGAACCCCTCCAGATAATCGTCAGATTATGAGACAGCACGTCTAGGAGATAAAGATGAACTATATATATCTTAATCTGACGCTCTTGAGTATGTCAATATGACGATTTTTTATTTGCACATTCTTATAACAGCCGTGAGTTTGCGTCACATCCAAATCGTCAGATTATTGAATTAGAGCTTTATTTTAGGTTCACTTAACATCCCCTTTGAAAAAAAATTGTTTTGTCATTTTCAAACCCTACGTACGACCACCCCCACCATGCAAACGATCAGATTAACATACGTACATCATTAAAAATACGTAGGACATGGATGCTATCAATATCTGACGCGCTCGAGTATGTCCATGCATCAGTTTTTTTTTTTACATTTTTGAACATCCATAGCTGCTCACCCCACCGATGAAAAGGTATACAGTAATAACATAATAATAACATATATATTATCTTATTTATAAAAATGAACTGCTGTTCGTTTGTCTGGCTAAAACTCGAGAACCGCCGGGCTGATTTAGCTGATTTAGGTTTTGAAATGTTTGTCGTAGTTCAGGGAAGGTTTAAACGGTAAGAAAATATTGAAAAATTGCGAGGAAGATAATAAAAACAACAATTTCCTTTTGCCCATATAAACTGTTCTACCAACTTTCCTGTCAAACTTTTGACTGTCAACTTGAAGCACTTATTAAATTAAGGGTTTTAAATATACACCATATATATTATTACACGAATCAAATTAAGGGTTTTAAATAAACACCACATATTATTTATATATTATTATCGTGCATTTTAATATTATTATTTTGATGGTTGTTATTGTTGGTTCATCCAGAAATTTTTGTCATTATATTTACATATTTTGATGGTTGTCACTTTTTTGAATGCAAATAAAAAAGTCTTTATTATGCCATATCCATAGAGGTCATATCACAAACAAAATAAGATAACACTGTTAATAAAATCAAAACGCTGTTTTGTTGGAATGCGAAAAAATTCTTGATGTCAATCGTCTGTCGAACGTTAGACGAAAGATTATAAATACAGGCTATTTTTTGCACCTACGGCATATAAAGTACCTGTCATTCTATTACCTTTATTAAAATCTTCTATCATCAGTTTGTCAGTGTGTGAGAATTTTATTTATTACTAGCTGATCCGGCAAACGTTGTTTTGCCATAAAAAAATTGGGGTATAAAAATTTATGATGGTCGATTCTCGACCTATCGGTCCAGCCGTTTCAGAGGAGTATGGTAACTAACGTTGTGACACGAGAATTTTATATAATTAGATTATTGTTTGAAAATGCCAAGGCAAAGACGAACTGACATAGGTCGTCGAAGTCAATCAGATGTGCGACGAGCTACCTCACGTGCAATCCGCACTGATGACCAGCGAGAGACAGATAATGATAACATTCGTATTGCTATGGCAGAATTGCGTTCTACAGTGAATAATGGCGGCTCCGTCCACTTAGATCCCCTGCATAAATCCCCTGGGGGATCCATGTGGAAATTTCGTCCCTACTGATCCCTTAGGGGATCTATTTGGATTTCAATTCCATTTTGATTCCCCAAGGGTTTCATTTGGAAGATTTTCGTCCACTTCGATCCCCTGCTTAAACCGATAAGGGATTTATCTGTATTTTTTATCCACATCGATCTCCAATTGAATCTTTTAGAATTTTCTATACATTTCAATTATTAATTTAGAAGTTTTTATACGATTTAAAATATTTTTTTAAAGAATGGATTTAATACTAGGATTTTTAATGAGTTTTAAGTTATGTAGGTAATCTTTGGTGGTGAAATGTATTAATAGGTATGTTAATAAACATATATACTATATAGGCCATAAATAGCTATGCCACACAAAAAATCAAAAAAATCCCATATCGGTTTAAGTAGGGTATCGAGGTGGACGAAAATCTTCCAAATGAATCCCCTGGGGGATCAAAATGGAATCGAAATCCAAATAGATTCCCTAGGGGATCAGTGTGGACGAAACTTTTACATGGATCCCCCAGGGGATCTAAGCAGGGGATCAAATGGACGGAGCCGCTTAGAATGGAACGAGTTCGGGCACACCAAACACAACAACAGCGAGCACGACGCAATGAAATCGAGCGATACCACAGAAACAGTGCTCCTGCGAACCTGGAACGAGTAGCATTCCACTGCAATCCGGAAGTCGATTATTGTACCGACAATTCCGTGACAATTGGGGAAATGACAATTATTTGTCAATATTGTAAAGCGTTAAAATACATTTGCATCACAAATAATAATTTAACAAGATAATTGCCGATACAAGGACAATTTATCACTGACTGGGAGCACTGTTGCCACTACCAGATGTAGACCACCAATTTTTACAAATTTATTTTATGGGCAATCAAGATGCGGAAGTTGAAGGGCGTTGTGCGTTGTGCTCAAAATTCAACAGTGAAACGAACCATTGTCCAAGAACTGCAAACGTTTCTTCATCAGAACAATAATTTAGTCAAAATGTTCAAAATGGCATTAGATCGTATGCCATCGGCCAGCCATAATATTGTAATCAGAGCTGACAAAACACCTGCTGGTGAGCATGCAAGGAGGTTTAAGTAATTCACCGACAATCGACGAAGTGGCTATTGTCGTTGTTGGAGAAATTTGCAGTCTAGAGATATTATGCTTCATCGTCGGAACAATGAATTGAAACGTGTGTCTGAAGCGCATAGGTCTAATGACGCGTCACAATATCCATTAATCTTCTGGCAGGGAGTAGAAGGATATTATTTTAATATCAAAATGGTTAATCAAGTAAATGGTAATGATATTAGATAACAATTTTAAAATTGAATTATTCTTTTTTTATGTGTTGCTTATTGATAGGACAAGGTTTGTGTATAAGAAAAATTAAAAGATAGTAGGAAAACTGTTTTTTTGTCCGCGACGGGAAGCTGAGACAGATATGTAAATATGGCGGTACGAAGTTCGCCGGGACAGCTAGTCTTATTTATAAAAATGAACTGCTGTTCGTTTGTCTGGCTAAAACTCGAGAACCGCCGGGCTGATTTAGCTGATTTAGGTTTTGAAATGTTTGTCGTAGTTCAGGGAAGGTTTAAACGGTAAGAAAATATTGAAAAATTGCGAGGAAGATAATAAAAACAACAATTTCCTTTTGCCCATATAAACTGTTCTACCAACTTTCCTGTCAAACTTTTGACTGTCAACTTGAAGCACTTATTAAATTAAGGGTTTTAAATATACACCATATATATTATTACACGAATCAAATTAAGGGTTTTAAATAAACACCACATATTATTTATATATTATTATCGTGCATTTTAATATTATTATTTTGATGGTTGTTATTGTTGGTTCATCCAGAAATTTTTGTCATTATATTTACATATTTTGATGGTTGTCACTTTTTTGAATGCAAATAAAAAAGTCTTTATTATGCCATATCCATAGAGGTCATATCACAAACAAAATAAGATAACACTGTTAATAAAATCAAAACGCTGTTTTGTTGGAATGCGAAAAAAATCTTGATGTCAATCGTCTGTCGAACGTTAGACGAAAGATTATAAATACAGGCTATTTTTTGCACCTACGGCATATAAAGTACCTGTCATTCTATTACCTTTATTAAAATCTTCTATCATCAGTTTGTCAGTGTGTGAGAATTTTATTTATTACTAGCTGATCCGGCAAACGTTGTTTTGCCATAAAAAAATTGGGGTATAAAAATTTATGATGGTCGATTCTCGACCTATCGGTCCAGCCGTTTCAGAGGAGTATGGTAACTAACGTTGTGACACGAGAATTTTATATAATTAGATTATTGTTTGAAAATGCCAAGGCAAAGACGAACTGACATAGGTCGTCGAAGTCAATCAGATGTGCGACGAGCTACCTCACGTGCAATCCGCACTGATGACCAGCGAGAGACAGATAATGATAACATTCGTATTGCTATGGCAGAATTGCGTTCTACAGTGAATAATGGCGGCTCCGTCCACTTAGATCCCCTGCATAAATCCCCTGGGGGATCCATGTGGAAATTTCGTCCCTACTGATCCCTTAGGGGATCTATTTGGATTTCAATTCCATTTTGATTCCCCAAGGGTTCCATTTGGAAGATTTTCGTCCACTTCGATCCCCTGCTTAAACCGATAAGGGATTTATCTGTATTTTTTATCCACATCGATCTCCAATTGAATCTTTTAGAATTTTCTATACATTTCAATTATTAATTTAGAAGTTTTTATACGATTTAAAATATTTTTTTAAAGAATGGATTTAATTCTAGGATTTTTAATGAGTTTTAAGTTATGTAGGTAATCTTTGGTGGTGAAATGTATTAATAGGTATGTTAATAAACATATATACTATATAGGCCATAAATAGCTATGCCACACAAAAAATCAAAAAAATCCCATATCGGTTTAAGTAGGGTATCGAGGTGGACGAAAATCTTCCAAATGAATCCCCTGGGGGATCAAAATGGAATCGAAATCCAAATAGATTCCCTAGGGGATCAGTGTGGACGAAACTTTTACATGGATCCCCCAGGGGATCTAAGCAGGGGATCAAATGGACGGAGCCGCTTAGAATGGAACGAGTTCGGGCACACCAAACACAACAACAGCGAGCACGACGCAATGAAATCGAGCGATACCACAGAAACAGTGCTCCTGCGAACCTGGAACGAGTAGCATTCCACTGCAATCCGGAAGTAGATTATTGTACCGACAATTCCGTGACAATTGGGGAAATGACAATTATTTGTCAATATTGTAAAGCGTTAAAATACATTTGCATCACAAATAATAATTTAACAAGATAATTGCCGATACAAGGACAATTTATCACTGACTGGGAGCACTGTTGCCACTACCAGATGTAGACCACCAATTTTTACAAATTTATTTTATGGGCAATCAAGATGCGGAAGTTGAAGGGCGTTGTGCGTTGTGCTCAAAATTCAACAGTGAAACGAACCATTGTCCAAGAACTGCAAACGTTTCTTCATCAGAACAATAATTTAGTCAAAATGTTCAAAATGGCATTAGATCGTATGCCATCGGACAGCCATAATATTGTAATCAGAGCTGACAAAACACCTGCTGGTGAGCATGCAAGGAGGTTTAAGTAATTCACCGACAATCGACGAAGTGGCTATTGTCGTTGTTGGAGAAATTTGCAGTCTAGAGATATTATGCTTCATCGTCGGAACAATGAATTGAAACGTGTGTCTGAAGCGCATAGGTCTAATGACGCGTCACAATATCCATTAATCTTCTGGCAGGGAGTAGAAGGATATTATTTTAATATCAAAATGGTTAATCAAGTAAATGGTAATGATATTAGATAACAATTTTAAAATTGAATTATTCTTTTTTTATGTGTTGCTTATTGATAGGACAAGGTTTGTGTATAAGAAAAATTAAAAGATAGTAGGAAAACTGTTTTTTTGTCCGCGACGGGAAGCTGAGACAGATATGTAAATATGGCGGTACGAAGTTCGCCGGGACAGCTAGTATTATATATTTTCTTTATATCATCTAAGCTTTGCAACCCAATAGGTCTCTATGAGGCTCGAGTAAATCCCCATTTAGCATCGTGGGCTCCCTTACTATAAACACTCATACCATTTGTTATTTTAATCTGGAGAATGTAGTTCAAATCCTAATTCTAGATTGTTATTTGACGTTGTAATAGGCGGCTCGTTAACCGCAATATCGTGCGTAGTTCAAATATTTAATCACAATGTTTACTATTTATGAAACAGCACACGTTGCTTTGAATACTGTTTCCAATTAGCTCTTTTTAACCGACTTCAAAAAAGGAGGAGGTTATAAATTCGACTGTATTTTTTTTTTTTTTATGTTTGTTACCTCATAACTTTCGACTGGGTGAACCGATTTTGATGATTCTTTTTTTTAAAGCTGGTGCTTCCTGTGTGGTCCCCACATTTCCAGTTCTTGTAGTCTTTTTCAGTCTGTTTTTGTTAAAATTTGTGATTATTCAATTTCTCTGATTCACAGATTTGTGTAGCATTCAGAAATACATATGGTTTTATTGTAGAAAGTGGTTTACACAATGCTACATTTTATTAAAAGAAATTATTAAATAAAATATGTTATTTGTTCTGCAAAATAGTCTTGTGAGAACTGAGATCTGGAAATGGAAAGCAATGGTCGGATACGTAATATAAAACCTACTGCTACCTACCTACTAGAGATGAAGAGTTATATTTCTAGTTTCTATTTTATCTGGTTTTCTGGAATGTTCTTTTCTTTGTAAATTACTTTTAAGCTTGTGTCAGAACTTCAATGAATGATTTAATGAGTTAGACTACCGTATCTACTGTTTTATCTTTGCATATTTTGCTATGTTATTGGTGTTAGTCAACTTATTTAAGAAAGTTTGAAGAGTCTACTAAAAGTCTAAAGAGTTGAGTTTAAACTATTACAAAGTTTGCAAGATATTTTGGCCCGAAATTGGGGTACAAACTCTCCCATTGCGCCTTACTGATCGATTTTGGGCTTCTCTCATCCAGCTCCTGCCAGTCATTTCACGTAAATAGTCACTCAATTGCATGAGAGAGAAGTAAGTCCAGCTGTGGACTACGACAGTCTGATGATGATGAGGAGCAATAAATTGTTTGTGCAAGGGCATTAAAAAGAAAAGTGTGAAAATGGTTATAGTTATCTTTCTTACGTCAGATGTCCTTTCTAATACTTTTCGGCTCCAACGATTTTCATGAAATTCAGTATGCAGGGGGTATCGGGGACCATAAATCGATCTAGCTAGGATTCTTTTTTATAAAATTTTCAAAAAAAAAAAATACAAAGCAAATAGTCGGTCATCCAAGTGCTTTTATTAATGCAGGACGTTTTGAATACTAAGTGGCACACGATTTGTAATAGCAAACATCTTGATAAATTTTATTATTTAACAATTTACAATGTGTTAATTTGGTCGCATTTTAACTGGCAGTTTTTAACAAAATATGGTCCCTAGAGTGGTCTCTATTAAACACATCTTATGCCATAGTTCAAAATGTTGTAAAAAAACATGTCTTCCTTTTTTAGTTATATAAAGTTTGTAGACCACGTAGACAGGTTTCCACTTATTTGGCCTAACGTCCGAATTAAAAACAAGTTAATAAAAAACAGAATAGGTAAAATAAATTAAAATTGTACAAAAGTTATGAACCTACGTCATCGTTGCCTACTTTTACTACTCCAGTGACCTTTTGACTCGACGTAATAACACACGTTGGTATAAAACTAACGGTATACGCAAATGTAGGCGAAAACTAACCATTATGTATGAATACTATCACTGACGAAATATATACTAGACCAACACT
The DNA here is from genome assembly GCA_949125395.1 of Diaphora mendica. Taxonomy (NCBI): domain Eukaryota; kingdom Metazoa; phylum Arthropoda; class Insecta; order Lepidoptera; family Erebidae; genus Diaphora; species Diaphora mendica. The sequence goes on along the minus strand of OX421312.1, from coordinate 28,254,381 downwards.
CTACTAGGCGAGACCTGTACGCGGATTTATAGTAAGCTTAATGTTCCCTAGATGTCACTAAGTGCATCAAATCGTGAATTACAACGATATTTTCTGACCCCCAACACCAATACGAACCCAACAGTCAACTGTCAAGTTTATTGACATTGTATTATTGCGAAATGTACCACTAGATGTCGTTTTTTAAATAATTAATTATCTTAGTACCTACATAATTTATGTAATATTTTATCGTCAGAGAGATCTACACAAATAAATAAAATTGAAATGTCTGTTTTTAATTTTAAAATAACCGCTTTTCTCTTTACAATCTTTTTTTTTATTTATTGTTTGAAACTTTTTTTATTTTCAATGGATTCACTTTAAACTTTGTATGCATGTTTCTCAATTGACATAGTCAGGGAACTAAAGACTGACATTTTATTTTTTTAATGGATTCAAAAAACAAAATAAAAATTGATGAATTAATAAAATATAGTTGCATGTTGCAGTTGCAATTCCCGTCCTTAATGACACATGTCTAAAAACAGTTTTTGGCGTTTATAAATGTTGTTGATCGTGAATGTATGCAAATAAAAAATTTGATAATTACGAGTTGATAATGTCGAGAATTGCTTGCACATATTAATTAACAACTGTAGATGACAAAAAGGTGTAATTAAGGATTTTCTTTCGGTTTGTGTCTTATAAATAATCCTAATGTTAAAAATGCGAACGTAAGTTCCTTTGTTACGCTTTCCGGCGAAAACTACTTAGCTGATCAATCTGATCATCATGAAACACATATTCTTGTAGAGGTATTAGAAGTAACATAGGATACTTTTTATTAAATGCGAACGAAGTCGCGGGCGAACGAAGTCGCAGGCGAAACCTAGTTATTAATAAAACAATCATAAGAAATGTTTTTGGAACGAAGTTCCCTAACGCGCTTTTCGCGCCAAAAGTTGTAGCGACACTTAACATTGAGTTGACGTCATAGTGCTGGATACTCAACGTTAAATATAACAAATTGACTGCCAACGTCCATACCGTGTTGAATGCACCGGTTCTCGTCCGATCACCGAAGTTAAGTCACATCGGGTGTGGATAGTTATTGGATGGGTGACCGCCTGGGAATTCCACGCCTGTGTTGACTTTTTGCATTTATTTACAGAAAATAATATATTGTTTTATAGTATATTTTGTAAAGTTTGATTATTTCTAAAATAATTTGACAAATGCGTTACCGGCCTTTGGGGCATAGTGGAGTGGGATGGGGGGAGAGGTTGGGGTATGAGCCTCCGGTATCCTCACTCACTCGGTGAAACACAGCGCTGTGAGGCCGTGGTATTACCAGGGGCAGGGGTCATATTACGTCGCGTCGCGCGTAACCAAGTTAAATAATATCCAGAAACGGTTAAATACGTATCTACTCATTTTTAATCAGTAGCCCAAAGTTAAAGTTTCATGTTTCTAACTTAAAAATGACGGACTTTCGTCCACACTTTCAACCCGTATTTCACCCCCTTAGGGGTAGAAATTCCAAAATACCTTCCTTTGTGGATGTCTACTCAATAAAACGATATATATACGTATAAAATTGAAAGAATTATCCTCCAACTCCTAACCGTTAAGGAGTTGTACCTTACACCATCAGCTCATCATCATAAAATGATGACTACCAGACGCAAATACCGGGTTAACTTCAGAAAATATACGAAAACATAATATGTGCCTAAAAAAATTAGGGTTTCCCTCGATTTCCCTGGGATCCCATCATCAGATCCTGATATGGTGACAATGAGACCACCTCGGGAGCATACCCTTTCGAATACAAAAAGAATTTTCAAAATCGGTCCACAATTGACGCAGTAATCGGTGAACATACATAAAAAAACACAGTGGAACATAGAACCTCCTCCTTTTTGGAAGTCGGTTAAAAATAAAAATACAGTCGAATTGATAACTACCTTCTTTTTTTGAAGTCGGTTAAAATAAACATTCATATTAATTAATTTTTTGAACTGAGTACGCGGCTAAAGCGACGTTGCCGTTCCGTATTAACTACTGGAAGATATGAACGATTTTTGCAATGTTGCCATTCATGAGTGCATTGTTTCTCTGATTCAATCAAATAACTTATAAATGTGACATCTAGCGTAGTAAATAGGTCATTATTTTCAAGTTTATTTAAATCGATTGCAACGACATCTCCTAAACATAGGTGATAACTTTTAGTTATGCAATTGAAAATCATTTTTTTAAAGCAAGCAATACAAAGCAAGTTTTATATTTGAAAAATAATAATATAGTTACTAGAATTGAAGCACATCAATAAAATACTGTTAAACTTTGTTAAACTGCTTTTTAGAGCTTATTTTGAGCGCCATCTAGATTTAGTTGAACTTTTCTAGCTTTCTACGGCGTACAGTATTGGCCAAGGGAGGGACGGTCTATAGTATATTGTGTCATTGATACTATGAACTACATTGTTATCTAGTTTATAAACTACGCTGGATTTTATTCGCGGTTTTGCTTGTTTGATATTAGTTTAATGATACATCAGAAATCGTACTATTGTCTGGATAAAATGTAGCTTTGATGTCGCAGATAAAGTGTTTACAAAACGAATAACTATGCTTCCTTCGGTACAAATAAAATAGCTTAGCTCGGATATAGCCGTTTGTATTTTCAAAGGTTCTTGTAATTGTGGGAATAATGCCAACTAGGAAACCAGCAGTGGGGATAGCAAAAATATCCTTATTTGCAGCAGTAGTGTACATATGTATCTAATAATTGTTGATTGCAGTCTTAAATTCATGTCTGAAGGCGGACGGACGGTCGCTGGAGCCGACATATGTTAGAGTGGAGACCGCAATTAGGCAAATGTAGTGTAGGGTGCCCTGTAGCACGATGGGCCGACGAGTTAAGGATAATGATGGTTGGCAACGGATGGATGCGGACTTCTCAAGATAGGGGTCTTATATCGACTGTACTTTATTTATCCTGTTCCCATGGGTATTTGTATTTTAAATGGGGACCTATGTACATAACCATATTTAAAGAAATTGACTAATAAATTTAAGGAAAAGATTTTCCTCCTTATTTTTTTTTTATGGAATAGGTGGCAAACGGGCAGACACATCGCCTGATGGTAAGCAATTACCGTCGCTCAAGGACACCCGCAACACCAGAGGCGTCACAAGCGCGTTGCCGGCCTTTGGGGGATGTTTAGGGGGATGGGGGGAAGGGTTAGGATATGGGCCTCCGGTTCCCTCGCTCACTCGGTGAAACACAGCGCAGGGGCTATTTCACACCGGTTTTCTGTGAGGCCCATGCTTGCCGAAGCGTGGCTCTTCCAATGTGAATTCTAATTCGTGAACTATGTGTAGTGCATCGTCAGACATGTCACGCCGACGGACCACGGTCACGATATTACTCAATTGAACAGTAATATAAGGTCCATGAGTAGGGAATGACTGTCACTTAGATAGCATAGTACTTTTAGATATAATCCAAGGGCTGGGGCGATAAACTGAACGGTATTCTAACAAATTCACACCGAACATAAGCATTTTATTACAATTCATGCCTGCCTTAAAACCTTCTTTATAAGAAGAGGCATTAATCCATCAATAGACTATTAAAGACTATGAATATGCCTTCTATTTTTCTGTCTTACTGACTGGACAGCCGTTGGTCTAGCGGTTAGCGCAAGTGACTGCCGATCGGCTTCGGGTTCGATTCTCGGGCTGGGTTTCTTACAAGAAATTCTTATTAGCAGCCCGGTTGTCATGAACATCGATGGCCATCGTTATTGGGAATCAGTGCCCTCAACTGTACTGACAACTAGTTCGCCCTCAGGGTTGCGGAAGTCCGATGCCAGTCGCTCCGTGTAAAAACTGACATTCAGGTAAAACTGGTTGAACTAGTAGCCGACCCCAGATAATCTCTTGGGTATAATAAAGGCTAGGAAGCTGATGATGATTAGGGATTCGCCGGAGTAAATCAAAGTGGTTAAATGTGAAATAGGTTTATTTTCTTGTTTTAATTAACTGTTAGAGTTACAACACTAAGATAACGCAACTTCCGTCGCGGTAATAATAAGTGCGTAATAATAAATTAAAAGCGAATGAAATCATCAAAATAAAGTAAAATTACGCAATAGTTAAGATTTTTTTTTCATGAATCCCTGCAAACACAGATTCATTCAAATTTTATACGCCCTCGTTTTTGCTTATATCATTTTATTAAATCACTAAATTATGCATAACCCATATAAAGTAGGTAGTATTTATTTTTCTTAAAAATTAATAACGTCATTAATAATATTACTAGCTGACGCACGCAACTTCGTCTGTGTCTCTTTTCAACCATGCTCGGCTCCTATTGGTCTAAGCGTGATGTTAACTATCCTGTCTTAGGCACGCCAGCAAAGCACAAATAAAAAATAACCTGAAAATCGGTTAGATAGTTGCAGAGTTCATAGTGAGGAACAATATGACACCAGAATTGTATATAACTACCTGACCCGGCTAACTTCGTACTGCCACATTTTTTTTTTGTAAATAATTTCAAAATTTCTGAAAAACTTGTTTTAGTAATTATGCTCACCTCGGATTACCACAGGTAAGTGTAGGTGTGTACCTACAGTCGCAAACAAAAAAAAAAAATTTTATCTTTTTTTTCATAGAAACCTCCTAACAATAACGAACAATAAAAAAAAACTTCGTTTAAAAATACCGACTTCAAAAACTAAAAAAGTATCAAATAACTTAATTTGTATTATTCTACTCATAGGTTTGAAGTCAGTGCCAAGCCAAATGTAATAGTAGGTACCACACTCGCTATATTTCGAGACGAACGTCAACGACGTCACCGACGCTTCGGTTGTTTTGTTCTACGCGAAGAGCAGCTATCCCGCTCAAGGTCACGCGCGACGAGTGCGGTACCTACTATTACATTTTGCCTTGGCACCGACTTCAAACCTATGAATAGGTAGCACATACATACGTAATCCATGAACATACATAAAAAAAAACTCAAAAAAAACCGATTAAAATGAGAAGCTCATCCTTTTAGAAGTCGGTTAGAAACGATGAGTAGTACAGTCCATCGGAAGTTATGCGCGTACGTACATACCTACATATATAGGTGATTCATTTTTATTAATATAGATAGATTAGAAACAAGGTTTAATTCCTGCGTTTGCACTGAAAATTTAATTTATATGTATAGTTATTTATGTATAATATTCTGTATAACTTTTAGTGTATGATAAGTTTATACATGTGTATTTGATATATTAGGAACAACTTTAATGCACCTAGTTCCTATTTTCTCTGCATCAACCAAAGGTTGACTGGTGATTTAACAGCATAAAGTCCGACTATGTAGGTACATAATGTATAGTAAATAAATAAATAATAGTACATTGTTCACCGAGGGAGGAAAGGGACCGATTACTAGCGAGGGAGCAGTTTGTGGCCCGAAGGCGCAGCCTAGGGCCACAATACTCCCGAGGTAGGAATGGGACTTTCACCCGAGTGCTACACAGTGCTTTATACTACACCTATGAGGAACATTTAAAGACTTGTATTGTAGAAAGTATTTAATAATATGAAATAAAAATTTATTACAAAGAACATGACTAACCTAATTAAAAGTTTTGTTTTCACTGCTAGAAGTCGACAATTTACTTTATTTTTAAAATGAAATCAAAACGTAAGACACCACGTAAGACACAATAAAATTTAGCTTAGAATTTGACCGATATTTCGCGCTTCTTTTGTTTTTTTTTATTCTTCACAAAAGGATGTCAGTGGCACGGAGATTCCATATTTAAATTATATGAAAACTCCTTGGGCAGGCGCGCGACATAGATAAGATAACACATGAGAAATGGAAATTCATACAACTTCCTCTCCCGCTAAAACACGTTAGAAATGGATTTTCATACATTTTTTCCTCCCGCTTATTCAGGTCAAGGAAAAGACTAACGTTCTCTTTTCATTTTCAGGGAATATTGACTACTGTTCCGATCAGGTGTAGTATAAAATTGTATATAAAAATATAGTAAATCAAACTGACAACTCACACACAGTTCCGGAACTTGGGGATTCTACACAATAATCAATTTATGTCTCATCCGGGATTGAACGCTCCACACGCGATGGTATCTAAACAGGCGAAACGATAATTTTCATAACGCAAACATGTTTGTAAAACCGTTAATAAAAAATGTATAAATTTACCAACGGTGGTACAATGTTAAGGACACTTAGATCTGATGATGGTATCCAAGAGAAATCGAGTCGAACCTTGAAGTCGGATTTTTTTTGTTAAAATTGTATTTTATGTGTTTGTTATTGTCAGGACAAGGTTTGTATAGAAGAAAATTAAAAGATAACCGGTAGTGTTATATTTTCTTAGTCCGAGACTGTACATTGGGTACAAATGGGCAGCTGTGGCGGACATAAATATAAAAAAGCTTTTCGGAAATTTAGAAAATATTTTCGAAAATAGAAATGACGGAACAAAGTTATATATATTTCATTTCAACCCAAAGTATAGTACAATAGTAGGTTTATTATTATTACGTAATATTATTATTTTTGTGCAGCAATGCGTGATAAATAAAATTTATAAATAAGCATATGCGTTACACTTACATTTAATTAACATCTCGCAATCTCGGTCAAATTCTTAATTAATTTTATCACTGTATAAATAAATCAATTCCATAAATTTTACTGAATATTGATATTTCGACCGAACACGACCGAAGTCTTGGGTCAACAAACAATTTGCTTCTTCTTTAAATTCTTCCATCCACGTGCAGTCAGTTCTACTCTGCCCCCCTAGGCATGTTGCAAGCGTTCTTCTTTCTACAATCGTTAACGCCTAAGTTCTCGTGTGTCATTGGCTAATACTTTGTCCAAGATTACTTTGCCAATGACACACGAGAATTTAGGCGTTAACGATTGCAGAACGAAAAACGCTTGCAACTTGGTTAAGGGGGTTGGAATGCACTCCCAGCCGAAATCGCCTTAAGAGAAAAGTGCGCGAATTCCTTCAAGAAAAATTGGCATTAAGACACAACGCTACTACCTGTCTGTGTATAATATGTTAAATATGTTATGTATGTATAAATATTTATAGTAGTGGATTTGTATAATATATTGATTTGACTACTAGTATGATCTTTGTCAAATTCAGTACTTTGTCTTTGCGCCTACCGCATCATATTTCTACATCACCTGAAGCTGAAGTTTGACTGGGAGAGAATGCCTCATGGCATTAAGTCCGCCTTTGTGCGTAAAGTGAAAAAAGTTTTAAATAAATATAGATATATCTAACTCGATGCGCCTTGCGGTGTTACTCACGGTTGGTGTATTAAAACACAAAAACATAGTTATATTTAAACCTTCCTCTTGCATTGAAAGCCGCTGAGTAGTTTAAAAGATGTACGACTTAACTTTATAGTGTGTAAAGATGGACGGTCCGTGTAGTGACGGCAAAGAATACGGTTTCTCACCACCTTCATTCGACACGTGGATAATACTGTTACGACCCGGGTATTAAATAAATAAACATAGTCGGTTGATTACCAAAAAAGTTATTGGATTAGTCTATTCGCCTTCACTCCGTCCGCCGGCGCTGACCTTAAGTAAGTAAACTACGCAGGAGAACAGCACTGTGAATAGAAGGGAAACTTGAAATTACCCTTTTTTGGTTTACCTGTGGAAACCCCCACAGACCGTTACCCCACCGGGATTTGCAGCGGGGCGGTGTGTCGGAATCGGACCGACTAAAACCACACGGTGTGCCACTCTGCGCCTGAGAAGGGAGGGATCCGGGAACTGCTGTTATAAACACATCCGCTGTGAAGAGAAGGAAAACTTGATACCAACCCTTCTGTCCAGCATAATGTAGGAGGTCAATACCTCCTTCCTTAGGAGAAGCCTATCTGCAGAAGTGCATTGTTAAGACTACTGGTGTGATATAAGAACTAAACCTAGAAACTGAACAAAGGATTAAATAAATATATTTCGGACATCTAACAGACAACGCCATCTAGTACTAAGCTAAGCAAAGTTTGTATTATTTACTAGACAACTGATATAAATATATATCACTTTTTTTGTAAATACACCCAAACTCCGAAACAAATATTTGCAAATCATACAAACATTTGGTCCGACCCGGGCATCGAATCCGAGACTTCAAGCACAGCATACACTACCACTGCACCACCGAGGCAGTCAAATGATTGTAGTCATGACACACTCCTTTGTTCCTTAGAATCAAATTAATGACCTGTAACTCAGCAGCAATTATCAGCAACCACTAGACCACAGCACCAGGCAACATGAATGCAAATATACACGTATCTTAGACCGCTATAACATACTTCCGTAACACAACTGTTAGATAATTTTGCAGTTAAATTGCAAAAGAGGTTTTTAAATGCAAACCTTTGCAATACACGATTGTCTAGCTTATTGTGTAAAGGAAGTGAGCTATTGTTATGAATGCACGAACGGAGACAGATTCAGATGATTCTTATATGATCACTTTATTTCAACACAGGACGAAGGTCTGTATTCTATTTCGCTATGCAACTAGGGTTGCCAGGTCTTCTTGTGATAGAAATGGGCTTGCAAATTCTTTAGACAGAATTGTATGGTTTGCCTTATAAGAGTAGGCATATGTGATTTGAGTTGCTGCCGCAAAATATATTATAATGGACTTGGTAGCGAGAGAAATAATTCACCGATGCCGTGTTTGTTTTTTGAAAAGTGTGCGGCTTGGGTGCCAGACAACTTTGCAATAAAAGAGGTAACTCTTATATGATAAAACCAGCATAAGTGACCACTTTATCATCCTGTGTATATTCCATACTGTGTATCATGTGTACTTTTATGCAGCCACTCAAGGGAATTAATAAAGTAATAACTAATAACCATCGATTTTACCATTGGTTCTGTAATCAAACCGGTAATTCTAAAAGTTTACCCTATAAAACCATTGGCATGACTTCCTTCCTATAATCTTATAATAATATAATATATTACAACTGCGAATGTAAACTTGCTTGTCTGTTACGCTTTTAAGCATGAACTACTCAATTGATAACTATGAACAGTTTCTATTTAATGTCATATTTTTAGGACTGTGAAATATTTGCCGCGTACACCTATAGCATACTCAGTATTTTAAACTTCCGTTGTACAATCAGCTCCAAAAATTATGTGTATCCAGTCTTATTGTAAGATTGAAATAAAACAAAATTAAGTCATAAAATTGATTATGTTCGGACACGACGTTTAGATATTTGAGATACTGGACTGCCTGAATGCCATAGTGGTTTCGGCATCCACCGGTTCGGGTTTTATTTCTTGTAGCTTCTTTTGTTTTCTAAAGGATATAATATCACCATCTATTTTCCAGTTTTGTTTTTCACTTTAACTATTGAACAGCAGAAAAAAACCATTTAGAGTTGTAGGCAGAACGCTATTTCCCCGTCGGAAGTGGAACAGCGTATTGTAAACTCGAGTCTCGCGATATGAAAGGATGATAACGTGCCATTGTTCATCATGCCATCCTCCTTGACTGGGATGTGGGAAACAGCAGACGTATTACCGATTATTATGGCGTTGTGAACTGGGCTCTGTTAATGGTATTTTGTATGGATCGCGTTTTGAATCGCTCGGCTAGAGGTTAACGAGTCTTTGTTCTTGAATTAGAAGGAAGAGAAATAATTGTTATTGTATACTTTTCTATTTTCATTCAAAACATTGAATATTTTTTTAAAGTAGTGAAGCATAGATTAGTATGACGTATTTTGTCATTTGGCATTCTTGTAGCAGGTATAAAGTTCTAGGTACTGTTTTTATTATTTATAGGGTAAGGGCGAATTATTTTTGGGACCAAATTTCCAAAGTAACTTTGAAAAAAAAAATTGTAATGTCATACTTTATTAAGTTGCATACGGCTCTCAATTACGCCAAGCAGAATAATATACAAGCTTTAAAACTTATTGTATTAAAAGTGGTTTAGAATATCTTGAAGTGTGGTATCCTTGTATCGACTAATCAAATTCAAATTGGCCTCCGTGTGTAAAACGTAGTTTTAATATTTATCAGAATGTATGCAACTAAGGGTAATCCAGAAATATAACGTATGCTTAATTGTTACATACTTTTTAAAGACAGGACTTTATACTTTTTAACCGACTTTAAAAAATGAAAATTATTTGAAATGCCGAATAAAATATTATTCATCAAAATGCTTTGAATAAATTGCCTTAGTTAGACCAACAATTTATAGTAAAAACACGCCCAAAATGGTATGAAAATTTCTTAAGTTTGCTCAATTTGTATGTACCGGACGTTCCGTTTCTTTAATTTTGATTTATAATTCCGATTTTTACGTTGTAAAAAAATTGTTAAACGAATAATCTGTCGGTAGATAGAATTCTTAGATCACTTATATTATGTCTAAATGGAGTGAACACAACTAAAATAAATAAAATAATAATAATAAATGTTTCGGACATCTTACACATAACGCCATCTAGTCCCAAGCTAAGCAGAGCTTGTGTTATAGGTACTCTAGTACCCAAAAAAAGGTATGTTATAGGTATTTATATCAGTTGTCTACAACTGATATAAATACATATATATACTTTTTTTTGTAAATACATACGAGTACATAAATATAATACAAAGAAAACACCCAAAATCCGAAACAAATATTTGCAGATCATACAAACATTTAGTCAGACCCGGGAATCGAACCCGAGTACCCACTGTAATTTACCAGCATCATCGTTATCATCAACCTGGTTACAGTCTACTACTAGACATAGGCCTCTCCTACTTGCCTCTCTTTGCTTCTTTGTGTGCATGTACTTCTGTGGGAGCAAAGCAACCGTGAACAAAGATGTTGATTGAAGAAGGTCGAAGTTGTAGTCGGTGCGCCGCCGCGCCGGAGCAACATCGTCATCATGAACAGCCTTTAACAGTTCGCTGTTGGACATAGACTTTATACTTCATTTCTAAAGTTACTTTGTAATAAACCACTGAACAGTTAACGACGATGGTGACGATGAACGTAACTGTTGCAAAAGGCGAATCGAGTTAAATACCTTTTCACCTTTAAACATGAAATCCATTTTGTAATAATACAACGAATTACATGAATCACCATTTTGTAATTAGAACTGCCGTTATTAGAACACCATTGTTTATACGCCATGGCCTCGACTCCATCGAACTTATAACTGTAGTTTATCCAATTACGAGTCTGGGACCTGGTTTTCTATAACCTGCGATGGGGGAACAATTACATGGAAATAGTTGCTCGACTTTTTCATGTAGTGTGTGATTAATCGTTGGGTGTTGATTAGTAAAGGGATTAGGAAGGGCTACACACGGATGGGTATAAGATTTTCATTTCACGATTGTATCATAGACGGTTGACTGCACGGATGACTGCAGTGTGAGTGTGTGATGCCAGTGATGACTTAGTTGTTGAAACGGTCACCTCGCTGCTGTCCACTGCGCTGAGTGTAGTGATTTCGGTTCCCACAAGGGTCAATAATTACTCGAACGAAGCTTATTCTTACTTATTACAAGCTTTTCATTAACTTGCAATGTATGTAAGTATGCTGGTATGTTCGGGTGGAATCTTGCAACTCAATTTTGAAGCAGATCTCTCCAACCGATTTTGCTGAAATTTTGCAAGCATATGTATACAGCTTGACAATACAATATTATAACGACATGGAGCTGATCTGATGCTGGAGCTGGAAGGTGGCCATAGAAACTCTGTAAAGAAACGTCGCTACATCATCGAGTTTGGACTCGTTTGGATTCGTCTCGAGGCATTCCAGTAAAAGCTTATCTTTAAAAAGGTTTTTAATTCCATTTATATACTTTCAAAATAAAGATTATTCAAACCATTGCATGCTTTAATTTACTAGTTAGGAAGTTGCGTTAAATTTGTGTTGAAATATAGATAGTTGTTGAGTTTTAACCTTTAAACACTTTTTTCTTTACAATTCTGTTGAAGAACATATACAACATACTTTTTTGTAATAATGAATATAATGTAACATGCCACTCGCAGTTTACAAGTAGAACACTTATAAATTAACAATATAAATAAATGTCTTAATCTTCATTCCTGCAATTAACTGATACGAGTACTTACAGTATTTATAAAAAAACTTGTCAAGGTGAGGACATAGCTCTGAAAGTTAATAAGTTGAAGTTGCTGTGGGCTGGTCATATATGACGCAGAACAGATGGAGTAAGCATGTTCTGGAGTGTAGACCAAACATATGTACGTGTGTAGAACACCCTTCGATGAGACGACGACGGCAGCGGGACGACTTGCGTCTTGCGTAGGAGGGCCGGCGGCGACTGGATGCAAAAAGCAACAGACCGGGCTCTGAGGTGTGCCTTATGAGAGGCATACGGACATACGCCTCTCCCAAGGCACATCGGCAAGGCTGATGATGGTGATGAAAATAATAACAGTTACCAGAAAAAACATTAATAGATACTTCAGGCTTTCAGGCAATCTCTTGGTGTAAGCAATCATATACGTTTCAAAATAAGTTTCTACTACGCGTAAATTGCTAAGCGCGACGGATTGGTCATGACGTCACATCGCATCGGTAGGTAGTAAAATTAACCTATCTGTACACATCACTGCATTTAAAATGTTTTAACCTTCTAATAATTAGTAATGAATATTCATCTTGTATTGATCTTTTAATGTTTTTTTTGTGGAATAGGGGGCAAATGAACAGACGTATCTCCTGATGGTAAGCGATTACCGCCGCCCATGGACACCAGAGGCGACACAAGTGCGTTGCCGGCCTTTGGGGGATGGGGAGAGGGATGTGGGGAGGGGTTGCGGTATGGGCCTCCGGTATTCTTACTCACGGTTTTCTGTGAGGCCGTGGTATCACGAGTTACTTTGAATGGCGAATGAGGACAATGGCCACTCTTTACATACAAGCGGGCAAAGCCGCGGGCAAAAGCTTGTGGTTTGATAATATAAGCTAATGTCACAGCGCGGCTAGCATTTCGCACATGTTGTAGGTACAACGCGATATTCATCTTGAATTGTGACTTGCGAAGGTTGGATGACTACTGAAATTTATATTAATAAAGGGTCAGGTTATGACCCAATCCTACTAATATTATAAACGCGAAAGTTTGTAAGTATGAATGTATGTATGGATGTTTGTTACTCTTTCACGCAAAAAGTACTGAACGGATTTGGACGAAACTCTACAGTAATATAGCTTATACATCAGAATAACACATAGGCTGTTATTTGCCGCGATAATCGACATACACGCGTGCAGAGCCGCGAGCAAGAACTAGTACGATAAAATGCACTTTTACTTGCAAACTTGTTTTACAAAGCAATAAGGTGTTTGTACAATTCAATCCAGAGGCCTATGCCTAGTAATATAATGTGATAGCCTAATAAAGTAATAACCTATAATGAAAGTGTTTTAATGTCAAAACATGTGATCACGTTTGTTAGCAAGCCTGACTTCTAAGCCACAGGCATCTCTATTACAATTCTTTCAGCTTTCTTGTTACAAGCTGGAGCCTGCCTTTGAAAAGGCAATACCCGCATTATGAATATATTCCTCTGTCGCGGGGGACTTTATACACATGTACATGAAACGTACACAATGAGTACCCATAATCAGAACAATAAATTTGTGAATTACACAAAGTGTCGTCCCACGTGGAGTTGAACCCCAACACTTAGCGCAGTAGAGAGCGGCGTGACGACCGCTTTAACCACTACGCCATCAACATTTTGGGTCATACAGGAGTAAACCAAAATGTTGACTACTATTTATTTATTTTTTTCCACAAATATTTAACATGGAAGATGTGAGTTTTAAAAACAATGATGTACCCGTACATTCACGAACTGCATGCCGGTCGCCTTGACACACTTAAATGTTTCGGGGTCAAGTATTTTTGAGACCCAAATAGATAACTTGATGATCTTATTATGAGACGTGTAGTTCGATACGTCTCATAAGGTTCTGCTCGCGTATATGTCAGCTATTGCGCCCATAGCCTATATCCTGCCTCAGGAATCAAAGTATTTCCATTCCAAATTTCATTGAAATCGGTGCAGTAGTTTAGCCGTGAAATTCGCTTTTATTTATTCGCATATAGTTCGCATTTATAATATTAGTGTGGATTATGAACTAGTTTTTGTTGTCAGCCTCGACCGTGTATGTCGGATTTCGCGGTAATCATTTTTCGGGTTAATATTATATACATGCCTCGTTGGACGAACGGTTAGGTTATGCCGATCATGAGGTCTCGGGTTCGATTACCGGGTCGGACTGCTGTTGGGTTTTACTTACAAGATATACTTAATAGCATCCCGGAGTATGGAAGATGGCGATGTTTCCCGCCCGTGCCTCGGAGAGCACGTTACGCCGTCGGTCCCGGTTGTCATGAACACCTATGATGTTGTCATGTTGTCATGAACACCCATGACGTTGTCATGAACACCTCGTGGAACAATCGTTATTGTCCCAATAAGTAAGTGCCCTCAAATATACTGACAACTAGTTCATCCTTTGAATTCGTTTCACCCTCAGGGTTGGGGAGGTCTGATGCCAGTGAAAACTGATATTCAGGTAAAACCGGTTGAAGTGGTGGCCAACCTCAATTAATCTTGGAAATAATAAAGGCAAGGAAAATTATTATACATATTTGTCTCTATCCAAAACTTGTGAGACCGATATACATATAACTGACTTTTAAAATACTCAGAAAGATGTGATGTTTTCTTTCTTCTGAATAGTTGACCAGAAAGCCCGAAAAATTTTATTGAAAAAAAAGACCGAGCCTTAAAGTAGTCGTATAACTCGCATAACTATATTTAATATGTAACATCAAACATTGGTTTTATTTAAATAGCACACGCTTCCCTCCGGTTTTAAGTTACAAGCTTCTGTTTTTTTTTCATAGAATTGATTTCACATATTTCGGGAAAGCGAAAGGAAAGAAGTTACACAAGAAATAGTCAATTAATATTGTTTGTGTGTATGTAAACTTAACATTATCAGTTTTCATGTCAGTTCAAATGTTATTTTGAAGACATTCCAACAACATCCTTCATGTTTCAATAGCGTTCTTCCATACCCAACTAATAGGTGTTTTAAAATATCAATGAGCGGTAGAAAATAGATAGATTTCTTCAAGTAATAAAATTTAATTTGTCAAATGTAGACGTATGTATATAAACCAGTGTAAAGTAATAAATGCCGTTTTTGACCTTCTGCATCTAGGAAGGCGATAGTCTATTTTTTTATTTTTAACAAGAATTCTGCATTAAACATGTTAGTTCTGAATTATTTAAAACTAGTGGTTGCCCGCGGCTCCGCCCGCGTATATATCGGTTATCGCGGCAAATAGTAGCCTATGTGTTATTCTGATGTATAAGCATCGAGATATAATGTATAGAGAAGACGCCACTCATTAGTGCGGTGTTCCATGCAATTGCGGCGCATGCGCCGCACTTCCTTCAGTCGCTTGCTAGCTACACTCTGATGAAGCGGTGGCTTAAGCGTGTGATTGTTTCAATTTAAAAACGTTCTAAAACTCGTGAATTATGCCATTTTGTGTCTTGAGATATTGCACTAATAATACAAGGAATACGGAGAAAAACAAAGGAATAACTTTTCACCAGTAATTAACTAGATATAATTGTTTTAAAATTAAATACGAACAAATTATTTTAAGACGCCATTGTTGCCTCATTCGACATAGAGTACTTAGAGTAAAACATACAGAAGTGATATTTAGGGAGAATTAACTGACGTTAAATGCACAACGTATTTAACGTATTTAATTGGATAAGGAAAAATAATATGTTATTAAAAATAGCTTCGTAAATAACCCATAACATTCTTTTTGTAATAATTATATTTAAATTATCATTAAAGTATAATTTAAAAATTGAATATTTAGCTTTTATATTTTATACCTCGATGAATTCTACAAAAAAACTGAAACTGGTAAAGCTATTGAAGTACTATTTACTCAAAGTGAATTTCCTAATAAAGCTTCGTAGGTATAAAGCTATTTATCCGTTCTGCTTTTTTGTTTGGCGCTTACTCTATAAAAGCGAATCTTTGCAACAGTTCGTTGGCCAAAACGCGTAAGCGCCATGAAAATCACGGCGCTTATGACATTTCGCTCGCGAGGAAACTACAGCTCGAATGCGATAGAGCGCTGCTTGTTAATACT
Source organism: Diaphora mendica (assembly GCA_949125395.1). Classification (NCBI taxonomy): domain Eukaryota; kingdom Metazoa; phylum Arthropoda; class Insecta; order Lepidoptera; family Erebidae; genus Diaphora; species Diaphora mendica. Next base: position 28,238,086 of record OX421312.1, on the reverse strand, counting down.
GTAGGATTAGACTACTAATTATTGTTTGGCTGCGCTGCAGCGCTTTTTAGTTTTAATTCAAATATAAACGGAACATATAATTGGTTTTGAGTGGCTCCTCTAGTACGTAGTACGTAATATCTCGATGTGTATAAGCTATATTACTGTAAAGTTTCATCCAAATCCGTTGAGTAGTTTTTGCGTGAAAGAGTAACAAACATCCGTCCATCCATACTTACAAACTTTAATAATATTAGTTTAGATGTTAAATGTAAAAGTGCAAAATATGGTGTCTAGAAAATGTATTAAAGTGTTATTAGTATTTTGGGATCTACACGATACTAAAGACCACATACTATACTCTGTCCTATTGAACTTATTTAAAAACTAGAACTGGATGACCGAGCTTTGCTCGATCTTTCCGTTTTCGCAATTTTTTCTAAAAATGTATGTTAACTAAATCGATTTATCGCCCCGAAACCGCCTGCGTACTAAATTTCATAAAAGTCGTTGTAACCGTTTCCGAGATTCAAATTAATTATATTTATATACAAGATTTGGTCGTTATAAGGTATTATATTGCTATATTTCTGGCTAGAAAAAAATTGCACTCTAAATAAGGAATTGTCTTTAAATGTCCATAATTTTTAAAGATAAGTCCTATTAGGTTATTTATTGTATGACTCGCGTTTTTGTGTCACAGGTTTAAAGGCATAAAAGCTTTTTCATTAAATGGCTATTTCTAAGTATTTGTTTATGTCTATATACCGTAACGAGTCGCGTCAACTAGTTACTTTCAAGCAACGTGTTTATCACAAGATTGTACTTGCCTTTGAATTTCTTTTTAGCATTAGTAGTGTAATGAATAGCGTTATATTATTAAGTAGTAGGTAATCAGTCTCTGTTCTTCTTAGTCGTTCGAGTTCTTCAATTACTAAAGGTAGTCGTACAACTTGAAATGTTACAAAATAATTTTAAAAAATACGTCGTAAGTCGTGGAATTCACAACAACAGTCAGTTCAGATTACAACAAAACAAAATTCATTCAAAACCCTGTTATCACTGTTATCTGTCAAAAGTAAGTTCTTGAGCCAACTTGTAAACCTTCTTTATTACCCGTTATTTGCTACTTAACATACCATTACAATGTTACAATATCCAGTAATTAACTGCATAGCGATTGACTATAACAATCGTATGGCAACGTGAACATTATTCCCACATTCCCACCATAGATTTTCCCATACTACAAAACCGTTAACAAATACTAGAAATGTCGAGTACGGCAAATAGTATTATCATAAGATATATTTTTTTCATGCATATTTCAGATATGTAATAATAAGCATTAGGGTAGATAGCATCTTAGTCAAATTAGTTACTTTTTATCACCTGTCAAATCGATAACTTTGTTTAAAAAACAAGCTGACCCGGCGAACTTCGTATCGCTATATCGCCCATATCTACATATGTGTCTGAGCTTCCCGTTGACTTTTAAATTGACTTTTTTCTTTATTTTTTAATTTTTATTATACACAAACCTTGTCCTAACAATAACGAATTCATAAAAAAAGAATTATTTAATTTGGTGCAGCCGATCGGAAGTTGAAAAGGTACAGGCGTCCTCCGTTCAGCAGTGGACGGCAATAGGCTGAAGAAAGGAAGGAAGGCTCGGAAGTTATGCGCGTACATACATTTCGGCGATTCATTATATATATATATATAGATTGACTTAATACAAATTTTCTGACGTCACTGTTTTAGACTACTAAATTGAGCAATGTACTTCAATGTTTATTTGATTAAAATTTGTAATAGAAATGAAAAGCTGTAATAATTATATTTTCGGAGATGTTTTGTAATATTCGTTTTAATGAAGGAGACGTTGGTATTTATTTACGATACAGTCATCTACCCTATGGTCCTTGTGGTGACAGATTAGGAATAGCAATTAGAATTAGAATAGAATTAGAAATAGTAGGCAGTGTCATTTTGGCAGGTTCAAACATAAAAAAAAATGCTAAGTACTCTTACTACAAATTGTCAATATTTTATAATCATCTAGGTGTATACACCAATTAGACAAAACAAGTTACACGGCGCAATTGTCAAAAATATAAACTCAATGATTTATTAATAAATCATGTCTTCCAAGAACCTATAGGCCCGTATTCACTTTGTATAGTGCGAGTGCCGGTGTAAAGTGAGGCGTTCAACGATTGGTAGAAAATACGTGTGGATCGCGAATTCGCTGTCCACACGTACTTTCCACCAATCACCGATCACCCGCACTAAGCACCTGCACTCGCACTATATAAAGTGAATACGGGCCTTAATGTATAGCTTACGAATGAATTGTATTTGTGTGTTTTTTTTAAATGTATGATCCTCCCAAAGTACTCTGCCTAATGGAAAGAAGATTTTAAGAGTGGTGGTCACTATACTCGCTGCGAATGCAGACAATCTAACAATGCAGCATGGTGAATCACACTAGGCGGCCTATTGGGCTTCTGCATCAACTGTTACTGGAATCGTAAAGTCATACTTAGAACACACATTGGGGAATCGAATCCTTTAAAATACACCTTATCGCTACAGTAAAACTGTCGCCGCTAAGTAGTTATTGAGGTATACTGAATTTTAATTGATGTAAACCTTCAGATCACGTGACCTTGTGTTGGCATAAAATGACCCTGACCGATTTTTTAACAATGCTACTGTAATTACAGTTAACGATATTATCAGTTTTGTTTCTTTTCAAGTCATCTCTCAAAATGTAGGACCAATTTATATTTTTTTGAGGAATAGGGGACAAACGAGCAGACGTATCACCTGATGGTAAACAATTACCGCCTCTCATGGACACCTGCAACACCACAGGCGCCACAAGTGCGTTGCCGGTCTTTGGGCGATGGGGAGGGGGATAGGGGGAGGAGTTTGGGGTATGGGCCTGCGGTATCCTCACTCGCCCGGCGAAACAGACAGCAAGCGCTATTTCACACCGGGTTTCTGTGAGGCTGTGGTATCACTCCAGTCGAGCCGGCCCATTCATGCGGCTCTCCCACTGTAGACTTGAACGCAAACTATCAAAAAAGCCTCTTCATGTTAGCTGATTACTAATTATGAGAAACGATCACATTAACTGACTTAATCACGCTGTCGAGACAGACTTAGCTGAGGGTTTGTGTCAAATTTGATCTTTTCAGTGCTGTTGTCCTGTAAAGTTTGCTTTCTTAGTCAGCTTTCAAGACATACAGGAGCCAGAAGTATATAGTGTTTCCACTAAAAAACACCACGACGACCGGCTTCTGGTGCCCTACTCTGGGAGTGCCCGGACCATGGTATTTCAGGTCCTCTCTGAATCAACGCCGTGCCTTATCATGCCTTGTCCCGGGGTAAATTATTTCACCGCCTCAATCCCAGCGTGGTAGGCTGATTGCACAGTTATGCAATCATGCCATTATCCCGACCGCAGCAATCAATCTGCCACCAAAGGTCCCCGTCCTCCGGCGGCCCGCGGTCCTCTCAACGGCTCCTATCACCGACGTCTTCTTCACTCGGGATCGGCCCTCTTCCGATCCCGTTCTGGAGTATAACAGCTTCGCTGAAAGAGACCACTGCGCCAGCATGGCAGCAATAATTGCAGCAGCTGATGATTGATGTACATACCTCATTACATGCATTATAATGCTAGTATAATTTTTTCAAGTATCTCCATCGTTCTCAAAATGCAAGTCAATTTCGATAACACTAAGATACAGTTTTAAAACTGTTTCTTGTGAATGACTTAACTTATTATCCGAAGAATGTTGCATATAGTTCTACATACGTAAAACAAACGCAATCTCACATGATTTGAAAGCGACGAAACAGGTCGAAACTCATAGAAACTCAAATAGTCATAGTATGTACCGTATGTTGTTTAAAAAAATAAATTGGACAGTTAGTTTCGTTGGAATCTGGTAACTCATTTACTAAGAGTCTTTTTCATTCACGATGCCATCCACGAGGCTATCTTACGATCAATTTCTGACATGGTATTGCAAGGACATTACAATATTGTACTGGATAATGTGTGGCAGTTTGATTTCAGATTATTCGTTGTGTAAATGCTGAAAATTTTATATTTTTATACAATACACCTAAGTAGTAGAGAAACACGTACTTGTAGCTAAGAATACAAAAACATGATAAACGCTACTTTTAACTTTCTTTTTTATAAACTCCGTGTGGTTCATCATCAGATTTAGAACACGGAGTGGCACCAACCCTATTCATCCAATGGGTGTCGTAAGAGGCGACTCAGGGACAAACTACGTAGGTCAACACCACTGCAAGAAGATGTAAAACTTAAAACAATACCTGTACCAACAGGTCTGGTCAGCGTGGCGTAGTATGCCAAAACCTCCTTGGTAAGGAGAGGCCTATATCCAGCAGTGGGCTGTTAATGGCTGATAATATTTGCTCTGGCTGTTTATCGGCATGAATAGGCTGGCTCAATCGTAGTGATACCACGGCCTCACAGAAAACCGTTGTGAAATAGCGCTTGCGCTGTGTTTCACTGAGTTAGTGAGGATACCGGAGGCCAACTCCTCCCCCTATCCCCCTCCCCTTCCCCATCGCCCAAAGGCCGGCAACGCACTTGTGACGCCTCTGGTGTTGCAGGTGTCCATGGGCGGTAATCGCTTACCATCAGGTGATACGTCTACTCGTTTGCCCCATCATCACTACATAGTATAAAACAAAGTCACTTTCTCTGTCCCTATGTGTGCTTAAATCTTTAAAACTACGCAACGGATTTTGATGCGGGTTTCTTTAATAGATAGAGTGATTCAAGAGGAAGGTTTTTATGTATAATTAATGCATATTATAGTATGTAAACACTGTTAATTTTCGAGTTTGAATGTGATGTTGCAAATAAACACATTTTTTTGCGCTTACATTGCAAACGCTGGTTGCACCCTACGAGATAGATCAAAATAATGTACTACAGTATTGTACACCTTAAAAAGTACTAAAGTCTATCACTTAGGGATAACCCACAACAACCATTTTTTATTCCTTTCTTTTTACGAGAAATAATAGCTTATTTACAAAGTGATTTTAAGCAATACGGAATGAATCCTTATACAATTAAGTAAATTAAATACATTGTGCATTTAATATAGATCAAAATGGCCCCTTACAGTATCTAATTTAAATGAATATATTCGAATATATTACAGATTTAAAATGCACGAATCGTCGGCGGGGGCATCTGAAATCCACCCGTGCGAAGCTGGGGCGGGTCGGTAGTATTATATAAAAAAAAAGATAATGGAAATTAAGTTCAAGACAAACGGTTACCCCAACACCACTGTTGGTTCTGTTTACCTAATTCAGTTCTTACTGAACACTTGCGTAACCCTGACATCCTTATCAGGACCCCGAGTATCAATGTATGTACTTTAAAATTCTGCAATCGAGCGATGTCCTAATAATATAAACGGAGCCTCGACGGGCGGAAGTGTCGAAGTCCTGCAGCCATAATTCGGTCATCTACCTCGTCTGTTCTCTGATTGATCGAATGTATTTGTGAGTTCGTAACAAAAAGAAATAAGCAGCCTGGCCTCATAATCGTACTCGCAGGCATGACAAAATAGTAAATGGTTAATTCAAGCAAAGGTCATTGGTCATCGCGAGTGGTCTTACGATTGATACTGCGACTGCGGGGACCGCGATAAAATTGTTTCTATTATATTGTGATATTTAATTCATTTTGGACCGCGTCGCGCCGTAAGGCACTCGGTGTTATTTCAGTAGGTTCGATACGAACTCTGGTAGGGGGAGAGCCCAAAGGAGTTTCGATAAGCACAACTATTAAGTTTCAAACAGGAGCTTAATCTAAAGGTAATAAACATATATATATTTTCAAATAAATCTAAAAATGTGATTAAAATGTCACAACTAATGCCTCCCCATCAACATTTACGCAACAACGTTACGGTATATGAAGTGCTACAAAAACAACCACGTAAAATTGACAAATTAATGTCAAATTACGGTTAAGTGTGAAGGAAATCGAAAACAGCTGCACCTGACCAAGGCCGGACATTATTCATTGTTTTGAACAGATAGTACAACTATGTTATTTTTCCTTTTTGCAAAATCATCTGAATCGACAACAAGACGATTGGGGCCAATGAACGGTCACATACCTATAAGTATTTTAGTGAGTAGGTGGCACGTTGTTTAGATGAACATGCGGATATGATGTTCTGGTTTTTATGTTTATACAAATATATAACAGTATATAAAGCGAACAAGACCACTTAGCAATTTAAGTTGTCATCTCACTAGTGGCAACTTTTGCCGTAATTTTTACTACGAGTACTAACCTCTTATGGTAGGTACTCTTATACTCATTTTATTGAATTCATTTTATACAAAACTGCAGTAGAGTTACGAGAATTATTTTTCTTCTTTTGTTTGAAACCCAATTTGTTTGCTTCGGCATTTCGGTGTTCACTGCCGAATGAAGGTCTCCCCCAAGGAACGCCAATTATCCCGGTTTAAGTTTTAAGTTATCTCTTATTTGCTCGAGAATTAGAAAATTTAAAGTTAAGTAAATACAAAATCTAAACATTCTATAACATTCCAATTACTACAACAGCTGAGGCAATGGTCGATGACCTTGGTCGTCGAAGTATGAAATTGAACAAGATTTCGATGCTCAACTGCACATATGTCAATTTCAATTGGTTTATACTTAATTATAGAATAAACAGAAACGGTTCCGCCGAGTCTTTTTGGGACTAAACAGAACCGTGAGCTCTGTCGATGATGTCTAGAAAGATTGCTTTAAACACATAATATATGAAAACTGCCTTGGTCTAGCGGTTGGTGTATGCGACTGCTGATCATGAGGCCTCTCTCGGGTTCGAATCCCTGGTACTGCTAAAAAGTGTTATTCAGTTTTTATGATTATAGAAATGCTAGCCCTCGTGCCTCGGAGAGCACGTAAAACCATCGGTCCTGCGCCTGATTTCTCCCCGGTCGTGTCGTATAACCGTCCCATTGGATTATGAGAGTGAAGGAACAGAGAGTTCACCTGTATTTGCGCACACACTTGTACACTATAATATCTCCTGCGTAGTCGGATGATCTCCGTTGAGACTGGCCACCGTGAACGAAATCGGCTAGGAGAACATCATATGAAAACGAGAAAACCATCTGTCTATACAATATATATCTTTACATAGTATAAAATGAAGTCGGCCAAATGTGAGTCATATACGCGCACAAGGGTTCCGTATCATTAATATTTATGCATTTTAAGCGTCGTACGCTTACTCTTAATTACTACTGATATAGATATGACTGACACACTGTCATGTAGAGAAGGGTAAGTAAATAATATCTCCGTTTGTTTTCTTATCGTACATCATCTTAGAAAAATGAGCAGAAGGTTTAAGATTTTCGATGATACGCATCCAATTACGTATCTCCATATACAGAGCCAAGCTCATTATGATCATAAGCCGTATGGCACATATCTTGAGAGGTTTCTGACAAAAATGGAAGTATGTATGCTCAACCGGTATTTGTTGATGCTATGTAGTTATGTAATTTTGGCATTATTATGTTATACAGGCTTATGCCCGCGGCTATGTCTGTATGTATGTTGGTTATTGTGGTAAAAAGTAGCGTATGTCCTTCTCTGAGAATCAAATCATGTCAATGACAAATTTAATTGAAATCGGTGCTGTGGATTAACCATAAAAGCGTAATGTCTATTGACAAACAGACATATTTACTATAGAAATTGTAATATTGGTACAGCAATTATTATTGTTTTGAAGTAATCCAGTCGTGGCTCCCATAAGGTACTATTGGGTTTACTTCCATAAAAGTCTTAAATTCCCTCTTCAATACTCTCTAAAGATTGTCGTAAAATTAAAACTAACTGCAATGTTGTCTTCGTAACTTATTTACATTAATTCAGACTAAACTGCTGTGGTACTTGGCAAATGGCAGGTGATGTTCTTTACATTGTAAACACCTACTGAGATTTATTTAAATTTTACCTTTAAGAGGTAGATGAATGGTTGTTGTAGTATGGAAGTCCATTATTTTCAAAGTAATTGGAAACAAGAAAACTAATAACTCTAAACGACCAATTCATGTATATGTATATATTATATTTATCTGAATCCCGGAAACGGCTCCAACGATTTTCATGAAAATTTGTATGCATGGGGTGTAGGAGGCGGGTTTTAGTATCCATTTTTAAAAAACACCGAGCAAAGCTTGGTCATCCAGGTACTAAAAAGGGAGAGCCGTGTTGGACCGCTAGTCTTCTTCGACACCAGAATTTTGATTGAGAAAGAGTTATCACCTTATCACTCTGACAAACATTGACAACACTTATGGGAATTATCGCAATCACCGTGGAAAAACTGATAAGTGATCGATATGAATGGGTGATAAGTGTCTCAGTTGGTTGAGATAGTGAAGTAGGCACTCCTTGGACGCCTACATTTGACAGTCGGAATGTGTTCAGATGAGTGACCTCGCATTCTTGTAGGTGATTACTTTATCTCAAGTTATGTTTGAGTTTAGAATGAGTTTTGCAGTAGATTGAGTGATAAAAATTATGTTTACGATTGAGGAATCAATGTGTTCGACTGAAATGTCGTTGTTGAGTGCTATATGATTGTTTAAATAGTGTATATGTATAGGCTAAGATTTTTCATGGAGAGGCCTGTGGTTCAGCAGTGAACTGTTAAAGACTGTTGATTGAACATGAGTAAAACATGTAAATAATAGGTCTTTACCCATGAAATTGCCGTTTTGTATGCAATAAGTGAAAGTACTTATTTTTTCAAACTTTTTTATTTCTGTTATTCGAAGTAATCACCCATGCAATCGACGCATCTTTGCCAACGCATTGGCAGTTTATTGATGCCCTTCTTGTAAAAATCAGCTGGACGGGAGGCAACAAACTCTTCAAAGGCATTTTGTGCTGCCTCTCGGGAATTTAATTTTTTACCCACTAAAAAGTTGTCTAAATTTTGGAAAAAGTAATAGTCGGTAGGTGCAAGGTCTGGTGAGTATGGCGGATGAGGGAGAGCTTCCAACCCCAGCTCTTGCAGCTGCTTCACAACAACGCGCGACCCCATACTGCGCAACAGACAGTCTCCAAGCTGCAAGAGCTGGGGTTGGAAGCTCTCCCTCATCCGCCATACTCACCAGACCTTGCACCTACCGACTATTAATTTTTCCAAAATTTAGACAACTTTTTAGTGGGTAAAAAATTCAATTCCCGAGAGGCAGTACAAAATGCCTTTGAAGAGTTTGTTGCCTCCCGTAAAGCTGATTTTTACAAGAAGGGCATCAATAAACTGCAATGCGTTGGCAAAGATGCGTCGATTGCATGGGTGATTACTTCGAATAACAGAAATAAAAAAGTTTGAAAAAATAAGTACTTTCACTTATTGCATACAAAACGACAATTTCATAGGTAAAGACCTATTATATTACATGACATATATTATATACGTATTTATAGATGTGTGCATAATTGATAGATTCCAGTGGATCGTAATATTTATTATTTCGAATTGATATATACAATTTTCAGTTAACATTGAATCCGTGCAGATACAACACAAATATAGAATAATTTTGAAGTAAATAAAATCGGAATAATTTACTTAAAAGTTAAATCGTGAACTAACATATATTTATTTAAATTTGCTGGTTAACTACTTATTAATCGTTTTCTAACACATTATAATAAATATAAATTTTATTGTGTTAACAGCCTTGATTAAACAGAGTTTAGTTAGTAGTTTGGTACCTATATCGGTAGGAAATTAATAAAAAAAAACTATATGAAGATTAAAATTTATACGAACATCGAAAATTCTGTATATTTTTCCGGTATTTAGATATTAATATTTGCGCCAACCACGCAAGCTTTAGATTTTAGTTAATGAATTATACGAAAAACGACCTCGATTGTTTTATAAATGTCTACACAGGTCTACACCGTTTTTATAATGACTTTAAGAGTCGCAACTTCATCGAGATTGTAATAGATTATACAGAGCATTACACGCATTGTTTACAAACTGTTTTGAGTTTGACCATATTCGCTTATAGCAATAGCTACTTATTCTTTAAGAAAGTTCTGCAAGCACGAAAAATACGATTAGATTTAGGATTTAGGATTAGAAATACGATAAGATTACGGAAGGGGGAAACTCGAGAGAGTCGAGTGGGAGAGTCCATGTTTCAAGCCTGCTCGGGGCAAGGGCAAGGATTAATCAGCAAGGTCGTGGTGAACCACGGAGTTACAGAAAATCAATGATAAAGACATCTACATTTCAACTGAGTGAGATAAAATTATCTACATAAACAGATCTATGGATGTTTATTACTCTTTCACGCAAACACTACTGAACAGATTTATACGAAACTTTACAAGTAATAGAGCTCATACATCAGACGAACACATAAGACTTCTTTTTACTGCGAAATCCTATAAATGTGCGGGCGCAGCCACGCGCAAGTAGTAAGAGCACTAGTAAATATTGTTTTTAAACAGTGTTTTAAAATTGCTGTGATTTGGTAAGACTATGAGCATGATTCTTTGAAACTGAAAGTCTGTGTTTTTAGAGGATTTGATCACCCTGCAATAGCCCTTTTAATGTTACAACAATGAAAGAGTGGAGCCCCAGTCTGCGTCCAGTAGAGTCTTAAATAAATTTTAATATAAGTTTTGAGCCATACAACCTTGACCTACTCGAGCCGCAATAACATTTCCTACATCATCGCTATTAGCATCGTATCCGTATTAACATCATTTCCATTCAAGTGTTCAACTATAGTCTTTTTTTTATGTTTGGCCCTTCCAAAATGACTCTACTCTGCCTGATGGAAAGCATAAGCAGAATCCAAGAGTGGTGGTCACCATACTCACTGCGAATGCAGACAATGCAGCATACTGACTCACAGCATGGCGGGCTAGTGATGCTTCTGCATCATTGGGCCTACGGTCTCGCACTCACCAACGAAACACGACAGCACGAACGCTGTCATTTTACGTTGATTTTCTTGGCGAGGATAGTATCGCCCCGGTCGAGCCGTCCCGTTCGTGCTGAAATCAGCGTGGCTCTACTACCTATAGTGCACCTGCCTAGCAATATTCTTGCTCATTTCTATGAACATGCCTTGGTCTACTCTTAGCTAAAGATTGTCAGAATGTGTAGTCTCTATTCAATGAACAAACTACGGCATGAATCAATTTTGTAATCTTTACAGTAGTATCTGCCTCGGTGGCGCAGATGTAGCGTATGCGACTGCTGTGCTCGGACTATAATTGGAGAGGGTAGTTTGCAACCAGCTGACTGCGTACCTAGAAGAAAATAGCCTGTTGCCCAGCCACCAATCAGGGTTCCGCAAAGGACATAGCACCAGCACAGCCTTAATTGATGTTGTGGATAATATACTTGAAGCCAGAGACCAAGGCAAGGGTACCATCTTAACCCTCCTAGATTTCTCCCGTGCTTTTGACAGTATTAACATTGATCTCCTTCTCTCAAAGCTGTCGTACTACGGTATGTGTAGAGAGGCAGTTGAATGGTTTAGCAGCTATCTCAGAAATAGACAACAGTTTGTACAGGTCACAGGTGGCAGGGGGGGCGTTAAATTGTCATCTTCTTACATGCGGCTGGAGAGAGGAGTCCCCCAGGGTTCCATAATCTCCCCAATACTGTTTCTCCTGTATAGTGCTGATGTGATAAGTTGCATAAGACACTGTGAATTCCACATGTATGCTGATGATCTGCAGATCTACTATTCATTCCATCCACGAGACAGTCTTGAGGCTGTAGGAAAAATCAATGAGGACTTAGAGAGCATCTCACAGTGGGCCAAAAGGAACTGCCTCGTTTTAAACCCAAGTAAGTCCAAGTACATAATCATGGGCACAAAAAACACAATCCATCAAATCACCAACCAACAACCAGTACTAACATTGGCAAACAGCCCACTGGAGCGCGTAACCGAAGCCCGTAACCTTGGGGTGATCTTTGACGGTCAACTGCAGTTCGAAACACATGTGCAAGAAGCCGTATGCAACTGTTTTTACCGCCTAAAGCTGCTCTACAGGATACGCCCCTACATCTCCATAAACATGCGCACAAGGCTTTGCGAATCTCTGGTCCTATCCAAGCTGAACTATGCTGACACTGTGTTTGGGGCCTGCCTGCAGGTCAAAACGGAGCGGCTCATACAACGAGTGCAAAATGCATGTGCGCGTTACTGTTTTAATATTCCTCCTCGCGCACATGTTACCCCCTTCCTAAACAGTGGAAACTTGATGAGGATGGCGTCGAGACGAAAGCTCCACCTAGCTACCTTGCTGTTTGGAGTGGTTCTAACCGGTAGACCGGATTACCTACACAGCAAGCTGTCATGGTCCAGAGATTACAGCCAATATGCGACTAGAGCATCGTACTACCTTATGAGCACACTGAGACACAGGACTGCTGCCTTTAGAGGCAGTTTCAAACTGGCAGCAACCCGCTGCTGGAATGACCTCCCACCACCCATCCGTGCACTAACGACAATCGCCAGCTTCAGCACGAGATATAAAAAATACCTTCTCGACATCCACCATCCCAATTGACACTCACCTGCTGACATCCCACCCATTATACCTCTTTTACAATAACACGTACACCCACAAATACTGTCACAAGGCGCACAAAAACAATACTCATTCAACGCAAAACAGCAACACCACAATCAAAACACCTGTCACGTCTTTTATTTACACTAACACTAATGTCTATTAATTTACACAAACAACATTATGTTCCGCGGTCTCTCTTCTTTTGTCAGAGACAAAAGAGGTAGAAGTCAAACAAGTGTTTGCGCGGCTCGCACAGATTAAATATTTGACAGTATTTGGTCTGTCGCTGGGCCGCGGGCTGAGTACGTGTAGGATTAGCCTAAACTTAGTTTAACATTGGTTACTGTCTACTCTTCTGATATCTATTTAACTTTACCTATTATGGATATATATATATATATATATATATATATATATATATATATATATATATATATATATATATATATATATATATATATATATATATATATATATATATATATATATATATATATGTGTAACATTCTACATAGCACAAATATAAAAATATACCACCAGACACGGACGGACCGACGAAACCGGGCGCGGGCCCTATCGTAATACCAGCGCTGTAGTCACTATAGCTACAGCATTATGCTGAGATAGGAGCCTTTTCTGGCATAGCATAGGATAATCGCTTGTTTTCTTTTATGTTTCATCTGTGTAAAACCATGTACTGTCCTGTGTATGTCAGAATAAATAATTTTCTTTCTTTCATAATGTTTGTATGAACTGCAAATATTTTTTTCGTGTTTTCTATTTAAATACATCTATAAAAAAAGTTGTCATTTTGATTTCACATCAGAATGACCCTGACCCTGAACCCTGTGACCCTGAACATTTAGAACGGGAGCTAGAACATGTTCAGGAGGTACTCATAGGTAACGGATATCAAGTGAATGGAGGACGGAAGCAACCGAAAATAAGACGCAAGTATCCAGAAGTGAACAGGCAACCAGCCTATATGCCTTATGTCAAGGGAGTTACGGATAAGATCGGGTCCGTGTTAAAGAAATACTCCATTCCGACAGTATACACACCAGGCATAAAGGTTCACAACATCGTCGGCACACCGAAGGATATATTGCCACTACAAACTCCGGGTGTGTATAAAATAGACTGCAGCTGCGGAAGTTCCTACATAGGCCAAACGAAGCGGACTATTGCTGAAAGGGTCAGAGAACATATCGCTGCTGTGAAGAACCGGCAGACGAGCAAATCGGCGATTGCAGAACATGCACTCGATGCAGGCATCAACCACTGGATTGAATTTCACCGCACGCAAGTCCTCTCCACCGAACGTCACTTTTACTCAAGAGTAGTACGTGAAGCGATTGAGATTAAAAAGCACAAAACTTTCAATCGGGAAGATGGTTTTAAATTATCTACAGCGTGGAATCCAGTGTTAAAAAACATACCACCTCGCTTTTCTGCGCAGTTGGATAAACACCAGAATAGGGGCACATCGGTTTGCTTACAGAATAGGGACACTGTTAGTGTGGTATGTGACGGTACATGGCGAAACAAATTTATCAATAATGTCGAAAATGTGCGGGTGGACGAAGAACCTTCTACTTCACGGATTCGACGACGGAGGGCGTGCGCCGCTGAGCCAGTCAGCCTGTGACCACGGCCGGTGCAACCTGGTCGAAACGTCAGGCAAATCAGAGGTATGTAATACCTTTTAATAAGTGATCGCGTTAATTCCCGTAAAAATAATTATGGTTATATCTCTTCCTTCTTGTTAATGTATTGTGAAAACAGCATGAATTACTTATGTTTAGTGTTCGTCTGGTGGTCGAAATTCAACCATAATTCATTTATTTTTTGCACTTTTTGTGCCAAATTTCATAATCCTTAATTTTCTTAAAAATACGCATCTTTTACTCACACAAATGTCAATAAAGACAAACACATATTATAAAGTTCTAGAGTAAACTGTTACTACAAGTTTCTACTGCTACTACAATGATATGTAAAACCAATTATTACATACAAATAATCGAAGAATAATAATAACCGTAGAAGAATGTGTATATATTAACAGTTCCTTAACAATTATGTAACAAAATATTTTTCTCCAATCACCGTTATCCGTCCCCTTTGATTGTCTAAAATTCGTCTTTCAATTTTTGTTTCCCATCCATTGTATTCATCAACACTTGTATATAGACAAACGATTAAAAAGTGTGAGTAAACATGTACCCAGACCCTTTGTGTTTCGTGATTGACGTACCGTAAAGCTTTTTCTATGCCAAGGCATTTGATATACATACATATTAAGGTGTTCCGCACCGCTGGCCACCACTGAGTCTTACATACGAAGTTGAATCGCCTGGATCCGGTCTGGATGAGTCACGACCACCTGGCGGAGTGAGTGGCTGATAAAAAACATTGTACCTCGCAAATGGCAAATTGTTTACATCGCCGGCGAACCGTAGTTCTATGAATATTTAAATTGAAGTAAAAATTCTACTTAATCGTGTTGAGGAAAAGGTTTTTGAACTTGGTTATTTACCGATCTATGCATATATGTAATGATTACCGTAGTTATGAGAATGTTAACTTTAACATTCTTGTTCTGGGTGATTTGGTTATTTTATTTTACGACGGTTGATGTAACCAGTGGCTATTAGTACCAAAACAAACTAATCTGACCTTGCCCTTGTCATTAAGACTCGACCGTTTTAATAGTCGAAGTTTAATATGGTATTTTAACTTTTAAACTTTTATTTTATATTAACATATATCCCATGGTATCATGGTATCATGGTATCAATCATAGAAATAATAGTGGTCCATACTAGTATTCGCCAAGTGGATGAAATTCAACCATAATTCATTTGTTTTTTCCTTCCTTTTTACCCGACTGCGAAGAAGGAGGGTAATGTTTTCGAGTGTATGTAGGTATGTTTATTTTTTTGGCACGCCCTAGAGCCTAAACAGCTTGTCGTATTTTTATGTGAGTAGTGTCAATAGATTCGTCTTAGTCGTGAGAGTTACACTGGGTACATCAAAATTTTAAAAAAACATAACTAAGGATTTTTGGCGCCAAAAATTAATCTAAAAAAAAATAAGGTTTTCAAAATACATCAAGTGTGGTATCAAAATAAAGATTATCTTTAACGGTGATTACGAATATATTTGTAACTTAGTTTTATTTAAAAAAATGAATTTACTAAAGATGGCAAATATTGACGCAGTCGGGTTTTTTTACTAATAAATAATTTTACTTGTTTAGATTTCTGCACTCCTAGTCCATATAAACTTTAACTGTGCCAAATTTCGTACTTCTTCGTTCGCATAATGTTCGTAAAAAGGGGTACAAAGTAGGGATGGGTCGAAATTCGTTTTACATTCGGTTTAACCGAATTTCGGCGGTTCGAGCTGAATTTCGGCATTCGGCCGACTTTCGGTTCAAATGCCGAACATTCGGTAAAAGAAAATTGTGAAAAAAAAAAGTTTTTGGTTCTGATGCAATTGGACTTCTAGTTCTTCTATGTTAGGTAGTTTTGCTGCTGCCAGTGTCTCGTATTAACTCCAAAACATTCTGAGAATGCCGTTATTGTTGGACTGTGAGGAGGAATGTGCAGTCTGGACAAATTCATTGTCACTGTTCGAACTTTCAATACTCTTGCCCCTTCTTATAAATTCTGGTAGAAAAATATGTCTTATCTGTCACTGTCTCATGCAAGAAACAACATTTTATAGCTCCGATTCAACAATGTTGCTAGTTGCTGTCATATTTATATTCTTCGATGCCAAGAAATACGTCTACGCCTATCTAGCCCATATTTTAAGGACAAACGCATAGTGTTCATATTAGAACAAATCACATAAACTTCTTCTTTGACCAAGTACTCAGAAGGTATTATAATGTTGGGTATTACTTCCGATATACATAAGTAAGTATAGCTGACTTTTTTATGATTTCTTCAAAGGGCTGGAGTAAGGAAAGAGTTTCTTTTAGAAGATCTCACTGTCTTTCTGACAAATTCGAAAGTTTATTGTGTCACTGTTGTCTGATATATTTAACGAAATAGTTCTTCTTGGTTCAGCCATATAAAAATTGCTATTCCAACTTAGGCTGACAGACTGACGTGTAAACAAGTTAGGACTTGTAGCATCCGAAAAAGTGCTATGAACAAAATCGAATTACGGCCGAAGATCGGCCAAATTTTGAATGTTTGCCGAATGTTCGGCGGAAGTTCGTATGCGGTTAAAACTAGATTCGGCCCATCGCTGGTACAAAGTTTTTGCTTCACGTATTAATATTATAGGTAAGTAATTTTTATCATCAAAAGATTTACTTTCAAATAAGTAGGTTGTCTGAAATTCATAGTTGATCGCAATAATGGGTATAATTGGTATGATCAGTAAATGTGTTATTATACCTTTCGCAAATTTAAATCGAATAATCGATTACTTGGTCGGAGACACACGTAATCGTGATCCACGGAGGTACAACCTTGACTGTATAAACAATACTGGAGTATTTTGTACGAAACAATCGATGTAAAGGTTTATGATGATATGTCGATGATAAGTTATTTATGTATGTATGTGATTGTGTGTATAAATACAACTGAAACCTCTGTGACGGTAGGTAACCTTTCTAGATTTCTACACAACCTAAAGGTTGGCTGGTATAGAATGCCTATGTCCACCGATGTGTATACATGCATAAAGTTGTAAATAAATTCGAAATATACGAAGATGACATTGATTAAGTAAAATCATGTAATGAAAAGACGAGTGAAGCAGACGTTGAAGCGAGTTGTGGTTTGACTCTGGAATTAAGTCTAGAACAGTTAGTTGTGATCTTATTTTTCCAAGCAATAGAAGTATCTAATATTTTCTAAATTTAATGACACAAAAATATTCTGTACACAGTATAAAGTCACTTCCGCTGTCTGTTCGCTTAGATCTTTAAAACTACTCAACGGATTTCAATGCAGTTACCAGCAATAGGTAGAGCAATTGGAGAGGATGTTGATATGATGATGATGTTGATATATGTAATATATGAATATTATAGTAGAGGAAATCGAAAAAAAATTAAGATTGCCGTGCATAGCCAGGACCAGGTCACTGGTTCAATGTAAAGTATGCAGGTATTTAAAGCCGAACCAAAGCTTAAGATCAATAATTTTAATAAGCGTAGTAAATAATTAAACGAATATTCATATTTATGAGCATTTAATTTATGATGTACCCTACATAATACTTTTCATTAAACTGGTTTACAATAGGTTAGAATAACCAGATATGTTTCATGTAGAAAATTACTTTATTGTTGCTATGTGGACACGTCTTCAAATAATTAAATCAATCGTTCAAAAGTTTTACCGTGTGAACGTTGAAGTAACCACGAGATTTTTTCATACATGTATCTAACACGTTCGGTGCGTTACGGGAACTACACACATCAAAAGTGTCTAGGGATCAACATATGTGTCTAGGGATCAACATATATTTTTGCAATAACTTTTCTCCTGATTGATATTAATTAAAATTTTCTTTAAGGATTCATCAAATAAAGTGTTTTCGTTTGTCACAGTAACGATAAACCAAGTCACCTTTGCATTAATAAAGAAATTTGCCATTTTCCTAATCAAGGGATTTTTGACATTTGAACCACTAACATTAAAGTTCGAAAAAAGACTGAAATAACAGTTTTCTTTAAAATTTTATTAGGTAACTTAAACAATTAATAATCCGTGTTTCTACCGCGAACACTAACAACACAAGAATCGGTTTGGCATACTCAAAATGAGTTCATCCAAATCACGCTGTGGAATGGCCGCCCATGTTCGTTGCAACAACAAAAAAAGGTCTTCTTGCGACTGGATACCCTCCATATTCGGCAGAGCTCTTGTCTGTAGCATATCCCATGCATGCTCAATCGGGTTCAAGTCTGGCGACTGAGCAGGCCAGGGCCAAAGCCACATCTCAATCTCAAGAAATCCGCATAAAAATGCTTGATCCCTAGACACTTTTGATGTGTGTATTTGGCCGTATTTGACTTTCGTACTGTGCGGCAGCTATCTGACCTTGTTTTGCGCTCGGTGCGGGGGGTGTTTTACTAGGATCCCGTGTAGTTGGGAAAAGACAACTATATATCCGATATTCTCGCTTCATTTAGTATCACTTACAATAGAAAAATAATACGGGAAGTATTTTGTCGTAACGCACAGAAGTGATATTTTTTTCGTTTGGTGCGGTAGGGGAACTATTTTGTCGTAATTGCAACCCCGTATAGCACCGAGGTGTGGGCGCGCGGCGCTTCAGTTTGCCATAGTGTTGTGCGCAGTTCGATTTTTTAATATTAATAAATAAAATACTAGGGTTTATTTATCATTTACATTTTCCCATATAATTTTCACTAATCACTATATCGGTAGTTTACCAATTAATATAAAGTAAAGATCTCATGTGAATACTTATTTGTCAAAAAATACTTGTTTAAATATAAATTAATCATAGTTTATAAAGTAAAGATCTAATGTGAACACTCATTTGTAAAAAAAAATGTTTTATTTTATATCATAGTTTATAACGTAAAGATCTCATGTGAATTGTTAACTATTTTGATAAGGTAAGAAGGAAGAAAGAACAGTTTCTACAGAATGAGTGTACTTGTTAAATTTTATGTACCATTTGTTGATGAATATGATGTTAATGAATCTTCTATTCTTTGTTATGTTTCGTATGAAAATCGACAAAAGTTGGTTTCAATTTTTAAACTTTACCCCATCCCTAGCTCTTTTTACGTTCTGTGCGGGACGGGAAGCAATTTCCCGTAAAATGACCGATTTTGAAAAACAATTATAACTCTTAGTCTATTGCGAAGATCCCCGTGCTACGGCAGCTGTATATAAGCAAGGATATAATCTATTTTAGTACAAAAAAAAAGTAAAAATAACAATATTCCACGCCTGTAAGGACCCTAGAAGTCAGGTCCTGATACGGGAAAATACAGGTCGTACCGCACGATTGGCAATCTTCATACGGGAACTATATGACTCGTATAGCACTGATAGTAAAACTAGGTTTAGGTACTGCCGCAGCGAATGTGTTAATAAGTTCTATAACGATGTTGCCAATGGTAGCTATAAAAAGCGTCCACGAGCGTTTAATAATCACCGGAGCTCGAAATTTGAGACTTTTTTTAATTAAAATTAGTAGTTCAATACTTTTTTGTTTCTACCACTTATCAACTAATCTTCTTTTTGCCTATATTGGAAGTATCTTGGACGACGTGACCTTCACCAGGTCGCTTGACGATCTTGTGAAGGGTAAGGTATATTTTTATATACATATATCAACTTTGGATAAAATCGATTCTGTTACTCAAAGACAAAAATAGTAGTAAGCCGCAATTACATACGGTACTTTGCCAGATAAGATTAATTATGAGTACGGTTCCTTAAAACTTTAACGCCTGAGGTTCTGACCATATTGACCATTAACCATCAGAATGCCCTACCTCGAGCTCTACACATACATATAGGGACCTAAAAATGACCTATGTGGTACCTCTCATACAGAAGTATAAACGTATTGCAAGTTACGTGACTCAGTTAATAAAATTAACAAACAAAGCTACTATAAATGATGATAGTCCACGTTTGAATGTAAGGTAATACACGCCACCTAGTCGAGTTATACAAATCTCGATGTCTGTGTCAGTGAGCTTTGCACGCTGGTTGAATGCTAAAGCAGTCGTGACTGGTATAGAACAATCGTTGCTAGTGAGGAAACTATTATAACAGCAATGTCGATTACTGCCCATTACGTCGTAGACTAAGATCACGATCATGTAAAAATATACGGTATTAATAATTCACATTAATAAGGTTTACTGTTTACTGTTTAATAAGTAAGGATACTGTTAAAGTATTCGATATAAATTGTCTAAATGTATCGTGCTGTCGTGTTTCGTTGGTGAGTGCGAGATCGCTGGCCGAATGATGCACAAAAATAACTAGACCGGCATGGTGTGAGTCACCACATGCTGTATTGCTTTTGTAATGAGTATGGTGACCACCATTCTTGGATTCTACTTATGCTTTCCATCAGGCAGAGTAGTCAGTTTGGCAGGCCCATAAATAAATTTTATTTAACGTTCAAGTTTATACAACATGTGTTGTTCTAGAAGTTCTCTCTATATAAACTTCACTAAACAGAATCAGCATCAGCCTATCGCAGTTCACTGCTCGACATAGGCCTCTCCAATTGCACGTCACTTGGTTCGATCCTCGTCTTCTCCCATGCAGTTCCTGTCAACTATCTAGCGCAAATCATCACTCCACCTCCACTCCACTCCACCAAAAAAAAAAAAGTTAGTATCACTCCACCTGGTATGTGGGTGTCCTACATTACGTTTGCCCAGACGCCCACTCAAGAACAGTTTACTCCAACAGTTATCGGTTCTGTGGCTAGTATGGCCAGGCCAGAACCGTAAGTGTCTACTTTTGGGTTTCGTGTGTCATCACGGGTAGGACGCACTGATTAAACAGAATCTTCCTAAACATAGTATTAATAATCTTATCTTTATTTCGTTCGTTTTTTTTCTCTTCAAGTTTAATATCTATGAACTATAAATACCCGTTCATCTTGTACTTTACAACTTTATACCTACCTATGGTTTTACACACGTGTGTATATCAAGAATGCTCGACCTGTTTTGGATCTTTATTGAAGGCTAAAAGGATACCACATTATAAATCTGAATACAACTCGCTAACAACAATTTTTTTTCCAACACAACATAATACTAAATATATGTTTCAACCGCTTTGATAGTCAAAGAGGGTGCGTCCCTATTCTTCCTATCGTGGGAAAGTGGGGACACGTTTAGTACATTTCAATAAGTTAGCGAATATGTAGCTCAAGCTTACCAACTGTAAAACGTTAAAAATCTCGTGTTTGTACGATAACTTATGATTACGATTAGTATTAAATAGTAAGTATTAAATAAGAAAAAAGTAAAAGTAGTATGACTTTTTAAACAGATTTTTTAACTAAACAAGCCGACCGGACCCTCGAAATCTCGTATGCGTCCCCTATTGCATATGGCGTGATGTTATAACAGTGTGAACAGTGAATGAATTGTTATCTAGAGCCAACTTTGAAAGACAGACATTCAAATCGGATCAGTAGTTCTTGAGATTAGCGCGATCAAACAAACTCTTTAGCTTTATAATAATAGTATGGAATAATAATCGACGTAGCGAGCTACTAAAAAATGAGTGTTCTTCGCTGTGGATCCACTTGTCCGTGGAATCTAAAAAAACTAAATCGGACCAATCAGGTCCGATTTGTTTTTTTGATCACGGACTTTTGAATAATATCAAGGACAAGTGCATTCATAAAAGTTTCGTTTAGGTTTTTTATCTTGTGTTGGTAATGATTATAACTCACTGCAGGATATTTTTTTTTATGCAATTTTTTACCGAATAACCTCTAAATGTGTACATAAATATATATTGTATAAATATATACATATTTATATCAAGTTTTCCTTCTTTTTGAGCTAATGTTGTCACAGGACAACAGTAGTGCAAAAAGAAGGTAAACTTAAAACAAACCTTATACCAACCCGTCTGGCCAGTGTGATATAGTAGCCTGAAACCTTCCATCGAACGAGGGGCTGACAAGTGTTGTCGTACCGTTTAATCGAACATTGTCCATCTTATAAATAATAATCACAAATTTTAACACAAAAAAACGAAGAACTGGATCAAATCGAAATGGAACCACACGGGAAGCACCAGGTTTCAAATAAAAAAAGAGAACCATCAAAATCGGTTCACCCAGTCGAAAGTTATGAGGTAACAAACACAAGAAAACAGTCCTATTGATAATCTCCTCCACTTTTAAAGTCCGTTAAAAATGTGGAACTATTCGTTAGTTTTACAAAATTGCTCGATCTTTATTTCTTTGGAGGGGTGCAGAGAAAATTGCGTGGGTCAACTATTACCTAAATATATACTGAAAAGAGTATGTTGTGACGCCTTTTATCTGAGGAGGTAAAAGTACGCTACGTATTAATAAAAAATAACTTCTTTGACGTAATTGATTTCGATTTCACAGATAAAATTGTGTAACCGATTTTGTGTTTTTTATTCTTACACGGATAAAAAGTAGGTAAATGTGAAGAAAATGAACAAGAATAAACGATGGAAATTCTTATCGTAAATACCTATAGGCTAGTAAAAATGAAACCGTCTCTAAATACATATTATGTGGTCGATGAAAAATGGAAACATACATAAGTGCGATTTACCGTCGTTGACATAAACAGTAACTAAATTGGGACACAAGAACTAAAATAAAAAAATTACAAGAATTTCATAGAAATACACCACACTATGATCACACGGCATAATTTCCATGCTACGATACAATTATTTGGGTCAATCTTTATATTACTCGTTTGTTCAACAAATTTAATATCTATGAAATATCAAAATACCTATTCACTTTATTCTTTAGGTAAGTATATATACTTTCTGAGTCAAGTACAATGCCGGTCGTTAAAGATCCGAAAAGTGAGATTTAAATAAATACCGGTAACGCGAATGGCTAATCTTTGGATCAATAAGGGAAGAAAATAATTTGTACCTCTTTCTAAATACTAAACGAGTTTGGGTAATACTAAAGGTAATTAGTAGTAAGACTAAAGGTGTTTAGTAGAAGTTTTGCCCTATCAAGGTACATAAGTCTATACAATACATTACAAGTTTACTGGTCAATGAAACAAAAACTAAGACAAAACTGTGACAATTCCACATCATGGCAATCTCTAGTTTCAATTATATAATAGTACTAGCTGACCCGGTGAACTTCGTACCGCCTACATATCTGTCTCAGCTTCCCACAGGCAGTGTACAGTCGCGGACAAAAGAAAAGACTTTTCCCGTTATCTTTTTTTTTTCTTTCTAGCAAAAAAAGAATGAAAGAAATCGGACACATAGTGTTATTGAATTACAACTAAGTATATATTTTGACTTTCCTCCCCTCTCTCCATGAAACCGTGCTGAATTTTTGGATAAAAAGTATCCCATTTCTTCCTCGTAGTATGAACTCAAATCATGCCAAGATTCATTTGAATCCATTCAATAGTTTCAGCGTGATGCGCGGCCAATATACAGACAGACAGACAGACAAAAATGAAAAAAATACAGTTTTGGCTTCAGTATCGATTATAGAGAGCCCTCCAAAAAAAATTTTCTAATTATATTTTAAGTACAGAATTGGACCTGTTACATTTTTATTATAATTATAGATAGATATTATTTCTTTTTATTGTATTATTGTAGTATTGTTTGATCTAAGCAAGTTTCCCTGACCCTACAAAACGAACCGCGAAACCGTGTAATACACATTATGTTAGGTACTGACCGCGGTGGTCGGTACTGAATTTATAAAATAAATTATTACATCCAAGTCTTTGTTTATACCTACATTTTTAAATTACAATTCCACGCGGCATGTTTATCAATAAATCTCCGAATCGAATGAATAATTTGCATGCGTCTCCAAACTCTGTATGTGAATATGCGTGTTTGGTTACGCACTTTGCGTACAAAACAAAAGAAAACTAATCAAATTAAACAATAGGTTTTAATCATAGTTTATAATAAAGAGTAGATTCGACCAGAATCCGTGCATTTGTATGTAGTATGCACATTTGTAGCTTGGCGAGGAATTTGTTATTTATTTTAAAATTTTATGAATAAATGATAAAAAAAACATATGCAGTGAATTTGAGAAGAAAGAAATTATGAGATGAGAGTAGTGAAACCTCATTTTTGTTGGGTTTAAAAACTCTATTTGTATTTCTTAAATTATGTTTGCTAATTTACAATATAATCAAGAGATCATTATGAATAATCTAAAGCTTCGTTTTAATTAAATGTGTGTGTATGTGTGTAAGAGAGAGAGAAAAGAGGAAAACCTTTTTTTCAAGTACATAGTTAAAAAAGTTAAATTTTCTGGTTAAACACACACAATATAGAACAATATTTTAAGTTCCAATTCTTTTTCTATTACATGCATATTTTACTAACAAATAAATAAACCTTTTCAGAATAACAATCCCTAAGTAGCAGATTTAGACTCGGTTAAGCATTGTAAAAGGTTATATGAGACTAATTCTCTAAAGTATGAAGTCATTAATGAGTTATGTGCGAGGTATAGTGAATGGAACTTCATATATACAGATGGATCGAAGAGTGTAGAAGAGCTCGGGGCAGCATACTATGTAGTTAATATGAATATTAATAATAACGATAATTATTTTAAAATATGCCTATCTACCTCCATTATGACGTTGGAACTCATTGCAATCTCGGAAGCATTAACTTATGTGATTACTAATAGTAGTGTAGAACGCGTGTTATAGTTTGTACATGGCAGACAGCAAGAGCTCTTTACAGCAGACTGGCAGGAGCACTTTAATAAGCGGTCATTAGAAAAAGGGATATGGTATAAAACCATACAGTGTCAGCCTCTTCATGTGCCCTGTTGCATGAACAGTAGGTTAAATAGACAACTAATTGTCGTTGCCCATAGACTCAGATCTGGACACATTCCATGCAATAAATTTGGGTATATGATGAAGAAAACCGCTTCGCCTGATTGTGAGGAATGTGGAGTTGTGGAAGACTTACACCATTTATTGATGGAGTGTGTCAGATATGAGTCTTATAGAAATAGTTTAGTGTCCGGCTTGAATTTGAATGGAGCCGACGTAGGCATGTTTCAAAAAACTTTTGTCAGAACCAAACAGCGATGATGCGAAGGCTCTGTTCCAATTCATGTCGACCGTATTAAAACAATAAGATGTAGTGACATGTTTAGATCAGGTTATGATGGAACTGACATACGCTATGCGTAAAAGTTCCAAAAAATAAATAGAATAAAAAAAAAACAATCCCTAATGAATGCTGCCACAAATAGGTAGGTACGATGTAATTATAAAACAGTTGGGGTCAGGCAATGAGCGCATGAATAAATATTAAATTAGTTGGATCCAGTTGGATCTAAGCACAGAACAGAGTTTTTATAAGCAGCATATAAAGATTTATAATAAAACATACAGATTTAAATTTGAAAATGCACCGTTTCAAATTACGTGCAAAACTATTATTTCTATCTGTGTGTGAGTAGGATTATATCTTTAAGGTTTCTTTATTAGTTAACATATATTTTCTCAGGCTTTTATGCAATCGGAGAAACGCACGCTATTTATTATGGCTTGATAAAAACACGCAGTGCTAGAGTTTTCCGCCACATGCTAAATGAGACACCAGATGTTGACATAATACTTCGACTGCAATAAAATTCGATTTTTTGAGAGATAAGTCTGGTTGATGGAGTCTCAACATTGGAGAAGCCTTTGTCCAGCAGTGGACTGTAAAGGCTGTTGATGATCTCAATTAATCTGCAAGAAAGCATAAAGTTCGTCCAAACAGACATGTATCTATATATATAAAAGCGAAAATACCACTCACTTATTAATCCCGAAATCTCAGAAACTATAACACCTACAAACTTGAAATTTGGCAGGTAGGTTCCTCACAGAGTGTAGACATCCGCTAAGGACGGATTTTACTAAACTCCACCCCTAAGGGGATAATCAGAGGATGAAAGTCTGCGTGAGCGAAGCTGCGTGCAAAAGCTAGTTTATAATAACTGCTATCAGAGGTTTTGAGACTGAAAGAAAAATACAATTCTTTCAATCTTAAAATCTTCGATGGCGTTAGAAATATTTTCACTTTCTTCTTCTTCTTTTGATGAGATGGCAACCAGCCGGATCAGCTATTTCTGCCAATGTCAAGTATTTAAAGTCTTCAACTCTAAGTCTCCGAGTCTTCAAGTCTTCGTCGTGATGAAATTATTAATAAAAATATTAAAAATTATGGATGACATAAAATACAGACTGTTTTCCGAAAAAACAAAAAACGATCTCCATATTTGCGCTCTAAAGTCTTTATAAAAGCAGTGTTGAAAATTCTGGTGTCAGTATCAAATGAGTGTATTAAGTATGACATTTTTTGTAACTATTCATTAGCTTAATCATGGTATTGTCACATTTCTTGATCAATACTCTAAGAAATATCTTAATTAATTGAAATTGCAACACAATGATTAAGCAATGTAGCTCAGGTTGCCCAAGACAGGGACAGTCGGCGCTTCTTGGCCAACAAAAGGTTGATATAAAAGTATATACCAACTTTACACCTTGACAACCCTGACATGAAACCTCTATTATTATTAGTTATCTATGGACTCTATCTATCTATATATAGAGCAGGGGAGACGATCGCGGTACCCATCTGTCTCTCTCTGCTCGCTCATGCGCATAGCAGAACGATTCGATGGTTAATTGTTGTGATTGGATTACCATTATTAGCCCTTAACTACGCATGCGTCAATAGAGAAAGACAGATGGGGTACCGCGATCCTCTCTCTCTTTCTAACCGTTGGAGGTTTCCACTTACTGTCAGCCGTATGTCTTCCCCACACTATCTATAATAACTCTATGGTAGAGTCAAGTCCGCCAATGTCTAACTACCGGATTATCCATTACAACAGACGACTCCATAAAAGGCTTGTTACTCTTGGAGTTAATCATGATAATAATAACTAATCGACTCGTTAAACATCGCCTAACCAAAACAAGGATTATATTTTATAATTGGCTATTGGCCGCGGCCAGTAGGCCTTCACTCGCCTCAATATTTCTTATATCTAACGTTCACTTAGCTACATACAACCGTTCAATCCTTATTTTACCATTGTTATTTTACTTTGTTTAAGTTGCCGAAAATCCTTTCTTAGTTGGTGCTTACAACATAAAATCATCAATTCATCATAATACTTTTGTCAAATTTGAATCCCAAGCAGTTAGGGGCCATCGCCACGGGCGCAAGATTAGCGGCGATATTATCGTTGTACTATGTATTATTTCCATATACTCGGCAATTCCTATACGAGTCGCGACGATACGCTGAAGAAATAATCGCTCGTTCGTGAAGATTAGCCGACGATAGAAGCGTCGCGATTCTCTCGTTCCGTGAGCGGCCCCTTTAGGTTCTGCACTGATGAATCAGTCAGTCAGTCAGGGCAAGTAATTTCCAATGCATAGAGTACTAACTGTACCCCGTCACTCTTTACTGTGGCACATTGATGAGAGATGAGGAACAACAGTCTTTGAAGCTGTTTATATTTCGTGTCAAATATTCAGCCTTATCGGTTCCATACTTTATGAGTTTTGATGCGCAGGTACACGAACCAAATTCTCATTTTTGTTAATAATAGATAATTGATAGTGTTCACAAACACTTATAATAAGTTGGATCTATAGACTATTAAAATTAATTGCTATTTAATACTACACAGTCATGACTTTCTCTTTTGCACTCATATCGATCGATATTACAACCATGACGCCAGAATGCATTTAATCAGACAGTTTGTTTGCATTTTTAGTTTCTTTTAGTATTATTACTATGCGAACTGTTTATATTATGTAAGTAAGTATTAAATAATTCTTCTATTTCTACTTCATTGGCATGTAAACATTATACAAATTTATATTAATGAATATGCGTGCGTTCATCTGCCAATGTTTGTGTTCGTTTGTGTTTATGTCGGCAGCCGTTAGGTAGAATGGTCTAGACTTGAAGAATAGATGGCTGAGAAGATGATAATGAGCACATTAGCAGAGGCTTATGGCCAGCATTGGATGTTTAATTGATTAATAATAAATAGTATTACAATGCGATAAGATTCAATTATGTCTAGGTAAGTGAATAAAGAAAGTGTTTATATTTTCACATACCTTAATTCAATGACCTGTTTATACGCATTATTGTATTATATGAGAGAGTAAAGTCAAGTATAGGTAGACCCAGTCGAAGTGAGATCAGAGCCTCACAGAAAGGTGTTTAACAATACTTTTATTACATTTCAGAAAACTTGTAAGGTTAGGGGGCCCTAATCACTCAACAATCAGACTCTTTCATTCAATGATATAGTCGGTTGCGATGTGTCATGTAGACAATATCCTTCGCCTTCCAGTCAGTCAGTAGATTTTGGGTTAGGTTGTTCCATCTTTTATTTGTTGATAGTAAAGAATAGTATTTCCGGGAAGACAAGGCATTACACAATTAAATGAACATACGTATTACGTACTAAATCGTGACGTTACATAATGTTGCGGGTCTTCGCATAATAATAAGGCCTACATTTCTTCTATATTTCTTCTTCTGTGACTCAAATATACTTTGATTTTATTAGATTTGTGTTATTATTAATAAAGGGTATTACGTTTGAAAAAACTAAAGTTCCGTAGTGAGTCCGTCGTTGTACATACTTAATATACAAAGCCCGGTGTACCGGATCTAACAGATAAAGCAAAGACACGAACAGTGTGCGTGATGTGCATGGCAGTATCGACGCACGCACCGACGATGTTAGGGTATAAACACATTTCCTACTCTCCGAAGGGCAATAAGGCAGTGGCAAGTCGTAACAGGTACGCAAACAATTATTTGTACTAGAAAGTTGATAAAGCTTGCAGCAATAGTTGATAATTGGTTTTAATTCTTCTTACATCTTTGTATATGTTGTAAGAGAAAATCATCTCTGT
Organism: Diaphora mendica; assembly: GCA_949125395.1. NCBI lineage: Eukaryota > Metazoa > Arthropoda > Insecta > Lepidoptera > Erebidae > Diaphora > Diaphora mendica. The sequence goes on along the minus strand of OX421312.1, from coordinate 28,208,738 downwards.
GTTGAGTTCACCTGCCATTAATAAGTAATTCTGTTTGTTCTGTTTGGTGTCATATCCCAAAACTTACTAGCTGACCCGGCGAACTTCATATTGCCATATTTACATATCTGTATCAGCTTCCCATAAACAGTGTACAGTCGCGAAAAAAAAAGACTTTTCCCGTTATTCTTTCTTGTACACATACCTTGTCCTAACAAGAAGAATTATTTAATCGATAACCGATCGAAGCCGATCGTAAGTTATACGCGTACATACATTTCAGCGATTTATTTTTATATATATATATAAGAAGATTATGATAATCCGTCTGTGTGGTGACTGATTTAGAATACGGAGTGGTACCACCCTTATTCGTCAAGTACGACACCCTAAAATAAGATAGCAATTTATATAGAATAGCACTAAAGTAAACCCAACATACCTCTACGGTAGGCAAAAGCCTCCTATCTAAGGAGAGGCATATGTTCCGCAGTGGACTATACGAGCAAAAGGCTGTTGATGATGATAGGAATGCATGAAGACGTAATTTCTTTTTTCTACATGTTTGTTTACTTTTTTATGTTGGAACATTTCTTGATGAAGTATTAAATTAAATCAATGTCACACTAGAACTTGAATTCTTAAACCAGAGCAAATTAATTCCTAGTTGTATATCATTTCTGTGTAGGTGTTTTTTTGCAAACAGACGTAACAATATACACTTATTTATAATCTTATATATAAAATTCTCGTGTCACAATGTTAGTTACCACTCCTCTGAAGCGGCTGGACCGATTTTTATGAAATTTGGTGTGCATATTGGGTAGGTGTGAGAATCGACCAACATCTATTTTTTTATACCCTAATATTTTTTTGGCAAAAACGACGTTTGCGAGCTCAGCTAGTGATATTATAGATAAGTGTATATTGTGATTTGTGTGTGAATGATTCGCATTTAACACAAAAGTTTTTGAAGTATTTGTACTAAAATATAAATGTACTTACATCTATTAAATTACAGAACCAAGACGACCACGCTTATTTTATTAACGGACTTCAAAAAAGGAGAAGGTTCTCAATTCGACCGTATATTATATATATGTTTTTTTATATGTGTTCGCGGATAACTTCGTCGTTTATGAACCGATTTCAATGATTCTTTTTTTAATGGAAAGGAGATATCCCAACGGTACCACGATAAGAACACTAAGAGCTGATGATGGCATCCAAGAGAAATCGAGTCGAACCTTGAAGTCGGTTTTTATTTTGTTAAAATTTTACTCGTTTTGTAAGTTTTCTAAAAATGAATCCTAGGTAGATCGATTTAATCGACCCCGATACCCCCTGCATACTAAATTTCATGAAAACTGTTGGAGCCGTTTCTGAGATTCAGATTGCACATAAAAGTAATATGTATAGGAGAATTACTCGTTTACGTAAAGGTATTAGACACTAAAATTTACATTTATTTCAATCATATTCATTTTGTGTTTCACTACTGTTTTTCCAACTATCTGCTCCATTTCATAACTTATAGTGTCTTTTTCGTTAAGGTTACTTAAAACCTTCATAACAGACAGCCTTTTTTGGAAGTCGTACTTTTTTAATAAAATATACCTATTTGTTACGATTATCGGTTGAGTACTTTAGGTGAGAAAGCGTAACAAACAAGCAAACTCATATTGATTTATTTTTATAATGTTTTATTATAATAACAACTTGTTTATGTACCGTAGTGTGTGCCTTTAAGGGCTATTTTGTCACGACAGTGATGTTTAGTTCAGCCACTCTGTCATGTGTACCTACATATTATATCCGGTTATTACGTCTACTTTGGTCATCACTATAATGTTATGATTATGTTACGTAAAAAACTATTTCAAATCATTTTCCGTAAACAATAACTTGTAAGAAGGCAATCAGATTAATGTAATTGGCTCTTGAAATTGTATGGCGAATTGTCCTTCAGTTAAATTGATAACATAAAGAAAATAATAGATACTGAAAGACACTTTCGATGATAGACTTTGAACTTTATTACTTACTATTAAATAGTATTACATAACAGCTATTAAAGGGTTAACGGTTTTTTAAAGTAATACGACGTAACTAGAAACAGACGCCTAGACAACGTAAAGCGTTATTTGCATTTTTTCCGCCATTTAAGGCTGTTTTCAATTACCTATTTCCAGTTTTATTTAGAGATAGGTTTTTGAAAATGGCCGATATCCAACATAGCGAATCACTACACACTTCAGATTTTTTGAGAAATATCTGAGCCAATTTCCGTCCACACTATCGATAAAACTGCACAAACGAACTGCACAGTTAAATAGCTACGATAAATCGTTGTAGTGTGTACCGCCTATTAGCCGCAGCTAACTGCTCTCTCCATCTATCTGAGCAAATGCAGATTCAACGTCGCGACATGTCGCTATAAATGTGTAACATGAATAAACATACTTAACATAATTATAATTCGCAGACTCAGAAATTATTTAATTAATTATAATTCTTGCAAATATTAAAGTCTTTCGACAACGATTAGCAATGTTTTAAAAAGATGATAGCGATTTCACTGTATTAATTTATGCAAAGATACGGTTCAAGTTATGCATTATTTATCTATTTTGCGAGTGTATTTTGAGCGATTTTACATTTTTAATATAATGATTTTAAATAGTTTTGGTGCCGTTATAATAACAATTTGTTTGCAAAGTTTATTTTAAATACAATAGAAATATCACAATCTATACTAATATTATAAAGCTCCAGAGTTTGTTTGTTTGTTTGAACGCGCTAATCTCAGGAACTACTGGTCTGATTTGAAAAATTCTTTCAGTGTTGGATAGTCCATTTATCGAGGAAGGCTATAGACTATATTTTATTTTCAAAAAAAATAGGGATCCGTAAGAAAATTGCTATTTTGTAACCCAAGGTGTGAAATTGAAAACCTATTTTTGCGTGCGCTGCAAAGACTGTTGACAATAGAACAAAATAATGTATTACGGGTTTGTAGGGCCCATTAATATCTACAAAAAAGTCCGTGACAGCATATATCTAACTATCATGGTTTAGTCACAATAACCGCTTTTGTGTTCGAAAAAATTATTAAATCGTCTGAAGAAAGAAACTACGTTAAATATGTGTGTTAATATTACGATTAATCCTTATCCAAATTAAGCATCAGGTTATCAAGGGTATTTATGTAGAAGTAAAATACTTTTTGTTTCATCCCAATCGGACATTTCGTTTAGAAGTTATCACGAGTATAAGACGCTAAGAGTTGGTACCTAATAATGAGTTATTTGCCAAAGAGTTTTTATCAACATAATACCTAAGATTAATGTTTATCCAAATAAGTGTGTTGTTGATTATGAGTATTAGATCTTAGAAGAGTATAATAAATACATCTATACTAATATATAAAGCTGAAGAGTCTGTTTGTTTGAACGCGCTAATCTCAGGAATGGTCCAATCTGAAAAATTATTTCAGTGTTAGATAGCCCATTTATCGAGGAAGGCTATAGGTTATGTAACATCACGCTAAGACCAATAGGAGCGGAGCACCAATGAAGAATGTTTCAAAATCGGGGGAAAATTATCACTAGAAGACGCAAACAACGTTGCGTGGGTCAGCTAGTTATCAAATAAATACGGACAAAGTCATGAGCAAATATTAATAATATATATTTCTTTTTGAAATGTACAAATAACGCCCTTTCCAATGATACCAAACACGGCATATTTATCTCAAATTTATTATTTAACACAGTACTTTTTGAACTCTAGAGCATTATATTCAGTAACACGTCATATAGCCTATAACCAGCGGACGATCAAAACGCTTCTAACGATACCTCATTTGTTCAGTTCTAATAAGTAGTTGAGGAGCTATGAGGGAAAAGATGAACATACATATATAGCCTGTCAAAATCATTACCCTCATTTTGCTTTGCCTTAGTCAGGTAAAAATAGAAAACAGCTTAGCGTTATCGTTTTCTCATATTTTTTTTTGGTTAGTGGATCTTTTAGTTTCTTTTGTTTAGTTATTGACTAGTTACGTTACGACTACGTTACGTTATTGACGTTCAAGTCATTTATTTTGAATGAGACATGCTGGGCAAAAACGAAAAAACTGCTACACACATATTATAAAACGTTATATACGAGTATGTTATGTACGTTGAAACTGATTTGGTTCAAGCGTTACTTGTTGCGTAAGCTACATCATGTATCCAAGGAACAATCGAAGTGACAGACGCCGTTTGAATAACGAATACTATAAATTATACATAATTTGTACATTCGATTTTATTTGAGTTACGATTTCTGAATCATGAAAGATTTAAAAAAAAGGTTAACTCTTAACTGTTCTACTTCTTTAAATTTTTTAAGCCCTGTTTCATCGGTTACAGATAAGTTCCGAATCACAGATAATATATTTTTATGATCTGAGTTCCGAATAGCTAATATGCCAGATGATTTGACACAATTTATATGTAAGGCTAAGCCGGCGTAAAGTTAGTTATCGCCGTGATTCTTATAACTGATATAACTTTTTAATTTGTGAACAGATTGAAATGAAACAAACACTAAAAAGATATCAACTTTTTTTAAAGTATTACCAAAATTGCGACGTAATACCTTCATGACCGAGTTTTGCTCGGTATTTTTTTTTGGTAAATTTTCTAAGAATGAATCCTATCTTATGTAGAGATAAAGATATATAGGTATAGAGTATAGAGCTAGATGGATTTATCACCCCCAAAAGCACCTGCATACCCATAAAAATCGTTGGAACCGTTTCCAAGAAGCAGATGCAAGAATTAAGATATCTATCTTAATTCTTGCATCTTGCATTGATGTTTCTAAAACTGGCCACTATGGACATCTATTTTATATTTCGATGACTGGAGTCGGCCGATTGGTTGTCAGTTGGTATATATCCAGGATATGGGGTCCATCTAACCCCATTATTGTAGCGATCATTGCACCGTGAATCCTCAGAGTAATGGCACAAACACGCAGAGCGAAAACAGCTAACTACTATCACAGGTTGTTATCTACCAACTTGATGCTATTGAATATAAATTCAGTGCTTATATATAACAATCAGTATTTAAAACTACAAGGAACTAATGGATATACAAGTAAAATATACAGTAGTAGTCCAGTTTTTAAGTTTCTCGACGACTTACAATCGACGATTTTGTAGAATATGTAAAAAATTATTCAAAGACGTTTAAACGCACCTGTTATGCTGCTAAATCCCTATATTTAAAAAATAAAATAAAATCATCTGGCAATAAAATAAAAACCACATGGGAGATTATAAACGCCGAAACCGGAAGGTCCACTGTACGAAATCGTGACTTCCATTTAAAAATTAAAAATGTAGATATAAAAGCGGATGTGGAGGTTGCGACTGAGTTTGAACATTTTTTTACCAACATTCCTATTCGAACAACCAAAACTCTTTCGTCATCCTCTTCCTCTGCTTGTTTTTTATTAGAAAATAGTGTAAACCGGTGTGATACGGGTTTTGAATTTTCAGCCGTTAGTATAAATGATGTTATCAAGGCTTTTAAAAGTATAAATGTAAAGAAAACAACTGATTTATGGGGACATTCAGTACATACTATATCTGCAATAATTGATATGATAGCTCCATATTTAGCAACTGTTTTCAATTCTTGTATCGCATCTGGTGTGTTTCCTGATCTAATGAAACAAAGTAAAGTGATTCCATTGTTCAAATCTGGTAGTAGTTCAGATCCATCTAACTTCCGACCTATCTCAATACTTCCAACATTAAGTAAAATTTTTGAAAAATTACTTTTAAACCAAATGTTACAACATTTTATTAAGCACAACTTGCTTCATCAAAAGCAATTTGGTTTTACTAAAGGTCGTTCAACTACGGACGCGGGCGTGGAATTGCTTAAACACATATATGGCGCCTGGGAGGATTCACAGGATGCGTTTGGTATTTTCTGTGACTTGTCTAAGGCTTTCGATTGTGTCCATCATCCCACACTCATCGGGAAGCTACAGCACTACGGAATAATGAATAATGCTCTAAATATTCTAACGTCGTATTTGAATAAGCGAGTTCAAAAAGTTGATATTAATGGTAAAACATCTTCGGGATCCCCGGTAACAATGGGCGTCCCACAGGGTTCTATTCTAGGGCCATTTCTGTTTCTCATATATATAAATGATTTAGCTTATTATGTAAGTGACAATCATGAGATTGTATTGTTCGCGGATGACACATCGTTAATTTTTAAAGTTAGGCGCCAACTTGACAGTTTTACTGAAGTCAACAGTGCACTCTTGAAAGTGGTACATTGGTTTAATACAAATAACCTTCTCCTTAATGAGAAGAAAACTAAATTCATTAAATTCTCTACACCAAACGTTAGGCATGTTACAACCAATGTTCGATTGAATGGACTAGAGTTAGATCCTGTAGAATCAACTGTATTTTTAGGTATTACTATTGACGCTAAGTTACAATGGGGTCCCCAAATAGAAAAACTATCCGGTAGGCTAAGCTCAGCGGCTTTTGCTGTAAAAAAGATTCGACATTTAACTGATGTTGATACAGCTAGAATAGTTTACTTCAGTTACTTTCATAGCATAATGAGTTACGGTATCCTACTCTGGGGTAACTGTGCAGATATTAATGCCATATTTGTTTTACAAAAACGCGCCGTACGAGCCATTTATAAATTAGGCCCTCGAGTTTCTCTTCGTTCCAAATTTAAAGAGATAAATATTCTGACTGTATCTTCACAATATATATACGAAAATTTAGTTTATGTTCAAAAAAATATATCAAAATTTACTAAAATCAGTGATGTTCATTCGGTAAATACCAGAAACAAACATAATCTTAGTGTTCACGTCACTCGTCTCCACAGAGTAGGCAACTCGTTCATGGGTCAATGTATACGCTTTTACAATAAACTCCCTATTGATATTAGGAATTTGCAATTAAAGAAATTTAAGAATACCATAAAATCTAAGTTATCCGCAAAGGGGTATTACACCATAGCAGAATATCTTAATGATAAAACCGCCTGGGATTGAGCTGCCCATTCTGCACATGCTGTTTATTTTTAATGTTTAAATTTATTTTGATGTGACGATAATTTATAGTTTGAAACAAATTCATTTTAAATTATTGCTATTGTTGTCATTTTTTTTTTAATTATAATGTTTACTGATTATTGTAATTGTGACTCAAATTGTAATTATCGCATTTATTTTATTGAAATAATGTCTTTTGCATATTGTCTGGACTTTAAAAGAGACGGTGATCCCTGAGTTTGTTTCGTCCTTTCTTCTCAGGGCTAGTCCAGTTAGGAAAGGCCGAACTCATCTGCTCAAAAAAAGTTTAACTTGCAAAAGTGTTCATGTAACCTAATTGCAGAATAAATGATTTCATTTCATTTCATTTCATTTCATTTCATTTCACGGGAGTATTCCTTTTTAACACCAATTTTTCCAGCACTTAATTCTGTATCAAAGATCGTAATCATCGAATTTGTGTATTTAAGGCATTGATCTAATGATTTAAGGCACCTTGCTTTAGAGAGGCAAGACACAAGACAAGACTAGTAACAATTCCGACACAACTACAATATGCCGAGTAGTTGAATATTCGTGTTAATCAATAGTGACATGATTAAAATTAACGAGTACTTAAAAATAGAGTAGGTATTCTTATCATTCTTGAGTTGAAGTAGAATGTTCTTTGTTTTGTACTCCTGTCAGCATGTTCTGTTAATGGATGCGGGTTGATAACACTACATACAACACCACTTACAGAGAGAATAGGGGAAAATAGAAAAATGGTACACGCACGTGTATTGTTAACAAAAAGGGAATAGCGCCTATATGCAAATTAACTTATTTAATTTAATTATAATAAATTAAATTTTCGGCCCCTTTGACGAACTTTGGCGGCTCTTTTGTGAATTGCCGACTAGGCATGTCGGGACTTAAAACGGGAAGTAGCGAATGAATGAACTTATGAATTATTATACCTAAGGCTCATAAGAACTTTAGATATATTGATTCATGGCGTTTAGTTTTTTTGGGGAAGCACTTCTTAATGAACTAAATGTTGTTATAGCCTTTTTTAGAATAACCTTGAATTCTATTCCAATCCCTGTTCAATTACATAATTGAACTAATATTTATTTATGAAGCCAGAATTCGGATGCCTAGAAGTGACTATAAAATATATTTTCTGAACACATGCAAACAAGATTTGAAATTAAAAAAGTTGAGATTGAATTTTTTTGACATGTTACATCTTTTCTCTTTTATTCTGTCAAATCTGTAGCAGATATTTGCAAAACTGGAAGAATATAACGGGAGGCCGAGGAAGAGAAAGCTATTGGATTTGTGCAATGGCAATCCCGATTGATTGATAATAATAAATACACACATCAAAAGTGTCTAGGGATCAAGCATTTTTATGCGGATTTCTTGAGATTGAGATGTGGCTTTGGCCCTGGCCTGCTCAGTCACCAGACTTGAACCCGATTGAGCATGCATGGGATATGCTACAGAGAAGAGCTCTGCCGAATATGGAGGGTATCCAGTCACAAGAAGACCTTTTTTTGTTGTTGCAACGAACATGGGCGGCCATTCCACAGCGTGATTTGGATGAACTCATTTTGAGTATGCCAAACCGATGTTCTTGTGTTAGTGTTCGCGGTAGAAACACGGATTATTAATTGTTTAAGTTACCTAATAAAATTTTAAATAAAACTGTTATTTCAGTCTTTTTTTTGAACTTTAATGTTAGTGGTTCAAATGTCAAAAATCCTTTTATTAGGAAAATGGCAAATTTCTTTATTAATGCAAAGGTGACTTGGTTTATCGTTACTGTGACGAACGAAAACACTTTATTTGATGAATCCTTAAAGAAAATTTTAATTAATATCAATCAGGAGAAAAGTTATTGCAAAAATATATGTTGATCCCTAGACACATATGTTGATCCCTAGACACTTTTGATGTGTGTATTTCGGACATCTGACACACAACGCTATCTTGCTTCAAACAGAGCAGAGCTTGAACTATAAAAGCTGGATTGGATTGCATGATAGAATACTTATAAACTTTTTTTCTAAATACGTGCATATACATAGAAAACGCCCAAACTCCGAAACAAACATTTGCAGATAATACAAACATTTGGTCCGGGAATCGAGCCTGAGACCTCATGCACAGCAGTCGTCAAAATTTGATGTCAGTCAAATGAGTTTGTTTTCTTTCTGTTATTCTAACTTTCAAATATTATACCCGGGTGTCACTAAAAGTGAATAAAAGCGTTATTACTCAATAGTAGGAAGCTATTAACATATCCGAAAGACTTTACTTCGGTGTCTCATTCAATGTAATTGTTCCGCTGCGTCTGACCACGTCACTCAATGATACAAAGGCGAAATCGCTTTATCGCATTTTATTTTTTCACACGCCATAAGAAAGTAGTACGTCTATTCATGTTCGCACGCTTATTAGTTTCAAAATAAATATACAACTTGGCCATTTTAAATATAAACTAGGTTTAGATTGTTTACTTTCATATTGGCGACATCTTTACTTATCTTACGCCTCATCATCTATAACTATGAATAGTCCACTGTTAGATATAGGCCTCTCATTAGACAGAAGATTTTGCCTACTATTATTACATCTTATCAGACGAGATGGTAATAGTATGGTTTTAAGTTTTTTTTATTTTTGAAGCGTAGTTATCTAGCTTTTCGCACCTTGTCCTCCGAAGAGAAGACAAAAGGCGAGTGTGGGAGTCACGGCGAACTGGTCTACCCACTAAACCCCGCAGCAGAGGTGAGGATTTTGAAAAAAATAAAAGTGTTAATCGAGATCTGCTGATCAGCTGAAGAGACGATCATGAATTATATTGAGAAAGGATATCGAGAAAGGATAGCGATGAAGATAGTACCTGAAAATGAACACAAAGAATATCAATCACGTGAATGTTTATCCTGTTAGGTTTGCATTCAAACACCCTACAAAACTATATCATCAGCTCAGCCGAAAGATGTCTACTGATGGAAAAAAGCTTCCCTCAAGGCTTTCAATGCAAATAGTCCTGTACTGCGCGCTAGGTGCGCGCAGTACAGGACTACTACTGTATTCTAATTTTTTATAATTACATATTATTTTAATCTACTACTTATTCAATTACTGTTTTTAAGTATCTTGCTTATTGATGTTCGGTGCCGCATCTCGGCCCGTCAAAGAGTGCCAGACATGGCGGACCAGTATGACCAAGCTCCTGAAGAAGGAGAATTTACTGGACCCGACTTGACGGAATGTCTTGGCGCCGTGAAACAAGGAGAACCGTCCCCACCTAAAGTGGGAAAAGGCTAGGAAAAAGAACAAGTTCGTTGCTATGTAAACAACTTTTTTTTTCTCAAAAATAATATAATTGTTGCTCTAGAAGTGCTAAAACTTAGAACATTGAATATACAACTACATAAATTACTTATTACAAAAAAAAATACATGTTTAAAAGTGTTACTTTTACGACATCTAAAACCAGAAATCTATCTTGACTTCTCCAATAAAATTATCATTAAAATTATTTCACAATCGTCAAAGAAATCACGTAACATACAATAAGAACAGTCTAATTGTGAATTTATTATTGGCGTCACCATATAATAAAATATCTCATACATAACTTTCTCTAATAGTATTACGTCTTATGTGTATCCTAAAGCTATTACGGAACTGATATACATTAATTAAGAACTTTGGACTCGTGTTAGTGTCAATTAAAGAAGGGAACAATACATCTACCTAATCAGACGTTCTTATATATATCTCGGCAACGGCTCCAACTAGTTTCATGAAATTTAGTATGCCGGGGGCGATAAATCTACCTCGCTAGGATTCATTTCCGTAAAAATATTCAACAAATCTGTCATCCAGAACCTGATTTACTTTTTTTACATGTTTCTGCCTAAGTAATTCTACTCTGCCTGATGGAAAGCATGAGCAGAATCCAAGAGTAGTGATCACCATACTCAACAATGCAACATGGTGATACACACTATGGCGGCCTATTGAGATGTTTCAGCATCATTGCTTTGTAGAGTGACATTCCACGTAGACATATTAATGGCACCAGAACCATGCAACGTTGTCTGCGCCTGTGAAAGAAGATAATTTTCCTCGTTTCAGTTCCTAATGGTGATAACGTAATATTATACAGCCTTTAGCAATCAGGGGCTCAAATGCGCTTTCCGCATCAGTGTTTGGAACCTTTTATTGTTTTTATATTAAATTATATAAAGAGAAGCTCAAGCTGCATGGGTCAGCCAATAGACTATAATTACGTCGACAACCGTGGTTTCCTTTGGAGACACATTACTCAAAGATAAATTTATAACATTTGATAGTCGAGGATAATTTAATAGTAGTATATTAAGTATTTAATTATAGAAACCTTGACGCTCTCTGACTACAACGAGAAAAGGTATGAGCATGCACCTAAGTGAATATTGCAAGTAGCTTAGCACTAAAGGGTAAGTACTTGGATGATCAAGCTTTGCTCGGTATTTCTTTATTGGTAAATTTTCTAAAAATGAATTCTAGTTAGATCGATTTATCGCCTCCGAAACCCCCTGCATACTAAATTTCAAGAAAAACGTTGGAGCCGTTTCTGCGATGAATTCCTCCTCTTAAGGTATTAGATAGATAGATTAATACATCATAATGCACTCTTAATACACGTAAATAAAACAGCACTTTCGATTAAATGTCGTCATGGCCACGTCTCTTTGTTATCTAAAACAAGTGCCATTGTTTATACAATGCAATACAGTATCTCGCATCTTGAATATTAAAACCAGTTATAGTGTTGAACCAGTCTAACATGTTTGTTAAAATTACTTATCTTATCTTAATTTGTTCGTATAAATGTTTTATTTATTCATGACTTGTGTTTTATTTATATTAAAAGACAGACAGACATTGACAACACGTTAGATGCATAAGTAGGTATTATCTGGTATTTTCGGACAGACGGATGGACGACCTTCACACATTGTAGGAAACTTACCTACCCAATCAACAAATGCCTAGAATATACTTCGGAGTCCTGTGACCCGTCTGCTATCTGCCGTTTTTGTAGATTTAAAATTGATCCGGTGGTGTATCCGACATTTACAAATACAATTAAATAAGAACAATAGGAGCATTTCGCTAAATAAGTAAGGTATTTGAATATGAATTAATTTTGTGTGTTTCTTTTTATTGATTAGGGGGCAAACGAGCAGACGTATCGCCCGATGGTAAGCGATTACCGCCGCCCATGGACACCTGCAACACCAGCGGCGTCAGAAAGTTCCTAGAAAACCGAACAGTTTTGGACTGCCAGCCATGTAAGTTATGGGGATGAAACTGCTGTCGCGTGGGACGATGGCGGAAAAAGGCGGCAGGAATCAGCACGAACAACTCCTCGAAGCACTCTCCATATCTACCATTTTACCCGTCGACCTTGTTTAAATACTATGCGTTTTATACTAAAACTTGTTTTCTACTTCTAATGTCATGAATAATATAGCCTTCCTTAATGATAAAATCAAATTATTTCAAACAAAATTAACACATAGTGCAATAACTATTAAATATATACTACTATAAATATTACTAATCTGAGAAGATGACACTGGCTTTCTTGATTGAGGTGTTACACTGAGGATCCTTAAAGTGTGACTCGGCCATTATCCTAATATAAGTAGGGTATAAGACTTAGCCTTCCTCTTATACTGAAGAAGTCGACGTCATAACAGCTTTTAGTTAGCAGAAAGTTCTAGATTGGAAGCTAGTAAATGCAGATTAAGAGGACACCAATTCTTCGTTTAAGTCGACGGTAGGGATGTGCAATGGGCTTTGTCTGTTGTAAAACTAAAAAATAAATAGGATTTTTAACCTGCGTTACTACTGTTTCCCTTTATATTGTAATAGGGTTGGGCGTTTAATGCTTCTGAGGGACCAGACCGGACGCAGGCGTCACGCGTCGCCGACTATGCATGACGGGCTTGCCTCACCATGCTCCTAAACCGACTCATTCAAACGTCAGCCCCACTACCTCAACGCACAAACAAACAACTGCCAATCCAATTTAACTGCACTATCATTTTAGGCCATGACTCACTCTTACGTAACTTTAGTGAAAATTATACCTTAGGAACCTGTCGAGTTAAGTTTCTAAACTTTATATTTGTAAGTCTAGCTGCAGTATGGTAATCATCTTGTACCTGCTCGTTGTATGCATTATTACTTATACGGTAATTTTGCATGGTTGTTCCTCGGAGGAACTTGTTAGAATGGGAAAGTTTATTTATGTTATGGAAGACCTTTCCTACACCAAGTGTACCTACAGTTGTAAATTTATATCTTTGTTGCCAAGTTGAAAAAGCTTCTAATAAGTAATGCTAATATAGTGTCAAAGAATACCTGGAGAATAAGTTAGAAACTTTAAACTACAAAATATCACAAACACAATGTCCTGTGTCCGTTTAAATGATTCTAGTAACTGTAAAAATCAAACGTTGTTAGGGTCTTCTTTCTGTTCAACATATTTTCTGGAAAAATAGCTTAGAATGCTGTCGATTAAAAAAATGAAAATATGTTACCCCAATATTGTAACCAATCTAATGGAAACCGAAGAAACCGAGAAAAGAACATCATCATCATCTCAGCAGAAATACGTCCATTGCTGGGCATAGGCCTCCGCAAAGTTCGCAACAACAACCGTCCTGTGCTGTTAGTATCCAACAGCTTTCCAACAAATCATAGATTTGACATTATCATCGTCAATAACCTACAAGTCCACGGGCATAGACCTCTCCATAGAAAGAAAAAGAATATATTTAGATCTAAAACACATTCATTCGATACATATGTGAAACATGATCAATACGTCTTAAGGTTAAAGAAAATAGTAAACAAAACCTCGAGGTACTGCTATTTATAATATTAGAATGTTAACTCAAACACACGTATATCAATGTCGTTATATCGTTCGACCTAGATTATATTATAGTTAGGACCCCCAGTGTTTTAATTTCATTTCTGTACCGTAATAACTATGGAAATGTTATTGTAAAACGAGACTGGTGGCCCAGTGGCCTTGTTCACGCGTGTTCGGTTCCATGCCAGCGATCCGGATACATGAGAATCGGAGAGCAACCAGGCACCAGCACCCTACGATACCTGACACTTGACAACTTGACCGGAACACTCAGATAGATATATGGGTTAAACTAATATATCTATCTCGCTTAGACTTCGTTCTATCTCACTAGATAGATTTACATCTGTCTCCTTCGCGACTAAAGTTCATTAAAACATATGAACCGATATTGAATGACATCAAACTTATATTTCTGATATTAAATTTATTATGAACTAGGTTGTCATGTATAAAATGCCCTACATCTTCTGACAAAATTAAATTTTATATAAGAATCGTTTATCATATATATATATATAAAAATGAATTACAAAAATGTATGTACGCGCATAACTTCGTAAGGTTTGTGTACAAGAAAGAAATTAAAAGATAACGGGAAAAGTCTTTCTTTTGTCCGCCACGACAACGACTGAGGAAGCTGAGACAGATATGTAAATATGGCGGTACGATGTTCAAGTTTAAGTCAGCTAAAATAGTATGTCATATTAACCCTGAGCCCACAAGAATTACTTCTCACTCGGCAACTTGCTTAGATAACATCTTTTGCAATGGGGAATATTTAAATAGGTCAATTTTAAGTGATTTAACATCTGATCACTGTGGGCAATTTGTTACATTGCCTTGTATGAGAGAAAATAAAGTAAACAAAACCATATGCAGGCCCATTACTAGTAACCGATTATTAAATTTTAGTAATAACATTAAGGATACGGTTTCCAATTTAGATTGGACTCAAAGGGATCCGGATAAGCTTTACGGCTACCTATTCAACATGATAGAAATCGAATTTACCAGTATATTTAAGACAAAAACAATAATGCAACGGCCCAAAATGACGTTCTGTGATTGGGCGACAACAGGAATATACAAAAGTAGGGAAAGGCTGTATGATTTGTATGCTGTGAAAAAGGGTAATTTTGACCCAAAATTTCATGAATATGTAAAAAATTACTCAAGGATTTTTAGGAGAGCCTGTGGTGTGGCGAAGTCTTTGTATATAAGTGATAAAATTAAGTCTTCAAATAATAAAATAACAGCTACATGAAACATTATTAATAATGAAACGGGACGTTGTAAACCTCGAGATAATGATTTAAAATTAAATATCAATAATAGGTTTATAACAAACAATTTAGACATAGCTGAATCTTTTAATACCTTTTTCACAAGTGTACCAGTTAGCACAACGAGTACCTTAAATTCTTGTGCGTCCGGGTCTGAACTGTTGTTAAGGGCCAATGTAAATGAATGTAAGAATCTATTTAAATTTGAATACATAAACCCCACAGATATTATAAAAACGTTTAAGTCTCTTAACTCTAAGAAAACAGGGGACTTATGGGGGATTTCAGTTAAATTAATAGAAACTATTATAATTGATATAGCACCATTTCTAGCAATAACATTCAATCGATGTGTTGATTCTGGGGTTTTTCCTAACCTGATGAAGTATAGTAAAGTAATACCTTTATTCAAGAAGGGTTTTACAACCGAACCAAGTAACTTTAGGCCAATCTCAATCTTACCGGCTATTAGTAAAATTTTTGAAAAAGTCATTTTGCAACAACTAGAAAGCCATTTTAATCTAAATAATTTATTTCACAAAGAACAATATGGCTTTACAAAGGGTCGTTCAACAATTGATGCGGGTGCAACTCTTTTGAGACATATATTTAGTGCATGGGAGAATTCGCAAGATGCGATAGGTGTATTTTGCAATCTTTCAAAAGCTTTTGACTGTGTAGAACATAACACGCTTTTTCTTAAACTTAGGCATTATGGTGTTAATGGTATTGCTTTGGAACTAATCGTTTCCTACTTGAAAGATAGAATTCAACATGTAGATGTCAATGGTGCGAGGTCATCTGGATTACCTGTTACTATGGGCGTTCCGCAGGGCTCCATACTGGGTCCTCTACTTTTTCTCATATATGTAAATGACTTACCATATTATTTAAAAGATCTCTGTGATATAGTTCTATTTGCTGATGATACGTCACTTATTTTTAAAGTCGATCGTAAGAAAACAGTTTTTGACGATGTGAATAGGGCACTAAATGATGTATTGAATTGGTTTACAACGAATAATCTCCTACTGAATTCAAATAAAACAAAGTGTGTGAGATTTACTATGCCAAATGTAAAACAACTAGGCACTAATCTAACTATAAATAATGAAATCATAAGTATTGTAGACTCAACAGTATTCTTAGGAATTACATTAGATAGTAAACTTCAATGGGGAGCCCAGATAGATAGCCTTGCGGGTAGACTTAGTTCGGCAGCTTATGCAGTATGGAAGGTACGTCAGCTCACTGATACGGACACATCTAGGTTAGTTTATTTTAGCTACTTTCATAGCGTCATGTCCTATGGTATACTACTTTGGGGCAAAGCGGCTGATATTGAAACGATTTTTATTCTACAAAAACGAGTCATCCGCTCAATGTACAATTTAGGTGCTAGAGTCTCTCTTCGAGAGTTGTTTAAAGATATAGGTATTTTAACTGTTGCATCACAGTATATATTTGCTAATATTATGTTTGTTAGACACAACATTAATGACTATAAGAAAAACAGTGATGTACACAATATTAATACTAGAAACAAATCTAAACTCATTGGTACCTATCATCGATTACATAAGGTACACAACTCGTTCGAAGGTCTTGGTGTACGTTTTTATAATAAAATTCCTATACATGTAATCGACCTTCCTGTAAATAAATTCAAGCTAACTGTAAAAAATCACCTTATTAGGAAAGCCTACTATACGATCAACGATTATCTAAACGACAAACAGTCATGGGCTTAAGGTGTCATTAGAATTTAAATAGATACACACAAACTTCTTTGTCTTTTAGTAAAGCTAAATATTAACAAACCATTGTTAGTTGAAAGTAATGCGTGGCGATTATCATGGTAATTTAATTAGTAGTGATTTTTATCAGTATCTAGACTATGGTTTGTCATGCTCACTAAAATGTCATTGCTTGCGGTGTCGTCGTGGGGCGGGTCGTTTCCTTCCCTCTGATATGGCGAAGGAGATGATGGCTGGTCCATGCGTCATACTCGTGAACGGGTGCTGCTTGGGGTGACTGGTCGGCCTAGTCAGCGATTCTTTAGACAATACTATTATTCTGGTTCGTTCAACTGCAACCCTAGCCTCTTAATCCAGTCACGAATTATTTTCAACAGTAGATTTTGCAACTGAATGTAAGTGGATGTGCACCTTGGTTCTATTTTGTTCTATGTTTAATAGACTCAAACCTTCAACGTTATCACTGAGTGTTTTTTGTTTGTTTGCGCGTTAGATTTTGGAGCTTTTTAATAAAAGGAATTTCAGGTGGCAACAGCTTGCATACTGTTTACCTTACATGTAATACTAACACTATTGTACCTGAAAATCAGATTTTGAAAAAGAGTAGCCATGAGTTTCTTTGCCAGTATTCTTCTCATGAGCTGTACGCATTTTGGAAACTGGAAGTTATGGATCGACACAGGCAGGCAGTAGATTTTGGTGTTTTCGCCTAACTTACCTCGACAATACAGCACATGCTGTGGCCTCTGTTTGTGTCGATCTATGATTTTTAACTATAGCTTCAATTTGACGTTCATAAGTGTCACTTGGTGTCTTAGATGATTAAATGATTTTGATTTGATTTGATTTGATTTGAAACCAAAATTTTTTTTTCAATATCTTTAAACCGAAACCGAATATTATAGTGTAGATTTCAAACAAACTCAAAATGAGACAAGGCATAATTATGAATAAAGTAAAACATAATTGTCAAGAGATGACAGCATCGTGGTAACTGATAACTGCAACACCTTATAAATCTTTAAGAGGATTAAAGCTATGCCTTACTCTCGCTTTTACCCTCGGCTTCGCTCGCATTCAATAAAAAGTATCCTATTTTACTTCTAATACCTCTAAGAATATGTGTATAAAGTTTCATGATAATCGGGTAAGTAGTTTTCTCGTGAAAGCGTAACATAGATATTTACATTCACATTTTATGTATAAGTATTTTCTACATCCTTTTATCATCTGAATAAACATCTGGAAATAATCTCGTGTAACTGAAATCTTTATAAAGTCGTATTCAATGTGCTTTAAATTATTTATCGCACAAATTCCAGCTAAAACATCATAACCTACTAACAAGCTGACACACATCTTAAGAACAATTTTCATCTTAAAATTATACGAGAGTTTCAAAACTAGGATCAAAGCTATACTGAAACAGATGGCAGGTGTCCAAGTGCACTGGATTTTGAAATCTTCAGCAGTATTCACAATATATTTATTGAAACCACCAGCATTTCTGGATACTGTTCCGCTCGTATATCATACTTAATAGCCCACATCCGTTCTCAGAATTAACCAATCAAAAATATAAAGACATATATCTTAATATATATATTTCTTGTGTGCGTGTGTATGTGACTGAACTCCTCCTAAACGACTGGACCAATTTTGATGAAATTTTTTGTGTGTGTTCAAGGGGATCTGGGAATGGTTTAGATTCACAAAAACGTAAACGATGTTACGTGGGTCATAAATATGGCGGTACGAAGTTCGCCGGATCAGCTAGTATTTATATAATTTGACTGTTAGTTTCACAGATTTCGGGATTTACTTTAGACTTATTTTTATTTTCATTATTCAGCGATACTCATAACGTGACGTAAAATAGCTTATAGTCTTCTCGATAGCTGGCATATCCAACAATGACAACAGTAAAATATATTTTCAATTCAAACCAGTAGATATTTTCTAAGATAAGCATGTTCAACCAAAAACCTCTTCAATTTTCAGTTTTATAGTATTAAATATTATGGCTAAAGAAGTATGAACCATCGGTCTACGTCTAATAAGTGCAATTCAATTGAATAATTATCTCCACTAAATTGATGCCACCAGGTGTAGGTGCCATTCTGTTTTGTCTCTACCAAAAGTGTGAATCCGGACAAAGATAGAGGGCAATACATGTATATAATGTGGGCCATGGTCTATAGACAATATTACTATGGGGTTCAAGGTTTAACGCATTAAACTGACAGTATATTGTTTTAGACGTGACCTAAACATTCAAAACATTGGTATTATTAGCATACATAGGGTATCGTAAATCCATTTTTTATCTTTGTGCTCATTGATAGTTCATTGTAGCAGCCATGTTGCGTACAACGGGGGCAAAGCAACTTTTTGTGCTGTTTACATACAGGTCATTATGAATAGAGCTAAAAGCGTGGGATGGCTGTGACACTGAGATCAGTATACCTTGAAGATGTATAACCAATCGCTCTTACTTTTTATCAAGTTAACAAGAGTAGTTATAACGAGGTACCGTTATAACTGTTTTTATCAATAGTTTTCTTTTTAAAAGCTGCCAGTTATATAACACAATCATATACTGCTCACAGAATTAAACCTATTTGACAAACGGTCGGTGATAATGGCAGACATTGTCTAAGTCAACCTAAGTCAACACAATGAAGAGTTCAATTCAAGTTTTTCATGTAATTATATGTTAGCTATGCCAGTAAGGTTCAATCTGTACTAACATAGCGAATTAAAAAGAAATAAACAAACCCATTGACAATATAACGGTACTCACCACTAACAGTATCATTCGTATTTGGATGACGCTAACAATTAGATCCTAAGATGGTTTAGTGAAATCATTTCTAGTGCGTGAATCATCGCCTTCTACCGTCAGTTGGATTCTAATGATAGTTCATAACACGCGTTTCTATTATTGCTTGTTGTTGATCATGACAATGCTTTGTTACAGGCTCCAGATAAAATTGAGCGCTGCTCTCAACTTTCCCAAATCAAAAATGTGGAGCAGAACGGTGAAGGAGTCAAGCCTCCAGATATACAATTGAAGAATCATAAAATAAGGGACACAGAAGTGAGCGCCTTGAATATAGAAATCGAGACCTTGAGATGGCAATTGGCACAGGTATTTTTTGTTTAATTAAAGCTGGCGAATTGGTGCACCAATTAAAAAATAAACATAGTAATTATTTACTTTTAATGCAATGCAAATTGTATAATTTATGCGAATGTTTTGCGAATTTACGATTTTATATGCTTACATAAATTCAAATTGTCTACTCCAGATGTATAACTTGTCAATATCCATGTAACTTATTTTCAGACAGAATCAAACAGGCAAATGCACATAGCTTTACTTAAGCAGGTAGTGACTTTTCTGAGCAGAGTCAAAGAGCACATTGAACATCAAAGTCCCGAGCCCGATGTAAATAAGGAAATTACAACCACTGCTGAAATTTCACCCAAAACTGCGAAAGTTTCTGATTTGCCACGTTCTCGATCGGTGCTTCATGTAAATAAGCACGAGTTTTCGCTGAGCACCAACAAAAAACTCAGCACACGGAAAATAAGCAAATCTATCAGCAATGTTAATGGCTACAAGGATTTCAACAGCACTTGGTAAATTTAATATAATCTTAGAAGATTACTTAGTACTTATTAAAAATAATAAAGTAAATTTAATTTGATTTTAAATTTCAGGAATCAATCAAAATTGTCTTTGACACCTGACCCGGAAGGTGCTCAGAAGATAAAAGAAGAAATATCCAGACTGATCTCTCTTGCCAATTCTGTGCTAAGCACCAAATTACCCGATCTCACTTACAAATGCAACAATGGGAATGACAATTCAAAAGACACTTCAATGAAACTTGAAAACATTATTTATGACGAAGATATTACTACTGATACAAATGATTCTACTTCTTCCTTAAATTTTATGGACGAAGACACTCCAAATGCATTTATACTTAACACTATATATGACAGCGAAGATGCTTTTCGTGGTCTTTCTCACAAATACATAGATGTTAAAGATGAAGCATTGTGCGATTTTATAGTGTCATCGTCACCACGTACGTGCGGCTTAGAAAATGACTTGGCCAGTGTTCACGTGAATGAAAAATTTGAAAGTATTAAAAGTCAAACGGAATCTAAAACGAGACCAGCAGACAAAAGAACTGATTACTCCCACGTTGCGAACTTTATTGAAGACGAAAGTGGTTTTTCGTCTATGAGTTCGTTTCAAGAGATCGGTATACCTTTAATAAGTATAATACCACCGTCGCCGTGCAAAGAAGTAGAGTATATTGATGAGTTAACCAACATTTTAGATGAGACTGGAAAATGGACGAGAGATACTATAGACCTAGATCAACAAACTGTTAAAGTATTTTGGGTCTAATAATGGTTGCCAATGTACAAATTTGTGCCTTATTTCGTAGTAACGACTGTTAAATTATTGTATGTCAATTTTCATTTCTAGTGTACAAGTGATACGTCATTGAATTTTTTGCGATGTTTCGGGACAGTACTATGTAATATTGACTTGATTTTGTAATTCTAATGCCTTACGTTTAATAAATACATTTAATTTGAATGTAAGTTTGTTTCATGCTGGTTACATATTTTTAATCCAGTTATTCAGATGTATTTACGGTATACATTATACAAGTCAGTTTAATATTAAACTTTACATAATAAAACACATCCTATGTCAATTGATGGACTCATATCTCTAACATGAGTAGGGTTGTCAAGCGCTTTATAATATTATTGTAGATTTACTTTGATTTGATTTTGTATACGTTAGAGACGTTAGACAAATTTCGTGTTACTGTATAATAACATAATAGTTATAATTAATTGTGCAACACCGATAAACACGCACAATAAAACCACTAAGTTTCCAAAACTGTTAGCGTCCAAACACATCAATGACGTACAAGATTTTATAAGTTTAATTGTAGAAAGAACTAAAAATGCCTTTCAAATTGTAATTAAATGTAATTCCATATTTTATATTGTTTTTATGATTAGCGTATGCGATTGCCAGTTAAGAGGTCTTGGGTTCGATTATCGGACCAAAATTTATCATAACTGCTCGGAGTATGGAACTTGGCGGTTTCACGAACATGCCTCCGAGAGCACATTATGTCGTGATCATCTATGAAATTAATATTAAATGCTAGTGGCAAGTCACAGTCAATGGGGTCGACCGACGCTGCGTGGTCTACATATCACTTAAATTGCTAATTTCATCTTTTTTGCTTGTAGTATGTCAATTTAATTTTAGAAACCAAGTGTTGAGTAAAGAGACAAGAAACGAAAAAAGTGGGAAGCAACACTCTGTTCCCGCCGTTCCCGGTTGATCTTCAGGCAGGCGACTCACTCGTGTAAGCAGATGAGATTAAAGTATAATCCAACAACAAATTTTAGTGAATTTTAGTTAAGTGATGATAACAACAGAATTATCACCATTATCTACATATTTAATCTTTGAATCTATGAGTCTGGTTAATTTGGTAACTTCCACTTAAACAAAAAACTATATAATTGTCTATTTAACTCTTTCATTATCATTAAAATAATAAGTAATGTTTAAAAATATAAACACTAAATATGTATATTTTCGTAGCTATAAAATATTTGTATGTTGCGAATCGCGATAGTCAGTGTTGTCATTTTGTCTTATATTATCAAGCTGAAATATTTTTAATGAAATTACATTTAGCTAATATAAAATTAACACATATTTTTCAATGCTTTAGGAATGCATATCTGTATATATAAAAAAGTCGTGTTAGTTACACTATTCAAGAACGGCTGAACCGATTTGGCTGAAAATTGGTGGGACAATAGGGAAAATAGCTTAGAACCAGGAGACGGACATAGGATACCTTTTACGTAAGTTTTTTTTTTTAACTTTTCCCGCGACGGTAACCGCGGTTGTTTTTGTACCGCGGGTAACACCGCGGGGCTCAGCTAGTAATTGATATAGTCCAATAATAAGTACTATGTTTAATAAGTACAATAAGTACTATCTTTAATCATAGATCAACAACTACGAGTAGGTATTATTTTGCAACGTACAAATTAAAAGTGTATATGCCATCGCTTCTGGGGGAATCGCAATCGAGGGAGTCGTAGAGCGTTTTCACATTATCCGATCCGATATCGGTGTCGGACACCAATACGATATCGGAGGAAATATGTATCTGTCTTTCACATTGTCCGGCCCGATATCGGATATCGGACCCCAAATATACATACATTTTGATTCCTCCGATATCGTATCGGCGTCCGACACTGATATCGAATCGGATAATGTGAAAACGCTCTTCGAGTCGACTTAATGAGAAAGCTACTCAGGGCAACAGCGATGCAAAGAGAGTTAAAACTCGACATAAACCCTAAACCAATCCGTAGTGCCAGCATGGTAGTAGTTTTTTTTGTGGAATAGGGAAAAACGAGCAGACGTATCGCATGATGGTTAGCGATTACCGCGGCCCATGGACACCCGCAACACACTTGTGACGCCTCTGGCGTCACAAGTTCGTTGCCTGCCTTTGGGAGATGGGGGGAGGCATTGGGGTATGGGCCTCCGGTATCCTCACTCACTCCGTGAAACACAGCGCAAGCACTGTTTCACACCGGTTTTCTGTGAGACCACAGAAACTGTGGTCAGAAACCGTTTTTGTAACATTCTTCATTGTTGCTATTGACGCTAAGACCAATAGGAGCTGCCTATTGGTCTTAGCGTGATGATATATAGCCTATAGCCTTCCTCGATAAATGGGCTATCAAACACTGCAAGAACTTTTCAAATCGAGCCAGTAGTTCCTGATTAGCGCGTCCAAACAAACAAACAAACTCTTCAGCTTTATAATATTATATACTAGCGACCCGCCCCGGCTTCGCACGGGTGGAGTTTAGATGCCCCCGCCGCGTCGACGACACGATTCGTGCATTTTAAATCTGTAATATCTTCGAATATATTCATTTAAATTAGATACAGTAAAGAGCCATTTTCATCTATATTAAATGCAAAATGTAATTTTACTTAATTGTATAAGGATTCATTCTGTATTGCTTAATATCGCTTCGTAAATAAGCCATTATTTCTCGTAAAAAGAAAGGAATAAAAAATGTTTATAGTGTATTATCCCTAAGAGATAGACATATATATACCGTCGCAGACTTTTTTGTAGACCTTTTAAGGTGTACAATACTGTGGTACATTATTTTGATATATCTCGTAGGGTGCAACCAGCGTTTGCAATGTAAGCTCAAAAAATGTGTTTATTTGCTACATCACATTAAAAACCTCGAAAATTAACAGTGTTTCCATACTATATTATGCATTTATTATACATAAAAACCTGCCTCTTGAATCACTCTATCTATTAAAGAAAACCGCATCAAAATCCGTTGCGTAGTTTTAAAGATTTAAGCAAACATAGGGATATAGGGACAGAGAAAGCGACTTTGTTTTATACTATGTTATAGCTATAAGAAATAGTATTAAAAAAAGAATTATAGTGCAAACATGGTGTTTGCAAATAGCTGATCCGGCAAACGATGTTTTGCCATTAAAAAAATGGGGTATAAAAATAGATGTTGGTCGATTCTCAGACCTACTCGATATGCACACCAAATTTCATAAAAATCGGTCCAGCCGATAGCATATCTATGTGTGAGCATATGTACATACATATGCTCACACATAGATAGGGGTAAGTAAAGGTGTGCACTAACATTTTGCTAACTTTAATTTTAATCTCACACGCATAGCACGGGTCAAGTTTATAAACGCCAACGGGTCAATATAGGAGTTAGACATATAGGTTAATTATGTAGAAAGCCATTGTACGAAAGAAGAATGGAAAGGGTAGCGTAGGTATACGAGTACAATAATAAAAATGTTTGTTCAACTGCTATTCGCCCTACGGCATGATCACATAAGGAAAGTGGCTGACTGTTTGGATCGAAAGACCGGGATAGTTGGAGTCTCTAACCCGTGTGCAATCATTAATTACTGTAGCGCCGCTTCACTACGCGTTTCCAGCTTCAGTAAGCGCGCAGATTCATCAAAAGTGCTGCGGCCGACTAACATTGCTGCGCCCGTGTGCTGCGCTATAGGCAAAGGTAAAGATGCCCCTGTTCTTGGGAGAGGTCCCGGCCTGTCCAGTAAATGTAAATAGTAAGATATCAATCAAATTATGTTGCTGTTCTATTTGTAAGTAAAATTATATGTGTACCTAAGACACATAGACACACGCAACCTCGTCTACGTCTCTTATTGCCAGAAGCGTGATGTTATAAAGCGTGAACAAAGTTTACTTAAAACGGTTTAGTGAGCCAACCTTAAAAGATAGTGTCGTGGACTTTTTTTTATAACTTTTAAAAGGGGACAATTTTTTCATAGGTTTTTTATGTGAAACTATAACTGTTTACGCAGCGCACGTGATCGAAGTAAAAAAAAAACGTTTCACCTCTTCTCCTAGGTAACTCCTCCTCCTAAAGGTAATAGGTTCCTCGATAACTGGACTATCTAGGACTGAAATATTTTTTGAAATCGGCCCAGTACTTCCTGAGATTGTAACCCCTGAACTTGTCAGGTGGAAACTCACCGGCTTCGACTCAGGGTAGAAGATGATACCTCAGGGCGCCGTAAGAATTTAGATAAAATTTTAAGGTGAGGGTGCGGAGGGTCCAAGGAAGACTTCAAAAAGACAACTTACAATTTAAATAAACTTTTATTCCAATTCCTGCTATCTTTACATATGAATTTAAAGTAATTTAATTAATTTAATATATTGACAAAAAAAACTTAAGAGGTAGTCTAAAAAAATAAAAATAAAATTATACAGTCTTTTCTTTCACTCTTTAAGCCTGTAGACTGGTCTGCACAGGATAGCCACCCTCTGGTCACCTCTCTGACTCACAGTAGTCAGCCGTAGACTCTCTCCAGCTCAAGGTAGCTTACAGAGACGTCCACCAGTGATCCAACTTGTGGGTGCTAGGTAAAAAAGTAATAATTAATTTCCATATATATAATATGAACTTCCCTCAAGGTAGGGCAGATAGGTCTTGAGGAGTGAGCTGTGAGCTGCCAATAGTTAACCGTCCTCAGCACAAATCTTGAACCACAAGACAGGCAAGATGTATGATTCTTTCTGCGGTAATCTAACGACCCACAGACAGTGGGACTTGAACACTCACAAACACTACCAACAAGAATATTAATGTACACTGTAAGCAAAGCTTCCTCAGAGTTAACGAGAGAAGGTTTTAAGAAATAAAAAGAAATATGCCACACAGCCCGTTATATAGACATTCGATCGAACATTCTAGATGATTTCCCTACTCCATTTCGGGATGTGAGAACAGGACGTATAACTTCCATACTCCTTGCTTATTTGAGATCAAATTTAAGAAGTAATGAGAATCGTATGATACACATATGATAATCTCTCATTATTTCTAAGCGTCATAATGTCAACTAAATATCCTTCATAAAATACGCCCCCTAGTGCCACCTAGGTGTACCAACAGCCCGATACTTCGATCGTGCACATCATCCAATTGTAGTTCTAACTACAATGAACGAGAGGGCGCTGAAACAAAATTTGTTAAACATTGAATACTAAAAAAACGATGTTACACCACCCCCTCCCCACAGTGTTCCTTGAGTAGTGTGCTCAAGGAACAATTTGAGAAGTGGCAATGGAACAAAAAAATTTAAACAAACTCAAAAAAAAAAAAGCTGCAGAGAACAAATTTAAAAAAATTAAGCTCCAAAACAAACCAACGAAGTCTAAAGAGAATCTATAAAGCTACTACGACACTATCTTTGATGTATTGCTAAAGCTATTGAATGTTAAAATGGAACTACTTATTACTTCATCAAACACATACAACCTTTTTATAAATATAGACAGTACATTGCAAACTCCATCCGGAGCACCTGAATGCGTTCGTAACAGTGGACATAAATAGTCCTCAGTTAGTACTTGCAAAACGAAGCGACATCTTATGCACTGCCTATATCCTATACCTAATCAACACCTTATACCTAAATGAAGGAACAATACGTTATAGACACCGTCCAGTGCACCTGTTCTCGTTCGTAACAGCTGACATAATAAGTCCTCTGTTAGTACTTGTAGAAACGAGGCGATAACATATGTACTGCCTCCCCAACTACATCCTGATGTTGATTTAGGTCTTATGCAAGGAGTGGAATGGAATATAACTTGCATAGATAAAAGATTACTACATTATGATGTGGTTCACTATAACACACACAATAGACTTCAGCACATAAAACCATTTACAAAAAAAAAGTTAATAAATTATATCTGAAATACATTTGTAAAACATGATATTATAGTTTAGTCATTACCACATCTTGCTAACCTAGCGAGAAGATAATTAGCCCTCAAGGAAACTCTTAGGCGACTAGTCTTATTAGAAACGAAATCACCTGAAGAAAGGACTCCTTCCAGTTCCATGACCTTCGGATCGCAGAAAGACAGCTCAGAAGCAGCAGAAGCAGGGACGACAGTGCTGGCTTTAATGCTGCCACGCCGTTTAAGGCGCAACGCAGTGCGCAGCTCACTCCTCAAACTGACCACCGTGTCATCGGGATTCGCTGAAACACCCATGGCAGACAACTCGTTAATAAGTTCATCCTTCTTTAGATAATTTATACATTTAATCAGCTGGGCCATGATGTTAAAATTCAAAAATAAATTTGTTGACAATTAAAAAATTTATATATAAAGCACTAAGTTCTTCTTAGTGAGAAAGTAAAAGATTCAGTCCTACAAAACGATTAGGCTGAATGTTATAAAAATAATGTGTTACTTTCTTAACACAATGTTTTAAAATTCAAAATTAAAATTAATGACAAGTTACCAAAGTTAAAACAAAGCACTAAGTTCTTCTTAGTGAAAAAATTAAAAGATTCAGTCTTACAATAAGATCTAGCTGAATTGTATAAAAATAATGTGTTATTATATTAACACAATAACAAAAAATTATTCTCAAATGTTACCTTTAATTTCAAGTTTACAATTATTCTAAGCAGTTTTTCCTAATTTGTGGGGTAACAAAAGAAAACTTTTTTTTTTTTTTAATCCCCTTTCAAACTCTAAATTAATTATCAATTTACTTCTAATACATTAATTATGTTTGCTTCATGTTTCCACAACTATAAAGTAGTTGCTAACAATCCACATTCAATGAACAAAAAATTCAAGTTTTCTTTACTATAGATAAAAGTATACCCTACTTTTATTTATGCAAAGTGTCCTAGATTGAAATTTAAATTACACTATTAAATACACAATTTAAATACACTAAAAGGTTAAATTATTATGTTAAAATTACAAACAAGTTAAAGGGAAGCACAATATCCCTTTAATTATGTTATGCAAACCCACTTACAGAAATAAAATAAAGTTAATCTCACATTTATTTACTTAAGTTGTAAGTAGGTAGGAATATAAAAAGTAAAAATAAAGTTATTCAAGGAAAACCTGAACAAAATACAAGTTATATGTATGTGCTGATCCCTTAGGGAACACACACATGAACTGTGAAACAACAGGAAAAGAAAAAAAGAAAAAAAAGAAAAAAAAAATGTTCTTGCCAAAATAAATTCAAAAAGACTTACCAAAATTTGTGCAGTTAAAATTTTGATTTAATTTTGAATTTTGCTCAATGCTTTTCCACACCGCAGAGATGGTAATAAAGTGCTGAAAAATGCAATGAGATAATTATTACATGTGAACTGCACTTCACAAAACCAATTAACGTCCTGGGTAGTCTCGGACGGACAGTAAGCGTCTCATCCAAAGTCCTCCCGGGAACTACACTCAGCACACCCTCAAGGTTCGAAAAGTTAGCCGAACGTTGGTCGCCAATTTGTAACCCCTGAACTTGTCAGGTGGAAACTCACCGGCTTCGACTCAGGGTAGAAGATGATACCTCAGGGCGCCGTAAGAATTTAGATAAAATTTTAAGGTGAGGGTGCGGAGGGTCCAAGGAAGACTTCAAAAAGACAACTTACAATTTAAATAAACTTTTATTCCAATTCCTGCTATCTTTACATATGAATTTAAAGTAATTTAATTAATTTAATATATTGACAAAAAAAACTTAAGAGGTAGTCTAAAAAAATAAAAATAAAATTATACAGTCTTTTCTTTCACTCTTTAAGCCTGTAGACTGGTCTGCACAGGATAGCCACCCTCTGGTCACCTCTCTGACTCACAGTAGTCAGCCGTAGACTCTCTCCAGCTCAAGGTAGCTTACAGAGACGTCCACCAGTGATCCAACTTGTGGGTGCTAGGTAAAAAAGTAATAATTAATTTCCATATATATAATATGAACTTCCCTCAAGGTAGGGCAGATAGGTCTTGAGGAGTGAGCTGTGAGCTGCCAATAGTTAACCGTCCTCAGCACAAATCTTGAACCACAAGACAGGCAAGATGTATGATTCTTTCTGCGGTAATCTAACGACCCACAGACAGTGGGACTTGAACACTCACAAACACTACCAACAAGAATATTAATTTACACTGTAAGCAAAGCTTCCTCAGAGTTAACGAGAGAAGGTTTTAAGAAATAAAAAGAAATATGCCACACAGCCCGTTATATAGAAATTCGATCGAACATTCTAGATGATTTCCCTACTCCATTTCGGGATGTGAGAACAGGACGTATAACTTCCATACTCCTTGCTTATTTGAGATCAAATTTAAGAAGTAATGAGAATCGTATGATACACATATGATAATCTCTCATTATTTCTAAGCGTCATAATGTCAACTAAATATCCTTCATAAAATACGCCCCCTAGTGCCACCTAGGTGTACCAACAGCCCGATACTTCGATCGTGCACATCATCCAATTGTAGTTCTAACTACAATGAACGAGAGGGCGCTGAAACAAAATTTGTTAAACATTGAATACTAAAAAAACGATGTTACAAGATTAGTAAGCTAATTATAGATCCCTCTGTGGTAAATAGGTGATTGTAAATTTTGAGCATAAGCTGATTTACTATATAATTATGTAAGTAGATAATCGATGTTAATACGGTATGAAGGTAGTAGTTGTAGATCACATGGTTACAAAGAGCAAGCGTAGGTATTACAATAGAAAAAACAAAATATATAGGCAAGAAATAAGAAAAAACAAAGCACAAATTCAAGTAATAATATTTCGTACACCTGAACAACATCACCAGGCTGAGCTTGTACTATGGGTACTAGATAACTGATATGAATACTCGTCCATCAACCTCAAAAAAAATATTTGCAGATCATACAGACATTTGGTTCGACCCGGGAATCGAACCCGAAATCATTATACTATATTATATAATAATAATAGTAAATATTTCGGACATCTTACAACGCCATCTAGTCCCAAGCTAAGCAGAGCTTGTGTTATGGGTACTAGACAACTGATATAAATACCTACATGTATACATTTTTTTTGTAAATACCTACCTATTATACATAGAAAATATATATATCATTATATAATATATACTATGTACCTGTGTCTTATTATACACTAGAATACTACTAATAAACCATTAGATTGAGCGATTTACTAAAAGGGTATATCCAAATCTGACTACTGGAGTCAGATTTCAATAAATCCTTGGAAGAAAGTCCCCGCGAACCTCGGCAGTCCTGAGTCCCTAAGGACAGCCCATCATCGAGTGTAGAATCCTCAATCCTCAGGGTTGCGGAGGTCTGATGCCAGTCGCTCCATGCAAAAAAAAAAAAACCGACTTCCAAAAAACATCCAACGAAAACTCTCTGCCAAAAAAACACTTAAAAGCGTAAAATAAACTGGTTCTTCATAAATTGCCTATACCTAATTCTTTATTCATTTAAATAGTAGTATTATAATGTGTGCTAGGTACCTAGAATCTGTTTGAAGTCGGTGCCAAGTGACTATCGCTTAGACTTTTGTAATTGTTCGTTTGTATTCTTTTTGGCTTAGCACCGACTTCAAACAGATTTTAGGTACCTAGCACACATTAAATTACTACTATTTAAATGAATAAAGAATTAGGTATAGGCAATTTATGAAGAACCAGTTTATTTTACGCTTTTAAGTGTTTTTTTGGCAGAGAGTTTTCGTTGGATGTTTTTTGGAAGTCGGTTTTTTTTTATAAAAAGTTTTTATTTTTCAGTTTTTAGTGCAAACAATCGTAGGTAAGTAGTAAGTTGAACTATTTCATCATCAAGAATACAAATAAAATTAAGGTCTATACGTACGTTTTTGGTACCATAAAAAGTTTTTAGATTGTGTGATTCTTTTTGTTATTTTTTTGTTTTAATGTTGCCAAAATAAAATATTTTTCATTTCATTTTTTCATTTCATTTCATTTCATTTACGTGTAATAGGTATTAAAATCATCCTCTAATCCCTAACTGTTGAAGAGTTTAACCTTCTATCATCAGCTCACCTAAATAACTTGAAAGTATACGACTGAAGGTCTTTAGATACGTATGAAATTGAAAGAATTATCCTGCAACTCCTAACCGTTGAGGAGTTGTACCTTCCACCTTCCATCATCAGCTTACCTAAATAATTTGAAAGAATACGACTAAAGGTAACACATGTACATATGATATTTAAAGATTTATCCTCCAACTCCTAACCGTTAAGGAGTTGTACCTTACATCATCAGCTCATCATCATAAAATGATGACTACCAGACGCAAATACCGGTGTTACTTCAGAAAATATACGAAAAACATAGTATGTGCCTATAAAAAATGAGGGTTCCCCTCGATTTCCCTGGGATCCCATCATCAGATCCTGATATGCTGGCAATGGGACCACCTCGGAAGCATACCCTTTCGAATACAAAAAAAAAATTCAAAATCGGTCCACAACTGACGGAGTAATCGGTGAACATACATAAAAAAATAATAAAAAAAATACATACAGTGGAACATAGAACCTCCTCCTTTTTGGAAGTCGGTTAAAAACTGATATTCAGGCAAAACCGGTTGAACTAGTAGCTACCCTAGATTACGTGTTTGTGATTGTATGTAGAAGAGTGCAAAACATCTGTAAAAAAAACGTATAACAGATAATTATGATTAAAAAAAATGCATTAAAATAAAAATGTTAAACTATATATTAGGTAAATACACAACAATACAATGTGTCGCAATCAAGTTACAAAGCGAACACTCTTAGCAAACACTCTATATTACCTTGTCTTGTGAAGCTTTACATAAACCAATAATAGAAAGACTGGGATTTAGAATAACTGGGAATAGAAAATGGTACCTAGGGTAGGTACTTTATTGTATAACATTTTTATTATAAGCTATCGTGTAATCTACAATACATACAATATTGCAGACCGCATGAAATACCCAATGAACCTCTCCAATAAAAGTCCAATAATCCCTAAAAAGTTACTTTTATTTATTTCTGACATAAGTCTAAATTGACAGTAATGTCTCTACATAGTTTTTGATAAAAATCAATTTTAATGTTTAAAAAAAATATTTTTTACATTTACAAAATCTAAAAGTAAAAAGCATAAAATTTTGGACAAGAGAAATTAAATTCTAGTAACAATGGCAGCTGAAGAGGAGACCGTGGAAGTTAAGAAGAATGGCGAAGGAGATCAGGAGTCGAAGTCTGAGCCGTCACTGCCCCCCGAACCACCAAAAATCCCAGACGTAGAATTGCTAATTGACGGCTTTGGATTTATGCCGAAGAATATGAGGGAACAGCGGCCATCTCGCACATCCCGCAGCAAAATGAATAAAGAGCAAGATTCTGATAGTGAACTCAGATTTTCTTGTGCGTCTAGTACTAATATAGATATCGTTAGAAGATACACGTGGAAAACCAAGAATAGAATGACAGTTCAGGTACAATATTTTTACTAGAACTAAGGTCGTAAACAAGTTTGTTTTACAGTAAAAATCTATCATAATGGCTTATTGAAGACTAGTTTTTGTCGGCGGTCCCGCATGGGTGTCGGAGGTCCGTAATATTACTGCGAGAGTCACATGTTCGATGAATGGAACTTCTATTCATCGAAAATGTGACTCTCGCAGTAAAATTACGGACCCTGTCGTTTACTAAGATAAAGAGTTGCCAATATTTTTCGTCAAAAATCAATTTCCATGCCAAATTTAATTAAAGGAGGTGCAGCGATTTAGCCGTGAAAGCGTGACAGATAGACAGATAGACTTTCAAATTTATAATACTAATATTATAAAGCTGCAGAGTTTGTTTGTTTGTTTGTTTGTTTGTTTGTTTGTTTGAACGCGCTAATCTCAGGATCTACTGGTCCGATTTAAAAAATTCTTTCAGTGTTGGATAGTCCATCTATCGAGGAAGGCTATAGGCTATATTTTATTTTCATAAAAAATAGAGATCCGTAAGAAAATTGCTATTTTGTAACCCAAGGTGTGAAATCGAAAACCTATTTTTGCGTGCGCTGCAAAAAGTATTGACAATAGAACAAAATAATGTATTACGGGTTTGTAGGTCCCATTAATATCTACAAAAAAGTCCGCGAGAGCATATATCTAACTATCATGGTTTAGTCACAATAACCTCTTTTGTGTTCAAAAAAATTATTAAATCGTCTGAAGAAAGAAACTACGTTAAATGTGTATCGTAATATTAATCCTTATCTAAATAAAGCATTATGTTATCAAGGGTATTTATATAGA
Source organism: Diaphora mendica (assembly GCA_949125395.1). Classification (NCBI taxonomy): domain Eukaryota; kingdom Metazoa; phylum Arthropoda; class Insecta; order Lepidoptera; family Erebidae; genus Diaphora; species Diaphora mendica. Next base: position 28,174,911 of record OX421312.1, on the reverse strand, counting down.
AGTAAAATACTTTTTGTTTCATCCCATTCGGACATTTCGTTTAGAAGTTATCACGAGTATAAGACGCTAAGAGTTGGTACCTATTATTGAGTTATTTGCCAAAGAGTTTTTATCAACATAATACCTAATATTAGTCTATATCCAAATAAATACACACATCAAAAGTGTCTAGGGATCAAGCATTTTTATGCGGATTTCTTGAGATTGAGATGTGGCTTTGGCCCTGGCCTGCTCAGTCACCAGACTTGAACCCGATTGAGCATGCATGGGATATGCTACAGAGAAGAGCTCTGCCGAATATGGAGGGTATCCAGTCGCAAGAAGACCTTTTTTTGTTGTTGCAACGAACATGGGCGGCCATTCCACGGCGTGATTTGGATGAACTCATTTTGAGTATGCCAAACCGATTCTTGTGTTGTTAGTGTTCGCGGTAGAAACACGGATTATTAATTGTTTAAGTTACCTAATAAAATTTTAAAGAAAACTGTTATTTCAGTCTTTTTTTCGAACTTTAATGTTAGTGGTTCAAATGTCAAAAATCCCTTTATTAGGAAAATGGCAAATTTCTTTATTAATGCAAAGGTGACTTGGTTTATCGTTACTGTGACAAACGAAAACACTTTATTTGATGAATCCTTAAAGAAAATTTTAATTAATATCAATCAGGAGAAAAGTTATTGCAAAAATATATGTTGATCCCTAGACACATATGTTGATCCCTAGACACTTTTGATGTGTGTATGTTGTTGATTATGAGTATTAGATCTTAGAAGAGTATAATAAATACATCTATACTAATATATAAAGCTGAAGAATTTTTGTTTGTTTGAACGCGCTAATCTCAGGAACTACTGGTCCAATTTGAAAAGTTCTTTCAGTGTTAGATAGCCCGTTTATCGAGGAAGTTTATCGCGTTTATCTATATCGTCACCCTATGACCAATAGGAGCGGAGTACCAATGAAGAATGTTTCAAAAACGGGGGGAAATTATTACGCTACGGGCAATAGGAGACGCAAACGACGTTGCGTGGGTCATCTATACTAATATATAAAGCTGAAGAGTTTTTGTTTGTTTGAACGCGCTAATCTCAGGAACTACTGGTCCAATTTGAAAAAGTTCTTTCAGTGTTAGATAGCCCGTTTATCGAGGAAGTTTATCGAGTTTATCTATATCATCACGCTATGACGAATAGGAGCGGAGTACCAATGAAGAATGTTTCAAAAACGGTGGGATACTATTACGCTACGGGCAATAGGAGACGCAAACGACGTTGCGTGGGTCAGCTAGTTTATAATATTACTCGTAGTATGGATTGTAACATCAGGGGAGACCGCTATACATCATAAATAATTATTGACCCTATCGCCACATAAATACATTTCCTTCCTTTTCCTTTTTTAACCGACTTCAAAAAAAGGAGGAGGTTCTCAATTCGACCGTATATATGTTTTTTTATGTGTGTTTGCGGATAACTTCGTCGTTTATGAACCGATTTTGATAATTCTGTTTTTAATGGAAAGGAGATATTCCAACGGTGGTACCATGATAAGGACACTATGATCTGATGATGACATCCAAGAATAATCGAGTCTAACCTTGAAGTCGGCTTTTATTTATTTTTTACTCAATCTTCACCGCTTGTTAGAATATGCTTGCAGGCTTATTTAAAGATTTAATCTATGAATATTTAAACGTACAATTTTAGGTGATAACATACGGAGCTACCATCACGACCATATCAGTTCCTGACAAAAAAGGTGTTCCAGACGATATTATTGCAGGATTTGATACACTTGAAGGTAAGTGCAACCATCGTTAGTCGACATAGTTGTTTTTTTACTAAAGTAGATTAAGTTACTCCTTGTGAAATCAGCTATCTGCCAGTGAAAGACCCGTCAAAATTGGGTCAGCCGTTTCAGAAATTAGGAAAAAGCAGAGGTACCTTTGTGGCGACCTCCACATACAGCGCAACAACAACATAATATACTACAGCGCCATCTACCGAAGTTACACTGAACTACGGAGTAACGAAGGAAACTAAGAAACTACCAATCCTGAATCGTGCAGTGAAAGTTCGCGCGCCAATTAAGATACATACAACATCCCAACATCAACCGTTGGGCAGTTGGCCCGCCAGGCACGATCACCTCGCCTGGTCGGAGGATCCTCCCTTTGTGTTGGAGGGACACACCCTCGTTCCCCCACAGTGGTGACCCCGACGTGATTGGAAGCAGCCTTCGAAGCAGCATCAACACGCCACCATCATGTTCACTCCCACAGCAAGTCTCACAGCCAGCCAGCAACCTCGGCCTCAACAGGGATACACCACTCGCAGGAAGCGACCGCTCCAGCCTGGTTACCCCTACGGCCTCATCAGCGTCTAGGCACAGCACACTGCACCTACGGTCCATGTAAGCAGAGCATATCTCTCCCGTCTACGCAGTTGGGCCGTCTGACCGTTGGGCAGTTGGCCCGCCAGGCACGATCACCTCGCCTGGTCGGAGGATCCTCCCTTTGTGTTGGAGGGACACACACCCGTTCCTCCACACCTTATAGATGGGTATAGGTGACTTAGGTTTTATATCTTAAAGTCTACAACAATTTTCTGAGTGTAAAAATGCTTCATAACAGCCCAGAGTTTGCAAGTTGGGGTCATAATCTCTCGGTGAATAAGCAAAGCCGTCGGTCGATCGGCGCCTGATCTCTTCTGATCTGATTGTGAGAGTGATGGAACAGAGAATGCACCTGTGTTTACGAACAAACTTGTGGACTATCTAAAATATGTGTACAAAGTTTCATGATAATGGATTAAGTAGTTTTTGCGTAAAAGCGTAACAAAAAAACTTACATTCACCTTTATAATATTAATGTGAAAATATATATTATCTTCAAATATTCCCGACCGTCGGCGTCGGTGAGTGGTCAAAGTAACAAGGAGTAAAAAATAAACTTACATTTCCATTAATAAAATCATATCCATCCTTTACTTAACCTAACTACCGCGGTACTGGCTTGTACCAGGCTATCAAAATATTAAAGGAGTTACTTGCAAAGGGGAAACCGACGATAGATGTGATAGATGAATCTAGACAACCTAGAAACGGGCAAAGCTATGTTTATCCCTTTTTACCCAATCCGAATGTAAATTAAACAAAATGAAATAGAATATCTATATAAATACCCGTTCAACTACACATCACAGGAAAGAGCGGGAAAATTTTAGTAGGAGAGGTTGTGGCCAAATATGTACGTATTTCTACAGGCACAATAAATAGCTTTTTAGCTTAAATGACGTGTGCTTTATACGTATTTTTTAACATTTTATACGCTTTTATAACAGTTTAATGTCGACGTTGAAGTCACTATTATTAATAGATTATTTAGTTAGGAAACTTTAGTCAGGTGAAACAGGATAACAGGAAACAGGGGAATCTCCCTTTTCACATATAACTTTAAGCCATTATAATGTTATGCATAACTTCCTTTAGCTTTGGCTGTGTACAAAGTTATCATGTAGACGAATTCGTTTCGGCTTAATTTGTAGTTGCATAAATTTATTAAGGCGTACAATCTTTCTCAATATAACATAGCAACACACTAATCAGACTCGAAAAATGGATAGTTTAACCTGAACCGTTGTACCTATACATCATGCGTTTACAAGATTAAGCTTAACAATTTATTATATAAACAGTATTTATGGCAATTAACTGTTTTTCAAAACATACATATATTATGTCATTTAATATTATGGGTAGGAAATAATCATTATGCTGAATTTCTGTTTGCCAGTGTAAATTATGATAATAATTCATTTAATGCATATTATAAGCAAACATTTAAACAGCGATACAAACACAGTTGGCTCTTAGACTACAAACAAGTTCAACGATGGCCGCTCTTAGCCCCATCCCCCTAGGAACCATCCAATTTGTACTACACGGTAAAAACTAAATGTCAAATTTTAATTAAAAATGTGTTAATATGATGATAATTTTGTCGTGTAATTATTATTTCAAGAAAATATTTTGTATGTCATAGTTTACATTAAGTTATTATTTGAGGATGTAAGAGAAGGGGATTGTAAGATTAAATGAAGCCGCGCCCCCTACACCGTTCCATCTCCTGAGTTGTGATATTATGAACATTACCTACTGTTAAATATTCGAGTCATAATTGAGTGGACAGAATGATAGAACTTGTGCTCAAGTAGTTGTTAAAAATAAACGTAAAAATAAACCGAAATTTAAATACACACATCAAAAGTGTCTAGGGATCAACATATGTGTCTAGGGATCAACATATGTGTCTAGGGATCAACATATATTTTTGCAATATCTTTTCTCCTGATTGATATTAATTAAAATATTCTTTAAGGATTCATCAAATAAAGTGTTTTCGTTTGTCACAGTAACGATAAACCAAGTCACCTTTGCATTAATAAAGAAATTTGCCATTTTCCTAATAAAAGGATTTTTGACATTTGAACCACTAACATTAAAGTTCGAAAAAAAGACTGAAATAACAGTTTTCTTTAAAATTTTATTAGGTAACTTAAACAATTAATAATCCGTGTTTCTACCGCGAACACTAACAACACAAGAATAGGTTTGGCATACTCAAAATGAGTTCATCCAAATCACGCTGTGGAATGGCCGCCCATGTTCGTTGCAACAACAAAAAAAGGTCTTCTTGCGACTGGATACCCTCCATATTCGGCAGAGCTCTTCTCTGTAGCATATCCCATGCATGCTCAATCGGGTTCAAGTCTGGTGACTGAGCAGGCCAGGGCCAAAGCCACATCTCAATCTCAAGAAATCCGCATAAAAATGCTTGATCCCTAGACACTTTTGATGTGTGTATATTACTATTTTCAAACAAGTTATCTACTAAGAAGATCGGTTGTAAGACACTCGTTGTTGTGTGTTGGTAGGAAAATTATAATACACATGGGTATCTTACTATTCTGAATTGAACTGAATTTATGTACTTTTTTTAATGTAATTACTTTCAGCATTTCAAGTGTAGGTAGTTCATGTTAAACATTGCAGTTTGCATCTGTATCTGGAATGCATTGAAGCTCCACCCTGGCCCCACCCTTCGCGTACATCACGCCCAAATAGAGCCGTTCATGATATCGACATCGACTTAATCCAATGTTACTAATTTCACCTTACTATGATCGAAGCTCCTCGTGTGTTATGTATTCCTAGTAACACAATCCGTGATTTTCGGTCCATTTTCCACCGAAATCTATAGCTACATATATATGAATTGTCGCTAATACGCGTGCGCATTTTAGTACTGTCCTTGTTAATATCGTAAATATTTTTTTTTAAACTCAGTCAGTTAACGTATCTGCAGCTTCCATATATCGACATCGACTAAATCGAAAGTTACTAATTTCACATCACTACGATCGAAACTCTTCGTATGTTATGTGTTCCTTGTAACGAAATCGTGGGTTTCTTTCTATTTTCGACCAAAATCTATAGCTACATACTCGTATATTGTCGCTAATACGCATGCGGATTTTAGTGCTGTTCCTATTATATTGTCGATAAACAAAAATTGTACAAAACTCAGTCATGTTAACATATCTGCAGCTTCCGTATTTTTTATTTAAACCTAAATGGTCCTAAAAAATATGCTGTATTTGATTCTATATCTGTCGTTGTAGTATGATAAGCATAAATCGTGAAAATGGTTAATGATTCGTTAGAACTCGGTTGCCATCCCTATATCTCCAAGTTATTTGGGCATCTTTGACAGAGAATGCGTCAATCACTGCAAAGTCGGCCGCATTGCAAAATCCAAGTACGACAAATACACATAGCGATCACAACCTTGACATTTACAATGAGGTAGGTACATAAAGTTTTTCTACTGTTTAATTTTGGAGAGTATTCATAAGCTTCAGTGGTTTGTTTGAAAGCCGACGATTTAGACTGTAGAGGCTCATTTTATTGTACTTTTCTTTTAGACACTATGAAGTTGCTGTAAATATTTTCAGTTTTATTGGCTTGCATACGCATGCTACAATTCCTTCATCACTTAGGTAATTAAGTAAATACGAAAGTTCCTGGATGAGAGAGTTTTCGTTTTTATGCGTGTTTGGTTTACCGGCAAGAAGTGTTTGTAAACAAATTATCAGGGGGGTTAATTTGTTTACAAGATACCTAAAACGTATTGAAACCTTAACTCGGTGACAGTTTTACTTACATATATAACCGCATCAGTTGTCGATTTTCCCAACGTAGAAACCCAAATTGTCTATCGTGAAATTTAACACCAGCCTGTAGAAGCCGCGTTACTACAAGACATTCTAAACAAATCATCAGGGGTTCTAGAAAAGGATTGTTTATTGTACATTTTACGCATGGAAGACAGTGATTGTTTTGAGTATATGTTTATAGTTAACTTTTTTATGGTATAAAGGGGCAAACAACCAAACTGGTCACCTGATGGTAAGTGAATACTTTCGCTCGTGCACCTGCAACTCACGAGTCAGGAGTGCATTGCTGTCCGAAGAGTCGCCACCATAAAGTAAGGAGAGGGAGGGGGAACGTTTTCTTACATGTAGAACGTGTAGAAAAAATTAAACATTGTTTACAGAAATCAGTCACGAAAATCTTAAGAGTACATATTGTTGACCTGTCACAAGTATATGCGCACGCACACCCGCGAGCGAACAGACAGACACGCTCTCTTTCTCACTCTCACATACACAGTTAATGATTGATATTATTAATGTTTTTCAACATTTTGAACATTCTGCTGGAATTTATTTAACTTTACGTGTCATTTTATCAAAAATAATGTTTGTTTTTTTGCTAAAAATGATTGGGGGCAATGTCCCCATGTCATGGGAATAACGGTAAACTTAAGTAAAAAAACTAGTGGACGAACTTGTCCCACAATGGTTATGTAATGGCTTTTTGTTGTCTCTTTTAGAATATTTCCAAAAAGGGAACCCATACTTCGGCGCTACGATAGGTCGGTGTGCAAACTTTATCAAGGACGCCACAATGATAGTGAGACCTAGTGGCAGAATGTACTTATTATCAAAAAACGCGGGTTACCACCACTACCACGGGGGTTTTCACGGCTTTGATAAAGTAAGTTCCATCTATCATAAATTACTAGCTTTTGGCCGCGGTTGCGGCCGCGTGTATGTTGGTTATCGCGATAAAGAGTAGTCTATGTCCTTCTTCAAGAATCAAAGTATCTCCATGATTAATTTCATTGAAATCGGTGCGGCAGTTTAGCCGGAAAAGCGGAACAGACAGTTTCTTTCGAATTTTATAATATTCGTAGGTAATTTTGTTGTTTTTAGCAAGGTAATTCATTTTTCTCTTTACGGATGGTATTTATAAACGAATCACATTTTTATGGTATCTATAGAGGGTTAACGAGTAGACACATGATTGTAAGGAAATAAGTTACACCTGCTTTAGTTATGAACATCTGAAACTCAGTCACAAAGTGCGTTGCCGCCTTTCAAGTGTTTTTTTTAACGCGGGGAACGCTTTTCGCATCATATCCTTCGTGGGAGAGATGAAGGGTGTGCGTAGGACTCATGGAAAACCAGTCTGCCCATTAAACCACCGCAGCGACCTCCCTCGGCATTTGGGAGGAGTTCCAGGAACGCATCAACGGCTTCTGGAGTCCCCCCTGCTGTACTCCACTATGAGGTACATGAAACTCAGTCATCCCCGGGGCAGGACGCTATTGGCCGCCTTTTGAGTCCTCCCTAGTCTCAATGGGCGGTGGGTTTTGTTAACCAACTTCGGTTACCTCACTCGTCAGTGATAAGCAACGGTTAAATTAGCTAACACCGGATATCGCGAGGCCATGGTTTGGTGAGTGAAACATGACTCTCCCGCGTGAAGATATGAGTAGTGACAGACAGGTTAACAGTCTTCAATCCTAATTAAGTGCCAATTCCTGATAAGGTTTTCAATAGTTGACAGCGATTTAATATATTTATCAGTTTTTTTTCAATTCATTTCATTTCATCAAATTATCTGGTGACATTTCCAGGTTAACTGGCGTTCCTACGTAACGGGTAACAAAGTGATAATGAGCCACGTGTCAGAGCGCTTTCACGAGGGGTACCCTGGCACCGTGATGGCCCAAGTGAGCTTTGAAGTCACCTGTGACAACACCATAAAAATCGAGATGAGATGCACGACCAGCGAGCCCACTATAATCAACTTGAGCCATTCGCCTTACTTTAATTTAGGCGGACATGTGAGTAGAGATTTACATAACATAACAATTTTAATAGTTCCTGAAACTCTAAATTTACTTTCCATCTTTAACTACGGGTTTCAGCTTCAAAATCAAAATCAACTACTGATCCATAGATGTTCACATTACAGAGCAATGCAGTAAGGCAAAACAAAACAAACCTACTTTTAATCCTAAAATTTACCTACCATTACCTAAGGCAAAAAATTTACAAATGATTCCAAAATTTTCGCAAACCCACGCAACATTAGATAGTTACGGCCTGGTCACGACTTTGGTCTTAGCGAAGAGCGGCGCGGCGTGGGGGGCTGCGTCGGTAAGCGGTGCGTTTTGCACGCTACGTACCCTCAGTAGCGGTTAGTTGCAGCGGCCACGGTGGACGTATTTAGGTAGTCAAAACGTGTTCAAAATTATCCCTTCTCTGTTTAGAAAGCAGGTATCTACCTACTGACAGAGAAAAAAAATAACTTTAAAAACTTGTCAACTATCTACCTACATTACGTAAACATACCAGTAGTTTTATCAACATATTTATTAGTAGCTTCGTTTGATAGGTACCTAGGTTCTATATTTTTGTGTTATCAATTTAAATTAAACTTACCATTATATTTCGGTAAACATTATTTAATTTCTTCCCACAACCTTTTTATAACGTTTTATATTTATGTTGGGGATGTTTTGACATCCATGTAGGTCTATTTAAAATTCCTGTATTAAAAGTCCTCGGTATCCATTACCGCCACAAAATCATCAAAAATTTTTTTTTTTATTAACGCCCCTGAGTACGTCACTCCTGCACCGCTGTCCACGCCGCTCTGTTTCGTGGCGTCGCACTCATTCGTTTGTACTTTTGTTCCTGTCGCTCTCCACACCGCGCGCCGCTGTAGCAATTCGCTCGCAAAAAAACGCGCGCGTTTTCGCTATGAGCGGCGTCTCGTGGCGTGCCTCAAACATTTTTAATTTTTTATACTTTTGATATTACCGCTCGCCGCCCCGCGCTTAGCTGCCGCTCACAGCGGCGGGGTCGTGAACGGGCCGTTAAGAATGAATTTGACGACATGCTTAATTTGAACAACCAACCTCATATCTTTCTTCCACTTGCGGGTATTTGAAACATCAGGGAGGAGTACCTAACATTTTATTAATCGCCAAAAATGTCCCCATATATTGAAAAGCGTTTGCGCTCATCTGTTATATTATTTTCCATAAGTTAAATATAGGTAATATACCTATACCTGGACAGGTTTATATTATAAACATAGATAAGGACCACCGAAGGGAAACTGGCTTTCAAATGAAAAAAACCGCATCGAAATCGGTCCACCCGTTTGAGAGCTACGATGCCACAGACAGTCACACACACAGACAGACATCGATGTCAAACTTATAACACCCCTATTTTTTTGTCGGGGGTTAAAAAAGAGTAGGTTGAGAACCTTCTCCTTGTTTCTACTGTTTTTTTAATGTTTGCTACCTCAACTTTCGATTGGGTGAACCGATTATGATGATTCTTTTTTTTTTGGAAGCTGCTGTATCTCGTGTGGTCCCATTTCAATTTGTCTTTACAGTACGCTGGCCCTGAATCCATGTTTGAACACATCATAACCATCAATGCAGATAAATACACAGTTGCAGATGACGACAGAGTCGTGACAGGTAAATTGACTTTTACATTGGTAGGTATTTTATCAGTATTCATAAAAACAAGTTCTCTCTTTAAAAGGAGATGTAATAAAAAGCTTCCTATTTCCATTTCAATACAACAAAATATTGGGAACCGTGCTGTATATAAACAGTATTCCTCAAAAACTCTAGCCGCTACAGTAATTAGTTGGTACAACAATTTTAGTCTTTTTTACAAGCTTTTTATTAACTTGTAATGTAGTATGTTCGGGTGGAATCTTGCAACTCAATTTTGAAGCAGATATCTTCAACCGATTTTGCTGAAATTTTGCAAGCATAGCAATGCAATGCAAGCATACAGCGTGACAATACAATATTATAATGACATGAAGCTGATCTGATGCCCGAGTTGGAAGGTGACCATAGGAACTCTTAAGGAAACGTCGCAACACTATCGAGTTTGTACTCGTTTGAAATGATTCGTCTCGAGGCATTCCAGTGAAAGCTTGGTTTTAAAAAAGTTTATAAGATTATTTTTTATCTCACAATTATGGTAGCCAGCCCAGTGATCGAAATCCGATTATTATTATTCTTCCTCCATATAAACTTTAATTACGCAAAATTTTATATTCTTTCGTTCGCATAGTTTTCGATGAAGGGGGTATAAACTTTTTGCTTCACTTATTGTGTTATCTAATATTCGCTATATAGATGTAAATAGAAGTACTAAAGTACATTGATATACTCCTCATACCTGTGTCCCAACAAAATGAACATGAGAAAATGTTTTTTTATGGAATAAGGGCAAACGAGCAGACGTGACGTCTGAGGGTAAGCCATTACCACCGCCCTTCTACCAATAAAATCTTGTTGTTAAGCTAAGACCCAGTGTAATAATCGTAAGAGGTTAGCTTCATCGATCTCCTAAAGATGATCCTTTATAGTAAGTAAGTTGTCTTTAACTGGCCCATGCCGATATATGTTGCAGTATCAAAGGGTCTGTGATTGTCATGAATCTAGTCATGACAATCACATGCATCGATCATGAATTGAACTTTTCCATAATATTTATTGTACTTTTTTAGTCAATAGTGAGACACGTGATTCATTCCTGTCATACTTTTGTAGGTGAAAAGAAAGTTGTAGGTGGAACAGCTTACGACTTCAGAGTACCACGGGTCCTCAAGACAATGATATCTAAAATTCCTCTGGGTGGTTATGACGTGAACTTCTGCATTACACGAGGAACTGAGCAGGATATAGCATTCCAAGCGAGGTGAGTTTGTAATTATTTGAATTCATAAAATGTAACTCAAACTTATTGAAGCTAATAATTGTGACTGGGACGTTAAACATAAGATTCCCGCTGTATTTCTTCCCCAATTCATTAAGCTCAACATAACTTCTTTATTCTTATTTCTGATACGCAAAACACCCAACCTCCGTTGTTTCTTAGGGCCACTAGGTATTTCGGCTAGGGCTTTTATTATACTGACGAATTTAATAGCTGAAGCTGAATTTTGTTCCCAAGCTGCTGAAGCTGAAGTGACCCACGCAACTTTGTTTGCGTCTCTTTTCAATCATGCACGGCTCCAGTTGGTCTAAGCGTGATGTTAAATATCCTATTGTAAATGTTAAATATCCTATCCCATACAATATATTATTATTCTGTAGGTGTTTGTAATATTAATACTGAATAATACTATGTGGGTAGGAGTCGCGAGGCGGCGCCCGTAATGAACGAAATAAAGGTCAGTCTCAAAGTGGTACATGCTGTTTCATTTACGTGTCTCTGAACACCTAACATAACATGGCGCAGTCGGTATAAAATAAATCATATATAAGTATATAGGAAATATAAGTAGTGAAAAATAGTATTCGGTTAGACAATTTTCATTTTCAGCATCTTTAAGATTTTTCTCGAAAACCAATGGAATCCGTTCTCCAGCCGCCGTCCCCCTTTCAATTTGAAAATAGTTTGCATAATGTCACATCCGGCAATCTAAGCACAGAATGGCAAAAGTGGAAAACTGCATTTAACATTTATTATGAAGCTTGTGAATTATCGAACAAAAGTAAAAAAACGCAAGTTAACATTTTGTTACACATTATTGGTGAGAAATGTCAAGAAGTGGCGGCACAATTTCATGAACAATGGAACACGGTGGATGAATTATTGAAAAAATTTGATGATTTTTTTATACCAAAGAAAAATTTAGCCGTGGAACGACATAAGTTTTTCAAAAGGGACCAAAAGGAGTTGGAATCTATAGAACAATATGTGTTTGAATTGAACAAGATGGCGGTCATGTGTGAATTTAAAGATTTACGTGACGATCTTGTCTGCAGTAGACTGATATGTGGTTTAAGAGACATGGCCCTATCGGAACGATTACTACGCGAACCCGACATAAGGTTGGAAAAAGCAGTAGATATATGCAGATTAGCAGAAATGTCACGCATTCAAGCAAGAAACATGAAAATGGAAAACCATGAATATAATGGCCGGGTGCATGAGAATACCCAAAAGGAGATATACGAGCACGAAGTTAACTGGATGCAGCGACGCGGGAAACCCAGGCAGGCTTCGCGATCATCGCACCAAGCAACAACCGGCCGCTCCCGCTATCACCCTCTGCCGAGACAAGACACGGCCTCTGCGGGGCAAAGTCCGTCTGAAGCGATCCCGTCAACTTACATGGCTAACCAGACAATGCAACGATATCAGCACGAAAACACAAGATGTGGGTACTGCGGTCGAGTCCACAGAAGGAACGAGTGTCCGGCGCGGGGTCAAATGTGCATAAAGTGTAATCGCATGAATCACTTTGCAAGAATGTGCAGAGTTCATACCGTACACGAGGACACCGATCAGGTAAAAAACAAAAAATCTTATAATTGTAATGAGTGGCTAGCAGAGTTAAAAGTAAATGGTACGATCATTAGTTTTAAATTGGACACTGGAGCCGATGTAAATATTTTACCTCGTAAATTTCTTAAAAAAATAAATTTATTAGAAAATGATTTATTGAAAACATCAATTAAGTTGCGTGGGTACTCTGACAGTGATATTTCGGTGATGGGCAAGTGTTATTTGAAAGTTAAATATAAAAGCAATGTTTTCTTTTTGCGATTTATCGTTGTTGATACACCTTCACCTCCAATTCTAGGTAGATATGCATGTGAAGAGTTACAACTAATTAAGAGAATCATGTCAATTAGCCAAGATAAGCAAGTTAGTAAAAGTATTTTGAACGAATTTCCTAACGTTTTTGTGGGCATGGGTTGTTTACCTGGCGAGTACAAAATTCAAATAAAGGATGATGTTAAGCCAGTTGTACATGCTCCTCGGAAGTTACCAGTTGCAATTCGAGATCAAGTAAAAATTAAGTTAGAAGAGATGGAAAAAGAAGGTATAATTGCAAAAGTTGATAGGCCGACAGACTGGGTTAATAGCATGACAGTAGTCAAAAAACCTAACGGTAGTTTGCGTATATGTCTCGACCCTAGGGATCTTAACAATGCAATCAAGCGGGAGCATTTTAAACTACCTACGTTTGAGGAAATAGTTACCAAACTAGCAGGCTCCAAGTATTTTAGTACTTTAGATGCAAAGCAGGGATTTTGGCAGGTGAAGTTGCATAAAGAGTGCACAGATCTATGTACGTTCAATACTGCATTCGGTAGATACAAATTTTTACGTATGCCATACGGCATCTCGTCCGCATCAGAAATATTTCATAAACGTTTGTATGAACATCTAGATGACATCGAGGGGGTAGTTCAATTTGTCGACGATATTTTGGTAATGGGACCCACAAAGGAAATTCATGATCAGCGATTACGTACGGTCCTTAAAAGATGTGAAGTAATTAACATAAAATTAAATAAGGAAAAATGTAAAATTGGTTTAACCGAAATAAAATATTTAGGGCACAAAATTTCTAAAGATGGTGTAAGCCCCGACGATTCACATATAATCGCAATAAAAAACATGCCCACTCCTACTTGTGTAAAGGATGTGGAGAGATTTTTAGGGCTAGTTACGTACGTCAGTAATTTTATACCTAACTTATCTGACAAAACATGTATTTTGAGAGAATTACTCAAAAAAGATATAGAATGGCACTGGACGAATAAACATAACCAATGCTTCAATGAAATAAAACATTCGCTTGTGAATCCACCGGTCTTACAGTTTTATGATCCATTGAAACCGGTTGTAATATCAGTGGATGCAAGTAAGAATGGTCTGGGAGCTTGTTTGTTGCAAAGTAATTTGCCCGTTTGTTATGCATCAAAGGCACTGACAAAAACGGAGCAGTCATATGCACAAATAGAAAAGGAGTTGTATGCATGTGTGTTTGCTTGCGAAAGGTTTTATACATACATTTACGGTCGAACAGAAATAACTATAGAAACCGATCATAAACCGTTAGTAAGTATCATAAATAAGCCTTTAGCAAATGCGCCCGCGCGCCTCCAAAGAATGCTTATGAGATTGCAACCGTATACGTTTACATTAGTATATAAGCCCGGCCGATTTTTATACATAGCCGATACACTATCGCGTGCGGTTGCACCGAGCGCGGAGCCAGTTGATTCACTTCACTCGCGTAATCACTACGACGCGCAGGCGCAGGTCTGTTCGATCAGTGCAAGCAATGTGCTGACCACAGAACAAATGAATAATACTAGAAGAGGTGTCGAGCAGCAAGTGCAAGAAACCTTGTGTCGCCTACACGCACACATTAACGATCAATAATATTATACACACATAACGAAGTCTTTCCTGATTCGTCCAAAGGATGTAATGAATATAAGTTCAAAAAGCCACTTACAATGTTATTAAATACAACCTTAACCCTTTCAACTAAGGTAGGATTTCACTTGCATATTTGTGTTCGTGGACAGTTTCATCGAAGACCTTAGGGATGTGGTGAATTTGACATTTATCGATTACGATTGTCACAATAATTTTTAAATTAATTATTTATTTGACTGGTACTCTAATATCCTTTCATTATACTTTATATTTTTTTTGTTACAAACAACTCCCTTATTTACCTAAAATAAATTATATATTTGTGTGTTTAGGCATATTTCAGAAACTTTAAATAAATAAAAAACGACTGCGCATTTTACTGCAATAGAACAATACTTTTATTCACAAATTGTTGTTCTGAGTCTTGGTGTGAAGTCCCCGGCGACACAGGATATATTCCTAATGCAGGCGTCGTCTTTTAAAAAAAAATAAACGGTTAATTTATTAACTTTCTTTTTTATTTCAAACAATATTTTACATAGTTATTTAGGATATAGCTGACAAAAATTTATGTTTCTATTACAATATATTAAAAGTTATTGACCCTGAAATAAAATATATTTATTGTATAATTGTCTTTTTGTGTCTTTTCGTACATTATTATTTTTTAAAATAAAATGCATTCGAATATTTATGTATTTTTCAATAACACATTTTATTAAGTCAGAAACATGATTTGAAGTTGGATATTCACCAATTTGGTGAAAATTTATATCATTAAATATGTTAGTACCTACTAACTGGCGTAAAACTTTCATAAGTATCCGATTTTTATTTACACACTTTAAGTGGTCAGTTTGCACTCGGATTACGGACTCGGTAACTTTACAAATTTTAATGACATCATCTGACGGATAGAGTAAACCACCTTTGTCTTTAAAAACAATGAATTTATGCAATGAATTTGTTTTGTTAGATAATAGGGCACCTATACAAATGTCACAATGTATTGATTTCATTAGGACATGAACTATATTGCCCGAAATGTGTGATATGACTTGCATACTAAAATCGGAAATATTTTGATAAAAAGTTTGTAATTGAGAATCTTCATTAATACTATTATCGTCTTTATTATTATTGAAAGGAGAAATATTACTTGTACAATTTATTCGCTTTACGGGGGAAGAACTATTAAGAATCGAAATTTGTTCCAGAGCTGTGCAATTGCCATTATTATAATCATTCAACTCCACATGAACTAGTATTTTTTTATACGCGGCTTTGAATTGGCGAGCTGTTGGGTTATTATTGGCCCCACCATGAGATCTCATGTTGCAAAAAAATAATTCTAAATGATCCTGGCTTATTTTGTAGAACGGCATATAAATAAGGTGTTTCCTTTGAATCAGATTGGAGTATAAAATTTGAAGTGCCGTAGCACACCCGATCATACCTCTAAAACCAATTTTCCTGGGACAATTTATGATGAGATCCCCTCCATCACATTTTAGAGACGATAAATAAATTATCGCTTCATCTAAATACGAAAATATTTCCGGTGCGTTTTTTTCTGAGAGTGCCTGCTTGAATTTATGTTGGTGTTGACTACGAGAGTTAAATATGTCAAAAAGATTGTTAATGGTTCTTAAAAAGAATGTAGTGGCTTCACTACCCTGGAAACATGTTAATTTCATTTCTTCTCTACAAAAATCTATTGCATCAGCAACACTCAAACTAAATAGCTGCGTGGCAAGCTTCACTTTCATTTTTTGGTGATGGAATTGGATGTGGCGATGCCGTAGTTTATTAGCTAAATGAAATTTTTCTTTTTCTTGAATATGATGAAGTTCCTCTAGATACGACCATTTTATTTTGTCACCATTTTTGTCACGGAAAATTTTATAAATTTGAAAAGCATTTCGTATTAATTTTATCATGTGTGACGGATCTAAAATGACTACCACATCTTCCTGTGTACTTGGATGCTTAAATTTTGGGCTATGAGGTATAGAGCAGGATAAGCAATTTAGCATGGCTAAATTAGATGCACAACCATCAAATGTTACTGACACAATTTTCACACCAGTTTCTTGAATGAGCTCAAGACACTGATTTACTAATTCAGCTCTTTGCGAACCTGTCATACCATCAATGAGGAAGTAGCCCACAGGTACTTTAAAATTGCAATTGATGCCCGTTACTAAGAAAACTAAAGCCTCCTTTGCTTCTGTAACATAGTCACTCTCCAAGCCGGTTCCAATTTCTACATATCCGTGTAGCTTTCTGCCATCCCACTCTATTCGACGCCTTATAGCCATCTCATCCAAAACCAAACCAGCAATTATGGTATATTGTGAGGTTTTCATTTTATTTTTGAGGGCTATGAAGGATTCACCAGTGAAGCCTGGTTCGCCATCTACATTTGAATACCACTTTTTGAGAGTTCGTGGATGTGGTAAGCAGCTCTTAAAAGTTTTACGCACATACTCGTAAGCTTTTGGAGAATAGTAATGTAAAGTTAGAGCAAAAGCTCGTAGGGCTGTGGAGTATGGTTGCTTTGAATTTGGACAGCGAGATATTAAATCTTGAACCTAATAAAAAAAATCTGTATTAAGTTTGGTTGTTTATGTACATATAATAAGCAAAAAAGTATGCATAAAATAAAAGCCATGAAATCGTTAAACAATTGATGAGATTTGTTAACTCCATAGGGCTATGAAAGAAAATTTATTACCTATCTAAAAATAAATATGAAATAAGGAAGTACCTTCAAGTCTGCATCCTTCAACGTACAAATGTCCTCATTCTTCAAATTAAATTTATTTTGAATTTCTGACAATACATCTTCTACTTTATTTATTTTTCGTTTAAGTCTTCTGTTTTGAGCTTGTATTTTTTTTATTTGCAGGCGCTGACGTTTTATAACGTTTTCTTTATTCATTAAAACTTGTTTTAATTTTCGCTTTCTCGGGGTTGTTACGTTTGAAGTGGGACTTAATGACATAAACTGAAATTTAATTTATTAGTAACTTATTGCAACTACAGCTTATTTTAATGGGAAGAAAATAATATTAAAGATTAATACCGGCTACCAGATTTCAATTGTAAGATGGAGAAAATACATTTCCTTTATTCGTAGAGTGTCATAAGACTCACTAACGGAGAAGCAATGCGAGCGTTATTAATATGAAAGTAGAAAAACTTTATACAAATATCCCAATGGGCAATTAATTGCAAAGATAAAAAAAAGCGGCCAAGTGCGAGTCGGACTCGCCCATGAAGGGTTCCGTAGCAGTAAGTAACATAATATAAAAGTTCTTGTAGTTAATTGTAACTTTGATCGATATTTTTCGGTTTACGATTTATGACGTATTAAAAAAAACTACCTACTAGATTTCGTTCAAACCAATTTTCGGTGGAAGTTTGCATGGTAATGTACATCATATTTTTTTTAATTTTATCATTCTCTTATTTTAGAAGTTACAGGTACACACATTTTACCACTTTGGACGTGTCTCTCGCGCAAACTATTCAATTTAGAAAAAAAGATATTAGTTAATATCATTTTTTAAGACATATCCATAGATCGGGAACCCCACCCCACACGTATGGGTTTGATGAAAAAAATATTTTTGAGTTTCAGTTCTAAGTATGGGGACCCCCAAAATTTATTGTTTTTTTTTTATATTTTTGTGTGAAAACCTTAATGCGGTTCACAGAATACATCTACTTACCAAGTTTCAACATTATAGTTCACATAGTTTCGGAAAAAAATGGCTGTGACATACGAATGGACAGACGGACAGACAGACAGACAGACAGACAGACAGCCGGACAGACAGACATGATGAATCTATAAGGGTTCCGTTTTTTGCCTTTGGCACGGAACCCTAACAAGTGTTTTATAACCGATAACGTTAAATTGTTACAAAATAAAGTACCTCTTCTTCGGTTTTCGTCATTTTTACTTCGTTACTACTAGTACCGCTTGTGGATGGTTCTGGCAACTGTTCAAAATGTGAACCAATATGAGGCACTTGAGGCTGAAGACAAACATGAATATTAAATAATTGGTTTCGAAATGTTTAGTCTTAACACACGTTAGCACACAATAACATGGTTTTAATTATTTTATAGGAATATTGAGCATTGTAATAGAATTTATATTAAACTGTAATACTTACGATTGTAACTAAATTTACTATATTTCTATGAGGAATAGCTCCTATATTTAAGTACCGGTATTTTAGTTCTGTATTAAAGTCACTGTCGCTAAAATGTATTGAGCAAATCGTACTAGTTTTGGTGGGCATCCAGTTTTCTCTACCAGTGGCTAAGATCCATTTTTCTTTTATACTTGGATCGCGTGGAAAACTGAAAATTAATGGCGTTTACAAATGTGCATAAATTAAAACATTCTAAATTACAAAATCGTAAATTACAAATAACTGGGTGTTATGATAGGTACGCTATTTTTTTTATAATCAGGTATCATCATAGAACGTCCACTTTTGGACATATTCCTCGCTAAAGTTCTTTACAATCACCGGTTCTTTGCGTCCACATCTTACAGGAAGCCGTTCGATTAATGGCTAACTTATATTACTAAAAAGATGTCACGTTTATTATTTAGTCAAAAGTACTTACATACTATCTTTTTTTTAATCAAATCTGTTTTATTTGTCTGGTAGCTGTAAAATTTTGATTTAGGAAATATTTATAAACTTTTTATTAAACATTTATTTTCAAATATATCTCCAAAATAACTTTATATACAATTTTGCTAATAAACAAAATCATATATTGTTTTAAAAACCATAGTACAATATAAATCGTACTACGATACTAAACATAAAACTGTAAAAACCAATGTCATCGAAAAGTTTAACATTACGATAACGATTGAATTTGTCTACATCCCTATGTCAAATAATTGTAAACATTACTTTTAGTAAATATTATCGTGCCAAATGTTTTGAAATATTCCCGCAGGAAATGCAGTTCATTGCGTGCTCTCGTGGGAACTATGCAAATCATACTTAAATTTAATACGTAATGTATGATTATTTCAATAGATTAGAATATAACGGTTTTCATGTGTAATTACATAATACTTTTTAGTTTTTTGTTAATATTGCTTAAAAACAAAAGTTTTGAGACTCACCGATGATAAGATATGTTTCCTTTGAGTAAATTGTAGTCCTTGCTTCGTTTTCGGCACGTAATTATCGCACAGTTCGGCATAGCAATAATTTTTTATGCAGCTACGTTCCCGACGAAAGTAATACGTGTATTAAAGCGTTCAGTTGATGCCAGCAGACCTATTAGAGGTATCGGTGCTTAACTGCGGCGCGCCTACTCCGCCTACATAACAATTCTACTTCTGTTCTGTGGTGCTGACAGATACGCATTTTGTGGAAATACAAAAATGCACCTCAGAAGACGAAGACTTGCAATTATTAATTAAAACCATAAAACAGGGTTGGCCATTAAATAAAACTACGCTTGATAATAAATTAAAACCCTTCTGGGAATGCAAGGAGGAATTAGTAGTAAACTTTGGAATAGTTTGGAGAGGCTGTAGGGTTGTCATTCCAAAATCAATGCGTCATAAAATGTTAAAAAATATACATAGCAGTCATTTAGGTATTGAGAAATGTAAGCTTCGAGCTCGTCAAATTATGTATTGGCCTAATATGAATACGCAATTGGTAGATTACTTATCAAATTGTCAGGCATGTTTAAACTATAGAAAACAAAATACGAAAGAACCCTTGATTCCCCATGAAATACCGGATAGACCGTGGTGCAAAGTCGGTATAGATATCTTTCATTTAGGTTCCAAATCGTACATAATAGTAGTGGATTATTACAGTAAATTTGTAGAATTGGCACAGGTAAATTCATTGACCTCAGAAAATGTTATCAAAAAATTGAAAACGATATTCGGTAGACAAGGTATTCCAGAGACGATTATGTCCGATAATGGCCCAGAGTTCTCGTCTTTAGCATTTTCTGAGTTTGCAAGAAACTGGAAATTTCACCACGTTACGTCATCGCCAAGATACCCACAGTCGAATGGTCAGGTCGAGCGAACCATTCAAACTATAAAACAAATAATGAGAAAAACAGCGTATGTTCAGTCAGATTTTAATTTAGCATTATTAGAGTATTTAAATACACCAATTAGCAAAGAATTACCATCACCCGCAGAGTTACTATATAATAGAAAGCTACGTAGCATCGTGCCGTGCAACCCTATTTTATTGCAGCCAACATTACATAACAACACGGCTCAAAAGATACAAAACCGTCAACAAATGCAAAAATATTATTATGACAGAGGGTCAAAGAATTTAAAACCTTTGTGCGTAGGACAGAAAGTAAAAGTTAGAATGAACAATGCTTGGCACTCGGGCACTGTAAAAAACAGGTTCGGAGTGCGATCGTATGTTGTGTTATTGAATAACGGAACTAGTTTGAGACGTAATAGAAGACATTTAATTGCAGATTCATACCGCACTTGCTTATCACCACAGAATGAATGTAATTTTTCATACGACGACATAAACTTAGATACATCTCGGTCCGCGTCTGTTGGCTCCAGTAGGCCAGTTTTACAGTCAGCTGATGATGACATTTCTAATGCATATCGTACTCGTTTTGGCAGGATAGTGCGGCCTCCTGATCGGTGGGGTTACTCAGTGACCGAAATTTAATAAGTGACGGTAATGTAATTGTAGGTAATTGTGTACTTCTAAAATGTACATTACTAATAAAAGAATAATAAAAAATATTATTGTAAATGTGAGAAAATTGTACTTAAATATAATATTATTATGTCAATTTAATTTATTTAATATCATATAATTTTTTTGAATGAATGAAAAATGTGATTGATTATTGTATTTGTGATTTGCTGCGATTCCAATAATGTATTAATTTTATTTTGTATATTGTATAGTTTCATAAGGTTAAATACCTATTGTTCTTATGAAGCATTGAATAATGAATAGAATTGAATAACGATGAAATTGCGAAATTTATTGACTTATGTAAATAAATTGAAATGAACATTATTATCTTGATTCATATAATGATCTGTTTAATTGTCACACTATTTCGTCTATGTTTTAATGAATTTATTTGTAAATAATCTTTATAATTTTAGTTATGTTAAATCACTTCTAAATGTATTAGTTTTGCATGTTAATATTATTCGTATCTTTCTGTTGGGGATATTGATTATGGTTTATATAAAGTTGAGATAAAATTTATTTGAGAAAGGGGTTGTAGGTGTTTGTAATATTAATACTGAATAATACTATGTGGGTAGGAGTCGCGAGGCGGCGCCCGTAATGAACGAAATAAAGGTCAGTCTCAAAGTGGTACATGCTGTTTCATTTACGTGTCTCTGAACACCTAACATAACAATTCCAGTAACCGTATTAACCTGAAAAAGGAAATTACGAATTCTTAGGTTTTCACTAGCCTTTTAAATATTTCAGAGCCTTACATCCATTATCTGGACGTGTATTGGAGGTATATAGTAATCAACCTGGCTTGCAGTTTTACACTGGCAACCTGCTACCAGATCCAGATAAAATAGTGGAGGTCAGTATCAAGCCTCGTATTGTAAGTTTACTATAGTATAAACAGTATAGTATATTATTTTCAGCAAATGCACTGGGATCTATACTGCTTTAGTATTCCCGAAAGTAGGTTAACATGCGTTGATTTAATAAATTAAAATCAGTTGTAAGAAGTAACATAAATAATTAGGTTAATTCTAAAGTAAACATCATTAAATCTATTTGATTCTAAAGGTCTACTTCAATGTATTTAATTTCGGTATCATCATCATGTCAGCCGAAAGACGTCTACTGCTGGACATTAGCCTCCCCCAAGGCTTCCTATAACAACCGGTCCTGTGCTGCCGGCATCCAGCGGTTTCCTGCGACCCCGAGCAATGTGCTCCGCCCACTGCCACTTAAATCTGGCAATACCACGGGCAATGTCGGTGACCTTAGTTCGTCTGCGGATCTCCTCATTCCTGATTCGATCACGCAGAGAAATTTCTAGCATTGATCTCTCCATTGCTTTTTGTATGATTATTTTCGATTTATGAGCGTATATTTACGTAAAACCTTTTTTTTGGTGACGGTTGCAAAATTTCTTCTGATTTCCGACTCATTGGAAATGCAGAAGCCATGAGTATGTGGTATTTCTATAAAGTAAAGGAACCCCTATGGCCAGCATGTTATTTCAGGCCACCCTCGGTTCGACACTGTCTTATCCAAGGGGAAGCCTTAGTCTTCTCACTGCTTATCAGCCAGATCAGGCTGCCGCAAATAATCTGCCACCCACGCTCAGGCAGCTCGAGGCCCTGTTGACGGCCCTCCCACTCTCGACATCGTTCCATGGCCTCTATCTTAAGCGTTACAGTTTTATAGGCCTATATGATTACATAGCTTGCTAATCCAGCAGATTAGAAAATTCCTTGTCTGATAAATAAATATTTGTATTGGATGATGATTCTACTACGTAACTCTCCGGTGTTAGGTAGGAACTGTGATGCCATATCACAGTACTACGATCAAAGACTTAAGGGACGGGAGCATTTAGTTTCTTTTGGAAAATATCTATGGTCAAAACAAATAGTTTGCTGTAGGAGTTCCCGGGCCTGGAGGAAGAAGATGAGGCGAAGAGTGAACAAGACTCATCTGGCGAGGAAAGTGAAGGCTCTGAGGAGAGCTCTGTGGAGTCACATGAAAGAGGGGAAGCGGAAGGAGAGGAAAGAAAGGTGATTGGACTTTTTTATTTTAATGTTTAGTAGTACTAATGCATGTTGATTGTGTGGCTCCACTGGATTGATTACACTGGTCAACAAAAAAACACTTTTTGAATGTAACAAGGAAACTTTTGCCTGGTAATGTTTAAAACAAGGTTAAGGATCATAAAAATGAAATTCAAATGTTCCAAATACGAATAGTTTTTTTTATTTGGTTTTATTATATTTTAGAAAAAATCTGACTTTATCAACAAAATGATGTTATTTTTCTGTTCTTCAATATTAATGTAAATATAATTTTACGATTTTCTTCTATATTTCGCTTCAGGGATGTCTCGCTGTAATGTCCAACAGTAATCCGCAGGCATACATGGACTCTACTTGCCCTGATATAGTTTTTTTATCGTAGAAATATCTTGGTAGAATCTTTCTCCGTGTTCATCGCTGATGGCGTCCAAATTTTCAGGAAAGAAGTTTAAGTGTGAATGTAGGAAACATATTTTCAACGACATATTATAGCCCAAAGCCTTATAAGTAGATAACAGCTCTGCGACAATACTTTTATAGTCACTTGATCGTTGATTCCCGACGAAAATGAACGTCACTCGTGAAAGATTCCTAATCAGATTTTTCCAAATCTTTTAACTTTTCTTTAAATATTTCATTTTTAATTAATTGCCTGATTTGAGGAACAATAAATATGAACTCTTTAATTTTTACTTTGCTCAGTTTTGGAATATAATAAGCCATTACCACTCATAACCATAGTTATTTTTAAGTGTTTCATGAGTCCAAGTTTTATGAGTAAAGGTGATAAAAAATGATCAGGCTGCACCAATGGTGGATTTTTAATGTTTTTTTTTTGTCCTGGAGTAAGAGATTCTCTTTTGGGCCAGTCTTTCCTAACATAATGATTTTTTCGGTCTCTACCGTCTCTACTGTAGGAATTGCAGTAGGCATTGATTGAGATAATTTTGCCCATCCACTAAGATGACCCACACACCACACATGTAACACAGCAAATGTGTGGGACCAAGCTTTGTCTTGTAATGATGGTAAAACTCCGATGGTAAAACCAAAATACTGTTCTTAAAACTTGGTCACTAATGGAGTCAAATAGATTCGCTGAGTTTTAAAAGTAATGTCGCTACAAATGTAACAAAACTAGTCAGGATAATTTTTACACTTTCTTGACATTAT
This sequence comes from Diaphora mendica, assembly GCA_949125395.1. Classification (NCBI taxonomy): domain Eukaryota; kingdom Metazoa; phylum Arthropoda; class Insecta; order Lepidoptera; family Erebidae; genus Diaphora; species Diaphora mendica. The sequence goes on along the minus strand of OX421312.1, from coordinate 28,150,275 downwards.
TTATGAACCACTATACTCGAAAAAAGAAAACAAACTACGCTCTTCTAGTAATAAATAGTCTAAATGTGAAAATGAAACTTAAACACAGTTAATCTACTCTTTTGTGGGTAGCAGCTGTCACACAAAAATGAGACGTGATCAAATCAAAATAAATATGCTGTTAAGATTAGGGTAGGTAGAGAATTCAAAATTAGTAAGCGCCTTTCTTGTTACAAAATTTTGTTGACCCGTGTTATTTATTAAAGGTAAAATTATTATGATTTGAATATAATTCGCGGTAATCTTTCGTTTTATGAGATTTTGTTACTAATTTATTTATTATAGCTTTTGCCAGCGGCTCCGCCCGCATATGTCGGTATTTAAATTTTTCAAATCTCTTTAAAGAACTTATTATGTTATTCCGATCTAACTTCCAGTGTTTTTTTTTTGTCTGTTCACCGATTACTCCGTCAATTGTACACCGATTTTGAATTTTTTTTGTATTCGAAAGGGTATGCTCCCGAGGTGGTCCCATTGCCACCATATCAGGATCTGATGATGGGATCCCAGGGAAATCGAGAGAAACCCTCATTTTTTATAGGCACATACTATGTTTTTCGTATATTTTCTGAAGTTACACCGGTATATGCGTCTGGTAATCATCATTTTATGATGATGAGCTGATGATGTAAGATACAACTCCTTAACGGTTAGAAGTTGGAGGATAAATCTTTAAATATCATATGTGTATATGTTACCTTTAGTCGAATTCCTTCAAATTATTTAGGTAAGCTGATGATGGAAGGTGGAAGGTACAACTCCTTAACGGTTAGGAGTTGGAGGATAATTCTTTCAATTTCATACGTATCTAAAGACCTTCAGTCGTATACTTTCAAGTTATTTAGGTGAGCTGATGATAGAAGGTTAGACTCTTCAACAGCTAGGCATTAGAGGATGATTTTAATATTACACGTACGCATAGACCTTAATTTGTATTATTGATGATGAAATTTGATGAAATAGTTCAACTTACTACTTACCTATGATTGTTTGCACTAAAAACTGAAAAATAAAAACTTTTTATAAAAAAAAAACCGACTTCCAAAAAACATCCAAGGAAAACTCTCTGCCAAAAAAACACTTAAAAGCGTAAAATAAACTGGTTGTTCATAAATTGCCTATAAATAATTCTTTATTAATTTAAATAGTAGTATTTTAATGTGTGCTAGGTACCTAAAATCTGTTTGAAGTTTGAAGAAGTGACATTCTGGGGTCACGTTCCTACAGGGTAATACGTAGGCCCATTTGGGTTAATACTTTGACAGAAGGGAACGCCTGCATGTGGCGTTCCTCTCGTCTTGCTCTATGCCTCATGCACTGTAATGTTTGATAACTGTCTTGTCTTTATATTTTCCTGCGATCATAATATAAACACGATACCGAATGCTTTTCTTTCCAGCACGTAATATGAACCCGTAGCTCTCAATTGAGAAAGCACGCAAAGCGAAGAGACTAATAAACACTTTTTCAATTATGATTATAGTGGAATGTATTACGTTTTTTTTTCAGGGACAAAAACATTATGGGTACGTGCCTTTATCGGGAAAGGATGGTACGACCTATAGAAAACATGGCCTCTTCTGTTTTATGCCACAGAATTATCCCGATGCAGTTAACAATGTAAATATTTGTCTTCCTACTTAAAATAGTTCTGAACTATTGTCTATCAACTAAGGTATTGGTAGAACCAAACATGTCAGGCTTGCCATCTTTGAAAAACACTTGTTTTGCCTCGGCGCATTTCAGCGAAACAAATAACCGTGCAACTGGTAGTATACCGGATATACTGGTGGAAATAAAAACCTTTTTCATAAAAGTTAATTCATGTATCTTCTTCTTCAACCCTTAAAAGGCTAGAGGATACAAATTACTTAGACCATTTACTTAGACCGAGTACATTTATACAAAATGGTTTTTAGTGTAGCCTCCTTGTTCACCTATAAAAATTAATTTCGTGGCGGATTCCAAGACAGTTTAATTTTTCCTAAGACTTCCCGAGTGTAAAAACTCGGTGTGTTCGTGGGTCACTGCTGTTGGTGGTGTACAGGAGTTACAACGGTGAGCGTGTGGACGGGAATATTCCCATGCTATACTTTCGGAGATATATTGAATATTGATGACTTGTATTCAAGTATTTACTAATTAAGTAACTTTAATATTATTTTGTCTTTACAGAGAAATTTTCCAAATTCGGTGTTGAATCCCGGAGAAGAGTACGTGCACAGAATACAGTACAAGTTTGGCATCCTGCTCGGCAAATACGTGTGATGTAATGAAGTTTGTTAATTTCTTGTCCTGTTGAAATAAACATTGTAACGTATGCAAACTTTACCAGATCTTTTATTGTTCTCTGTGGAACAGCATTCCAAAGAGAAAAATCTTGAAACTAACCCTACACCAAATCGTCTGGCCATCGTGGTAATACGAGTATTAGGACAAAATTTCCTTACTATTGCCCTTGTCTAGGAGACTATGAAAGGTTGTTGATGATGGTGACGATTGAAGTTAATAAAGTTTTGTGAGCTTTCCCCATACTGATTGACTTGATTAATTTTAATACCTACTACTAGAGACTATCTCGACTATCTGAAAATTTGACTAGAACATTTTTGCTTTTCCTCGAGTATTTGAGACAACCGAAACACAATTTTTTTTTGACTGCACGTCTCCTTGTGGTTTAAGCGGTCGCTTCTAACTGCGCCAAGCGATATGGATTCAAATCATACATGGCCATGGGACACTTTGTGTAATTCATAAATTGTTGTTCTGAGCCTGTGTGTTCTTTGTGTCCGTTTCATGTGTGTTTGTAAAGTCCCCCGCGACACATGATATATTTATATTCCTAAAGGGCAGTGGTGAATTTACCACTAGGCTGAGTAGGCTGGAATTTTAGGGGACCGCAGATGTGGCCCAATTTTTTTTTCTTACAAAAATAAGATGTGTTCGAAATACTAATAAAAGAAGTATTGAAAATTTTACCAATACTTTAGGACTAAAGAGTGTGCCTATAGTTCACTCTCAACTTTAAAAATAATAATGGCGCCGAACGAATCATAACATTCTCCTTTTTAAAGTCAGTTATAGTAGGGAAGCCCACGATGCTAAATGGGGATTTACTCAAGCGTCATAGAGACCTATTGGGTTGCAAAACTTAGATGATAAAAAGAAAAAAATGTTATTACTGTATACCTTTACATCGGTGGGGTGAGCAGCTATGGATGTTCAAAAATGTAAAAAAAAATGATGCATGGACATACTCGAGCGCGTCAGATATTGATAGCATCCATGTCCTACGTATTTTTAATAATGTACGTATGTTAATCTGATCGTTTGCATGGTGGGGGTGGTCGTACGTAAGGTTTGAAAATGACAAAAAAAATGTATCGAGCTCGTCAGATTTTCAAAGTGGATGTTAAATTAACCTAAAATAAAGCTCTCATTCAATAATCTGACGATTTGGATGTGACGCAAACTCACGGCCGTTATAAGAATGTGCAAAAAAATCGTCATATTGGCATACTCAAGCGCGTCAGATTAAGATATATATGGTTCATCTTTATGTCCTAGACGTGCTGTCTCATAATCTGACAATTATCTGGAGGGGTTCGCTTAATCTGACAATTTGAAAAAAAAAAGATCCCAAATCCAGACGTGCTTTTTAGAAAATTACCACAATATCAGTATCAGAAGTTCTGATAGTAATAGTAGAATCTTCATTTTGTTGGCAAGCAATAAATGCTATGTTCGTCTTCGCTTCTTCATGATCAGGGCATGACAAATCATAATCAATTTATAATTAATTATCAGTAACTGAATATTTATGACACAAATCGAGGTAATTTATATAAAATTACCTTACTACCTATAATCGTTGCCATCTCCTGATCAGCCCAATGATCGATCAACAACTTAGTTACTTCAACTTTTACTTAGTTTGAAAATTTTATACAAAGCCAAATTAAGTTACTTCAATTACTTCATTTACACAGGTAAATCTCGCGACAAGCCTTTGTATTCTATAAATTGTGTAATGACCACCTTCCGGGACCATCATCAGACCCTGGATACTATCAAAACACAAAGTACTTATCAAGATGAATCAAACGATTCGAAACTCGATGGTGTTGCGACGTTTCTTTTTAGAATTCCTATAACCACCTTCAGGCTTCATCATCAGACCCTAAATACTATGAAAACATAAAGTACTCGTCAAGACGAATCAAACAAACTCGATAGTGTTGCGACGTTTCTTTATAGATTTCCTATGGCCACCTTCCAGCTCCAGCATCAGATCAATTTTATGTCATTATAATATTGTATTGTCACGCTGTATACATATGCTTGCAAAATTTCAGCATAATCGGTTGAAGATATCTGCTTCAAAATTGAGTTGCAAGATTCCACCCAAACACACACATTGCAAGTTAAATAAAAGCTTGTAAAAAAGAAGCCATCTACAATTATAAGGTCAATTTGGGATGGCGGTTGCTCCATATCTTCGACTTATTTCTCTAACACATGAATTAGTACTGACTTATCAGTGTGATTACAGGCATCAATATAAATTAAACTTTATCGACGAAATTTTGTTACCTCGGCTTGTGGCTATTGTCAGATTATATTTTTTTCGTTATCCCTGAATGATTTCCCACAAAATAAAAAAAAATTAGCCACGCTCGATAATGTCGAGATGACTTTTTTTTTACAACTTTATGGCTCTCCCCTTTCCTTACGTCACTATCAAATTGTCAGATTAGTGGAATATACACTTTTTAGCATGTAATTAACTCACCCTGCCTTAATCTGACGCGCTCGAGAATGTCTGATGATCAATTTTTTTTTACTAATCTGATCCTTTATTCCTGACAGGCGGCTATATAAACGGGGCTCACATTTGGTGGAGGTACTTAACCGGGTACAAGGTATCCCCCTGTATATTATTCTGCCGCGCTTGAGTAAATCCCGAAATTCCTTCTAGGGCTCCCCTACTATTAAAAAGTACTTTGAAAACAAACTTTGGAGATCGCGTCCGGCTGTAACAGAGCGGGTGTAATTAGAGACGGAACCATGATACCCAGGCCAGATCACCACACACATATTGTTGTGGGAAAAGGCTGTCAACCACTTCCTACATGAAGCTGGACATGAGACGCTCAAAAATAACGATGGGTGTGATGCGTGGAAACGGGAGCTAATTGGGTATCGAAAGGGGATATAGGGGAAAAGAGCAGGGAAATATTAAATTGTAGCTTAGTAGGGGCGGCAAAAATTTTATAGCCTACTGGCGGCAAATCTGTAAATCCGCCACTGTTCAAGCGGGAGTCATCCTAAAAAAAAAGAGAATGAATGAATAAAGGGTAAAAAAAACAAAGGGATTATAAACTTGGTCTAAAAGGTCAAACCTAACGTAACTACCTAGTAGAACAGGACATGAATAAACAACAGCCATACACAAATTTAATACAATAATAAAGTGACCACTGCAACTTCACAAAATTAAACTATTCAGTACTTTAGGCACACTCAAAGTTCCCATTCCTACTCCGTACAATCACTTAAAAATAGAAGTTTATCGAGCCGTTTTGGAGAAAAGCGTTTTCAGATTTGTGTGATTGTATTTCTTGCTTCTATTGAATAATAGTGAGTACTTTTTGATAACACACACTTTAATAAATCAAATAATAGTCAAGCAAAATAATGATCACGAAATGAACACGATAAATGAAGGAAAGGTTAAAAATGTACTCTGTAGTTAGGAACTTAACTGTGACTGAACAGAAAACGTAAGGAAGGATTTCGAGCAATAATTATGCAATATTTGATGTAATGTTTTAGAAGAAATTGTTCAGAACGGGTGAACTAAATGGCGTTACGCACCATAACCGTAAACATAAGCGTAAGGTCGCAAGTGTGAAAGATATTTAGAATTAGTTTCATAGTCGAACAGTTCGACTCGAACTCGATACGATATCATCAATCAGTCAAATCGTCGTATCGTATACGATTATACGATATCGTCAATCAAAAATGTAATTCGTTGAGCAAAAGTATCGAATGCAAAATGTCGAGTATACAAATATCGGTTTCCAATGGAAACCTACTCGATACCACAAAGTATCGATACTCTTTTCGTGCCCCATTTTATTTTAGGGATGTCGGAAATGTAAAAAAGTATCGATATACAAGGTGGATATGACTATGCGATATTAAATGAAACCGTGGACTATTTAAATATGTTGGTTTACTTTGGGATTGTTTAATTTATCCGAAAACGGATATAAAAAAAAATTCAAACAAACTAAATGTCTTAAAAATTTAAACCAATAAGGACACCATCTGTAATTTAAGTTCACTAACCTCAGTGGTCTCAGTCCCGGCCGCGGCGGCCCTAAAATAGTTATTTAAAAGACGCGCGACGTACATTGATAAAGTAGATACCTACTTTATCGACGTAAACTAAATAGCACTAGTAATATTATGCATTCACGTTTTTTTAAATTACACAGTCACCATAATAATCACAGAAAACGAAAACTGCAAGGATTTTAATTTGGTCATCTCGTGTCGAGGTTACAACAAGAAGAGCATTATCCCTATTAGGAATCAAAGATTAATTTTTCTCGTATCTCCTGGATAGTTTGTACAATAATCCGACTATTGGTAGGTAGGATAAACGAACATTCTCCGTAAGTTAATATCTTATCCGTAGTAAATTATTTACTAGCCGTATAAGTGTAACCCAAGTCGATGCATTGTTTAATTTAAACTCACACAAAATAACATAATGCTACGTAATAACTAACAAACTTAACTAGTGAGTCAAATCACCACAAAATAAATATCATAGGTACAACATAACGCGACACACAGGGTTCCCGCGCCGATGGCGGCGGCGACTTCAAAGGTAGCACGTGCGACGCGGCGACGACCAGAAGGTAGGTGTAACATCGGTCATTAACCCAACAACATCGTGTAGTAGATTTTAAAATCGAAAAATAGTGTCCTATGGCTAAACTACTGAACCGATTTTATTGAAATTTTGTAGGTGGAATTGTATTGTGTGTAGGTACATCTAGTTCAAATTAATATCGTTTTGTCATATCCACCCTGTATATCTTATCGATATTTTAAAAAAATATCAATATCGATATTGATATTTTTATAAAAAATATCGATATATCGGTATGATTTTACAGAGAATTGCCAACTTTTTTTTTCTCTGTGAATTGCCAACTTACAAACCAAATTAAAAAGCAGCAAATCGAGTCAACAAAAAACAAAAAATACTTTTTTTTTAACTTGTTAGTAAAGGGTGTCTCGGCGGCGATATTAAACTATAAACATGAATATCTCGACAACCAGCGGGGCTAGTGGTAGCATTCGAGAGGTGATTAGTGCGGATTCTTTAGTCGCCATGTCGCAGTGGTCGGTCGGGCGCGTACGCAGTGGAGGCGTATTTTTGCAACGAGTTTTCGTTGAGTGAAGCACAGCGCAAGTTTTGTAATCACTTTCAAATTCACCGTTTAAGTGGTGCCCCGAGTGTTCAATTAATTAAGCCGTGGGTAGCAAAGCTTAGAGCGACAGGGTGTTTACTGAATCATTCAATTGGGTCTTTCCGAGAAAAATCATAAGTCGCTTTGGAGACATATCGTGGCCACCTAGATCGCCCGACTTAACCCCAGCTGACCTTTTCTTATGGTGTTATCTCAAAGCAAGGGTTTATGATACCCCATGATATTACAAATTTGGAGGATCTGAGGACGAAAATAATGACAGAAGTGAGGGGCATTTCAGTTGAGGTTCTGCGGCGCGTCTTTGCAAATTCGATAGTACGCTTTGAAGAGTGCATTCGCCGTGGTGGAAGACATCTTGACGGTGTAATATTCCGTAAAATACAATCCGCACCAGTTTATTGCAATTAAAATATTATAAATCTTTGGATTTTTTTTAAATATACAAAGTTTAAATTTAAAATTTTATTTAAAAAAATATAGAAAGTTTTTAAATATACAAAATCGGCTCTGAGACACCCTTATAAAAAAAAGTTGGTCTAGAAAAATATCGATTTTTTATACCTTTTCGATACTAGGAATTTTTTCATCGCATACATTTTTTTTTTTTATGTTTGGCCTGCCAAAATGACTCTACTCTGCTTGATGGAAAGCATAAGCAGAATCCGCGAGTGGTGGCAACCATACTCATTGCGGACACAACAATGCAGTATGGCGACCCACGCTATGGCGGTCTAGTGATGCTTGTGCATCTTTTAGTCTAGTCAACAAGTATGGAACTTGTTGACTAGACTAATTGGGCCTCCGGTCTCGGACTCACCAACGAAACACGACAGCACAAACGCTGTCATTTTACGTTGATTTTCTGTGCGAGGGTAGTACCGCCCCGGTCGAGCCGGCCCGTTCGTGCTGAAATCAGCGTGGCTCTACTACCTGGTGAACATCGATATATCAAAATACAAAATATCGCTTAAAAATATCGATACATTGAAAAAATAATATCGATATATCGATGTATCGATATTTTTTCAACAAGCCTATTTTATTTGTAGATTGTTTTATGCCGCGTTTACATGCGTGGCACGCCTCGACAACCCTCCACATTCACACGCGTGTAAACGGGCTGTTTGGCTTGGGTTGCGTGAACTTGCGTGAGGTTGTGATAGCTTGTTGCCGACCCGAGTCGGTGTCGGTTTTTGAACACAGATCAAAGGAAGCGTGCGCTCGCCGCTTGCGACGCGTTTAGACGTTGGCGCGAGGTTGGTGCCGCTCAGTGCAGTGTTGCCGAGTCTTGTCAGAAGTTACCTGAATTATTTAAAAAAGCTAATTATTAAAAGAAGTAAATATAACTCTAGATATTTATAAAAAATTTCTTATTGTTATTAACGGGTAGTATGTGTAAAGATTTGATAAATAAGACATTCGATAATAATCTTATTGTAATTTAACTTGACAGAAATGAAATTACTGTATGCCCACTGGGCGGGACATGCTGATCGCAATGTTTACGGATACATCTTTAATTATGTACCTACCTATGATCCACAATAAAGATATATTCAATTGAATTGAATGTAAGATACTTAGTGGCTGAGTGATCGCAGTTATAATAATTAAAATTAAATTTTTAAAAACCGCTAGGGAAATCCACCAGCCACAAAAAAACAATATTTCGCCACTAAATGCAGGATTCAAACCACCAGTTTTAGTGGAAAATCCACTAAGTTGGCAGCACTGCCAAAGTGTGTGAGTGCATGCGAGCGCTTGCAGTTTGTGAGCGACTGCCAAGTCCTCGCACGCGTGTAAACGTAACACGACCGTTTGTAAAGGATTGTAGTTTGTGAGCGACTGCCAAGTCCTCGCACGCATGTAAACGTAGCTTTAAACGTGGGGTGGGTGGGTGTTTACTTTTTAATCTTTTTATTTTTGTATCAGACGTAGCTCATTGAGTTAAAGGTCATCTGGAGAGCACAGAGTACATTATATACAATGAAAGAATGACCCATGAAGTCATGAAACATGATTTTTAACAAAAATATTTTGTTAACAAAACAGAAAAATAAGGTACGTGTAAATACTACAATCATATATTTGTGTGTATTCTACTCGAGTAGCAACTACCTACCTGTTTTTAAATAATTGATAAATTCATTGTCACAGGTCCTTATGAACCGAAATAACAAACTTAATGGCCAGCCGTCTGCACAGACTGCGCCGCCATCGGATCCAAGTATCAGGAATTCTAGTACTTCATCTGCGAGTGACCAACAAGATGAAACTTGCAGAGACTTTGTGTGGGGTATGTGTCCTTATGTTTCTCAGTGCATATACCGCCAAGTTCTGAACCCAGAAGTCATGACACTATTCTAAAATTTTGTCATGACTTTCCAAATAGGTCGGGGTGCACCAACAAGGGCGTGTACCTACCTACCTCTGCATACAGCAAATGCAGAGACCTTATTTTTAACAGCAGGTGTAATACCTAAAGTGTAATGTGAATGATATGCAGCAGCAAATATGTATTTGTAAAATATTAGCTATGCTGTGTATAATATTTGTACCTACCCTCATTTTTTTTATTTGCAGTCTTCAAGTGTACCTACATTATTATAACTTATTTCAGGGGCACATTTCAGTATATAACAATGTACTCTGTGGGGGCACACCAAGTAAATAATAGTGCACAGATGGTTTTTCCTACTTTGCCAGATCTACTGCCCGCTGTCAAGTAAGTTTTTAAACCATACTATGATTACATAGAAAATAATTAGACATACTAGCCAGCTTCTTGAGTCATTATTCACTTAAATATAATTATATTACTTACCACTCCTTACTCACACACTTACCACACAAACTTATGTCTACTGTTGTAGCTTCTAAATAATTAATTTTAATTATTGCTGACTTACTGTAGTAAGCTGTTAACTTTTAATCATTTATTTAGCTTTTTGTCATGCTGGCCCATCCCCTAAGAAGTGACTTAAACTTTTCTACAAAGGAGATGCATTGAAAGTGAAATAACAAGTAGTATGTTAGATGGATACAAATCTCGTAACCAAATTCCATGATGCTGGGCCAGCCTGATGATAGTGATGACATGGTTTCATAGATACTTATAATATTTTATTAAGTACATAAAAATCAAAATCAGTCCAGCCGTGCTTGAATTATAAATAAAGTAAATAAACCATTTCTGTTTTATAAATCTAGAAATGTATGTAATTAGATTTTTTTTTCGGACATCTAAATATTACGAACATCTTACACACAACGCCATCTAGTCTTAAGCTACTAGACAACTGATATAAATACATAAATACTTTTTTTTGTAAATACATTGGTACATTTTTTTTTGTTGTCTATGGTGTATAATATTTTTTAATGTAATATAATATTTCCTCAATATTATTCTGCTATTATTTTTCTATTATTATTCTCCTATATTATATTACATTATATCTTATATATAAATTTTCTCGTGTCACAATGTTAGTTACCATACTTCTCTCAAACGGCTGGACCTATTTTTATGAAATTTGGTGTGCATATCGGGTAGGTCTGAGAATCGACCAACATCTATTTTTTATACCTCATTTTTTTTATGGCAAAACAACGTTTGCTGGATCAGCTAGTATAATATAATATTCAGAAATTGGTTGGCACATTTTGTAAAAATTATGTTTAGAATTATTGATCCTTTGGTACTGAATACAGGCATGTTGTCTTAAGATTGTTTGGAGCACAAATTGTTGCCTAACAGTAAGTATCATACATTATTTATACAAAGGTTCAGTAGAGTAACAAAAAGGCTTAAATTTGGCAACCTTTAGAACAGCCCTTTGTGCTTGTTCTAATTTGAGCATATGTATTTTATGGGCACCACCCCAAACTGTGATACAATAATTCAATATTGACTGGCACAATGCATAATATACAGTTTTAATAGTGTCATAGTCAGCAGAATGTCGAAGATTTTTGAATATAAAGATAAGTTTTCATGTTGAAAGTTTCACATAAATATTATATTAGACCTTTATCTGTGATATTTGCTTTTTTGTATAAAATAAGTTATTTTTTTTTATATAGGTATACTAATCAAAGCAAACGCTCAAGTAATATTGTTTTACCTTTGCCAATGCAGTGGCAGTATATTGACGCCCTTCTTGAAGAGACGAAAGACTTCTTGAAGTCAACAAATTATTCAAAGCCATTTAGTCTCTGCCTCTGTGGTGCAGTGGTAGCGCATACGACTGCTGTGCTTCAGGTCTCGGGTTCGATTCCCGATTCGGACCAAATGTTTGAATATTCTGCCAATATTTGTTTCGGAGTTTGGATGTTTTCTATGTATATTATGTAATATGTATGTATTAACAAAAAAAAAGTATATAATTTGTATTGAAATCAGTTGTCTAGTACCCATAACACAAGCTCTGCTTAGCTTGGGACTAGATTTCGTTGTGTAAGATGTCCGAAATATTTATTTATTATTATTATTCTTTTTCCCACCAAATTCTGAAAAATGTAGAAGTCTGAAAGTGCAAGGTCTATTTACTTGTGCATTATTTGTTACATGGTAGATTTGATGCCAGCAAACCGCCGCCTCCATTGCCATCGGTGTGTATAAATGGCACTATAATAAGACCTGCTGAGCCACCTGAAGGTAATTTAAATTTTATGTCAAGTTTTTGTATTAATATATCCTTTAGTATGCTTGCGTATTGAAATTGAAAATACTTTTATTTTAAAGATGACATGTTTTGGTGTGATGGTTTTTTCAAGTAATGTTAAAATAATTTGATGAGAATTAAGTGGCAGTAAATAATTAAGCACTGCCTTGAAATGATGATTTTATTAATTTATAACAAACCAGTACTCATGTTATTACATTACACAGCTATTGTATAGTCCATTCGTTTAGATACGGTCACCTTGATCGCATCACCGTCCTACGTGCGCAAGCCGCCACAAAATCAAAGGGCCCGCCTGCGGCGTACACCCTCAAGCAAGTATGATTTGTCAGTTTACGCTGTTGTATGAATTAATATATTCGTATTTCGCAACAATAACCACAATTGCGTGCGGGTGCACCGTCACTATCTAAACGAATGGACTATACCGTACAAACCGTATATACAGTACAAATAATTATATTCTCAAGCTGCAAGAAAAAAAGGTATACGATACGACAGATATTTCTTTTTTAAGCAAACATCTTGATCAAATGAAATTTAAGTTTTAATATTCTAGATTATTTATGGTTGTGTTAGGATAGTGTTTATTTTAAGTCGCCGGAAATATTTGTAATGCTTAATTGCAATAGATTAGAAGCGAGAAATGGATACCTATACAGATATTTCCGATACCTTGTACGCCACTTCATTTAGTTTTTTTTAAGAGGTGTGGACATCATAGTGAATAATAAAAAAAAGAATATGCATTTAGCGACAATGACTGCAGCTTTGAAATGGCGCTTAGCGGGCTACTAATGTGATTTATAATTACAGACTCCGACATGCATCATACCATACTATACCTACTTTGCACATTTATCGTTAAAACTTTAACTGCTAATGTCGTGTATTGTTCTTAGCTGGACCATTCAAAGGAAGAAAGCTGTATGAATCTGTGCACACACAAATACAGTGTCTGCGATGCTTGCATCCAACGGGAGTTAAGGTTTGACGCGAAATAAAACTTTATAATTTATACGCATGATATATATTGTAGTTTGTTCATTTTCATAGTGTCATTTAGATCGTGCCGCCCCGGCCGTTCATTGTCAAAGGAACGCCGACACGAATCAAAGGAGCCGCGGCCAATAAGCATAAAGAAAAATTATACTTACTAGTGGGCGGACGGCGCAGGCAGCTGTTTGATATTGTGTCGGCGTTCCTTTGACAATGAACCCGCACGCGACGCACCGGGGCGGCACGCTCAAAATGACACCATGAAAATGAACAAACTATATATGTCTTTGAGAAACTAGCCCTTGACCATAGGGCTCTGCCATGACTAGGTATGTAGGTACTAATAATAATTTGTATATTTCGGCCCATAACACTGTAAATTATAATAATATAATAGAAAAATATTATAACTCAGGAGTGATCCATGTCACAAATTAAGAGGTGTGAACATCATAGTGAAATGTAATACCTTTTTTTTTCAGAGACAAAAACACTATGGGTACGTGCCTTTATCCGGAAAGGATGGTACGACCTATAGAAAACACGGCATCTTCTGTTTTATGCCACAGAATTATCTCGATGCAGTTAACAATGTAAGTATCTGTCTTAAACATTGTTTGACTTGTGGGTGAAGACAGCCGACAACCGATGACGTACAAAAAAGTGCGCCACAAAGTTGGATTTCTTTTTTGATTTCCCGGCGCTTCGCTCGGTCAATTCGGTCATTTGAGTTTGTACATACAATTTCAATACCTGTTCTTATCCATTATTCCGCAACGCCGTACAAAAATCATGCGACAAGGGAGAAAAATCGAGGGTTGCTACCCCGTCCCCTTCACCAGTACTCAGTTGGACAGCTTACAAGTGACGGCAAAGTGCTGAATGTTATTTTTTTATGCCCCTGTATCTTTTAAAAAAGGTCTCCTGGTTCACATAACCCATAAATTTTCGACATGGGCCTGTAGTCTATTACAGTCATTGATTACTACTCGTATTATGCCCACTTATGCCGTTACAGATCACAGCAACCTGACCTGACTACATTGTTACTACTTATATACAAATACTTTAATATGTGCGTTTGGGTCTTCTACTTGCCACTAAATTGTCTAAAATGCCATCCACTGTCTAATTTCGCAAATTAAAAAAAAATGTACATATATTCCTCTTCTAGATTCACCCTTCATTCAACCTGTCATAATTCTTCTCAATTAAAGTCAAAGTAACGCATTTTCTGTATTTCCTGCAAGAGCGTGAGGACAATGTTTTTTTTTCAGATCTGGACCTAGAGCTAGTTATAATTTGTTTATCGTAATGTAGTTTTTTATAATTAAATAAATTTTATGACTTAAACATTGAAATTAATTTTACTGTGACTAAAAACGAAATTCTAAGTTCTAATTGGAATATTTCAAAATATTCCAGATCCGGTATCAAGAACAAGGGCGAGTCTTGGAAGAAGTATGCAGTAATCCAGAACTTGCACAACACAAACACCACAAACAACCTTCTAACAGATCTAGGCAAACTATAACGTTAGTACCTCTTGCAATTTATCTACATAAGTTTGTGATTGTAATCTGGCACTGACAGCTATCTGGTACCTACATACCAGATAGCTGTCAGTGCCAGATTACAAGTTAACGAACTTCTTTAGTAATTTTTTTTTAAATTAGTCTTTATAACTACTGTTTATCAAGTTAAGTAGAAATCTTTGAGTTTAATCAAAACAGAATTCCTAATATTGCACTGTAGTGTTTCTTCTTAAATATAATAATTTATACGATTATGATGATGATTGACATAATGTAATCTGCATTTGAGGCGGAAGTGAGCGGCAATATATTGGTTACGATACCATATTTGACTTTTGTAGGCCTACGTCTTCTGAGATTTTTTGAACAGTCACTTACTTAGATAAAGATTGCTACAATGCTACTAGATATTTATGACTAACATCTTTGTGTTGTCTTTGCAGAGAACTGCCCCCAGTTCGGTGTTAAATCCTGGAGAAAACGACGTTCACATAATACCTACAGTAGTTTGGTATCCTGTTTGATGTTAATATGTAGGTAATAAAACTGTTAAAATAAACATGGCAATTTATGGAACCTTTACCTAATCTTTTATTTTTCACTACACAAGTCTTTGAACAACGAATGACGAATGGGCCAATTTCCTCTTCTTGACTCCAGCTAACAGTCTATAGTGGTTGTCTGATTGGTTGATATGATGACTAATATCGAGATACTATATTATAAGCAATTCATGTGCCTATTAAGGGAGCAAATTACGTAGGACGATAGCATCACATGGAGAAGGAAAACTTAAACCCTACATCAAACCGACTGGCCATTGCAGTTGTGTCTACTACACCGAAAGAACAAAATTCGAAAGAAAACGTGCCCAGCATTTTCAATCTAATATTAGCTTTTCTTTGTGACTGTTTTGTAAAAAATAATAAAACAAACACTTTTCTTGTGATCTAAAGATCTTATGTCAGAATGTAATTTCACACAGCACCATACCCTACGCATGTCACGAAAACCGTCTCAACGGGTTGTGTTGACCTAATTTTCACTAACTTTAATGATAATGCCATCTATACATCCGTTGAAGAACTAGGGTTTTCCGATCATTGCGGTGTAATAATTGCATTCAACACACAGCAGAGACATAAAAAAAACATATGGTCCACACAAAAAAGAATATTTAGTAAAAATAATATAGACAACCAGGGTCCTTGATTGTTTCTAGCCTAGCAATGACACAATTTCGTCAGTGGTTTCTAGTATTTAAGTTTTACATGTTTACCATCTTTTTACAACATTGTGGAATGTAAATAAACGATATGGTAATGATTAGGATGATGATGCTTTTTGAAAAATGGTAGAAATAGTGTCACTGCGTTAAAAGACAAAGGAATATTAATTTCGGTTGATGAATATCATCTCCGGGTTGGATTTTAAAACGAGTCGCCTGAATTTGAGGGTATTGGTGGTGTAGGGAGCTTAAGGGAGTTGGTCTTAATCACCCCAAAGTAATTTTGGCTGCCGGAGTTGCGTCTAAATATTTTTAATCAATTTTCAAAAATTCTTAAATTATGCAAAACGGAACGTAATTTTCATCAGTTTTTCAAATGTAATTTTTAGGTTTTATGTGAAAAACGTGAAACGAAACGCAACTCGCCATCTTGGATGGATGTTTGATGATAGCTAATGTCAAATTTGTGCGTCATTCATTCCATAAAATTAAAATCCAACCCAATGGATTGGTGCAAACTCAAAAATTATGCAGAACACATCGCACTCCCATGAAAATCGACCAAAAGGTTATTTGGTTCTTGGTGTTGCACCAAAGGCAATTGTAAATCTAAAATGCCACGCGACAACGGGACATTTTTTGAAAATATAAACATTGATTTGGTGCATGTTCTCTATCTATCTGCATATTTAAAAAACTGGAGCTACAACGACGTCATAAATGAAAATCCCTACAAGGAAAATTTTGAGAGGTGCCTGGGCCGGGTCACTATATGTGACTGGGCTGGTATAATTATTGCCGAGAAACCATTGTGGCATACTAAACGGACAAAAATGAAGCAGTTCGAAAGATTGGTGGCCCCGGAAAAATAGTCCAGTGTTGAATCTAAATTTGGAAAAAGCAAATACAATCGAGTTAATTATATTTTATATATTACTAGCTGATCCGGCGAACTTCGTACCGCCATATTTATGACCCACGTAACATCGTTTACGTTTTTGTGAATCTAAACCATTCCCAGATCCCCTTGAACACACACAAAAAATTTCATCAAAATCGGTCCAGTCTTTTTTGTGAATCTAAACCATTCCCAGATCCCCTTGAACACACACAAAAAATTTCATCCAAATTGGTCCAGTCGTTTAGGAGGAGTTCAGTCACATACACACGCACACAAGAAATATATATATTAAGATGTGTTATAGGAAATGTATAAGAACAGGATATAATTCTTAGGTAATTAATAGCAATGTATTACGCCGAGTTGGTACAATCCAACTTCATTGGGTTAGGTTAGATGGCTAAGGCGGGGCGGCAGCACGGGACCCTTTCCTTCCGACTGACGCAGGTCCTTTCCGGGCACGGTTGCTTCGGGAAGTACCTGCACTCGGTCGCTAGGAGGGAATTGAGTCCCGCCTGCCACCACTGCGACTGCAGTGAGGACTCGGCCCAGCATACGCTGGCGATTTGCCCCGCTTGGGCGTCGCAGCGCCGGGCCCTCACTGCAGTCATCGGAGGAGATCTCTCGCTACCGGCCGTCATACGCTCCATGGCCGGTAGCGACAGCAGTTTTACCGCGGTCGCAACCTTCTGCGAAGACGTAATCTCGCAGAAGGAGGTGGCGGAGAAGGCCCGGGAGGATGATATCCACTCGGACCCAATCCGCCGCCGGCGAACCGGGCGGCGAAGGCGCGCCTATCAGCGCCTCATGCCGCCCTGAGTGTGGCCGCGGATGGTCGGGACGGGCTTTCCCTTCCATCCGCTATAGTGGCCGCCCGCGAGGAGGCGACGTTACGCGTGTGCCGTACGTCGCCTAAATCGAGATGTTAACAGCTGATGGTGCCCGCTTTTATGCGGGCAAGCGCTGGGAGGGGTCCGGACGTGTTAATAACTGCAGTTCCCGGATTCCTCCCTTCACAGGCGCAGAGTGGCACACCGTGTGGTTTTAGTCGGTTCGAGTCCGACACACCGCCCCGCCGCAAGCCCCGGTGGGGTGACGGTCCGAGGGGATTTCCACACGTTAAAAAAAAAAAAAAAAGATGGCTAAGGCGGAAGCGCAACGCAGCGATGCTCGACCCTTAGCCATCGTGGTTATTTTTTTTAAAACCACCCAGAAATAGGAGCCCCTTAGCGGGGCTTCGTCGACTCATAATTGAAGCCAGTTTTTATATATAATATAATTAATGTTACGAGCCGGGTATTAAATAATGAAAAATAGTCGGTTAATTACCAAAAAATAACACACTGTTTATTTACAACCCTTTTACTATAATAACTCGCTATGTCACTTGTTAATCGCACTAGAAGATCGCTTCGATGTTAACTCCGCTGTATCGTGAAACAATACTGACTCGTACGGGTAACCCAATCTGCTTATATATGGCTTTGAAACCCCTAGCAAGATCTATAATATTCGATAGAACATTCTACACTAAACAGAAATTACCAGAGTGAGTAATCTAGCGTCGAATATCAGAGTTACTCCACAGTTGCGCACTACTTGACACTAGATGGCGCCTTCAATTCAATTCTCGCGACTGGTAGATTATTCTAGACTATTTTTCTCGAAGGCGCAACACTGCCCCCTCCTAAGACATGCTCGTCCCGAGCATAATCAGTTCCATAGTATCGCGCCAATCGATCTACGTGAACTATCTTTGGGGCGCCTCTTGGACACTTCTGTATCCGGTAGGTAACGTCATTGATTTTTGTCACCACCCGGTATGGCCCTTCCCACTTGGCTTGTAGCTTTGGAGATCTCCCTTTACTGCGAACTGGATTATGGAGCCATACTAGAGAACACTCTTCGAAGCCCTTATTGTTCACTTTCCGGTCATATCGGGTTTTCATCTTCTCAGACATTTGCTGGCCCGATTGTCTGACATGCTCATAAATGTCATTCATCTTGTTCCGCAAGTCATTAGCGTACTCCGTTATACTTCGCGGGGTGTCAGGGGGTATTCCAGTGATCAAGTCTGCAGGCAATCGTAGTTCTCTTCCGAAGTTTGCAAAAGCTGATGTTACTGAAGTGCTTTCGTGGACTGCACTTCGGTATGACAGAAGAAACGGTTGGATGTGTTTGTCCCAATCTTTTTGCCTACACTCAACAACTTTTGCGAGATACCTCTCTAGTGTTTGGTTAAATCGTTCCACCATTCCGTCAGATTGTGGGTGATAAGAGGTGGTTCTGGTTTTGTGAGCACCCATTACTCGACACATCTCTTGAAATATTTGAGACTCAAAATTACTTCCTTGGTCACTGTGAATTTCTAAAGGCACTCCAAAACGACAGAAGACTTCGTGCACTAATTTGTCTGCAACTGTTGATGCCTCTTGGTTGGGAATGGCGAAAACTTCTGGCCACTTAGTGAAGTAATCCATTACAACCATGAAGTACTTGTTTCCAGTTTCACTTTCAGGAAATGGTCCCGCTACGTCTATTGCAATTCTTTCCCAGGGTGCCCCAACATTGTACAATTTCAATGGACCTCTGCTACGTGTGTGAGGTCCCTTCACTGCCGCACAATTAGTACACTTGCGACACCAGTCCTCAACATCATCACGACAATGAATCCAGTAGAATCTCTCCCTTATCTTTAACAATGTCTTCTTAACTCCCATATGACCTCCTGAACATCCGTTATGGTAGAGCTGCAGAACCACTGGTATCTTAGCTTTAGGGACAACCATTTGCAGATGACAGCTGTCTCCTCGAGCGTTTTCCCATTTACGGCACAAGACTCCATCCTGGATGACTAGGCTATCCCATTGAGCCCAATAACTCTTTGTGGTTGAACTCAGCGATGCAACATCGCTCCAGTGAGGCTTAGGAGTCTCAGCTTTAATCCACTCGAGAATTGGTTTGATATCTGCATCCTCTTGCTGTGCTTGCTGTAGGCTTTCCTTCCATTCGATGCTAAGGTCCGTCTTTATTGTCCTTATAGGAACAGCTTCCTTTACTTCTTGCTTGGCACAGTGTTTGCAGTCTTCAGGGCAAGGTCTTCTTGATAATGCGTCTGCGTTACCGTGTGATTTTCCACTGCGATGTTCAATCATGAAGTCATATTCCTGTAGTAGCTCAATCCATCTCGCGACTTGTCCTTCAGGGTTTTTAAATTGTAAGAGCCACTTTAGTGCAGCGTGGTCAGTTCGGAGGTGGAATTTACGCCCGAGCAGATATTTATTAAAATGTTGCAGTGTCTTCACTACTGCCAGTAGCTCCCTTCTTGTGACACAGTAATTTCTTTCCGGTTTTGACAAAGATTTACTGAAATATGCAATAACGACCTCTTGATCACCTTTCCGCTGGGATAACACACCGCCAAGCCCAGTATCACTCGCGTCTGTGTCAACTATGAATTTATTTTCGGTATCTGGATACCCTAAGATAGGTGTGTTGCATAGACGTCTTTTTAGCTCTTGAAATGCAATGTCACAACTTTCATCCCAGCAGAATTGTCTTTTCTCTTCAGTAAGTTTATGAAGGGGTTTGGCAATATCCGCAAAGTTTTTCACGAATCGCCGATAGTAAGAGCACAAGCCCAAAAATGCTCTTACTTGGGTCTTATCCCTTGGAACTGGCCAATCCTTGACAGCAGCGATCTTTTGCGGATCTGTTTGGACACCCTCTTCCGAAACCACATATCCTAAAAAGCTAACCTGCCGTTTGAAAAATGAACACTTCTTAGGACTTAACTTTAGGTTGGCACTTCGGATTTTCGATAATACGCGCTCCAGGTTTCGAATATGTTCTTCAAACGTACGGCCTACAATGACAATGTCATCCAAGTAGACCAGGCAAGCGTCTCCAGTTAATCCGGTCAGTACTGACTCCATCAGTCTTTCAAAAGTTGCTGGCGCGTTACATAATCCAAAGGGCATAACTTTAAACTGCCACAGTCCTCTCCCTGTAGAGAATGCAGTCTTCTCTTTGTCCTTGGGATCAATTTCTACCTGCCAGTATCCACTTTTCAAATCTAAGGTGCTAAACCATTTTACCCCTGTTAGCATGTCCAGTGTGTCATCTATTCTAGGAAGTGGATAGCTGTCCTTCTTCGTAATGTCGTTTAAACGGCGGTAGTCAACACAAAAACGCATGCTGCCATCCTTTTTCTTTACAAGCACAACAGGTGAACACCATGGGCTGGATGAAGGCTCTATAACACCGTCCCTGACCATTCCATCAATCATGGTTTGCACTTCCTTTTCTCGTGCTACTGGCAGTCTTCTTGGTCGCTGACGAATAGGCAACTCATTCCCAGTGTTTATTTTGTGTTGAACTAAACCAGTCTTTCCAATATCAGCTTCATTAGTAGAGAAAATATCAGCGTACTTAACTAACATTCTCTTAGCCTTGCCAATCTCTTCCCTAGACAAAACATCTTGACAGTCTTCCAAAAGTGTTGACACGTTGACTCGTGCATCCTTGCTAACATTTGAAGTAGTCAAGTCTTGGCATCGATGCATCCAATCCACATCTTCGCAAGTGCCAATCAGTGTGCCCTTATGAATCACATGTTGCTTGTCACTTAGATTTAGCACACGTACTGCAGGGATGTTAGTGGTACTTACTAGAGTCCGTGCGATCTTCCATGGAAGGTCATTATCTATCCTTTCAATAAGTACACACCGTTGCATTCGTCCGGAGTTATAAGGAAGACTAACTGGCATGATTGTTTCTGATCTGGGAGGAAGAACAACTTTCTTTAAGCTGTACACTTTTCCTGGTGACGCTCCTTCCATGAACAGTTCTTCTTGACTACATCTCAATACACCTTGATTGATGTCGATCTCACAACAATTGTTCTTCATGAAGTCTAGGCCAAGGATGCAGTCGTCAACTATATCAGCCACGATGACGTTATGCAGGTAAACTTGGTTGCCCAACTTCAACTCCACCTTCTGTTCGCCTCGGACGGGTATGCGCTGACCAGTGGCTGTTACTAGGTTTATTTGCTCACGGTTACAGGTGATGTCCCTCAGAAACCGATTTGCAAGTTGGGAACTGACAACTGTGCGAGAAGCTCCCGTATCAATCGTCAGCTTACATGTTGTTCCGTTGATTTCGCCTCTGATGACCAGGCTGTTCCCATCATGACTTTGCGAGATCGAAATCCTTGGGGCTCTTTGAACACCAGCCAGCACCCGCCCCGCAGTCCTGGCGTTTACTCGTTTCCCTGCTGTTGTTGGGCAGTACTATCTGTCGCCCTAATCTCCTGAGGCCGCTCGTATTCATTTCCTATGCTTCGCTTAGGGCAGCTGGACCGAAGGTGACCTTTTTCACCACAGGCGTAACACCTAGGGCTGTACCCCTTAAACCGGTCCCGCACAGGTGACGCCACAACCTCCCGGACCCGATGAGACCGATGATCTTGTCTCACAGCTTCCACCTCCAAAGCATGGGCCAGAGCATCCTTGAGAGTTTCATGGTGCCCAAGTCGCACAGCAGCTCTAACTTCGAGGTCACGAATGCCATCGATGAAAGCTTGCACCAGATTCCCGTCCACGAGCGCAGGTGCAGACTGGTATGCCTTACGGACCAGTTTCTCAACTTCCAGAGCCCATTGTTGCAAGTTCTCACCGATGCGTTGGGCACGATCCTTCAGCTGTGCACGAAAAACGTGCTCCAGGTGAGCGTCACCATATCTTGCCTCCAATGCCTCCAGCAGTTGCTCATAGGTTACCTTCTTACCGAGGGCTTCGAGGACGGTTAGAGCCTGGTCTCGAAGACCCAAGGTGAGCGCGGTCATAGCCTGTTCCTTAGTCCAGCCATTTGCCGTCATAACAGCCTCAAACTGGATCTTGTAGGCTGACCACGAAGATGTCCCATCAAACGGCGGTACTTTGAACCCCCGCACCGAAGGAACAGCAGTTACTGAAGTCGCCGCTCCGTCTCCAACTTTGAGGTTCCCTAATGCCTTCTTCACGTCGGCAATCTGAGTTTCGGCCTCAGTGATACGGTTCTCGTGTTGAAGAACCTGATCCTTCACTACCTTGAGTTCTTTGCCGAAGGTCTCGTGAATACCTTTTAACAAGAGCATTTGTTCCTCCTGGCGACGAGCCTGGTCTTCCTTGTCCCGCTGCAGCTGTTCCTCCAAGCGGCGGGCCTGCTCCTCCTGGCGGCGGGCCTGCTCCTCCTGACGGCGGGCCTGCTCCTGGAGCATCACCATTAGGGCCGTGATATCTGGAGCTGCTGACGATGTGGACGGCGTGGCTTCCATCACTGGCTGCTGACCTTCCGGTGTGGGCAGTTGTGCACCTCCAAATCGCCTCAGGTCGGCCTCTTGCTGACGCTGACTCCTAGTTCGGATACCTTCCGTGTCTTCCTTTGGTAAAACCGGCATACTTTAATCCCACTGCTGACACCAAATTGTTACGAGCCGGGTATTAAATAATGAAAAATAGTCGGTTAATTACCAAAAAATAACACACTGTTTATTTACAACCCTTTTACTATAATAATTCGCTATGTCACTTGTTAATCGCACTAGAAGATCGCTTCGATGTTAACTCCGCTGTATCGTGAAACAATACTGACTCGTACGGGTAACCCAATCTGCTTATATATGGCTTTGAAACCCCTAGAAAGATCTATAATATTCGATAGAACATTCTACACTAAACAGAAATTACCAGAGTGAGTAATCTAGCGCCATCTAGCGTCGAATATCAGAGTTACTCCACAGTTGCGCACTACTTGACACTAGATGGCGCCTTCAATTCAATTCTCGCGACTGGTAGATTATTCTAGACTATTTTTCTCGAAGGCGCAACATTAATATAAAAACGATAAAACATGTATATAAAGTGGAATAAACAATTTTTGTACAAATTTCTGTTTTTTATTTTTTCTGGTTGAAAATGGTTAGGGGGTGATCCGACCCCTCCCCCCAACCACTCACAACACCTTAAAATGGCAACGTATTTCAAAATTTTTACCTCATCTCCAATTAATTAAATATGCTATTATTAAGTACTTATCTACATAACATAAATATGTGCAAATTAAGCAAAGTAAAAATCAAATTATTTGACAGCTACTAGTGCTGCCCCAGGTGGATTTTTTTGGAACCTGTACGGTAAGGCTCACAACGTACTCACAACAGTCTTCATATCACTTTAAGCTAACAGATGTCGTAACATGTTCTGACGCAAGGCAATATTAACTTGCAATGCAATTGCAAATAAATTGCAACATGCATTGTTGACCGATTTCAAAATTATTTTTGTATCGAAAGGGTACACTCGCGAGGCAGCCCCATTACCACCATGTCACTATCTGATGATGGGATCAGAGGGACAGAGAGATTAGGGATGTCCTTAAATCCTCAATTCAAATTTTACAACTCCGACGACTTGTTTCAGCTTGTTTTTCTAGCTCCACACTTTACAGGGGTTTGCGTTTTAGTTGAAATCACAAGGTGCTGAGTTGATGATGGAAGGGTCCTTGACCTTTAGGAGTTAGAGAATACCTCTTTCAACAATATAATTTTGTAGTTGACCGGTTTTATTCCTTTCATATATTTGTTAGGTTTTTGTGCTGGGTTACAGAAATATGTGCACAAAGTAATAAATGACTTCACAAAACATTCTGACTAAAAATATTTGTTACGTAGGTACCTTTTTTTATATGAGCCTGTCAAAGTGACTACTCTGCCTGATGGCAAATATGAACAGAATCCAAGAGTAGTAGCCTCTATACTCATTGCGAATTCAGACAATATAACAATGCAGCATGGCGACCTATTGAGATGCTTCTGCATCATTGGGCTTCCGGTCTCGCACTCACCAACGAAACACGACGGCGCGAATACTATCATTTTGACATTTTAGCTTGGTCTTCTGTGCGAGAGGGTTGAACCGGCACGTTCGTGCTGAAATCAGCGTGGCTTAATGACCTTGAAATCTGATGACTCTTCCATTTCTAAAGCGATTAAGAAAATTATTTTTATTTGGAAATGTATATTAGGAAGAGTCCGTCCGTGAGGTGAGCCCTTTGTTTGGTTGGTTGCCAAGTGGTAACAGAGTGGGTTAGAACATTACAACGTTATGCCATTCCAGCTAGCGTAGTCTATGGATGGATAACTAATCTTGAGGAGCACGTAAAGCTGTCGGTCCCAGTTGCCTTATGAACAATCGTTACAGGTATGAGCCCTAAAACTTTTTCTAGAAAAATATAAAATATGTACTTCAATATCGCTTAGTACATAGTTACTCGTGTTGTGGAGGTCTGTTCAGCCGCATTGCTACCGAAACCGACCGAAAGGCGTCTTTAACCCGTGAAGCGCCCGTGTGCAATCATTGCTTTAGCGCCCTTTAGTACCTAAGCATAACGTCCTTCTGTACCAGCCCCTTTCTGCTGCTGCTCCCGTGTCCATCGCACACCCTGCACTACCTATAGGTAAATACGCCCACCGACCTTAACATAGGAAAGGAAGACTCGGAGGAATATAATTTTTCTTATCTTTATAAGGTTCCTTTCGAATATGAAGAAAGAAATATTACTATTTCAAATCGTGAGAAATTAAGTAATTAACATTAATTAATAATTAACTAAATACTTCTTTTATCATGTAGAAATTTAAATTTATTTTCAGGTTCCCTATCTTACTAGCTTAACTAAATAAAGTAACCGATTTATAAAACTATATAACACATTACATTTTCGTTATAGACATTACAGTACACATCGATTTAAATATCATATACTCCTTACAACTATTGAGTTGATTCCCTCACTCTCAGAATCCGATGGGATAATTATTTAACACGACCGGGGACAGTTCAGGCGCTATACCGAAAGTTTTACGTGCTCTTTGAGGAGGCACAAGATCTTCATAGTACAAAACATGTGAAGGTTCTCATTCTAAATCAATTGTAACGTTTGGTGTTTTGAGTTTCATTATACCTTCGAGACAAAAGATTTGAGTGAAGATCTAAGAGTTATTAATTGGTTATTGGTGGTCGTTTATGCAAGCAGTTTATTCAAAATATAGATAAATAAATACATAGTGTAGGTTCAGCATTATACGATCTATATCTCAAATAAACGAAGTGCAACAAATAAGAACGCAATTTCTTCCGATATACTGTACCGATTGAAACAATAAATGTTTAAGGAATAAGTATCTCGAAGAATCTCGCACCCTGAGGGTTCCGTACATTTTTTTTGTAGATACATTGGATCTTTTCACTGTGATAAATAATAAACTTGATATTTTTAACATCTTCAGAGGACTGCAGACCCATAATTTGATATTGATTTCTTAAATAAATATTTCAATAATGGCAGACAAACTGATAGTGGTTAGGCAACGGATGGATGCGGACTGCCCAAGACTAGGATGGTTAGCGCTCTTTTAGGAGGCAAGGGACAGACTGACAATTAAGTTATGTTATAAGGTTGACTTTATGTTTTGAGCTACGGAACCCAAAAACTATAGGAAGAGAAGGTCAGCAAGGCTAACTTTAACAGTTCTTTAATGTTGAAATGTTAGAAATCTTAACTTAGCAAAGTTTATGAAAGTTTTGTCGTGAACTTTACACGTTCAATAAATCCAGACTTGTAGTTCGAAAGCGTCACTTATGTACTCGGGAAAATATCTTCTATAATGCCAGATAATGCCCACTGCTTCACTAGCGTGATATTTCTTCGTAATTCTAACTTTTATACAAATGACGAACTTCCATACTTTTTCAGGCTAATATAATAGGCTGTACAAGTCAACTCGAAATCGGTCGACTACACTTTTGGTGTAGTGGTTTCAGCGGCCGCGACTCCGCTTTCTACTGCGCCAAGTATTGTGGGTTCAAATGCCACTAGGGACAACACTTTGTGTGATCCGCAAATTGTTGTTCTGAGTTAGGGTGTTCTTTGTGACCGTTTGGTGTTTGTTTGTAAAGTCCCTCACGATATAGGATGTATATTCCTAAGTAGGGTGTTCTTTAAAAAAAACCTTTTTAATCTGTCTTTTCCTAAATAAGAAGATAACGAACAGCTGAGCTAAAATTCGAAGTACATTAAAAATACAAAAAACAAAACTAAATATATTTAACTACGACCGCCAAGCAAGGTCATGATTCTTGGTCGTAATTATGATGACTTGGAGTTAACTGGTATACCGTATAAGACATAAGCGGCCTTGATTAACAACCAGTTAGTTATCTAAATCATGACAACAATATAATTAAGGACAGCAGAAAAAAAACATACAAGAAATTGATCCACGCCCGTGCCCACTTCGTTGGGTGCCCACTTCGTTGGGCGGTAAACTTTTTTCTCCGACTTACTTTGCAAATCCGGCTACCACGTAAAAGTCTTTTCATTTTTCGGGTTATTATATATCCTATGTCACTCACAAATAACGTAGCCTTCTATTGGTAAAAGAATTTTGAAAATCGGTTCAGTAGATCCAGAGATTACCCCTTACAACGTCACAAACGCACAAACTTTATGTCTTTTTAATAAAGTATAGAAAACTTTACCTCTTTATTGATTACCAAGCCTACAGAATTCAGATTCAGTTTTATCTTATTTGTACACTTGATCATAACACGGTGAGGTATTAACCCCTAAATACCCTTAAATAAATATACCCCTTTTCTAAATAGAAAAGGAGCGTCGGGGTCCTACACAGGAGGGGGCCATTTACAAACCAGAGGTGACCCGAGGTACGTCGGGGTTCCAGGGATTTCTTTTCGAGGGTGCACGTGGTTCCCCGGCTTTTAGTACATGAGACGGTGTGCGGAAGTAATTATAAGTTATGAAGACGTACGGGCAGATGAAAGGCCACAGAAAGTAGTACTTTTAGAAACAGCAAGTATTGTGAGGAGGTTTCTCCCTGTATAACCCTAATCATAGGAGTGATCACAAAACAAAAAGATATAAGTAGAAATGACTAGTAGGCGTGGCGCGCTTGCCACTGATAAGCGTTGCAACGCATACTTTTATGAGTTGTAGGTATTTTGTATCATAGTCGTGTTACAACGCTGCATTGAATAGACTTTTAGACCTTATCCTTGTTTCTTCACCTAACCTCGCAGCTAAGCACGGCCAGTGCTCTGCTGACGAGTTCTCCTATCACGACCTGCTTTACCTTTCCTATCAACTCCGACCTCCTAAACCAAAAGCGAAGATTATCCTGCAGCGGAATTTCAAGGGCATGGATAATGGTGCCTTAGTGAGGGATGCCGGTAACATTGATTGGGCACCTCTCTTCAGTGCTGATTCCATAGATGAGAAGGTTGAACTTTTTATTGCTAATTTGATTAACCTCTACAACAAACATGCACCAGTCCAAGCATTGAAGGTGAAACGTCTTCCGGCACCGTGGCTCACTCCAGACATCAAAGCGCTAATTAGGAAAAAAGTGATAGCCAAATCCAAATTTAAAAAGAAACCAAGTGATGGTAACCGGGCCAAATACATAGCTATCAGGAATCATTGCGGTAAGGTGTGTAGGAATGCTCAACGCCGATTCATCCACAGCTCCGTTGAAAACGGAGATCCAGCTAAAGTCTGGAAGTTTCTAAAGTCACTGGGAGTAGGCAAATCAGTTCACGACTCTTTTCCTAAAAATATCAACTTAAACCTTCTTAATCAACACTTCTCTGCTTCGTCAAATTTTGATAAAGCGACAAAAGACACAACACTGAGACGTCTTACTTCCGCCACAACTCCTGACTGTTCTCCCTTTGTCTTTAGTCAATTTTCTGATTGTGATGTTAGGAAGAGCATAGTATCCATTAGTTCGAATGCAGTAGGTTCTGACTGTCTAAGCCGTAATATGATCCTCCCAATCCTTGATGAAATTCTTCCTGTCATCTGCCATATCCTTAATTATTCAATCTCTAAAAGCGTGTTCCCAAAGGCATGGAAGGATGCTGAAATTATTCCCATACCTAAAAAGAAAAACCCTGAATCTTTCTGCGATTACCGACCCATTTCCATTCTCCCATTTCTCTCCAAAGTCCTGGAACGTCTTATCCATAATCAACTCGCTAACTTCCTATCCAGAAACCTGCTCCTAAATCCTCTGCAGTCCGGCTTTCGACCCGGGCACAGCACCACTACTACCCTTATCCATATTACGGAGGACATCAGAGCTGCTATGGAGAGTGGTGAGGTTACCGTACTAACACTTCTGGACTTCAGCAATGCATTTAACACCATTGACTTTGACGTTCTGCTATGTATACTGCGTTCTCTTAACATATCTCCAACCGCAATTGACTGGTTTCACAACTACCTGTTTGGTCGCCGGCAACTCATAAGCATTGAAAACACTGTTTCGTCTTGGTGTAGCAATACAGCCGGTGTACCGCAGGGCGGCGTCCTATCTCCTCTAATTTTCTCTGTTTTTATCAACACAATCACTGATGATCTGTCTTCTTCCTACCACCTATACGCGGATGATCTCCAGATTTATACCAGGGCATCACCGATTAATCTGGTCGATGCTGTTAATGCTGTTAATGCCGACCTGGATAAAATATGTAAGTGGAGCAACTCCTACGGTCTAAAAATTAACCCATCGAAGACCCAGGTTATTGTCGTTGGAAGCTCGCGGATGATCACCAAAATTGACTGGACAAACTTGCCTCAAATCACTTGCAATAAAACACCTATTCCGTTCAGCGACAAGGTTAAGAACCTGGGGATTTATATTGACAGTACCTTATCCTGGGGTCCACAGCTACAAGAGCTGAGTCGTAAAATGTTTGCTGCTGCAGGGTCTTTGCGCAGACTACGCAATCTTCTTCCTACGTCAACCAAGATTGCTCTTACACAATCCCTTCTTTTCCCCATCCTCGATTATGCTGATGCCAGCTATCTAGATCTCACTGAAGACCAACTGAATAAGCTTGAAAGACTCCAAAACCTATGTATAAGATTCATATTTGGATTACGCAAATATGATCACGTCTCCGAATATCGTAAACAGCTTAAGTGGTTACCCATCCGCCTTCGCCGGAATGCTCATATTCTTTCTCTTCTATATAACATTCTGTTCAATCCTTTTACCCCACGTTACCTTAAATTGCGGTTTACCTTTCTTCATGACTCACATTCCAAACTGTTGAGATCGTCAGAAAATCTAAAATTAAAAATGCCTGGACACTCTACCAAATTCCTCGATCAGTCCTTCTCTGTACAAGCGGTACGATTGTGGAACGCCCTGCCAGTCGCAATTAGGCGTGCAAAAACTCTAACTGCTTTTAAGCGATTGGTAAAGGAACATTTCCTAGGAGACAACAATCAATAAATTGGGTCACAGTATTAAATACCAGGATGTGTATAATATCTATGAATCTCGCTTATTATGTATATAACCATATATGTATTTGTGGCACCAGAATTTCATATAATATTGTCATTAATATATATTTATACTGCTTTATTTTCGTTTTCGAGTCTACTAATTTAACTGTCTAATGCACCAGAAACTACACTATACGTCTGCCCAATAACGTAAATTATCTCCATCCCACGGTTGCCTGGAAGAGATTGCCGTTGAGCAATAAGGCCGCCAGTTGTACTACTGACCTACTTAGCTTTTAGTTATGTAATAAGTTTGGTGTACAATAAAGCGATTTATTATTGAATAGGTCGTCCAATGAAAGTTCTTTTTTATGCCACAATGTAGTACTGTTCTGTTTTACAGTGTAAAAATGATAGCAGAAGGAAAAAGATTAATAATGGAGGTGTTTCTTACCATCTGTAGGTACAATTTTGTATGTTTTATCAATAAAATCTTAAAATTTTATTTAACTGATAATTGACTAGAGATTTAAGCTAAACTCTTCCTTATCCCATTCACATAAATCTCAATTTGGTATGATCGGGTCTTATCAGTTTTCAACGTTATTCTCGTATTTTCTATTCTACTCGATTAGTGATGTAGCCAGGTAGGATGTTAGCTTTATCGATTTCCATACTTTTAAACGTGTTATACTTACTTACTATAATAATTATAAATATTAAATTTTGCTTGTTTGTTTACGTGGCCTTGAAAGAAAAACACTTGTTTTAACCATTGAATATCTATACAAATAAGTATATAGTAAGAATATAATATATATAATAAGAGTCTGTTTGTACTATTAAATATTTATATCCGCTTTTTACTAAATGCATCTGCATGTGTAGGTACACGGTACAATTTTTTTTTACGGAACAGGTGGCAAACGAGCATCACCTGATGGTAAGCGATTACCACTGTCCATGGACACCCCCGGAACACCAGAGGCGTCACAAGCGCGTCACCCCCCAAAGGTCGGCACCTTTGGGGGGTGGGGAGGGGGAGGAGTTGGGATATGGGCCTCCGGTATCCTCACTCACTCAGTGAAACACAGTGCAAGCGCCATTTCACACTGGTGTTCTGTGAGGCCGTGGTATCACTCCGGTCGAGCCAGCCCATTTATGTCGAAGCGTGATTCTTTTCTCTGCGAAATTTGCAGACACGGGCCGTATACCAAAAAAACATTTTTTTTAATTTTGTCTGTCTCTCTGTCTGTTCCGAACTCTAACTCAGCAGTCAGGACCGCTAAACACTATACCAACAGTTAAGTGGCTAAACAGTCTTTATTAAATATAATATGATTATAATACAGATTCTTAAAATTAATAAACATTATTATGCAAGTACTTATTTTTTAGCTTCTTCACCTTTATAATGTTACCTCGTCAGATATCCTTCAATTCATGTTTTTTATTTTGCTCCGTCCTAACAACAAAAGTTAGGTATCGATATTATTGATAATATTGTAATATGTGCCACAACACTAAGCGAGTAGCGGTAAATATCCAAGAATGACACAAATATCGAATTTATTCTTATAGTGGTTAATGTTATAATTGCGTGCATTTAGAATAACGCCATCTGTTTTTGAATAGCTTGCAATGAAGTATTCTTACTTTCAAGATTACGAAACGTTGTAAGTTCTTTTTAAGCTATGGCAAAATAACTGTTAAAATTACGTGATAAGATATATTATCATACGTGTGACTTCATGTATTGTAGGCTAGTTTTGAGCAAATAAAAACATCAAATCAAAACAATTCGTTAGTAGTGTGCAGTAATAAAATAGTGCTTTTATTTGTCTGAGTTTGGCGACAGTCGTTCCGTTGTTAATTATAACACATAACATTTCTACCTATTCTTTATGTTCTGTGGGAGTGATAATAGCAGATAAATTAATAGCATTTGTCCGCGGTTTCACTCACGTGTGCGTCGGTTATCGTGGCAGAAAGTAGCATATGTCCTTCCTCAAGAATCAAAGTATCCTCATGCCAAATTTCATTAAAATCGGTTCAGCGGTTTAACCGTGAAACATGAAATGTTTTACAGACAGACAGAGTTACTTTAGAATTGATAAAAATTTGTGTGGATACTATGTAAAGCACATTGCAAGTAATATTTAGATACGATAATTGGTGCTAATCAGTAGGTTAGTTAAAATTAACGTTTGAGATTTGCTTACATGGTTAGTAACGAATGGAGCTAATTATAAAAGTGTATTGTAGACAAGAGTAGGAGCATATTGACCTCAGATCAAATAAAAAAGGTAGATAACGCACCGCCTTGTTCTTGTTGAAGCAGAAAAAAGTAGAGTAGTTCCAAGTAAACATGTTACGCACTAACTGTGCTATAAACTACGCTACTTTTCATCAGTATACACGATACTGACGAAAAGTACCTACCTTTTTTTATTTGATCTGAGATATTGACTAGTACTTTTGGCATCTAAATGTTTTATTTCAACGTTTTATTGAATTCCAATTACATCCATGAAATGTATTCGTGCTAGACCTGGGTCCTATTTCCTAAAACTTACAATTCTCAGTGACAGGTGACAATTTGATAATTTGACAGTTGAAACTTTTGCTCTGAATATTTGTACGCGGAAAATTCGACAAGTTTGTCAAATTATCGTGGCAATATAATGTTATTTAAAAAAAATCTATATATGTATATCTATATATGTAAATCTATATATCTTGTCTAGTACTCATAACACAAGCTCTGCTTAGCTTGGGACTAGATGGCGTTGTGTGTTAAAATGTCCGGAATATTTATTATTTAATTATCTGACTTTACTTGCAATGAAAAAAATCGGATAACTAAATCGGTGTTAGAATTTATTTTGAGTAAAATAGGAATGTCACCTGTCGCTTACTGATCGGTGTTTATTACCATTTACCATATTAGTAAGGAAAATGGTTTTATGAAACGCCACAAAAATATATGGTGACGAGCAGATTCCCTAGCGGCAAGTCGCGGAACTAACGTATGACACATAAAAATACGTATACACGTTATCATTCCACTTTTAAAATACTGTTCACCCTCACGAAGTGGTCTAGTATTTTTACTACTCCTTAGACGTCTATCAATGAAATCATTAAAAGAATCTATATAAATCCTATCTAATGAGAGAACTATGTCCAGTTGTCCAATAGTAAAGGCCTCAAGAAGTGCTTTATAAGTATTCACTAGAGACAACTCGCTAACTACAGAACTCTCATATTTAATAATATTACACGTACACATATTAATTCATTAGTGCAATAAAATTAAAATGCACTCGCTGTCAGGTAGAAGGATCTGTCATACGTTAGTTCCGCAAACGGCCACTAAGGAAATCTTCTCGTTACCAATTCAAGTCCGTAGACAGAGAATAGGTATAGACAGCTAGCAAGCGTGTCACCGAAAGGGACAGAAAAAAAGGTAGGTACAAGATTAGGGGTTGCCAGGTATGGATAAATTTACCCCCAATCTATCGTGTTTTTTTAGTACCTACATGTTAAAAATATGTTTTGACAAGAAGAGATTATTGTTTATCGTGCCCTTAGCAACAAATAATAGTTCTTTACCTATGAAATTGCCGTTCTGCCGTACTGGGCGTATTTCAAGTTAGCACTCTGTATACAAAAGGGAATTACTTACCTAATACGCCGCTGCGAGTGTGAGTTGATTAGAGGTATCTACATGATTATTTTCGTAAATAAAACATCTGAAGAGCTGAAAATATTTTTATTGCCTTTGAAACAGTACTAATTTTGTGTGTACATTTCGTATTCCGTAATTCTGGTTCTGCGGGAAATCTGAAAGTTTCAAGTTCAATTTTCACAAATACAACTATTACTTATTTATATTAATTTTATCGTGAAGTTTTTTTTAGTATTACTAAGAACAATAACTAAGAACAATATTAAATATTTTAATTTATGCCCGTAGCGAGAACTATTTAGAAGAAGTCTCGAAGTCTAAAATACAAAACGCCTTGACCGGGTCAGATAGGTTTGTCGCACTGTAGTTACCTATACAATATGAATGCTACATTTTTGTAAGTAAAAATAACCATAAACAACCACAGGATTGTGTCTATAAATATTCTACTATACTATAACAGCGGTAACATTTCCGTAAAGCACACTATTGATATCAGTCCTTATATCATTTACCCCTAAAATAAGGTAAAAATCTGCTTGACTAGCTGGCAACACTGGAGCGTTGAGGTTATGTATAAATTATCTAAATTTATTACAGTATCTCGCATTAATTGTATCTTTCAACACATTAGTATGTAATATCAAACAGTTTAAAACCCACACACTTAAAATTTTTGCTCAAATACCTCAAATAAAATGAAATATTTAGCTACTTACGAATGAAAAGACAATCCATCAATTTTCCTCTCACTATCACTTTTGCAACCGAGAACACTGCACCGCACCAATATGACGCACTATCTATAGCAATCCTCTACACATTTAGCACAAAACAGTTACTAATTTCGTAATATTAAATGATTTAATTTTAATTTTGGGCTCGACGTCTTTCGAATACGTACCAAATGTCAAAGTTTGTTTAGCAAATGAGTTGCTGACCTTGAAAATAAGTGGCACGCGGTAAGGGACAAAAAATGTTAGGCTCTGTCTCTTTCTTTCACTCGCATACCGTATATTTTCATCTTTTTCTTGTGTAAGTGAGTTAGAAGACGTCCAGCAGTCTATACTATTCTCTGTCTACGTTCAAGTCTACTTTTAATTTTTGACAAGTTTTATGAAACGAGAATTGTCGTGACAATCCGACAAATTACGT
Source organism: Diaphora mendica (assembly GCA_949125395.1). Classification (NCBI taxonomy): domain Eukaryota; kingdom Metazoa; phylum Arthropoda; class Insecta; order Lepidoptera; family Erebidae; genus Diaphora; species Diaphora mendica. Next base: position 28,115,166 of record OX421312.1, on the reverse strand, counting down.
CAGTTTTGACAAATTGTCGACTTGTCACCTTTTATGAAATAGGGCACAAGTTTTATATAAATGTAATTTTTTTTTTTTTTCTGAAACCTAGTGCCTTCATATTCCTTTCGCGTAACTCCACCTTCTCCCCCTATTCGCAACATTTTTCTATTAGTTTTATTCACCTGTTTGGAAGTTCGTTTAGTTCTGAATTTTGTTAATAGATGGGGCTATCAGTCACTGTAAAGTCTGTAGATAATACTTTCATGAAATAAATTTTTGAACCTGAAACCATGAAGAACAGCTGAACTGATTTTATAGAACTTTTACGGGCAGATAGCTGATGATATAAGGAGTAACTTAGGCTACTTTTTAGACAAACTTCGCCCCGCGGTGTTACCCGCGATTGTTTTCATAAAGTTAACACAACAACCCCGGGTAACACGGCGAGGTCCGCGAGGCGCAACTAGGTGTGTAATAAGAAAAAATCCAATATGGCGGCTATGCAGTTATCTTCGCAGTACTAGGCAAAGTACAAATATCCCTGTATAATAACATTAAGCGGCTATAAATCTTCGGCACAAATTCTCTCCTCTCTCTGACCACCTGTTGCTCCTTCTAAGTCTACCAATGGCTTCATACGTACAGATTTAACATCACGCCTTTTCCCATGGGAATAGCTCGGTAGACACAACACGATCTAACTAATATACTGTTTGGAACGCTTTGAGATGCTCTGAGTACAACTGAACTGATAAATAAAAAAAATGCTTTGTACCTAATGGATTTACAAAGTAATTTAATTTACCCATTGGTAACATAAGCCGTGTTTTTTTATGTACTAGGCGGGCAAATGAGCACATGTATCGCCTGATGGTAAGCGATTACCGCCGCCCATGGACACTTGCAACACCAGAGGCGTCACAAGTGCTTTGCCGGCCTTTGGGGGATGGGGAGGGGCATGAGGAGGGGGATGAGCAGAGGTATGGGGAGTGGTTGGGGTATGGGCCTCCGGTATCCTAACTCACTCGGTGAAACACAGCGCAAGCGCTATTTCACACCGGTTTTCTGTGAGGCCGTGGTATCACTCCGGCCGAGCCGGCCTATTCATGCCGAAGCGTGGCTCTCCCACGGTAAGCTTTTTTACACAATATGTATATGGAAAAATCTCCTTAAAAAGACGTAAGTCTTGTATATTTTACGATAGTACAACTAGGTAGTCTAGTTGTTCCATCGCTACGCCAAAGAGCCACGCTAATTTCAGCAAGAAGCGGCTCGCCCGGGGCCTTACTAACCCCGCCTCGCACAGAAGATTAACGTAAAATGATAGCGTTCGTGCTGTCGTGTTTCGTTGGTGAGTGCGAGACCGGAGGCCCAATGATGCAGAAGCATCACTAGCCCACCATTGTGTGGGTCACCATGCTGCATTGTTGCATTGTCTGCATTCGCAGTATGGTGACCACCACTCTTGGATTCTGCTTATGCTTTCCATCAGGCAGAGTAGAGTCATTTTGGCAGGGTCAAACTTAAAAAAAAACCATTAATGAGGTTTCCTCAGCAGTAGATATTACTACTATATTATTATATTATTTATTATATTATTACTAGTAGATATTACTATATTATTACGGTACGGTCCTCTAAATAGTCTGCCACTAGCCGCCTCAGATACTCTGGCACCCCGTGGTAGTGGAGTGCTTCCCTGATGCAGCTAAATGGCAGACTATTGGCGTTATATACTAGATGGCGTTGGCGATGTCCAAGGACACCGCCAACACCACGCCGCCACAGCTCACTGTCTCCTCGGTCACGGCCCTAAGGCGCATCACGGCATCGACCATCGAACGCCCCTCTCGGAATCCGAATTGGGCGTCCGACAGGTCGGGCCCCGGGACGATGCGGGCAGAGAGTATCCTCTCAAAAAGTTTACCCGCCTCGTCCAGCAACACGATGGTTCTATAGGCCGCGACCGAATCGGAAGGCCGTCCCGGCTTCCTCAACAGGACCAGCTTCCCGCATTTCGTCCGGAAGCGTCCGGACGCCAGGCTAGCGTCCAACACCTCCCTGAGGCTGTCCGATATATGATCGAGTGCTCGGGCCATCACTCGGGCTGGAACCCCGTCCGGCCCGGGAGCGGTGTTCTTGGAACGGATCCGAAGAACAGCCGCCCCAACCTCCGATTCACTAACGGGTGGCACATCTTCCTCTCTACCCCCGTCGTCTATGACTCTCTGATTGCCCAACGGACTCTAAGCCATTTACGGCTTACGGATAGCCCCCTCTTGTGTGGGAACGGTATCCCCCTTTCAGTTTCTAAAGGACACGCGAGCGGATCTCGGATCGGATCGATCGTTACCCCGGTCTGTCCCCTTTTATCCTACTGAGTAGTTTTGTTTCTTGTGCTTTTACCTTAATGACATAATTTGGGACGTCTATTTTATATCTATATTAGCTGACCCGGCGAACTTCGTACCGCCACATTTATTTTTGTAAATATTTTTTACATTTCTGAAAATTCTAAAAAAAGAACTACAGCGCTACTACGACGCCTATGTGTTATTTAATTACAACTAAGTACAAATTTTGACTACATCCCCTCTCTCCAGGAAACTGTGCTGAATTTCGGGATAAAAAGTTTCCTATGTTCTACCTCGTAGTATGAACTTAAATCATGCCAAGTTTCATTTGAATCCATTCAGTAGTTTCGGCGTTATGTGCGGCCAAGATACTGGCACACAGACAGACAAAAATGAAAATAATGACAGTTTTGGCTTCAGTATCGAAATTAGAGAGCACTCTAAAAAAAATATCAAAATACCCTTCACTAGTGGTTGCCCGCGGCTCCGCCCGCGTGTATGTAGGTTATCGCGGTAAATAGTAGCCTATGTGTTATTCTGATGTATAAGCTATATTACTGTTAAGTTACATCCAAATCCGTTCAGTAGTTTTTGCGTGAAAGAGTAATAAGCATCTATCCATCCTTACAAACTTTCGCGTTCATAATCTATATATATAAAAGCGAAATACCACTCACTTATTAATCACGAAAACTCAGAAACTATAACATCTACAAACTTGAAATTTGGCAGGTAGATTCCTTATAGCGTGTAGACATCCGCTAAGAACGGATTTTACGAAACTCCACCCCTAAGGGGGTAAAACGGGGGTTGGAAGTTTGTATGAAACTCCTTTGTTTTTGAAGTAAGAGACTTGAAATTTAAAATGTATGCTATAAAGATGATGTGGAGGTGTACTAATAATGTATTTTTACTCTTTAGATATCTGGGGTTAAAACGGGGGTTGGTAGTTTGTATGAAAGTCCAATGTTATTGAAGTTAAAATAGGTAATTATGGCAAATGGTATTTAAGTAGTAGAATTATCATATAGGTATGTATACTAGCTGAGCCCCGTGGTGTTATCCAAGGTACAACAACCGGGGGCTACGTAAATTAGGTAAATTAGTTAATTCATGCAATTGTAGGAATGATTCATTGTTGTATTCTGATAGCCACAATGAAACCACTAGTTCTTTGGACAGTTTGCCTGTATCATGTGATCCTAGGATATTGACAACAAATAACAATAATGTAATTAGTATACAGAATAACAATATAAATATGCATCATCAAATAAACTGTACCAATAGTAATATAATAATGTTCAGCGATGAAATTGGTAAAGGTTTAGGTAAATTAATGACAAACTCAATTAAGGAATATTCATTTAGTAACTTTTGTATGCCAAAGCTAGCATATAATATCATTCTAGAAAAGGCTATTAGTGCAACTTTTGATACAAATACTAGCCTCATAATTTTTAGTGGGAATAGGGGCAGTGTATAAAAAAACATTCATAAAATACTTTGAACAATTATCGGAACTCAATGCAAATAAAATAGTACTATTTACACTGCCAATTAGCAAAGGGTTGTCTCAACAGGAAAAAAATATTAGGAATAGCTTAAACATGACTATGTTTAATTTAACAAGCCAAATTAATGGTAGTTTTTATAATAAATTTCACTTAATTGACATCAATAGGATTGCCTATGATAATGTTTTTTCGACAACAGATAGTTATTATCTGCCGTAAAAGACAAATAGCTGTTTCGCTATCTTATTATTTTAGAATAACAGCCAAGAACTTGGCTAACCAGACAGCTCCTATAGAGCACCCCTTAGTATGTAAGAATACTGTAGCCAAACATTTGGCTTCACATAGTGCTCCTTCTGAGCTTATTAATAATGATTTTATTAATATTAATGCAGCCAATAGCTTGGCACATTGTGACAATAATCCTTTAAATTAATTGTTAAGACAATAGAGCCTATCTCTTGCATATCACATCAGTTACTCAATGATGGTATTATCAATAATAGAAATATGAAAATAAATAAAAAATGTAGTAATATAGTAAAAAAGTCAATAACCATAAACATAGTTCATCAAAATATTCAAGGATTATCTAGGAAAGACTTAGAAGTAGTATTATTTTTTGATAAATATAATGTTGATGTGCTCTGCATCACAGAGCATTTGCTACAGGCCCACCAGTTAATACTTGACAATGAACTTTATTCTGCTAGAAGTGTGTATGTAAGAAAGAAGTCAATCCATGGAGGGTCTTTAATTTTTGTTCGTAATAGTATTAAGTCTAAAGAACGGAAAGATGTCGTTAGTTTGTCTACTGAGCGTACTGCGGAACTTTCTTGTGTAGAACTATAATAGAACACCATATTATAGTTAGTGTGTATCGGCCACCACAGAGTGACTTTAGCATATTTGAGATAGTTATGGAAGAAGTTTTGAAACGTTTATGTGTCAGTAGTAAGGTCTTGGTAGTTTGTGGAGATTTCAATATTAATTTATTAGAAAAGTGTCCTATCAGTATAAGATTAGTGAGCCTATTTGAGTCATTTGACTTGAACTATTTATTTGATGAGCCTACAAGAATTACTTCTCACTCAGCAACTTGCTTAGATAACATATTTTGCAATGGGGAATATTTAAATAGGTCAATTTTAAGTGATTTAACATCTGATCACTGTGGGCAATTTATGACATTTCCTTGTATAAAAGAAAATATAATAAACAAAATTATATGCAGGCCCATGACCAGTAACCGATTATTAAACTTTAGTAATAACATTAGAGATAAGGTTTCCAATTTTGATTGGACTCGAGGGGATCCGGATAAGCTTTACGGCTGCTTATTCAGTATGATAGAATTCGGATTTAACAGTATATTTAAGTCAAAAAACAATTATGCAAAGGCCAAAAATGACGTTCTGTGATTGGGCGACGCCAGGAATATACAGAAGTGGAGAAAGGCTTTATGGTTTGTATGCCTTGAGGCAGAGTAATTTTGACCCAAAATTTCATGATTATGTTAGAAATTACTCAATGATTTTTAGGAGGACGTGTCGCGTGGCGAAGTCTATGTGCATAGGTGATAAAATTAAGTCTTCAAATAATAAAATAAAAGCTACGTGGACCATTATTAACAATGAAACTGGTCGTAGTAAACCTCGACATAATGATTTAAAATTAAATATTAATAATAGGTTTTTAACAAACAACTTAGACATAGCTGAATCTTTTAATACCTTTTTCACAAATATACCAGTTAGTACAACTAGTATCTTGAATTCTTGTGCGTCCGGGTCTGAACTGTTGTTAAAGGCCAATGTAAATGAATGTAAGAATTTATTTGCATTTGAATACATAAACCCTACAGATATTATGAAAACATTTAATTCTCTTAATTCTAAAAAAAACAGGGGACTTATGGGGGATTTCTGTTAAATTAATAGAAACTATTATAATTGATATAGCACCATTTTTAGCTATAACTTTCAATAGATGTGTTTTTCCTAACCTCATGAAGTATAGCAAAGTAATACCTTTATTCAAGAAGGGTTGTACAACTGAACCAAGTAACTTTAGATTGGCCATCTCAATCTTACCGGCTAATAGTAAAATTTTTGAAAAAGTCATTTTGCAACAACTAGAAAGCCATTTTAATCTAAATAATTTATTTCACAAAGAACAATATGGCTTTACAAAGGGTCGTTCAACAATTGATGCTGGTGCAACTCTTTTGAGACATATACACACATCAAAAGTGTCTAGGGATCAACATATGCGTCTAGGGATCAACATATATTTTTGCAATAACTTTTCTCCTGATTGATATTAATTAAAATTTTCTTTAAGGATTCATCAAATAAAGTGTTTTCGTTTGTCACAGTAACGATAAACCAAGTCACCTTTGCATTAATAAAGAAATTTGCCATTTTCCTAATAAAAGGATTTTTGACATTTGAACCACTAACATTAAAGTTCGAAAAAAAGACTGAAATAACAGTTTTCTTTAAAATTTTATTAGGTAACTTAAACAATTAATAATCCGTGTTTCTACCGCGAACACTAACACAAGAACATCGGTTTGGCATACTCAAAATGAGTTCATCCAAATCACGCTGTGGAATGGCCGCCCATGTTCGTTGCAACAACAAAAAAAGGTCTTCTTGCGACTGGATACCCTCCATATTCGGCAGAGCTCTTCTCTGTAGCATATCCCATGCATGCTCAATCGGGTTCAAGTCTGGCGACTGAGCAGGCCAGGGCCAAAGCCACATCTCAATCTCAAGAAATCCGCATAAAAATGCTTGATCCCTAGACACTTTTGATGTGTGTATTTAATGCATGGGAGAATTCGCAGGATGCGATAGGTGTATTTTGCGATCTTTCAAAAGCTTTTGACTGCGTAGAACATAGCACGCTTTTTCTTAAACTTAGGCATTATGGCGTTAATGGTATTGCTTTGGAACTAATTGTTTCCTACTTGAAAGATAGAATTCAACACGTAGATGTCAATGGTGCGAGGTCTTCTGGACTACCTGTTACTATGGGCGTTCCGCAGGGCTCTATACTGGGTCCTCTACTTTTTCTCATATATATAAATGATTTACCATATTATTTAAAATATATCTGTGATATAGTTCTATTTGCTCATGATACGTCACTTCTTTTTAAAGTCGATCGTAAGCAAACAGTTTTTGACGCTGTGAATAGGGCACTAAATGATGTATTGATTTGGTTTACAACAAATAATATCCTACTTAACTCAAATAAAACAAAGTGTGTGAGATTTACTATGCCAAATGTAAAACAGCTAGGCACTAATCTAATTCTAAATAGTGAAATCATAAGTATTGTAGACTCAACAGTATTCTTGGGAATTACATTAGACAGCAAACTACAGTGGGGAGCTCAGATAGATAGCCTTGCAGGTAAACTTAGTTTGGCAGCTTATGCAGTATGGAAGATACGTCAGCTCACTGATACGGACACAGCTAGGCTAGTTTATTTTAGCTACTTTCACAGCGTCATGTCCTATGGTATACTACTCTGGGGCAAGGCGGCTGATATTGAAACGATTTTTATTCTACAAAAACGAGCCATCCGCTCAATATACAATTTAGGTGCTAGAGTCTCTCTTCGAGAGTTGTTTAAAGATATAGGTATTTTAACTGTTGCATCACAGTATATATTTGCTAATATTATGTTTGTTAGACACAACATTAATGACTATAAGAAAAACAGTGATGTACACAATATTAATACTAGAAACAAATCTAAACTCATTGGTACCTATCATCGATTACATAAGGTACACAACTCGTTCGAAGGTCTTGGTGTACGTTTTTATAATAAAATTCCTACATATGTAACCTACATATGTAACCTTCCTATAGATAAATTCAAGCGCAATGTAAAAAATCACCTTATTAGGAAAGCCTACTATACGATTGGCGATTATCTGAACGACAAAGAGTCATGGATTTAAGGTGTTATTAATGTTATTAAATACACACTAACTTCGTCTTGAAATTGAGTTTTTTTTTATTTTTTTTGAATAATGTATAAATTTTGACATGTTGGTACTCCGGTATGAATTTTTTGTATACTTTAACCTAACGACATCTAATTCCGACATTTAATTAAGTTAAGATTTTGTTTGTAACTATTTTCTGTATAATTTTCTTTAATAATTTCCTTTTTCTCTTAATTAGTTTGTTCTTGTTTAAATTTTCCTTTATTTTATCTCTTTCTTGTATCAATTCTACCCACTTAATTTTCATCTTTCTTTTTTTTTCTTAAATACAAATTGTTGATTGTTTTAGTTGCAACTTATAAATGAAAACATACACACATACTTGTATAATGTAAATGAATACATGATGGTACTTTGGTACTTATCTAACAATGTTTCCCAATTTATTAAATACGCACTTGTTATTGTATGAGCACCTTGTCGACTATGATTATTATTAATTATTAATTTCTTTGATATTGACCTGATGATTTGCCGTGCGGCCTGAGTACGCAGCTCAACTATGGTTGAATAAGTCGATGGCTGATCCATGCGTCTTACTCTATTTTACATTTGTGACATTTATTGATTATTTTATATTTGGACATATTACATCTTTTTAAATTTGACTGTGAGTGAAAGTGTTATTTGGATTTTATTTTCCATAAGTGGACCTCACAATATAACAATACAATGTCACAATATAACAATGTAAAAATCTTGCAGCTATCAGTAAGAACGGCGCATGATTGGTTAGCTCATGGCTGTGCAGCAATGACTCCAAACCTTTTATTTTGTTTTCTTTGGTCGACTTCGTTCTCATTCAAGTCTCTTAGTGAAAAAAGCCTGTAAAATAAGTGCCTATATGAATAAAATATTTTTGAGTTTGAGTTTGAGTTACGCCGCGGTGCAAAGCTAGTATTAGTATAGATGTACAGAATTGGACCTGTTACATTTTTATTATATATATATATATATACAGTGACCAGCGACAGCCTCGTTGGTCTCGCGGTTGGCGTGTGCGACTGCTGATCATGAGGTCTCGGGTTCGATTCACGAGTCGGACCAAATGTTTGTATGATCTGCAAATATTTGTTTCGGAGTTAGGGTGTTTTCTATGTATAATATGTATGTATTTACAAAAAAAAAGTATATATGTATTTATAGCAGTTGTCTAGTACCCATAACACAAGCTCTGCTTAGCTTGGGACTAGATGGCGTTGTGTGTTATATGTCCGAAATATTTATTATTTATTATTATTATAAGTATATGTATATAGATTTATAAAGCTGAAGAGTTTGTTTGGTTGACCGTCTTAATCTCAGGGATGACTGGTTCGAATAGAAAACTTATTTTAGTCTAAGATAGCCATATTGGGCTATCTTAGACTAAAATAAGTTTATCATAACATAAGGCTATCAATAATAGAAACTGTTCTTCAATAACAACATATATTTATTTTTCTTTAAGATAAGTGAAGTGCAACAGGGTACTTTAATTTAATACTATTAAATAAATTAGTAACTTTACGGCAAATGAATAAAGTTGAGTTTAGATTGCCGCGGTACTAGGTCAGCACGAGGGGCTCCATTAACGTTGTTACTGGTAACAGGTATCAATAACGGTTATTAAAATAGATACTTCCATACAATATTTTCTATAAAAAATCATGAATAGTTTCTACTTTAAATTATTTAAAGCACTTTGACTCAATGTGGTCAGACTTTAGGAAGGACACCAACTTCTAACTTGATTATCTACTTACTCGGAGTATCTCTGGTAAATACATTTTCATTATAATGAATAAATAAATAATAAATATTTTGGACATCTAACACACATCGCTGTCTAGTCCCGAGCTAAGCAGACCTTGTGTTATGGGTACTAGGCAACTGATATAAATACATATAAACTTTTTTTTTGTAAATACATACATATTATACATAGAATATACCCAAACTTCGAAACAAATATTTGCAGATCATACAAACATTTGGTCCGACCCGGGAATCGAACCCGAGACCTCAAGCACAGCAGTCGCATACGCTAATACTGCGCCACCGAGGCAGTCATAAAATAACAAATAGATTAGGTACAAGAATATTTAAAAGAATATCGAGTGTGGTGATTTACGATTAAAGTTGATTTAAAAAATATAACACTACAACACAGTAGGAATTTCGACGCCGATAATTTCGATAATGTAACAATCGACGTCACATTTTGTTTCGACCAATAGGACGCGTTTTGCAGGTTTGGATTTCCCTCCCTTAATTTTCACTTATTATTTAATATTTTCTGGGTTTAAATAATCACTAAATAAAAAAAATCCCATTTATGTATAATGTAAAGACAATAAAGAATCTAGAAAAAAATGTTTGAGACAAATAAAAATTTTATGCATATTCCCTATTATAAATGCTTCTCTGGCTGCACTGTAGAGAGTTACGACAATACCAAGGCTGTAGCGGAATATTTGGAGGACAAAACTTGGAGTATTCATACTGACTTGTTAAGATTGACAATTATTACTGTGGTTTATGGATAATGCCCAAGAACAGTTGCAATGGTATGTCGGTTATCGAGACCAAAACGCTATGACATTTTCCAAGGTCTAATCTATCTATGAATGAATTGCGGCATATTCATCCAAATCAGATTCAGTGGTTTTGAAAGCGTAACAGACAGACAGAGATAATTTATAATATTAATAATAATATGGATCGGTGACTTTAATTAAGATTTGACTTATAATCTGACGTGTCGAAAACGTTAGAACTATATGTAAAATATGTAATCGGTATAATTTAAATATCATAAAAAAATATTAATATATATATCTAATAGTGGTTGCCCGCGGCTCCGCCCGCGAGTATGTCGGTTATCGCGGCAAATAGTAGCCTATGTGTTATTCTGATGTATAAGCTATATTACTGTAAAGTTTCATCCAAATCCGTTGAGTAGTTTTTGCGTGAAAGAGTAACAAACATCCATCCATCCATACTTACAAACTTTCGCGTTTATAATATTAGTGGGATATCGATCGGTGACTTTAATGAAGATTTGAACTATAACCTAACGTGTCGAAATCGTTAGCGATATAAAATAGTAAGTAAATATATGTAGAATATCTAATCGTTTTAATTTAAATATCATAAAAAAACTTTATATATATATATCTATTTACCTACATTTTCAAACAACACAGTTCATTGTCCGTTATTTGATATTTTTATTTGAAACAAAATTTTAGATAACATTTTTACTGGTCTTTAAGTTTATACCTACATAGCCACAAAACGTTGACCTTTTCAAGGCAAAACTTACTTATCATTGACTTTACAGGTCTGTCGGTCTAGTTCTTATAGTTATATTGGCTGCGCAGGTCAAATCTTAATGAGATGACACGATCAATTATTCTTTGTCTGGGGATAATTAATCTATCTATCTATACTTATAATAAAAATGTAACAGGTCCAATTCTGTACATTAAAGATATTTTGAAAATTTTATTTGGAGGGCTCTCTATAATTGATACTGAAGCCAGAACTGTATTTTTTTCTGTCTGTCCGTCTGTCTGTCTGTCTGCCTGTATCTTGGCCGCGGATCACGCTGAAGCTACTGAATGAATTCAAATGAAACTTGGCATGATTTGAGTTCATACTACAAGGTTAGGACATGAGATACTTTTATTCCCAAAATTCAGCACGGTTTCTTGGAGAGGGGTACGGTTTCTTGGGGATGAACGTCAAAATATGTACTTAGTTGTAATTCAATAACACATGGTCCGATTTCTTTCATTCTTTTTTTGCTAGACAGAAAAAAATAAAAGATAACGGGAAAAGTCATTTTTTGTCCGCGACTGTACACTGCCTGTAGGAAGCTGAGACAGATACGTAAATATGGCGGTACGAAGTTCGCCGGGTCAGCTAGTCTATAATATGTATGTATTTAGAAATATATGTGTCGCAGTCTGGTTACCATAGTACTGGCTTTTCCTCGTTTGGGATTCGACAGTCGTGTGTGGGATGTTTTTTGTCGTAGTTGGGTTTTAGTTTTTACTTTTTTTTTATTTAAAATGTTTTGGTGCCTCTATAATATTAATTTCTTTGCAAACTATATTTTAAAAAGGTACCATAGAAATATCACAATTATCGAATAAATACGGACATAGTTACGAGAAAATGCTAATAATATTTTTTTTTAAATGTACAAGTAACGCCCTTTCGAATGATCCAAACACGGCATATAAATCCTAAATTTATTTTTTAAGACAGTACTTTATGTCGGGTAGAGGGCACCACAATAGATTCAGTGACGCGTCATTATGGCTTTAACCAGCGGACGATTAAGACGCTTCTAACGAGACCTCATTTGTCCAGTTCTAATAAGTATTTAAGGAGCTATGAGGAAACAGATGAACATACATACATACATACTTACATACATAATTACTTACATACATATATACATAGTACATATTCTGTCAAAATCATAACCCTCCTTTGGCTTTGCCGTAGTCGGTAATAAGTACTACCCGACTAAATCAAGTCAGTGCACACATCTCTGTTTCTTTCACACACTAAACTTTCGTCATAAACGGAACCTCTATTGATAAATGCAATATTGATTTGGGTTAGATTACATAGGTTAGGTTAGGCTATCTAGCAGTATTTGTGCTTACTGCTTAGTGTTAGTGGCATACTGTCACTCCAAGTTGTGACCTCAATTTTAAACGTTATCTTGTTCAAAAGAGGATACAGTTTGATCACTTGGCCACTTCCTATTGCGTGAGTGTGTTGGTTCGATCCCCACATAGAAAAACACTTTGTATAATAAATCATATCAACAGCCTTCAGTCGTTCATTTATTATATTTTATTTACATCTTTTATGTGTACATTAAAAAAAATATAACAAGAGATGAGTACCAAATTTGTATAATAATACTAGTTGTGGCCCGCGGCTCTGCCCCCGTATATGTCAGTTATCGCGGCAAATACTAGCCTATGTGTTATTCTGATGTATCTATACTAATATGATAAACGCGGCAGTTTGTAAGTATGGATGGATGGATGTTTGTTACTCTTTCACGCAACAACTACTGAACGGATTAGGATGAAACTTTACAGTAATATAGCTTATACGTCAGAATAACACATAGGCTACTATTTGCAGCGATAAAAGACATACACGCGGGTGGAGCCGCGAGCAAAAACTAGTAAGCAATATTACTGTAAAGTTTCATCCAAATCCGTTCAGTAGTATTTGCGTGAAAGAGTAAGAAACATCCATCCATCCATACTTACAAACTTTCGCGTTTATAATATTAGTAGGATGTAACAATTGGCGGTCTTATCGCTCAAGGCGATTTCTTCCAGACAACCTTAGTATGGATATGGATGGATAAGACTGCACGTTTGGCGGTCACCACGCCGTGTCCTACTTCGCTAAGTGTCGTGGGTTCAAATCCCACGTAGGACAACACATTGTGTGATCCACAAATTGTTGTTCTGAGTCTGGGTGTTCTTTGTGTCCGTTTCATGTATGTTTGTAAAGTCCCCCGCGACACAGGATTTATTCCTAGTGCGGGAGTTGTCTTTTTTAAAAGAAAAAAAATATTGGGTGTTTCTGGGAAATACACTAACTTAAATACACTTCAGCATCACTACTAATGATGGATGACGTCATCGGTATGTAATAGTAAATGTTTAATTACGTTTACTGATGTGCATAAGCCTCTCTCCATGAAGGAGGTTTTTTTATGTACAAACTACTAAAATGACTCTACTCTGCCTGATGGAAAGCATGAGTAAAATCCAAGAGTGGTGGTCACCATCCTGAATGTAATCGCAGACAGTGGAGCATGGTGACCCACACTATGGCGGCCTAGTGAGATGCTTTTTCACGCCCCGCTTAAAGGACCCGTGATCATAATGAGAGGGATACACGTGCGGTGATGACTGCCAGGTTTAAGGCTTTGGCCTTCTATTCCCATACTGACCAGACGTATTGGTACCTATAGGTTTTCCTTCTATATTCTGAATAATTGGCTCCCTTAGTCGTCTCTTGCGACAACCATGGGATCGACGAGGATGGTGATACCTACTCCATATTCATATTCCGTCAATACAGGACAGACACATATATGTATTTAGGTATACTCATATGAAGAGGAATGCAAAAACAAAAAAAAAGTTACATGCTACCACTAGTACATTTTTTTATTGAATAGCGCCCAAACGAGCCGACGTATCGCCTGATGGTAAGCGATTACCGCCGCCCATGTACACTCGCAACACCAGAGGCGTCACAAGTGCGTTGCCGGCCTTTTAAGGAGTACCTACACTCTTTTCTTGAAGGTTTGAAGGTCGTATTGGTCCGGGAATACCGCAGGCGACAGTTCATTCCACAATTTTGTTGTGCGAAACAGACAGTTCCTAGAAAACCGCACAGTTGTGGACTGCCAGCCATCTAAGTGATGGGGATGAAACTGCTGTCGCGTAGGACGATGGTGGAAAGAGGCGGCAGGAATCAGTCCGAACAATTACTCGGAGCACTCCCCTTATTAAATCCTGGCAGTCGCCGATTCGAGTCCATCTACATGTACTTAATACTCTTAAACGAGCAATTCTTGTAAATATGTTACTAGCTTTTGCATGCGGCTTCGCTCACGCAGACTTTCATCCCCTGATTTACCCCCTTAGGGGTGTAATTTCGAAAATTCTTTTCTAAGTGCTCACTTACGTTGTATAAAGAACCTACATGCAAAATTTTGGGATGTGCGTTGATCTCTGGGTATGTCCAGTCACCTTCCTCTTTTATAGATATAGTACCTGGATGACCGGTTTTTTTTTATAAGTGGGTTTGGGACAATCCAATCACCACCTTTTTGTTATTTTTCTTCAAATAAAAAAAGTTAAGTGGCGCCCTCTCTTGGTACGGCCTGATACTGTTTATTCAGCACCTTATTCCAGTATAGTTTAATGTAGTTCGCTCGAGTTGCGATACATTAATTTTATATATTTGATTGTTAAAAACACGAGTAAAACGACATTTTCTAAAAATGAATCCTAGCTAGATCGATTTATCGCCCCCGAAACCCCCTGCATACAAAATTTTATGAAAATCGTTAGAGCCGTTTCCGAGATTCAGATAAATATATATTATATACAAGAATTGCTCGTTTAAATGTATTAGATATATAAAGATTATCCGAATCTCATGTTTCTCAAATTTTCATGAAATTTAGTATGGTATAGGACTTCTTTTTTAGAAAATTTTCCAAAAAAATAATACCTACCTAAGCTCGGTTCTCCAGGTTCTAAAGGTATAAAGCTATCGAAACTGCTTTGTTAACCATCATAATTTTATACGCAGCATTTTTCATCTGAAGTCATCTGTTCACTCCTCCCACCAATGCTGTGATCACTCTGTGATACTTGAGATGTCTTAGGGCCTATAGATAGGACATTCAATCACTAACCTAATTCATTGGCGAGAAGAATAAACCACAGCGATTCACCGTGTTCTTAATCTAAACTAAAATCATCAAGCACTTACTGGAGTTGTGTGGCGTCCTGTTCTCGACGTCCCAAGAGATCTCTTGGGTAGGTGGGTAGGTGGGTAGGTTCTTCTCTGCGTCGTTACACAATCATAAACTCCTAAAGTGCTGCCTAAAGTCCAAGGTATTCGAATTACAATAAACTCGTATCAGCTATCACGGATATTCGAATTACAACTCACTCGCTTCAGCTATCGCGGAACGCGCCTACAAAACTCGCGAGTCCACGACCTGGACAAAACAATTAGCTTACTATCAATTTTACGGTTTTCAAACAACAAATCGTCGGCCGTTTTCAACACGCGTCATTCTAGTTCTTTTTTTTACATTAACCTCAAACGTCAAAACGTCAAACAAGAAAAAAGTGACAATCAAAAATGTTGCCATTATAATGACGTTCGAAATCCAACATCATCATTGTCGTGGATTTCATAACTAAAAAAAAATAAACTACGTAACGTAATGACTACGTCAATAAAATAGATCTAAAAAGATGAACAGGAAAATAATTAATAATAGTCAAGGTAGAGCAGTGGTCACATCTACTGTATACTTACCATGTCTATTTAAAATAGGTGTTCCTGGCACCCACATGCCATAATAGGCAAATAGAGAAACAAATATAGGTAATAATCACAGGCAATGCAATCAGGCTGTCAGGGATTGTTTAAAATTTCCACAAAATAAGTATGTACTTAAAAAAAACAGATAGATATAGCATTTACAACAAATAAAAAAAAACAGGTCTACAAGATACAATTATAGGACCACGATGTTTTTACGAGTATTAATTTAACCTTTAATAAATAAATCAAAGAAGAAAACTTATAAAAGAACTCATTATTTTTTTATTTCACTACAGCAACTGTATTTCATTTTTGTCTCTTCAAATAAGTATCAGTTTGATACATAAGAAAAACTAAAGTAACTGTTCTTGCTGGTCTTGAGTGAAAAAGCCTTGTCTTGATGTTCAAGAATCTAAGAATGCCTCCAGGGCACTTGTTCGCTTTGCCACGGGCATACAAGTAAAAATGGAGCATAAGTTAAAAGATCTTTCGTCGATGTAAGGGTTACGAGATACAAGTTATTATCTATGTTAGAAAAAACAAACATTCCAAAATTGGTGATTATAAAAAATACTAGCTGAACCCCGCGGTGTTGTCGTACCGCGGGTAACGCCGCGGGGCGAAGCTAGTCAAAAAAAGTAGCCTAAGTTACTCCTTATCATCAGCTACCTAATAGTGAAAATCCCGTCAAAATCGGTCCAGCCGTTCCAGAGATTAACTGGAACAAACAGACCGACAGACAAAAATTGTAAAAAAATAATTTTTTGGTAAGTACTGTGTACACATACCTACATATGCATTTAGTAAAAATCGTTTATTTTAATATCACAAACAGACAGTCCAATTTTATTTATTTGTATAGAAGATTAACGTAAAATCTTAGAAATAACAGTAAATCAGAGCTAATATTATTATAAGTGCACGTTCTCTTATTAAGGAATTGGGCACTTCGAATAAGTAAATAAAAGCGATATCTTATTGAATCATTGCAATCGTCAGGTCAGCACATTAAGACTTACTCGGTCTTGAAATAGAGAATAATTTTCCTCACTCTGTGCGATTACACTTGAGGCTTTTTAATGTATGATTATTACAATGTGATAAGCGCAGGAGTGGGGTCATAGAACTTTGCAGGGCTTAAACGCGCGAACGAGACAGAATATATTTCTTTGAAGTGATCCAGATAGCAGATTGCATACAAACATTTGCATGCGAAAGTATGTAGGTCTTAAATACACCTTCATCAGCTTCATGAATAACAAGTTTATACATATAGGCACATATTTACCTTAAGTGAGTTGTTAATTAGTTTGAGTGGGTTATATTAAGTAGAACTGAACTGGGAAGATGCAGAGGTAGCGTAGCGTAGGACGCGTTGCAGGCCGCCAACTTAAGGCGATGCGTGCGCTTGTAGTGTGTAAAGATATTACAGGCACGGGACTGCCGGAGAGTCCGTCTCGACAACTCGAGGCGATCGCGACTCTGACTCATATTCATTCGCGGTCCGACAGTGGAGCGGCGCGGTCGACGCCTGCGCGCTCGCCCATTTCGGATTAAACTTTTCAACATTCGTCTTTTTGCAACAACCGGACCAACATGAGGACCGTAGGAGTCACGAAAGGGGCTCTACTCCTCGTCCTCGCTACCACCGTACTACAGGTAAGTGCACCTTAAATCCTAGCCAAAAGGCCGGTCCACGACCAGTCGCACCGCACTTTCTGAAAAATACTTTGCAAAAAGTTTTTTAAGTTCTCACCGTCTTGACTCTGAGATTTTTATTTATTGTACTCCTGTTTTATCGTGGCAAATCTTTAGTTATATTATTTATATTGAACTTAAGTAACAAATGGGTATCGATGACGGAGCCGGTTTCTGCGAAAACTGCACATTTTACTTATGATGTTCGATTTAAACGTCTGCTTACATATATTATGAATGAATATGAATACTTACAAAATGAATACTGTCTTTACAATATTTAGAAAATGAATAAATTAGGTTAAAACACCTCGATCACGTTTTGAAATTAGCAAACTGTTTGCTGTAAATGTTTCACGCCTCGGTATCGGTTGATAATGGGAGATAATTGTCGTCGATAAAAGTGAAGTCAGTCTAATTTCAAAAGTTAGTAGTGCACACTTTTGTCATGTACTTGAAGTGATCATAATAATGGGGTCATAATTGTTTGCATTGCAAATAAATAATACGCCGACTGCATATAATTTTATGTCAATAAAGTGCTTATTGTTTGAGTGTATTTTTACAACTGCAAAATGTGACCAACCAGCGTATAGTTTAGCTGTGCCTATTGCCTACGCTAATTTCATTTCAGCTGAGTTTGCACTCAAGTATGTGCTATTGTTTTGTAACTTTGGTAGGTATCTAATTGATCAAGCGTGCAGACAAATGAGGTTAAAACTTTGGGTACAATAAACGTAAAGCATCGCTATAAACACAATTGTTGTATTGTTAACGAAACTGCGGTTGTTTTTTCATAAAAAATATGGATGAAAAGTATGTAATAAAAAAAAACTAATTTTAATATATTCTGCCTATGGTTGAATATTAAGCCGTTTATTTTTAAACTCTTTTAATTGGTCGATGGAATAAACACACGCTGGCAGGGAGGAGGCTTAGCACGGAACGCTCCGGCTGGACCACTTTATCAAGAAGTTAATAGCAAGCTCAATAAAGCCTGGCTGTGCAAATATAGGTACCTACTACGACTTCAGTTTTGTCTCATTTTCACACATATCTATGACACAAAATTCATTATAAATGTATTCTTTGGATAAATCGGTTTCCCAATTTATACGTACACCGAACGAGAATTGTATTTATTAAATATTTCATCCATTTAAAAGCAAGAATTTAATAAAAATTGATAAAATGATAGGCATACGTTTATATAAATCGCCACGATAATATTCAAAATATCAGCACATCGGGTCGAGTGCCCGTTAGAATAGTAAATTGCATAATATTGTACGCCTCTACAAATATATTTTTTATATTGAAACGTGTGATGTTAAAAGTTCTAAATACTTAGTTTACATGTTTTATTAGATACAAAATCGGTAATACCTCACAACACTATAATCTCACAGCTAATGATGTAGATCTTGCCAAACTGGCTTCTCGGACACGTCATCCGTACACAAAGAGGCAAAAATTTTCATTATTTTCCTAAGTTTAGTCCAAAAATGCGTGTTTCTTTAAGTTTTTGCAAAATTAAATAATGTAATAGTACCTAGATGAGCTTTGTTCGGTATTTTTGTTTTTTTTTTTTTTTTTTTATTTTTTTTATTTATTTAAATTATAAAAATAATATACATTAACAAACATGAAACACCCATAAAACCCGTATAGGTTTATCTTGGGTGTGAGTTTACATTCCTCATTTCATTTGTTTATAAACATTTGTTATAATCTACACGCACGATATAAACAAGTAATCACGTTACATACATATTATAGGAATTATAAAAAAAGGATATTATAAAAATTTGTTAGTAGCACTACAAAAATTAATAGGTAGGTAGGCGTTAAAAATATTTCTAGCGTTTGACCGGTACAGTTGTTTACGTTCGATGAGCCAATATAACTTTTACTTAATGTTATGTTATGAACTTATGAGGCTCAGACTCTATACAGGATGATTGGTAACTATTGCAAAATTAAATTGTTTTTTTTTTTTTTTCATAGCAATAACAATATTTGTTTTATTATGGTTTATGTTAGATGATTAATATATAGAATTATGTTAGATTACTGTTTGCTTTAGGTAAGTAGATATTTTTGACTATTTGCTTTAAGTTAGATGAATTTATTTTATTTCTTGTTTCCACTGGTATTTCATTTATAAGTCTTGGTAAGAGGTAGTCAGTAGTTCGCTTTCCGTAGTAGTTATTGGCCGTTTTGGTAGTTAGCATTTTATTAGCCATTCTACGTGTCGTTATTGGG
This sequence comes from Diaphora mendica, assembly GCA_949125395.1. Lineage (NCBI taxonomy): Eukaryota > Metazoa > Arthropoda > Insecta > Lepidoptera > Erebidae > Diaphora > Diaphora mendica. The sequence goes on along the minus strand of OX421312.1, from coordinate 28,095,214 downwards.
TGTTTTATTAGATTACAATTAAATTAATGGTAGTTTTCTATGGTGAGCACCATTTTTACTCTCTCATGAACTGGTATTGCTTTACAAAACTGAAATAGTTTTTCATCATCATAGTTGAATTGTTTTCGAACTTTCTTAGGTACAATAGACTTTAATAAACGAAGTTGTAGGGAATATATTTTATGCAAATATGACTGAAATGTGCGTCCATAACTACTGAGCCCATATAGTATAATACTTTCCGCTAGGGCCGTATACATATCTAGTAAAATAGCGAAAGGTATTTTATATTTAAGTATACAGACCTTTGCTAAAATGGTGCGTAGTTTGTCACACACAGTATCAATATGAGCAGCCCAATTGAACCTATTATCTATTGTTACTCCTAGATAGGAGATTTGGGAAACTTTATGAATGCATTTGCAGTTACATTGAGTTTTTCTACCATGCAAACAGTCGTGATCGTGCGCAACCAATTGAATGTTGTCATCGGTGTTCGCTTTATTATATGCCGACGACACATGAAGCAGTTTAGTTTTCTGTGCATTCAGGACTAGCCCTACATCGTGAGACCACTTTGTTAGAAGCGTGAAATCTGTTTGTAGTCGGCTCAGGGCTACCAATATATCACGATCAGCCGAAATGAGACATGTATCGTCAGCATACTGATAAACGACACAATCTTGTATGATATTGTTCATGTCATTCACATAGGCAAGATAATGCAGAGGGCCTAGCACCGATCCTTGCGCCGTTCCTTCCGTAACTTTAACCTGGTCACTCAATGCCTCATCTATCTTTACGTGATAGGAACGATTTTTTAAGTAGTCTGCACACCAAGCTAGAGGGGAACCGCGTATGCCACTGCATTCTAATTTCTGTAAAAGCGTGTCATGTCTCAATGTGTCAAATGCTTTACTATAATCTATAAAGACCATGAGAACATGCTTTTTTTCATCAAGTCTGCTATTTACATAATCTGTAAAACTGGAAAGTAGTTGTGTTGTACTCTTTTTAGGCTGGAAACCGAATTGGTTCTCTGATATTATATGATGTTGTCTATAAAAATTATGAATTTCATTACAAATGTATTTTTCTACTATTTTGTCGAATTATAGGTAATATAGTAATGGGTCTATAGTTGCTGTATTCGTTACGTGGTCCTTTTTTGTAGATTGGTCTGACTAATCCAACTTTAAGTTCGTTTGGGTATGAGCTCTTGTTAAGACTTTCTTTAATTAATTTTGCAATTGCACCGGAAAGTTTATCTGAAATTGTTTTAATATCTATTGGTTTAATTTTATCTATTCCAGAAGATTTATTGATTTTAATATTTTTAATAATTTTAAGAATGTCTGTTTGTGTAGGATTTTTCAACAATATGGAAACGTTTGCCTCTTTGACATAGGAATTAGGGTCGAGTAGGGAGGTTTTACATTTAGGTACTATATTTTTAACGGTGTTTTCAAATTCTTTAGCAAAGTTATTAGCTATAGTTTTACAACAATAATTTTGTTCTGCAAAGGCTTTTAAAATTGTGCTATCTATGGAGGACTTCAGTCGGCCTGTCATTTCATTTAATATTTCCCACAGCTTTTTTGGGTTACCCCTGTAAGTATTGATTTCCTTTTTATAAAATTGGTTCCTAGATCTTTCCACAGTTTTATTACATTTATTACGTAGTTTCATATATTCTAATTTCACTATCTTGTTTGTGGGATCTTTTTTTAATTCTATTAGTTTTTTATCTTTCATTTTACACATTTTTATTATTTTATTATTTACCCATTTCTTTGTGTTTCTAAGTGATGCGCTTAATTTTGTTAAATATTTCGATTTTTCGTAGCAGTTATCTATATTTGTTTTAATTATACTATATATTTCGTTTGGGCAAGTGAGGTTATCTATGTTGTTCCATACGATACTATTTAGTTCTTTTTCAAGCACAGATTTGTCATAACGGAGCTTATAATTACAATCATCCTGTATACGAGGGCTACACGGGAGCGAGGCAACAGTGACACGGTGATCCGCTAGTACTGTACCGAGCGCCGCACAATACACGTCCTGCGTGCGGGATCGAATAAATATGTGGTCAATACAGGTTTTTGTCAAGATTTCTTTTTTAAATTCAATTCTTGTATAATCTTTGATCCCGCAGACAAGACCATGTTCGTACATTAAGTTCAGGTACAGTTGTACTGAGGTAGTCTTGGATTTAAGATTTATATTTATATCTCCAATAAGTATGACATCCTCCGAATGATAGTTCTTGAGTATGTTATCTAATTCGACAAGGAATCGAGCCTTACTCTGTGCTGGTGGTCTATAAAGTGCAAGCAGAACGGCAGTCAAGTTGGAATTTGTAGTTATTTTGCCTATGATGCTTTCTGAGTGAATCGTGGTGGTTTTGTAAAGCGTAAATTTGTGATTTTTGTGTACGTAAACTATTATACCACCGCCTTTTCGCTTGTCCCGCAATTCCGTGTGCATGTTATAGTTAGGTATGTGATACAAACAGCTTATACGTTCCGATATACCTACTTCGGTCAGCACAATTACATCCACCTTTCTGTTCAAATCAAATAGTAGCAATTCGAGCTTAGAGAAGTTTTTAATTATTGAACGAATGTTTACATGTAGACAAGTTAGGTAGGCTGATTTATTAAAAGGGTTAGGTAGCTGTTCAAAATAAAATGAGACACTGGGGCAGTCGCGTAGTTCAGTAATGTTATCCTGAGTGTCTGTTAATTTAATCTAAAAATGAATCCTAGCGAAATCGATTTATCGCCCCTGAATACCTATTGCATACAAACATTTTATAAAAATCAAAAATTGCGCGTTTAAATGTATAAGATTTGTAATGGTATTCACAAATTTACATATGACGGGCTCATACCCGTGATGATGTCGATGATGATGATGATGGTGTAGTGGTTAATGACCCTGCCTGCTAAGACGGAGGTTTGGGGGGTCGACTCCAGGACAATTTGTGATTCGATAAATTCGTTCTTTATCAGGGTGTTATTTATTAAAAGTCTATATATTTAGAAATAAAGAAAGTATGTTTTTCAGTAGTTTGGTTATTTATTATCGTACAGGTTGTGCCTAGTTTGAGATCACAGACCGACTGAGTGAGATGTGAAAAGTATCATAGTTATCTATACAAATAAATAAAATTGGAGTGTCTGTTTGTAATATTAAGATTAACTAAATGTATAAATGTCATACACGGTACATATACCAAAATAGTTTTTTTTTACAATTTTTGTCTGTCTGTTTGTTCCGGCTAATGTCTGTAACGGCTGAACCAATTTTGACGGAACTTTCACTGGCAGATAACTGATGATATAATAAGTAACTGACGCAACTTTTCGAAACTAGCCCAGTGGCGTTACCCGCGGTTGATGTTGAACCGCAGGTAACATCGCGGGGCTCAGCTAATTGTTATTATTATGGGTAAGTCGGTTCGAATGGATTTGAGCAAAAACTCGACCAGCGATAACTAAGTCCTCATATAGTGCGTGTTTTGTTTTTTTTTTTTTATGTTTGGCCCGCCAAAATGACTCTACTCTGCCTGATGGAAAACATAAGCAGAATCCAAGAGTGGTGGTCACCATACTCATTGCGAATGCAGACAATGCAGTATGGCGACCCACACTATGGCGGCCTAGTGATGCTGCTGCATCTTTTAGTCTAGTCAACAAGTATGGAACTTGTTGACTAGACTAATTGGGCCTCCGGTCTCGCACTCACCAACGAAACACGACAGCACTGCTGCTGTCATTTTACGTTGATTTTCTGTGCGAGGGTAGTACCGCCCCAGTCGAGCCGGCCCAACCTTGCTGAAATCAGCGTGGCTCTACTACCTTTGTTATTTTAAAAGCACGGGTTCAATTTTGTGTCACGACCAACTCAATTTGCCCCCACCGACATATGTCTTAAAAGCTTTTCTTTTAACAAACCCCCTAAACACTCTTTACCGAAAGACATTTTCTATCGCTGTGATGAAATACCTTAATAATGTTATTGAAGTTTCATTCACTTGTGAACTCATTTAATTTTAATGACACCCACAGTATTATGAAGTAATAAATTGGTTTAGCGAATGTCTCCAGTTTGAAAACCAAACTAGCTTGTTTGTACACTATTATAAAGTAAATCTCTAAATAACTAGCTGCAACCCGCGGTGTTATGTTTGTTCGGGCTAATCTCTGGACGGGCGGAACCGATTTTGACGCGACTTTCACTGGCAAATAGCTGATGATATAGAAAGTAACTTTGGCTTCTTTTATCTTAGCAAGCTTACTTTCCAAAAAGTAATATAAAAAAAATGTTTTCACAATACATCGAGTGTGGTATCAAAATAAACAATTTTTTATGATTACGAATCTAAATAAAACTTATATGTTTATATTGTTAAATATTGAGGCATTCGGGTTTTTTATTTTTAATAATTTGTTTCTGTTTCTGAAAGGGGATAGACTCAATGGGTGACTTTTAAGTAGCAAGTTTAAGTACTATGCAAAAAATGCAACTTTGTCGGTTCCTAAACCGCTCATCATCACTACATAGTATAAAACAAAGTCGCTTTCTCCGTCCCTATGTCCCGATATCCCTCCCTATATCCCTTTGTTTACTTAAATCTTTAAAACTACGCAACGGATTTTGATGCGGGTTTCTTTAATAGATAGAGTGATTCAAGAGGAAGGTTTTTATGTATAATAAAAGTATAATATAGTATGGGAACACTGTTAATTTTCGAGGCTTCTAATGTGATGTAGTAAATAAACACATTTTTTTGCATACATTGCAAACGCTGGTTGCACCCTACGAGATAGATCAAAATAATGTACTACAGTATTGTACACCTTAAAAAGTACTACATAAAAGTCCGCGACGGTATATGTCTATCTCTTAGGGATAACCTACAACGACAATTTTTTATTCCTTTCTTTTTACGAGAAATAATGGCTTATTTACGAAGTGATTTTAAGCAATACAGAATGAATCCTTATACAATTAAGTTAGTAAATTAAATACATTGTGCTTTTAATATAGATCTAAATGGCCCTTTACAGTATCTAATTTAAATGAATATATTCGAAGATATTACAGATTTAAAATGCACGAATCGTGTCGTCGGCGGGGGCATCTGAAATCCACCCGTGCGAAGCCGGGGCGGGTCGCTAGTTAACAATAAATTATAAATCGCTTAAATTGGGCTACGCATATCGTTTCTGTATACGTAACTTCATTTATTCAAGTATAATAGGTATATATTATCACCACCCATATTCACTTCCACCAAATACTTTACTATGAGATGCCAACTATTCCAAGATTCACGGGGGAAGTTGATTTACCTTACGCACTGAACGCATGGCATAGTGGTTTAAATATTCGCCTGCCGTTTTCTACTGTGCGTAGTGTTGTGAGTTCTAACTCCACATGGTACAACACTTTTTGAGGTTCACAAATTGATGTTCTGAGTCTGGTTGTCTTTGTGTTCGTTTCATGTATGTTTATGAAGTCACCCGCAACACTTTATATATTCCTAATGCAGGAGTGGTGTTTTAAATAGAATCTGTGTGAAAAGCAAAGAAACGATTGTTTCTCACCAGTCTTCTGCAAGTCTATAACAACACATGGTAATATTCCGGTCGAGTCCATTATGTCTTTCTCATTATAATCTATACTTATACTTATAATAAAAATGTAACAGGTCCAATTCTGTACATTAAAGATATTTTGAAAATTTTTTTTGGAGGGCTCTCTGTCATCGATACTGAACCCAAAACTGTATTTTTTTTCATTTTTGTCTGTCTGTCTGTCTGTCCGTCTGTCTGTCTGTCTGTCTGTCTGTATCTTGGCCGCGCATCACGTCGAAACTACTGAACGGATTTAAATGAAACTTGGCATGATTTGAGTACATACTACGAGGTAGGACATAGTATACTTTTTATCCCGAAATTCAGTACGGTTTCCTGGAGAGAGGGGATGAAAGTCAAAATATGTACTTGGTTGTAATTCAATAACACATAGTCCGATTTCATTCATTCTTTTTTTGCTAGAAAGAAAAAAATAAAAGATAACGGGAAAAGTGTTTTTTTTTGTCCGCGACTGTACACTGCCTGTGGGAAGCTGAGACAGATATGTAAATATGGCGGTACGAAGTTCGCCGGGTCAGCTAGTATGTAATAATAATGTAATGTTAAAGAGGTAAACTTTGTGTGGTTGCAGGATATAATCTCGAGACCTACTGAACCGATTTTGAAAATTCTTATTCACAATATTTGTTACTAGTTTTTGCCCGCGGCTCCGCCCACGTATATGTCGGTTATCGCGGCAAATAGTAGCCTATATGTTATTCTGATGTATAAGCTATATTACAATAAAGTTTCATCCAAATCCGTTAAGTAGTTTTTGCGTGAAAGAGTAACAAACATCCATCCATCCATACTAACAAACTATCGCGTTTATAATATTAGTAGGATTGTCATAGACTAAATATAAACCGATTATATTATCGCGATACCTGACATAGAGGCGGGGCGGGGCCGCAGGCAAAGGCTAGTAAATTTGTGAAACTATTTTTATTTTGCAGGAAATATTTGCATAAATTAAAACAGTGCTCAAACCAACTTTCAGTGAGGCGTGCGATAATTTGAATATAAACACGTTGACAGACATACGTCTCCCGTTGGTTCCCGATATAACTTTATACAGCTTAATACCTTTTTAATTGAATTACGGTGAATTGAAAATTATTTTCTTGATGCAAGCAGTAAACAAGCCACTTAAAAATTATAACAGTTGAGCTTAATTGGCGAGAGGAAAGTTTATTGTATTTATAGAACACTACTAGTTAACCCACACGAATTCGTCTGGATCTCTTATCGTCTCTGCTCTTATTATTCTAAGTATGTTCTTAACTATCCTATTCTAGACAGGCCAGCATAACACACTTAAAATAATCACAAGTTTTAACGAAAATCACCGACTTCAAAAACTGGACCAAATTTAAGTGAGACCACACGGGAAGCACCAGCTTTCAAATAAAAATGAATCATCAAAATCGGTTCCCCCAAGCGAAACTTATGAGGTAACAAACATTAAAAAAAAACAGTCGAATGTATAACCACCTCCTTTTTTGAAGTCGCTTAAAAAAGTCGAACATCAGGCGATACGTCTGCTCATTTACCCCATAAAAAAAGAAGTGAAAATAGGTTAGATAGCTTCGGAGTTCATCGAGAACAATAACATGATACGAGAAAGCGATATAATTGATAAGCCTTGATGAAAATGACAATTTATCATTACCATCATCATCAACCTATTGCAGCCCACCTCTGGACATTGGTATCTCTCATTGCACCCTACTCTGATCGATTTTGGGCTTCCATGTGATTTAGAAATGGCTAAAAAAAACATATGTACTTAATCTTTATTGCTAAAGAAATATACCACATAAATATTTTTACAAATAATCATGTTTTTATTAATAAATTTAATTATTTAAAAGTAGAATTTTGAAATTGCCTCGCAAATTTCCAAAAAGTGTTATATTTCTTTTCGGTTACATAATTACTTATAGAATTGATAGAAAAAAAATACATACATGGATATTCCCTATTGGCTAATCGAAATATACACACATCAAAAGTGTCTAGGGATCAACATATATTTTTGCAATAACTTTTCTCCTGATTGATATTAATTAAAATTTTCTTTAAGGATTCATCAAATAAAGTGTTTTCGTTTGTCACAGTAACAATAAACCAAGTCACCTTTGCATTAATAAAGAAATTTGCCATTTTCATAATAAAGGGATTTTGACATTTGAACCACTAACATTAAAGTTCGAAAAAAATACTGAAATAACAGTTTTCTTTAAAATTTTATTAGGTAACTTAAACAATTAATAATCCGTGTTTCTACCGCGAACACTAACAACACAAGAATCGGTTTGGCATACTCAAAATGAGTTCATCCAAATCACGCTGTGGAATGGCCGCTCATGTTCGTTGCAACAACAAAAAAAGGTCTTCTTGCGACTGGATACCCTCCATATTCGGCAGAGCTCTTCTCTGTAGCATATCCCATGCATGCTCAATCGGGTTCAAGTCTGGCGACTGAGCAGGCCAGGGCCAAAGCCACATCTCAATCTCAAGAAATCCGCATAAAAATGCTTGATCCCTAGACACTTTTGATGTGTGTATTTATGTGTGAATGCACTTTTAAAATGTTTCCCTTTAAATTAGACAACCTTTTTGACGAAAACGGTTTGAAATGTAATAAAGTTTATATATCCTCTCGGTGGAAATGAAAGTTTTATATAGTGAGTCAGGTTAAAAATAGGTTTACAGCGATGTGGTGATTTCCTTTTTACCCGACTACGGCAAAGCCAAAGGAGGGTTATGATTTTGACAGGCTATGTATGTATGTAAGTATGTATGTGTGTATGTATGTTCATCTGTTCCCTCATAGCTCCTTAACTACTTATTAGAACTGGACAAATCAGGTATCGTTAGAAGCGTCTTGATCGTCCGCTGGTTATAGTCTATATGACATGTCACCGAATCTAATGTGGCGCCCTCTAGCCGACATAAAGTACTATATTAAAAAATAAATTTGAGATAAATATGCCGTGTTTGTAACCATTCGAAAGGGCGTTTTTTGTAAATTTCAAAAATATATATATTATTACCATTTTTTCGTGACTTTGTCCGTATTTATTCGATAATTGTGATATTTCTGTGGTATTTAAAATATAATTTGCAAAGAAATTAATATTATAGAGGCAACAAAACATTTTAAATAAAAAAAAGTAAAAACTAAAACCCAACTACGACAAAAAACGACGCTGAAAAAGCACTACTAAGTTTAAAAAAGCTATAGTCCATGTAGTTTAATGTACCATAGTCCATAACACTTTAAATTACAATTATTGTACCTAAATGGTGTACAATAAAGTATACTCGTATATTCTATTTATCCATTTATGGCTAAAGGCGTGAATATGTGTGTGGAACATAAATATATTCTATTTATCAGTGAATATTCATATCGGTTCGATGTTGATCGGCAGCTGCACAATATTTATACTGTAAAATAAATAACAGCTAAACCCATACCCTCTGTTAATACATCCCATTCATATTTACATCACTAACATTTAACACCAATTACTGGAAATCTGAGGGCACGGTCGTGCCCCCGCCAAGACGAGCCAAGCGAAGCGCAAGGGCACTCCCTACCTTTTCTCGAAGTGTTTCGTCGTTTTTATGAACCCTCATAACTTTGGTTCCCGATATACCAGATCGTTCAAATTCTCAGGATATGATGTTAACAATAGACTAATGAAACATACAAAGTTTCAATTGCATAGCTCTGATACTTTAGATTTTATTGATACCTAAAAAACACCGATTTATTCACTGACACACTGATGATCATCAAAACTGTTAGGGTACTTCCTGAAGTGCTAGAAAGCTGAAATTTGGTATGTAAACTAAGTTTAGTATACAAACAACAGAAAAAATCATAAACCGATTACTTTTGCCCCCCAACCCTCAAAATGGGGAGGTGGAAGTTTGTATGAGACTTTCACTAATTTTTATGCTGGAGATTTTATTTTTAGTATACGGACTTATACCCCCCAAAAAATAGCAGCAAAAATACTGCCTTAAGCAACTTACAAATAGAAATGAAATCCCACCAAAAACATTTTCATGTAAAATGTAGATGTAGGAGATGTAGAGTTTATGAAGTTAGGGTTGGTAGAGTTAGGGCGTGTAGATTCAGAACCTTGGCTCTACATGAGATCTGATATCTTTTTCACAGGGTAAGCCATATGCAGTCGTCTTGGCAACATTTTACATGAAAATGTTTTGGTGGGATCCCTTATTACCAATTTCAAACTCAATTTAACATAAACACGCTCAAACAATAACACGTTCCTGTTAATGTAAAATTCTTTAAATTTTAAATGTAAACAGATACGGTGACTATCTGCGTCAATACATAACTGCTTACAAATGAGGCTTGTGTAAATTTTACATAATATACTTACCACATTGCATTTTTAAAAATGAACTTTCTAGAAAAACTCTTTTAAAAACGCCTAAATTAGGATGATCTCTAGTAAGCTGTTAATATATTATTAATAACATATTTTACATACGGCCGTTTGATCCTAATTTAGACAGAACCTTTAACATTTTAATTTATGTGACTGCTAAAGTAACTACTCTTTCTGATAGAAATCATGAGCAGAATCTATGAGTAGTGGTCACCATACTCATTGCGAATGCAGACAATGCAACAATGCGGCATGGTGACCCACACTATGGCAGCCTATTGAGATGCTTTGTGCATCATTGGGTCTCTAATCTCGCACTCACTAAAGAAGCACGTCAGCACGAATGATGTCATTTTATGTTGGTCTTCTGTTAGAGGGTAGTACGGCTAGCCGATTGAGCCGGCGCGTTCGTGCTGACATCAGCGTGGCTCTACTATCATGTATGTATAAACTGAAACTACTATGGTAACTATAATTCTGATAAACATACTTATATATATATCTCAATAAATACACATTTTTAGATAAATTAGAGCTATGTCTATAATGTCCTTGGTGGGAAACGATCCCATGACTTCAAGATTAGCAGTAAAGATCGCAAACCACTTGACCAACTGCAATTTAAGTATATCTTGTCGAACATACATACTAGATTACTCGTAAATCGACATTTATATCACCGAGGATGGAACCAAGTGGCGTGCAATTGGAGTGGCTTATGTCCAGCAGTGGAATGCGATAGGCTGATGATGATAGCTATAAAACAAACATGTGCGTGTGCTCATGACACAAATATTTATGTAGATTAAAAATTGAACCCAAGACCTCCGTCTAAGCCTAAGTAGTCAGGTTCACAAACCACTAGATTAACTCACACATCATGTTTAGCTAAGCCATCGTCATGGGTTGCCATCTTCAAAATGAAGTATGAAGGTCAGCAAACGGTTTCCCTCGCGATCATCAGCGGCCTATTTCAATTTGGTGGTATTTTTCTAGTCCAGTCCAGGCCCTGATGTCATCTATCCACTTCCTTCTTAGCCGACCTGGTGTATTCCTGCCACGTATTTTTGCACGTATCTAGACTCAAAGTATCTCCATGTCAAATTTTATTGAAATTGTGATATAGTTTAGCGGTGAAAACGGCACAGACAGACAGACCGAGTAACTTTCGAATCTATATAAATTAATAAAATTCGAGTGTCTGTTTGTACTATTAAAATAACCGCTATTTAGTAAATGCATATGTATTTATACATGGTACATGTACCAAAATAACAATTTCAATTTTTTTGTTTGTCTATGTGTCTGTTAGTTCCGATTTTGACAGGACTTGCACTGACAAATAGCTGATGATCTAAGGTGTAACTTATGCTACTTTTTTTGAATGGCTTTTCCCCGCGGTTGTTGTTGTACCGCGGGTATCACTGCGGGGCTCAGTTAGTTTAAAATATTATTATGGATTAAGAGTATAACGAATATCGCATATTACGAGTTTTAAACGTTGTCTAAAAGTTCATTCTTAGACAGCAGACGTATTTGTTCAGCTGGTGTCTCGTTTAAAAACTGTATCTACATGCATATTGTAGGTGATTAATTACGAATAAAGATATGGAGCAGAGTCCACGTCGAATGTTTTAGTTAATAATATAATATTTTTCGAAAATCTAACAACGCCATTTAGTCCCAAAAGAAGCAGAGCTTGTACTATGCGAAGTGACCTAGTTTATCTCGATTTTTTATTTTTAGTAAATTTTCTAAAAATGAATCAAAGCTAGATCGAATTATCGCCCCCGCAACCGCCTGCATACTAAATTTAAAGAAAATCGTTGGGAGTCGTCTCCGAGCTTCAGATTATATGTATGTCACCGTAAGATTGTAAAAACCGTTAGATTATAATCTACCTAGCGAGATTGCAAACTGTCTATAGATTGTCAACTATGATATACTGCTTACGCGCGTCAAATTGTCAACGGTCCCTGATTGGTCGGTTTTACAGTAGGCCGTTCAATGGCCATAGAGTTAGGTTAGGTTAGAACTTCTGTGATTAATCACAAATTAATTTTAATATCACAACAATTTTATATAACTAATTCTAAAGCTGTGAGGTACTTTCAACATGAAATCAATTAACAATCAGAAAAATACTTTACATTGGGCATCAAAGACGAATCAACAAAGAAATATGGCGGCACGGGACATATGCTGTTCCACCAATCAGCGCGCGACTTGCGATTCATCGATATCATTTTACAATCTTTCGACTGTTTGCAATCTCGCGAGATAGATTACAATCTGACGGTAAAATATATGTAAGAATTGCTCGTGTAAAGGTATTTAATAAAAATATTTGCACATCATACAAACAATTGGTCCGACCCGCAAATCGAACCCGAGACTTTGGTAATAGCAGACTCATACGTTACCACTGCGCCACCTAGGCAATTATTGTATCATTGCGCCATGGTATCGGACTACCATCCCCCGACCCTAATTATTGTGAGTCTATAGTTGTAGGTGTCCACTTACCATCAAGTGATCCTCCTACACTATGCTAAGTATAAACTTATTAGTTAATACAACGGTTGAGATACCTAAAATCCATTTATTGATTAAATTCTGATGTATCTGTAGGAATTCTGAAACATCCCGATGTATCCTAAGTATCCTAACACATCCAAGTGAATTCCGATGACATTATTGCTAATCAACTGAGCCCCTAATTTATATCAATAACCGCGAGTAACGCCGCTGCTAGCCTAAAATGAAAAGTAGCCTAAGTTACTCCTCATACCATTAGCTATCTGCCAGAGAAAGTTTCGTCAAAATCGATGCAGCCTTTCCAACGATCAGGTGGAACAAGCAGACCGATAGACAGACGAATGAAAATGTTTAAAAGTCATGTAAGTACCGCATATACTTTCGTATGCATTTAGTGATAAACTGTTAATTTGAAACTACAAAAAGACACTTAGAGGAGTTGCCGAAAAAATATATGGGATTGTGCCCCAGAATGGACAAAGATGAAATAAGTGGTGTTTGATAGCTTAGACCTTCCGATTAAAGAATGAAAAAGGTTCATGAAGCATACCAGATTGTGAAAAAAGTTATGAAGGTTTAAAAATTATTTATACCACTCCGACAACATCATTTTTGCACAATGTAATTTAAAGTAATAATGTCAGGTCTACTGTAAAGAGTTTATTATGTATGCTCATGTCAAACCTAATTAAACAAAAAAACAAAACTATTGTACAAACACAACGAAAATAAAAAAATAAACTAGTTTATTAATTATTACCTACTACAAAAAGTGACCTTAGAGCATAGATAACTAAAGGGCCGCCAAATGGGCGGAAAGAGGGATCAGAGTAGAGAGAGGGAGAGATTGGTTGGTGTATTTCCCGCCAAATCAGACATGCAAATTGGTATGTGCGCTTACCAATCGGAACCTTGCATGAGAGAGACAGACGCTAACCAAACTCAGTCTCTCTCTCTACTCCGATCACGCTTTCCGCCCGTTCGGCTGCTCCTTCGGGTATAATAATTATGAGCTAGTGACTGACAAGTGTATTAAGTGTTGCCATTTAAGGAATCAAAATAAATATATCTCTGATTGTTCTTTAATATTTTGAACTAATTTATTTGTATACCTACTGATTTCCTTTAGTGGATAATTAAAAAAAAATAGGAATTTTTGGTTTATGTAATGAAATAAAGTTAGTGTAATATGGGATACACTTTTTGATTGAATATTTTAACTTACTTTGCATCATAGTTACGGCATACGGCAATTAAAATGTGTCAAAGTAAACTCAAGTCGCAAGCATCGTTTAAAATCTTTTTTTTTTGTGATTTTATATCCTAATCTGCTACAGACTGTATGAAATTTAATAATTATATATATTTATATATAATTATATAATAATTATATATATTTAATAATTATATATATATTAATAAAATTTATAATTTATTTTATTTATATCAAGAACACAAACATGATCTCTGTATATTCTGGGGCAAAAATTAGACATATCCTTTTATTTATTGGCATAGATACATACAACTATTGAGATACTTAATTTCCAATAATTGACTAAAAATCTGATATATATGTATATAAGAACTAACGGCCGCCTGCGACTTCGTACGCGTGGAGCTAGTTATTGCAAATAATTTTTAATTATATTCGGATAAGCTAGAGACATTATTAGTACACCTCCACACTATCTATAGAGCATACTTTTTAAATTTCAAGTCTCTTACCTCAAAAACATAGGACTTTCCTACAAAATTCCAACCACCGTTTTGCCGTTTGGTGGAGTTTCGTAAAATCCGTTCTTAGCGGATGTCTACACCCTATAAGGAACCTACCTGCCAAATTTCAAGTCTGTGGGTATTGTAGTTTCTGAGATTTCGTGATTAATAAGCGAGTGGTATATCGAGTATATGTCCAACAATAATTACTTCAGACCAAATTACCAGAAAGGGTTCATGCCCGGAATCTCTGGATGTCTGGAACATAACTCATTACTTGCGGAAAGTCTCAAAGATGCTAGGAAAAATGAAAGGCAAATAACAGTCTGTTGGATAGATTTAGAAAATGCCTTTGGCTCAGTACAGCACGAGCTTATGTTATTTGCTTTGAAATGGTATAACTTCCCGCCAACAGTTTGTGAAATAATTGCATCATACTACAGTAAATTAAAATTTGTAATCACAGCAAAAGAGGGACATACGAAACCCCTCGAATACAGAGTAGGGTTGTTCCAAGGTTGCTGCTTATCGCCAGTAGTATTTAATACAGTTATAAATATATTAATAGATAATATCGCAACATGCGAAAAGAGGTGGGGCTATCGGTTTAAGGTCAATGGAAAATATACGGAATCCATCTTAGCATTCGCAGACGACCTTGCGATCATTACACGTAATCCAAAGCAGTGCCAAGAACTACTGCGTAAGGTAGATGACTTCTGTACCTGGACGGAGGGAATGAGGACAAAACCTAGCAAATGCTATTGCCTTTGTCTGGGCCGGCGAGGCACCAGGTATACCTCATATGACCCCGGGATTACTATTGGTGGGGAAAGTGTTTCAATAATATCAGAAACCGTGCCCTTTAAATTCCTTGGAAGAAAGATAGACTACAAAGGTCGTACTCCATCTATAAACGTAATAGTCGATGACTTCGTAAAAGACATTGACAAGGTAGACCAACAGCCAATTAGTAACGTAAAAAAAGCTTGGATTTACGACAACTACTTAACATCACGTCTCAACTGGCCGTTTCTAGTATATGATATAAACCAGAACCACATAAGAACACTGGACGCGAAAGTCACTAAGACATTGAAGTTGTGGCTCGGGCTAGCACCATCTGCAGACCCGTCAACGTTGTACAGGGGCTCGAATAATTTTGGAATGAAATTAAAAAAACCTTCGGAACTCTACAAACACCTAAGAGTTACCAAAATGCATGTCTTGTCAAAATCCCAAGACGAAATCGTTAGATCCCTTCCAAAAGACAAAAATTCATCAGAGCTAGAGTCACGGCTCCAATTCCACAAAAAATTCATGGTGGGTACGCAGTCCAGTAGAGTTGGATTGGGAAATACTAGAAGACAGACCTACAAAGAGATAACAAAATCTTTCATACAACAAGATGAAAACGAGACCTACAAGGTGCACGCAATGAACCTAGAAATGCAGAATGAATGGTTAACTCTAGGAGAATTTTGTATCCCACCAGCTTTGGAATGGCGCACACTTTTATATGATTGGTCACCCGCCCTGTTAAAATTCTACCTCAACGCCTTTCAATTAACCCTCCCCGATCAAAGCAACCTAGTAAGGTGGGGAAAAGCTACAGAAAAGGCTTGTACGATGTGCAATGCGGCAATAGGTACAGCCAGGCACTTACTGACAGGTTGTAAGGCGCTATTAGACCGGGGTCATTATTCACGTCGCCATGATAGGGTATTACTCATCATACGCGAAGCTATAAGTTTATCACTGGCGAGAGCGAAAAAAGGAACAACAACAAACATAAAAACTAACATCGCGTTTGTAAAGGAAGGCTCAACAAAAAAGATTTCACTCACACAAAAGCCGTACTCAATTATAAATACCGCCAGTGACTGGACATTATTAGTGGACACGTATGAAAATCACTACAGAATACCGGAGGATATCTGTGCCTCGGCGTCCAGACCGGACATATTTCTTTATGCAATGTCAATTAAGCGTGTAGTACTAGTAGAACTCACGGTGCCGTGGGAAACGAACATCCCTAAAGACCACGCTTTAAAAAGAAACAAGTACTTTGACTTAACCAACGAAATAACTAAAAATGGTTATGTCGTTGCGCTGTATGCCGTGGAAGTGGGTGCGAGGGGTATACCAGCTAAATCCCTCTATAACCTGCTTAAAGACCTTGGATTGCCAAGAGCTTCAGTAAGCTCTTTTCTTGAACGAATATCCAAAGCGGCATTGCTAGGCTCACTTCAAATATGGTTAGGTAGAGGGGGTAACACGGCGGACAGTGGAGATGAGCGTTGACGCGTCGTAAGGAGTGCTCCTTAAACCTAAACCTGGGTCGCAATTCCCAGGCACTGTCGAAGTCGCATGTGTTGCCCCCATCTATCACGCGATGGACCCGGCACCCGCACGGTGAATCCATGGAACGCTAAGAAATAGGTCTTTTCGCTTTTAGGTATAATATATATTGATTCTGCAACATTTCGATATATCCTAACATATCCGGATGAATTCCGATGACATTATAGCTAACTAGTTGTTTCCCGCGGTTCCGAGCGCGCATATGTCGGTTATCGCGACAAATAGTAGCCTATGTGTTATTCTGATGTATAAGCTATATTACTGTAAAGTTTCATCCAAATCCGTTCAGTAGTTTTCCGTGAAAGAGTAACAAACATCCATCCATCCATCCATACTTACAAACTTTCGCGTTTATAATATAAGTATAGATTGCATACGGTGAACGTCTGGATAGGTGCAATACAGAACCGGTTGTTGGGGAGTCTTACGAGGGGGAGGAGAGGGGTGTTTACATCCAGCAATGGACGTGGACATGATGTAGTATTACACTAGTGGTGCCCGCGGCTCCGCCCGCGTTTATGTCGATTGTTTGATGTATAAGCTATATTACTGTAAGGTTTCATCCAAATCCGTTCAGTAGTTTTTGCGTGAAACAAACATCCATCCATCCATCCATCCATACTTACAAACTTTCGCGTTTATAATATTAGTATAGATTCAAAATAAGTACCTAATTTATAATAGGTCTTTACCTATGAAATTGCCGTTTTGTATGCAATAAGTGAAAGTACTTATTTTTTCAAACTTTTTTATTTCTGTTAATCGAAGTAATCACCCATGCAATCGACGCATGTTTGCCAACGCATTAGCAGTTTATTGATGCGCCCTTCTTGTAAAAATCAGCTGCACGGGAGGCAATAAACTCTTCAAAGGCATTTTGTACTGCCTCTCGGGAATTGAATTTTATACCCACTAAAAAGTTGTCTAAATTTTGGAAAAAGTAATAGTCGGTAGGTGCAAGGTCTGGTGAGTATGGCGGATGAGGGAGAGCTTCCAACCCCAGCTCTTGCAGCTTGGAGACTGTCTGTTGCGCAGTATGGGGTCGCGCGTTGTCGTGAAGCAGCTGCAAGAGCTGGGGTTGGAAGCTCTCCCTCATCCGCCGAAATAAAAAAGAATGAAAAAATAAGTACTTTCACTTATTGCATACAAAACGGCAATTTCATAGGTAAAGACCTATTATTTATTTATACATGCCATATGCATAACAGTGTATTTTTAACTATGCATTAAAAATACACTGCTATGGCTAGTATATATTATCATATATTGTCTACAGTATGTTATTCTATTTAATTCAAAAGCTGCAGATTCTGCATTGGCATTATTTATGTTTAACATACGGACAACACGTAGATAAGCTCGCTCTTTGATACCAGACAGGCTGATTTAGTGTGGAAAAATTATGTGAACGAAGGAGTATGGCCACAGTTAAAAGTTTATAAACTTTTAACTGTGGCCATACTCCTTCGTTCGCATATATGGAAGAAAAAATAAAATAAATTAATCAATGAAGTATGGTCGAATTTTGACCACAAGGCTACCACTACTTTATATTTAATTATTAATTTACTTGTGTTTTCCATGTGTAAAAGGCCACTTTTACAGTAATTGATAAATATAGGCCACCCTTTTTTGTTACCAGTGATCTACTATCAAAAGCTAGTATTCTATACTTACATTGTCGTTCGAGTTCGAAGACTAAGTCAACGCTATTATTTCGAGTAGTCTAAACATCCTGCACCAAACGTTCTAACTTCATCCCAATCATACTAGGAACTCGTTAATAATGATAGACATCTGGGATTGTGTCTATAGAAATAAGTTCACATGACGTTCACATCCATTCTCCATCCATATTTTTATGTAAACAACTTTAAAATATTTTACTGCGCATCGAGGCGCGTTATGACAAGTTTATTAATTATTAAGAAATAATTTAAATAATTAACTAGGAACTTAAAATTTTACTTGTTAAGGACAGCCCTATGTCTAACAGTGGACTGTTGGAGGCTGTTGATGATAATGATGAGGACCTCTGGTCTTTTTATTTTTTAACACACATATTTCCGTTGCCTAAGGTTGCCTGGAAAAGATTGCTCTTGACAGTAAGGCCGTCCTTTGTAAGTACAATAAATATCTGACATTGTATGTATTCTCTTGTAACTCTGTAACACGGTGCTACCCTTCGCAGACACACATCGTGGTTTCAAAAAATAGATAAAAAACCACCCTTGAAGCATGTTGTATGTTTGTAAAGTCCCCCGAGACACACGAGGTGCGAGTTGTCTTTAAAAAAAGTGTAAGTTATTTTGCCAAAAATCAAAAAGTGGTTCACCGAGTGAGTCTATTACTTACGAGAGGCAAATAGGGCGATACCTCAAAAGCTGTTGCTATGCTTGAATAAAAAAGTAAGCAAATATATTGTTTCCTTTTTAGAATCAATCCAACTCATTTACACTAATACACATCTCCCGGTCACTCGGTGAAGCACTTTTTGATTTTTAGCAAAATAACTTACACTTTTTTTAAAGACACCTCGCACTTCCTGTGTCTCGGAGGACTTTACAAACATACATGAAACGGACATATGAGAACACCCAGACTCAGAACAACAACATGTGGATCACACAAAGTGTTGTCCCATTTGGGATTTGAACCCACTCAACACTTTGCGCAGTAGAAGTCGTGGCGACCGCTTAAACCACTAGGCCAATCGTGCAGTCAAAACTTGTTGGAATTCACAGAAATAATCACAATTATCGTGTTATTATTATGTCTAAGTCATTAGATGAAACACATATGTTGAGATTGTAGTGTGCGTGAAACTAAACGTTATGAGATCTAAAGTCAACGACCTACTGGAAAATTATTGATAAGAGATTTCCTTATCGCTACACTATATAACGGTTTGAATCAATCTTTCTAATAAATATACAACACATATCGTCGTAATTGTTAAACAAACTTACTAAATTTTATGAATTTTATTCTTTATTTCGTAATGGGGATGGTTGTTTTTCGATTGTATGTGAGATGAAACAAATTTATTTAACGTAATTGCTTAACAGTTATATAACATTTTATTAGTTCGTGCTAATTTGTAGGTACAATATTTTCAGAGGTTTTTATGAAATTTAACGCTTTTTAGCATCTGTAAGTCCGATTTAGAATTTGATCAAGAAAATTGATTTAAACGAAAAAAGAGAAAAATAATCACAAGTTTTAACAAAATAAAACCGACTTCAATCTGAAAAAATAATCATCTAAATCGGTTCACCCGGTCGAAAGTTATGAGGTTACATATACATTAAAAAAAATACAGTCGAATTGAGAACCTCCTCCTTTTTTTGAAGTCGGTTAAAAATATTGTTTATTAACTGCGCCCTGCGGTGTTTTACAACACCACCAGGGCCGGGGTTCATCTAGTAAAAATTAAAATAGCCTAAGCGTCTCTGCCAGTGAAAGTCCCGTCAAAATCGGTCCAGCCGTTCCAGACATTATCCGTAAGAAACAGTAAGGCAGATTTTTTTTTAAGATGTGGGTACCGTGTATAGGAACTTTAGTATGCATTATAGTAAGAAGCTTTTAATTTGAATTTCCAAACACATCCTTTAATTATTTTATTTGTATACCTAGAGATACTTTTAAAATGTATATAGGTTTAATTTCAAGTAGTCGATATATCTATAAAACATATACTACCGAATTTTAAACATAGAACGTATAGTGACGTCATATCTTATTAATGTCGATAGATAAGATTATAAATACGGCTCTAGGCGCCACTCTGTTTTTGTCTATGGCTATATCTTAAAAGTGATTCTGTTATCTATTCCTATGTTCCATATCTTGTTGTACAACTTGTAACATATTTGTAATACTAGGTTTTGTGGCGGCTTTAGTTGAGTCGGTAACAATTTTATCCATAAACTTTATTATAATTGAACATCTAACTAGGGATTGCAATCCGGTGTCATTTTCAATAGGGCCGGATCCGGACCGAATTTCATAAAGTTGGCCGGATTCGACCGGATCCGGTCGGATT
Organism: Diaphora mendica; assembly: GCA_949125395.1. Taxonomy (NCBI): domain Eukaryota; kingdom Metazoa; phylum Arthropoda; class Insecta; order Lepidoptera; family Erebidae; genus Diaphora; species Diaphora mendica. The sequence goes on along the minus strand of OX421312.1, from coordinate 28,074,464 downwards.
CATTTAACCAAGATAATTATTCATTTCCTTGTGCGTTTCAACATAAACCGTTAATAATGTGTAAAAAAAAAACGATAACTATAAACGAAGTCGACTTTATTATGATGACTTATCGTCGTTCATCGCCAACACAAATAAAATCACAAGCTAAAATTAAAAGCAATTAAATTTTCAAAAAATAATAATAATTTATTTATTGAAATAAATATTTTCAACACATAATGGGATTCCCTTATACCTGCGCTAGTAGACTGTGTTGCAAGTATGTCTTCCCCAATTCTGTAGTGACAATAGCGTTACGTCAACTTGATTTTGAAGATATAATAAAAGTAAAATAATAATGGCTTTATTACCTACATAACGTAGCTGGTGGCACAGTCTTCTTTTTACAGATTAATCAGAGATCAATACATCGAGTATTAATCAACATTATCAAACTAACTAAAAATAAAGTAATGATTAACCTTAACTGAGATCAAAAATTCGTAATTGTAATATTTGAACTCACTGATCTGACATCTAAGTAGATTTTTCAAGTGTCAAATAGTATGAAAAATGGAAAGCAGTCGTTTAGATTGCTTTCGAACTCAAGTTGTAACATGGAAAATTTATGTCTAGTTATATGTCTGTCATGTTTATGTTCGAACTCTTTAGCTTGTAAATAAATGTTATTTATTAACTATTGGTGGTACAAAGATTTTAAGAAACAGATGGTGTTATTTGTGTCACCTCCCAATCATTTATACATCATGCACATTTGGTGCATTGGCGGACTTAATGCCTACGGCAGTTTCTACCAGTCAACCAATCAACTTTTAGTAGAGCTGCAATTGTAACCTCCGGGCACGGGACGAACAGGCAATGAAAACAGCATACTCTTAAAGTGCTTTCATTCGTGACAGTGCGATTATTTTTCCAAAATATACATTTCCCGGATCCGGGAACGGATCCGGAGTAATAGTACCGGATCCGGTAGACGTATAATTATGCCGGATCCGCCGGATTACCGTATCCGGTTTTCCGGATTGCAATCCCTACATCTAACACGATCTTTTGATCCCAAATTAGATAACCTGTAATATGGTCACCAGAATTCTGATAAACATATATAAATATAGGTCATGTACCTATATTTATATATGTTTATCAGAATATACATTATCTGAGTAAATTTAACAAGTTAACAAGAAAGAAATGATGGTGCTCATCATCGTCATCAGCCTACCGCAGTCCACTGCTAGACATAGGCCTCTCCAATTGAGTACACATCCCATAATTATTTATCCTGAATGGGAATCTAACCCAGGACCTCCTGCAGTCAGGGTTTCTAGCCCCCAGACCAACAGGCTAATCGAAGTCAGGCCAGTAGCTAAAATATCCATCAAAAAATTAAATTTAATTAAATCATTTCATTACTAGATTGTATATTTTTATTAAATTATAAGGTTTGAAATCAAAACAAAGAGCCAGTGTATTTTAAACATATTATCGCTGTTTCTTATTAATTATGACCCCGCCAAATCTGCGTTCGCTTTTATCGGGGTTATCTCAGTTATAGCAAGATATGCCTACTTGGAGTTACTAACTCTCCATCTTTATATGACATTCACGAAACAAGTTTGACTTAACAAGATAAAAAAAGATGATCACTACCAAAAAAAAATTTCGGATAATTTAAAGTCCGTAAATTCAAAAACAGAGATCAGTATCTCATCATCATCATAGTCAACAGCCTTTAACAGTTCACTAGTGGACATAGGCCTCTCCTGTTGGCCTTAGTCTAATGGTCAATGACCCTCAACGCGAAGCTGGAGGTCAATTCTTACTCACGACAAAATGGTTATGTGATGTGATGGTTACCAGAGAACAGTTTTTGCTTTAGTTGGTTAGGCCTCTTGTGTGAAATTATTATAAAATATATTTAGAGTTAAAATAGCTTGAATACAAGTCACACTAATACACAACTGTACAGAAACACAAATTAATTTAGTAACAAAATCTATCAAATCCAACCAGTGGCAGTGGATCGTCTTTAAGTCTGGTCAACGATCAATTAAAAAAAGGTTTAATAACATCCAGTCTTAGAAGCAGTTTATTATTTAAGTACTAGTTGTTGCCCGCGGCTCTGCCTGCGTATATGTCGGTTATCGCGGCAAATAGTAGCCTTCGTGTTATTGTGATGTATAAGCTATATTACTGTAAAGTTTCATCCAAATCCGTTCAGTAGTTTTTGCGTGAAAGAGTAACAAACATCCATCCATCCAGACTTACAAACTTTGGCTTTTATAATATTAGTAGGATTAGCCGCCATAATGACTCTACTCTGATGGAAAACAAAAGTTGTGGTCACCATTCCCATTGCGAATGTAGACAATGCAGCACGGTACCCACACTACGGCAGGCTACTGGGACGCTTTTTCCCGCAGCTTATAGGACCCGGGATCGTAGTAGGAGGGAAACGCGGTTAAAATCCGAATTTTATAATCGAATTCTCTAGTAACCAATATAAATATAATCAGAATATAATTAGGTCACTTCCCGTTAAAACTATACCGAGTGAAAGGTCAAGAATGCACGATGTTTTTAAATCATTTATCTATGTAAGATAAGGACAATCTTGCGCAAGTGTAAATGTATGCCAAAAATCAATATAATATTATTGTTTAACTTAAAATGCATCGTAAAGTTTTTAATATCGGTTAGTGTTTTTTTTTATTACGAACGCAATTAAATATATCAAGTAAGCATCGTACGATCGAGGAATTCACTAAATGCTGATTCGGAAATTTCAATTTGTAGGTGGATTGCAACGCACTTGGCAACAAGACTATTTTTGTTCACGTTGACAAAATAACGCATGATATTATAAATTGTATATGGTTACTGATGCCTAAAAATATAAATTGTGCTAATAATGCTATTAAAAGTTGTAACAATTAAAAGCGAAGGTCATCATCTCATCATCTAATGTTTACCTTCCCGCCAGAAATCGTAAAATATAAAGTCCAAAAACACTTATACCTACTGCCAAAAATATTAATTGATTCCAAAAATTAAAAGCTTTTTTTTAATATTAATACTTATTTTTTTCTATCCTATTACAGTATAAAAAGTAAATTTCCGCCAAAATTTTAATTACATTTTAATTTAAATGATTTGGTAACCAATTTTACTTGAAAAGCAACAAGAGTTGTTCAACACCGATTTTCTGTAACTTGTCTTGTCTTCTCGGACCTATCCTTGAACTACCTTTGTCATACATCTTTTTCCAATATTATATGAAAAACGTATGTTACTAAAGTCTGAGACACTAAGTGACATTTATGAACGTTAAATTGAAGCTACAGTTAAAAATTGTATGTAGATCTACACAAACAGACGTCACAGCATGTACTGGATTGTCAAGGTAAATTAGGTGAAAACACCAAAACTACTGCCTGCTTGTGTCGATCTATAACTTCCAGTTTTCAAAATGCGTAGAGCCTTATGAGAAGAATACTGGCAAAGAAACTCTACGCTAACAGGTTCACAAAAAAGTTTTTCATTTTTTCTGGTAAGATATTTAAATAGCCTCTGACACTCACAAATAATGTGGATGTCTATTGACAAATAATTTTCTAAATCGGTTCAGTAGATCTAGAGATTACCCCTACAACCTCACAAACTTTACCTGTTTATAATATTAGTATAGATATAAAGGTGCTTAAGAAAAAGTAACTGGTTTCTTTTAATATTACTTAATAACTTACTAGAATCACTTTGATTATATATAAAACACCGTAGTTTTATTAAAATCATTCCACCAAACAAAACAAAAAGTACTAAATCACTAGAGCGTAACTATTTAATAATAATTTCACACAATTCACACACAGCCGTCCAGTCGGAAACTAGAAAGAACTTGTACTATGGTTACCAAACTGCATACATACATATACATACTTATATATTTATAAATACATACATATCATAGATAAATTACACAATCAGGATCACCAACCATCAGGCCCACAGGCCGGTCAAAATCTTTATGTTTACATGGTATAAAATAAAGTCGCTTCCGCTGTCTGTACTCAACAGATTTTAACGCAGTTTTTAGATTGATAGAGTGATTCAAGAGGAAGATATGTGTGTAATACGTGCACATTATAGTCGGAGAATTTTAATTATTCCCGTGCGAAGCCTGGCTGGGTCACTAGTTGAAATTACGAAACTTAAATTCGTATCTGCCTACTGGTCTTTATGAGTTCGCGAAACATGAGGTCACCGAGAAGTATACTGCCCCAGAGGTTATCATTAATATAAATTAATCATACTATTTCTGTAACTGCAGATAATTATTAAATAAAAAATAAATATATTTCGTGATTTCTTTTCTCGCTTCTGTTATCTGTGTGCGTCTTTTAGTTTATCGATATGACCCTAGGTATAACGGCTTGCACAATACATTAATTTTTTATAACCTACTCAGTTTTCGTATAAATGATGGAACAATACTTATTATACCTCAAGCTATGTTTAAGGAAACTGCACGGCTGGGTAGAATTACTTAATCAAATTTAAAGCTGCAACTAAGTCAAGAACAAAGTGAAGAGAACAGCAGTGGACTGCAATATAATGATGATGAATTAAGAACAGGTGATAATTATTGGTGGTAGTTTCTCCTCTCAACTAGGACCGAAAGTATTTTTTTCTCATCCCCACTTTTTAAAGACCTTGGCGGAGGTATTTTGTCGAGAAATGCGTTTAAAACTTTTAAAATTTTTAGTTTAATAACTCAGTATATTGTCAGCTCAATTAAAGTTACGTGAAAATCGATAAAAATGTTTTTTATAATTATTTTATAATTATTCAAAAAATTGTATTCACAAAAGATACAAGAATTTTACTTATTCACATATAATGTAGGTACGTTTTTAAATATTTTCTAAGAAAAAAAAACATTATGTATTCTACTACAATAGTTCCCTCATGATAGTAATTCTTGCTGGGTGTTTGAGAAAGTGTGAGGAATTATGATAACAACGCAGTGATAACGTCTTCGACCTACATCTTGCATTTTGTTGCCCAACCTGGATGAGACGCGGCGATGTGCATAGAGTGCATACTAACATGCACTTTATTTCTACTGGAATAGAATTGAAAATAGCTAGTTCAAGTGCGAGACGCCGCTTCTCTTGTTTGGGACAAGTATGAAATCTGATTGTGCTTCATTTTCTTAAAAACAAGTGCCTTCTTGCGAGTGTGTACCAGACGGAAAAAATAGCGCGGGTTGTTTTTTAAACGTTGAACGAAGTGGTGAAATGAAATTAAGATGAAGTTCAATTGTTTAAAGTAAAAACATGTATTTTTTTTTAGTTTGCACTGTTTACTATAAATTTACCTACATACTCGTGTACAAGTATGTTGGGAACATCGATACTTCCTACTAATCTACACTAATATTATAAACGCGAAATATCGGAATAACACATAGGCTACTATTTGTCGCGATAACCGACATATACGCGGGCGGAGCCGCGGGCAACAACTAGTATATTATAAATTCGAGAATAACTCTGTTACGCTTTTTACAGCTAAACCGCTGCACTGATTTCAATTAAACTTGGCGTAGAGATACTTTGGTTATTTAAGAAAGACATAGTCTACTCTTTCATGCGATAACCGACGAACACGCGGGCGGAGCCGCGGCAAATACTAGTAAAAAATATGTTGTTTACTATCGTTATGAATTTGGTCGAATTGTTTCATAAATTATTATTCTTGGGTAGCTTCATCCGCACTGGATATTTTTGTAGCAAATACATGGAGGTGGAAGTAGAAACAACCAGTCTACCGTGAGTGAGCTTTGTATTGGACAAAGTGGCCGGTTCGACTAGAACGATCGACTGCAGCTATACAGAATGAATATAGCGTAATCTTTATATATATAATTCTTCTGTGAGTGTGTATGTCACTGAACTTCTCTCAAACGACTGGACCGATTTTGATGAAATTTTTTGTGTGTGTTCAAGGGGATCTGGGAATGGTTTAGATTCACAATTTTGTCCGCTGGACAATGTTTTTTTAATTAATTTTTAATTTATATTAAACGTAAACGACGTTGCGTGGGTCAGCTAGTAATAACATAAAAACGCTTTCAAAAGACGGTTACAAACAAACTTATCAAGTTTAGTAACGTAACGTAAACGTAAGTATGCGTTTAAGTGATTATTTACAATTTTTTATATAAAAAAAAACTAGCTTGCCCGCAGCTTCGCTCGCGTGATTATTTCTTCGTATTTCTAACTTTAAAAACGACGAATTACCATACTTAACACTCACAGAAATGTCATCATCAACAACCCATAATGACCCTCTGTTTTTTTTTATTGTATACGGGGCAAACGAGCAGACGTATCAAATGCTGGGCTCGGGTTTCCTCTCAGGAGAGGGTTAAGGCCATACGTCCCCACGATGGCCGAGTGCGGGTGCGGGACTAGCAAGACAACGTTGTGGCTACGTAATCTTGCCTCCCTCCAACTAGGCTTTCACAACTATTAATACTATTATCCTATGATAACAACCGTCACCGACTGACCAACGACGGACGTGACCTTCGAATCACTGAGATGCTTATGGTATCGTGCCACTAGCGATCACCCATTCAGGTACTGACCGCGCCGTCGTTGCTAACTCTCGGTGATTGTTTCCAATCACCGAATGCAACTGGGTTATGAGCGCGCAAATAATGTAGCCTTCTATTCGTAAAAGAATTTTCAAAATAGGTTCTGTAGATCCAGCGATTTATATCCCCTACAACCTCACAAACTTTACCTCTTTATTAGTATAGTCTATAGTAGATAGAATAGAATAACTGAGTGTGCATTTTTCCATTTTGCAAGTACAAACAATACGTAAAGCCTTATCAGTGATTGATAACCGATGTATGGAGCACGCTTGACATCGATCTTGTAAGGTTTGTTGTGGCTTTTCTGGTGTATACAATTATGTATGTTGAATTTATCTGTATTTTAATGATATAGTCCATTCGTTTAGATAGTGTCGGTGCACCCGCACGCAATTGTCATCATGCAACGGCGTAAACCGACAAATCATACTTTGTTGGGGGTGTACGCCGCAGGCGGGCCCTTTGATTTTGTAGCGGCTTACCACATGTGCGGCGTCGGCGCGATCAAGGTGACCGTATCTAAGCGAATGGACTATACACATAAGTAGAAGCAAATAACATACGTTACCTTTCTGTGTGGTGACCACTTAAGAATACGGAGTGTGTATTCACCCAGTGTACCCATTGGTGTAGTAAGAAGCGACAAAGGGAACGAACTACGCACAGCATCACTGCAAAGTAACTGCCTCGGTGGCGCAGCGTATGCGACTGTTGTGCTTGAAGTCTCGGGTACGATTCCCGGGTCGGATCAAATATTTGTATGATCTGCAAATATTTGTTTCGGAGTTTGGGTGTTTTCAATTTATAATATGTGTGTATTTTAAAAAAAAAAACAATTTAGTAGTACCCATAACATAAGCTCTGCTTAGCTTGGGACTAGACGGCGTTGTATGTTAGATGTCCAAAATATATTTTAAAAAAAAAGGTAAGGATAACTTGAAACAAACCCTATACCCGCCCATTGTACACATCTTCCTGAATTTTAAGTGTAACAATTTGTAATTGGTGTACAATAAATTCTATTCCATTCTATTCTATGCCAACCCGTCCGGCCAGCGCGCCATAGTAGGCCCTAACCTTCTTACTAAAGAAGGCATATCTTCAGCAGTGATTATTAAAGGCTGTTAATTAATGAATCACGACGTTAAGTAACGTACTTCTGTTAAATGAATGGGAAATGAAGAACAAAACTGACAAAAGCAATCTTTGAAGCGGAATATATATAAAATTTAACCCCCCACGCAATAACAGGAATGTTATAAGTTTGACGTCGATGTCTGTGTGTCTGTGGCATCGTAGCTCTCAAACGGATGGACCGATTTCGATGTGATTTTTTCATTTGAAAGCCAGTTTTCTTACGGTGGTTCTTAGCTATGCTTGGTTAATATCGGTCCAGCAGTGTAAGAATTCCTTTTCGAAAATGATGTAAGGCATTTTTGGCGTATGACTCGATTAAGTTCCTTTACGTGTGCCAGTATAATCGTTAAATGACAATTAATTGTTAGCTTCGATCTAATACTGCATAGGGGTTTTTTTTTATTTGAATTCAGCTATTGCAGTACTTTTTGAGTTTTAGAAACGTTCTCAAACCAAGTACTAATTCGAGTACTTCGACATCAGCTTTACTAAAAGAGAAATACAAAAAAAAAACACTTTCTATAAGATGCAGGTGCTTTCTAGTATATTATGTCTTGTATTAATCTATCTCTATCACTACTGAACGAAGGTCCCCAAGTCTCGCCGCCCATTAACATAGAAAAATCATAAAGCGATTGGATTAAGTCTGCGCATCACAAGTTTTAACTACCTTGTCATGACTATTTTAAACTTCATTGATATTTATAATGATGTACAATTGGACAGCTAATAAATATTATTATTATTATTACATACAGTTGCATAAACTACTCATTATATTAATAAATTATAACAGTTACTTATAAGATGCCATCTTTATACATCTAATTTATACAACTCACGCGCTCATTATGCCTAAAACTCCAGGGTTTTAAGGTTTGGTCTTCATCCTGCAACATGTCTAAGATACAAACAGTTATTATTATACAATGTTATTGTATTCAAATTTAATGTATAATTAATACTGGTTGAATCTGTATTAAGCACAGCCCTAATCTTATGGATTCTATTCATCATTGTTATAATATATTTTAATGATCATAAACAATCTTTAACAGTTCACTGCTGGGCATAGGTGATGATTCTCTTCTTGTCATCACTAAACTAAAATTCACAAAAATTTGTTATTAGATTATAATACTTTAATCTCATCTGCTTACAGACCATTTTTTATATCTCATATCTCAGCTTTCACTATATTTAGTTCATTACGGACTAAAAGTTGATCTGAGGTACACGCTTGTTTATTAGTAAAAAAAAACTAAACTAAACTCTAAATGTAAAAATTCTAAGAAATAATTACGTAGGTAATTAAAACGACGTCTAAGTTTAGTGCGACATGTCAAGTTTTACGTCACACGTTTTAAACGGTCAACACATGAATAGCAAAAGAAAAACATGGTATATGTTGAGTAATTTAACTATTATGCCAAAGTAAATTTTACTTTTTCAAGTAATAAACAAGCGTGTGTTTGTAATTAATGTATATTTGGTACAATACTAATCACAGTGAGAGCTGAGATGTGAGATATCGAAAAATGGTCTGTAAGGCTGTTGATAATGATGATGATCTTTTCTGATGTCTGTCTGTGTTGTGTGTGTGTGTGTCTGTATGCGGCATCGTAGCTCTCCAACGGATGGAATGATTTCGATGCGGTTTTTTTTATTTGAGAGCCAGTTTCCTTGCGGTGGTTTTTAGTTATTTTTGGTTAATATCGGTCCAGCACTGTAAGAGTATCAGCTCTTTTCCAAAATGATGGAACGCATTTTTGGCGTATGTTTACTCGATTAAGTGCTTCATGCGTGCCAGTATAATCGTTAAATGACAATTAATTGATAACTTCGACCTGATGCTGCGTAGGGGGATTTTTTAATTTATGATTATTTTTATCATTTTTGATTTTATCAACACTTATACATTTTCGGCGCAGATCCGCGACGGGAATGACATTTAGCCTTGCTTGGTAGAAGTCGTCAAGCGTGCATTATTCTGGCTGTAGTGGATGTCCTCGTCTGACATAATGATGACGATGACAATAATATATCAAATTGCGGTTTCCGATTCGCTCCCGTCGGTACACTCATATTCTCGTTTTTCTTTATAACATCTTATTCAATGCTAGAGCCACTTTCTACTTCAAAGAACAAATATTTAAAAGTGTAAAAAAATATTATTATATGTGGCGATGATATATGAATATCAATCCTGTATCGAATATTCGGTTGAAAGTTTCTGCTTAAAAATTCAATGCAAAATACGGTCTAAATAAATATGAAATGTAAACATTGCAAGTTCATAAAAACCTTTTATAAAGTTCAAAAAAAAAAAGTGTTATTTTCATATGCTAATTAAATGACTTTTTAAGCCAATTAGCACTTATAAATCTATATATTAATAAGTGCACTAAAAACTTTATACAGCTTTTTTCAAAAAAATACGTTTACGGAGGAGTATAAAATTTGACGCATTTAAAGTTTATAAGAGAAGGACTGCAGAAAGCTAAAATAATTTAAAAAAAGCGGCCAAGTGCGAGTCGCACTCGCCCATGAGGTGTTCCGCAGCAGCAAGTAACATTATATATATATTTTTTATATTTGTGTTGGTTGAATTGAAAGAAAGATTGAAAGGTAAATTGCAGTTTACGATTTATGACGTATTAAAAAAAACTACTTACTAGATTTCGTTCAAACCAATTTTCGGTGGAAGTTTGCATGGTAATGTACATCATATTTTTTTTTTAGATTTATCATGCTCTTATTTTAGAAGTTACACGGGGGGACACACACATTTTACTACTTTGGAAGTGTCTCTCGCGCAAACTATTCAGTTTAGAAAAAAATGATGTTAGAAACCTTAATATCATTTTCGAAGACCTATCCATTGACACGTATGGGTTTGATGAAAAAAAATTTTTGAGTTTCAGTTCTAAGTATGGGGACCCCCAAAATTTATTGGTTTTTTTTAATTTTTGTGTGATAATCTTAATGCGGTTCACAGAATACATCTACTTACCAAGTTTCAACATTATAGGTCTTATAGTTTCGGAAAAAAGTGGCTGTGACATACGGACAGACAGACAGACATGACGAATCTATAAGGGTTCCGTTTTTTGCCTTTGGCACGGAACCCTAAAAAAAAAAAACAAATGAATTATAGTCAAATTTCGACCACTGGGCGACCAACAGTAAATAAAACCGTTTATCATTCTCTATTCGAAAGCATACATCATTTATTTGTTTATTTAACTATCTAATTTATTTGGTTTCGTCTGACGTGTGAATAGTATGTAGTTAATGAAATAATTCAAACATGTTATTGATATAACTAGACTGCTAATAATTTATATTTACTTACCTACGTTTGAATAAAATATTGATGATGTTTGTTGGAGTATTTGGATAAGAGGGTCTTTTGAAAATTTAACTTTTTTGTTGAACTGCGTTTTCGTTATTTTCTATCATAATTTTCATAGTGTTTCGGTGACATTCGTTGACAAGTCTCTTATTACCCGACGACGTCGAAGCCAAAGGAAGAGTAACAGTTTTGGCAGTCTATATATATGTATGTTTGCATGTTCCACCGTAGCCCCTAAAATACTCAACCAATTTTAATGAAGGAGGTGTCAATATATTCGTGATAAGAGCCTGGGTGACCTTCATAAATTATGTCAATTGTTTATATGTAGTCGGATTATAGATCTTGAAACTCTTTCTTGTTCAAATTTTATTTTCTTAAATCCAATAATTTCAGAACGTATTCGATTGAAAAAAAAACCAAGCATATGTCATCAACCTTAGTTAATTCTAAAACGTTTTGTTCAATCTGATCTTTAATTAGTGAACACAATAATTATAAGTTTATTAAATTATTACATTAGTCAATCAACTATGAAATAATTATCCGTTCTACTGACCGTGTATATTACAAACCCATTATATAACCACTAACTACATAGTAATCAATGTAGTGGATGCTGCTTGTTATACGCTACAATACCTTGTCATTGTTACTAGAGAACATTTAATTGCCAGCCCTTGTGCCTCCATTCATGTGATTAGACACCAGATAATTTGGTAATTAGACACGTTTTAAGCTATAATGATGAATGAATAGAATACCGCTAAGAGAAATATACATAACTAAACTAACTGACCCATGCTACTTCGTCAGCGTCTCTTACCATTGATGCTAGGATTATATTGGTCGTGGCATGATGTTATTTATATACCTTTCTCGATACATGGGCTATCTGACACGAAATGAATTGTTGAAATTAGTCCAGCCCTTCACGCGTGATACCGCGTCCAAGGGAAATAGACATTAAGTAAATAAATATTTCGGATATCTAACATACAACGCCATCTAGTCCCAAGCTAAGCAGAGCTTGTGTTATGAGTACTAGACAACTGATATAAATGCATAATATATACTTTTTTTTTGTAAATACATACATATTATACATAGGAAATACCCAAACTATGCAACAAATATTTGCAGGTCATACAAAGATTTTGTCCGACCCGGAAATCGAACCCGAGACCTCAAGCACAGCAGTCGCATATGCTACCACTGCGCCAACGCGGCAGTCAATCATTTGTATTCATTTGTATATATAGATACTATTATTATTTCAAACTTCATGTCCGTGTGGTGACGATTTAGGAAAACAGAGTATCACCTCTGTTTATACCGTGGGTGTCGCTAAGAACTAAACATGAAACAAATCTTATACGAAGCCGTCCTGTCAGTGTGGTATACTCGTAGTAGGTCAAAATCTCCTTTCTACTGAGGGGCTTATGATGACACACACATAAATAAGGACTATATATTGAGTAGGTTTTTTTTTATGAAATAGGGGGCAAACGAGCAAACGTATCGCCTGATGATAAGCGATTACCGCCGCCCTTGAACACCCGCATAACCAGAGGCGTCACAAGTGCGTTGCCGGCCTTTTAAGAAGGTGTACGCTCTTTTCTTGAAGGTTTGGTCCGGGAATACCGCAGGCGACAGTTCATTCCACAATTTTGTTGTGCGAGGCAGAAAGTTCCTGGAAAAGCGCACAGTTGTGGACTACCTGTCTACTGTGGTAGATGATGGGGATGAAACTTCTGTCGCATAGAACGATGGTGGAAAGAGGCGGCAGGAATCAGTCCGAACAATTCCTCGGAGCATTCCCCGTGGTAAATGCGGTAGAAGATGCACAGCGAAGCTACATCCATAGCGCCAAAGAGTCTAGCCGAATTGAAAGTTCTTGGCAATCGACGATTCGAGACGCTTTTCGTTGAATGCGGTCCAAAGAGAGGAGCTGGTATTGAGGTGCCCCCGCCCTAAGATGGGGACAGTATTCCATGTAAGGGTGCTTGTTTAAGGGACAATGTCTAGTTAAGCATACCTATGACCTTCGTGATATCGTCCCTTTCCAGTCTGTTTATAGAATAGAATGTTTGGTATTAACAGACTAAAAATCGTTGGATCTTATGTATTGGTTTCCGAAGGAGATTTCGTGTAATAATTATTTTTAGCGAAGCTATTATGAATATGAAACCCTCACCTATATAACCAAATAAAAATTAAGCTTGAAAACAAATTAATGATGTAAGAGCTCAATATGGATAACAATCTTGCAGAGCAGAACAGCAAACTATAAAATCTGCTTTACTCTCAATATTATGGATTTTGTGTAAAGCTTCATTATTACAAGCTTTTTATTAACTTGCAATGTATGTATGTATGCTTGTATGTTCGGGTGGAATTTTGCAACTCAATTTTGAAGCAGATATCTATAATCGATTTTACTGAAATTTTGCATGCATATGTATACAGCGTGACAATACAATATTATAATGACATGGAGCTGATCTGATGCGGGAGCTGGAAGGTGGCCATAGGAACTCTGTAAAGAAACGTTGCAACATCACCGAGTTTGGACTCGTTTGATTCGTCTCGGGGCATTCGAGTAAAAGCTTGTTTTTAAAAAGCTTTTTAATTTAATTTGTTTTACTTTGAATTTTAAAATGAAGAGTAGTCGACAGTTTTACTGACTGGTTTACTAGTAAATCTAGTAAATATTGAATATTAGGCTAAGAGTAGTGAGTTTGATTTCTCTTCAAGACAATATGGTCTTTAGGAGAACAGTTTTTGATCTGTTTTCGGTACCGGGTGTGATTTTTCCGTTACCACATATACACATAATATATGTATTCAGGAAATATTTTTTTTAAATCCAAAATAAATAAAAGTTTTCTAAAATGGTTTCTCATATGATTTAACAGACTAAGAAGTTAACAATGCAACACAACAAATAAATAACGAATTAGAAGCTGTTTGTTTAAATTCATTGAAATTGTTCACACTAAAATATTACTCGTATTGTCCTAGAAAATCGTTAGTCGAACACTAAATGTGTCGATAGATACATTTTAAAGTATGACGGCATAGCAAGCGGTAAAGACCAAATTACTGTGCTATTTCATGTTTTTTTGTTTGCTGACAAGATTGTGTGCGGCCGATTGTTTTCATGGAACTTTGACACTTACGTAATTAGTTTTTATGCCTAGCATTCTGTAAGAAATCTTAGACCTTGTACGTGCTGTTTGCTATGTGTTTGGATGGTGTCAGTTGATATATTGACCCTCTCATTTTTGAATATCTTGTCATTTTGCTCTGGGTGACGTTATGTCAGTTAAAATAGATGATTACACTTATACTCGTAAAGCGGTAAATCTTTACATAGCAAGAAATGAGATTACTTTCCCTGTCTGTTCGCTTAGATCTTTTAAACTACTCAACGGATTTTAATTCAGTTTTCAGCAATAAATGGAGTGATTCAAGAGGAAGGTTTTAATGTGTAATTCAGGCAAAGTATAGTAAAGGAAATCCGAGAATTTTAAAGTCTTCCGTGCAACGCCAGGTCGGGTCCAGTAGTTAGTTATATGTACCTATGTAGTTTAATACTCAAGCTCTTTTCTGTCAGATAATAACACTTAACAGCACAGCATGCAATGACGATAGAGCACTATTAGACGGGCGTGTCCTCCTAGCCTAGTTGACATTCTACAAACGTTAATAGAAAACTAACTAATGTATGGAACTGCCGTTAACATCTCAACGGTAGCGTGGTGAAAACAACAAACAGTTCTAGAAAGATAGTCGACTCGAAACACATCTTGGTTGAAGGGCAGGTTTGGCTGCTATGGCTGTGGACAGGTTTAATGATAGGCTGATAAGCGTGGCCTTCTAAATTAACTGGCATTATTTTTTAGCAAACTATAATAATTGTATTATATCATTTAAATTTGAGGAAAGATACCACTGTATGAAAAAGGTTGTATTTCTTGCGTATACATGAATGTCTTTATAGTATTATTGACACAAATGTTCCCTTCGGTTGAACCGCAACCGCGGGGCAAAGCTAATCTAATAAAAGTAGGCTAAGTTACTTCTTAGATCATCAGTTATCTGCTGGTAAAAATCCTGTCAAAAGCGGTCCAGCCGTTTCAGGGATTAGCTGGAACAAACAGACAGAGAGAAAAAAAAATGCTTTATTCATGTAAGTTTAGTAAAAAGCTGTTAATTTTAAATCATAAATAGACACTTCTATTTTAAACCGACTTCCAAAAGGAGGAGGATCTCAATTTCATCGGTTTTTTTAAAATGTTTGTACACTGATTACTCCGTCAATTGTAAACCGATTTAGAAAATTCTTTTTGTATTCGAAAGCCTGATTTACTTGTGATTAGTGCTCTCTCGGTTATTCGCTAGTTTATACAATATTCAAGCTCCATTGTGCACCTACGCAGCTACGGAGTGTTATTTAACTTTGATGGAATTCGGAGTTTCATTTACATAGGTGGTCAACTTTAAAACAGGCTCGGTGTAATAGTTACTCCTAATTGTAGTGTATGTAGGTCCGTGATTAATGACCTAATAGATGCACGAAGGTTCTATAGAGGAGTCTATGGGGGAGTGAAAAGACGGGAATAGAGATTAAGATACGTGTGTGTGTGCGTATGTGTGTGTGTATGTAAAGGAAATAAATAAATACAACGAGTACATTATACTAATTATAAATGACACTAGATGGGGCTAGTGGCTAAGTGGTAGTCAGACAATCTGTGGAATGGCAAATGGAGACCCCTCCGTGCCTCAGACAGTACATTAAGCTATCACGTCGGTCTCTGTTGCTATACGAACCTCTTTGGTAAGCGTATTTGGAACCCTAAATGTCCTACATCAAGTCATTCTACAGAATTTCTATATCGCCTAGTACCTACTTGGGTTCTCAGATCTGATGGCAGTTACTCTGCGTAAACAATCGAAATTCAGCCGTATCAAAGTATACTTAAAGTCGATCCCAATCCCAACCTCATTTGGGAAACCGAGTCGAAGAAAAAAGATGACTACATGAATAGTAGGTATAATATACACGTACATACATAGATGTATCGTTAATATTCCTTGTAAAGATAACCCTTAACAAATGCAAATTTAAAGTTACCTAATTGTGTCAAGTATTACATTATTTATAATGTTTCATTGACGATGTTGAGAAGCAAATATTTTCGGTGTAATCACAATGATGCGATAAATACTTTTCGGATCTCGCGTAGATATTTATGCGCGATACTTTAGAATTGCAAGAAATCATTTTAAATAATAATAAACTTCAATTATTTTATACTCATATGAACTCTGGTTCGAGGTCTTAGTGTTCATAAGCTAGTTAAAACTAATAGGATTTATTTTTCGGTTTTTACTTTATTCATTGTAACATTAAATTCTAGATTTCCCGATACTGTAGGTTTAATAGAGCCTTAAGTCGATTTTAACATAAACTTACCAATAGACTATTTCCGTGAATTATTTATTTTTATTTATTTTTGTGGTAGTGGTAGCATTTGCTACAGCTCTTTAAAAATATATAATAATTTATGCTATAGGTACTTATTAGCCACCGATTTAATACTTCCGCATGTAAGACTTAAGACATACGATACAGACACAAAACTCATTTACAACTATAACATGCAATGTTGTATATATCTTATATATAAAATTCTCGTGTCACAATGTTAGTTACCATACTCCTTTGAAACAGCTGGACCGATTTTTATGAAATTTAGTGTGCATATCGGGTAGGTCTGAGAATCGACCAACATCTGTTTTTTATACCACAATTTTTTTTTGTGGCAAAACAACGTTTGCCAGATCAGCTAGTGTACCTATATAATTATATATATATACTTATCTGTTATTAGAACAAAAATCATTCGTTTTTAATTATGTTATCGTCATAGCAATCTTGGCGTTTTTCAGCTAGAATATATTAACTTTTTTAGATGTTATACGTATCTTAACTATATCTATACTTATATATCACATCACACTAATATATAAAGGCGAAAGTTTGTGTGTATGTTTGTTACTTCTTTACGCAAAAACTACTGAACAGATTTGGATGAAACTTTACAGTAATATAGCTTATACATCAGCTACTATTTGCCGCGATAACCGACACAAACGCGGGCGGAGCCGCGGGCAACCACTAGTAATATTATAAAACTGAAGAGTTTGTTTTTTTTGTTTGAAACCGCTGATCTCAGAAAGTACTGGTCCGATTTGAAAAATTACTTTACTGTTAGATAGTCAAACTCAGCCACTGTCAGACCAAAAGGAACAAAGTATCGATAAAAAATGTTATGAAGACGGGGGAAAATTATTCCTTTTGACAGCTTGACACAGGTTGCAGGCTGCGGAAATGGCTAAAGTTTCAAAAATAACTTATTAAAGAATTGTTCCCCTCTTAAAAGTTCAAAACAAAGTCCACGACAGCATATTATGTCTATCTTTTAAGGTTGGCCCACTACATATAACTTTTTCTTTGGTAAACAAATTTGTTCCTGCTTTTAAAACATCACGCCACAGGCAATAGGAAGTACGAGGTTGCGTAGGTCAGCTACTTGTATATTATACTAGCCGATCCACGCAACCTCGTTTGCGTCTCCTATTGCCCGTAGCGTGATAATTTTCCCCCGTTTTTTAAACATTTTTCATTGGTGCTCCGCTCCTATTGGTCGTAGCGTGATGATATATAGCCTATAGCCTTCCTCGATAAACGTACTATTCAACACTGAAAGAATTTTTCAAATCAGACCAGCGGTTCCCGAGATTAGCGCGTTCAAACAAACAAACAAACTCTTCAGCTTTATATAATAGTATAGAAGTATAGATTGTTGCTGTTATTTTGGGCAACAGGCAGTCATACACACAAGTCTACGCCACCTCTCTCACTTGTACTATACTCATATCTTAGGATTCATCATTAAAATTCAAGTCATATTTTAGTAATCGTCAAAATATTACCGGTGTTTCAAACATTTGATCAAATAACCGTAAATCTATTTAGTGTCTTAAACGGATCATGTTATGTATAGCGTAGCCATGTTTGAAATAAATATTTAAGTTTTCTCATAAAATAAAGCGTTATACAAATTGTTAAAAACATTGTAGTTATCCAGTTGGAAACTAAAAATAAATGTTTTAACTTTACTAAAGTGTGACATCATAACAAATTATTTCTTAGAAGTTTGTACAGAACGTAGCTAGCAGCTACTGTTTTGATTTTAACAGTCAACTGCCATGTTGATACTCGTTTTTACTCACATTTAAACGAGGACAAAATAGGCATAAAATTATAGATTTGCTTAGAAGTTTTCCGGTTATTTTTCTATTTAATTACACTCAAATTGCACCCATTTAAAAATATTCTCTCATTGTCTTTAAAAAAACATTAAGTACTCTTCTTTACAGGAATAACAACAAAATCTGAGTTTGAGAAATCTTCTGCAGACTGTTTTGTTTATCTCGTTTTTTTACATAGGTACTAATGTATACAAGTTGTATTGCCAGTATAATGAAAGAATCGTCGTAATCGTCTTATTGGCCTATATATCAGTCACTAATGTCTACTGTCTGCCAGTGATAGTTTCGACAAAATTAGTCCAGCCGATCCAGGGATTAGCCGGAACAAAGAGACAGACAAAAAAATTATAAATTATTTTTTTGATGTACCGTAAATACATACTTTCATTTGCATTTAGTGAAAAGCTGTTAATTTAAACAATAATGACAGTTCAATTTTTTTATTTGTGTAGATTTCGTATAGTAGGTAATATTTTACGATGCATTAACGCCTATCGGCTGTGACAATAAACCGTTCGTTCGTCAAATTGACGATTCGCGGTTGTCCTCCTTGAACCGTCGATGAAGTCATGCCTCTGTATAGGTCACCACAGTTACCACATACAAGTGAAACCGCTGAAGATCTTAATATATCTTGTTTAATATCAACTCAGGTTAAGACGCCTTTCTTGACTTTATTTTTTCATCTTTAGCCTTTACTTACCTACTTAATCATTAGCAGCTTAAAGTATATGACACTTGGAGGTTTTAATTGCCTTATTTATTATAAAAAATGGAAAACTTAACATTTTTTTAGAGCAAAACCTCTTTTCTAATCTGAAGCCTATATCCAGCAGTGGACTGAAGATAACAGCATAAAGAATACTTTTTTTTTTGTACATAATTATAACTATAATAATATATTTCTAGCTTTTACCCTGGCTGCGTGTATGTCGAATATCGCAGTAATAATTTTTCGGATTAATATATAGCCTATTCTACTCTATGAATGTGGCTTTCTATTGGTGCAAAAATTTTCAAAATCGGTTCAGTAGATCCAGAATTACCCCCTACAACCTCACGAACTTTACCAGTTTATAATATTAGTGTAAATGAAATATCGAGACTACTCCATATAAATATTGCCCACCTTTGACTTGGCAACTGAACGCTATAATAGGTATTCCAGCGCCACACTGTTTTATTGTGGAATATGGGGCAAACGAAGAGACGTATCGCCTGATGACAATCCGGTTTCACACCGGTTTTCTGTGAGGCCGTGGTATCACTCCGGTCGAGCTGGCTCTTGCATGCCGAAGCGTGGCTCTCCTACGGTTTAAATATTAAAGTTTGTTGAATATAACAAAACTTCATGTTACGCTGATATTAAATAATTTAGTAAGTAGTAGTTACGATACTAGTAGTAGTTATGAGATTCATTCATGAGTTAAAAAAGCAAGTAATTGTAAAACGGACTTGGCCTTTTAAAACTTAGAAATGCTTTATGAAGGATCAAAGTCTAATAACCAGCGTCAGACATTTTTTTTTATTATATTAATATCAAATCAGAGGTATGTAATAAGTGATCGCGTTAATTCCCGTAAAAATAATAATTATTATATCTTAATCCTACTAATCACACTTCACACTAATATATAAAGGCTAAAGTTTGTGTCTGTGTATGTTTGTTACTTCTTCACGCAAAAACTACTGAACGGATTTGGATCTGAATCTGTTTGAAGTCGGTGCCAAGTGACTATCGCTTAGACTTTTGTAATTGTTCGTTTGTATTCTTTTTGGCTTAGCACCGACTTCATACAGATTTTAGGTACCTAGCACACATTATAATACTACTATTTATATAAATAAAGAATTAGGTATAGGCAATTTATGAAGAACTAGTTTATTTTAAGCTTTTAAGTGTTTTTTTTGGCAGAGAGTTTTCGTTGGATGTTTTTTGGTAGTCGTTTTTTTTTAATTTTTTTTTTTTGTTTTTTAGTTTTTAGTGCAAACAATCGTAGGTAAGCAGCAAGTTCAACTATTTCATCAAATTTCATCATCAAGAATACAAATTAAGGTCTATACGTACGTTTAATATTAAAATCATCCTCTAATCCGTAACTCTTGTAGAGTTTAACCTTCTATTATCAGTTCACCTAAATAACTTGAAAGTATACGACTGAAGGTCTTTAGATACGTATGAAATTGAAAGAATTATCCTCCAACTCCTAACCGTTGAGGAGTTGTACCTTACATCATCAGCTCATCATCATAAAATTATGACTACCAGATGCAAATACTAGTGTAACTTCAGAAAATATACGAAAAACATAGTATGTGCCTAAAAAATGAGGGTTTCCCTCGATTACCCTGGGGTCCCATCATCAGATCCTAATATGGTGGCAATGGGACCACCTCGGAAGCATACCCTATCGAATACAAAAAAACATTTCTAAATCGGTCCTTAATTGACGGAGTAATCGGTGAACATACATAAAAAAAATAAAAAAATACGTACAGTGGAACATAGAACCTCCTCCTTTTTGGAAGTCGGTTAAAAATATGTCAAATACACATATATTATCAACCTTAATCTGTTATATGATGTTTTGTGGCACACAACTTTACCAGGAACTGCTGAAATGACCCTTAATCTTTTACTGACATGTCTTAGTCTCGCAACATTTTTTAATTGAACTGTCCAAGGGCCACATGTTTTAAACAAGACAAGCAATACGCTCAGATGGTTACGATATTGTTAAACTCGCCCTAAATAAAACTTCCGTTTCAGTATCTTTATATTGTATCTATTATTCTCAACAATTCATATTAAGTTCTATTTAGGTCAGTCTGCATGTTGGCTGCAATAAGTAACTAATAAATTATTTGGTCATGCAACTGTGACGACTTGAGACTGATAATAAAATAGTATACAACAATAATATCAATAATGATTGTGTTACATGTGGATTTTACCTCAAAAATACAAAGCGTAAAACACACTCCAAATAGAAAGCAGTTATACAAATAAATAAAATTGGAGTATCTGTTCGTAATATTAAAATAACCGCTTTTTACTAAATGCATAATTATTATGTAGTATACCTACACGCTACATATACCACTTTTTTTTTTTACAGTTTTTGTGTGTCGTAAGCTGATGATATCAGGAGTAACTTAGGCTACTCTTTTTTTTGGTCTAGCTTCGCCCCGCGGCGTTACCCGCGGTACGACAATAACCGCGGGGTTCAGCTAGTCCATAATAAAATTGTTCCTTCTAAACATTAGCTAGATCCTGAACTTACCTAAACTAAAACCTAAAAGTTTGCTCGCTAATCTCAGGAACTACTGGTCCGATTTGAAAAATGATTTTGATGAGGATGATGATTAAGCGTCTTAATAATACGTAAATATTTGTTGTTTTTGAAAGCCGATGTAAAGATACGTCATTTTTTGCCGTAACGTCATCAAGAGATTCCGAAAACGTCAGTCAATACTGTTAAAGTTTACCTTATGAATTTGTATTATCCATTTATTTGACCTGATGTATAAATGTATTACATAATCGTATATGCAATCGTAATGCGTTTTAACGTTAAAGGATACAGTTTGCTTTTTTACTTCACATATTATTATAAACTAGTTGTGTATCTACACTCTCGTGTTTGTCTTACCTTTACATACCTACTTATTATATCATTGAAATTGGTTTTATAGTAGTAGGTAGTAAAGCCACGCTGATTTCAGCACGGTTGGGTCGGCTCGACCGGGGCGGTACTACCCTCGCACAGAAGATCAACGTAAAATGACAGCGTTCGTGCTGTCGTGTTTCGTTGGTAAGTGCGAGCACGGAGTTCCAATGATGCAGAAGCATCTAGGCCGCCATAGTGTAGGTCACCATGCTGCATTGTTGCATTCGCAGTGAGTATGGTGACCACCACTCTTGGATTCTGCTTATGTTTTCCATCAGGCAGAGTAGAGCCATGTTAGCAGAGACATACATAAAAAAAACTGTTTTTACTTCAACTTTCAGGTCTTATAACTTCAAAGTACTCTTTTTGTCTTTATGTGCCACCAAAGTTGCAGAATCTTTTTGGTGTCTGCAAAAGTTACGTCTTCTGTTCTTCTGAATATTATGTGTTAGATTCATCGAAATTACCCGGCTGTCCGATTATGAATCGTACATGCGAGTGGATTCATCAGAGCTCTTTAAAAACCGTCAGAATCATGTATGTAGTTTATAAACGCTTGATACAGAAATGACAATAATGTTATTTTCTCAGCTACATGATAAAAGAGTCCCAAAAACAACCCTTGTTATATTAACAGTGCTTTTTTCTAAAGCTTAACTTTGTTTCTGAAAGTACACACATCAAAAGTGTCTAGGGATCAAGCATTTTTATGCGGATTTCTTGAGATTGAGATGTGGCTTTGGCCCTGGCCTGCTCAGTCGCCAGACTTGAACCCGATTGAGCATGCATGGGATATGCTACAGAGAAGAGCTCTGCCGAATATGGAGGGTATCCAGTCGCAAGAAGACCTTTTTTTGTTGTTGCAACGAACATGGGCGGCCATTCCACAGCGTGATTTGGATGAACTCATTTTGAGTATGCCAAACCGATTCTTGTGTTGTTAGTGTTCGCGGTAGAAACACGGATTATTAATTGTTTAAGTTACCTAATAAAATTTTAAAGAAAACTGTTATTTCAGTCTTTTTTCGAACTTTAATGTTAGTGGTTCAAATGTCAAAAATCCCTTTATTAGGAAAATGGCAAATTTCTTTATTAATGCAAAGGTGACTTGGTTTATCGTTACTGTGACAAACGAAAACCCTTTATTTGATGAATCCTTAAAGAAAATTTTAATTAATATCAATCAGGAGAAAAGTTATTGCAAAAATATATGTTGATCCCTAGACACATATGTTGATCCCTAGACACTTTTGATGTGTGTATTATAGTCACAGCTTCACTATCCATAATAAGATTATAAATTCGAAAGGAACTAACTCTGTTACGCTTTCACGCCCAAACCGCTGCAGAGATTTCAATTAAATTTATTATACTATTTATTTATTTAATTAAAATTAGCATGGAGATACTTTGATTCTCGAGGAAGGATATTGGTTACTATTTACCACGATAACCGATATACAAGTGGCCGGAGCGGTGAACAAAAGGTAGTTTAAAATAAATAGATCTATAAAAATATATATAAGTACGTAACGGTCCATCGCTGATTAATGGAATTAAATATTCAGCCGCACGACTGAATGATGAACGTTATTGTTTGGGAGATATTTCACCCGAATAAGTTACCGTTCAGTCAAATAGTTTTGCATAATATTGTTAAATATTCTCCGCAATTTTCTCTATGGAAATGTAAGTCTGGCTTTAAATATATTATTATTTTAATAATTAAACTTAATAATGTCTGAATAACGAATTCCACTAAAGTATATAATATTCTTCATCATCGTCATTACCAGTACAGTGTTGGACATAGGCCTTTCCCAAACACGGCACACTATACTGGGCAATACTTAATATACTTCGACCTAATTGAAATAAAAACAGTTTAGTTTAAATGTTTTAATTTTATGTTACTTGAAAATAACGGTATTAAAGGCACACACGATATCCGAAATCTTAAGACGCTGCTGCGAAAAAACCTGTTCTACCGGTGCATGATGTAAGGAGAGGGGAGAGACGGCATCATTGCAAATGTTCACATCTAACGCTGGTTTAGTTCCTCAAAGTTTTTTAGACAGGTTAGCTGTACGCTACATCAATATCGAAATAGCAAAGTAACCAAAATATTATTAAATTAAAAGAGTCTCCGAGTCAAAAGTCAATATCTGGACTGTGTATCATTTATAAAGGTGCTTTCATAAAAATAATAATTGCGCTTTTGTAATTTCAGAGATTGATAAAGGGCAGATATTTATAGTTTTTAAATAAAGCTAGAGAACCGATTTTTATATATTTTTTACGGCCAGTCGTTATTTAGCACGGATCTTTATGTACTTTTCTAGAATTGCTGTATTCCTAATGAAAATAATTTTGCATAAAAATGCTTTTGAGTTGTAGGTGTTCATGGGCGACGGTACCAACTTAACATCAGGTTAGTCATCTGTTTGTTTCATCCATAGACTGAAACAATTAGCAAAAAAATATGAGACTATTAAACTACTACTATTATAATGTATTTAGCTTATGTCATCAGAGTCATTATTACGATTTTTTTGTCACCTCATTCATTCGGGTTATAAAATCAGTTTAGTAGTTTAGGCGCTACATACACAGACAAAAACTATTACCCCTCCTTTACAGTAGGCGAATAAAACGAAGGTAAAATGTAATGTAGTGAGGGCTAATTTAAAGTTAATCAAATTATTACGTTTTAGTAAGAGTTACGTGGTTCTATGGATTAAGATGAAATTATTCATTCTACAGATCGCTTGGTTACTGACTCATAACAGATAAGTAGGATGATAATAGGTATTTATGTTAATACGTTAGGATGGCTAAAAGACTACAGGACACAACTCACACATTGAGATATATCTTCCGCTGGTATCTGGATACGAATCAAGCAAATATACAATGTGCTTCGTTTACATTAGATTAGATAGCGAATGTTGTATCATTTTTGTTATTCAAGTTTGACGGGCACTGAAACTAAACTGTTGTTAGACATCAAATGTTTTGTAAAAAAAATATTTAAATAATATAAAATGAATGCCTATTCCAGATCGCGCGTGAACGGCTTAACAAATTTCGCTTATTCTTTCAGTATTCGAGAGCTGAGTTATAGAGGAAAGCTATAGAATATAAAATATCATGACAAGACCTATAGGAACCGAGCATCAGTGTTAAATATTGAAGTAAATTAGCAAAATTAATTCCCTTTGAAAGACGAAGGCGAAATTTCGCGGGTAAGCTAAGACTATAATTAACGTGCTACATCTGACATCTCTCCTACGAGTGTATCTGACGACCAGTTCGAACTCCTTTTAAAGATAAAGTTGCACTTCCGTCCCTTTTAACGAAAACCGAGACGAAAAATTTTACGTACAAAAAATTTCTAGACATCATTAATTCAAGTATTAAAGTAATGCCAATTGAATATATGCTAGTCATTCGCTTAATTTAGGTTCGTCAACCCTATCATGATACAGCAACTCGCCAATTTTGACAAAAATGCTGTGCTCTGAGTGTGGTGTCTTGTCATTAGTGAGGTAGTAAAATATGCATTTGAGTATTTATAAATAAATATAACACTGAATAACCTCATTTTAAATACATTTTCGTTAGTTAATTGATTTGGTAATTTCCAATCAACTCCTGAATAGATAATATAATTGATAGTTGTCAAATAATTCAGATTTTTTTGATATATGGGAGCAAAGGTGCAGACTACCTTTATATAGACTCCTATAACCCAATTAGAATTAGAGGGAACTTTGGGTTCCGGTAACCTGCTTGAAAACCAACGAAAGCAATGCTGAATATCATTTTCAGTTAGACTGAGGTGTCTGGTGGACCTGGCCTATTTATTTCGAATATTGATTTTTCTACGGTAGTGTTTTGTTTGAAATAAGCGCTTTTTAGAGGTACAAAAGTACGTGGCCTATCTTAATATGATCCAGTCTCGTTATCACCGTCTTGCCGCGATTGATTGGCACTAGATGCCTCCACATTCCTTGTGTTTACGCAAAGCGATGTGGCGTTTGACCTCTTATCGCCAATAATTGAGCACACCGCCTCCTTTACGCGACGTTTTTATGACATGTAAAGGAGTCAACGACATATTTTTTTACTTAATTTATAATATCCGAGATTGGTTCTCTAGCTAAAGTTATATTTAGTACAGCATTTCAGACAATAGTAACTGCGCACCCTGCACCCCCACTGCTTAAAACCATTCAATGTAATTGAAAAAAGGTTCAGGTAACTACAACTAAGAGAAGCAGAAGAGCTGCTCTCCTTAGCGGAGGATCTTCATCTTGTATAAGAGAGACGTAACTTAAACATACATCTAAAACATAACCAACTAGTTTTCAATCCTGGTTACGTTCGATGGTTTTGCCCGTTTCTGTTATGTGTTTGCGAAATTTCACAATGATTAAACAAGTAGTAAATACCTGATAGCGTCGGTAATCAAATTAAAAACGTTCGCATTAACAAATGTTGGTATTAAGTAAGAGAATAATTAATATATCGACACTAAATTGTCCTATTTGTGAGTAGATTACTATAGATTATATAATTCTTAGTATTATTTGATAGTTTGTAACATCCCAATATGCTAACCGCTAGGCTGTGGAACCATCACCTCACCTGGATCGAGGACTCCCTTTGACATAACAACCGTTCCTCTACAAAGGTTACTAAGAAATAAAGTAGGACACACTCTTATCTTATCTAGAAAATATGCATATCAAAGTTCGTAGTAACAGTTTTATTTATAGGAGATACTTGATCATATTATGTTGTGTACACACGTTCGTCGCCTCATTTGAAGGCCACTGTCGTGTAAATTTTTCATTGAATATAGGCAAACATTCTATACAAATGGCCGGTAAACGCATACAGTTCTGAAGGTTTAATTTATACGAAACTAGCTATTGCTCGTGGCTCCACTCACGTGTACATGAATGTCAGTTATCGCGGGAAAATGTTGCCAATGGTCTTCCTCAGGTATCAGTAATTCCATCTGAAACTACTTTAAAATCGGATCAGCGGTTTAACCCTGAATGATACGTACGTACAATGATATTTTAGTGCGTATAATTAGGTAGCTAGAATTTGAGATGGTTGTTGTGTTTCTGAATGAACCGTTTTAAAATTCAAATAACTCAAACTGCATACCTGCAAGCTTCCGGCGCATGTCTTCTAGCTGAAGATCAGAGCTTACATTATACTTTTATAGAATTTAAATACAACCACGTCATGTAACGGAGCCCGTTTTAGATATAAACAATATTACCTCATCATTTGAACTAAAAACGCTAATCATGGGTAGAATCTAGGAGTAGTGGTCACCATATTCATTGCGAATGCTGACAATGCAACAATGCAGCATGGTGACTATTAGTGACCACACTATGGCGGCCTATTAAGATACTTCTGCATCATTTATATTTTATTCGTAATAAGTATAAAAAAAGTATAAGTATGTCATGATTATTCTTCATTCTTAAATTTTATTCATCGATTCCCTTCACCCTTGGAAATTCCATTCAAGTCGGAAGTAAAAAACGGGAGTTATACCTCTTTAAACAGAAACAAAAGATCCCAAACATGTTGTTCATAAATGACGGAGTTCTGGGTTAACAATAACCAGAAAAAATAAACATATGAATTTAGACCCACTTCTTTTATTTAAGTCAGTCAAAAATTATCAATTTTAGAACTACACGGCCTTTGAAATGAATGCCATTGTGAACATAGTTTTACAGATACGGTTTGGCGATACGCAAATCCTTTATAGGTTCTAGAAGGGGATTTCGTCATCCTCGCAGACGACCGGCTATGCTGGCGGGTTATTTCTTTTTTTAACGGCATTCTTTCTGCAACCTACGTAAACCTTCTTTTCAAGGATCGGTTCGACCAATAAGAAGCGAAAGTCGTGCAGTAGGGCCTATAAAAGGGTTTAGAGAAATAATATAAACTATGAAT
The DNA here is from genome assembly GCA_949125395.1 of Diaphora mendica. Lineage (NCBI taxonomy): Eukaryota > Metazoa > Arthropoda > Insecta > Lepidoptera > Erebidae > Diaphora > Diaphora mendica. Next base: position 28,046,293 of record OX421312.1, on the reverse strand, counting down.
ACCTACATGAACTAAATACAAGTCTTACTTACTTACATAACGTGTTAGCTATTAATCTTTTTGTAGTATAAAATGAAGTAGCTTCCGCTGTCTGCTCGCTTAGATCTTTTAAACTACTCAACAGATTTTAATGCAGTTGTGAACAATAGAGTGATTGAAAAATTAGTTTCATATACGAGTATAATACATTCATATTACAAGCCTATATAGGCAAATATCCGTGCGAAGCCGGGTGGGTCGCTAGTCATATTCTTAAAAATCAATTGCTGTTCGTTTGTCTCGCTAAAACTCGAGAACGGCCGGGCCGATTTAGTTGATTTTGATATGTTTGTCGTAGTAGGGAAGGTTTACAAGGTGAAAAAATTTAAAAATAACTTGAACATCCAAATGTCACGTGTACGAAGAGTAGCGGGCACAGCTAGTTCGTATATATAAATGTTAAGTTAGCTTGTGTTTACTAAAATTTTGACAGTATACATAACACGATTCAAAGATGATTGTTCGAGTCAGTATCGTTCCCCATATCTTATTAATGCAACCACAATGTAATCTACTACAGCTGCGAAACACTATAAAACAATAACATCTCTTTCCCTCTCTCTCTTTCTCCCGATGGCGTATCTCCTCTATCTCCGTTTGGCAAATATGTGTTTCTATGGAGGAAGAGAGGGAGAGATCCTTGTTAACCACCCCTATGGGTGGTTAACAAGGTCTTCTATAAGCCTGAAGTGAAATACACCTGCATGTACTATTTCGTACCTGCATCGGATGCTCGAAGTTTGATGTTACCATAACCCTCTTTCGTTTAGAAAGAGCCATTTATATTACCTACTCAAAAATTATTTACATTCTGATTAGCACTGGTTTTTAGCACACATTCATAAACTTTTCCCAACACATGTATTGTATAGAGACACATAGCTTTACAACCTGTATTCTTTGGTAACAAACGTATATAAGAAAAAAGTACCATGCGAATCTGAAAAATAAAATAAAGTCAGATGTTCGTAAAAAAGTCGTGTGGTGTCGTGGGACACCAGATAGGAACGAAGTTCGTTATCATAATAATATTTATTTCAAGTTCTATTCAAGGTATAAAGAAAATAATTATTCGGGTACACATTTTTATCATGTTTTTTTTTTTATCGATAAAAATAAAAAAGAAGGCGATTACCATCACAGAGAATTGAAGTGAAAGATAGATAGAATACAATTTTAAATGCACTGTATAACAGAATTTTAAATACACGATATAATTTTTAATCGTGTATATATTTAAACGTATACATTTTACCATAGTTGAGACCATCATCAATATCATAAACTATTTAATGTAATGATAGTGGTCTCAGTTGTGGGTTACTAATCTTTTCATTATAGAGTTATTCCGTACTTGTTACATGCAACTTGAAGATTATATAAATTTTTCGTTCACGAAATAAATAAATATTTCGGACATTTTTTTTTGTAAATACATACATATTATACATAGAAAACATCCAAACTCCCAAAAAAAAAATTGCAGATCAAAAAAAAAAATTGATCCTACACGGGATTCGAACCCGAGACCTCTCATCATTTCATACGCTACCATTTTGACACCGAGGCGTAAATCTTACGTTGTGAACGTTTTTTGCCGGCTAGGGTACCCCTCCGCAACGCCCCCCCCCCCCCCCCATAAGGAACTTCGTTCCAATATAATTCAATTCAATTCTACATAGTACCTACGTGTTTTATTGAGATGTTTAAATTATAACAGCTTTTTCTTTCTTTGCAGGTAATAACAACAAATTATGTCTACATTTTCATAAAGAAAACCTCCGAAGACTATCGCAGCCAATATCGTCCACTGAAGAGCAGTTTTTCCACTGACTGTACTACTACATCTTGATGTATATGATGTAGATGTTCTTACATGCAGTATAATAATATTAATTGGAGTGAATTTTAAAGTGTTTTTTCATGATTTGTGGTTTACCATTCAGGTATTTATTCACTTTCTTACCAGTTTCTTAATATTTGAATACCTATTAAGTATCGCATCTAAAACTTCGTTGTTTTGGTTTTTATTTTTTTTTAGAGAATTTGAAAATAATTTTGATTGTTACGTATTTCTTCGACGTCCTAATTAAATTTTAATTTAATTTAAAAATAATAGGCACAATTAAAAATGTTTTACACATTAGATTTTTTTTCAAAAAAAACGGATGATAAAGTGTTTTATCTTCATTTATATTAATTGACTTACACACACATTGCATTATATATCACAGCGTGGTGACGCTCAACGTGGCGACGCGTCTACATGTCAACAACCTGTTTCACGTATGGCAAATTATATGTGTTTCTATAAAAACACAATTTTGTCAAAATAGGCAAATTTAAATTCTGATCTTTTTTATGTTTTTGTTGTAGGCCTTTTCAATCATGGACTAGATTTTAATGTTGTTAGTCCAATTGTTCTATCAACGTCAAGTGCAATAAACTCCAATTCTCAGATCTGTAGCAATATATCATAGTCAATTTAGTTTCCGTTGGCGCTGCCGTTAATCTAAAAATCATAATTCGTTGAGTGTTACTTAGAAACAATTTCGTTTAATTCGCTCTAAATGTCCATGTCAAAACATGTCGGTTTGGACCGATTGGCTCTTGACTAATTCAATAGATGAGTAATGTGTCTGCACAAAGCACAGGCGGCTGCGATTGCGAAATAAATTTATCTGTTTTATTTAAACTTAACTGATGTAAACGATAAGTTAAAGTAAGAAATTGTATTTTTTCTATAAAGAGAGTCAAAATGTACTTCTCTGTGACTGTGAACCTCGTTAGTGCGTGCAATACTATCATACCTTAATGCAGTAGGTATGAAACTGAGACGTATGGAAATACTATGTTTAAGGATAATAGTGTAGTACCTAAACGCTGAAGGTGCATTTGGCTTAAAATCATTGACGTTCTCAATAAAACAACTTGAAGGAAATACATAAATTATGGTAGCGAATACTCGTATATTGTTAAGCTAACTAAGAAAACTTTATCATTCTCTGTAGTGCAGCAACTGACCTCATTTAGTTCATCTTTTACCTCATCTTGTTTCATCTACTGTCCAACGTCTTTAATAATCCACTGTTCGGTATAGCCCTCTCCTCAGAAAGCACGTTTTGGTTCACCATGCTGTACATGCTGGCCAGACAGGTTGGTATAGGATTTGTTTCAAATTTTCCTTCTGTTTACCGTGCTGTTGTACTATGTACACACATCAAAAGTGTCTAGGGATCAAGCATTTTTATGCGGATTTCTTGAGATTGAGATGTGGCTTTGGCCCTGGCCTGCTCAGTCGCCAGACTTGAACCCGATTGAGCATGCATGGGATATGCTACAGAGAAGAGCTCTGCCGAATATGGAGGGTATCCAGTCGCAAGAAGACCTTTTTTTGTTGTTGCAAGAACATGGGCGGCCATTCCACAGCGTGATTTGGATGAACTCATTTTGAGTATGCCAAACCGATGTTCTTGTGTTGTTAGTGTTCGCGGTAGAAACACGGATTATTAATTGTTTAAGTTACCTAATAAAATTTTAAAGAAAACTGTTATTTCAGTCTTTTTTTCGAACTTTAATGTTAGTGGTTCAAATGTCAAAAATCCCTTTATTAGGAAAATGGCAAATTTCTTTATTAATGCAAAGGTGACTTGGTTTATCGTTACTGTGACAAACGAAAACACTTTATTTGATGAATCCTTAAAGAAAATTTTAATTAATATCAATCAGGAGAAAAGTTATTGCAAAAATATATGTTGATCCCTAGACACATATGTTGATCCCTAGACACTTTTGATGTGTGTAGTTTGCTGCCTTGGTCATCTCTTATGACACCTACAAAAAGAATAAGGGTTGTAAAAGTCTGTATTCTTAATCATTTAAGACGGAATGCTTAAATATCTAAGCTTGATTAAAATAAAATTTATATTTACTTAACACGTGATTCTTCTATATGTTCTTCTAGTTTCTATTAACGCCATTTTTTCTGTTTGTCGTGCCCCTGTTTCTTCTAATATTCATAGCCTCGTTTTTGCAAACAACACGGTTCTCTTATGAAGTGTAACGAACGGCCCATTGTGAATGAATACACAGCTCCATATAAAATGCTTTGTAATGATATCTCTTTAACTAATCCTAGAACTTTTACAAATAAGACATTGCCTTTAGTAGGTAGTAGATACTCACTTTATTAGTCAATGAGGTCAGTTGCTGCACTACAGAGAATGATAAAGTTTTCATAGTTAGCTTAACAATATACGAGTATTCGCTACCATAAGTTATGTATTTCCTTCAAGTTGTTTTATTGAGAACGTCATTTTAAAATCAGCAGTAGACATTATTTTAATGAATGATATTGGTCACAAATTTCATGCAATTGAAATTGGGCGAATAGACGAGAAATATTCAATCTATAGGTACTAATACTATAAACGCGAAAGTTTGTAACTATGGATGGATGTTTGTTACTCTTTCACGCAAAAACTACTCAACGGATTTGGATGAAACTTTACAGTTATATTATAGGTACATCAGAATAACACATAGGCTACTATTTGCCGCGATAACCGACATATACGCGGGCGGAGCCGCGGGCAACAACTAGTTACCTATAAAACAATTTGGGAGTAAACATTGATCGTAGTTGATGCAACATAGATAATAATAAAAAAAAGTAAAAACTAAAACCCAACTACTACAAAAAACGGCGCTGAAAAAGTATGAAACAAGTTTCAAAAGCCGTAGCACAGTAGTAGTTAAGGAACTATGAGGGAACAGATGAACATACGTACATAGCTTGTCAAAATCATAACCCTCCTTTGGTTTTGCCGTAGTCGGGTAAAAAGAACATAACTTACATTCAAATTTATATGTCAATTCTTTAATAGCAATTAACTCAAATCTACTCTCAAGAAACTGGTGTCACAGTTTTATTAAAAGTTGTTAATAATATTATTTCGTGTATGAATTAGACAGTTTATTATGTTAGTATTCTGTCACTTGCGTCGCTCTTGTGTCAATCGGCGACTCTATTCACCGCCTGTTGAACTAATTTATAAATGGTAACAAATCATATTCTTTAATTTATACAGTCTCCATAGATACTGTAAGTCTTTTATAGCTAATTTTACGCAAGTCATTAACCGTTTGTGTTGTAAGGTCGTAAACGGTTGTAAACTATCGTGAGATGGAGATGTCGTAGTTGCTTAGCAAAATTTCAATGCTTATTTGTTGATATTTGAGCATAATATATTTAGATTTTTCTGGTTGGAGAAGTATTTAAGTAGCCGTCCGCTAAATGCAGTTATATTGTTCATTTTACAACCTCATCAGACTATAATTTACTTGTTCAAAAGAATGTTAAAGTTATTATTCGACCGAGGTTGTTACAAAACGTTTAAAAATAATTTTTTATTTGAAAAGAAAATGCTAGAATGAAATATGTGTACATGATGTATACATGGCTTTATTTCTGAATTATGAGAAAACGACCGCTCGATTGACAGTTTGACACACTAGTAGACTGACATTTTCACCCAAATCGCGTATTAGCTATTATTCACTCGCCTATGAGAGGAGGGACAGCGTCGAGTGGGAACATTTTAAAGATTTCTTTATAAACTTTTTTAAAGAATGCTGTAAGATGCAGGCTTATTCTTGCAGTAGTAGTAACAAGATACATATTGAGATAGTGTATTGTCTTAATTTAATGCCTGCGCTTTTGACCTTGTCGGTTTTCATGATACAGTTTTTAAGTTCTTTGTGCCTTAGTTATAGGAAATTAGTTAACGTGTAAATAAGTTCTGGACTGTAAACAGTTTGGCGAATTATATATACTATATGCATATACATAACTAGCAGCCGCCTGCGACTTCGTACGCCTGGAGCTAGTTATTTGCAAATATTTTTTAATTATATTCGGAAAAGCTAGATACATTATTAGTACACCTCCACACCATCTATAGAGCATACATTTTAAATTTCAAGTCTCTTACTTCAAAAACATAGGACTTTCATACAAACTTCCAACCCCCGTTTTGTCCCCTAAGAGATGGAGTTTCGTAAAATCCGTTCTTAGCGAATGTCTACACCCTATTAGGAACCTACCTGCCAAATTTCAAGTCTGTAGGTTTTTTTTTTTTTTTTTTTATGTTTGGCCCGCCAAAATGACTCTGCTCTGCCTGATGGAAAACATAAGCAGAATCCAAGAGTGGTGGTCACCATACTCATTGCGAATGCAGACAGTGCAGTATGGCGACCCACACTATGGCGGCCTAGTGATGCTACTGCATCTTTTAGTCCAGTCAACAAGTATGAAACTTGTTGACTAGACTAATTGGGCCCCCGGTCTCGCACTCACCAACGAAACACGACAGCACGAACGCTGTCATTTTACGTTGATTTTCTGTGCGAGGGTAGTACCGCCCCGGTCGAGCCGGCCCGTTCGTGCTGAAATCAGCGTGGCTCTACTACCTCTTTAGGTATTATAGTTTCTGAGATTTCGTGATTAATAAGTGAGTGGTATTTCGCTTTTATATAATATATTTAGATATAGATTATAAGGTACACACACAGTTTTCTTTTACATCTTACTAGAATTGAATTAATCTAGTGCATCGTGTCAATCGGTGGAGAACTTTTTTAAGTTTGGAAAAGTTTACCAACCAATATAATGTTTTATAGCGGGTGACAAATAGTGATATTTTGGTTAATCTTTCTTATGTAAACGTGTCTGTGGATTGGGCTAAAGACTGTAGTGCACTAAGAGGGATTCACAGACACTTGATCGGAAGTCTGACGAAGGCTTGAAAGAAGTGGCTTCTAAGCCGCTAAGGTATTGCCATTTCATATTTAGATACCTACACTTTGTAATTTGCGACAGAATTCACAACTCATCTAATCTAAAACCAAATTAAGCCGAGTTAATAACCACATGAGTTAATTTTTAACCGACTTAAAAAGGAGTCTCAATTTGACTGTATTTTTTTGAATATTTGTTACCTCAGAACATTTCTTTTATAACGATTCCTTTTTTATTAGAAAGCTGGTGCTTCTCGTGTGGTCCCATTTTAAGTTGGTCCAGTTTTCGAAGTCCGTTTTTTTGTTAAAATTTTTGTTTATTGTGTGTAAATTTAATTTATTTGTTTGTAAATTTAAATGTACACTAGATCTAGAAATGAAGTAGAGTTTTGTACCATATGGTTTCAATTTTATTTGTTAAATTGCATTTCCAAATAAAAATGAACCCCTCCGTTTGAACATAGTATACATAGAAGAATTGGTTGTTGTGTTTTCATAGCACATGATGTCTATAGACGAGCACGACACCTTAAGCTGTTATTATTATCTAGTGATACGCCACGTATCTTCATTTTGCTTTGGAAACAATAGACTCTCCTTTATCATGTCTCCAATTTCGAAAGCAAAGGAATTCGTTCAGCGCAATGCTGATGCACAAAATTGCTATGGAGAAATCTATGCTGTTGGCCAGTAAAGTAACTTAGGGCAATTTTTTATTTTATTTATTGTCATATAGTGAAATAAAAGGTAAATATTCATAAAAAATATGCTATATATCGGATAATTTTTGGTATTCAGTTCTGAATGGTTAATAGCTAAGTCAGCTTAAAGTGACTTTAGATAAAATAACTTTTTTTTTTTTTTTTTTTTTTTCCTCCCATTTGGCAGGGAACTTGGCTCGCACTTCTGTGCATTTGATAAAATAACTTAGGTTTAAAATCCTAAATATGTTCAATTGTTTAATTTTCAGATAAATTGTTTGAAGTGATGTAGTTTGTAAGGGACATAATATTAATTTTGAAAAATAGATAAAAACAATTTTTGTTGCAGTTTGTATCAAGATTAGCAAAAGTAACCTAACTTTAAAGTAACCTTTAAAGTTTAATTTCAATCGTTGCATATATCTGCAATAACTTTACAATTTTACATTCAAATTCACTTTGGCTACTTACTTTATTATTTTGTGAATTATTTATTTATTTATTTATTTATACATTTTATATTATATTTTTCCAGATACATGAAGCGCCATAAGTACATATGATCGCATAGAGGTCACAATGCGACCATAATTCAATTTTTTTCTTTAGCTTTTTGTACTTCTCCTCCATATAAACTTTAACTGTGCCAAATTTCATACTTCTCAGTTCACATGATTTTCGTAAAAAGCGGTACAAAGTTTTTGCTTCATGTATTAACATATAGATTTACCTCAAGAGATTTATTTAGCGGTCAGTCAGGGTCGTCAGTGATGCGATAAACAATTCCGAGAACTTAAGGTACCTAGTTATATTGTACTGAACTGCGCCAGAGAAATAGGATACTGTGTGGTCAATTACAGAGTCCTCAGGCACTCCGCACACGTATTGCAGCTTAGTTATGTGAATTATAACAGTAAGCGCTTCGTTTTCGGCGCATCGCTTTCGCACTGAATTATTTAGTTGCTTCCAATTTAGTTAGATATTTATTCGGCTCATGATTCGCACTCAGATTTACATAAATAGAGTCAAAATAGAGTTCCACATTCGTATTCAATAGTATTTTTATTTTAAGGCACTTAAAATTTGTAATTTTTGGCTTCCTGCACTTTAACTTCTTTCATAATATATTTTCACCCGACTACGGTAAAACCGTAGTCTGTGTATGTTCCATTGTAGCGCCTATACTACTGAACCGATTTTATACAATAAGCTATCAATAGATTCGTAATGACAGCCCGTGTGACATAATGACAGCCCGTATGACATGACTATATGTTTTTTGTTTTCTAAAAAGACAACTCCGTTAGGACTCAGAACAACAATTTGTGAATCACACAAAGTGTTGTCCCATGTAGGATTTGAACCCACAACACTTGACGCAGTAAAAAGCGGCGTACCGGCGACCGTTTAAACCAGTGTTCCGCAAAGGGTGTGCCGCGGCACACTGGTGTGCCGTGGTCATCTGTTGGTGTGCCTCGGAAAAATACGGTTATCCCACAAACCTAAATAGACGGCCTAAAGAAAAATATTTAGGTGCACAGATGTTAATTACGCAAAAGCACTAGGGAGGCGTTTTGTTTCGTTCATCTCTACTAAGTGTGCGTTGGTCTAGAGAGTTAGCGTTATTCTAGGTGTAGTCTACTGCCCTCCTGCTATTAACTACTTCTCCTAAAAACCGAGTTCAAAACACTATTAGTTAGAATGATAGCAATTGTCATTTCTCATCCACAACTACGCCTGATCTTCAAACTAAGTATCCCGCTATTGACTCATTTGAATTTTCTTTATTGTTTTTTTAAGGACATCAAAAATATTATCCTATCTATGCGCTCTAATGCTGTGGATCATGATGGCAGTAGCGTAAGGCCTACATCATCCCTTTTCCCAAAAAGAGTAGTCCCTCACTTCCTGAACATTTTAGCCCCATTTCTGTTTTATACTTCCTGAATATTGTTGCTCTATTTCTATTTTACTTTTCCTGAATATTTTCGCTCTATTTCTATCCTTCCTTTCCTGAACATTTTCACCTTATTTCTATTCTACCCTTCCTGAATATTCTCGCTCGATTTCTATTATTCCCTTCCTGAACATTTTCGCCCTATTTCTATTCTACCCTTCCTCAATATTTTCGTTTATTTCTATTCATCCCTTCCTGAACATTTTCGCCCTATTTCTATTCTTCCTTTCCTGAACATTTTCGCCCTATTTCTATTCTTCCCTTCCTGAATATTTTCGCCCCATTTCTATTCTTCCCTTCCTGAATATTTTCGCCCTATTTCTATTCTTCCCTTCCTGAACATTATCGCCCTATTCCTATTCTTCCCTTCCTGAACATTTTCACCCTATTCCTATTCTTCCCTTCCTGAACATTTTCGCCCTATTTCTATTCTACCCTTTCCTGAATATTTTCGTTTTTTTTTTATGGAATATGTATCGCCTGATGGTAAGCGATGGTAAGCGATTTATTTCTATTCTTCCCTTTCTATCCAAAGTGCTTGAGGTCTGTGCATATAAGCAGTTTTCAGGATTCACTTACAGACAAGTCTGTTCTGATTTCTGAGGACTTTTTATTTTTTATATATGTAATTTATGAGGTCTTTTTATTTTGTCTGCCACTGACTAACCATACAACTAGCCTTATTTAGTATTATTTTTATTACCTTATATATATTTAAAGTAACGGAAGAATATTTTGATAAACATAATTTGGAATGGAGCAATGACCTATTTATGTATATTGGGATTTTTAACTCTTACCACAATAAAAAACAAAAAAAAGGTAACGCCTCAAGACGATCGACGAAGAGGTGACACCGTCTATGCCAAAGAGTATATAAATCACTACGTTACAGTCTATGCTTAATTAAACTGTAAAATACAAATATAGTTTTGTTGACTAATAAGAAACATTATTTTTTATTACTTAAAAATATTTTAACCGACTTCAAAAAAGGAGGAGGTTCGCAATTCGACCATATAAGTTTTTTTTCATGTGTGTTCGCGGATAACTTCGTCGTTTATGAACCGATTTTGATAATTCCTTTTTTAATGGAAAGGAGATATCCAAGGGGTACCTTGATAAGAACACTAAGATCTGATAATGGCATCCATAAGAAATCGAGTCGAAACTTGAAGTCGGTTTTTGTTTTTGTATTTTTTTTTACAATAACAAAAACCTGGTGTACCTCCAAAAATGTTTATCTGCCTAGATGTACCTTGAACCCAAAAAGTTTGCGGAACACTGGTTTAAACCACCAGGGCCAACCGTGCAGTGAATTAAATCATAAGTTTTTATTTAGTCAGGTTATAGTTTTTAAACTTTTTACTGTTCTACTTATTTTAAACTTCTTTTACAAACGAGTACACTTAATATAAATTGAACTAAAAGACATTGAACAAAACGTTTTTTGAAAACACTGGTTTTATTACGTTCTTAAAGAGTGATGTTTTACACGGTGACCACAGTACCACACCAGTAAGTTAACGCCCCATTTAAAAGCTATGCTAATTTTACGTGTATTTCATTAATAGCTATTCTCTTTGTGTTACGGCCTTTCGCCGGTTGCTGAAGTGGTTCTTTCTTTACGACATACTCTAACCAAGCTATTATACACATTACTATAAGTTTAACTTGGTTTATATTTCCTAAGAAGCGGTATTTAGGTTATTAGGACATATAGGACAATATAAATAAATATTTTCGGACATCTAACACAAAACGCCATCTAGTCCCAAACTAAGCAGTGCTTGTATTAGGATACTAGACAACTGATATACATACATAATACACTTTTTTTTTGTAATTACATGCATATTAAACATAGAAAACACCTAATCCACTCCGAAACAAATATCAAATTAATGACTTATAGAAATCTTGAAGTTTTTTAAAAGAAGTAATAAAGAAGGCAAGACTAACCTATTAAACGAATCGCAGGGAATGCTAATTTTACAACATCCCGGCGCGGTCTAATGTTCATTGGTCTTGTCGTCATGGCTTTGTTGGCGTTTCAAAAGTTCTTGCAATATGTGTTCAAAGACTTTTTGTACTTAATTTTACTAGCTCTTGCCCGGGGCTCCGCCCGTGAATGTTGGTTATCGCAGTAAAGAGTAGCCGTTGTTCTTCTTCACGAATCAAAGTATCTCCATGTCAAATTTCATTGAAATCGGTGCAGCGGTTTAGCTATTAAAGCTAACCGGACAGAAAGACAGTTACTTTCGTATTTCTAATATTTGTATGGATTCATAACGATAACTTTACCTAACATAAATATTTTTGTATGATATTAATATATATATCGTTTATTTTGAGCTATTAAATATGACATTGTAAATGGCAGAACTGAGTTGACTGACTTCTACAAAGTTGTCAATTCATTAGAGGATTTACAAGAAAAACACTTACTTTGACATGTGTATTTAAATTAAGTTACTAATTTGATTACAAAATTAGCTTAGTAACAGTTTTTGAATAAATATTTACATAGTGCTACTATTTAGAGGGACCTAGTTGAACAGAACATAAAAGTTTATCATCGAATTTAACAGAAAAGTTATCAAAATCAACAATACAAATATATTATTAGTTAATTTCCACAGAAAAATCTGCAATTTTGTACCTACAAATTTATAATTATTCTAATTTATTTATTAATTTAATTAATTAAGTTTTTGTTGTACTTCACCAGTTCCGTATATTGTAAACTCAACTTCCCTCGCCATCCTGCCTTACATAAAAACTATCTATCAAACTATCTTTAAACACATAAAACACTTAATAAAGCTACTATAAAAATCTTTAAATGACTCTAGTAAGCAAAACTTAAAACATCTCCCATTCGGCCTTTACAAAATTCATAAAATGACAAAAGAAAGCTTGGAAACCTCAAACTTAGTAACAGCACTTACTAAAAAAACTTGTGTCGCCCTAATCAGGGGGTGGCTTATATGAAAAATTATGATGTCGGTTTAGTATGCGGGGTGGTGTCGCGACGTGGTCGACTCCGAGACAAAACCCCCTCGGATCGGAGGCTAATTGGGGAAGAATGGTCCGGCTTTCTGTCCTCTTAGTATTCCGTTCGGGGCCGGTTGCGAGTCGGTCCTAACATCAATCTCAATATGGAGAGATGACGGCAAGCGGAAAAGCTCGGCGCGGACAAGAAACCCCTCTTAGCGCCAGTAGTTCGTATGGGATGACCGCGCATTGATTGATCCTGATTGCTCACGATAAACTGATACGAGACGATGAAAGTATCGCTCAAAATTCACATTATGTATTAAACAATTCATTTTCTCAAACTGTAAACTCATTCAATCTTTCTTTGTCAGTTAAAAATTAAAGTAAATGTTGCTTAGCGAACGAATTTAAACCTATGTTTTATTTCATTGAGTACTATGATGAATGCGATCGGTCATGATAGTCTTGTGCCATGATAGATCAAGATTATGTGGACGTTCTATATAATTTAAACTTTTTAGCATTTCATATTGTTATTAAACATAACTACACTTGTTCTCCATAGAAACATTTTGAATTCAAAATATAATTTGTGCCGTGCGCCATATTTGCTTTTAAAGGGATGCATACAGTCGCAGTTATGTGTGGCAGCCCTTAGTCGATGTTTTAAACATAATATCAAATACTTATACCTATTCGAAATTCAATTCGTGCGTTTCGATGCGATGCGGCGTGAAGTTCTTGCGGTGCATTCGTGCGAGTTCGCAGATATTTGCGATGCGTTGCGAATTCGCAGTTACGTGTCAAACGCTTATATTCGAAATTCAATCCGTGATGCACAATGTTAAAAAAAGAACAATTCTCATTTTTATACAAAACAATCTTTTGACCGAGCCTCCGCCCGCGCGTATTTTGGATATCGCGGTAAAGAGGAGACTATATCCTTACTCAAGAATCAAAGTATCGTCATTCCAAATTTCATTGAAATCTGTGTAGCAGTTTATTACTTTCGAATTTAAAATATTAGTATGGATGTAATTTGTTCAAAGATTTTATCCTCAAGTCTACCTACCTCATAATATAACACTCGCGATTCCTATTACTATTGAGCAAAAACATTCGCACATAAAATACGTGTTATTGTACTGTTAAAATTCGTTCTCCGCTGATCCCAGGGCACAGCCGATGAATAACAATTGAATCCGATGTGGAAAGGGCTTCATTCTGAGGACATGTTCTGACCATTACTGTATGAATATATGTATGTTCTCCTACTTAGCTTTTAGTGGTTGTCAAGTTATTCTTCCATGTTATATTTTCATTTCATACGGTAAAGTGATTTTTGTAACCAATTCTATAGTTTATACTAAACGACAAAATATATTTTAAATCTCAAACTTTACATAACTCTCAAAACATTTTTAATTAATATACAATCATATGTAAAAATAAAGTAACCCAGAAAAAAAAACAGTAGTAATATTTACATACAAGCGTCCAAAACCTCCTCCACATCTTCGCCTACTGGTAGCGTTCCCAAAAGACTGGCAGCATTACCACGTTGAATGGCAATGCTGATTGTCTGTGTTAGAAAAGGCCAGCCTTCTAAGAAGAGACCGGCCTTTTCTTTTTTTTGGAATGGAACAAACAGACAGTCAGACGGAAATACATTGTAAAAAATGTTATTTTGGTATATGTACATTTAGTAAAAAGCGGTTAATTTCATATTACAAACAGACACTCCAATTTGATTTATTTGTATAGTTTATTAAATTAGAACACCATTCTATCTTCTAATATATATAAATTAATCGCCGAAATGTATGTACGCGGATAATTTCCGATCGGCTTCACCAAATGAAAAAAAAAATGTGTTCATTAGTGTTAGGACAAGGGTTGTTTACAAGAAAAATTTAAGATAACGGGAAAAGTTATTTTTTTTGTCCGCGATGGGATGCTGAGACAGATATGTAAAAATGGCGGTACGAAGTTCGCCGGGTCAGCTAGTTACTTATATTTTTTACGATAAACTAATACGGGACGATGAAAGTATCGCAGTATAGTAGTTTTTTTATCGGTTTACTGGTAAGCCAGATTGATAGGCCAGACGTCGTGATTTCGATTCCCACTTCGGACAAATTGTTTGTCTATTTTTTTTTATGTATATCCCTGCCAATATGACTCTACTCTGCCTGATGGAAAGCATAAGCAGAATCAAAGAGTAGTTGTCACCATACTCATTGTGAATGCAGACAATGCAACAATGCAGCATGGTGACCCACACTATGGCGGCCTAGTGATGCTTCTGCATCATTGGGCCTCCGGTCTTGCACTCACCAACGAAACACGACAGCATGAACGCTGTCATTTTACGTTAATCTTTAGAAATATATATTTAAGTAGGTATATTGGCAGTCTGTTTACCATAGTACAGGCTTAGTCTACTTAGGGTTCAAACGGTTGTGTGTAAGATGTCTGAGGTTTTTATTATTATGAAGACGAACTATTTGTTAGACGTTTTGCTTTGTTTTTGTTACAATGAGTCTTCAAAACACAAAGTACAATCGATAGAATATATTGTAATTTCAATTGCGGTTTTACTCACAAATTGATAAACTACTTACAAATGTAGTACATTTTTTTTAAAATTATATTTTAGCTAAGGAAAACCGCGTGAGCTAAATTTAGATTTTGAAGTAAATAAACATGTCTTTGTTTTGTTTAAGGAAACCTCTTGTTATTTATAGCTATTGTTAAAATATCTGATATTTATGTCATTGACGGTTTTAACAAATTACAACTAGCCAATGACATAATTTTGTTCACTATTACTAAAGAAATCTTTTTACAAACACAAAATGTTTTGAAATACTCAAAATGTATCGAACTTGAACGTTTTTCTTTTTTAAAAGCTTGAAACTCATTTTTTTAAATGCCATACATAATTAAATTGTCAGTAAAAAAAGAATCCGTTAAGTTTTTTTTTCACTGTGTTATCGAACAATTCTGATTTCAAAATGAAAGAAACTAGGCTGTTATAGCTATGGTGGTTCCTACTCAAGCTTTCTATCAGGCAGAGTTACTTTGGCAGGCTTTAATAATAAAAAAACATCATCATCTTCCTAGCCTTTATTATTCCCAAGATTTGAGGTCGGCTACTAGTTCAACCTGTTTTACCTGAATAGCAGTTTTACGCGGAGCGACTGGCATCGTACCTCCGCAACCCTGAGGGTGAACTGAATTCGAAGGTTGAACTAGTTGTCAATATATTTGAGGGCACTGACTTCCCAATAACGATTGCCATAGATGTTCATGACGACCGGGACCGACGGCTTAACGTGCTCTCCGAGGCAATAATAAAAAAACATGTTAATCAAATTAAAACGACAAGTGCAAATACAAAGTCACGATCAAGGTAGCGTATTGAGTCTAGCAATCTGATATCATCATGCTTATCCGCCCCCTCAGGTAAATGCTTGATAAATGATAACATTAAATAGAACATCAGAAACCGGGACAGTTTGAGTAGTGTTTTGATAAGAAAATAGCTGGATATGGATAATTTTTTGCCACGGTTATGATGGTAACCATGTTATATCAGTCATATCATATTGGTACATTATTCCAACATTTGACAGCACGGTTGCAGTCATTTTACGGTCACCTTACCGCGAGTATGGGTTTGACCCTCTCATGTATGGGTCAAGAATTTGTGTGATCTACAAATCGTGAAGTATGAGAGATATTCTTTTAGAAACTTTGTATGTACAGATGTATATTTATCATCACCAACAGCCTCTCGCAGTCCACTGCTGGTCATAGGCCTCTTCAATTGTACGTCACACTTGGTTCGACCCTCGGCTTCTCGCATCTAGCTCCTCTCCTGCCAACCGTTTTGCGCAAATCATCACTCCACCTTGCCTGACGCGATCTCCACTAACCCGTTTACCCCAACGGCTATCGTTACTGCGTATAAGCATACTTATTTTTTTTAATAACACTCGCCGACCCGTGCCCATTTCGTTGGGCTTTGACCGCCCGCTTTTCTTCGACTTGATTTACAAATACTGTGATGTAATATTTAACTGATTTTTTTGTTCAATTATAATAAGATATGGCCTATAATGCCGCTTTCTATTAGTGAGAGAATTTTCAGGATCGGATCAGTACTTCCGAAGATTACCGCCTACAACTCCGGCACTCCGGAATAATCCGGAATAACTCCGGCTTTCTGTTAATGTAAGAATTTTCAGGATCCTATCTGTTACCATACTGCTGTTAAACATACTTTATATTTCTAAATACATAAATGTTATAGGTCCTTGCTCATCACACAATTATTTGTTCTAGTTGGGAACCGAACCCATGACCTCTGCCTACTAACCTCTAGTTAAACAAGCGTCATATGTAGTATAATAGCTACTTTAGTTATTAACCTATTTAAAGAGTGCAGTTAAGAACAATAGGCAGTTATAAACATCGTAAAACTAATAAAACTTTAATTGTCACGATGGGTTCAAACTGCTGTCATGAAATAGGATATCTGTGATCTATACTTACAACTAAAGAAAATGTAAGTGTCTGTTTGTAATTTAATATGATCAGCTTTTACTAAATGCATATGAAAGTATATACCGTATTACACATAAAAAAAACTTCTGTCTGTTCGTTCCGGCTAATGTCTATTCTATTAAAAATATCGCAAGCGTTTACAAGCTGCTTTGACTGTTTTCTTTCATTGAGGGATAGATACACAAAAGAATGCATTAACTATTTTATAATTGAAAGTAAACATCAACATATTTCCAAATCTCAAAAATCTTTGCAATCAGTAATATCTTTCAAATAATAAAACACATATTCAAAACGACGAAAAACAATATTTTAAAACAGATACGGTAAATAAATATTCAAATGAGTGGATGCTCCCTAAGACCGATTAAAAGAGAATGGTCCTTCAAAGTGTCATTACACCCCACTTCGGCAAACGAAAAATATGACTTTATCTGTAACACTCAAAGGAATAGCGAGGATTGTTCACAATAAGCCCCTGAGGTACCCCCTTGCCCCCCTCTATAGGAAGGTGCTTTTTGCCAGCCGCACTCGACTGGCAGACATCTCCGTCTTGCTTACATACATTTCATGAGCTATTAAACCCAACCCTTAAACAGATATCATCGAGTATCCACAGAGTTGTTAATACCACTACATTAAATATTTGTTTACTTCTTCTTTAGCCCCGTTGAGCACTTTTTGTAGGGAAAAGTCTTATGGGTTCGCGTCACCGACATGCTAATGTTATTTGTTTAAAGTTTTCACTTCTATAGGCAATCCCTATGACTGCCAATTTTCGTTATTACTAAACACTCAATGAGGAATTTAACGTGACATTGCATAGTATGTTTGTTTTGCGTCAATCGATATGGGTAAATTAATCTAACATCGTCTTGTGAATGTATGTTTTTGTGCTTGTGTTTATTCAAAAAAGAACGCGAAAAAATCTTATTGTGTGTTGTGTCGTGGATAAATCATAGAATTTATCATTTGATGATATGATAAGCTAATACAGAACCAGTGGCCATGTCGTTTGGTTGGTTTAAAGAAGAGTTAACAGATTCTAAATAAAGTAGAAACTCATGTATTGCTCTCTTCAGTTGTTGGTACGGCATGTTTTAGCACATATTTTCTTTTACAGCTACTACTATGATACATTAAATAAACAAAACAATAATTACATTTCTTACAGTGGAAAATATAGAATGAAGCATTTAAGTTCAGACGAGTAATCAAATGCCGATTATTAATTGATCTGGGCAGAACATAAAATGGTCGACCATTTTATGAAAAGGTCGTATTTTGAAATGCCCCTGGTCACATCAAGAAGTAATCAATTAGCGAACGTAATCAATTATCATCATTTTTTAGTAACCGTTTAAATACAAAGAACACAAAAAGTATGAAATACCTACTGTAATGTAAAAAAATCCAAACTGTGTCAAGAACATATCAACAATACCTACATTTTACAATATAATAAGTATCCGGACTAGGAAGGGTACCGACATTTTATTCAGTAAGTTTCGTGATGCGTATTTAAAATTATACACATAAGTGACGTAAGAACATATACAAAAAATTACTTAGGTATAATATATTAATGTCGGTTTTATTTTAAATAAATAGTCACAATAAAACTATTGCTGTCACAACATTAACCACTTTAAGAATATCTAAGCAAGCTTTGATTCAACTACAAACTTGCAAGATTACATGTGCTGTTAGAGACATGTACATTCATATCATTTTTATTTATTATAAGATTGTTTTATTATTATTTGCTATTCATCCTCTCATGTGAATTTTGCTTTACAATAATTGGATAGCTAGGTATATTAGATAGCGATCTTTGGGGTAGACCTTCGTTCACCAGTGGACGGCAACAGATTGATTTGAATAAGTTAATCTAGCAGTCTCTAGTGACAAAACTCTAGCGAGTGACTATTAATCTAAAAATATAATATATGTGTGGAAAAAAAATAAAAAATACTCATTTCATACTTAATTAACCGTAATTTCCGACTGAAAATTATTCGAGTTTATGAATTACTAGCTGAACCCCGCGGTGCGACGAAGCTAGTCTAAAAAAAGTTACTCCTTTTATAATCAGCTATCTGTCAGTTATTATGGTACGTGTATACATTACATACATATGCATTTATTAAAAAGCGGTTATTTTAATATTACAAACAGACACTCCAACTTTTAGAATTTTAGAAAAAAAATCTTTATTATTATTATATATTAATATTATGTACTATTAAGTCTGGTGGCGAGTCCTCCGTCTTTAAAGAAAGGATAGTTCACGAATATCCCAAGCCGGCGTTCTTTTATGAAAGGCTTATTGACAGGAGGGGAAACTCTTGAAGCATATTATTCTCTGTTTATTGTACACACATTAAGAGATGAGTTATAGTATAATGCAGAATCATCGAAAATAATGTTGTGTTAAATATTACGCGAATTCATTAATATTCAAACAGTTGGAAATTTCTAACTAAGTGAGAAGGAAAGGAATACAATTTAAAAAGATAGAACCATACCCGTTCATAAGTTACATAGTTGTTAGGAAAAGGTTAAACCGAATCGAGAACCGACAGACAGACAGACATGACGAAGCTATAAGGGTTCCGTTTTTTGCCATTTGGCAACGGAACCCTTATAGTTTTTTTTTTATTTTTTATGTATGACCTGCCAAAATGACTCTACTCTGCCTGATGAAAGCATAAGCAGAATCCAAGAGTGGCGGTCACCATACTCACTGCGAATGCAGACAATGCAGTATGGCGACCCACACCATGTCGTCTTTCGTCATGTCTGTCTGTCCGTCCATATGTCACAGCCACTTTTTTCCAAAACTATAAGAACTATACTGTTGAAACTTAACTTGGCATGTAGATGTATTCTGTGAACCGCATTAAGATTTTTACACAAAAATAGAAAAAAAAACAAAAAATTTTGGGGGTCCCTATACTAAGAAATGAAACTCAAAAAAATTTTTTTCATCAAACTCATACGTGGATCATCTATGGATAGGTATTCAATAATGATATTGAGGTTTCTAATATCATTTTTTTCTAAACTGAATAGTTTGCGCGAGAGATACTTCCAAAGTGGTAAAATGTGTGTCCCCCCCCCCCTCCCCCCTGTGAGTTCTAAAATAAGAGAATGATAAAACAAAAAAAAAATGATGTACCGAAAATTGATTTGAACGAGATTTACTTAGTAGTTTTTATTAATACGTCATAAATCGTAAACCACAAAAAATACACTATTATTAAAACATCGATCTAAGTTACAACAAACTACAAGAACTTTTATATTACGTTACTTGCTGCTACGGAGCCGTTGATGGGCGAGTCCGACTCGCGCCTCGCCGCTTTTTTTTATTTGGTTATAAATAGGTAACGAGTGATAACAAATACGTAATATAGCTTAAGAATCTCATGATCTTGTCATAACACGAGCTGATTGTTACTTCTGCTGCCTCAAAAGGTTTCAGTCACAAGGGGTTTAGTGAGTAGATCTCGAGACATAGCGTTTAATGAATGTTAAATCTGAGTAGATATGTGTATAATCCTTTTACAAATGTTCTCATTCATCACGTACTCGTTAGCTATGCTGGTTGGTTAGCTTAATGGGGATGTCAGCTGTTATAGAACGTCACTCTGAGATTATCATGTCGTAGTCTGAGGTCTGGATGGGGTCTGTATTTCCTAAAGACAAAGGTACAATCATGTAAAGTTATGCGTTTGTACGAGACAAAGGACTATGCTGTGTTCCGCTATAATTTTGAATGCCATTTCTAAGTATTTATTTGTTTCATTGTAACATTATTACGGTAATTAAATTTCTATTATAGTTATAGATTACTAGGAAGTGAAAGTAAAAATGTTTATTGAAATAATTATCTACAAAATCTATATCTTATAACCTAATATTATAAACGCGAAAGTTTGTAAGTATGGATAGATGGATGGATGTTTGTTACTCTTTCACGCAAAAACTACTGAACGGATTAGGATGAAACTTTACAGTAATATAGATTATACATCAGAATAACACATAGGCTACTATTTGCCGCGATAACCGACATACACGCGGGCGGAGCCGCGGGCAACTACTGTATGTTATAAAATAGTTTGTACCGGACTCCATTGTTGTTAAGAAAATTTGAACAAATGACATTAAGCAACATTCTGTGAAAATTGAATAGAGATATAATGCTGATTAAAAATAAATTCTCTAAACCATTTATTTAAACCGTTAATTAAAGAACTTTATCTTAAATGTACATCAGTTAAGTAAAAAGAAAAATTCAAACAATTTGTGATGCAAAAGAATTCCATGTTATTAACATATGATGCAAACACTATAGGAAATATTAGCAATCATTTAACGATAATCCATATCCGACTTCATTCACCGCATACACTTATGCATATAGAACCTAAAAGCAAAACGGAAATCTATGTAAAACAAGTACTAATATATTAATCCGACTGTATATTGTGGGATCCATTACGCAATCAGTACAAATCTTACTTCGATGACAGCAAAACGTCAAAAAATTCAGTTTGCCACATAAATCTTAAATCTGTCCACTTAAAAATGATTTTATAGATCATTAATCACGAATTGTATTACCACCTCTTTAATGGCAATGCAACATTATCGCCAATGACATTTCTCCGTATTGGTGTGTCATCATTTTCGCTTAATCAGCTGATGAATACAGCTGAATACAGTCGCTTTATAAAAGACTTTATCGGTACATCTATACAAATAAATAAAATTGGAGTGTCTGTTTGTAATATTAAAATAACCGCTTTTTAATAAATACATAATTTATATATATATATATTATATATATATACACGGTACATGTTTCAAAATAACATTTTTTTTAAAAATTGTCTGTCTGTTTGTTCCGGGTAATCTCTGGAACGGCGGAACCGATTTTGACGGGACTTTCACTGGCAGATAGCTGATGATCTAAGGAGTAACTTAGGCTTCTTTTCTTTCACTAGCTTTGCCCGCGGCGTTACCCGTGGCTGTTACTGTACCGCGAGTAACACCGCGGGGCTCAGCTAGTTACATATAAATCTAGTAGCTTTCATTGTTAGGATACTTTCACATTATTACTATACGCAATCTGAATAACAGTAAGTATATACTATTAGGAGTGTTTGTAAACTACAGTATAAAAACAATAAAAAATATTGTCAAAGCTGAAAGGTTTAGTAGACACGTTCCTTACTTTTACTGCATGTACGGATGTATGCAGTCTGTTGAATGTTTAGCAATTGTTTGGAGGGAGGCTGCAGGCAGGTGACAAAGAGCCCTTGGGGTGACGACGCGCTCGCCTCCACACCCACACATATTAACATTC
This sequence comes from Diaphora mendica, assembly GCA_949125395.1. Lineage (NCBI taxonomy): Eukaryota > Metazoa > Arthropoda > Insecta > Lepidoptera > Erebidae > Diaphora > Diaphora mendica. The sequence continues at coordinate 28,023,849 of OX421312.1, read as the reverse complement.
ACAACTATACTTCCAGGAAAAATATGCTGTTTTTTATCATTCAGCATTTTCTGTAGTGATTGCTAATGAAATATTAGAATGGAGGACTTGTGGAAATTGAAATAAAAAGACGTTTTCAAAGTATTATTTTTTCACATAATGTTATTTTTTTACCAGAGTACGTCCAAACGTACAGAAATGGTGATTTTGGCAGTATATAATTATGTTCCACCGTAACACCTAAGTTACTAAACTGATTTTAATGAATTAGGTGTCAATATATAGTAGATTCATAATAAAGACCTGCGTGACAAAGACTATTTAAATTTTATTATTTTTGTGTAGAGTCGGGAGAGAGTTGAGTTGTGTATAGCTTTTTAAACTTTTTTTTTTAAATGAATAACCGTACAATCAAGTTGTATGACAATCTCCGGCAAGTCTTCTAGTGCTTTCCATGGTAGACCTCTTTGTCACGGTATGCTTTGTCTGTTATTTCTGTTGTCGACGTTCATAGACACATCGATTACGCATACCTAACCATCAATCAAAAGTCAAGATCGAACTACTGACGGGACACTTTTAATTACTCCGAAACATAACAATCAGTTTTGCTTTGAACGATTACAAAGTTCGCTTCGCCATTTCCACATTACGCAATTTCCAGAAGAATAAATATTTTTGGTCTTGCTCAATTCTTTAATTTTTAATTTTACTAAAGTGGCAAAGTTACACTTGTTGCGAATATAGTTAAGTTAGTAAAGTTAACATTCGGGGCTTGCAAACTAAGTAAATAAACCAGCTCTGGAAACTGTGTCTGATTCTAGGTACATCTTTATGCACTGAATTTAATGGAAAAGTTAGTAATGTAAAGTAAATAAACTCAAAAAAGGTTTTCCACAAATTCTCTCGCTTCAATTTGTTTTTTTTAACAACAGTTACCCGTCATTCGAAAGTCATTTCATTATTGATGGAAAGGTATTAATATAAAATATACTAATAACTTTGTATTTGGTCCCATTCAAATTTGAAAATAAATACTTAATTTGGCAAATCTTATCCCTTAATAGCGTAGGCCCTCTACTGGTTGTACCGGCGAGGATGGAGAGATGTCCATCAGGTGAAGTCCATCAGTGGATATCTTTTGTCTGAGTTGGTGATAAAGAATCCTTTATTATAATTCATTTCATTCTAATCTCTCTTGATTTTTTTGCATTAATATCTATAAATTTCATAAAAGTTTATTATTTATCGGAGAAAATTCCTGCTAAAACATGAAATTGTTTAATTAATAGGAAGCTAGCTATAGTGTAGACGTCGCTTGCTGGCACATAACGTAATTATCGGTATTGAGAACCACAAACTGCCGAGCCCACAATATCATTTGCGTAGCGCAATACGTATTTTTATAACCTTTTTAACCGACTTCCAAAAAGGAGGAGGTTCTATGTTCCACTGTATGTATTTTTTTTTTATGTGTGTTACCCGATTACTCCGTCAGTTGTGGACCGATTTAAAAAAAAAATTTGTATTCGAAAGGGTATGCTTCTGAGGTGGTCCCATTGCCAGCATATCAGGATCTGATGATGGGATCCCAGGGAAATCGAGGGAAACTCTCATTTTTTATAGGCACATACTATGTTTTTCGTATATTTTCTGAAGTTACACCCGTAAAATCTGTTTGAAGTCGGTGCTAAGCCAAAAAGAATACAAACGAACAATTACAAAAGTCTAAGCGATAGTCACTTGGCACCGACTTCAAACAGATTCTAGGTACCTAGCACACATTATAATACTACTATTTAAATGAATAAAGAATTAGGTATAGGCAATTTATGAAGAACCAGTTTATTTTACGCTTTTAAGTGTTTTTTTGGCAGAGAGTTTTCGTTGGATGTTTTTTGGAAGTCGGTTTTTTTTTTTTATAAAAAGTTTTACTTCCTTGCCTATATTATATTTCCCGTGTTTTATAAAGGTATCTTTGGGAACAGGAAAAGGTTGTAAAACGGAGAGTTTATAAAATAGAGCAACAATTTTTCCAGCGAAACATAATTACACTATTAGAGAAATTAAAAGGGACTAGGTTAACTTTAACGAAATTTATAAATCACAATTAAGTTTGAGAATTGTGACTTGAGGAGCGATATAATAATAATAATCAATATTATTGAATAATCAGCTTGAAGATTGTGTGGATTTAGGGGCAATTTTTTTTGTGAAGCTCCGTAGATAATGCCTTGCTTGGAAGGTTCTTTTGAATTGGTTGTGTTCTCTAGTTCAGAGAAGGAGACCGGCAAGGTATCCCTATCACCTATAGCTAATAGAATTCTTATTAATATTCACGTACTTATATGCGAAATAATATCTATCTATAATATATATGCGAAATAATATCTTAATATATATATTTCTTGTGTGCGTGTGTATGTGACTGAACTCCTCCTAAACGACTGGACCAATTTTGATGAAATTTTTTGTGTGTGTTCAAGGGGATCTGGGAATGGTTTAGATTCACAAAAACGACTGGACCGATTTTGATGAAATTTTTTGTGTGTGTTCAAGGGGATCTGGGAATGGTTTAGATTCACAAAAACGTAAACGATGTTACGTGGGTCATAAATATGGCGGTACGAAGTTCGCCGGATCAGCTAGTCTATCTATAACTTTCATGTTCTATTTTTAACCGACTTCAAAAAAGGAGGAGGTTCTCAATTCGACCGTATATATGCTTTTTTTATGTGTGTTCGCGGATTACTTCGTTGTTTGTGAAACGATTTTGATGATTCTTTTTTTAATGTAAAGGAGATATCCCAACGGTGGTACCATGATAAGGACACTAAGATCTGATGATGGCATCCAAGAGAAATCGAGTCGAACCTTGAAGTCGATTTTAATTTTGTTAAAATTTTACTTGTGTTAGATTTAATTAAAATATTTATACATAAAAAAATACAGGCAAATTAAAATGAATCCTGCCATTTCTTAAAACAGATGGATTTGATTAAGATTGTATAATGATCTGTATTTTATAAATAGTATCAGTCGGGATGATTTAATAAATGATCTTTTAGTCCCTTTTATAGAGTTTGAGTAAAATTTACTTATGACAAATGTTAGCCACGTGAAAAATAATTAACGCAAATGCAGAAGAAATGAAACCTGATGAAAGAAGTAACAAGTATCTATGAGCAGATACAAATAAGTAACGTAATAGGTAAAGCAAATCCGATTTTACACGTGAAAAACTATCAGTATGAAGTTTTAAGCCGACAATTATTGACCATAGATAATTTTTTTTGAATCTTCTCTTCTAAAAATGTTATTGGCGTTGTGAATGAAACTAAAAATAAAAATATTGCTTGTGCCGTTTTGTATTCTGTTTTTGAATGTTAATGCGACATTATATGCATACTCTTACATGTTCACGCTAAGACGATTGACTTCCCAGAAATGGATGGTGACATCATGTATCATGTATATTTTATTATTATACTGCGTTATACCTACCTCTAGGGTTGACATGTTTTATTTATTTCTTGTCTATATCTGCAGCATATTAAAATCCTTCTCACAAATTGATCACTTTATTTATTTTGGGTTAGTACTGCAAACTCATACATTTTAAGGAAGACATGCACAAATTTTTTTCATACTAAATTACTCAAAAGTTATTATAAATATTTTAAAGCAAAATATTGGGAAATAGGTTTCAAGAGATATATTGAATGCATTATTAAACTTTAAGTACCTACAGTTATACCAGTCAGTACATTCTTAATTAGAGCCTCGAATTTGTATAAGAAGCAACCCTACGACGATTTGTTATTATGTTTAAAAAAAATCTAGACCGCGACTGCAAAGGCCGAGTGGCCTACTGAAAACAATAATATTGTCATGCTATTATAAAAATTGTGTTTATCTACCGTTTGGAATGTTATAGATATACACTGTCATTTTAGAAGGATTTTTTATCTAAAGTAACCAGATATTCAATCCTGGCTATGGAAATTAATTTTTCATATACTTAACTAGCTTTTTCCCACAGCCTCGCCCGCGTGGGCATCGGTTATCGCGGTAAAGAGAAGCCTCCTCCTTTCACAAGAATCAAAGTATCTTTATGCCAAACATTGAAATCGGTGTAACATTAGCCCTGAAACCGTGACAAGCAGACAGACAGAGCTACATTTGAATCTATGATATTAATCAAATTCCTTTAAATGTGTATTCTTGTATATATATAATCTGAATTTCGGAAACGGCTCCAATAATTTTCATGAAATTTAGTATGCCCCGTGCATACATTCGGGGGCGACAAATGCAAGCTAGGATTCATTTCTGAAAAATTTACGAAATAAAAATAGCGAGCACAGCTCGCTCATCCAGGTATTATGAGTTTTAAAGAAGACGCTAATATTTATGACTAATTTTAGATTTCAATGGCTAAGACGCTACGTATTCTCACCGACGACGTAACGCGATACGTGTTAATCATAATACATGTCCATTTTGATATAGTGTGTCAAACGCTTATCTTATTACGGAAGTAGCACGACTTGATTAAAGAAAATGGGTTATCACGGTAACCAAGAACGAGTTAGCAACTGTCCTTATTTTATATAAAATTACTCTTTGTTGTCACTAATTATTGAGAATCAGTGTTATAGTTCATGAACTAATGGCTATTTTCGATCTTGATATGGAGAATTGAAGCGTCGAGATTGCGCCTTGCGGTATTCCGCCGTTACGTCAATCGCCGCTTGAAAGTACCTGTTGTTTTTGTAATGTGCATATATTGTAATGTGTTTTGAATATCTAAAAACTAGGTAACTAAGCAAGATATCGGTACAATTTACCCGTGGTATTAGATATATTTCTATTACATATAAGTTACCTGTTATCGAATGCGATATATGTGTCGTCGCTTTATGTGCATTCCGATGCACTTGTGGTTAAGTTCAAAATGAGTATGGTGCTCTAGAGTAATTTGTGACATTTTTAGAGAAGATGTTTATAATTTTATTTCTTATGAATACATATTGTATTGGTCATCGTTAGTATGTGTGCATGGAAACAACAAGATTTTTGCCCGTAAACTAAACTTGATAATTTTTATGATTTATAAAGAAACAATTACGTACATAGATAAAAAGGTTTTCACAGAAAACAGATATCACTCCTGGAGTGTAAAATCCAGACTAATGCAAATTGATTATATTTCAAACACACGCATATTGGTAATACGAGCCTGAACTCTGACGTTGATTGTACAACTGCCGCGTCGTATAAATGATCAGCCTTTATGTGTGGTCTTAACCCTATTTTAATATAAATTTAACTCTAAATATTTGACACTTCCAAATTATCATGAAATACATCTTAAATCATGGCATTCGGTTATTATCTTAATAAAAGAAACAAATCCGTAGATAAGCATTTAGATAAAAGAATTAATGGTTACTGTTTTAGACATATCAACAAAAGTCTGGATATAGAAATAGATGTTGAACAAAAACTGCATACCTTAATAGAATCAAAGGCATTTCGACAGTAAAAAAAGACGATGGTAGCTATGTCGGGAATTTTTGTAAGATGTAAAAACACTGGATGCAAAAGACATGGTGGTGAATCTAAAAATAAATCTGTCTAGCCAACAAAAAACATACAGACGGAATAAGGATTTCATTAGGCATGAAAGGAAATTTGAGTAATCAGATTTCCAAAGTTGACCTGATTTATATTAGTAGATTTATTTATATAGATTTAGATTATTTATTTATATTTCAAACCATTCTTTCTGTAATAATAGTTGTTTCCTAAAAGATAACTAAACATAAAATATTTTGAAAGTCATCCACAAATATGTTGATGCTGTTTTTTTATAATATAAAGGTACCTTAAAAATAATAAAAATATAAATATCTTAAAATTAACAAAAATATACCTTAAAATCAATAAAAATATATATACCTTAAAAATAATAAAATTAAATATACCCACCTACCTTAAAATTTAAAAAGGAGAAGGTTAAAAAACTATAACCTGACTAGCCTATGTCACCCGGGGCTTATTGTTATTATTACGAATATATTGATACCTCATTCATTAAAATCGGTTTAGAAGTTCAAAAATATTAGCCTTTCTTTTGACATTGCTGTAGTCGGGTATACAGGAGTACCCGAGTACTTCACCCCTTTCTATGTTTTATCCTACTAATATTATAAACGCGAAAGTTTGTAAGTATGGATGGATGGATGTTTGTTACTCTTTCACGCAAAAATACTGAACGGATTTGGATGAAACTTTACAATAATATAGCTTATACATCAGAATAACACATTTGCTACTATTTGCACCGATAACCGACATATAAGCGGGCGGAGCCGCGGGCAACAACTAGTTAAAAAATAAATTAATCGTTCTTCCCGTAAACTGTCGTTATTTTCATTAATATTTACCTAAATTTATTCCATTTTCATTAAATATGTATCTTATAAAACGCAAAGCATTGAAAATCAACACGCGGTATGTTATTGAAAACTTAGAAATGGAATAGTTTCGTATTTGCAGCAAGAGACAGCGTTCATGACGTATGTTAAGATGCAACGACATTTCTTATTACTGAAGGAGACATAAACCGAATGAAGAAATCTAGTCAGTCAATAATATTTCTTGAATACTCTTTATTTAAAATAAAACAGAACGTGTTGATGTAAAGCTGGCTCTATGGAAATGCCCGAATTAGATGTTTGTGTAAAGACGTATCCATCACTTGTGAAATCCTACTAAAATACTTCCTAATCGTAAATTAATCTCAAATTAAGAAAAATACATGTTTGAAACTAAAAGCTTATTCTATATTCAACTAACCGTTATTGTTACTTTTTTTTTTTTTTTTATGTTTGGCCCGCCAAAATGACTCTACTCTGCCTGATGGAAAGCATAAGCAGAATCCAATAGTGGTGGTCACCATACTCATTGCGAATGCAGACAATGCAGTATGGAGACCCACACTATGGCGGCCTAGTGATGCTGCTGCATCTGTTAGTCTAGTCAACAAGTATGGTACTTGTTGACTAGACTAATTGGGCCTCCGGTCTCGCACTCACCAACGAAACACGACAGCACGAACGCTGTCATTTTACGTTGATTTTCTGTGCGAGGGTAGTACCGCCCCGGTCGAGCCGGCCCATTCGTGCTGAAATCAGCGTGGCTCTACTACCTTTAGTTACTATTAATAATGTAACAATAATGCGCCTTAATTTTTAACTTTTGATAACTAATCCGGTTGAATGTAATCATAGCGTAGGTTAATAAAATCTTGTAAGCTTCAGCTAAAATATTAATTTAATTACTTCTAAATATTTCACATAATATATGTCACATTAATTTATAATATATTACATAGTCTAAATCAAATGACGTATATATGAATAAACGATTATTTCGGTTTTTTGATAAACTACAATGACGTAGCTATGGTATGCGGTGGTGAAACCAGTTTTGGTAATGATAATTTAGAAATAAAGAAAAGATCTATTCAAACAGCTGACAACTTTGCCGGCTTATTCTACCATTTATGGAGATAAATTGAAAGAGTCCTAATAACTGCACCATAACTTTAAAATATTATGCAACGTTAGTTAGAAAACCACTGTCGCGGTATAATATAACCCTACCACGATTTTTAATCGAAATTCTAGATAAATAATAAACCTATAGGTAACTATAATAAAACTAAAATTAACGTGTTTACTTGAACACGTTAATCTGTAAAACAACCGGATTTAATCATAATAGATATGTACATCATCATCAGTCTATTGCAGTCCACAGCTGAACATAGACCTCTCGATAGATCCTCAGCTTCTTGCTTCAGCTCTGGGCAAGAACTGGGCACTAAAAGAACCAGAAGTTTTAATGTTTAAAAATTGATGACAATGAATGTAATTTGCGTTGTGACCGTTATAGTCACGTCACGAATTTTGTTGCATGATAAAGACCATACAACAAAATTCGTGACGTGATGTGATTACCAAAAAGTCTCCTGAGCGTTTTTATTACAACCATAACAGGAATTAAGCGGTGTGGTCTTTCTGTGATAGTCACAACGACTGCTGAGCGGTTTCATTACAATTCTCACACGCATTTCGCGTTGTAGTAGCTCTGCCTCAACGCACATGAGCGTGTGCATCAGAACTGATAGCCCATTTTTTAAAATTTTGCGGAACTATATAAAATTCAAAGACAGTCCAGATGCATACCACGTGAGCGAGTTTTTCGCGAAATTACCGTTTTCCGTTTTTAAAAAAGTAAGTAAATATAAGTAAATATAAATTAAGCTTAAGCTTAATTTATATTTACTACATGCATTTTCATAGTTAAGCAGTTTAGTAGTTTATTTCAATCAATCATCAAATGTCTCCATATTTCATTTATAATATGAGATTATTTATGATATTTACCGATAACGCCGGCTAGTGTATACCTACGTGGATCAATAAGATCAAGGTACTATCTTATCAACAACTGTTTGGGTGAATGTGGAACAAAGTGCCAGACCATTCATGATTTTGTTTGGCTAGAAACAAATAAATGAACATAGTTGTAAATAAATGTCATAAAATTAACGAAAAAAGTATTTTTTTCGTGACAAATTATTTCAAAGGCCTTTTATATCCTGACGTTTCGAACGGGTTATCTCATGGTCAAGAGTAGACTGGTCTGAGCTTAGCGACGCCTTCGTGATGCGCGAGGTTGGACAACTTGATCGCGTTGATTGTTTAACTATGATCATGACTGTTCTTCTAATGGAATCAGTCAAGGCTGAATTGCTACCTCAGTATTATACAGCAATTTCAGAAGATAGTGTTAATGACCACTTATATTGTTTTCCATTAGCAAAACGACAGCAGTGTGGCTCATTCGCGAGTGACTTGCACCGATCAAACACTTTGCGGCTAATCTGTTTGTTTGGCAAATAAGACGAGGACATTACTACAGAACCGTTACCAGTTTGAACAGGGGGTTTTAAACGTGATTATGTACAAACAGAAACAGAGTATTATAGCTCCTTTGAACCGATTTTTAACTTTTTTTATGTTTAATCCTGCCATAATGACTGTACTCCGTCTGATGGAAAGCATAAGCAGTATCCAAGAGTGGTGGTCACCCTACTGGGAATGCAGACAATGCAACAATGCAGCATGGTGACCCACACCATGGCGGGCTAGTGATGCATCTGCATCATTAGGCCTCCGGTCTCGCACTCACCAACGAAACACGACATCATGATCGCTGTCATTTTACGTTGATTTTCTGTGCGAGGGTAGTACCGCCCCGGTCGAGCCGGCCCGTTCGTGCTGAAATCAGCGTGGCTCTACTACCTTGGAAATGGAGGGGTTTCGAATTTGGTTGCATCATTATTTATTTTTGTGACCCTAAAACGCGTTTATAACCACATTAGAAGATTCTTTATTTAGGAGGCATGCTTACGTTTATTACTAGATGTGAATTTGAAGTAAAAATATTATACTACTATTTACAAAATTATGATCTAAACACATTGAAATCGATGATAGTGAAACTTGAACAGAATTTGTTATAAGTTTAAACTTCCTATCAATTCCTATGTCAGCTTGACTGGGTAAGCGTATTGGCAAACATCTGTTAAGTATTAAATTATAATTCACACTAAGATTAAAAAAATATATTTAACCTCTTCTACTATAACTCATACATATATAACTGTACTCATTATGAGTTTAACAGTCCCCTGTGAGTGAACATGTCGGCACGGGACGGCTACTAAAGACAGGTACATATTTTATCGGATTGGCAGTGTACGATGCAAAGCCTCGTTAAACGTACCCATAACCAGCAAAAGTGTGATAAATGAGCGAGAGACGCGTGCTGTGTGTAAAACATTGACAAATAGCATTCTATCACCTCTGCGTACATCATGCATACTACCGTGGGATAGCACAGTGTTTTAAGTTATTGTAAGTAAGTAAATTTATTAAAATTGGCAGAAATTTTTGACTCACGATTGACCTAAACTCTAATTATATAAATTGATCCCACCAAAAACATGCCAAGACGACTGCATATGGCTTTCCCTGTGAAAAAGATATCAGATCTCATGTAGAGCCAAGCTTATGAATCTACACGCCCTAACTCCACCAACCCTAACTTCACAAACTCTACATCTCAGTAAAAATGTATGGCTTCGCCGTTTCGCTACAGTCACGAAAGCGAAACGAACGCTTTTGTGTTTGCAAATATCTAGATTCTGAAGTAATGTGTCATGGGAATTTAATATTTAGTTCGTGAAGTAACGAAACAGCCTCGTCTTGGCGGTTATTGTGTCTCTTTTAACCAGGTCAGTCTATATACTCCATATAGTGGCTTGCTTCAATGATAATACTGTATAAATTAATAGTCTATCACTTATAAAAAAAAAAAACTAAAAACAGTCAGCGGCTCATATCATTGCTCCATATTATAAAATTCAGGGCAACAGTTTCATAATACACACTGGTTAGCATTCCTCCACTTTTATAGGTCCACACATCATCAACTCTCACCTACTAAATAGCACATCATTAAAATCACGTGTGAAATATATTCACGATGTTTTGTTTAGCAGCCCTAACTGCCTAACTAAACTAATTGCGGGTTGAAGTGTTAGTGATACGAAGCAGAACGCAAAAACTAAACGGGTTTAAGTTAGCCCTCAATTTATACACCGATATTCATTGAACTGTTTTATTACACATGTAATAATATCATCATATACAACCTTTAACAGTTCACTGTTGTACATAGGTCCCTCCTTACAAAGGAGGATTTGGCGTACTATACCACGCTTACCAGACGGGTTGGTATAGGGATTGTTGCAAGTTTTTCGTCTCTTTGGATTGATGTTTTCTTGCATAGTTAGTCCCTTAGTCGCCTTCCACGACACCTACGGGATGGATAGGGATGGTGACACTCCGTTCTTAGCCGTCACATCACAGACTAACGGTATAATGATATAGACACATAATTATAGTGACGTCATCATCGTCAACAACCTTTAATATTACTGGACTACTGGACACAGGCCTCTCCTTAGAAAGGAGGTTTTGGCCTACTATACCATGCTGACCAGACGGGTTGGTATAGGGATTGTTTCAAGTTTTTCTTCTCTTTGAATTGATGTTTTCTTGCATAGTTAGTCCCTTAGTCGCCTTTCACGACACCTACGGGATGGAAAGGGTTGGTGACACTCCGTTCTTAGCCGTCACATGACGGACAAACGGTGTAATGATATAGACACATAATTATAGTGACGTCATCATCGTTAACCTCTCCTTAGAAAGGAGATTTGGATTACTGCACCACGCTGGCCAGACGGGTTGGTATAAGATTTATTTCTCTTTACAGTGCAGTGGTTTTTATGACACATGGATTAATAGGAGTGGTGACACTCTGTATTCTCAATCTGTCCCCTGTATATTAATAGTAGTCATAGTTTTCGCCTTAAAAGAAGGATTGGGCTACAACTCTTCTAGAACAATCCATAGTAAAAGTTATTCTTGATTAGCATAAAGTCCTATAATTTATTTTTAAGGATCGATCGGCCTCATTTGACATGATTTAGAAACCCATTATACCCAGAATAATCAAAATCAGATCCGTTACAATATGAAAACAATCAAGCGATAAGGAAATATTGAATAATACCATAAGTGCCATCAAACATTATGAGTTATTTACATGACGTCGTTTCTATAAAAGCTAAGTGGGGTTGTAACTGTGAATGTATAGATTAGATAAGTACTTAATAACTCGCCGCGATTAGCAGAAGGTCAATTCACATGATTAAAGATCGTTTGAAATTCAGCTTTGATCTACTCTGGATTTCCCAAAGTACTCTCGTAAACTGATAAAGTATCACTAAGACTAACGAATAACAGATATAATATTCGGTCACAATATGCCGTAAATCTCGTTACGGTAAACGTTGTTTATTTCATACTAATATTATAAATTCTAAGGTAACTTTGTCTATCTATGTGTTACACTTTCACGGCTAAACCACCGAACCGATTTCAATGAAATTTGCCATGGAAATACTTTAAATGGTTACGCAAGAAAGGACATAGGCTACTCTTAACCGACATTCTCGCGGGCCATATCACACTATTTTCACCTGGGTGATATCACCCGGGTGAATGATGATGACTTTTTGATGTCCTCATTTCACCTTGGAAGAATTTCGTCTAGGTGATATTCCAGGTGAAATAATTCGACAAAGCAGAAGCCTTTGTTCACCTTGAAACTAATTCATCCAGGTGAACATATCCAACTTTTTTAATCAGTTTGTGTAGTTTTATCAGGCGGTTCTTGTTGTAATTCTAATTAACTTCTAGGTATCGATGGGCGGCAGTAGCAACCCTTGATCAGGTGATCCGTCTCCTGGTCTTCCCCCAGACTCTGCCCAAGAACTTCGGTTTTCCTTTCAATGAGTAATAATCCGTCGTTGTCTTAATGTGAATAGTTACATACGCTCTTTTCAATAATAGACCGCAAGGCGTCGTCCGATTTGTATGATGAATGCGCCATAACAGAGGCCCCGTGCCTTTGCATATCTGATAAAAATCAAGGCGTACACGTGCAAGTGGACGCTAACTGCACTAAGTAGGACACTTACTAAATATATTGCTTAGTTCTTGCAATAATAACTTCAATTACAAAAGAAATGCTTCCAGTTATTAGGTGTAAAAAGTAGAACCCGTCTTCCAAACAGGGACAGGTCTACTGATGTCTTACAATGACAGTAGAACTGTCTACTAGTACACACTGAACTAGTACACTTTTACATGTATTTTGATAATTTGTTATGTTTGAAGAACAGCGCTGCAAAGTTTTTTTTTCTTTTTAATGGAATAGGGGCAAACGAGCAGACGTATCACCTGATAGTAAGCGATTACCGCCGCCCATGGACACCCGCAACACCAGAGGCTTCACAAGTGCGTTGCCGGCCTTTAGGGGATGGGGGGGGACTCACTCGATGAAACACAGCACAAGTGCTATTTCACACCGGTTTTCTGTGAGGCCGTGGTATCACTTCGGTCGAGCCGGCCCATTCATGCCGAAGCGTGGTTCTCCTACGGTTTAGATATATATAATCTGAATCTCGAAAACGGCTACAATGATTTTCATGAATATTTATAGATAGTGTTTTGTACAGCAAATAATTAGCTGCGAATGAGCTGCTTATTTTATGGCACAGCAACCTTATCGCGATTTCTTCATGGATCACTATTCTTACTTTTATATGTTTATTTTTATGAGTAAACAGTTAATTCTGAAATATATTGTGTGTTGATTTCTATAAAGTATACACGGTACTAACATGAAAAAAAACAATTATTAAATGTTGTGTCTCAGTCTGTTTGCTCCGGCTAATATCTCTTACGGTTAGACCAATTTTGATGGGACAGGAAGTAACTTACCTACGACTGTGGTGGTTGTAAAGATATATGTAGTAATAACTGCGGGACTCGGTTAGGTTGTTGTAGCGAAAGTAGACTAGACGGGCAGCTTAGTTTTCCAGCATTAGCGGCAGAATAGAGCCTGAACGAAAGCTTAAGGTATAAAGTTCACAAAGAAATTCTGGTTTTAACTTGCGGAAATCCTAAAGGAGGATACTGGATGGCCACCGGTGCAATGGTTATGTCGAACTCAAAATAAATAAAAAACTTGGATATCAGTAACCTGGGAACCACCTGAAACCTAGAAAGGAAATCTCAGGTACCAAACTAATAAAACAGCCTGATTAACCAATTCTTTTTTTTATTTTTTAAATGGATACCCATCTAAAAACAGAACTAAATGAAGTAATCTTTTAATTGTTGACTGCCTTGTTGGTCTAGTGGTTAGCGTACGCGGCTGCTGATCAAGAGGTCTCGGGTTCGATTCCCGGGTCGGACCATATATTTGTGTGATCCACAAATATTTGTTTCGGAGTCTGGGTGTTTTCTATGTATAATATGTATGTATTTACAAAAAAAAAGTATATATGTATTTGTATCAGTTGTCTAGTACCCATAACACAAGCTCTGCTTAGCTTGGGACTAGATGGCGTTGTGTGTTAAAATGTCCGAAAAAAAAAAAAAAAAAAAAAAAATAACGAAATACACACATCAAAAGTGTCTAGGGATCAACATATGTGTCTAGGGATCAACATATATTTTTGCAATAACTTTTCTCCTGATTGATATTAATTAAAATTTTCTTTAAGGATTCATCAAATAAAGTGTTTTCGTTTGTCACAGTAACGATAAACCAAGTCACCTTTGCATTAATAAAGTAATTTGCCATTTTCCTAATAAAGGGATTTTTGACATTTGAACCACTAACATTAAAGTTCGAAAAAAAGACTGAAATAACAGTTTTCTTTAAAATTTTATTAGGTAACTTAAACAATTAATAATCCGTGTTTCTATTGCGAACACTAACAACACAAGAATCGGTTTGGCATACTCAAAATGAGTTCATCCAAATCACGCTGTGGAATGGCCGCCCATGTTCGTTGCAACAACAAAAAAAGGGCTTCTTGCGACTGGATACCCTCCATATTCGGCAGAGCTCTTCTCTGTAGCATATCCCATGCATGCTCAATCGGGTTCAAGTCTGGCGACTGAGCAGGCCAGGGCCAAAGCCACATCTCAATCTCAAGAAATCCGCATAAAAATGCTTGATCCCTAGACACTTTTGATGTGTGTAATACACAAATACGTATAATGACTGCCTTTACTCGTTTCAAAAATACCTACCGTTTAAATAACGTTATTAAATAACTCGTTATTATATTAACTGTTGTAGGTTGTACTAATTATCTTCATGAACATACAAATATTTTAAATAACAGATAAATTTTAGTACCGGTTGTGATTCGTGACATCCTGTGTAAATTTTTGGGTTGTATTTAGGGTGTGTAATTGCTCTATTGTGACAAGCTAATCTACAGATACGCTAATATGGTGACCGCGGCGCTGAGCCTTCCTAGTTCAATGTCAAGTAGTGTCATAACAATGGTGCCAGATAAACGCTGAAGCGTTTTTATAAGCGACTTAAATCTATCAAACTACATACATCAACAATATTAATAGTCACTGTATACTATAAGTCGACCTTCCATGTGTCAATTTATATACGGCTAGATATTATTGTTACCCTTTTTAAAAATAATAAAGCACACGGGACCATGCCATCGAATGTTTACTATTTATATGTAGAAGAATTGGAGATTGCTAAATTCTAACAATGTGTTTCATATGGTCAAAAATTGTGTAGAAATGGCTATACAAAGCTAAGGCGGTCCAGTACGTATTTTAAGTTGTTATAATACACAAAAGTCTTAATAATGACAGTTCTAGTAATATCGGTTAAAAAAGAAAGTAATTTAAAATAGTTGTAATGATAGCTTATTATCTCTAGTTTGATTAATTGCAATCGAATTAAAAGGCAAGCAAAATAATCATTAGTTACCGTGTTATAACTTGCTAGAAAAAAAATGTATGCATGCAATATATATATTATAAATAAAATATATAAAACATGTGTGACGTATATTATAGCATTATATGTCAATATAAATAGGAATGCAAACCTAGATCGAAATATCTTAGTTAACTCATTTCTGCTACATTTTTAGGCGCTTGTTCGATAAACAAATACAGTACCTATGTTATTTATTGATGCCTTCTACAGGTACATATTTCAATATCTTTGGGTATGATAAAAGAAAGGACGGATAACGAAACGGGGAAAATACAAACGCTAATGAAATTTCACGTGAAAAGGCACTCGCTTTTGTATTGGGTCAACAGTGAAAAACAAACGCCGGCTGTCGTTACATCGGCTCTAGCGAATAGCGAGAGCATACAAAGTTTAATGCTAAATGCATGTACTACTTCTGGCTTTATTCGTTTCGAAAATATCTACCTCTGAAATAACGGTATTTAATAACTTGTTACTAAAATAACTTTTGTGGCTGTTTATCCCAATAAAATGTTAAAACTGTAATTTAATGTTTTGTATATTTCATATTAAATTTTAGCCGCTAACAAACTATGTTATGCATTTATAACCTTGTGTGGCAGATAATGCTAAAAGATAACACACCTTGCTTAAGATGACACAATGGACTCTCCTTTGTGTCTTTCACTTTTTAATAATTTAATATTATGTTTTATAACTTACTAGCGACCAGGTCGGGCTTCGCACGGAAGTCTTTGAAATTCTCAGAATTCCTCCATTGTAATATATATATATGTATTATACATATAAACCTTCCTCTTGAATCACTCTATCTATGGCTGAAAACTGCACTAAAATCCGTTGAGTAGATTAAAAGATCTAAACTCCATTCTATACTATGTAAAGTAGTATATTGTAAATATTAAGGAATTACTTCATTTAATATATTGATAATAATATTATAATCAACTAGTGCGAGAGGTGGGTTGATTTATTATGTAACACAGCTGATTTTAAAGTCCAATGCCAATGTTTAGTTATAGAGTTTTTATTACAATAACATTTTTTACTAAATATAAAAAATAACTAGTTTTTGTTCGTTTCTCATAGAGGGTTACATTTTTGTATTGTTTAATCCATAAAAAAATACTTTCGTGTATAATTACATTAGATCCGTCCCAAGTATTTAAATTTCATCACCTATAACGTGTTTAATATACTCGAGTTTTATCTCTTATCTAATACACACATCAAAAGTGTCTAGGGATCAAGCATTTTTATGCGGATTTCTTGAGATTGAGATGTGGCTTTGGCCCTGGCCTGCTCAGTCGCCAGACTTGAACCCGATTGAGCATGCATGGGATATGCTACAGAGAAGAGCTCTGCCGAATATGGAGGGTATCCAGTCGCAAGAAGACCTTTTTTTGTTGTTGCAACGAACATGGGCGGCCATTCCATGATTTGGATGAACTCATTTTGAGTATGCCAAACCGATGTTCTTGTGTTAGTGTTCGCGGTAGAAACACGGATTATTAATTGTTTAAGTTACCTAATAAAATTTTAAAGAAAACTGTTATTTCAGTCTTTTTTTCGAACTTTAATGTTAGTGGTTCAAATGTCAAAAATCCTTTTATTAGGAAAATGGCAAATTTCTTTATTAGTGCAAAGGTGACTTGGTTTATCGTTACTGTGACAAACGAAAACACTTTATTTGATGAATCCTTAAAGAAAATTTTAATTAATATCAATCAGGAGAAAAGTTATTGCAAAAATATATGTTGATCCCTAGACACATATGTTGATCCCTAGACACTTTTGATGTGTGTATGTATTTTACCTACCCACTAACGCTTAAAAGACTGCAAAATCATAAGTAAAACAGACGTTTCAAGCAGTGATGAGAATGTTTTAAAGGGCCCTGGACATTTTAGCGTCAATTAAACAAAAGGTCTTTAATGACATTAAAAAAAATAGATAGCTCGTTGCTAAGATAGAAACGTTTTATAGCCTATCGTTTGCATTCCAATACGTATAACAACGGCTTTAACAATATAGACAATTATTTTTTTCCCTTTTTTTGTTTTATATTTGCCACAACTTTCCGTGGAACTCTGTAATTGGCTTAAGTGTAATGTAAATTGTAAATGCAGCCAGTTCCGGCTGACTGCATAACTGATTAACATTATAACTTACAAAATAGCTGTAGAGTGTCCTTAAAATCAATAAATAATTGATCAATGAATAATACTGGCAAATGATAAAATAATAAAGACGAATATAAATCTTTCATTCATGATCAATAACCCATAACGTCCCACTGCTGGGCTCGGGTCACCTCTCAGGAGAGGGTTAAGGCCATACATCCCCACGCTGGCCGACTGGGGATTGGGGACTGGCAAGAAAACGTTGTGGCTACGTAATCTTGCCGTTGGATGTTTTAACCCGCCCAAAGGCCTCCAACTAAGCTTTACAACTGTTATCATTAACAACCGGGGCCGACTGCTTAACGTGACCTCCGAATCACGGAGACGCTCATGGTAACGTGCCACTAGCGGTCACCCATCCCGGTACTCACCGCGCAGTCGTTGCTTACCCTCAGTGATTGTTTTTAATCACCGAGTGCAACTGGGCTATGAGCGCCTCGATTCGCCTCGCGCCTTTCATTCATACTAAACGAATTTAATTTTACAGACGAAATAATTTTATACTGATTTAATTGCTACGGATCACAGAATGCAACTCTTTTCATTAAAATAAAACAAATAAAATAAAAGATTGAAGTATCATAATGCCTACAAATGAACGAATATATTTTACAAATATTAATATTTCGTATTTATGCTTTCGTTCAATTAAAGTTTAATTGAACGAACCTTATAGCTACGTTCTCAATAAGCTGTCATGAAGAAAATAAATTAATAGTACGCGAGAGAATATCGTTTCAGATTTTAGATAATATTCTTCGTCGAATTTGGTTTGTTTTTTTTAAAGTAGCTTCTCTTTTAGAAATCTCAAGCATCGTAAAGCCCGTTCACTAATTGTGAAGACAATTAGAAGGCCCTACCCTTCATTAATATACGTACCATTAATGATGAAACTCCAAACCAACCCGTCTCTGCTTCTCTATTTATTTAAACATATTTTTTATGGAATTTGTGTGACTTTTGTTTTGACTCTTCTACTGATTTGTACGTAGTATATATTACGTATACTTTTACACAAATTAGAACCTAAACGTTTGTGACAGAGTGAATATTTTTCCTCAAATCTTTTGCGCAAACTAGGTTGATATCGGTTTTCTAGTCAACCACGATACGGCTAATCTTCAGATTTTTACACGGGGCGACTACAATAGGGTAGATGACATCATAGACAATTAGTTACTTTTTATTATATGTCAAAACGATATGTTTTTTTCTCTTCTCGAGAATGTCGAGTTTAAAAACGATATCTTTGTATTAAAAATGTTCTAATTACAAACTTCTGACGTCGCTGTTTTGGACTATTCAATTGAGCAATATATTTCAATGTTTATTTGATTAAAATTTGTTATAGAAATTAAAAACTGTAATAATTAGGTATATTTTCCGAGATGTTTTGTAATATTCGTTTTAATGAAATAGAAAACGCTATTTATTTATGATACAGTCATCTACCCTATTAGACCTCCACAACCCAAGTACTGGACGATAGCAAAAATCTATAGATCAACCCTTTTCAGCTTTGGCTTGGTATTGGCCACATATGTTGATATGAAAACCGGGAACGACAACTTAGAGTGCTTTCCGAGCCATGGAGTGCTCTCAAAGTGTTTAAAATGTTCTCCAATCCAAAATCTGACCTGTTCAGGATTGCTTAACCTTGAAATAAGTTTATCTGCTCGGTTACCACTTAGCCACGAGCCCTGGGGGGTTACTACTCTCTCACAGAAACCAACCTCAAATGACAGTATTCGTGCTGTCGTTAGTGAGCGGAGGTGAAATTTTTTTTTGTTTATGTATGCCGTAATGACTCTATTCTGATGTAAAGCATAAGCATAATCAAAGAGTGGTGGTCACCATACTCATTGTGAATGCAGACAATGCAACATGGTGACAAACACCAAGGCGGCCCAGCGATGCTACTGCATCATTGAGCTTCCGGTCTCATACTCACTAAAGAATTGTTAGTTTTCTACTAACGTTAACATTTCTAGAATGTCAGCTTGACTTGGGAGCCTTGTCATCATACAATATTTGTCTGTAGTAAGAATCTAATTTAGGAAACCCACGATCTAGTTTTCTACTTACAAAAGCTAGAATCACAACCCACTTGTCCAAGACGCCTGTTGTCTTCAAATCTGCTTATAATTCGTTATTATTATCAGTCTTAAGTCTTTGCAAATTAATAGATTTTTAAATGGAATTGAGTTAGTCCTGTCTTATTTATTTTTAAAGAATTAGGGCTAGTTTCATCGCTGTATGATAAACTTCCTAATAGGCTAATGTCAATTTATCTGTAAAATACTTACAGATTTCAGTTTTACAGTTCTTGGATTGATACACATATATTTATCAGAAACTGTTATTTGTTACATATTGTTATTTGGCAAATAACTGTCTGGAACTTAAGAACTGGTGAATCTAGCCCTTAATAATATAACCATCAAAATTATTTATAGATTAGTACAAGTAGGTAGTTGTTTATGCTAACTAACCTATGCGTGGCACGATCTTGACTTATTGACCTACACAGCTCTTCCACAGCGTTCTTGCGAACGATCTGTCAACAATAGCGCTGAACTAAGCATATCTTTTAATACTCGTGTTTATATTAACTCTTTTCATCGTTGATTATGTCAGATCCAAAGAATACTTCTAGTGGTTATTTCTACTACGTACTGACCAGCTGTGGTCCGGAGTAATAGTAAAACCGTTTGTGTATTAAAATCCGTTTTGTATCAGATCACAGTATAGATTACGCTCATTTTCTATGTGTTTGTATAACAGAAAAATGTAGTAAGGAAATTGTAAATGCTTATTTATGAAATGAATATATAATTGAATAACTTCAAAAAACTATATCTTTAGAAGTGGAAGTTGAAGTTTGAAGAATATTTATCTTGTACTAGCTGTGCCCGCTACTTCGTACACGTGACATTTGGTTTTCAAGTAATTTTTTATTTGTCACCGTTTCAACCTTCCCTGGACTACGACAAACATTTAAAAACCAAAATCAAGTAAATCACAGATATTTTTCTTATCTTATCGATGGTAACACTTATATGGTTTTGGAGCAGCTCCACGACGTGAATGACATTTAGCCTTGCTTGGTATAAGTCATCAGGCGTGCACGATTGTGGGTTTGCGGAGAATGTTAGCAAATGACCCATTGTGAATAGATGAAGAAACAGTAAATAAATAAACACTAACACTAAAATAGTTTGTATTTTACCTGAAATTATGTCAGTGTTCTAAATATGTTCTAAATATATCGACAATATTCAGCTTCTTGTTGGTTTATTTGCATCGTTTACATTTTCAACAAACGAATGAATGCAGAAATTATTTTGGAACGTTGCATTAGGATTAAACATCCGCCGGTGTGTTTTTCGGTAGAGAAATGTTTGGCAAGATTTAGTTGCGAAATGTTTCCAGCAAATAAATGCAAATTAAAAACAATACCTGTAGTTAGGCCGTAAATAAACTTTCTGACCTACTTTTAATTTGATTGGCTACTCTTAGAAATTAGACCACTAATAAATATATCTTAACTTTAAAATTAATATCGTTAGAACTATGTATAATAAACTGTTTTACTCACTAAATGACCTGTGAATCTAAGGGTCCTCTAGAGATCCTGTGGTCTAGTAATTTTGACTACTAATCCAGTCATGGGGTCATTTACTGGACAAGTGACTGTGGATGAGCGTCATTATTTGTTCTGTGTCTGGCTGTAATTTATCTAAAACTAGCTGACCCAGCGAACTTCATACCGCCATATTTACATATCTGTCTCAGCTTCCCACAGACAGTGTACAATCGCGGACAAAAAATAGAGTTTTCCCGTTATCTTTTAATTTTTCTTGTCCACAAACCTTGTTCTAACAATAATGAACACATCAAAAAAGAATTTATAATTTGGTTTTGCCGATCGGAAGTTATGCGCGTACATACTTTTCGGCGATTCATTTTTATTTATATAGATATGTATGTCTTTTTTTGGCGGTAGGTGTTAAAAAAGTAGACACACATTTGATAGTCATAAAATTTATTTTAATTTAAATATTTACATTTTCTACAAAAAACCAACAATAATCAATAAACAACAGTGTAACTGTGCACAATTATTGTTTGCAAAAGTTTATATGGTGAATCCTACAACTTAAAGAACACCACCCACCAGCATCACACACACAGTCAATATGCCACAACTGTCAAATATTGAGGCCGCACAAAGGACCCTGGAGGAGTGCTTTACCAGGAGGATGAAGGAATTGGAGACACAACTTCAGTCCTCAGGAAACGCAAAGGACACTGTTCCAAAGGTGGCAGATGAGTTCCGTACCTTCAGAGAGCTGATATATAGCATGTTGGGTCTCCTGCGGAGGCAGATTGACGAGTGCTCCAAGGCCATCGATGCCATGGAAACAAGGCATCGTCGCAAAACACTTCTTTTTATGGGCGTCCCCGAGTCTGAAGATGAGGACAGCAGTAAAATAATTTTAAATATTATTCAAAACAAACTGCAACTGAAGGACCACTCAGCGGATACTTTTACCATCTGTCACAGGCTGGGGACCTCCAACAAAGAACATAACAGACCCATCTTGGTGAGGTTCCGCAGCACTGACCTCAGGACTTCTGTCTGGAGAATGAAGACTGCACTCAAGGGATCCTCCGTTTCACTGAGAGAGTTCCTGACTAAGGCTAGGCAGACGGCGTTCGCCAGGGCGAGGCTTCACTTTGGTGCTCGTGCATGTTGGACGCAGAACGGCACCATAATAATCAAGGCACCTGATGGAGATCGCCACAAAATTAATTCCGTCGAGGAACTGCTGCCCTTAATAGGCAAATATCCAAGTGCACCTGGTGTGGCAGCGTCTCAAGCACGGGGCGGAGTCAAGTCGCCTGGGCCACATAGGAATAATGCGGGCAAGGTTTGATCAATCCGGCATTATTAGCAATTGTTTACATACAAAATTGTATTCACGCAGCCTGTTGGACTGTATATCAGTCAAACACAACGGTTAATATTGTGTTGTTATTATTTTGACCATTATTTACCCACTGACGTTTAAATTGTGCATGTTTCGCATTGTTAAAGTCATTGTAAACCATTCAGATTGTACTCTGTGTTGTAAACAAATGTGACGTGACACTTCCAAAGTGACATTTAACTCAGCGGACTGCGTTCGGATACGCACACAAATTTTCACCTCGGACGCTTCTTTACACGTTTTCTTTTCATTTGTCAATTGTTATATTTTATCCTGTACTTGTTCATTGTTTAATTTGCGATTTTAATGTTTCTTTTTGTAACTTTATTGTGAGCTGGTGGGCGGTGCAGAAAAGAAGAAAAAGACTTTAACCTACTTAGAAAGAGGGTTGCAATAGTTTTTAGTACCTACATAATTATTCTTGAATAATATCATTAAATTAAAATTATTTATTTAAAAGTATATTTTTATCTATAGTATTTTTTTATAATTATAATTTTCTAATTTCTTCTATTATTTTGATGATTGAATTAGATAACGATGACTCTTTTAATTCTGCCTATGAATCTGCAGTTTCCACTGAAGAAGATAGTTTCACCTCTTTGCCTGACTCACTGGGTGATCGCTTGCGTGACATATTTAACCAGCAACCGAAGCACTTACTCAATGTGTGTCATATAAATTCACAAAGCATACCTAGCCATTTTGGGGACTTAATAGAAGCTTTTACCGACACAAACGTCCAGGCCGTCCTCATCTCCGAGAGTTGGCTCAAACCTAACCTTGCTTCTACATCGTATCCTCTGCCTGGCTAATTTGGCAGGGGCTATAGATAAAATTAACATGGATCTTAGGACTATTGAGAACTGGTCTGCGAGGTTCGGATTATCAGTCAACCCGACAAAGTCTCAGGCCATACTAATCGGCAGTCGGCGTTTAATGGACAGAGTCGATTATGAGATGCTCCCTAAAATCACACTGAATGGTTTCACTATACCTATCTGTCAAACAGTGAAGGACCTGGGCTTACTAGAAACTCGATCGTACACTGAACTGGCGCGATCAAGTCACACACGTATGCCAGAGGGTTACCGGCATCCTCAGAGCACTATATCGCTTAAAAAACTTCCTGCCTGTGAAAACTAAGACAATGCTTGTGCAATCTCTTATCTTCCCCTTGATCGACTATGGTGACGTGTGCTATTATGACCTGAATGCAGATCTTCTCAACAAGTTAGATCGTCTTCTTAATAACTGCATTCGATTCATCTTTAATCTTCGTAAGTATGACCACATCTCCAGTTTTCGTTCCCAGTTAGGTTGGTTACCTATTCGTCTACGCAGAAAAATGCGCGCTCTCACTTTCTTGTATACTATCCTTAATTCCTCATCCTCTCCTACTTATTTAACAACACATTTTCAACTTTTATGCAGTAACCACAATCGAAACCTTCGCTCTGCTAACAATCTCCTCCTCCGTTGTCCTTCACACACTACTGGTTTTATGGGCTCTTCGTTCTTTGTTCAGTCTGTTCTCTTGTGGAATGCGCTTCCTCTCGAGGTTAGGACGGCTAGAAACCGTAACATTTTTAAGTTCAAGATAAAGGAGCTTTTACTGGTTGAATTGGCGGAATCAACAGGGTCTTAAATCATCACATAATAAACTTATATGCTATAATAATAAGTATATATGTATGTGTATGGATATAGCGGTATATATGTATGTCTATGTATGTATTACAGTATGTATATATTTTTCTCTTCCTATATACTAGTATCTTATTTAAATAAATTGTAGTAACTATGAAAACCAATTATACCACTATAGCTATTTTCTATTAAGTGCACCTACCTCACCTTTTCTCTGCATCGCTCAATCGGTCGACTGGTAGAGAATGCCTTAATGGCATTAAGTCCGCCGATGCATGTATCTGTGCATAAAGTAATAAAATAAAAATAAAATAAATATGTATGTTTATAGAAATCTATGCGTGTGGTGATGTATCAAGAATGTGGCGTGCGACTAATCCTATTCATCCTATGGCTATCGTAACAGTTCGACTAAGGGAACAAACTTCGCAGGATATCACTGCACACAGAAAGAAAACTTGAAACAAACCTATTATCTTTTTTCTACATGTGGAAACCCCCTCGGGCCGTCACCTGCCGGGGTGTGCGGCGGGGCGGTGTGTCGGAATCGAACCGACTAAAACCACACGGTGTGCCACTCTGGGCCTGAGACGGGAGGGATCCGGGAACTGCTGTTATTAAGACACCCAGACCCCTCCCAGAACTTGAAACCAACCCTATACCAACCCCGACTGGCCAGGGTGGTAGGTATAGGGAAATATTTCTTTTTTAAGGAGAGGCACTGGACTGTTAAAGAATTTAGGTTAGTGATTTAGAAATAGGTAGGATAAGTATGTATATCAACAGCTGATCTCAGTTCCGAAGAATGTGTATGAGTTTGTTAATGCCACGTTGGTCTCGCGGTTGGCGTGAGCGACTGCGGATCATGAGGTCTCGGGTTCGATTCCCGGGTCGGACCAAATGTTTGTATGATCTACATATATTTGTCTCGGAGTTTGGGTGTTTTCTATGTATAATATGTATGTATTTACAAAAAAAAAGTATATATGTATTTTATATCAGTTGTCTAGTACCCATAACACAAGCTCTGCTTAGCTTGGGACTAGATGGCGTTGTGTGTTAGATGTCCAAAATATTTATTATTATTATTTATTATGAATGATTCTAATCGATTTCCAACAGGCAGCTCGTATGCTCTTTTGGTTTTACGACGATATGAAACGTTCTAGAGTTCAGCCTTTGTCTCAATATTATATTCAACATGACTCATGACTAGCTGCAATTTGTTAAGCTATTTGAAATCGTATGAACTAAATCTTTTAGGTGTTCATGCCTCCAATATATAATTAATATTAATATTTAATAATAATTTAAATATAAATATATTTAATTTATTTATAATTTATTTATAATTTATTTATTAATATTTATATTTAGATATAATATTTACTTGTGTGTCTTTCACCATCTATACTAATATTATAAAGAGGTAAAGTTTCTAACTTTGTTTTTATGGGAGTAATCTTCGGAATTACTGATCCGATCCTAAAAATTATTTAACTAACAGAAAGCGACACTATTCAGGAGTGACATAGGCCATATTTTATTATGATTGAACAAAAAATTCAGTAAAAATAATAGTATTAAAAGCGTGCGGTTAACGCCTAACGAAGTGGGCATAGGTAGAATAGTTGTAAATATACTACACAATCAGCGAGATCTATGAGCATCTAGGCTCCTTAGGGTGAGATAAAGTAAATTTCTCATCACGCATACATTTACAGCATTTAATAGTCCACTGCTGGACATTGAGTATCCGATTGCCATAATTGTTCATGACAAAGGGTACCGACGGCTTCACTTTCTCTCCAAGGCACGGGTCGTGAAACTTCGTCAACTTCCATACTTCAGACTTAAAAAAAAACAATGACACTGTTTCGGGACCCATCTAACCAACCGACCAAACAGGAACCGGGAATCAAATCCAATTCCTCTTGATCCGGAATCGCATACGCTAGCCGCAAGACCGAAGAGGCAATTATCGCAGCTATTATGGTGTAATTAATTTTTATTGTTACGGCACTTTCAAAAATACTTAGACACTATATTTGTGTGTACAGTTATTTTATATTGCCGCATATATTTGATAGCATTAGTAGTACAAAGCACTTACGACTCGTACTTGCAATAAATCGTTTTGTCGTCACTATATAAGCCGACCACGCGTCTTCCAACTACAAACCTCATTTTGCAGAACGCGATGTCTAGACTAGAATATGTTAAAAATTATTATGTATATCGGTTATCTCGGTAAATAGTAGCCTATGTCCTTATCTAATACCTTTGAATTGTTGTATTTAATTAAGACATTAATATTTCATCTGAATTTCGGAAAACGCTCCAACGATTTTCATGAAGTTAGTAT
Source organism: Diaphora mendica (assembly GCA_949125395.1). Lineage (NCBI taxonomy): Eukaryota > Metazoa > Arthropoda > Insecta > Lepidoptera > Erebidae > Diaphora > Diaphora mendica. Next base: position 27,997,132 of record OX421312.1, on the reverse strand, counting down.
GCAGGGGTTTTCGGGGGAATTTATTTTTAGAAAATATTAACTTTTTTATTTATAGAGTTTAAACTCTCGATTGTCGGCACTAGGTAGGACTTTGAAATACCAATTTCCCCATGTTCGGGGAGAATTTTTACATCGACACACTATTATTTCTCGACCATTATCCATACCTTATAATAATATTATAAATGCGAAAGTAAATCTGTCTGTCCTGCGTTCACGGCCAAACTGTTGCACCGATTTCAATGAAATTTGGCATGGCGATACTTTGATTCTTGAGGGAGGACATAGGCTACTTTGCTGCGATAACCGACAAACACGCGGGCGGAGCCGCGCGCAAAAGCTAGTTTGTCATAAGGTTTTAGATGTGGACAATTTAAAGTAAACAGTTAACTTTGATAATGCCAAAGGGCGAAACCGGTAAGGTTAAATTTAAATTAACTGTATAGTGGAATAATATAAGGCAACTGAGTTTAATTTCAAGAATGCTTTGTCGTTCCTCAAAGGCTTAAAGCCTCAAATAAGAGATCTAACTTCACCTCTACTTATGGCTAAGTGCGAATCAAAACTGTAAAATTTGCTGTCTGAGTATTTCAATTCAAATTCAAAAACTCAGCCCTTGTTTGGATCAGGCAGACGCATAGGTAGGAATAGATTGTACCATATATATTATAGTCTTAAACGAAATTCGAGCGAGTCGAGTCTCTGTTCCCTCACCAGTAGCCATTAGCTTGCGAGTCCAGTCGTTCGCACCCGGGCAAGGATCATGTTAGACTAACTAAAATTGCAAGAAAATCCCCTTGTGCTGACAACCCCACCCTCCCCTAACTGCGGCTGGAGTGTCGATTTATTTGCGAATCATGACTCCTGGTTCCGAGTTAATGACGATTTTATGATCTCAGTCCGTATTTTTTACTTTACATAATTTTAGCAGTTTCCCCTTTTCATGTTAATGAAGACTTCTCGGTAAGTTTTAATGGGTGTTATGTAATTTTTTGGTGGTCGTTTATTTCACAAGCTTTTTATTAACTTGCAATGTATGTATGCTTGTATGTTCGGGTGGAATCCTACAACTCAATTTAGACGCAGATATCTTCAACCGATTTTGCTGAAATTTTGCAAACTAATGTACACAGCGGGCAATACAATATTATAATGACATGGAGCTGATCTGATGCTGGAGCTGGAAGGTGGCCATAAGAGCTCTGAAAAGAAACGTCGCAACATCATCGAGTTTTGACTCGTTTGATTCGTCTCGAGGCATTTCAGTAAAAGCTTGTTTTTAAAAAGCTTTTGAATTAAATTATTATGTAGCTAAGTGACTTTCATAAGTGTGAAGGTTCTCAATTTATTTGTACTCGTATTTTTGTTTCTAGCTTTTATTCTGAGAATTCCGTCATTTATAGACCTATTTGGTTATTTCTAATATTGAAATATATTTAAAAAAAAAAACTTTTTTTTTTTATCTATGTCCGCCAAAATGATTCTACTCTGCCTGATGGAAAGCACAAGCAGAATCCAAGAGTGGCGGTCACCATACTCACTGCGAATGCAGGCAATGCAGTATGGCGACCCACACCATGGCGGCCTAGTGATGCTGCTGCACCTTTTAGTCTAGTCAACAAGTATGGAACTTGTTGACTAGACTATTTGGGCCTCCGGTCTCGCACTCACCAACGAAACACGACAGCACGAACGCTGTCATTTTACGTTGATTTTCTGTGCGAGGGTAGTACCGCCCCGGTCGAGCCGGCCCGTTCATGCTGAAATCAGCGTGGCTCTACTACTTTTTTTAACATATCACGTTAAGGGTGGAAATTATTTGAAAAGAATAAAGTTTATGACAATTCACAACTGTAGATATCAACAGAAGTCCTCGATATGTTATTTAAGATGAATCTTTGTAATACTTTCAAAAACGATATTTTAATTTATTGTCTGACAAGCTTTTGTCCGTGGCTGCATGTCACCGTATGTCGGTTTTAGCAGTAAAAATAAATGATTTATACGAGTATGTCATATCTTGAGCATCAAAGTTACTACGTGCCAAATTTCATTGAAAATGGTTTAACATCTCTGGAACGGCAGGACGGATTTTGACGGGAATTTCACTGATAACTGATGATATAGGAAGTAACTTCGGCTACTTTTTTAGACTAGCTTCGCGGGTAACACCGCGGGGCTGCGCTAGTTCACAATATAAGTTTAGATTAGTAATAACCTTGGGCGCTATTGTGTATTATAAATAATGCACTACCTACCTAATTGTTGAAACTTGATTGCCAAAACTAAATACTGTTGATGGAAATAACTTTCAGATGTTATAATTTTATAATAATAACCGGCCGCGCAATCTATACATGTATCACGTAGTTACTCAATCTCAAAATTATACATTCGTTTATGAATAGGACAATACATTGATAATAGGTTGCCAGTCAAAAACTGCACGCAAATACTTGAAATTTTAAAAATGATAATTAATTTTCCACAAAAAAAATCGTTCATGTTGTAGTTAAATAAAATATGGTTCCTATGACAGTAATGTATGTGGAAAATTTCAAAAACCATGGATGCCGTTGCTTACTCAGCCGCAACTGTGTTGTCTGTGTCTGATCCGGGAATCGGACCCGAGACCTCAAGCACAGTTGCAGGCAAAGATAAAGAAAACTTGAAACCAACTCCATCAATCCATTTAGAGAGCATGGGACTACAGACCACAAATACCTTTCTAAGGAGAGGCCTATATCCAGCAGTGAATTACTAAAGGTTGATGATTTAATAAACACATCTACTTAATAGTCCGGGATCCCCGGAACAAATTTTACAAGTTATTACTATCAAGCAAATTTTTCGTGAGTGGCTTCATTTTGATGAGGGCCCACCTTTCACCTTAAAAATAAATCGATTGTGGTAGCTAACAGGGCTAGCAGGGAAAAAAAAACCTTTGAGCGTAGAGCCGGGATAACGTACCACGCAATTTGTAGGACAATGTGGCTGTTAAAAAAAATCGATTGTGGTAGCCACACCACATACGAATTTTTTTAAGGTGAAACGTGGGCCCTCATTAAAATTAATCCACTCACGAAAAATTAGCTTGATAGTAATAACTTATAAAATTTGTTCCGGGGATCCTAGACTATAAGTAGGTACTTAATACTTATACAGGGCATAAACAAATTGTTCTATTAATGAGTAATGACTTTCTATTAGGATTGCTTTGTCAACTTTACTCAGTCGTTGAAGATGTTACGGCTTATTAATGCGTTGATTAGTTTTCCTGAGTGGCAAAAATATCCTGAAGCGTACAAGAATAGTTTGGCAAATGAAAAAGGAACTTTGTACTTTATAGTGTCTATTCATACTTTAATGCGGAGGTTCTATGAAATTGAATTTACGGCAATTTATGGCCAAAAGTGGTCCAATGGTAATTGTACCATTCGTAACCACATTTTGACATCTTTGGTGAGCATGTAATTATGTCTGTAGGCATACATATCGGTCTTTAGACGCAGAACGTGATTCCTAAAGACTCTTTTGCAAAAACATTAGGTTGTTAGATAGATGATAGGCACCATTACAAATTAAATACCTATCAAAATTCGTCTTTTCGTACAAATGGGTCGACTTGAACCGAAGTGAAGTATATCTTCAGTTGCTTTTCATTTGAGTCACTGAAGTTACCGGAGACAAATCCCCTCACTACCTTTGATTCTCGATAGGCGGTAAGGATGTCTATTCTAGAGGTTTTTAAATCACTACAACTACCTCGGTGGCGTAGTGGTAACGTAAGCGACTGCTGTGCTTGAGGTCTCGGGTTCGATGCCCGGGTCGGACCAAACGTTTGTATGATCTGCAAATATTTGTTTCGGAGTTAGGGTGTTTTCTATGTATAATATGTATGTATTTACAAAAAAAGTATATATATGTATTAATATCAGTTGTCTGTCAACCCGGGAATCGAACCCCAGACCTCATGATCAGCAGTCGCACACGCCAACCGCGAGACCAACGAGGCAGTTTAATTTAGTATATATATGCTTTTTATACCCAGCTTAATGGACCCGGGATGATAGCAGGAGGGAACTCGACAGCCTTCTTAGCCAAGATACAAGTGTTTCCCGTCGAATCTCTTTCTACGATCGCTAAAGTCTCTATTGTCTTAATTATTGGCTAATATTTTGTTATTACCGCGTAAAATAGCGTGGAGAGACGTCATCAGTTCATCACCATATGCAATTGTTTGTTTTCTATAATCGTTTACCTTTCTAGAATATCAAATTGGCTAGAGGGGTTAGGTAGCATGTGCAGTCGTATTCACTTACCATCATGTGAACTGTGCACTCGTTAACCCTATATTTAAAAAAGACTATTAAATTTGTCAAAACTTTAAATGAGATTGAAATTTTTCAACATATATGAAAAAATTTATCATGAAATGTGGCCCAATCTAGATCGTATTTGTAGTAGGTAGACGTAGAAAATACATGAAGGTGTCTGAATTACAAGAAACTGTTCCTAAAAAGGCCAATGTGTAAATAAAATATAGGCGTGTTACACGAATTGTGTTCAGCAGATAAAACCTGATCGTTATAAGGGCGGGGCGTGCCGAGCGGTCCTGGCCAATGAGGGGACTTCTATTTACCTATTCCATTTAATCCGACCTCGAGTAGGTACTAATAAATTTTTCAAGAAAACCTTTGAGAATAAAGTTAGGTTATACATTTATAAATGGATGAAGTACTCGCATTTATTTCAGCTAGCTCAGTGACCTCATCCGTAGTGAATAACTTTAGTCTAGTCTAGACTAATCCTTTAGTCTAAGTATTGGAAAAATATTATGACTGGAATTTGGTAACAAATTTTCATAGCAAAACATATGCAAATACGCACTGGATATGGACATAGAATGTGTAAAAATTAAACATTAGAATAAACTCAAACTCACAATCAGAATTTTTCTGATGTGCCTGAACAAATATCTGCCTGAGTTGAACAGCTATTCATCGTGTCGTGTATGGTAGTCAGATCACTAAGTGATCTGACTATATAAGTATGTTCATAAGTCTTATGAACATACTTATATACTACTAAATAAAAGTATATGTATATTGTCCTTAGGAATAATTTCACAAAGACACAGAATCAATCTTAGCCAAATATAGGTCTCCCAAAAGGTTTTTCATAACAGCTGGTTCTGTGCTACTCGCATTCAACGATTTCCCGCGATCTATGATAATAAAATAAAATATGAGCATAAACATCATATAATAACCTTTTGGTGCAAATCCAACCCTCGATTTGCAGCTCAATATTCAGAACCATTCACACACAGGAATGACACTTCATTCTTAATTCATCACCACACCGTCTCCTCATTTACCTAAAAAGCATGCAAGCTTACGAACATCTACTAATCAAAGCTTGTCTTTCCAGGTGTCAGCGGCGGGGGATATTTACTGGGAAGGAGAAGAAGACAACGTAAATGAATTCCTAGAAGTAAAAGAAGATGATGCGGGAGTAATCGGCCACCTTAAGCGGTTTAAGCGGCAATTCACCTTTCCTAGCTTTGGTGAGTATTCTGTCATTTTTTTATACAACGACTAGCTGACCCACGCAACGTCGTACATACGTTTCCTATTGCCCGTAGCGTAATAATTTCCCCCCTTTTTTTAACCTTGAGAGGTAGTAGAGCCACGCTGATTTCAGCACGAACGGGCCGGCTCGACCGGGGTGGTACTACCCTCGCACAGAAAATCAACGTAAAATGACAGCGTTCGTGCTGTCGTGTTTCGTTGGTGAGTGCGAGACCGGGGGCCCAATTAGTCTAGTCAACAAGTTTCATACTTGTTGACTGGACTAAAAGATGCAGTAGCATCACTAGGCCGCCATAGTGTGGGTCGCCATACTGCACTGTCTGCATTCGCAATGAGTATGGTGACCACCACTCTTGGATTCTGCTTATGTTTTCCATCAGGCAGAGCGGAGTCATTTTGGCGGGCCAAACATAAATTCTTCATTGATGCGCCGCTCCTATTATTCTTAGCGTGATGATATATAGCCTTTCTCGATAAATGGGCTATCTAACACTGAAATATATCTTCAAATCGGACCAGTACTTCCTGAGATTAGCGCGTTCAAACAAACAAACTCTTCAGCTTTATAATATTACTAGCTGACCCGGCGAACTTCGTACCGCCATATTTACATATCTGTCTCAGCACACACACAGGCAGTCTACAGTCGCGGACAAAGAAAAAGACTTTTCCAAGACTCTCTCCAAGAAACCGTGCTGAATTTCGGAATAAAACATATCCCATGTCCTACCTCGTAGTATGAACTCAAATCATGCCAAGTTTCATTTGAATCCATTCCGTAGTTTCAGCGTGATGCGCGGTCAAGGTACAGACAGACAGACAGACAAAAATGAAAAAAATACAGTTTTGGCTTCAGTATCGATTATAGAGAGCCCTCCAAAAAAAAAGATACATCCTAACACAAAACTCTTTTGCAAAAACATAATTACTATTATTATACTAATAAAAGTAACTATTGAATTTCTGAACCGGGGGTTCAGAAATTCAATAGTTACTTTTCGCCTATGAGTGTATGAGGCGATAATAAGTTGTTGCTCCAAAGAAAGAAACAAAAACTGTTCTATAACATATTTTACGCATTGTACATTATTGAATTACCAATTAAAAATATCTTTAATATATCTACGAGTATTTAGAATATTTGAAATTCGGTTTGTGTGAAAAATGGACATAAATCTTACACAAAAAAACTTTTTATAAAAAAAAAAAACCGACTTCCAAAAACATCCAACGAAAACTCTCTGTCAAAAAACACTTAAAAGCGTAAAATAAACTGGTTCTTCATAAATTGCCTATACCTAATTCTTTATTCATTTAAATAGTAGTATTATAATGGGTGCTAGGTACCTAAAATCTGTTTGAAGTCGGTGCCAAGTGACTATCGCTTAGACTTTTGTAATTGTTCGTTTGTATTCTATTTGGCTTAGCACCGACTTCAAACAGATTTTAGGTACCTAGCACCCATTATAATACTACTATTTAAATGAATAAAGAATTAGGTATAGGCAATTTATGAAGAACCAGTTTATTTTACGCTTTTAAGTGTTTTTTGACAGAGAGTTTTCGTTGGATGTTTTTGGAAGTCGGTTTTTTTTTTATATAAAAAGTTTTTATTTTACAGTTTTTAGTGCAAACAATCGTAGGTAAGTAGTAAGTTGAATTATTTCATCAAATTTCATCATCAAGAATACAAATTAAGGTACGTGTAATATTAAAATCATCCTCTAATCCCTAACTGTTGAAGAGTTTAATCTTTTATCATCAGCTCACCTAAATAGCTTGAAAGTATACGACTGAAGGTCTTTAGATACGTATGAAATTGAAAGAATTATTCTCCAACTCCTAACCGTTGAGGAGTTGTACCTTCCACCTTCCATCATCAGCTTACCTAAATAATTTGTAAGAATACGACTAAAGGTAACTTATATACATATGTTATTTAAAGATTTATCCTCCAACTCCTAACCGTTAAGGAGTGGTACCTTACATCATCAGCTCATCATCATAAAATGATGACTAACAGACGCAAATACCGGTGTAACTTCAGAAAATATACGAAAAACATAGTATGTGCCTATAAAAAATGAGGGTTTCCCTCGATTTCCCTGGGATCCCATCATCAGATCCTCATATGCTGGCAATGGGACCACCACGGAAGCATACCCTGTCGAATACAAAAAAAAAATTCAAAATCGGTCCACAACTGACGGAGTAATCAGGTAACATACATAAAAAAAAAAAAAAAAAAAAAAAAACAATACATACAGTGGAACATAGAACCTCCTCCTTTTTGGAAGTCGGTTAAAAATGGTGTAACAACAACTATAACGATTCTTTATATTATTTTATTGTAAAGGAATTATTTTCTAAGAAAGCGACGTGATACTCGCCGTATTTGCATCCTAATTATTGTGAATGTAAGTTTGTTTGTTACGCTTTCACGTGAAAACTAAAGTAGAAGTAACATTATTAAATGCAAGCAAAGCCGCCGGCGAAAGCTAGAATTAGTATACATCTAACAGCTACCTCTGAAAACTTCTGTAGCATAGCGTAAGAACAATTGCTTGAAGGAGTACGTGTCGGTTCCGATAGATGGCATTATTTACACATATAATTTCTTTGGTTTCCCTCTACCCTTTAATGTACCTACTTATAATATCTGTTTTCTGTATAAAATTAAACAGAATTTTAAATAGAGTTTTTATTATCATTTCAGGGTCCTTTTTTGGATCAAATGACGCCGATGAAACAGCAACGGAAAGCGATGATGGGTATGTATGATTATGTTTTCTAAAATAGTTGTAAATTTTCTAATCAAGACTGTAATAGATAATTTTTGAAAGCCTTAATGTTTATTTTTGTGGCCGCCATCTAATGTGGCGGGGGCTTCGGGAATGTTATAATTTTCCTATGGGACAAAAGGTAAAAAGTATCGGGACAGTCCGGGCCAGAGGCTTTTAAAGGTCGGGTCAAGTAGCGTTATATCTTTTTTTACAACTCATTATAAAGTTTACAAGTATAGAGACATCAATAAGAGATTATTTGGGTACATGGGCAATGAAGCACAGATTTATGATATAAACATATGTATTATCATCGATGGTTAAATTTTCTTAAGACAATAGGGGCTGGTGCTGGAGACGATGCGATGTGAGCGTAACAGACAGACCGAGCTACGTTCACATAATTAATAGTATTATATAACATTAGAGTAGACTTTAGAGTTGATTTTAAGAATAACGAGAGATATTTTTTTTATATTCTATACATACAAAAAATACAATTGGAGTGTCTGTTTATAATATTAAAATAACCGCTTTATACTAAATGCATATGTATGTATCCGAGTTATACATATACCAAGTTTTTTTTTACAATTTTTGCCTATCTGTCGGCCTGTCTGTCTGTTTGTTCCGGCTAATCTATGGAATGGCTGGACCGATTTTGACGGAACTTTCACTGGCAGATAGCTGATGATATAAGGAGTAACTTTTTTTAGACTAGCTTCGACCCGCGGCGTTAACTACGGTTGATGTTATACCGCGTGTAACACTGCGAGGTTCAGCTAGTTTAAGTTTAATATAAATAATATTATGATTTCAGATACGGCAAGGATGACGATGGAGATAACTTTGGCTCCGGTTCAGTGGACAAGGGAGACTTAGAACCGAGAGAAAGTAAGTTTTTTGTTTTTTGAACATTCTAATATAAACTTCTAACCGTTAGTATCAACAAAATATCTGTAGAATACTTTCCGGTGCTTTGACTCAGACAACATTTTACAATAATCAAAGGAAGTAAGAAACATATACCTTTTGACTGCCTCGGTGGCGCAATGGTAGCGTATGCGACTACTGTGCTTGAGTTGCGACTACTATCTGGGGTCGCTTCCCGGCGCGGACCAGATGTTTGTATTGTATCATCTACAGCCTATCGCAGTCCAGTGCTAGACATAGGCTTCTAAAATAGTACGCTACTTGGTTCGATTTTCAGCTTTACGTATGATCTGCAAATATTTGTTTCGGAATTAGTTTCTATGTATAATGTGCATGTTTTTTACAAAAACTATATACAAGTTCTGCTTAGTTGAAAACTAGATGGCATTGTGTCAGATTATCATCATCATCATTTCAGCCGAAAGACGTCCACTGCTGGACATAGGCCTCCCCCAAGGCTCCCCAAAGCAATCGGTCCTGTGCTGCCTGCATCCAGCGGTTTCCTGCGACCCTCACCAGGTCGTCTGACCATCTTGTAGGGGGCCTACCCACGCTACGTTTTCCAGTGCGTGGCCGCCACTCTAGAACTCTTCGGCCCCAACGGCCATCCTGTCTGCGAGCAATATGCCCCGCCCACTGCCACTTGAGGCTGGCAATTCTACGGGCAATGTCGGCGACTTTGGTTCGTCTGCGGATCTCCTCATTCCTGATTCAGATATCTGAAATATTTATAAAAAGCATAATTATCGACTGCCCATTGATGAGATACGATGCTAGCTTTAACTTTCTAACTTGTAACTTTAAATGTAATTTAGCTACCATTTAATGTCAAAATACACAATAATAAGTGACTCTGTTCATGATAAATGAATCGGAGATTAAAAAAATATAGGACTTAATTTTTAAAACCGCCAAAATAGTAATGTAGTTGACAAACAAGACCAACAGTTAAACAATCTAACTAATCAACTTTATGGATTTTCAGAAACTCTCCGAGTGACGTTCACAGCCATCGAGCCATACTCCAACTCATACTCGGACAGAGACTCGCCCGAGTTCCGCGATTTCTCTCGTTCACTCGCTGATGCTGTGGATAAGTTATATGAAAACCTTCCAGGCACACAGAGATCGAGTCTGGTTAGAATACAGTAAGTACATAAGTCTTAAGATTTTTTTATTATTTTGAGTCAAACACATTCGTAAAAAGTAAACAGGAGGTTAAAATTTTGATAAAGAGATACATATTGGAAAAAAAAAAATTTTAATTTACTAAATTGCGTCTACATTGTAAAGTATCTTGCACTGGAAATTAATGCCTAATAATATGAAGTTATTTTAAACGAAAAATATAAAATACCAACTATACCCTGCCAGGGTTCACTATGATAGGTTGAAGTTGCATTGATTGATTGAGAATAAGGGAAATAAAACAGAGTGATGAAAATTCTATGTATCGTGTCAAAGTTTGAACTCAATGAGTGCAGAATTTGATGTATTTTTAACCCCCGATGCAAAAAGAGGGGTGTTATAAGTTTGACGTGTCTGCCTGTCCGTCTGTGGCACCGTAGCTCGCGAACGGATGAAGCGATTTCTATTTAGTTTTTTTGTATGAAAGGTGAGTTACGTGCGAGCGTTCTTAGTCATGTTTCATGAAAATCGGTTGAGTCATTTAAAAGTTATGGGGGTGAAAGTGGGGAAGAGTAACCGAATGTCTGCAAAAATATCATCGAGTGGTCTCAAATGAAAGCGCATAACGTGTTCTTTACTTTTTAAAGGGAACTCAGGTCATTATGTCGAGGGTTTTTTAAATTTTGAGAATTTATAGTTATTACCCGATTACGTCAAATAATCCTTCATTTGAGTTTTGCCGTAATAGATGAAATAATAGAAGGGAATAATTTTGATAAGTTATGTATGTTTCACCTAAACTTCTGACCAGATGTTTTCTTAAAATACACAAGAAGAACATTAAATCGTTAACAATGAGTACTTAAATGTTTTCAGATCGCACATAGCTGACGAGTTCTCCTGCAAAGTTACTTTGGACATTGTGACCAGTGGTTATGAAGACATAGAGCAAATCAAAGAGCTACTCCGGAACCATATCAAAATGTATAGTCGTTTGGGCAAAACCATAGTCAACGAAAGCGACTTTAGCGCTCAGTTGATTGATCCAGGTTTGTAACTTATAAAATCATTCAAATCTAAAGATATTTTTTACTAAGATTTTTTCCGAATCTAGGTCCGAGAAGACTATAAGTCTAATACGATATCGCTGAACTTAAATTTTTAAACGGAGCTGAAAAACTTAAACAAGAAAAATTGAATCATAAAACAAAAAAGCAAAAATAATATATCAGTTAAAATTTACATACAAAAATATTAAATAAAGAATTATAACCACAATATTTCCGTTCAAGTATAGTCAGATGTTGCATTTAATGTTTGGATGCATTTTAATACCGACTTGGCAAATTGGGCAAACTGAGTAAATACTTAATGTTACTCAAAGTTGAATCAATTTGACAAATGGGTACATCATTTGTCTATAGATATCTCTAGCCTAGTCTATTACTCAGACTAAATTAACTATAATGGAAATATTATCAAAAGTTTTTTTATTTGTTTTTTTTTTTAATTTATATGTTTATTTCTTTTAATTTATTTAGGTACCACGTTCTGCGAAGAAAATGAGTTTAAATGTGATGAATACCGTTGTTTGCCGATATCTGTAAGATGTAATAAACAGGCAGACTGCGATGATAGCACAGATGAACAAGACTGCCCACTAAGTCAGTATTATTATTTATTATTTTATGACAATTTTATCGTCATATAATAAGTAAACTTCAACATCCTATTTTAGTAAGGCTACTGAAAGTCAAACGTGTTTTAATAAATTTCTATTTATATAATAGCGGTTGAGTCAACCTGGTCGCTTTATTTAGTATTCCGTATTCAGTATTATAATTGTTACCGGAAACCCGTAACTAAGCTATTTTTTTAAGATTTTACTGTAAACCTAATATTTAAAAGATAAAATTCAAATTAAAACTGTATTTCGAACTTTTACCACACACAACATTTACCGTGTTTTGAGGCAAATACAAAATTTTATGAAGTGAATGGTATTAAAAATTCGAAATAAGCGATTATCATAGAATGGTTCAGACTTCTACAATTAAGAGTCAGTAAATCTTATGTTTCATTGATAAATTTTAGGTTTAACTGGAAATCTTAGAATTTACCGCAATTCAAGGTTTTACAGTAACAGAACATACTCATCAGAGAGGTTGATAATATTTTTATACGATCCTATTGTTTTTTTTTCTCTGAAAGCCTTGCGGACTACGTAGGCGATACTGAAAGTTTTGCATAACTCATAAATAAAACAATTTATTTGACTAAAATATTTATTGTTTTTTAAAGGATTCTCCGTTAAATTTTAAAGACTTTTTCATTCGTTCAAATCATTTTTGAAAACATGAACACCATTGAGGTGAGGGTATGCTTTTTACGTGCTTATTGAAAGCAATCACTGCCTTTTCTGGCCCCGTAAATGTCAATCTTTGATTTTTGGAAAATAAAGAAATCGCACGGAGCTAGGTCTGAACTGTGTGCGGGATGGGTCACGAGCTCTATGTTTTCAGAAGCCAAAAATGACTTTGGTTTCTTCGCGGTGCGTGCCGTTGCATTATCATGGTGCAACAGGATGTGACTTTTGGGTAGTTTTCCTCTAATTTTTTAAAACACATTAGGCAAACAAATAGAAGTCACTCAGTATTAACTGTTTTTGTTGTTCAAGTGGAATCGTGCTGACAGGGCCGTCTTGGAGAAAAAAAACTGAATTATTTGATTACCCACGTTTCTGGCCTGCCTCAATTTTGTGGGTTTGCTGTACCTTCAAAAACTCATACAGAAAATTTGTTGCTTTTTTAAACAATATATCCATGTTTCATCTCCTTTCACAATGTAATACCTACAGATCATTTGAACATCCTTGATTGTACTTTAACAACATTTTTTCACACCAATCTACTCGATTCCGTTTTTGTTCTGGAGTGAGGAATCCATCGGCAACAAAGTTTCCTAACTTTTAAATGTTGATGTAAAATTTTCTGAATTTGGCTCATACCAATCCCCAAATGTTCTCGAATCTTTTCATAAGTGATACAACGATTTTCTTCAATTAGTCGTCTGACAGTAATCACATTTTCCTCCGTGATCGCAGATAAGTATTGATATTCACGAATTTCATCATGGAGAGGAACACGGCCACGCTGACATTCCGCATACCAACGCCTTCATCATCGGCCTATCGCAGTCCACTGCTGGACATAGGCCTCTTCAATTTCCCGCCACTTAGTTCGATCCTCGGCTTAACTAACCAACGCCTTGCAGTTCTGAAATGTGGCGTTTCCCTTCCCAGAGCAATATGAAGACGAGCAGTGTAGTCTTGCGGAGAGAGTGAACTTTTAAAATCTGAAAATTCATCAATCACTCCAAAATCTTTTCGTGTTAACCATTTTTGCTGCGGACAACGAACGATAAATAATAATTGACACGCACTTTCTGTTCATGTTTAATAAAAAAGACGTGTGGCACTCGGGGACTGCCGCGGTAAAGCTATTGCATAGCATTTTTTTATCAACTTATGCAATTATAGTTATTTATTTATTTTCCATTTATGCAGTATGTATAATATTGCGAATGAAAAATACTAAACTATTAAATTAGCACCAACATCTTCACTAGATGGCGTTGATCACTTTTTTTAAGTAGCGATATGGTTTCGTTACACAGCATACTATAAAAGGTTTAAACTATTCCTAATAAATGTCTTCGTCATTGAACGGGTTGTTTTATTCACAGTATTTTTTTTCAACGTCATCTAGTGACTATGTTGGTACCAATTAAATGGTTTAGTATTTTCATTCACAATATTATACATACATTATGTTTTGTATATTCCAATTTCAGATTTCGGAGCAGCTCGTCTCGATCTCGGGTGTCAGGTTTTCATTTCGTTACGTTACGGAATTTCTTGATTCGGTCGCCGCGCTCAAAGGTCTCAAAGCCCGCGATAAAAGCCATGCAATAGCTTAAAAAACTTTTGAAATTCAAACAATTACCTGCTAGCTGCCAGTAACGCATAACTTTCAGTGTCAACCATGTAACATATCACTTGCCCGGGAATACTTTCTTTTAAAATCAAGTAAAGTCTTTCTAATTCAGTGGTTAATTGCACAGTTATTTTACTTTATTTCTTTCATTTATTTTTTTGTTTTATTTTATTTTCAAGCCTCTGATCCAGACGTTAACGAAAACAATGCATCGTCTGAACGTTATAAAGATTATTCAGAACCAAGCACTAGTACAGATGCAAATGATATTTACAATGAACCAAACCCAGTCGACTCGAACAACGAGAAAACTGACGATTCTGGTAACACAAATGAATACGATCGGCGGCCTGATGAACCAGAATATTATGACCCGAATCCAAGTGACAATGATGAACAACCCACAACTCTTGCTGCATCGGATAATTTTAATCAAAACTATGATGAGAGGCCCGCGATACTTGACCAAAATCTATTCAATTTCGACCAAACTTCAAAAAATCCGAATCTTTTTGACTCAAATGATTTAAATGGAAATGATCAAGATTTATTTAGCCAGAAAACTGATGATGACGTATTCAACCAAAAACGCGATGAGCAAGATATCTATTCTCCACCTCCTTTTCAAACGAACAACGAGATAGACAATGAACCACAGAGAGGAGATGGAGGACGCCGTGACGAAACAGAAGAACCAACACGTGGTAGGTTTTATTGTAGCTTCCGATCTGATTATAGTCATATAAGGTTGTTTTTTTTTACAAACTTTTTGGTTCAATTTATTTATTTTCTTTTTTTTTTTTAATGTTAAGCTCCAGTTGAAGAATCACCGTTTACGATAAGATCTCAGTACCCATCGGGCTCCAGCCAAGTCGAAGTAACTACGGTTAGGAACGGAGGAGATGCAGGTTATTCAAATGGTATAATTTCTTTTTTTTTTATCTTGTTTTAAAAATATTATGCGCAAATTGTGGTAATCCAAATATTTTTTAAATATTACAAATATTTTCTGATATCTTAGTATGTTTTTAAATTAGATGAAATGACTTGTCCCCAACCCACACTTGACCAGCCTGGGGACGTATGGCCTAAACACTCTCCTGAGAGGAGAGCCGATCCCAGCAGTGGGACTTAATGGGTTGTTCATGATTTATCTCCAGAAAAAGATTTATTTAAAACCTTCTTAAAAAATGGAAGATATCTATACTAATATTATAAAGAGGTAAAGTTTCTAACTATGTTTGTATGGTTGTAGGGGGTAATCTTCGGAAGTACTGATCAGATTTTTTTTTTTTTTTTATGGAATAGGCCGGCAAACGAGCAGACGTATCGCCTGATGGTATGCGATTACCGCCGCCCATGGACACCCGCAACACCGAGGCGTCACAAGTGCGTTACCGGCCTTTGGGGGATGGGGGGGGGGAATAGGGGGAGGGCTTTGGGTATGGGCCTCCGGTATCCTCACTCACTCGGTGAAACACAGCGCAAGCACTATTTCACACCGGTTTTCTGTGAGGCCGTGGTATCACTCCGGTCGAGCCGGCCCATTCATGCCGAAGCGTGGCTCTCCCACGGTAATTACGGATACTGAAAATTATTTCACTAACAGAAAGCGACATTATTCAGAAGTGACATAGACCATATTTTATTATGATTGAACAAAAATTCATTTAAAAATAATGGTATTTGTAAATCAAGTGGAAGAAAGGCGGGTGGTTAACGCCCAACGAAGTGGGCAAGGGTCGGCTAGTATAGTATATACCTACACTGTATAATTCTTTTCACCTTTTTTGTTGACCGATATTCAAAATTTTCTTTTTTTTATCAGAAACTAATTGAGTCTCGCAACTTCGTCTGCGTGTCTTTTCATTGAAGCTTGGTTCCTATAAGTTTTAGCGTGTTTTTCTATAGCCTGTAACCTTCCTCGATAAATTGGCTATATAACATTAAAATAATTGTTTAATTTATCCAACCACTGAGTGTTTTGAGAGACAGTTTCATATGTAAAGTACATTATAGTAGAGAAAATCCAAGAATTTTGATTATTTGTAATGTGATGTCGTAAAAAATATACTAATAATTTATTTATTTATTTAATAAGTACATGGAAGACTAACAGCAATTCACAACATTATATATTGTTTTTTACAGTTACTAGAAGGCCAATTAGAAGTCTTCACTTATAGAAATGTATTAGTGTATGTGAGTGTGATCGAACACATTCAATCACTATATCAAGTCCTAGGCCACATGGTGGCATTACAATTTTTGGTTATAAAATAAAATAATGTTGAAATCTAGCCAAACCTATGGAGATAGACCAAAATAATGTACTGCCAAATCCATAGGTTTAGCTATCATCGTCTTTCAAATAATAAGATTCCATCAAAAACATAACTTGTAAAAAAAACAAGTCTGGCAACTACTGAGTTGCGAAAGGGTAAAGGAACTGTCCTCTACCGTAACCAGTTATGAGATCCATGTAATATCAAGTCAGTTAATTTATTCAGTTCCTACTTAGGACCTCCTGTCTTAAGTTATTACTTAATTAGCTAACCTAACAACATCTTATAGTGACCATATAAATGTTAAAAATATCTTATGTTTCAAATAAATAAAATGACTTGGCCATCGCATGAAAACACAATGTGTGAAAAGTTGTTTAGTGCGATTGTGTGGTCAATCTATTTGTTTAAATTTGATTTTTATTATTGATATGGAACGACTCACTGCTGCACTTAAAGTTTTTTAAAATAATTAATTAGTCAACACATTATTTTTATTATATTCTCAACACATTAAAGATACCGTGGGAGAGCCACGCTTCGGCATGAATGGGCCGGCTCGACCGGAGTGATACCACGGCCTCACAGAAAACCAGTGTGAAATAGTGCTTGCGCTGTGTTTCACTGAGTGAGTGAGGATACCGGAGGTCCATACCCCAATCCCCTACCACTACCTCCCTCCCCATCCCCAAAAGGCCGGCAACGCACTTGTGACGCTTCTGGTGTTGCAGGTGTCCATGGGCGGCGATAATCGCTTACCATCAGGCGATACGTCTGCTCGTTTGCCCGCCTATTCCAAAAAAAAAGGATATTTTATACCCATACTGACTGATAGAATTTGCGTAAGTTAAATAAAACGTGGTTTGTGTGTATATTTTCGATATCGCAGTAAGACCAAAAGGTTGCCTGGTAGAAAGTGGGCAATTTCAGACAATTTAGTCCACTTAACACTTTGCGGAATTTTGGTACAACTTTATAGGGCATGCCCCATTATACTCACTACTACCTGTAATAATACCTGTAATAAATTTGCCGCAGTTTGTCCACCTGGGTACAACCGTTGCGACGAGACTCGATGCATAGAAGAGAAAAAGCAGTGCAATGGTGAAAAAGACTGCTACGATGGCAGTGACGAAGCAAATTGTCCTGATGGTAAGTCTAGTTATAGTTTTAGCCATAGTTTTTACATTTTGAATGCACCATAGAGGTACAATTTGAGATGTCCCTTCTTATGGAGCTAACATGAGATAGGGTTTTGTGTTAATTGTCAAGTTGGTATATTCAGATTTAAACGGAAAATATCTTGCATAAATAGACATATGTACATTGTATATAACTACTATTTCCAGTAATTCTTCTGTTACTGGTGACTCGCGGGAGACTTCAACTGTTTTAAACGTCTTGTTTTATTTGAAAGATACCAATATAACTTGCACTATTATCTAGTTTTTACCATAACAGTTTACCTTTATATATAAACAGTAAACCGCTACAGTTTTATGTTATCATTTTTACATTATTTTTCGCTTCATAAAACGTTTTAATTAAAATATTTAGCTTTGCGCAATTCTTCTATGTATAAAGCTTCAATATACTAAAAAAATACTTCCGTGCCCCATATTTGTTTAAAAAGGCCTATCCTTTACAATTAAAGGTTTACAAATAGATACGTCAAAATATTTGACGTATCTATTTGTAAACCTTTATATCTATAAAGGTACCGAGTATTTAATGCTAGTATTATTATCTATTATCTAGCTGTCCCACGCAACCTCGTTTGCGTCTCCTATTGCCTGTAGCGTGATAATTTTCCATCGTTTTTGAAACATTTTTCATTGGTGCTCCGCTCCTATTGGTCGTAGCGTGATGATATATAGCCTTCCTCGATAAATTTACTATCCAACACTGAAAGTTTTTTTCAAATCAGACCAGCGGTTCCTGAGATTAGCGCGTTCAAACAAACAAACAAACGAACTCTTCAGCTTTATATAATAGTATAGATACTAGCATTAAACACTCGGTGCCATATTTGCGTCAAGGGCATGCGGGGCACGTGTCCGTGGCCCCTCACCTCTGCATTGTCCTGAACTTGTGACGTAAAACCACCAAAAGGAATACAATTTACACGTTCGATCACGTGGAACGAAATTAAACAAATTTACTTTGATATAATGAATTTCAAACTATCTAATATTAGATTAGTAGCCTCCCACTAGATAGTACACCCATATCTACGAACCAAACAGAAAAAAAAACAAAATCTGAAGAATTAAAAACTGTGTTTTGTACTATGCATTCCAAGGGCCTCCATATTTTTGTTTGCCCTGGTCTTAAGGATGGCTGTGTACACATCAATTTACTTCCTGCAATAATCATAATTATGTTAAGTGCAATATCCAGTGAAGTGGGCGAGATTCGGGCGCCAGACTCGAGTGCAGTACTATCTACAAAGTCTACTGCAAACGCAAATACCACATTCTGTAATCTCATAACAGAAATAAAGCAGATAAGTTCATTCTAGCCTTTATTGTTCTCTAGATAATTTGGGGTCGGCTATTAGGTTAACCGGTTTTACCTGAATATCAGTTTTTATACGGAACTTCTGGCATTGGACTGAAATCGAAGTTTGAACTAGTTATCAGTAGATAGGTATATTTGAGGGCACTGACTTAACATAGATATTCATGACAGCTGGAACCGCCGGCTTATTGTGCTTTCCGAGGCACGGGATAGTAAATAAACAAAAGAAAGCCATTAATAAAGCCTTTCATTATTTCCCATCACCTAGTTTTACATGTTCTCTTAAATCTAATTTCCTATATGTTCATTTACTATCGTCTGGACCACTGCTGTGATCCTCCTTCTCATTATTTTCTTTGACAGGAATCCCTACTTGGGTATAGACCTCCTCTATTTTCCCATATTTGTTTATTTTTAGCTTGCTCAGTCCACTCCTTGTCGGCTGTAGCTATTATCTCATCACTCCATCGCTTCATAGCTAGTCCGTTCCGTCTTCTTCCGCTATGTCCTTTCCATCTTGTTACTTCTACTGTCCAACGTCTGTCACTGTAGCGTGCTATGTGACCAACCCATCGCCATTTTAAGCTTAGACAGAAAAGAAAGCGATTAAACGGCTTAAAATATAAGAGTAACTCACCACTCGTTATTGTTAAACTTCATTTTTTGCTCAAATTTACATTGATAACTATGGACTAGAAAAACAAATCAGTAATCTTTTTCGCCCTTAAAGAAGATGTCCGTAGATGTACAAGAAACCTCCGGCAACTTTGAACTCATTCTACAGGAGAGAATCAACACTAGATTATGATTACAACGCGATGCCGTCTAAGGCCCCTAGCACACGGCGTATTTTAAACACGCAGATGACGCGCGCTTCAGGAACTTGAGTTTTAGGCCCCTAGCACACGGCGTATTTTAAACGCGCAGATGACACCCGTATACGCGCTTCAAACGAGATTTGAACGCAACCTTGTATCCTAAGCACACGGGGCGGTCGTGAAACGCAGAGGACGCGCGTTTCAGGAACGCGCGTTTTCTGCGCCGTAAATGTCGATTTTTACGTTTTTAATATTCAAACGCGCGTGTGAAGCGCGTTCGAAACGCGTTTGAAGCGCGTTCGAAACGCGCTTGAAGCGCGTAGAAATCACACAATCTTCTTTCACTCGTAAATGGATTTATCCAATAGCTTCGCTTATTTTTACATTTTTTTCTTTTTAAAAGCAATACTAAAGCCAGCGTATGCAGGGCTGTCTGAACCGACGCCATTGTACAACTGACGAGGATTGTCTACGAGCGACTACAGCACGTCTGTATCGCTGCATCTGCGCGTATACGCGCAGTAGACGCGCGTTTCACAACTGCCCCGTGTGCTTAGGATATAAGGTTGCGTTCAAATCTCGTTTGAAGCGCATATACGCGCGTCATCTGCGCGTTGTCTGCGCGTTTAAAATACGCCGTGTGCTAGGGGCCTAAGAATGAGAAAAATGTTGTGTTATAAATGAGTTACTACAGTCTGATATCCACTAAAGATTTAGCCCTCAAAAATACTTTTTTTTTAAAGAAAAAAAGAAAGAAAAAGAGATTATTATAGTTCCTTTACAAAATAATAACATAATTTTAATGGAAGATACGTAAAATTATCTATCAGATAAACTACCCGAAACTTATCTGTATTACTGTCAATCTGTTAATCTGTTATTACTTTGCTAATTAGTGAACCGGAATGTATCTACGTTATAAATCTTCTTATATTAATTTTGTTGTTAATTGACACTTATTAATTATATTTATATTGGGATAGTAACCGGTAGCCAGAGACAGGAAGGTGTAGGGAAACCACAATTGTACTCAAACGTGGATAAAATCTAAAAAAAAATTAGAAATATCTGCGTAGTTATTTCAATTACTACTTTTGAATATCTAAAAAGATTTCTTCTGGAAAATTTTATCCTTTTTTACCCGACTGCGGCAAAGTCAAAAGGAAGGGTTTTAGCAGTCTATGTATGTCTCATCGGAGCGCCTAAACTACTGAATCGATTTTAATGAACTAGCTGTTAATAGATTCGTATTAGACGGGTATAGTTTTTAAGCTTTCTCTTTCACTTTTCTTTGGTTAGTAAAAGGCAGGTGCTTGATAACGCAACCTCTTTTATGTTTTTCAAACCTCGACAGGAAGGAATAATATGGAATATGTAATTGATTTTCTGCAACGTCATTTCATGACAGTACAGTTAGATTTTATTTTAGATATTATTTTAAAGAATAACCCCAAATCAGGAATCTTAACGCAGTAACAACTTCCCGTCTAGACAAATCAGAGTCTGCGAACGAAAAGAAACGTGAAAAGGAAATTGATTTATCGTTTTATATCAGGTACATTCAGTACGAGAGCTTACAACAAAGCTATATATATTATAGGTACATTTATTAGATCAGTTCGTTCAATGAGTAATAAATCATTAAAATATGGGTTACGGGAAATTGATATACCTATAATTGTGGTTTGTTATATTTTACTATACCGATGTTTGAGGAAACAAATTGAAACAGGCAAACAAGTAAACAATCATCCCATATATAACCCCCATAGCAAAAAACTAACTATGTAATATAACTTAGTAAATGTATGTAAATGTTAACCTTAAACAAGCTTTTTTCTACGCGCTAAATCTGTCACGAATCGTAGACGATTTTTCATGCACATTGGTTTAATTAATATAATGTCCGATAAAACGTTCGAAAGATTTGGTGACTCTACTCAAATTGAGATCAACAAAACAAACAAGCAATCTCTATATGAGGAATCTAAAGTGCGTATGATCTGTGGGCGGGTTTGTGATCATCAAGTGTTTGGCCGGTTTAGATTATGAGTTACCACTTCAAACGTAGTAATCGTGTATGTTACTTTGAGTTACGAACATTAGGCGGTAGTTATACGCCCTCTCTTATATTTAATTATCATGTAAGCCAGTTGAATTCGGTAATACTTTTGTAAAAGTTAAATATTGCATCATGTTTCGAACAAAATGAGACCTGTTTCTAAGTAGGTGCCTTATTGATAAAAAATCGTTTCGCGTCATCGAATACTAGCTGACCCACGCAACGTCATTTACGTCTCCTATTGCCCGTAGCGTAAAAAAAATCCCTCGTTTTTGTGACATTCTTCATTGGTGCTCCGCATCGATTGGTCTAAGCGTGATGATATATAGCCTATAGCCTGCCTCGATAAATGTACTATCCAACACTTATAAGAATTTTTCAAATCGGACCAGCGGTTCCTGAGATTAGCGCGTTCAAACAAACAAACAAACTCTTCAGCTTTATAATATTAGTATAGATAATTATACATATAATCAAAAGAAATTATAAACAGACATTTAGTCTGTTTATAATTTCGAATTAACAGCTGTTCACTAAATACCGTCTACATACTTCCATATATGTATAATGATATACCTATGGAAGTATGTATACGGTACTTACATCAAAAAATAATATTGATACTTTCAATCTCTTAGCACACAAGCTTAAATAAAAATATTAAAAAACCCCCAACGCAAGCACTTAGTCGAGTAATCATACGCCAAAAATGCCTGACATCATTTTGGGTAAGAGCTGATACTCTTAAACTGCTGGACCAATATTGCAAAGTCGCATCGAAATCGGTCCATCCGTTTGAGAGCTACGATGCCACAGACAAACATCGACGTCAATCTTATATCACCCCTCTAATTGCGTCGGGGGTTAAAAATAGACATGACGATGTCAAGTTGTTGAAATTCGAAATGTCGAAAATCAATTTTAAAACGAAATTTTAATGCAATTTAAAAGTTATATAACATAGGATTAGAGATCAAATTAAATTGTTGTCCAGCGCAATCTAGTAATTAGCCGCAGTACAAACGATGCTTATATTACTCAAGATAGTATCTCTCTCTGTATATTTAAATAGATCGATTAGTATTCTTATAATCTATGAAATGAACGTGCAGTGGCTTCATTCTCGTGATGAAGGGCGTCTGTTCCTTACTTCCTTCAGAAGAAAGCAACTATTGTTATTGTAGAGATATTCGATAGCTTTCAGCTGGCATTGCGGGCGGGATAGTTTGTTAAATGAACATGCTCAGTTTTAATGCACTTGTTCATTCTTATATATCAAGTGCCGTGTAATATGGTTATTGTACTATTGGATTTTAAAACGATAGTAAGGGATGGGTAGAAAATATTTTAGGAAATATTAACGCATTAACTGGCAGACAACGAATGAATGCGGACTGCCCAAGATCGAGTTAGTTGTGCTCCTTGGGGACTTGGGGAGACCTTAGTTCAACAGTGGACAGAGATAGGTTGAGATGATTTAAAACATTAATACTACAATTTAATAATATCACTTGTTACCAAAGTATAGAAATACAACGAAGAGATTGGGTTCTTAAAAGTGTTAGTTTCTGTGAAAATAATTAATTATTAATCCGAAACTTTATCGGGAACTGGCGAAACTGGCCTTAAGTACATTGTTTTGACATTAACTTGAGTTATGGTTTTAAAAAGATCTACTATTTACCAAACATAGTTCTATCTAGTTTTATTTTAACTGAACCCCGCGGTTGTAACCGCGGTGATGGTCGTACCGCGGGTAACGCCGCGGGGCGAAGCTAGTGAAAGAAAAGAAGCCTAAGTTACTTCTTGTGTCATCAGCTACCTATTAGTGAAGGTCCCGTCAAAATCGGTGCAGCCGTTCCAGAGATTACCCGGAACAAAAAGACAGACTGGCAGACAAAAATTTAAAAAAATGATTATTATAATTTTGGTATATGTAACGTGTATATATACATATGCAGTTAGTAAAAAGCAGTTTTTTTAATATTACAAACAGACACTCCAATTTGATTTATTTGTATAGATGAAAATGAGTCATGGAATTTGAAAAGATTCACGAAACTAAAATATAGTCTACAAAATATCTGTTACTGTCGTGACAAATGAATTGATTTAAACAGTGAGGTCCAGGAACTGTAATTATTATTAATAACAGTGCAAACGATGCTGCTTCGAGGAATGCTAAGCTCATCATAATAAAACTCTTAATAACGGATGTTACCGACATAAGGGAGCGTAGATAACTCATAATCATTGATGACTAAGATGAATAGAAGCGTTTTGTAAAGTCACTGTTTTGATTTACATTCGTAATAATAATAGCAATAATGACATAACGGGCATATTGTTTTAATGATTTTACCTACACCCATGGTTTGAATCCACTATAGTTTCTGAAACAGCTAGCTTATTGCCAACATTAAAACATCTCTGGTTAACCATAATATCATCCAAACGAGTATTACGAGTATAATGTAGTACCTACTAAATTTCATAATGCAACTATTTTTTCAACAAGCTAAAATACAAAATTTAAAAAACTTTATAATTCTTTCTTTTTTTATTTGAAAGCTGGTGTTTTCCGTGAAAAACCGACTTCAAGAACTGGATCAAATTGAAATAGGATCATTGCAATTTGATCCAGTTCTTGAAGTCGGTTTTTTTTAAACTGCGGTTTATTTTTATGGTTTTAAAAAAATCTACAAAGTTAAACAATTTGTAATCTAATAATTGCATTTTTTAATACAAATTGAAAACTTCAGTGATTGGCATATTAATGTCTTTTGTTGTTAAAATTTGTGATTATTAATTTAATTTACATTAATAATATATACTTGCAAGTATTTTGTTGGTAAAAATATATAAGACACAGATAAAAATTACACTAGAATAAAATCGGACATAAAATACTATTTGTTGCTTAATAAGTTGTCCAAAATATATTTTAGGTTATCTGACATATGTATTTGTCTCTATCGGAAATTTGTGAAGCCGTAATCTGTAGTGTAGTTATCTGTAAGTTTATTAAAGTATATCTAGAACTTTATCAGTAAGTAGCATGCGCGTAGCTAGAGGAGGGTTTGGGGTTCAAACCGTGAAACCTTTAGTATTGCCCGTATTTGTATATTTGTATTGTACCGTGTAAGGTACATGTAGTAAAACAAATCCTAATCTTGCTAATCCTAATCCTCCTCCTATATTATAAATGTGAATGTAAGTTTGTTTGTTACGCTTTCACGCGAAAGATACTTATCCGATCATCATGAAACTTTGTACACATATTCTTGGAGGTATTAGAAGTAACATGAGAGACTTTTTATCAGATGCGAGCAAAGCCGCGGGCGAAAGCTGGTAAATCATAAAAATAAAAACGTTAACATTTTTTATTTATTTGATATGCCAATCGCTGATGTTTTCAATCTGTATTTAAAAAAAAAGCATTAAATAGATTACAAATTGTTTAACTTTGTAGATTTTTAACACCATAAAAATAAACTGCAGTTAAAGATAAATGACTGCAGACACAAAAGCCAACCTCCATACTTAAAAAAAGGAACATTCGTCTTTCGTTCAATTTATATAAATTTGAGAGCTACAATGTGTCATACAGCCACACAAACGAATTCTTATTAACCATCTTGGGAACAGAATCAGTTCAGTACCAATTAGGAGTAATGTTGGTAAATGCACCGGACTCGCCGAGACGATTAATTTGTATCAATCAAGGAGTCGGGACTGTGGAGGCGCCAGGCTTACAATTAACAAAAAAACCTTGGTGTATTATGTGTACTATGATTATGATACTAAAATAAACTATACTTTATTCTAGATTGGATTAAATGGTGGTGACATCATATATCTAGAGTTTAAAGTCCTATTTTTTTTTTTATGTAATAGTCGGGCAAACGAGCAGAAGTATCGCCTGATGGTAAGCGATTACCGCTACTCGCTCTGTGAAACACAGCGCAAGCACTATTTTACACCGGTTTTCTGTGAGGCCGTGATATCACTCTGGTCGAGCCGGCCCATTCATGCCGAAGCGTGGCTCTCCCACGGGAAAAATTTTAAAAGAAAGAGCAAAAATCGGCCCGTTGCAAAAACTTTGAAGGAAAGAGAGGTTACAAGTAAAAATATTGTGGTATTTTATGGTATTGGGGGGTTATCTCAGTCGGTTAGAAAGCGATAAGAGAATTGTTTTACTTCATTGTCTGTTGTTAGACCGATTACTTTTTCTGGTCGGCATATAAGTAGCTAGAACCACCGAAGTGGTCAGTAAAAGACAGCACATAATATGCTGTAATAATGACATTCGATTTATAAAATACCTTTTCATCCTCCCATCTCGGAAAGAATATTTTTGTCCTTCGATATCTGAGTGCAAAAGCCATTTTTATCCGCAAGAGGATGAAGTAAATTGAATTTATAACATCGTATGCACTAAGTTTGTGGATTCAAAACATCATTAAACCTATTTACTTCTACCTCCATGGTCCGAATTTAATAGACAACCTTTTTTTAATTTGTTAAAAGCTCAGACTCGGAAACTTCTTGATGTACTTTTTTTTTAATTTGCTTTACCCGCGCCTATTAATTTTTTTTGCATTTAGTCATTTTTTCGCTGAGGTGGGATGAAATGTTACGTGTTGCACTCGAGTTCAAAGATTTTTCACCTCGTGCTCTTTTGATTCCCTCGCTAACGCTCAGGATTCCAATTTTAGAATCCTTCGCTTGCACGGTCATCAAAATTGAGCACGTGGTTAAAAAGCAACTTTGCACTCCTGTACAAATAACTATTTTTTAATGAGCCAAAACTTTTTTAAGTTATATTAAATTGCCAGTGCCTGTGCCATGCGCTTTGTTAACGTTGTCGCCCTACTAATAAAAGAAAAATCTTGGAATCGTTTAAATTTACAAAGGAAATGGAACAGCCTAGGCAATGAAATATTTTATTATCACCACACCTAGTGACTTCAGCTCAACCTTTTAATACTAATGTCAGTCTTTATGCTTAGAGCCAAAGAAAGTAACGTTATTCTCAATAATTAATAAGTGCAGTAAAAGTGTGCTAGCTGACACACGCAACTTCCTTTTCGTTTTTTTTTTTCAATCATGCTAAAACCTACCTATGGGTCTAAGCGTGATTTCAACTATCCTCTCTTAAGCCGAGTCTCCACCGAACAAAAGTTGGTAACTTTTGTGTTGTCAACACGTGTTGGTGACAAAAGTTTATGTAATTTCTTTATGATGGCATCAAAAATTGTAAACAAATGTTGGGAACTGTGTTTCTGTTTTTGGCGGTAAACATCAAAATAACGCTTAGTTGGAATATTTTTCAAATTGTTGGCTACTCGGTGTAGACACAATAGAAACAATAGTTGGCCATTTTCTGAATAGTTGCACACAGTTGGAAACACTGAAATTGCCAACAATTTCGGTGGAGACGCACCTTTGGACACGCCAGCCAAACACATACATGTATTTAAAAAAAAACGTGAAAATAGGTTAAATAGTTTCGGAGTTCATTATAAGCAACAAAGTGCCACGAGAATAAATTTAATAGATTTTGACTACGCTTAATATAGCAAGTTTTATAGACGATTGATCATAGAATTAAATATTTACTACCCTATTTCATGATAATTGTAATGTAGGTAGGTATCAATAAATTTGATTCGACATCATCCGGTTAAGATTAATTATATTTCGATTCGGACCAATTCATATACAGACATAAAAATGTGATCTGGATAAGGATATATTTTCATTTATTACAATGGTAATGAGAACATGAGTAAAGGGAAATAAGTATTAAAACATAGTACAGACAAACTAATGCTCCAGACGAGTCTAGACTCTAGCATATTATGTCTTTTCTTGTACCATGACTACTATCTATACTGCAAGTAGTGGTTTGCGTACGTATTATTTTTGCTTCTGATAAAGGCAGCCAAGGGAATTGAATTTAGTCTCTCAAGCACTTCTCTTGTCACGCAGAACCCTGATCGGCTCAAATTACTTGACCTCATTCTACTAGACTCGAGTTTCTACAGATTAACTATCGAAGAAATAATGAGATGTTTTTAGACATAAGCACAACAGATATGCCTGTTTATCGTAGGACATGTCTAATTGTAACAAAGAATTTTGTGTAAATGAACAGAAATAGCTTAAGTTTCACTCATAATAATCCCATATTAGGGATAAGCAGTAAGTACTGTGTTTACCAGAAACCAATAAACGTATTTGGACATCATTTAATTAATATATTTATTTTATTTTCTAATTGTAGGAAATCTTACAGCTATATTATTACAATATACAAACTTAGTACGAAAAAAGAAGGCCAATTAAAAGTTTACAAAAATAGCAGAACTAGTAGATGAAAAACCGATAGATGGATGGATATACAGAACCAAACTTGTATACTTCTGCTGTTATTAAGAATTTCTTGTTAAAAAAACCCAACAACACTTTGACCCGACCAGTGAACGGGACCCAAGACCTCTCGATCGCCAGTCAAATTCTGCACCCCCTAGACCGACGAGGCTGTCTAATAGGGGTGTATAAGTCTTTACCTATGAAATTGCCGTTTTGTATGCAATAAGTGAAAGTACTTATTTTTTCAAACTTTTTTATTTCTGTTATTCGAGCTGGGGTTGGAAGCTCTCCCTCATCCGCCATATTCACCAGACCTTGCACCTACCGACTTTTACTTTTTCCAAAATTTAGACAAGTTTTTAGTGGGTAAAAAATTCAATTCCCGAGAGGCAGTACAAAATGCCTTTGAAGAGTTTGTTGCCTCCCGTCCAGCTGATTTTTACAAGAAGGGAAGATTTTTCAATAAACTGCCAATGCGTTGGCAAAGATACGTCGATTGCATGGGTGATTACTTCGAATAACAGAAATAAAAAAGTTTGAAAAAATAAGTACTTTCACTTATTGCATACAAAACGGCAATTACATAGGTAAAGACCTATTATATAGTACGATATGTGGTAGATAAGATATTTACCACATAATAATACTCAATAATCACTCAAAAGAATACAGAAAATATTAAAAACTCAGTTAGCTACGCTCGCTCAGCGGTCAAGACCAGTAACTGGTAAACCAGATGAGAGTACATCTCGATGATGTGAGTCGATATTAAATGCCGTTTTGCTTTGAAAAACATATCTTAACTAAATCAGTTAAAGAAAGTGTCTTGAGAAAAAGTTCGTTGTAATTATTTCGAATGTTAGTTATGACCAAATCCAATAAAAAGCGGCCAAGTGCGAGTCAGACTCGCGCATGAAGGGTTCCGTAGCAGCAAGTAACATATATGTAATATAAAAGTTCTTGTAGTTCGTTGTAACTTTGATCGATAAATTACGGTTTATGATTTATGACGTATTAAAAAAAACTACTTACTAGATCTCGTTCAAACCAATTTTCGGTGGAATTTTGCATGGTAATGTACATCATATACTTTTTTTAGTTTTATCATTCTCTTATTTTAGAAGTTACAGGGGGGGGGGGACACATTTTACCACTTTGGAAGTGTCTCTCACGAACTGACTCACGAAACTGTTCAGTTTAGAAAAAAATGATATTACAAACCTTAATCTCATTTTAAAGACCTATCCATAGATACGCCACACGTATGGGTTTGATAAAAAAAAGAATTTGAGTATCAGTTCTATGTATGGGGACCCCCAAATTTTTTTGTTTTATTTTTTATTTTTGTGTAAAAGTCTTAATGCGGTTCACAGAATGCATCTACTTACCAATTTTCAACAGTATAGTTCTTATAGTTTCGGAAAAAAGAGGCTGTGACATACGGACGGACAGACAGACCGTTTTTTGCCTTTGGCACGGAACCCTAAAACCGATGAGTCACAGGATGTTGAAAGGCAGTAAGACTCTGCGATGGTGGGTGCCTGTTATAAAAAAAAAAGACAGTTATGAATATTTATCCGCATTTTACATAATCCAAAAGACGTAAGTACGCACGTACGACTTTTGGATTGGATTAAGAAATTCTTATCTGCACCTGTAATACTGTCTGACTTCAACGTGTACTGTCAGAATAAAATAAGCTCAGACTGCAGGTAAATAACAAAACAAAAAACTCTCTCTCTCATGCTCTGTATGCAATGGAATCTTTCATTGACAGAATTTGTTTACAAACCAAAGTTAAGTACAGTAATTTAAAAGGTTTTATTGCTTTCCGTGCTAAGTGGTGTCATAAAATACAAAACATAATATTCGTAATAAGAATATTCGACCCCTGGGTGCATCGTTTAGGGTTAACCAACTAGGGCTGGCATGTTACAATTATTTATTATCGATGATACGAGTATAATAGGTCTTTACCTTTTAAAATTTGAAAAAATAAGTACTTTCACTTATTGCATACAAAACGGCAATTTCATAGGTAAAGACCTATTATTTAGCATTCGGCACAACAGATAAAAACAGTCAGTAACGCTGAATTGAGTAAAGCAGTTATCCATCTTATCGGAGTCGGCACATTGTTTATGGAATCCATCTTTTCTCTTGGGAATTCAGTATCTAGACTTTGTCTCATTTTTAGGGATTCGAGAGTCCTTTCAGTAATCACACTCATTTGATAAGATTTAACGAAAAAAGCTTAGCGTCGCTGGCCTAAGAGTCTCCCTCACGGTAAAATGGCGTTTCAGGCCCTACATAAACGTTTATATTCATGACTTCTTTTATTACATTATCTTTAGTGCGAGTTATTTTATCATAAGAAAAGTAAACGTCATTAAAGAATTAAATGTATATCTAATTATGAATAAATAATTAACATTATTATGGTAGGTAGTAACCGATATCAAATTTACGTACGCTAGTATCGCTCAATAGAACTCGATGTAGTAATGAATGTTGGGCTTACAATAACAAGCTCATATCGAACAGTTTGATTTAACAGATTGTTACTATTCTGGGGATAACTTTAAAACAGATACAAGTATGACCTTTGCTTTAGTAAACAATATACCGATTTGAAACTAAACTGTCAATTATTATCTATACAAAAATCGCATATATCATGATTAGAATAAGTTTAATAATATAAACTTTAAATTTAGTTTTTCATATAGACAGAGTAGAATGCATTTTTATTGGTATGTGTAGAGGATTTGGTACATAGCCATGTGATAGCATATCATCAGGTTGCCCCATTGTGATCCATACGTGCATTGCCATGAGGTGATACTAAGATATCACGCATGGTGGTAAGTTACACTACACAGAATCAGGATACTTCATTCACGGAGATAGCATGGGTCCTGTCCTCACACGACGGAGAGTAAAAAGTACTTTAGTGTAAAATATCTGATAATTTTAATGGAAAAATCAATGTTGTTGTCAAATGTAAAATTTTATTTTATAATTATATAAATTAACTACTTGTGTTTGTACCGTTTTAAAACTAGGTTATCAAGTAAGTTGTTTTCATACGACAACGATAGTAATCGTTTTCTTAATAGTAAGCAATATAAGTAATGTTTTTGTGTTACATTAATGATGGACGAATGAATTGTCTGATTATAATTAATTTATAAAACTTAAATATTTTTATCTCACTCGGAACTTACAATTATAAGCTACTTCAATAAAAATAAACCACCTACAATCGGCTTTGCTATTCAGAAGAGTAGAAAGATACTTTACTCAAGCCATAGTAAATGCTGAAACGTGGCTTAACAAAATTTATTATATTGATAATCGATTAGAAGATTCGAAACTTTAATCACGAGTTCCAAAACTTGTCTCATACATAACAAAATAATTAAAGTATCGATTTCGGTACTGCTGTATAAAGAACATCCTTATTTTGGCGGGATTGCGTGACCTCGCCAATCGATATTTAGTTTGTATTCATTATAATTGCATGTTGTCTATTGAGCTCAAAATTATTCCTTGCTTATCTATTTAACAATAAATGAAAACTGGGATGTCGCGTTTTTCGTCATCCAAATAGACAAGAAAAGAAACTCTAGTAAATACAAAAATCTAATCATCTTACTAACTTTCTCTTAATTACAGACATAGAATTTATACAACCGATAAAAACTTTTTATAAAAAAAAAAACCGACTTCCAAAAACCATCCAACGAAAACTCCCTGCCAAAAAACACTAAAAAGCGTAATATTAGGTCTTTACCTATGAAATTGCCGTTTTGTATGCAATAAGTGAAAGTAATTATTTTTTCAAACTTTTTTATTTCTGTTATTCGAAGTGTGGGGGGACGGGTGTGATATCCCTCCAACACAAAGGGAGGATCCTCCGACCAGGCGAGGTGATCATGCCTGGCGGGCCAACATTAAATGATGACTGCCAGACGCAAATACCGGAGTAGCTTCAGAAAATATACCCAAAAACATAGTACGTGCCTGAAAAAAATTATGGTTACCCTCGATTTCTCTGGGATACCATCATCAGGTCCTAGTTTCCTTGTCATGGTACCACCGTCGGAACATCTCCTTTCCAACAAAAGAAAAATCATCTAAATCGGTTCATAAACGACGAAGTTATCCGCGAACACACATAAAAAAAAACATATATACGGTCGAATTGAGAAACCTCCTCCTTTTTTTGAAGTCGGTTAAAAAATGATAATTAAATATGCAACAAGAGGTTTTCGTTGACTGCTATACTAATGTTAACTGTGTTACAACAGCCAGTAAAACTTAACGAAGTCGAATGTTTGTTTGATTTTGTTACTCTTTCACACAAAAACGGTTGAACGCGAATAGATAAATTTGACACTAAGATAGATAGCACATAGACTTTATTCCTAAAAAAATGTTATGTATTGTTTTCATGGAATGAGTGATGATTGACCGCACTGCATGAGACAATCGGATGAACCACTGCGGTTCGCAACTAGTAAAACACATGTTGTTCTTTGTGATACTTATAATATGTTAGACCGGGCCCACACCGAAATGGTCTTCGACGAGACCGTCCGCGACAAGACGGTTTTCGACAGTTGTCTTGTGCTGAAGCACACCGCATGAGACCGAACAAACGGTCGAAGAAGGGGAAGGGACGATTTGATTATGGATATTACGACTTTAAAGAGTGTTTGTTTACTTTTTTTATACATATACTTCCTGCATTACAATTCCACAACGCATGACCCACCTAATACAACGCTTTTTACGGCAACCTAGTCGATCCTCGACAAACTGTCTCGTCGGAGACAGTTTGTCGAGTCTGTGCTGCGCCCACACTTAGAGATCGCCATAAGCGATAAGACCGTCAATTGTCACATTTGTATATTATAACTCTGTTATGTGTGTACAATAAAGATAAATAAATAAATAACAATTTATTACTTTTGGTGCCTTTGAATGAAAGTTATCGCTAGGTACGTTTTAATTGAATCAGAACCTAATAAAAACGAGGCTATTAACCTAATTTGAAGAGTTTTCCTTACCATTATAAAAATTTTATGTCAAACCTTTGTTCACGCAAATCGGCAAGTCTGTCAGTGTCCCTGTCTTCCGTATAGCGGCGTAATAGTTGTCTATATTCATAGAATAAGTAGGTCTACTTATTAACAGACTCGGCAGTTTTACACAGAATTCTCAATAAGTCGTTATTTCTCGTACACAATGCATCACTATTCTAGAAAAACTTTCGTTACAAAAATCAATATTTAAAACCGGTTTTCGGCCATTTACTAAATTTACTATAACCATCACATCAAGGCCAATATTATAAAAATGATAAAGCTTAGTTCTATAAAAATTATTTTTCCGATAGAAATATACATTATTTGAGAGTGTTTTAGACTATAGTTATATTTAATTAACTTCAAAATTGATAACTGCGATGTCCGACATACACGCGGAAAAAGCCGCGGACAACAGACAGATAGAAAAATAATAAATAGAAAAATACAAAAGAGATGCTTAGATGACTATTCAAATAATAATACTTAACTAGTCAATTTTTTTTATTAAATTCTTATACATTAAAAATTACGATGATATATTCAGTAAGAATTTGACAATTAATATCTTAAAACATTTTGTAAGAAAATTGTGAAACCTATAAAACGGCCTGTCTGTACAACAACTCTTTGCGTGGTGATCAATTTTCATGGTTTTCGTGAGTAAGTACGCCTTTGCTAACATGAAATAAGTTTCTCTATGAAATTGAATATAGAGTTTGCGTGTTCGGCTACATTTTCCGAGTTATCCACAGTCGATGTCTCTCTCAACCGTAATGGGGTATTATATTAAATTGCCAATATTGGTACATTTAAGTACTGATAAGTAAACCAGCCAATGTTAGAATGAACTTTGATAACCTCCGCGTGGAGGCTGAATAAAGTGATAATACAATTTGACATGTACAATGCGTGGTGATTGGGTGTCGATGTAAATATAGCTATTTAGAAATGGAACTGTAGTGTACATGGTCATGTCTCATTTTGTACTACTTATAAGTTACAATATATGGGTACAGTTGCAAGCAATCTCATTAAATTGCATGCTGGTTTAGAAAATAGAGTTAAGTACAATAATTTGTATTTGGACATCTGTCTGTATTATGACTATTTAGATATTTCTAAAGAAATTTTGTTTAAAACAACATTTAAGACATCAGTTCTTATGGAATGTTTGGTACGTTCTATATTGTACTTTAAATATTCGGAAGGCTCAGGGCTGGACCGTGAGTTTAGGGGGCCCTGGGCTAATACTACTTAGGGGCCCACCAAATTTTTTTTTTTTTTAAAGGCATCTCCCGCATTAGGAATATACATCCTGTGTCGAGGGGGACTCTATAAACATACATGTAACGAACACAAAGAACACTTAGATTTATAACAACAATTTGTGGATCACACAAAGTGTGGTACCATGTGGGAATTGAACCCACAACACTTGGCGCAGTGAAAAGCGGCGTAGCGACCGCTTAAACCACTAGAAATATGTTAAGTATAGGGCAATACTGTGTGTATGTAATTATTGTTTTTGTATAAATTATGGCACGGATATGTAAAATATCTTTATGCACGGCGTCATGTGGGTCCAATTGAAAACCAGCGTCAGACGCCTTGTCTGACACAATGCTGATTTAGGTAAATTTTTGGCCTTGCAAATTTGATGTAAATTACCTTTTTTTATATACGATTACTTTATGTTGCCAAAATAAATATGTTATCTTTCTTCTTCTTTCTTTTTTATAGATCTGGCAATCATCAATCAAACAATTACTCAAATATATAGGATTTATCCTATACGACTAAACGATAAAATATTTAATTTGTATTTTAATATATTATGCCTTAGGTTTTAGTGTTTAATAAGTACAATCGTAATTAAATTGACAAATGATAATGCAAACTTTCTGCACTTTCCTTTGACAAATTTAATTTAATTCAACTTCTCACATCCTAAATTAAATCAACATTTATGGACAAAACGGATAAAATCCTATATATGCCATCGCTCGGTTTCACAACTTGTGATTAGTATGGTTAAATATACTGTTAAGATTGTATAGTAATTCGGGAATACGTCAACAAGCTTCTTTTCAAATTTTCATAATGTCATCATAGTTATTTTTTAAAGCTTTAACAGCATCGTAGTGGCGATACCACCTAGTCTGACTTAAACTTTTTAACGTAAATATCAGTTTAGGTTAACAATTCCTATCTATATGGGTTAAAGCAGAAAATAAAACATATATTTTCACACTTCTCAAAAAAGTTTACGATTTCGGTTCCAACCTTCACAGCTTCTTCACCAACTTGGTTAAGAGAATGCGCAGCAAATGGCACGTAATCCGCAGATTTATTTTTTTGTTCTAAAATTATTTCTACACCATTGTAACGACCCGCCATATTAGCAGCGTTGTTGTTTGACTGTTTATCCCTTTTTTGTGCGGAAATTCCCCCTAATACCACCGACTGGAGGCATGTCGGACTCGAACCGACTAAAACCGCACGCCGCCTCGGGTAGCAGGAGCAGGGAACCAGGTGCACCCTCGAAAAGAAATCCCTGGAACCTCGACGTACCACGGGCCACCTAGGTTTTGTAGATGGCTCCCTCCTGAGCACGAACCTCGATGTTCTCTTGCTACATAAAAGCGCTTGCGCCTCCACCCCAGCCTGCTTCTGCTAGGGTGACAGGTGGCCTCATCTGCCAGCCCCAGGCTTGCGCTTATGGAGGACGGAGATCGTTTTGTGAACACCGGCGCCTAAATCGTTTGCGGCACCGAGCCCATTCCCGGGCCTGGCGGACCAGAAGAGTTCTAAACCAGTCCCGGTCTAAAGAGACTGCGGATTTCCACGAACTCTCGCTCCGTAACATGGCCGCAATCATGTTACTGAGTGAGAGAACCCCCACTGCGATGGCCGCCACGAGATCGCGCCTCGGCTCCCTCCATTCTGCCAGCGTGTGGAGCGCCGTGTCCACGGTCTGGCCATCGCAGGCACTTAGGCGTGGGCTCCTTACGGATCAGACACAGGTGATTGCCGAAGCATCCTTTTCCAGTGATCACCTGCGTCAGCCGGTATGAGAGGCTCCCGTGATACCTCTCATATCTCCTCTCGTTATGGAGGATTGGCTTGACCAATCCTCCATAACGAGACTTACCACCGCAATAACAGCGTGCCCAGCGCTCGGTTGCCCAAGTCGTTCTTCCATCCCTCCACGATGACCTGGCGGAGTTGGGATTTCTGATCTTCGATTTCTCGAATCTCAGGAGACCTTCCCAACTTCCGCGCCTCCTTGAGACACTGATAAAGAGCCGCAAGGTCTCTTGCCTCCAGGTCCCATGGTGGAGCTCCGGCCAGGAGGCTTACCGCCTCAAAAGAGATCGTGCGGTACCCCTTTATGATACAGATGGCCAGCACTCGTTTCGGTCGTCGCAATATCGCGATAGTGCTGGCCATCAGGGCCTCCGCCCATACTGGGGCCCCATAAAGGGCAATGGACCGCACGACCGTTTGACTGTCCCCTACAGTTATCCAGTGGTAATCCATTTTGTTTTCAAAAAGTCTTGTAAAACATTAAATAAATGTAAGCTAGTATGACTACCAATTTTAAACATTATCAGATAGATCTGGGACTGAGAACAGAATCGTAAAAAGGTAGTAGAGCCACGCTGATTTCAGTACGAACGGGCCGGCTCGACCGGGGCGGTACTTCCCTCGCACAGAAAATCAACATAAAATGACAGCGTGCGTGCTGTCGTGTTTAGTTGGTGAGTGCGAGACCGGAGGCCCAAATAGTCTAGTCAACAAGTTCCATACTTGTTGACTAGACCTTGTTGACTAGACTAAAAGATGCAGAAGCATCACTAGGCCGCCATGGTGTGGGTCGCCATGCTACATTGTCTGCATTCGTAATGAATATGGTAACCACCACTCTTGGATTTTGCTTATGCTTTCCATCAGGCCGAGTAGAGTCATTTTGGCGGGCCATACATAAAAAAAAATAAAAAAAGTTATAAGCGGCGGGAATTCCCCCGTATTATAGACTCACTCACTTTTTTTTTTGTTTTTAGCCTGGCCTGGTAGCAAAATATATGAGCCAAATATGCTTGCTCACTCTCGAACGAAAAAATACTTGATGTGGGTATAATTTGTAGAACATAGTTATTATCACATGGTATTTAGAAATACTTTAAGTATTAACGTTAATCACATAAGAGGAATAAAAACTACGTTACATTATTTAATATGTGAGCAAAGTCGTTATTAAAATATTAAATGTTAACGTGTAAAATTGTTTAAGCAGTATCTACAACTCTAGAAAATTAAGAAAACATACTGTCCGTAAATTATCGATGGGGAAATCCCCGTTCCATTTGACACGCATTATCGTCTTCTATTTACTTTAACTTTACTTAGCTGGGGGCCCCTGGAATCCCCGGGGCCCTGGGCTTAAGCCCAAAAAGCCATATGGTAGATCCGGCCCTGGGAAGGCTTAGTTCTGTTATGAGAATACAAAATTGTTGAAATAAAATACAATAATCTTTATTGAACACTAGATATAATACAGTTTAGATAATAAAAAAAAATCTAACTTCCAAAAAACATCCAACGAAAACTCTCTGCCAAAAAAACACTTAAAAGCGTAAAATAAACTGGTTTTTCATAAATTGCCTATATATACCTATTCTCTTTAGTAGTATTAGTCTTTATTCATTTAAATAGTAGTATTATAATGTGTGCTAGGTACCTAGAATCGTTTGAAGTCGGTGCCAAGTGACTATCGCTTAGACTTTTGTAATCATTCGTTTGTATTCTTTTTGGCTTTTTGACTTCAAACAGATTTTAGGTACCTAGCACACATTATAATACTACTACACACATCAAAAGTGTCTAGGGATCAAGCATTTTTATGCGGATTTCTTGAGATTGAGATGTGGCTTTGTAATAAATTTATGATTTTATAAATTTATATGGATCCTTTTTGGTGCATTTCATAATTTGAATCAGGAACTGTTAATCAAATTCGAGTAAAAGATGAAAATCAGCTGTCAATATTTTCCCTATAAAAACATACAACGCATTGAAGACATTATTAGTGCTACTGTTTCCCTACTACTGATTAAAACCAACGTTATTATGGAGCGGCGACGTCATTTAAGCAGGGAAGAAATGCTCAGAGCCGTGGGAATGATAGAAGCTGGTTCCCGGCAACGTACTGTGGCTTTAGCTCTGAATACAAGTCAGAGTGTTATCAGTCGACATTGGACACGTTACCGAAGCACTGGTACCGTGGCTGAGCGCCATGGAGGACGGTATCGCTGCACCACACGGAGACAAGACCGATGCATTCAAATCTTAACTCGAAGAGCTCCAACAATAACCGCCATGATGTTAGCCGTGAGGCTTCATCACTCTTCAGGGAACTTAATTAGCGACCAAACAGTCAGAAACCGCTTGCATGAAGTGAACCTTCATTCCCGAAGACCGCTACGGGTACCACCTATAGCAATGCACAATCGTAGGATTCGATATCAATGGGCTCTTGAACACAGAAATTGGGCAGAAGAACAATGGCGTTTCGTGTGCTTTTCTGATGAGTCTCGTTTTGGTATGAGACCGGATACAAGACGTATACGACACTGGAGAACCCCTGGACGCCAACAGCGATTAAAATCCTGCCAGGAAGTCCATCCTTATAGTGGTGGAACCATCATGGTATGGGCGGGTATTTGGATCGGCGGAAGAACTGAGTTGATTTGGATCAGAGGCAACCTCAACGCTCAAATTTATGCTGAGACGATTGTATCAGACGTCATCGTTCCTCTACAAGTGCAAATCGGTCCCTTATTTCAGTTAATGCATGATAATGCACGACCGCACACCGCAAGAGTTGTAAGACAGACTCTCGCCGCAGCTAACATCAATGTCCTGCCCTGGCCTGCTCAGTCGCCAGACTTGAACCCGATTGAGCATGCATGGGATATGCTACAGAGAAGAGCTCTGCCGAATATGGAGGGTATCCAGTCGCAAGAAGACCTTTTTTTGTTGTTGCAACGAACATGGGCGGCCATTCCACAGCGTGATTTGGATGAACTCATTTTGAGTATGCCAAACCGATGTTCTTGTGTTGTTAGTGTTCGCGGTAGAAACACGGATTATTAATTGTTTAAGTTACCTAATAAAATTTTAAAGAAAACTGTTATTTCAGTCTTTTTTTCGAACTTTAATGTTAGTGGTTCAAATGTCAAAAATCCCTTTATTAGGAAAATGGCAAAATCAACGTAAAATGACAGCAGCAGTGCTGTCGTGTTTCGTTGGTGAGTGCGAGACCGGAGGCCCATATAGTCTAGTCATCAAGTTCCATACTTGTTGACTAGACTAAAAGATGCAGAAGCATCACTAGGCCGCCATGGTGTGGGTCGCCATGCTGCATTGTCTGCATTCGCAATGAGTATGGTGACCACCACTCTTGGATTCTGCTTATGCTTTCCATCAAGCAGAGTAGAGTCATTACGGCGGGCCATACATAAAAAAAAAAAAAAAAAATTTCTTTATTAATGCAAAGGTGGCTAGGTTTATCGTTACTGTGACAAACGAAAACACTTTATTTGATGAATCCTTAAAGAAAATTTTAATTAATATCATTCAAGAGAAAAGTTATTGCAAAAATATATGTTGATCCCTAGACACTTTTGATGTGTGTATATACATATGATATTTCATACCCTTTCGAATACAAAAAAAAATTTCAAAATCGGTTTACAACTGACGGAGTAATCGGTGAACATACATAAAAAAAAAAAAGAACATACAGTGGAACATAGAACCTCCTTCTTTTTGGAAGTCGGTTAAAAATAATACATCGATTGAATGTACAAATGGCGGCCTTATCGCTAAAAAGCAATTTCTTCCAAGCAACCGTGTTAGCTTATTTACATTGTGTAAACTACTTCATATTATAATTAGATCGATCAAGTTACATCTTTTATGGTTTATAGGATAAGCTGGTATTGCAACTATTCAATTTAGATAATTTATATTAGCTGACAATAGCACAGCACAGCGGCACAAAGAAAGATAAGAAATTCAGGTTAAACGCACAATCTGTATGAGTCAAAATAAAGAAGTTTTCAGATATTTGGAGCGTATTTGCACTGCAGCGCACCCCCAACTACAGTTGGACGCACCGCGACGTCGCATCCGTCGCGAGCGGTAGCTGCGCGACATTCCAATCGCGACATTATCAGTCTCATGTCGCTCGCACACCTGATTTATGTCGACGACTGTATTCGTGAACTTTGTGTTGACTAAATACAGTGTTTGCTTAGTTCCCGCTCAACACAACGATTATACTGAAGATTATCTTCGATCCGTTTAATAATATATTGGTAGCATATAACAAATGAAATGACAATTTCCCGCAAGTCGTGAACGTAACTAATACGTATTCTTGCATGGAACAGTGGCAAAATCGGACTTCTTGATGATTCTTTAGGGATAAGGTTTTTATTGATTTTTATGCTCGATTTCAGACAAAAAAATGTTGAAAATAAATTATTTGAGCAAAAATATTACTAACATTTAATTACGTATCCACTTTGAGATCTTAAATAAAATGTATAAAAACCGTTCGTATTAAAGGATCGATTTTCACTGTAACCTATTTCTAAATGGCAGAATAATTATATTTATTTTTATACATTCAAATACATCCCTGTATATACAATAGATATATATAAACTAGGATATGTTTCTTGCAACATCCACGATAAAAAACGGAATGATCATTTCATTGACAATCATAAGTGAGGTAATGACTAAGGCTGTTTAAGTGTTTACTTATACGCAATATGTAAGCACTAGATAATTACCTAAACATTAATTAAATTTATTGACCTGTTGGGGGTATACCTATACATAGAACTGAAACACAAAATTTTTTTTCATCAAACCCATGCTTGTCATCAACCCATCTATGGATAGGTCTTCAAAAATGATATTGAGGTTTCTAATATCATTTTTTTCTAAACTGAATAGTTTGCGCGAGAGACACTTCCAAAGTGGTAAAATGTGCCCCCCCCCCTCCTGTAACTTCTAAGTGTGTGAGAAAGTATATAGGTGTATAGGCATCTATCATATCTTTATAATGCCACGCTCACCGCATGTGCGCCCCGTAAGTATACATGTTCAAAGAAAAAAAAACTGCAGCTTTAAGCTGGAATAGGGCGTATGTAAATTGAGATAATTTAATACGTTAATCCGTCCACAATTACCATCTCAAGGTTCCTTAAAAACTATGTATATATTTGAAGTCGGTGCTAAGCCAAAAAGAATACAAACGAACAATTACAAAAGTCTAAGCGATAGTCACTTGGCACCGACTTCAAACAGATTTTAGGTACCTAGCACACATTATAATACTACTATTTAAATGAATAAAGAATTAGGTATAGGCAATTTATGAAGAACCAGTTTATTTTACGCTTTTAAGTGTTTTTTTGGCAGAGAGTTTTCGTTGGATGTTTTTTGGAAGTCGGTTTTTTATATAAATAGATTATTATAGGATATAACAAATGATAGGGTTCATCATTCAAAATTTGGATGGAATTGAACCCACGACCTCTTGTTTAACAGTAAGAATTACTAACCAACCACTAGGCCAATAAGTCCATCAAAGTAAACTTGTTATCCATACTAATATTTTAATTCAAAAGTAACTCTATATATCTGTCTGTCACAGCTAAACCGCTAAAGCGATTAGAATGAATTTCGGCTTAGAGACAGATTGGACTTTAAAGAAGGATATAGGCTACTTTTATAACCGATATACAGGCAGGCGGAACCGCGGGTAAAAGCTAAGTTATCCATAAATACAACAATTACACAGATATACTGAACCTTGAAGTACTTTCTAAAACCAATACTTACTCTATTTAATGTTCTTCTATTAGTGTTTAGCTCTTTATTGAGCAGGTAAAATGACAGTAGCGTAAACGATAGGCTGCTAAAAGACGTCGTTGCAAAAGTTTAATGTCTGTTCTATTCTTAGACAGTAGGTAGGTAGCTTCATTTCACTTGGCAAGACCAAGACCGCGGGTTGTTGCGTGCATCGCACTCATTTACCACATTTTATGACATAGTTCCGACTTACTATTTCACTTTTTGTTTAAACAACGTCTGTCAGGGTATGCGCGTCTTAAGAAAAACTATTTTGTATTTCATTTGTATTAAAATGAAATACTTAGTTTTATATTATGTGTTAAAACTGTCAACATTAAATATAGTAACAAACCGTCACGGATTCGCAAGGGTTCATTATGGAAAAATATAATATAGCCTATCCTTCTCTGAGCCTATGTTACTTTGAGGAGATGTGCGGCTTATTTATATCCGACGTCTTCAACAATTATTGTTATATTTTAGTTAATATACTTAAAAAAATCCCACCAAAAACCTTCCTCAGAAATCAATCTATCTATTGGTAAAAACTACATAAAAATCCGTCAAGTAGCTTTTGAGTTCATCGCGAACAGACAGATAAACGCGGCGGAAGACTTTGTTTTATAATATTTAGTGATAGTGATGTGATAATCTTACACTGACCCACGCGGTCCAGTTTGCGTCTTTTATTGCCCAAAGCTTGATGTGTTCCGCTGTATAAGGTAACTAAAATTACTATAAAAATGTTATAGTCAGCCAACCTTAAAAGACAGACATATTAAATATGTTGTCGTAATAGATACATAGATTATTGTTGCGAAACTTTGACCATTTGTTTGACTGCACGGGTGGCCATGTGGTTTAAGCGGTCGCCACGCCGCTTTCTACTGCGCCAAGTGTTGTGGGTTCAAATCTCAATCCCTCGAAAAGGAAGTTTTTTCCCCTATTTTTTCAACATTTTTCATACTCCGCTCCTATTAGTCGTAAAATATATACTTAAAATTATAAAGCTGAAGAATTTGTTTGTTTGTTTGAACGCGCTAATCTTAGGAACTACTGGTCCGATTTGAAAAATTATTTCAGTGATGGATAGTACATTTATCCGAGGAAGGCTATATATCATCACGCTAAGACCAATAGGAGCGGAGCACCAATGAAGAATGTTACAAAAACGGGGGAATTTTTTTACGCTACGGGCAATAGGAGACGTAAACGACGTTGCGAGGGTCAGGTAGTTAGTAATAAAGGTTAGTCACTTCAGTTTTACTTTCGTTCATAGTACTGTTTTTCCTTCTTAGTATCTGCGTTAGTTTTTATCGCTCTAAACTAGTACTTTTTAGCCGACTTCAAAAAAGGAGGAGGTTTGTCAATTCGACTGTATTTTTTATGTTTGTTACCTCATAATTTTCGACTGGGTGAACCGATATTGATGATTTTTTATTTTATTTGAACGCTGGTGCTGTCCCTGTGTTCCCATTGGTCCATTTCTTTAAGTCATTTTATTGTTAAAATTTGTTTTTTTTTGTTTGTTTATAAGATTTATGA
Organism: Diaphora mendica; assembly: GCA_949125395.1. Taxonomy (NCBI): domain Eukaryota; kingdom Metazoa; phylum Arthropoda; class Insecta; order Lepidoptera; family Erebidae; genus Diaphora; species Diaphora mendica. Next base: position 27,953,061 of record OX421312.1, on the reverse strand, counting down.
TAAATGTGCAGTGACCGCTGAATTGGTTAGGAGAACAACTATTATTAAAATAAAGATATGAAAAAAAATGCCAAAAGATGTAAAGTGCCGGACATAGGCCAGATGATGCTAATGAAAACTCACTTTTGAATAAATTACAATTGAAAAACGCTTACATTAGATTCAATATTGACAAACCTACAAGTAAATAGATTTTAATGAAGGTAATTTTCTTCAATAGTAACGCTATTTTACTCATACAAAAGTCGGAGGCTTCACTTATGCCTATCTATGCGAATGAAACGAACACTTTATGCCAAACATTTTTATGCATTTAACTATTTAAAAAGTACATTTATGTAGTGCACACAATCCTTCGAATCGAAGTATTGTTTAGTTAACCGAGAATTGCGGAATTTAAAGGCGGCAGATACGGTCGGTGACGTCAAAATATAGTCTATGAGTACTACCTATGACAACACCAATGCACGGCTCATATAAATAACTGGTACAAGATAGTCTAAGAGATGGCCTCGTAAAGATTACGTTGAAAAATATGTCACTATGTTCGCGATTGGATTACATACAGTCGTGTGTAAAAGACGCGCGAAGATTTATCTAGTTTTATTAAAAGACTAGCACACACGATATAAACCACATAATAAATACAATAAATCACAAATTAAATAATAGAAAACTAATACGACTCAGGAGTGACCCATGTCGCGAGATCTGAAGAGAAACTGTTCCCTGTTTCCGATCCGATCGCGCCGCTTTACATATGTAATATAGGTAGCAACTAGCAATGGTGCCTATAGTAAGTGCTAACGCCGCTCATTGATAACTACAACTTAATAATCATATGGTCGTTACCGGTTTTATGAATCCCTGTAGGTATAATAATATAATACCTATACTCAAAATCAGAATAATGTCGACTGCAAATTTCTTATTTGATTCATAATAAAAGCTTCACATCGTAACTCTTAATGTAAGATGTACTGTTGATCATGTTTCATTATTCGTGTGTCATAAACTTGTGATATATAAGTAGCACATACAGTGTATACATAAGGAGGAATATACGATGCATCCTCAATAAGTATGGTCACCATCACTCTAGTATTCTACTCCTGCTTTACATCAGGCAGAGTATGTTTCTAAGCCTTAAAAGTCCTTGCAACGTCGTTTGGGATGATGTGTGGATTATGATTATGGATACATGTGTATATGTGAATTAAACTCATTTTAAACATTTAGAAATTGCCAAAATGCGAACTTACATTCCTACTTATATATAGATTGTATGTACCACTTATATATAAACCAATACATATACATCGAAAAACCAGAGAAGTGTTATTAAGTAAATATTTAAGCACTGCATAACTTTACTGCCATTTTACTGTGCAAACATGTGTCACAGCATTGACACATCAGTATGTATGTACGAAAATGCTATAAGACTTTAAACATTTTCCAAGTCACAAGGCTTCTCATACTCTGTGTATATGATATAATAATAATATTTCGGACATCTGACACACAATGCCGTCTAGCTTCAAATTAAGCAGAGCTGGTACTATGGTAAATACATATATATTTTAATGAATATAATATATATAATATCCACAACCTTAGCGCCAAATACCATGTCGGAAAGTTGCGTTGTTATTTAAATTGGGTTTGATGTACGGCGATCGTTTGCTGGAAGATTACGTATCCAGAATGGACTGCTAATGGGTTCTAAGAATGTTTTGAATTAATTGGGACAAGCGACCATCTTGTTACGCAATCAAAATACAGATTGTGTCATTGTTGTTTTAGAATTGATAACTGTAAGATAATCACTCAAAATATCTTTAGGCATCGTGTAGCTAAGAACACGTTTGGTGTATTATGAATAAAAACATACGTTTACTTATATACTTTAACTGTTGCGATTATATCAATAGCTGCTAGACATAGGCCTCTCTATAAGGAGGCTTGGTCCTATACTATCTGACGGGTTGGTCTAAGATTTATTTCAAGTTTTCCTTCTCTTTGCAGAGCTGTTGTGTGGTAGTTGCTGCCTTTATCGGCTCTTACAATACACAGAGAGGAGTAGACTCCGTATGTTTACTCCGTCACTACATGTATATGGCAGTACTTTGTACTTTCCTCGTAACTTTTCTGATTTTTTTTGTTTTTATTACAAACCTTTTTAACTGCTAAATCTATAAAAATATATTTATTGAAGTGAAAACTTCTTTTGGCGCACCGCACGCACATTTTTTCGTAGGCAGTAAGTTAGGCTGATCCGTCACGCTCTGACGTGAAGGCTCGATCGGATGAACTCGGGACCGCTCGGATGAACTCGGGACCGCTCGGGTGAACTCGGGACCGCCGAGTGTACCTGAGTGAGAAAGATGAGCATAGACAACTGTTTGTTTATAGTTTTAAGTTTTCACTTCTGTTGGCAGTCCTCATGACTGTTTTGTGTTTTTTTTGTTTCACTTTTTTAGAAAGCTAATGGCATCATTTAGCCATTGATATATATTTGTTACGTCTTGATACTTGCATAAGATGCTACTTTTCTTTTGCTGTTTTCAAATTACAAAAATACAGTCAACTGTATTAATGTTTATTAATATATCGAACACATGTTATTAATATTCGGCATACTAGCTCCTAAAGTTGTTTAACGATGGTTTCAAGAAAGACGTGCATAAAACAAAGCTGGGTCACCGCGATCCATTTACTGTACCAGAATTAAGCACGAACCATACACACTGTTAGAACGCAGCTAACACGATTTGTTATGTTGAATTTCGTTAAGATACATACAGCATCCTAAGTCCAATATTTTTCTAAATAAGTGGACGCTGAACGCACTTGAATCTCCCCGTACTTTATTTATACAACACACGTCATCAACTAAAAATGTTTAGTAAATGAGCCAGAGGAGATAACACCGTAGGGAAATAAACGAGTAAGTAAGTGACTATCAGTTCCCACAGACAACTTGCACTCAAGATTCACGAGTGCATCGAGTCTTTGAGGCTCTCCAATGTGTAGAGGAGAATTTCGGCTCCAAGAACCTCCTGGTGAAAAGCAATGAAAAACTACTTAACATCGCTTTTATGTGAGGCCGTGGTATCACTCTGAATGGTATTAGTCAGAATACTTACTTATACCTTTACCTTCAGCCACTGCTACCTGCTGCTAAAGAGCGCCTACCGTCCCGCTCTTGGGCAGTCCGCATACATCCGCTTCCAGCCATTTTCATTTCCATCGTCAGTATTATTATTTTAAACTTGTAAGTAACCTTAGTATTGGTTTGTGTGGATCGAGCCTAACTCTAAGTTACGACTCTCAGAAAACGGGCTCATGAAATTTAAAAGTGGGATATGGGGGGCTTAACTATTATTGTTCTTCGTAATGTTAATGCTTCATTCACTTTGTGTGACACATTGTCTTCAAATCCATACTATACTCTGTACATTTCTTTATTTTCTTTTTGACAGTTCAAGAAATTTTGAAATTAGTGACGCCCTCACCCATTACCGATTCGATTTGAAACGAATAGCGATTTTATTTATGAAGAACTTTCAATCGATTTAATTATTTTTTTTGTTGAAATATTCATTATTCCTTTATTAGATTTTTATATTATGTAAGAAATAAACAAAAATTTAAATAATAAATCCGTAAATTAGATGAATGAACAGAGTTATTATTCTTTACTCTTGGTTTGATCCTAAATTCCAAGATTTCGCCTTGATTCCTTGCAAAAATTCAATCTTGGAGTCATAGATACTATTTTTATTTCCTTTTTTTATTAAATTTACAGAAAAAATACTTACATGAAGTCAAATTATTTTTATCATATGATCGATTTATCGTATTTCAAGTACTGTTTTATAGTCTGTGGTTGTTTGTTATGCACAGACCACTTCACTAAAGTACCGTCACCGTCAATAAAGTACGACATTACTGTAGTACATAATTCCGAAAAAAAAATGGTAATTTATAGGCGTGAGCTGTCAAAAAGGAAAATAAACGAATGGACAAAGTATAATGTTATGAATTCGAAAGTATCTCGGTCTGCTAAAGCGCTGCACTGATTTCTAAGACATTTGGTATAAAGATACTTTGATCCTTGAGGAAGGACATAGGATACTTTTTACCGCGATAACCGACATGCACGCGGTCGGAGCTAAAGAGCTAAAAGCTAGTCTATACATCTATACTCTATACAAATAAATAAAATTGTAGTGTCTGTTTGTAATACTAAAATAACTGCTTTTTACTAAATGCATATTATGAAGGGGTGTGTATACATGGTACATATTACCAAAATAATAATTTTTATCTGTCTGTCTGTTTGTTGCGGTTAATATCTGGAACGGCTGGACCGATTTTGACAGGACTTGCAGTGGCAGATAGCTGATGATATAAGCCTTATATGGCAGAAACGATGGGACTAATCCCGCCCACACGCCCACCACTGTAACTCCTGTACACCAGGATCAACAGCGGTGACCCACGAAAACACCGAGTTATGACACTCGGGAAGTCCCAGGAAAAATTTAACTGTCTTGGAACCCGCAACGAAATTAATCAGAAGAAAACTGGAGGAGTTGGAAATATAATAAGTCCACTTCCCTCCTTAGCAAAGCGGGAGACAAAATGGAGTCAAAATAGGCAGACGCCTTTTTCAAACCGGGAAGCACCACGGATAAAAATATTATGGGTCCTAAGTGAGCTATATTTGATTTCTATAGTATGTATGGCAGAATCGCTTAAACGCACGGAAATTCACCGCAGTTGACACAAGATCCCCATAATATACTACCCCAGACGTCATTTGTAAGCTATTTAGCATCATGTTACGTTCATTGTACCAAAGACTACATTCCCAGAGGATATGATGAGCCGACTGTTCACAGCTAGAATCAGGTGATGAGCATTGACACAATGGTGAATCGACTAATTTAAATGAGTATAGTTTACTCTTAAAGTTACCGTGGCCTGTAAGAAATTGAGCGACACAGTGATCTACCTCGAGCCATGTCCTTGACAACCTTTCGCGAACAGATGGAAAGAACTGGTAAAGGTGGCGCCCCTTAGATGATTCGTCCCTTATATGTGCATAAGCCTTATATGTGCGTAAGCTTAAGTTACTCCTTATATTATAAGAAGTAACTTACGCTACTTTTTTAGACTAGCTTTGCCCCGCGGCGTTAACCGCGGTTGTTGTTGTATCGCGGGTAGCACCGCGGGGCTCAGCTAGTAGTATATAAACGCGATTGCATTGATGTACCTATTTCTCAATTCTAATCTTCTTCTAATTACTAAAATATAAAGCAACAGTAATTATGTTGTACCTTGTGACGTCAAATTGAGGTTTATCCTTTGAATACATGTAAATTAGAAACGTGTTATTCATGTGTTCATTATAATTATTTTCAATCAATTGCTTTCTTGTTGTTAGTTGTGAATTGAAATGTATTATTGTATAAATACTTAGGACAAACGGTAAAACATATAACAGAATATAAATAGAAAACGTATAACTGCGCGTTCACAAACGGTTAGGAGTATACCTAGTTAAGTTTTAGGAATAATTTTAATAAGTGTATGTTTGTGTGGTTTATGTAATTGTGAGTATGTAACGGGTTTCAGTGAAAATGTGATAAAGAAAATAAGGAATCTATTTAGAAATATATCAGTGTATGTTCATCAGTAATCAGGCTCTAATTAGATTGAGACCAGATGACAGCATAATGACAGTATTCGTGCTGGCGTATTTCGTTAGTGAGTGGACCGGAGGCCCAATTATGCAGAAGCATCTCAATAAGCCGCTATTAATAGTGTAATTTCACAATGCCTATGGTACTCTTGGATTCTGCTCATGTTTTTCATCAACAGAGTAGAGTCACATTGGCAGGCTAATATAAATAAAATAATTACAAGTTTTAACAAAAAAAAACCACTTCAATCTGGACCAAATTTAAATGGGAAGCACCAGCTTTCAAATAAAAAAAGAATCATCAAAATCGGTTTACCCAGTCCAAAGTTATGAGGTAACAAACATAAAAAAAAAACAGTCGAATTGAGAACCTCCTCCTTTTTGAAGTCGGTTGAAAATAGACAATGTGTGACATGTGTGGTTTTTTGCGTAATAAATCATTACAGTGATGGCTTTTATTATAAGAATAAATGTGTCTGTCACTATGTACGCCATATTTCATGAGTGTCAATAGGCTATGATTGAATATTCCAAATGTTACGACATTTAAATTAACCATATTCATTTGAAGCAATTTAGACAATGATTTGAATTTACTGTCCAATGTCAAGAACATTAAAAGCTGTCATCTTTAAAGCTTGTTTTTGAATTGATACAGGTTTTAGATCAGAACAGATTCCCCCATTCAGAGATAGATAGTTAGGTTTGTTAAACATTAACCCCTTTATTCATTGACGTTATTTAACTTTAAGCAAGGGGTCTATGTTAGGGCTCCCACACATAACTGCGAATTCGCAACGCATCGCAAATATCTGCGAGCTCGCACAAATGCAACGCGAGAACTTCTGAACTGATTCGCGTCGTGCGACGCAGCGACGCACGCGCGCCGCATCGCATCGCAGTTATGTGTGGAAGCCCTTAATTTAAACTTATATGCTAAAAGTATGTAGTAATTTATGAAAACGATCGTAAATATTGTAAATCAACAACAACACATTTCACAGTCAACACCAATATCGAACCTCAGGTTTCAAAAGTTACAAACTATGTTAGTCTTAAAGCTTAAAATTATTAATTCAGCTTGTTCCGTGAAATATTTTTCAGAAAACTTTGCTATATGCATTGAAGTTTCTGGTTTCAGATTTCTTATAAATGTTAAACTCGTGACATTAACAAAACATTGTCAATTTATTTCATAGAGCCTCCAGAGACCATAGGTTAGCATTATTAAAATATACTCACATTCAGAATATGTCAAACTCTGACAATCAGTCAGAGCATTATGATTGTCCATTGTTGAGTCAATTGTCAAACATATTGTGTGGTAATAGCAACGGGATGTGCCACTCATTGTAGTTAATCAGTTTATCAAGTTTGTGAATACTAATTGTTTTCATTCAACTAGTGCTCATTTATTTGCGGTCGCAGGTGATAAATTTTGATAATTATAAAACTAGTACTGTTTATTTTCCATGTTCGTTTCACAAGTAATGAAAAGGGCTACAGTAACTTTTAATTCTGACCGGTTTTTACTTATATTAAATTATCATTTAATATTCGCCGGTGGACACAGGCATCTTCTTGGGTTTGGTCTGTTATATATCATACGCTACCAGAGCTATTATATCCCACTAGCTGAGTCCCGTGGTGTTACCCGCGGTTATTGTCGTACCGCGGATAACGTCGCAGGGCGAAGGTAGTCTTAAAATGTAGCCTAAGTTATTCCTTATATCATCAGCTACCTAACAGTAAAAGTCACGTCAAAATCGGTCCAGCCGTTCCAGAGATTAGCCGGAACAAACAGACCAACAGACAGACAAACAAAAATTGTAAAGTATGTTATTTTGGTACATGTACCGTGTATACTAATATACTCGTATATAAAGCTGAAGAGTTTGTTTGTTTTTTGAACGTGCTAATCTCAGGAACCGTTGGTCCGATTTAAATAATTCTTTCAGTGTTGGATAGTACTTTTATCAAGGGAGGCTATATATCATCCTGATAAGACCAATAGGAGCGGAGCACCAATGAAGAATGTTTCAAAAACGGGGGAAAATTGTTACGCAAAAGAGGTTGCGTAGGTCAGCTAGTTTATCTATATATATATAAAATAGAATCGCCAAAATGTATGTACGCGCACAATACACTACCTGTGGGAAGCTGAGACAGATATGTAAATATGGCGGTACGAAGTTCGCCGGGTCAGCTTGTATATGACTATTTCGGACATTTGACATACAACGTCATCTAGCTTGTATTATGAAAGCTGATAGAATACTTCAATATTTTTTTGTAATTAAATACATATTATACATAGAAAACACAATCAAATCAAATATTTTCAGATCATACAAACATTTGATCCGACCTGGGAATCGAACTCAATAACTCATGCACAGCAATCGCGCCAACGAGACAGATGATGACACTTCGTATACCTATTTAATCTGTCATTGCTTGAAGTATTTTGAATACAATTAGTTTTTTAGTTTATGTATTAAGCTTAAAATGGTTAATAAGATCAAAGCCAAAATAAAAGTTGGTCAAGACTCTCAATGATCTAACAGGTCATAAATCTTTGTAACCCAGTTTAAACAAAGAAGCGCTCACAAATCGTTTAAGTTTGATCATGTGCATATATTATAGGTAGGTTGGACGACACTCGTTTTGATTGTTAAATTTTTAAGCTTCTGCATGTCTGCATAGCTTTTATCGCGGGCTTTGAGGCCTTTGAGCGCGGCTATAGAATCAAGAAATTCCGTAACACAAATAAAACCTGCACCCGAAGCTCGCACAGATCGAGACGAGCTGCTCCGAAATCCACACTCAGCGCCTTCTGTTGTTTGTTGTGAAGTTTTCGTATCTTTTTTGTTTTGTGTAACTTTGTATTACTATAATTAATGAATACCTATTTACCACAATATCCAGGAAAACATTCACAAAAAGACGACGACGCCCAGTTGAGATTCGAACTCGAGGCACCTTCGTCATAAATAATTCACCTACACCTTCCAGCCAAGAACTCATTACTACTAAACGTTAAAATTGTTGTTCTTATGCTACTTGATAAATTCTAACGGTCCGGTAATTACAAAAATACATTTGTTTGTTGTAGTAGTAGTATGGCACCAATTATATAGATGGCGATGTACTTCGAATGCGATGGAGCATTTGAAAAATAGTTTAGTATTTTTCATTCACAATATTATACATACTGCATAAATAAAAAATAAAAATAATTATAATTGCATAAGTTGATAAAAAATGCTATGCAATAGCTTTACCGCGGCAGTCCCCGAGTGCCACACGTCCTTTTCTTTAATGATCTCTATGATATGTCGCGAATTGACTGCCTCGGTGTCGCAGTGGTAGCGTAGGCGACTGTTGTGCTTAGGTCTCGGGTTCGATTCCCGGATCGGATCAAGTGTTTGTATGACCTGCAAATATTTGTTTCGTAGTTTGGGTGTTTTCTATGTATATTCATAATATGTATGTATTTACAAAAAAAAGAATATGTATTTATATCAGTTGTCTATTATCCATACCACAAGCTCTGCTTAGCAGCTTGTAGATAGCGTTGTGTGTTAAATGTCCGAAATACACACATCAAAAGTGTCTAGGGATCAACATATGTGTCTAGGGATCAACATATATTTTTGCAATAACTTTTCTCCTGATTGATATTAATTAAAATTTTCTTTAAGGATTCATCAAATAAAGTGTTTTCGTTTGTCACAGTAACGATAAACCAAGTCACCTTTGCATTAATAAAGAAATTTGCCATTTTCCTAATAAAGGGATTTTTGATATTTGAACCACTAACATTAAAGTTCGAAAAAAAGACTGAAATAACAGTTTTCTTTAAAATTTTATTAGGTAACTTAAACAATTAATAATCCGTGTTTCTACCGCGAACACTAACAACACAAGAATCGGTTTGGCATACTCAAAATGAGTTCATCCAAATCACGCTGTGGAATGGCCGCCCATGTTCGTTGCAACAACAAAAAAAGGTCTTCTTGCGACTGGATACCCTCCATATTCGGCAGAGCTCTTCTCTGTAGCATATCCCATGCATGCTCAATCGGGTTCAAGTCTGGCGACTGAGCAGGCCAGGGCCAAAGCCACATCTCAATCTCAAGAAATCCGCATAAAAATGCTTGATCCCTAGACACTTTTGATGTGTGTATTTACATATTATTATTATTATATATATTATAGCCCAGTTTAAAAAAAACGAAGTTTACGAAGTTTCACTTCTTCCGCGCGGAGGGAGACTCCACATCTTTTTTTTATCATAATATAACTTTTGGCCGCGGCTTTCCCCTCGTGTTTGTCGGTTATCACGGTAAAAAATAAACAACGTCCCTCCTCAAGAATCAAACTATCTTCATGCCAAATTAAAGTCGGTGTAGCGATTTAACCTTGAAAGCGTAACAGACAGACATGGTTTAGTTGTTAAAATCGGTTCAGTAGTATAGGCGGCGCTACGTTAGAACATTCATAGACTGCCAAAATTATTATTTACTAGTTGTTGCCCGCGGCTCCGCCCGCGTGTATGTCGGTTATCGCGGCAAATAGTAGCCTATGTGTTATTCTGATGTTTGAGCTATATTACTGTAAAGTTTCATCCAAATCCGTTCAGTAGTTTTTGCGTGAAAGAGTAACAAACATACATACTCACAAACTTTCGCCTTTATAATATTAGTGTAATTACCCTTCGTTTTGGCTTCACCGTACATTTTCTTCAAATCGTCTAATTATTTAAAAGAAAAAAAAAACGACTCCGGCAATATCTGCCATCTTTATTAAATTCAGGTTTGTTTTTTAAATTTTCTTTTTTATTTTGTTTATTTTTAATTTTGATGTACCCAGTGTCCTTCTTCTTTCGCAGTCGGGTAAATAGAAAGAAAATATGTATTGTTATCTCAGTCAACACTTTTTACTATAACGCATCCAGTACGTACATAATATCTTTACGAGACTTCTGACTTTCTTCTAACTGATCCTCTTTGTGACTCCGATTCCACTACTTAACCGCGATCCTTAATCTTCAACAAGTTCACTTTGCTGTGATCTGATAGTTAGGTGTTTAAACCACCTAACCACTCAAGATTGTTTTAAGAAAAGTGAAAATAGGACTGAAACAGTAGGTGTACCAACAGCTGCTTTTCCGAGTTTGGGTATTTTGATATCTATAACTACGAGTATATCTATCTATGACCCATCTATAAAAGTACGTATAATAATGATGAAATTAACAATAATGACATTAACGAGATTGTGGACAAGTGGAATGTAGATACGGTGATCATTGTATCGATAGTCTTATGTATTCACGGATTGATTGCCAAGCAGCCTAGACAAAGACTCAAAACTCAAACAAAAAAAAGAAAACATAGGTCTGATATAGAAGGCAGTCCTCCTAGACACGGCACGTATAGTGCAGATACTTAAATCAAAAAGTCGTCTTAGCAACCTCTCAATGTTTTTTTTTAAAACCTATCTAATCGCTATCGCGTCAATTCCATAGTGTGGGGTATACACTATGGAATTGACGCGAGAATAAAAAACCATCCCCACTTTACGAGTAGGGGAGGTAATCCAAAAAAAATATATACCGAGATTTTATTTTAGCACTCTGTCGACGTAGCAAATACACATGACTACGTAAAGTTCCATCTTCCTAACCGTTTGAAAGGTAAGTCGAGGACGGACGGACGGACAGACGGAAAGAAAATTACTCTCATTTATTTTCTATTATTTATTAAATAAATGCTATCTATACTTATAATAAAAATGTAACAAGTCCAATTCTGTATATTAAAGATATTTTGAATTTTTTTTTGGAGGGCTCTCTATAATCGATACCGAAGCCTAAACTGTATTTTTTTTTCATTTTTGTCTGTCTGTCTGTATCTTGGCCGCGCATCACTCTGAAACTACTGAGTGGATTCAAATTAAACTTGCATGCATGATTTGAGTTCAGGTAGGACATGGGATACTTTTTATTCCGAAATTCAGAACGGTTTCTTGGAGAGAGGGGATGAAAGTCAAAATATGTACTTAGTTGTAATTCAATAACATATAGTCCGATTTCTTTCATTCTTTTTTTGCTAGAAAGAAAAAAAAAGATAACGTGGAAAGGTCTTTTTTTGTCCGCGACTGTACACTGCCTGTGGGAAGCTGAGACAGATATGTGGTTTTATATATGATATATGATTTTATGGCGGTACGAAGTTCGCCGGGTCAGCTAGTTTTATATATATTTAGACCTCTCACTACATGTAAAACAATAGAGTTATTATAGATAGAGCAGGAGAGCCGTACCTAGAGAGAGACGATCTCGGTACCATATGTCTTTCTCTAATTACTATGACGCATGCGCAGTTAGCGCGGAAAAGCAGCATAGCAGAACGATTCGACGGTTAATTGTTGTGATTGGATTACCATTATTAGTTCTTTACTGCGCATGCGTCAGTAGAGAAAGACAGATGGGGTACCGCGATCTTCTCTCTTTTTAACCGTTGGACGTTTCCGCTTACAGGTAGCCGTATGTCTTCCCTACTCTAATTATAATAACTCTATGTGTAACACACCGTCTATTTTAAAATTTTATATTCCGAGCAAAAACTATGGTTTTGTTTTAAAAGCTGTAGCAAAAAATATTTATTGAATATAGCTTTTAAGAATCAGCCAACGAAATATTTTTTTGTGAATCAAAAATATGGAACAAACATTAATCTGCTTCAAAAATACTGTTTTTTCTGCGAATTTTTAAGAGTAATCTTTTTTATTGTTATGTAAATTTCAATTCGTAATTACCTATTACGTAAATATCAATTGTAAATTAATATAAAAATGCTTTTGAACATGGATTGTTCTTTCTGTAATGTCTATGATAGATTAATAAATATAATAGAAAAACTCATTCGTAGTGTTATTAATATTTTCTTTTAATAAGAAACGTAGTTGGACATTGTTACTACTTCACGCAAAAACTACTGAACGGATTTGGATGAAACTTTACAGTAAATTTATTTTATACATCAGAATAACACATAGGCTTCTATTTGCCCCGATAACCGACATACCTACATGCGGGCGGAGCCGTGGGCAACAGCTAGTATGTATATGTATGTAACCTGCACGTTTGGCCTAGTGGTTTAACGGTCACCACGCCGTTTCCTACTTCGCCAAGTGTCGTGGGTTCAAATCCCACGTAGGACAACACTTTGTGTGATCCACAAATTGTTGTTCTGAGTCTGGGTGTTCCTTGTGTCCGTTTCATGTATGTTTGTAAAGTCCCCCGCGACACAGGATTTATTCCTAGTGCGGGAGTTGTCTTTTAAAATAAAAAAATCTTTAAAAACAAATAAAGTTACATTATAACCATGTGACCATAGCAAGAAAAGAGCTAATTTATAAAACTGCCCGTACTTTTGTTTGGCCAAACTTTACTTTTGAATTCATTTTAGAGCAACAAATTGTGATATATGATGCGCTTAGCTACTTCTTTAAAAATCTCAAGATTTCACATTTAAGTACTACAAAAATAAACTGTAGTTTTGTAGAATTAGAAGCGAAGTTTCAGTGCAGCTTTTAGCGTCTTCCTGCTTTTTGATTGTCGAAGTGTGGCTAAGAAAACCCGATTAATGTTACTTACTTAAAGAGCGATCTCGAGGTGGCTCGGCAGATAGAGTACATACTTTACTACTTAGATGTCTATGTTTCAAGCCCGTTAGTGAAGACCAAATATATATTTTCACGTCAACCAGGAAATATGGTTTTAATATCGCTGTTTAAACTCGAAAATGTTCTCTCTCTGGGTCTGTTATCCGTTTTGCACTTTTGAACAAATTAAAGTTTGTTTTGTTTTTTTTTGTCTTTAAACAGAATATCAGTTTTTATTTAATTTTATCAGGTAATATTACATTTAAAACAAACAATCAACCTATTTTAGTCCACTGCTAGGTATAAACGGCTCCTTAAAAAGAAATCCTGGCCAGTCTGGTTAAACGGATTGGTATAAGGTTCATTTTAATTTTTCCATCTTTAGTTGTAGTCGGAGATCCAATTATAATTAAAAACCGCACATATGTAGCGTATAAGAATATGTCTAGAATTAATCTGAGAAAATAACATGAGATGATTTGTAACCTAGTAGAACTAAGTTTCACCAGGTATCAGTCGTCTATATTCTGTAGTAATACGTGGACATAAACCGCTTACTATCAATCAGTTAAATGGAGAAGAATCCTTAGCAATAGCCGATGCATCTTGGCCTTAATCTGTGCAGCACTTTACACCGTCTAAGTTCACTGCTAATCCGTTTACAACTGGAAAAATATATGTCAATACATAACGACTAAGATTTAGCAACAATGTTCTAGAACAGTATAAAAAATAAAATAATATATCTACATTTATTGCAAGGAAATTTTATAGTCATCGTTATTTCAGTAAAGAACGTCTGTCGTATTCGAAAGACGTTCTTTACTGAATCGTTTCGATGAGTGTTTAGTTTCTCTGAGAGGATAAAAGACAATCGTTGTTGGATTGAAAATATTCACTTTCTTTTTTCAAAAAGACAACACCCATACACCCAACAATCAACTCTAAGTCGCGGGGGATTTTACAAACATACATGAAACGGAGACAAAGAACACCTAGACTCAGAACAACAATTTGTGGATCATACAAATTGTTGTCCCATGTGGGGTTTGGAGACACAACACAGCGCAGTAAGAAACGACGGGCGTGGCGGGCGCTGCAGCCACTACGCTGTACGTGAGTCGCCTTATCCGACTTTAATAAAGGTTGTTTCACTTGCCATGTTAAGGTTTTCAATTATGTTAAAGAATATTGATATTTCGTTCCTTTACTCTCCATTGACCAGAACAACTTAAAATGATATATTATCAAAGATTTTTTAAAATTAACTTTCTCAATGCATTCATAAATTAGGTGATCAGAATGTTGATTTCCTGGTCTGGAAAACACGTGTCTATATTCCCATGCGTTGTGAATAGAGTATCAAAGTAGCAATATTATATCATTAAAGGGCAAAAAGTCACATAGCTAATTATGTGTCATTGGTCCCGGCAATCCAGAAAATTGTGTTTCACTTGAGAAATATACATGTATGTTAAATGTCAATGGCGTGGTTATATCAGAACGATTCAGATTGACATGGTTCCAACTCAGTACATGAATTCTAGACGCGTTGACAAGAGAGTATATGATTTACGATTTTCAGTTTTTATTAGTTAAGGGGTAATTAAGGGATATTATTATCACCAGTTCTCTGAGCTCACTGTATTAGAGTTTATAATCACAATTTTTTTTAAAAACGACTTCAATCTGGACTAAATGGGATCTCACGGGAAGCACCAGCTTTCAAATAAAACTAGAATCATCAAAATCGGTTCACCCAGTGGAAAGTTATGAGGTAACAAACATTAAAAAAAATACAGTCGAATTGAGAACCTCCTCTGGTACTAAAAAGATTTTAGAACCATCTCCTGTTTTTAAACTCCGTAAAAATTAAAGAATAATAGTTATTTGTTATACAAGAGTGCAAAGTTGCTTTTTAACCGCGTACACAATTTTGATTACCAAGCAAGCGAAGGATTCTAAAATTATTATTATTACTAATAAAAAAAAATTAGGATCCTGAGCGTCAGCGAGGGAATCAAAAGAGCACGAGGTGAAAAATCTTTGCACTCGAGTGCAACACGTAACTTTTCATTCCACCTCAGCGAGGAAACAACTAAATGAAAAAAGCATTAACAATCACAAGATACTTTTATTTCAGTTTAGGTATTAATATTTATTAGGTACTACATTATGATAGGTAAGTATTATAGATTTATTTTTAAATTATTTCATAAAAACTTAGGTACTCGCTCAACCCCGCGGTGTTACCCGCGATTTTTGTCGTACCGCGAGTTACACCGCGGGACAAAGCTAGTCTAAAAAAAGTAGCCTAAGTTACTCTTTAAATTATCAGCTATCTGCCAGTGAAAGTCCCGTCAAAATCAGTATAGCCGTTCCAGAAATTACCCGGAACAAAGAGACAGACAGACCGACTGACAGACAATGTAACAGAAATTGTAAAAAAATAATATTTAAGTATATGTACCGTGTATACATACATATGCATTTCGTAAAAAGCGATTATTTTAATATTACAAACTGACATTTCAATTTTATTTATTTGTATGGATGTATAGATAAATTAAGAACAAATAAAAAAAAAACTACACCAAGAAGGTTCCGAGTCTGAGTTTTTAACAAATTAAAAAATATTGTATGATTAATTCGGCACCATGGAGGTGAAGTAAATAGGTTTAATGATGTTTTGAATTCACAAATTTAGTGCACCCGAGCGATGTTCTAAATTCAATTTACTTTATTCTCTAGTCTAGAGGATAAAAACGGCTTTTACACTCAGATATCGAAGGGCAAAAATACTCTTTACGAGCTGGTGGGATGAAAAGAATAATACGTCGTTTAATACAAAACTTTTTTTTAATATCGGCAATTACGCACTCAACTATTCATAAATAATCCGCGTAATTTTACATAATAATATAGTTACACATTATTATATGATGCGAATATGATGTTTTTTTTTACAAGATTCATAACAACAATTTGTTGATCACACAAACAAATAAAGACATGAGTATAAGTATGTGTTATTTTATTTATAGAATATTTTGGACGCTTGTATAACGTTACTTTAGGTATCGTAAGTTGGTTTGTAGCACAGAACAAAAGGTTTGTAGCACTTAAGCAAAGATCGGCGGTGGCCGCTGGAGTAATCCTAGTAACCGAACTTCTAAAGTTCCATGACTGCCAACGTTTGATACCGGGATCCTTGTGATATCCTTGATACTGGGATACACCAGAACTTTAGCTGTTTAAAAACGATCAAAAAACAGGTGTTAGTAACTAGGGTTGCCAACTTTTTTTGCCAGATTAAAAGTATAAAATGGTATAAAAGTATATAATTATTTTTCAACTGCAGTCGTTAATCATTAAACTAATCGGGACCCCGTAAAACTGTATGATGTAGATTATGATGTAAACCAAATTCAATCAATTGTGTCGCTTGCTGCCGTTGCCAATGTATCTGTCGATTTCCTCCGAATCCCCTATTGGTAATGACTTATTTAACCTACAAGAGATGCAGTCATAGGTTGAAATATACGGCGTCTCGACTGATCCCGCCGAACGTCAAGCGTGGTGCTTGCCGTGCTTGGAGCCAGTCGGTTAACGTCCGTGCATTCGGTCGCACGCGCTCCCTACGTCCCGCGCGGTCGCATCATCCCGTAAGTTCCGCGAGACATCAAACACCACACAACACGGTAACCAATCAGTGAATGGTCAAATATGAATTTCATTAAAATTAAAAAAAAACATCTAATATTTTTAAACTTTAAAATTGGAATCTAACCGTTCCTGTTGCAAGTCTTGTTGAAAAATTGTTGGTAACTTTTCGAGGGTTGCATTGCCGCGGTAAACTTGGCGCGCTAACTTTAAAAAAGTTATTTATGCCTAAATTGTGAAAAATATTATTTTTCGGCTTGTGGTAGGTGGACGCTTGCGTTATCTCCTTATCATTACACACACTAGTTAAACGAAATTGCGTTTGTCTCCTTAAGATGTTTTACGATACTGTAGATAATAACCTCGTCATTGATGATCTAAGTTTTAATTTTTACCTATTTTTTCCTAAATAGGTAATAGGCAAACGTCAGAGCGTTTCAATTGTTAGTATTCAGTATAATTCACATTATTTTTTTATTATTATTATTCTAAAATTTTCGCGTTTGATTTTATTTAAATTTTAAGCTAACTCAGCGATTTGTGATATACCTATATTATATGATACCACAAAACCACCTACGAGGTCAAGTAACCCAATATGGGAAATAATTTAATGTCTAATAAAATCATTCCGTTCGTTTTATTGCTTTGTTTTTAGTACTGGAGTACTAAATTTACTAACAAATTATTTTTTTGTTAAATCAAATTCAAATGCTATCGGAACTTTTTCTGTTACCAATGAAAGTAATTTAGTACGTATCATATGCACGTATTTTACGCCACTTATACTCGTACTTGTTTATTATCAAGAATAAAAAATAGGTCAACTATTATTATCAAATACCTAATTAATTTTCAGATCATTTACTTAATAAGAAAATAAAATAATTGTAGCACTCTATAAAATGTAACTTCAGTAAACCACTATAATGTCACGCAAGCATATTTTTTTTCACAATATTCTTTATAAATTGAACAGCTAAATGATGTATTTTTATAACTAAGTAGTTATAGTTTATAACTTTGCTTCAACAGCATGATGATGAGACTATGGCATTGTGCGATTCTGTTAATACGTAACAGATAAAAGTTTAAAATCCCTTAGCAAACAACACCATGACTGCTATCAGAGACAAACTATAGCATAACCGTCGTCAAATGTTTACATGCACAGATTATAATGACTTCCTTGTAGAGCAAAGGAAACTTCAGTCTTAATACCGTCTCACAAAAACCATGTGTAAACTTTTTTAAATATTCAATTCAAGAGAAATTTTCCGTTCAAAGTAGTCTATGATTTAGCTAATAAATGTATTCTAGTTGGAAACGATGTCTTTCTACTATTAGTTTTTGAATTGCTGAAAAATAGTCTATGCTTTAGTAAAATAGTCATCTCGTTAGCATCATTAAGTTACGCTTTGATTTAATTCTATTCGGCCAATGCCTATGAAAATATTGACCGAATAGAATGAAATCTAAACGTGCATTCAAATATGTAGGTAGATACTTTCGAAGAATGTAAGTTTTTATTTAAATTTTGAATAATGAATGACGTTCATGTTATAAATACAATTGAAACGTTAGATTCAGCGATTCAGCCTGTAACTGCAATTAGTGGTTTAAATGTTAATGAAATTTAAAAAGCAATTTAACATATTTAATACTCTTCAAATTAAAAAGAAAAATATCTAATTTCTTATCATAGTGTAGAGTCTTTTTCAGTTAATTAAATAATACCTGAAGGACTAATTTTTTTTAAAGTAAATCCTAGCTAGATCGATTTATTGCCCTCGAAACCCCCTGCATATTGAATTTTATGACAATCGTTGGAGCCGTTGCCAAGATTCGTATTATATATATATATACTAGTTGTTGCCCGCGGCTCCGTCCGCGTATATGTCGGTTATCGCGGCAAATAGTAGCCTATGTGTTATTCTGATGTATAAGCTGTATTACTGTAAAGTTTCATCCAAATCCGTTCAGTAGTTTTTGCGTGAAAGAGTAACAAACATCCATCCATCCATACTTACAAACTTTCGCGTTTATAATATTAGTATAGATATATACATATATAAATACGAGAATGGCTCGTTTAAAGGTATTAGATAAATAAATAATAAATTGTTTATTTACCATGAAAAGTGTTCCCATTTATCATTATAATATGTATTTATTTTTAAAAATAATAGAAATAATAATTACGAGGTACTCTAATTGTTCTTAGTACTTGCAAGATATTTTGTTGTTGATATCGTTAGTTTGTGAGGACATCTTTAAATGGATGGATGGATGGGAACGTACTTTCGTTTAGAAACGACAAAAGAGTTTTGGATGACCTAACACATAAGAACCACGTGTAAAACTAGTATATTTTATTGCTGTCAGAGGTTTCTAAATTGAATGTATGTATAAAAAAGCTGTGCGAATAAAATAACTCTTTAGGCAGGGTTCCCCGGAACAAATTTTACAAGTTATTACTATCAAGCTAATTTTTCGTGAGTGCCTTCATTTTGATGAGGGCCTACCTTTAACCTTAAAAAAAAATCGATTGTAGGAACTAACAGGACTAGCAGGGAAAGAAAACTTTTGAGCGAAGGGCCGTGATAACATACCACGCAATTTGTAGGACAATGTGGCTGTTAAACTATATAAATATTAACTAACATTTTTACATAATGGAAACAAATATTTGTCCTACAAAATGCATGGTATGATCCTTCCAACAAATATCGATAGGGAGGTCATAAAAAATTATACTAACCAGCTGATTTTTTAACAGTTGCTTAGTTAATATTGATATAATTTAACAGACACATTGTTCTACAAATTGCATGGTACGTTATCCCGATACTACGCTCAAAAGTTTTTTTTCTCTGCTAGCCCTGTTAGTTCCCACAGTCGATTTTTTTTTTACATGAAATATGGGCCTTCATTAAAATGAAGCCACTCACGAAAAATTTGCTTGATAGTAATAACTTGTTAAATTTGTTCTGGGGATCCCGGACTACTTTAATTGTTATTGATATTACATAAATAAGGTATCAATCTACACCGGAATCGGTATTGATACTTGATAACCTGGTACTGAATGAAGACTTGCTACTGAATGTGTGCTATAATATTAATCCCCATTTTCATAAACATTTTCAACAACAAAATAACAGAGAACCATCGTTTAACGTTAAATAATATTTAAGAATTTGTATACATAACAAAATGCCAAACCAAGTTGGTTCCATTCATAGTGACAAAGTCAGGTTTTAAATTTACAAAAAAACAATAATAATTGTAAAATTTTCTAAATAAATATTTATTACTATATGTATTTTTATCACACCTTCATTTGATTCATAGCCATCAATGATAAGTTATAGATCAAATTTTCGAACGTAATGATGTTGAAGGAAACGACAGTGGAAAATTTCATCGCATATAAATAGAAACCTTTGTAAAGTGTGAAATAAAAAGCAAAAAATTAAGTAGCCCACTCACTACTGTAGATATAAAGCTACAAATAGGTCCCACGCAGCTACGTAGGTTTTGCGATTTTGGCAGAATCACATCGTGATTTTGTATCTAGAGTACTGAGATAGTACCAGGCTTACGTTTATTTTTTATTTATTTTTTACTAGTTGTTCTACTAGTTGTGGCTCAACCCGCGTGTATGTCGGTTATCGCGGTAAATAGTAGCCTATGTGTTATTCTGATGTATAAGCTATATTACTGTAAAGTTTCATCCAAATCCGTTCAGTAGTTTTTGCGTGAAAGAGTAACAAACATCCATCCATCCATACTTACAAACTTTTACGTTTGTAATATTAGCAGGATGTATGGCCCTGGATGCATGGCCCTGCCAAAATGACTCTACACTATCTGCTGGAAAGCATAAGCAGAATCCAAGAGTGGTAAATAAATAAATAAATTAAAAATAAATCACACAATATAGTAATAGCAGAATTTAAAATAAATATATAAATAATTAAGTTTAAAAGGAGGCAACCCTAAAATCATTAAAATGATGTAAGAGATATGCGATTGAAAGAGGTCCCACTAATATCTGATTATATCTGTTAATTAAAGACCTGTATTGCACCTTATTGACTGAGAACGAGAGTCGCTATTTATAAAA
The DNA here is from genome assembly GCA_949125395.1 of Diaphora mendica. NCBI lineage: Eukaryota > Metazoa > Arthropoda > Insecta > Lepidoptera > Erebidae > Diaphora > Diaphora mendica. The sequence continues at coordinate 27,931,882 of OX421312.1, read as the reverse complement.
AAACTATTAATGTGACTTCCATCCTTGTACTATTATTATGTTTTCTGTGTTCGATTTTTAAGTTTTTTTTAGAAATAGTTTACAAAATCAGTTGCATCTTACTTTGTTCTGTGCATCTTACATTGGTTTAATGCGTGACAGATCGAAATGTTTGGTGCGCAAGCACTCAATTCTAAACCATGCATCTACAGCTGGGGCTAAGGTGCGCACGCGCGGGAGACTAACGGTACTCATTTCGTTCAGGTTAACAACCCTAGTGGACTTAGGGTCGTCATTTATCCTCTTGGTTATATACACGTTGAAACGATTCTTTGCAATTTACTCTTAATATGTAAATGTGCCATTTTGGGGTACATTAAAAAGCTTTTAGTCATGTACAAAACTGTAAATTATTGTATGATTTCTTTAAACATAGTTTAAGTTAACATGCAACCGTGACCGATCCTTTAAAAAACTCAAATCATAGAAATGCTATGACTCAAAAAAAGCGGCACCGTTTATTACTACTTCCACGATCTTTAAAACATAAATGAAACAAGTATAGAAACAGACACTACACAAGAAAATTAATCTGACTATCATTAGGTTCAGTTTAGAATAAATATACTTTACACAACCCTATAGTTCGTTCACCGCTTGCCAGGTGTGTAGGTACTGCCAAATGTACGACTTCATAAGAAGTATAAATCTCAATTCTTGACCGTCCATAACCCATTGCAACTCAAAGTATTCCTAGTACACGTATTTAAGTAGGTCACTGATCTAGATAGGTTTATGCTCTCAGCAAAGCATGTCGTCAAATTGTTATAATACAAATAGATTATAGACTAATTTGCGATATTGTTTCGCAATGGCCTTTGTCATTATACGTATTGTATAGGTAGGTATGTTATGTAATATATAATTCTATGATAAAGCTTCAAATAAATAAAAAATTAAATAAAATTTTATCTTTTTTTTCTACAAACTTCTTATCATTTAAAAAAGTTTGAAGCTTTATCTAAAGTCTATGGGTCAACGATAATGTCATTCTAACCTCCTTATTGTTGTGTGGCCATCTAATTAATATTACATTGTTTCTATTTAATGTTTTTTTTATTCTAATCATAGTATAAACAACTGACGCGGATCAGAAATTTGTTAATCTCATTTGTGTAATAATGAAACAAAATTGTATAATATATTTAGACCTGTATGTGCTCTAAATATTAAAATTATTGTTTTACAACCTCCCTTTCAGTATCTCTTCTAATGATGTAATTGAGGTCTCGGGTTCGAATCCCGGGAAGGATCAAATATTTTTTTTTTCTGAAAATATTTGTTTTTTAGGAGTTTCGATTTTTTCTATGTATAAATATGTATGTATTTAAAAAAAAAGAAATATTCATTTATTTAGTATAGCGTAGTAATCTGTAAGTTGCATGTAACAAGTATGGAGTAAATCTAGACAGAACTTGTTTCAGTTGAGATTACTAGGTGGCAGTACAAGTGAAAAGTTTAGTTTAATTTTTTATTTTTATCGATAAAAAATCATAGTAAAAAATGTATTCCTCAATTGTTATTTTCTTTGTACCTCGCATAGAAGATGGTGGATAGAAGTGGTTTTTAAAGAGCGTGAACGAAAGATTTAGTATAGCGCCATCTGTAATTATTTATTTATTTCGTGAACGAAAAATTTTGTATACCGCCATCTGTAATTATTTATTTATTTCGTGAACGAAAAATTTTGTATACCGCCATCTGTATTTTTAATAATGAACTTCGTTCCTATCTAGTGTCCCACGACACCACACAACTTTTTTTAAATTTATTGTTTCTGACAGCATTGGTAGAATCATGCGCATAGTTTCTTGTCTCTATCAACTTCAAATCGTGAGAAAAACAACACCTCTATCATAATAATGTTATATTTGCATCCTTTAGTTTTCTCCGTTAGATGTTGTTTTTTAAGTCCAAGCATTTTACTTTGCAGTGTTTCTATTTAGGTATACCTCCTAGTTTATCACAGTAGTATTTCTATAAGTATGTCAATATTACATCTCCTGACAAGTCCATCAGACAGTCTATCTTATTGAACACATGTCCTTTATGAAATAGTTACTTGTTTATTACATTCGAATTAAATTAGTATTCTAGAAGCATTTGTATAAGAGCTGCGCATACAAATTGACATGAATCTGAATAAAACGCATCACTGATTGTTAAATAGACTCGCTGCCGATGTTGTTTCCCATGGTCACCTTGTATTATATCTTTTTGCTTTAAAACAATATGTTCTCTGCGTGAAATAGTTAAAACTAAAGAACTAGGAATTAGTTCGTATGGCCCCGTCTCTAATACTACCATCCCTGGGCCGTCTCAGCCGTCTGTCAGTTATGTCATCATAGAATCTGTCATTTACTGACAATCATCAACATTACGTCACTAAAGAGACTAGAGAGGAGGACTAGTAGAGGAACAACATATTTGTAGGTATCCTTGTAATAGTGTGATTAATGAAAAATTTGAATGAACTTTTCTTGCTATCGACACCGTTAACACTGTTTTTAACCGACTTCAAAAAAAAAAAAAACCGACTTCCAAAAACATCCAACGAAAACTCTCTGTCAAAAAACACTTAAAAGCGTAAAATAAACTGGTTCTTCATAAATTGCCTATACCTAATTCTTTATTCATTTAAATAGTAGTATTATAATGGGTGCTAGGTACCTAAAATCTGTCTGAAGTCGGTGCCAAGTGACTATCGCTTAGACTTTTGTAATTGTTCGTTTGTATTCTTTTTGGCTTAGCACCGACTTCAAACAGATTTTAGGTACCTAGCACCCATTATAATACTACTATTAAAATGAATAAAGAATTAGGTATAGGCAATTTATGAAGAACCAGTTTATTTTACGCTTTTAAGTGTTTTTTGACAGAGAGTTTTCGTTGGATGTTTTTGGAAGTCGGTTTTTTTTTTTATAAAAAGTTTTTATTTTACAGTTTTTAGTGCAAACAATCGTAGGTAAGTAGTAAGTTGAATTATTTCATCAAATTTCATCATCAAAAATACAAATTAAGGTACGTGTAATATTAAAATCATCCTCTAATCCCTAACTGTTGAAGAGTTTAATCTTCTATCATCAGCTCACCTAAATAGCTTGAAAGTATACGACTGAAGGTCTTTAGATACGTATGAAATTGAAAGAATTATTCTCCAACTCCTAACCGTTGAGGAGTTGTACCTTCCACCTTCCATCATCAGCTTACCTAAATAATTTGTAAGAATACGACTAAAGGTAACTTATATACATATGATATTTAAAGATTTATCCTCCAACTCCTAACCGTTAAGGAGTGGTACCTTACATCATCAGCTCATCATCATAAAATGATGACAACCAGACGCAAATACCGGTGTAACTTCAGAAAATATACGAAAAACATAGCATGTGCCTTTAAAAAATGAGGGTTTCCCTCGATTTCCCTGGGATCCCATCATCAGATCCTGATATGCTGGCAATGGGACCACCACGGAAGCATACCCTGTCGAATACAAAAAAAAAATTCAAAATCGGTCCACAACTGACGGAGTAATCAGGTAACATACATAAAAAAAAAAAAAAAAAAAAAAAAAACATACAGTGGAACATAGAACCTCCTCCTTTTTGGAAGTCGGTTAAAAAAGGAGGAGGTTCTCAATTCGACCGTATATACGTTTTTTTATGTGTGTTCGCGGTTAACTTCGTCGTTTATGAACCGATTTTGATGATTCTTTTTTAAATGGAAAGGAGATATTCTAACGGTGGTACCATGATAAGGACACTAAGATCTGATGATGGCATCCAAAAGAAATCGAGTCGAACCTTGAAGTCGGTTTTTGTTTTTGTAAAAATTTTACTTGTATTGATAACTCTTATTCCAAAAATCTTTAGAAAATTATAATTACAAAATATTGTAATTATAAACTCTCTCTTGTCTATAGTATTAAATTTCAAACACCAAGCTGGTTTAATTCCGATCACTTTGTTACAGTATTAATAATGCACCGTGGATTGTTAATCCTCTTTTTGTCTATTGAATTATAGCATAAATTAACAACGTAGAAGCATTTTGTTGCATTCAATTCAGGAATCAGGAGTGCTACTTTAAAATTATTATATAATTTTCCATTTTATATAGAAGTGATCTTTCTATTGAGTATAAATGTTCCTTATTTATAATTCTGGTTAATCCTACAAAATTTCTTTTTGTTCGCCAAGTAAATCAACTGTGCAGTACAAATTTCATAACGAGAATCTATTTTTAAGTCATACTTCTTACTAGACTTACTCCGTTTTAAAGGAGTACTAATTGTTTGAATTTGACTTCAAACAATGTATTTAACCAAACACAAATAAAATAAGAACGTTCTTACTTACAGCGAATTAAAAAAAAAATTAAAACAAAACCTTTAATTTCAAAGTCTTCTTTATACTAAACAGACATAAAAATTTACTTTACTTATACGAGTAATAGCCAAATATTGAAAATACAGATGAAAAATTCAAATCATAGTTTAAAACTTTAAAACACACCCATATTATCGATCACTTCTGCATTTTAAATATCATTATTCATAAGTAAGGTATCCTTTCTCTACTTATGCAATTATTTAATACGCCAGAAGGTTCTACAACACATCTTATCGATTAAACACATATACTAATAATAATCGAATAAGCGCAAACACTAATAGTCGATTCCCAAAACACCTAAACATGAAATAGAAAAAAAAATAGAAAATTTGTCAAACGGCCCTACGAAGCGTACCGTTCTTTATCTTAGAAACGTTTGTTTATTGTTATCTCCTAGTACAAATAAACATTGAATAATTTTTACATATACTCGTATACATACATATGTAATGAAAAGCGAATTACTTGCCACTGAAATAACAACTGGCGGGGTATTATGTCTTTGATGCGTAGAACTTTGACACAGGAGCGCGAATGACATTTTTTTACATCTCCAGTGTTGTCACGATGGTAGCGGGTCTTATTCTTTCATTATGTTGGTATCTAGAAGATAACATTGCTTCTGGAGCGTTAAGATGTTGTTATTCTCACTACACTAGGGTATAGTAAATAAATACATATGTCTCCTTCATTAAAACGAATATTACAAAACATTTCTAAAAAGATAATTACTTGGTACAGCTTTACATTTCTATTACAAATTGAGTATCTAAAACAGTGACGTCGCAAGTTAGTATTTAGTACATTATTCATACAAAGTTATCGTTTTGACAGATGATAAAAAGTAACTTATTTGACTAAGGTGTCATCTACCCTATTGCTTGGCACCGAGTTTCTGACAGGCCGTATGTTGAGATCGCCCATTTGGGCCTTGCTTTGCTTTCGTTAGATGAGAATCATTATTAAGTAAACATTAATTTTGTACTACATTCGTATTAAGCCTAGGTAATTTTTAGGGTTCCGTGCCAAGGCAAAAAACGGAACCCTTATAGATTCGTTATGTCTGTCTGTCTGTCTGTCTGTCCGTCCGTATGTCACAGCCACTTTTTTCCGAAACTATAAGACCTGTAATGTTGAAACTTGATAAGTAGATGTATTCTGTGAACAGCATTAAGATTTTCACACAAAAATAGAAAAAAAAAAATTAACTTTGGGGGTCCCCATACTTAGAACTGAAACTCAAATTTTTTTTTTTCATCAAACCTATACGTGTGGGGTATCTATGGATAGGTCTTCGAAAATGATATTGAGGTTTCTATTATCATTTTTTTCTAAACTGAATGGTTTGCGCGAGAGACACTTCCAAAGTGGTAAAATGTGTGTCCCCCCCCTGTAACTTCTAAAATAAGAGCATGATAAATCTAAAAAAAAAATATGATGTACATTACCATGCAAACTTCCACCGAAAATTGGTTTGAACGAAATCTAGTTAGTAGTTTTTTTTTAATACGTCATAAATCGTAAACTGCAATTTATCTTTCATTCAATCGACACAAATATAAAAAAAAAAATGTTACTTGCTGCTGCGGAACCCTTCATGGGCGAGTCCGACTCGCACTTGGCCAAACGCCTGATGGTAAGCGATTACCGCTGCCCATAAACATATGCAAAACAGAGGCGTCACAAGTGCGTTGCCGGCCTCTTTTCTTGAAGGTTTGAATTGAAGTTCGTATTGGTCCGGGAATACCGCAGGCATTCCACAGTTTTGTTGTGCGAGGCAGAAAGTTTCTAGAAAAGCGCACAGTTGTGGACTGCCAACCATCTAAGTGATGGGGATGAAACTGCTGTCGCGTAGGACGATGGCGAAATGTGTAAGGTTAATTAACTAATAAAACTCAAAACTCCAAGCACTTATAGAAGGACTTTAAGAATCTTAATTGGCTTATTATTAGTAGTAATAAAACGTGATTACCACTCACTATAAAATCTTCATAGGTGTCAACCCGAAAATTCCTTGCCACAAACATGTAAAAAGATGTGTGGAGTTAAACGTTTAAATTTATAAGAGGGAGGTTACTGTTGTTCTACCCTCAGGAGCATGTAAATATACTTTGATCTTTAAATGAGATGTTTGTTATATGTAAGTAATACGATATATATTTACATCTGACACATTTTCGGATACTCAGGATCCACTTACTAGGTCTGCGATTGAAATCTGATGTTATGACTCAAACAGTAGGACTATGAAAGTAAAAATATAAGTTAAACGAAGAAATAGCAGATAATAGCATCACTAGGCCGCCATAGTGTGGGTCACCATGCTGCACTGTTGCATTTTCTGCATTCGCAATGAGTATGGTGACCACCACTCTTGGATTCTGCCTATGCTTTCCGTTAGGCAGAGTAGAGTCATTTTGGCAGGCCCATACATAAAAAAACAATAGAAATACCTGTATTCTTATGACTTGTCTTTACTGCCACGGTGGCGCAATAGTAACTGGTAGTGTATGCGAGTTCGATTCCAAGAGCTTACCAATTGATCTGCAAATATTCGTTTCGGAGTTTGAGTGTTTTCTAAGTATAATATATTATGTCATCATCATCAGCCTTCAACAGCCCAGGAAAGGAGCATCAGCCTTCCTTAGAAAGGAGGATTTGGCCAACTATACCACGCTGGGTTGGTATACGGTTGGGGTCAAGTTTTTCTTCTCTTTTTAATATATGTATTAACAAAAAAAATTAATAAGTGTGACACTTGGGGACTGCCGCGGTAAAGCTATTGCATAGCATTTTTTATCAACTTTATGATAGATACCTGTACACCTATATAATTTCTCAAACCCAGACTGTTCTGTCTTTTCGGAGCAGCTCGTCAACGAATCTGTCTGTCTCTGTCTGCTGTCTGCTATGCAATAGCTTAAAAAATACTAAAAAAGTATTCTATCAGTCCATCTAACTTTCATAGTATAAGCTGTTTATTTTGAAGATGGTTTTGTGTGTCATTTGTCCGAAGTACATATTATTATGCCCGCGGTTTTGGTCGTTTCGGTTGACGGTAGAAGATTTAGTTCCTAATCCTGGACTTAAATTGAAACGAAAAAAAATTGGGCGTTTAATTATAACCCTGTCAGTCCTTAAGGGGATAAATAACGTATGAACGATACAATGTATATGTAATGTGTATGCTGAAAACAAACCAAACTTTTTACTCCGTTTGATCTCCGAGCGCTTTTTTCCTGACTTTTGTTGTTAGGTTTACTACCTACATAGTTGTTTTAGAATACAAATTTTGTTACTTTTTTCTAATTTTTATTTTTTTATTTTTTTAACTAATTTGATTGTATTTAAACAACTTTTTTTAACTTTACCTGTATATTTGTTTTTGTGCAACCGACTTTTGTAAATGTGATTTAGTTTTTTAAAGAAGGTAGGTATATCAAAGTTAAACAGATCCAACGATTTTCATGTATGCAGGGAGTTTCGGGGGGCGATAAATTGATTCATTTTAGGAAAATTTAAAAAATCCATCATCCAGGTATTTCTGGGGGCAAAGTCGTGCCCCCGCCAAGACGAGTCAAGCGAAGCGCAAGGGCATTACCTACCTTTTCTCGAAGTGTTTTGTCGTTTTTTTGAACCCTCATAACTTTGGTTTTCGATATACGAGATCGTTCAAATTCTCAGGATATGATGTCATTATTACACTAATTAATCATACAAAGTTTCAATTGCATAGCTCTGATACTTTAGATTTTATTGATACCTAAAACACCGATTTCGTCACTGACACACTTATGATCATCAAAACTGTTAGGGTACTTCCTGAAGTGCTAGAAAGCTGAAATTTGGTATGTAAACTAAATTGGGTATACAAACAACAAAAAAAATCATAAACCTATTACTTTTTCCCCCAACCCCGAAAATTGGGGGTGTAAGTTTGTATGAGACTTTCACTAGTTTTTACGCTAGAGGTTTTATTTTTGGTATACGGACTTTTTCGAAAGAAGAAAGAAAATGTACAAGTAATACACCTTCAAAAAATAGAAAGAAAAAACAATAAAAAATACTGCCTTAAGCAACTTACAAAAAGAAATTAATTTTATGTAAAATGTTGCCAAGACGACTGCATATGACTTACCCTGTGAAAAATATATCAAATCTCATGTAGAGCCAAGCTTCTGAATCTACACGCCTTTACTGTACCAACCCTAACTTCACGAACTCTACATCTCAGTAAAAATGTATGACTTGGCTGTTTCGTTACTTCAGAAAGTAAATATTGCCATAACACATTACTTCAGAAACTAGATATTTGCAAACAGAAAAGGCATTCGTTTCGCCTTCGTGGCTGTAGCGAAATGGTGAAGTCATACATTTTTACTGAGATATAGAGTTTGTGAAGTTAGGGTTGGTAGAGTTAGGGCGTGTAGATTCAGAAGCTTGGCCCTACATGAGATTTGATATTTTTTTCACAGGTAAGCCATATGCAGTCGTCTTGGCAACATTTTACATAAAAATGTTTTTGGTGGGATTATTTTGTCTAAGAACCCCGTTATTTGTGAACCGATTAATATTTAAACCGAACCGAACCGAATAATTATTATAATTAAAGAAAAACATAATTCCCTTGGTCACCGCATCACGTGTAGGCAAACTGGACCTGAATATTCCTTCTAAGGTGTACCTACAGATGTAGTTTCGTGGGTCAGATAGTTCTATATATAGAAATCGAATTGAAAAATACTAGGTACCTACTTAGAGTTACAAGAAGAAATAAAGCTTTTGTTTAGAACAAGTAATGCCTTCAAAGGCTAACGTTTTACATTTGTTTCTTGAAAATGACGTAACCGTGCAGGTGGACGGTTTAGTATATTGTGTTGCTAAGTGTGCAATAAGAATAGCAAAAAATAACACATTCTATTCAGAACCTTAACTATTGACTGTTTAGTTTTAAAATCAATTAAACCATTACTCCTTGATTGGCCCTTTGGAACTAAGGAATATAAATATTACAGTTGTAAGTGGGTCAGAAGCTGTAAAATATTGATAAAAACTATTGTTTGAAATAAATCCGAGATTTTAATTTAATAACACTATTAAAGCTCTTGATTACTAGTTATGATTAAAGTTTTGTTACTAAACTAGTGCCTGGTTCCGGCTTCGCTAGGGTAGTAGAACATATTATGTCTATTTCTTTGTTGTAGGATTCAAACAAAAATTAAAAGAAAAAAGTCGTACAATCATGAACAAAAGTATTCGAAGCATGTATTATGTATCAAGTTGCGTTTATTTATTGCGTTACTGATAATATACTTTTTTTTAATTGACCTGACTGGGAAGGTCCGACTAGATTGTTTTTCAAGATCCCTGTGGTTCTGACATACATTATTATCAGCTGACATTCGGCCCTTACAGAGTCTAGTGTCAGATAAACACGTCGACGGGTCATGTACTACTTATATCTTTATCATTACATTGTCATGCTAAACTTGGTTTCAGTTTTTTTTTTGTCTTAATAATCTAAGGCCTAAGCAATATAAAAGAAGGTTGAATAGAAATCAATGATTCTAAATTTAATTTTTTCTAATTTTCAAAAGCAATATAGCATTAAAAAAAGACAACAACAAAAAAGTTAATTGAAAAAATAATTCGACAATATTTGGGTGGTTATTAAACCCCCTTCAGATTTCACTATTAGAATAATTGCTTTTAATTTAACCGTCTTTCTTATTCCTCAAAGATAACTAAAAAATACATTTTCAAAAAAATATATGAAAGCGATTAAATTTGCTCAATTTGTTAATTTACAAAAGTTGAATGGAATTAAGTCGTTTCTAATTATGTCGTTTAATACCTAAATGTTTATTAGGTACCTACGCAAACTTTTTTCACAAAGTTCCATTTTGATTAACTTTAAAATAGTGATTTTAAAAAGAACATGGTCAATAGATCAATCCTATATAGGTATATTTTTTGTAACTTATCTTATCTTATTGAACTTATTGCCCTTAACACAATAACGTCAATATATTTACGAAATGTACCTACTTACGTGAAATTACCCATACAGACACTAACACGATAGGTTTATAGGTTGAATTTGAGCAATCACAAGCGTTCAAAGTCGTAGCGTAGTAAACTAATGAAAACTAGAACACAATATAACAAAACAAATAAAATAAAAATATGAAAATAATGATTCGTCATCATCAGCCTATGGCAGTACACAGCAGGACATAGGCCTCGCCAACTGCTTGTCACTTGGTTCGATTCTCGATTATATCACCGACTAGCTTTTACACGCGGCTTCGCTCACGCAGACTTTCATCCCCTGATTTACCCCCTTAGGGGTGGAATTTTAAAAATTCCTTTCTTAGTGCTCACTTGCGTTATATAAAGAACCTACATGCAAAATTTCAGGATTCTAGCTTCAGCGGTTTGGACCGTGCGTTCTCTGGGTATGTCAGTCAGTCACATTACTCTTTTATGTATATAGATAGGTATAGGCTTAAAATTAGTTCGATAATAAAATAAATCAGTTGGACAACGGGTCAAATAATAGGTCCATTGTCCATCTAAAAATACTGATTGGTCAACTGATCCGAAGACCCGTAGTCCGACTGGTTGGACATTACAAGTGAACCACGAGTCGAAAAAATCAAAATATTTGCAAATTAGCAATCTCCTTCGCAAAATGCCTCTCGTTACTCGCCACTACCTCATCCATAACATAAATATCTAGTGTCACCTACTAAGTATTTCTTAGTATTCTGATATGAAGTATCAAAAGACAGATTATAAAAACATTGGTCTATTCAACACGTAACAAAAATATACTAGTTATAGGTCGTGGGAGTTTCTAATGAATAATTCAATCATTTTAGTAAATTAATTATTGCGAAGAAATGATTGAGATGTATTCAAAACTTTTCGTAATTTAAATTCGACGCGTACCGCGTGCGTTCATTGGTCAAATCAATTAGCACGTGTTTCTCCTACGCACTTCCGTCCCTTTCACGGAATCATTCCCATAGATAACAAGAAAGAAATAAACAAATTTTATGATGCACATCAACAATAATTTTCTTTTCCCTAAACTTATGAAAAAAAAAATTAATAAAAGTATATCCTTAGTACTTATCACTCATCATCACTAAATAGTATAAAACAAAGTCGCTTTCTCTGTCCCTATATCCCTTTGTTTGCTTAAATCTTTAAAACTACGCAACGGATTTTGATGCGGGTTTCTTTATTAGATAGTGTGATTTAAGAGGAAGGTTTTTATGTATAATAAATGCATAATATAGTATGGAAACACTGTTAATTGTCGAGGTTTCTAATGTGATGTAGCAAATAAACACATTTTTTTGCGCTTACATTGCAAACGCTGGTTGCACCCTACGAGATAGATCAAAATAATGTACTACAGTATTGTACACCTTAAAAAGTACTACAAAAAAGTCCGCGACGGCATATGTCTATCTCTTAGGGATAACCCACAACAACCATTTTTTATTCCTTTCTTTTTACGAGAAATAATGGCTTATTTACGAAGTGATTTAAAGCAATACAGAATGAATCCTTATACAATTAAGTAAATTAAATACATTGTGCATTTAATATAGATCAAAATGGCCCTTTACAGTATCTAATTTAAATGAATATATTCGACGATATTACAGATTTAAAATGCACGAATCGTGTCATCGGCGGGGGCATCTAAAATCCACCCGTGCGAGCCGGAGTGGGTCGCTAGGTATCCTATATAAAAAAAAAACTAGTTAAATAATTCTGTTACTCATAAAGTAGTAGCTTTATTGGCGAACAGTTACTATTTTCGGTTTTGATAACAGTTTTGTTTTTGTTGATAATTCTAACAGAATGACGTCTCTATTACATTCCATATAACAAACTATATAGTGTAATACAAACTGTCTCGTAGTTGTTTAGTTAACAAAATGACCAAAGTTGACTAAAATTACACTTTTAAACCGTGTATGACTGTCCTAAATTAGGGTCCCGCGCACGTAGGGAACCGTTTGAAAGAATTAAAAAAGTTGCGGAGTACATCACTCGTGGCCGTGCAAAACTACTTTAGGTACATGTCATTAACATAAAGGTTCTAACTCCCTAATTATTGTAATGCATTTTTTACTAATAAGTACGATTACTAAAATTCTGAATATGGCAACTCACAAGTAAATCCCTGGTCTTGCAATTGCTTATAAAATTTAGTGTTTACCACCAGGTCTTTCGATAAAATAAACAAGACAGTATTATGTAATACTTATTACATTAAATTATAATCGTAAATGTCCTAGTGAGTATCCGAAGCCATGGGTGTTAATATGCGTTTTTTTTAATTAATGTGGTAAAAATTTAAGATTGTAAATACATTGGCAGATCTCGAAAGTTTTTAAGAGTACAAAACTACAGTAACCACTGGACAGGTATAATATCATTGGTATAATGGTCTAACTCAGAGAAGGCCCACTCCAAACAACTGTACACAATTTTGCAAATAAATGACAGTAAAGAAACACCATACGAAATTGCACACTATGCTCCTAAACTTAAATTTCAAAATATCTAGTAAGTTTGTATGTCGTTGGTCTGGGAGGTATTTAAGTAGTATTATTTACATAGAGTATTTATTATCGCAACTAACGCCTACGTATTGTTACGAGATACTAGCGATAGCTTCGAACTCACGGAAGCCAAATCCATATATTAATTTTGTCTATTTAAATGAGATAATTGCAAACCTCTAGCCCGGTTCGCTATCCGGTCCGCCACCTTTAAGATTGCTTGTACAGCGTCTATTAATATTATTAGGTACTATTAGTATAAGTTATTAGTCTATAAATAAAAGTGTTGGTTAATCCTAGTCCTATGTATGACTCCTAATCGGAGAAGTCAGAGCTCCTGGAGCTTCAAAAATGGACAGTCTTGGTTCAGTTTATGTTTAATATCATTATCGAACGACATGATTAGTTTAAAGCATAATGGTATTTTTTTTTATTATTATTGGCGTTCTTTTAACCAGAGTTTATTTTAAAGATCCTCCATTATAGTTAAGAGCATATTTATATATGTTTTGGTAATTCGTATACAGCCCCACATTATTACATGATACTACTAGCTGACCTACGCAACCTCGTTTGCGTCCAAACTACCATCCCCCGTTTTAACCCAAAAAGGGGGTTGATTTCTAAAGATACATTATTAGTACACCGCCACACCATCTATAGAGCATACATTTTAAATTTCAAGTCTCTTACTTAAAAAACATAGGACTTTCATACAAACTTCCAACCCCCGTTTAACCCCCTTAGGGGTGGAGTCTCGTAAAATCCGTTCTTAGCGGATATCTACACTATATAAGGTACCTATCTGCTAACTTCAAGTTTGTAGGTGTTATAGTTTCTGAGATTTCGTGATTAATAAGCGAGTGGTATTTCGCTTTTATATATATAGATATAAGTGTGTCTATATTTAAGGCATAGATATTTATAGTTCTATCCTGTGTCTGTCTAATGGCCAGTCCATGTCAGCGTTTATTAACTGCACGCCACTGCATCATCAGTTCATGTGAAAGTGTTTTTATTTGTTTGGCATTGTTTAACGCGATTTTTGTCCAGCTTTAGGACTGTAGAGTGACGTGGGTTGATTCGCATTAGGTATTCTTTTAGGCTTACCAGACATTTCATAGAGCTCGCCCGGCGGGTGGGTAACTTGCGACTGTTTAATATTTTGTTTTACTAACCAATATAATTTGAACTGTCGTCGTATACAGTTAGACATATAACAGAAAACATATTGTATACTAACTGAACCCCGCGGTGTTACCCGCATTTGTTGTTGTTACCGCGGGTAACGCCGCGGGGCGAAGCTAGTCTAAAAATGTAGTCTAAGTTACTCCTTATATCATCAGCTATCTGCCAGTGACAGTCCCGTCGAAATCGGTCTAGCCCTTCCAGAGATTAGCTGGAACAAACAGACAGATGGACAGACAGACAAAAATTGTAAAAAAAATATTTTGATATATGTACCGTGTATACACATTTGCATTTAGTGAAAAGCGGTTATTTTCATGTTACAAACAGAGTCCAATTTTATTTATTTATATACATTGGTTGCTTATAGTTCTTACTTACACATACATATTTTTGAAAAATGTTAGCTAGCCTCACTTCTTTGGCTTCTAAACAAATATTCAAATACCGAAATGAGTTTAAGAAGACTTTATAAGAATACTCTTTTGTCCCCGGCTTCGCCCACGTGTATATCGGTTATCGCGGTTAAAAGTAACCTAAAAAAAGTATCTCCATGTCAAATTTCATTGAAATCGTTGAAGCGATAGCTAGCTTTCGAATTTTTGTTCTGTATGGGTAAATATATACGACAGTAATCTGTAATGATTTTAACCATAAAACAGTTATTGACAACCCTATTATTTTACTACGATCTTCATAGGAAGCTATCAGACATACCTACTAACCAAAATAGGAATCTCCTAATTTGAAATAACTATGACCTAATGAAATAGTTTTTAAGTGGGAGGCCCGTATTTCGATAAATATGGACTGACTCGACCGGAAATATACCAGTGCCTAACAGAAACAAGTTTAAAAAAATCCGTCGCATTTCATAGAGTTCGTAAAGCTAAATACACAGGCACGTAAATATGATCGTGCATATCAGATATTTGTCCTGGATGGACTGATTCCAAAAGCTCTCGTTTTGCAGCCAGGTTCACTAACCCATAGGCCCAGTCAAATATATCATTAGAGCTTTTCACTAAGGAAACTTACTTCCCAACTAATAAATAATAGATGATGATTGCGAATAGCACTAGAATACATCATTATTCTAACTATACAAATACCAGTCATATTTACAGCTCTGCCCAATAACCTAACTAGCCGTGTTAT
Source organism: Diaphora mendica (assembly GCA_949125395.1). Classification (NCBI taxonomy): domain Eukaryota; kingdom Metazoa; phylum Arthropoda; class Insecta; order Lepidoptera; family Erebidae; genus Diaphora; species Diaphora mendica. Next base: position 27,916,512 of record OX421312.1, on the reverse strand, counting down.
TCTTCGATTGACGATAATTTGTATAGCACCCTGCACGCTCTATGTGACTATGAATTAGAATGTTGCACAGAATATTCGAAATTACGTATTGGATACTCGTCCGATAGTTAGAGAAATAGCTACTAACAGTTTGCAAAAGTATTCGCGATCCAGTACCATAGGTATACTTGTTTAGATAAAATGTGATATGTATTTAGATAGATAAAATTCTTCTAAATTGACAATTACGAAATTTAGCATCATCAAACAGAAGCACGCCTTTGGTACACCTTATGTGTTGCTCGTTACTTCTGCAGTGGCCCACGGTCATTAATTAATAGTATAGTACATTTCCAAAAGACGACACAGGATAAAAGCAGGTTTGAACGCGAAAATCATCGCCGTCACTATTGCTTGTCGGCGCAGAAACCAATTTTTACAAGCTCTTATTTAGTTTCACCTGTCCCGATGTTTGTCTCTCATCAAATCTTGCAAGTTATATTTGATCCACTTCCCGAAATTTGAAATATACCTTTAGTTCTGATGACAATGCAATTATATGTAATCGGTATTATTATTAATCCAATATGGACGCCGTAACAAAATGGCGGCGTACATATTTCTAAACAACCCACCCAATATGGGTATCCAATGAAAGAGCTTGAAGTTTTTATGAAAAAATAATAAAAGCTTGTTTTAAAAAAAAAACGTTTTAAATGAATCACTTGTTTGCATTTAACCCTGTACAACAAGAAAATACTTATATGCCAATCAGTTATATCGAACTCTAAATAGTCGAATGTTGTGTGAAATTATGAATCTTTGTTTCTTCAAAGATTCATAATTAAACAAACCGATACGACTACATCTAAACTCTTATATATAGTCGATATCTGATCAAGCCGAGGTGCGACCGATCAAACCACAACACATTTAACTGCATCTGTAATAGAAGTAAAAACATTCAGGTAATTAAATAATATATTTAAACATCGTTAACAAACAGCAACGAGTACTGTTAGGAAACATATTAAACAAAACCACGGGTAAAGAACTTAGTCAAAGGAAAATAATGTTCATTCCTGTGAACTATAAAAGCGTCTTTTACACAATGCTCGACTTGCCAGGAGGCAAACTTTATTAGACTCGGCCGTCTCAAATGACAAAACAAAAGGCAATGGTGCTATCCGAGACTGAAAACTTGGCGGCTTCGTGGGCCAAACCCGTCACTCCAAGTTCGATTGAGTGTGTCGCCTACTAAGCTTCGAGTTGATTTGAATTAAAAAGGCTGTGAAGGGGATCCCTTTGAACGGAATATGTAAAGTTCTACTCGGTTACTTGAGCTACTACGGAGATTTTGATGATCAGTTAGGTGTTTTGACCGACTTTCATAAAAATTAGCTTTCATTTCGTTTGTTTGTTTTATATTGTGTAATATTGATGTTTTATTGTTTCGTCGTCTAATTATGTTGTGCACTGTAACAATAATGGCCTATTCCTTGTATATATTTCAGTTTATCTAATATATAAAACTCTCGTGTCGTGGTGTTTGTGATTTTTATGAAATTTTGGGTGCAACATCTATTTTTCATACCCCTAAATGATAAGGGTGACCCATCCCTAAATATTTAATTTTTATAGCAAAACAACATTTGCCGGGTCAGCTAGTAATATTTAAAATACAGCTTTGATAACTGTCACTGTTAAGTGTAGTTAAAAACGATGATAAATTCCATGTTTCGCAAAAGTAAATCGTGTGTTTAAAGAGTTAAACATAGAATTTCTTTGACAAATAAAAAAGTTCAACTTTCGTGTCATGCCAACCAGTTAAATAGAACAAATTGATTGGTACGAGTAAAGTTTGAAACATTAGGGAAAGGTAGCTTGTAAAAAGATGGCATCGTTGTCGTGCTATTGCCAGGATTTGCATAAAGGACAACTAATACCTCGTTTGTTGTCCAAAGGGAAAATAAACGCGATTCGACTGTGTGTTTGGCGGAAGCCCGTCGAATTTCATTAGCTCTGGAAACCGATGTGTATCGTAGGTGTATTTTTGCGTGGGTGCAAAAAAATACGAGTAGTTTGAAATAAAACGGGTTACTAATGTACGAGTATAATGTGTACATGTTAATTAATCTATATTATTATCTAAATTTAATATGTACAAAATGTTATACCGGAATACCAATTCCAAGAAACATCAAATACAATTTTTGATCAAGTTTATTGTTAACTAGTTGTTGCCCGCGGCTCCGCCCGCGTGTATGTCGGTTATCGCTGCAAATAGTAGCCTATGTGTTATTCTGATGTATAAGTATATTACTGTAAAGTTTCATCTAAATCCGTTGAGTAGTTTTTGGGTAAAAGAGTAACAAACATCCAGCCATCAATCCATCCATACTTACAAACTTTCGCATTTATAATATTAGTATAGATTTATTTACTGTTTTTGTCCTAAATCTAACGTTAACCAAAGTGATGACGAACGATGATTTTGGAGGTGTTCTTAGTTATTAAATTAAACTATCCAGAACAAATAATCTATTTTAAATATTAGAAAGTTTATTTTTATCTTTAGAATCCTAAGTAACGGTATTTTTAGGTAGTCTAAATATATTATGCATTAGGTATTCCGATTGGTTTGTTAGTCTGGCTGGTTATCAAGCTATTTATTTCAACTCCTGAGTCAGTTTCGATGTTCAGTAAGATGAGTTCATACATTGTTATTCGTTTTCACCGCCGTCGCTAATGTAAATATTAGGTAGTTTGTCGCTAATGCGTCTAAATCGAGGCATAAGAGCGAGGCACAGCGAGGCACGCAAACCGTGGCCTCGTGAAATTAATATCAGTTTCTAAATAAGTGTCCCGCAATGTGGGTTTTTGTCAAACGTTCGAACATCGTACTGCGGCAGTTCAGTAACCGATCGTCTATAATTTTGCATTCCGCCAACATAAATGACTTTGACTTTTGGAAATTCAGATTAGTTTTGTAAAATATTATTTGTGACGATACCAAAAATACTGAATGGTAGTATAATATGCCGCAGCTTTGCGTGTCAAGCATTTTTGTAAGATAAACAGTAAGGCATTTAAAATAACGTAACTTGGTATCCATTTTATTTTGCATTTATTGATATGTGTAATTTATTGTCTCATGCAATGATATTTAAAGAAATACACACATCAAAAGTGTCTAGGGATCAACATATGTGTCTAGGGATCAACATATATTTTTGCAATAACTTTTCTCCTGATTGATATTAATTAAAATTTTCTTTAAGGATTCATCAAATAAAGTGTTTTCGTTTGTCACATTAACGATAAACCAAGTCACCTTTGGATTAATAAAGAAATTTGCCATTTTCCTAATAAAAGGATTTTTGACATTTGAACCACTAACATTAAAGTTCGAAAAAAAGACTGAAATAACAGTTTTCTTTAAAATTTTATTAGGTAACTTAAACAATTAATAATCCGTGTTTCTACCGCGAACACTAACACAAGAACATCGGTTTGGCATACTCAAAATGAGTTCATCCAAATCACGCTGTGGAATGGCCGCCCATGTTCGTAAAAAGGTCTTCTTGCGACTGGATACCCTCCATATTCGGCAGAGCTCTTCTCTGTAGCATATCCCATGCATGCTCAATCGGGTTCAAGTCTGGCGACTGAGCAGGCCAGGGCCAAAGCCACATCTCAATCTCAAGAAATCCGCATAAAAACGCTTGATCCCTAGACACTTTTGATGTGTGTATATCTAGATTACTTTCGTACTGAACGGCCGGTTATTGTTGCGATATGACATGACGTACTATTAATGAAGTGTAATGCGAAAGATAATACGAAATGCACGGTAGGGAAAGAGATAGCTATCTCTTGTTAGTTGCACTTGAAGTACATACATCACGACAATTGTCTACATTTGTTTACAACAATTAGCGCGCGATAGTGCGATATCTACCTTTTTTATAATTATAATATCTATTGTTAAAAATATATATAATATAATTAAAATATATATTGGTCTCATGTCAGGTGGTGACACTTTACTGATTATCTGCGACGGGAGTCGCAATCAGATTAATATAGAATCAGCAACACAGACAAAGATTTTCAAAAAGCATGCTCTATGTCGTCAGCATTTGGACACAACACAATTATTACATTTTCAACAAGCTGAGCCCCACGGTGTTACCCGCGGTTATTGTCGTACCGCAGGTAAGGCCGCGGGGCGAAGCCGAAGCGACTCCTTATATCATCAGCTACCTATTAGTGAAAGTCCCGTCAAAATCGGCCGTTCCAGAGATTAGCCGGTAGAAACAGAAAGAAAATTGTAAAAAAAATATTTTGGTAAATGTACCATGTATACATACAATGCATTTAGTAAGTAGCGCTTATTTTAATATTACAAACAGACACTCCAATTATATTTATTTGTATAGTTTTGAAATCCTTACCACGAAACCTAAATTTGCTAAAGTTCTAGAAAGTAGTTTTTGCTATAATAGTGCAATAAATGATTAAATACATCAGGTTGAAGTAATGAAAAAGAAGTCAAGCAAATAAAAACTCACATACTTTTAATATTTGCTATAAGAAAATAAATATCAAATGTAATGAAGTCAGTGCTTTCGTTCCCTTGCACTCGAAAAGTAAAATTTGTCTATACGGAATTACGGAACGGCATGTAGCAAAAGCTCACACACCGTAGTTACTCCTATTGACTGTTTATTGTGTACAGTTTAAAAGTATCTACTACTTTTCACCTTGCTGTAAATAGTACAAAAACTGTTGGTAGAAAATAGCTATTAGTACGGAGAGTAGCTTCACAAAAGAGGTAGCCTATCAACTTCTGACTCTATGGCTTCTTTTTACTTTTTAATCAATGCGATGTTTAACTACCAATGAAATTGATCTCCCAAGTCCTAAACTGTGTAACACTGTTAAACACGAGCACTTGGTAGTAATATGAGATGCTAACCAATTGAAAGTCTTGCTAACATTCCCTTTGTTACCGGCCAGTTACGAAGTTCGAGGTCATGTTCTGTAACTACGCCAGATTTGAGACCGAGCCGTGTCGAACAGTGGTGAACAGTGGAGAACAAAGATTTATCTTTATTGATGTGAGTAGAAGAAGAAAAGAGTCAAGAACAATACGTTGTGTTGTGGAATCAAATTACTCAATTATTTATTAAAAGCATAAACGCATTTCTGAATCGAAAGATTTTATAAGTGCACAGCGGAAAACGGAACACCAATATTAGTTCGGGCTGCCGAAATGAAATCAATTTTTACCGTTCGCTTTTTGTTAAGTTCATACAAGCGTAAATTAATCAGTAATGTCGGTATCATACGTAAATTATAAAGCTACAAAGCAAACAATATTAAAAAATAATTTTAAGCGTACAAGATTCTTGTATGTTTTTAAATGAGTTGAAGTTACTGAACTACATTAGTAAAACAAAAATCTTAGAGAAGGTAATAAAAATAGGTTATGTTCTCGCCGTTTATCTCTTTTCATGTGTAACCTAAATTAAAATGTTTTAATCCCACTCATGTAAGTACAACTCTACAATCCAGTCACAACAGTCCAAACCAAATTCTAAAATTATAAAACTCAAATATAACCTAAAAAAGTTTTGAATTTGACTTCATTTAAATAAAAAAAAAAACTATTCCAGATTTAAAGCTAGTATAATACAGCCGACAAAGCATCTACGTGTGTATTAACCTTAAAATACTTATTTGTTTGATAATTTTCAATGTTACATGATTCAAAATACGTGTAAAAAATAGTCGACAGTAGGAACAGAATGACTGGATGTTTTTTAACAATGGTTATCGTCCTCAATACATTTAATCGATTGAAACCAATCCAATATATTAGCTTCATGATTCCTCGTATTCTTGCTTTTAAAAATACCTCATATTTTAAGCTTTAAATTATCTACTTTGCGAATAAATTGCGTGAAACTTTCAAATTAAGTACATAAATTGGAGGCTCTAAATTTTCACGCCTTCAGTGTAATTCGTATTAGAAGAAGTTTTTTTTTTTAGAAAAGCGAGTGAGTCTAAAGTACAATGCAATTTGCATACAAATCCTATTTTTATAACTTGCTCAATTTAAGTGACTAAATTAATACCCATTTAGAACTTTTAGTACGTACCTATTAAAATAAAAGCATAGAAAAAGTAGTTAATTAAAAATTGATACTTAATGTATTTTTAAGTTATAAAAATGTTTAAAGATCATTTATTTTGTTCAGAATAATCTTTCATATCATACTTATGACGGGTAATGATCTGAACACTTTTATTTTTTCCAAGTTCAAACCAACTATAGACTAAGTGCCATAGAGAAATAGGTGTCAAAAACCTTTCACGAACTCTATGGAAATGGTATGGTTATATTTGTCTTGCCCATTTATGTCGCATGTGCCACTAATGATGTTACCAGCTTCGCAACTGTTTTGATGTGTCTCGGAGGTCTCGGTACACTATTTCGCCAGTCGCTGTAAATTCTCTCTTCAAACTTTGTATAACTGGACAGATATATTTTTAGCCTATTATATAATTGTTTTATAACTTAACTAACAATACGCCCCGGCTTCACACGGTAACACGGAAAATAAAATATAGCCTATGTTTCTCTGGGAAGTGCGACTTTTTTCCGACGTCTTCAACAAAAATCGTTATATTTTAGCTAATATGGATACTCAAAAATTTATCAAATTATTTACGAATCCGTCCTCAAGAATCACTCTGAAAGTAAAAAGTTAAAAAACCCAATAAAATCGCAGACAGACAGACAGACGAGGCGGAGGATTTTGTTTTATAAAATGTAGAGATTAGTACTTCTGCGATATCGCCGATATCATAAAGATCTAATGTTCAACTAAGTAGTGAAAGCAAAAACATTGGTACTTTAAGCATTGGTATGAAACTTTAGGTTTAGATGTGACAATTTCTTAAATATTTTTCATACTGAATTAAATTTTATAGTGCATTTTTTAAAATTACCCATTTATAAGAATTATACACGAATGATAACAACACACAAATGTTAAGCGAAAATAACTTTATTTTATTAGTGAAATAATGTGGCAATACATTTTTCAATTAAATTTATTAAGAATTAATTTACAAAATGGCAACACTGTTATATTAAATGTCAATTGAGAATAGATTCGTCGTCTCAAGTAATGGAAGGCTTGTAATGACCAAAACAATAAAGGTAAACCCTAGCAGACGACACGGTACTGATTACTGGAAGCTTTCATAAGAGTCACAGTGTCATTGAAATGGGTGACACACTTTCTACACAAACACAGTATTTTTTCGTTTTCGCCTTCAACGCTATGATGTTGGTACTAAGTTCAATGCTCATATACCTATGTTTTATTCCAGTGATTACAATTATTACAAATATAACTTAGTGCCTAAGCGGTAAATTTCGATTCTGACGATCAAATAGGCTCTATATATTAATCTGTAGAAAAAAAATGTTTATGTCCTATTGAAGTTTAAAACTGTGTGCTTAAATTCCGTTCAAATCAAATTTACTAATAACTTTTAAATGTAATAACAATAAAAATTAATAGTAATACTCGTAATTGATGCAATACATTTCACACGTTACAAAGACATACGTTTGGTGGTAGCTTTATGCAAAAAAGTACGTAAAAAGTGTAACTTTTATTTTATTTTGTGGGTCCATGTGACGAGCATAAACGATGTTTCTCACGCTGCTCACATCTCGTATAACAACACGTGTCATCATCACACACATTAAACTCGGATTCGCACCGATTTAAACAGTCATTATTAACTTGTAGACGTATTAGGAATATATTTGTTCATGATTATTCCACTGATCCATGTGAAATACCCGGTCAAATTTTTGTTTCTACAGACAGGCCTATGTCCAGCTGTGGACTATTTAAGGCTATTGGTCATGACAATAAAGTGAATCCCTAATTCTGAACGCCAGTATGCAGACTCTTGAGTTTCAAGCAATCATGATCGGCGGTGGTTACCGATCCGAACCGTCCACTACATTGATCTCTGTGACAGCTTTCACTAGTGTCACTTTAGAACTAACGAGGTGCTTGTATTGCACTTCATGTATTATAAAACTGCCACGTAAAGAATCAAAACATGGGTGATATATAATAAAATCACTTGTTCAAGTTCAAAGCTACTTCGGCGGTTGCATTGCATTCTGTCGCAGAAATCAAGCCGTACTTCGAGATTCAAGTAGTCAAAAATTAAAGGTTTTTATAGGCAAATGATTTAATGATAACTATCACAGTAATATTATTATGATATCAAATGTATGTGTATATTAAAAACAGATGTATGAAATCGTCTCAATGATATATTCAGAGTTAATACGAAAGCCAGATGTCGGTGATGTAGCTCGCAGTTTTATTAGTAAATTCGTGTTACATTAATATCATTGTGTTATTTTTGACCAGTTTTCTGGTAATAGTATAATAATATGATGTTTTCATATTGCTTTTCACAGGAAAGGCAATGTCTTATTATTATTATAATTATACCCGGGGTTACCATTGGGGTTATAAGTTTGAGGGTACAAGTAATAATAAATAAACAATAAATATTTTCGGACATCTAACCAGAACGCCATTCAAACCCAAACTAAGCAGAGCTTGTAATATGGATTGTTGAAAATATATGTTCATCTCTAGGGATGAACATATATTTTTGCAATAACTTTTCTCCTGATTGATATTAATTAAAATTTTCTTTAAGGATTCATCAAATAAAGTGTTTTCGTTTGTCACAGTAACGATAAACCAAGTCACCTTTGCATTAATAAAGAAATTTGCCATTTTCCTAATAAAAAGATTTTTGACATTTGAACCACTAACATTAAAGTTCGAAAAAAAGACTGAAATAACAGTTTTCTTTAAAATTTTATTAGGTAACTTAAACAATTAATAATCCGTGTTTCTACCGCGAACACTAACACAAGAACATCGGTTTGGCATACTCAAAATGAGTTCATCCAAATCACGCTGTGGAATGGCCGCCCATGTTCGTTGCAACAACAAAAAAAGGTCTTCTTGCGACTGGATACCCTCCATATTCGGCAGAGCTCTTCTCTGTAGCATATCCCATGCATGCTCAATCGGGTTCAAGTCTGGCGACTGAGCAGGCCAGGGCCAAAGCCACATCTCAATCTCAAGAAATCCGCATAAAAATGCTTGATCCCTAGACACTTTTGATGTGTGTATTAATCATATCATCATCATCAACAACCCATAACGTCCCACTGCTGGGCTCGGGTCTCCTCTCAGGAGAGGGTTAAGGCCATACGTCCCCACGCTGGCCGTATACTCGTAATCATCAAAAGCTTTCAACAGATCATACCTTACTACTACATATTATATCACGCTGGCCAGTCTGGTTTGTACAGAGTTTGTTTCAAGATTTCCTTATTTTTAAACCCCGACGCAAAAAGAGGGTGGTATAAGTTTGACGTTTGACGTCGATGTCTGTATGTCTGTCTCTGTGTGTGTGTCTTTCTGTGGCATAGTAGCTCTCAAACGGATGGACCTATTTCAATGCGGTTTTTTTCATTAACCCCCGACCAAAAAGAGGGGTGTTATAAGTTTCACGTGTCTGTCTGTCTGTCTGTGGCACCGTAGCTCCCGAACGGATGAAGCTATTTCAATTTAGTTTTTTTTGTATGAAGGGTGAGTTACGTGCGAGTGTTCTTAGACATGTTTCGTGAAAATCGGTTGAGCCGTATAAAAGTTTTGGGGGTGAAAGTGGGGAAGAGTAACCGAATGTCTGCAAAAATATCATCGAGTGGGGTCTCAAATGAAAGCGCATAACGTGTTTTTTACTTTTTAAAGCTAAATCAGGTTATTATGTCGGGTTTTTTTTAATTTTGAGAATTTATAGTTATTTAAAAGCCAGTTTCCTTGCAGTGGTTCTTAGCTATGTTTGGTTATTGTCGGTCCAGCAGTGTAAGACTATCAGCTCTTTTCCAAAATGATGTAAGGCATTTTTGGCGTATGATTACTTGATTAAGGGCCTGAAGGGGGTATTTTAATTTTTTATTTTAGCTTATGCAGTGATTTTGTCCTACTTCAATTATCATGGACGTAATCAGTTTTACTTTTATCTTTCAGCTCTTAAATAGTCTTAACTTATTATTCCTTTTCAGTATGTCTATTTATGTAGTGCGATCCAAGTTCGTAATCAAAAAAATTGTTAAATTAAAAAATATATTGTCTTTGTTCGATCGCCAAGTGTCCGTGCATTTTTATAAGTGCAAAAGGACTTGGCGGTAATGGCCATTTTAACAGGTTTTTTTTTTATCTATAGAATAAGGTTAAATTTATTGTCCCGGACTCTTGTTCCTTGCTCGTTTAGCCATAAAACTTTTCCAAATCATCTTTTCTTACAAAGAATCCTTAAAAATAAAATAAAATTACTAAGATGATCATGATGATAAAAAGAAGTAGCTCTTTTTTCTTGTACGCTTCGATCTTCTAAAGTACACAACGATTTATAATGCGAACTATGTTTTATTTGGACTAACTGCACTCATTTCATTTTGACCAATTGGATGGGATGCAATTAACTTAACTAAAGCTGTGACATTAAGTTCTGACATATAGTGAAAATGTTTTGATGAATGAAATTAATAATATCAGCTTGTATGGATCAAGTGAAGGAAACCAATTAAAATAATGCGTTTGGCATTTATGTTTTGCATCCTATTAACCATCGAATGGATTATAATTTATTAATGTCAATATAATTAAAATTAACTGATGAACTAAATAATGAATATAACCTTACAATTCCGTTAGAAAGGGGTATAAACTTGTATATTAATCTGAATTGTCTCCAAGCAAACGCACACCATATACCTGAAGTGTACGCCACCAGATGACCCATCTACGCACTTGGCACGGTTGCCATTAAACAATAATATACTGGTAGTTCACATGAAGTCGTTTTCCATGTGGTGACGGATTGACGCATTAAGAATATGCAGTGTCAACGCCCTATTACATAATATTACTATTACATACTATTCATCCCGTGGATGTCCTAAGAGCCGATTAAGCGAGCATCGTAAAATCCGGTTAGCAATATAATGAATTACCTGAAATTTCTAAATGTTCGATTGCAAGTGTAATGGAATGTTGTGGTGTTCAAATGATAGAATTAAACATTGTTAAATTGGGTATATACAGACCGCCTAAAATGTGTAATATAGATATTTTTTATGTTTTTTTTATAATTATGTTTTAGGAAAACTGTGTGGAAGATATCATAATAAAATTGTATTATGTGGGGACTTCAACATAGATGTCTTAAAACGTAACAAATATACTTTGGACTTTGAATGCTTCCTTTTGGGCTTAATTTTAAGTTAGCCATCTCACAACCCACTAGACCGGCCAGTAAAAGTTGTTTAGATAATTTTGCTCATAACTTTCGAGACAAGTATAAAACAGAAGTTATCGACTTTGCACTATCAGACCACTCAGCACAAATTCTCCAAATTCCAATTAAAAAACCACGACAGTTATCTTCTTGGCGCGTAAAAAAACGTGATTTAGCTAATGAAAATTTAATTAAATTTCATGAATGCATTCGGTCTCTATCATTTTCAGATACTTACTGTTCTGAGGAACCTAATGAAGCGTACGATAGCTTTCTGGAACTATTTAGTTTATTTTACAATTTGTGCTTCCCAATAAAATCGATCACAATAAAATCAAATAAAAAGCGAAAATGGATTTCGAAAGGAATAAGACTCTGCAGCAGGAGACAAAGGCAGTTGCTGTGGAAATACAGGCTTACACCGACTGTAAAAAAATCGGCTCAAATTTAAAAAATATTCACAAAGATTAAAAAAAATTATAAAGCTCACTCAGCGATCACAAAATGATGATAACATTAATAAATCTGAAAATAAATCAAAAACCGCTTGGCAAATAATAAGAAACCAAAATGCAATAAGAGATCCTATCTTGCAAATTGACAATCATGGTACATTAATTAAAGACCCTAAAGATATAGCTGACTCTTTCAATCATTTCTTTATCGATGAAGTACTAAATAAATCTAAGAAAACAACTGACAGACTAACAAAACCCGAAGTCAATCCTCATTCCATGTTTATGCTACCAGTATTACCACAAGACATAATAAAGGTAATAAAACAACTCAAAAATAAAAAAAGTGTAGGTTACGATGAAATATCTACACGAGTGATTAAATTTGTAGCTAATGACATTGTAGCACCCCTTAGCCATATTTTAAATTTAATTATAACCTCTCGCATTTTTCCTAGTAGTCTTAAAACTGTGATAGTGAAACCGCTGCACAAAAAGAACAGTAAGGAAAACATGGGCAATTACAGACCTATCGCTCTAACTTCAGTATTCTCCAAAATTATGGAAAAGATAATTTACCAGGGACTTTATTCTTTCTTGACTAAATATAATATACTATGTGACGAACAAAAGGGATTTAGAAAAAATAAAAATATTAATATGGCTACTTTTGAATTTTTAAACATTGCTTTGAAAAATGTTGATAAGAAATTACCGATATGTGCACTTCTCACAGATATGTCCAAAGCTTTCGATTTTGTGAAACATGACATTCTTTGGAAAAACTTAATGACTACGGCGTAAGAGGTAACATTTTAAATTTGATAAAATCATACTTGACCGATCGTCGACAATACACGGTGGTATCGAGAATAAATAGGAATAATAAGAATGAAGAGCACTTTAAATCAAGCTGCAGATTAATAAAATAGGGTGTCCCCCAGGGCCCCAAGCGTTCTTGGACCACTCTTATTCTTAGTGTACATTAACGATCTCCCTCGACACACAAAACAACCGATGATACTGTTTGCCGATGATATTACTGCCATAATTAAATGTCGAGATCCCAAACTCTTTGAAAATGTCATAAATAATACTTTAGAGGACATAATAAATTGTATGAATATAAATAATCTAATCATAATTTTTTTAAAAACCAATGTAATGCATTTTTATCAGCGTATTAAAAACAAAACCTTAACTATTAGCTACAATGGCAAAATAATAAATGAAGTAAAGGATACAAAGTTTTTGGGCATAAAAATAGACAGCCAGTTAACTTGGAAACCGCAATCGGAGGTCATATGTAAAAAATTAAGCACGTCTGCCTTTGCTCTTTACAGTCTCTCAAAAAAAGTGAATACAAATACTCTTCTGATGGCATATCATATCATGGTCTAGTATCGTCAATTTTAAGATTTTGATATTCTGGGGAAACTGCAACCAACGAGAAAGTATATTTAAGGCTCGTTGCATAAGATCTATGTTTGGATTAAAAATGACTGACAGTTGTGTGCCAATATTTAGGTCCCTTAAAATATTAACATTTCCTTGTTTATATATTTTTGAAGTAGCTGTCTTTGTCAAAACAAATATGAATTTGTTTTCCACGATGTCAGAGACTAGCAAACGCTCATCACAGTTAAGAAGTAAATATAAAAATTTACTGAACCAGGGAGAATATAAAACGGCTTTATTAGCAAAAAGCATCATGTGTCCCATACACATGATGCTTTTTGCCTTTCCTATGATTTACAATAAAATACCAGAAAATATTAAAAATCAAAATATATACAAATTTATAAAGTGTTTGACTTTATTATTACTTGACAAATGCTATTATTCCGTAATAAGTTATCTTAATGACAAATTGTAATTTATTTTCTACTAGATATTTAACGCTATATTTAAGATATCAAATTTAATCATTTATTGGACTCTCATTAATTTAATATAAAAATATCAAGCACTATGTATGATTTTGAATTGTTTTAATCCAATTGTATATTATTGTAGTATTTATTATTGTTGTAGTATTAATTATTTAATGTTGACATGACTAATTTTATATGACATTAATTTTTGCATGCCTAAATGGCAGAATGTATTGAGAATTGAGACCAACACAGTACTAAAGACCTTATTTATGTAAGTACATACATTCGATGCAAATAAATGATTTGATTTGACATCAACACTGCAAAGAAAAACTTGAAATAAAACTAATACCATCCCACTGTCCCCCCCCCCCCCCCCCGTCTCTCCAGCGTCAGCGTGGTGTACCACACCACTTTACTTATAGTTATTTTTTATACAATACCAATTGTAGGCCAAAACCTCCTTGCTAAGTAGAGGCCTATGCCCAGCAGAGGACTGTGAAAGGCTGCTGATGATGCTCATGATGTGGGCACAAAGCTCACAAGTACATAAAGAAGTAGTGTAGTACGAGAGTACAAATAAAACCGTCAAAGTGATTGATGTAATTACTGTTGTGTGGTAAATTTCCCCACAAAATTACACCCATACAAACCCACAAAGCCTGGGTTTGTATGGGTGTAATGTAGTTACTAAATATTTTTGTGCATAATAATAATAAATCTCTTTATTGTACACCAAATTCATTCCAAGGTTAACATAAAATTAGAGAAGTATGTACAATTGGCGGCCTTATCGCCCGGGGGCAATCTCTTACAGGCAACCCTTGGATGGAGAGAAAAACATGATTATGAGAAAGTGTGGGGTAGTGTCTGGTGTAAAACTAGGAAAAGAGAAAAAAAATATTTAAATAGTAAAGATTATCATTTACCGTTATAGTAATACATAGTGTGCTTTATGAAATAAATACAAACAAGGAATAATTAATTAGGATAGAGAGATATTGATTAAAAAAAGAGTTAGCTAGTTATCAATGTAAGTGATTGCAGTGAGTGAGTGTTGTCGGAGCTGGTTTGTGTAGGCCGCGTGTGTACACAACATCGACTAAATAATCCGTCGACATGTTGATTCTAAACCGATGAATGACATCATTATCGAAACTTTAAATGTAGTCTAAATACATAAACACAGTCACTACTCTAGTTTTCTCGCGAAATGTGTCATGGTGTTGTTTATACCCTGTTTTTATCTCGCATCGGGTGTTTAATACGTTGTTTTTATAACCAATAACTGGCCTAGGCCTGAATTGTAACTTTCGGAATACTAAAGTCGTATGAAACTCTGGCCTGGTATAATGTGCCGAAGTCGCTTCTTACACACGGTAGCCTGATTTAAACTAGTCTAAGCCTGTAATAAGATATAGTCAGACTGCTTATAAGCATAGTAGTATTTCATAATACAACATACATGTTACAGAAAGTTTTTGCCCGATTTTTTGTGGCTATCTATAGAGAAGCCGGGGTATCTATACAAGCATTCCGCATCCCCTAATCAGTTTATATATCAATTTCATTAAATTTTATTACGTAGTCGTGTTATAGATTTTTAACTTTTACTTTTTAAAACAACATTTCTGTGACACTGTTTTTAAATAAGGATAATAGTAAATCTTTTTACTGGCATTTAGTACTCGTACATTCTTACAAAGTAATTTAGCCTTATATGGGGACAACTTAAGTAACATTTAGAAGATATTGATTCCCACGCGTCTGTACGAAGATACATCTCTACTTCACCTAAAATGGTGTTTTTAAACGCAGGCGATGATTTACGATGATTGACGTTTTAGATTTTTAATTGGCAAAGGAAACCATAAATTTTGCCATTTATTATAAGTGCGTATTCAATAAGCATATTATAATCGTTTCATATAGCGTCGATATCGTGTACGGTCTGTATTTTAACAGTTTTTGTTAGTATGTTGTCAAATTAAATGTGTTAAATCTATTTTTTTTTTGCATAGAGGTGATAAATCGTTGTAGTGTGTACCGCATAAAACATCATCGCTTTCCAAAGCTTTTTAACATTATTATTAGTAATTTTATAACTAGATTTTGTTAATCGTCTTTACACAAGAGCTTCAGCCTCAGTGAAGGATTCGATACTTTATACCTACCCTACATATTAATTAACTGTTAATATTTTTTAAATGAGCAAAGGTTAACATTTCAATGCATTTGTGTAGCTAATCAAATCAGTATTTTGTTTTAACAACTTCTACAAGTAAATTGCAAGATGCAGTTTATATTTATCATATGACACCTCATAAGCCTTTCTAGGGAGAGGCCTATGTGGCTATATCCAAAGCGGTACTTTCAGAAACTCTTGACGACATGACACCCGCAGTAAATCCCTTTGATTTATGTTCTGTGTCGAATTCAAATTCTTGCATTACTGACATTTAAAAAAAATAGGCCGATTAAAATATAGAAAAAAAAAGTAGAGTAATCACTTTAACTATTTACTCCATTATTATATCAATATTTGAACTGTGAATACAGTTAGAGTGATTTAAGTGTGTCTGTCAATCAATGCAGGTAACAAATGTTATCAACACTCAAATTTATGTCTAATCGAAAGGAAAGGTATAAAAAAGGAAAACATTTTATTGATTCTTATCAGGTGACACTCATCTGAAATATAAGTTAACCTATTCCAATAAAAAAGGTTTTTAAAAAATCAAATTTTAAAGTTTCCATAGACTATTAATAGTATTTCAATGTGACATTTGACATCGAACTTCGCCCGCAGTTTTCCCGCCTTCTTATTGATTACTTTCTTTGTTTTGACCAAAATCAGTTACAACAGACTCATTCGTACATAAACATAGTGCCCGAATTAATTCAACAAACTGATTACAGTTTGTTGAATTAATTCGGGCACTATGTTTACGTCAGGTTATAAAGTTTATATTTAAACGTTATCTTCACAGTTACAATTATCAATGATTCACTTGATGTAATTAGCACACCGCTACCTATAAATGACGAGACAACAAGAAATACAGTGTAGGAGGCAATAATAAGGTCGATATTTGCATACACGGAGATACGACTCGGTAAAGTCGCATTGCAAATCGATATTAGAACATAGTTCATCATCATCATTTTGTAATCATTTTTATTATAAGATAATTACTGCACGACGATAATTTTTTAAGTTTCCGAAGATTAGTTTTGCAATTTGCTCAGTAAAAGATCTTTTATTTAATACAAGCAATTATTGTATATATATGGGTGTATATACTTGTATATTTGACGATCGAATCGAATCCAACGATTTTCATTTTGTATGCAGGGGTTTCGAGGGTGATGAATCGATTTATCTGGGATTCATTTTTTTTAGCTTGGTCATTTTTATTATTTTATTTTGTCGTCCAGGTACTTTTCCTTGGTAATGTTATTGTTATGTATATTCACGTTATACACTTCTTTATAACTTATATTGTACTTAGTTACATTAATATGGACGGAGTATTAATATGGATTTAACTTTACAACTGCTCATTTGTATTCCAACAATCTTAGGCATATCGGAACTTGCGAGGCAATCATTACTGGAAAGTAAAAGTACTTAAATGAAATGAGTTCTATTAATATTTGAACTGTCAGATTTTTCTGACAACAGTTAAATATACAATTTGTGGCCGCCATTGAAGGCAGCCTGCCTAATCGGGCATAATCTCACCTTGCCCATAGTCAGCGAGTGCAATAAAAACAAAGTTTTATAAACTAATGACAGCTGTCACACTGACAGATGTGGTCGGCACATTCAAGCGTGTTTCGACACAATACGACAAAGATGGACGACTCTGCATGAAGTCATAAATGATGGAGAAGTTGCGGAATTTGAAATTTAGAATCTCGAAATAGTTTTATATGATTGAAAAAATCTATTTATAACGGAAAGGCATGTTTATGTCTGAAAAAACAAATTATCTCAAACAGTCATAGGTATAATGATTTTCTTTGCTATAAGCTAAATAATACCTTTAGCAAACATCGCAATCAAACAACCAATTGTAGTCTGATAATATAATTAATAACCTCGGGGCAAAATCTAAATTACTCCTTATTACATCAACTATCTGCCAGTGAAAGTTCCGACAAAATCGGTCCAGCCGTTCTAGAGATTAGCCGGAACAAACAGACAGACAGACCGGCAGACAGACAAAAATAGTAAAAAAATGATACTCTGGTATATGTTCCTACCGTGTATACATACATATGCATTTAGTAAAAAGCGGTTATTTTAATATGACAAAAATACACTCCAATTTTATTTATTTGTATAGATGCCATGTCCATTGATATTTAACTTGTAGTTAGACACCTATCAGAAGTTTGTCAGAACGGACGACGCATTAGTTCATTCAAACTTCTGATAACTTATCGAGGTTGCTACAATAGAGTAATAGTAGGTATGACTTACAACACAAACATTTATAGAGAATAGCTCTCTAAGTTTCATTGACATTGCAATGAGAAAGAGGGATAGGAAAAAGATAAAACTAATCAACTACTCTATCTTCTTTTAAAGGAGAAACCTAAGCTATCTCCTTTTAAAGAAGATCTTAACTCTATCTAGCATATCTTGCTAATCTTCTGGCATAAATCAAGCAACATCTATCGTTAGTCTTCTATGGCTGCTATTCGTTTCTATGTGCTAATTCTTCAACTTTTGTATAAAAGAGTGCCGTTAACTTTCTTAAACAGTTTAAATAAACTAGTGTACTGTGTGTAATGCATAAGCAAAACTATTCTTATACGTTAATGGACTACAAAATGTATGTTTTGGTTATTATAATCAAAAGTATACTATATTTCGCTTCTTTATATTTTGGCCTTGCAACGTCCGAACTGTTGCGTCTTATTTTTAACTTTAGTTAAAGCTAGATTTCTAAAAAAAAACAAAAAAAACAATATTGATTTCCACGTCACGTCAAATTCACGGCCGAAAAATCACTGTTGGCATAATATTAAAGCGTTACTTTTATTGGCGCGAATCAAGCATAGTATGTCAAAGGAGCTCGCGCGTCAGTTACCACCAATTTCCACGTTTACTTAATAGTGTTGATTGGTCTAGCCTGTGTTTGTGGTGCTTGAAAAACGTTTGGTTCACCGAACTTAGTCATCGACTGTTAATTTTTTTTTAGCTTCCGCATATAAAATACAATAAAACAGTTCAACACAGATGAAATATTTCCAAACTCTTGTAAAATGAGAATCCTCGGCGGGGCGTGGATGCCCCTGTTTGTGGCCGCAGTATTCATAGCTGAAGTTCAATCACAGTTCATCAGAGGTATGTATCACCGTCAATCATTATGCTCTCATTTCTATATAAATACAGAGGTTAAGTGCGATTTTGTACACTTCAAGTAGTAAACATGTCGAGTGTGTGATAATTGAACTGTTGTGTACCATTTGCATCTGGAGTATATGTTATTACAAGGTACCGCAGACATATAATTTGTGGTTTATAGGTATACAAACACAGGGTCGTGTATTATTTACAAATTTCTGGCTAGTTTATGTTGAAATGATTTGGTAACTTATACTGTAATTTATCATAAAGTTAAAGTTAGACCTTATTGTCGGTATATTACGAATTAATAATTGTCTAATAATTGATTTACTTAAAAAGAGTAGTATAGTAGTTTGATTTCCTTATTATAAATGTATTAATTTCTTCCAATCTAAATTATACTCAACCCATTGAGACAGTTATTTTAGAACAGCTGAGGTTCGTTTACATTAGTAAACCTTTTTAAACTTCCGATAGTGGGTTCGAAATTCGACATGTATTGGAAATAGGAAACAATTTATTTTAAGGCGTTTTTAACTGTTATTGGCAGTTGTAGATACGTGCTACCGGAATAGTTAGACTTAAACCTTAGGCACTTGCATGAATGATCAGGTCGTAAAGTATCGAAATAGTTTGTATTTTCAGTTAATCTAATAATCACAAATTTTAACAAAAAAAAAACAAGAACTGTACCAAATTTAAATGGGACCACACGGGAAGCACCAGCTTTTAAATAAAAAAGAATCATCAAATCGGTTCACCTAGTCGAAAGTTATGAGGTAACAAAAAAAAATACAGTCTAATTGATAACCTCCTCCATTTCTAAGTCGGTAAAAAATGCAATCAGTTAGGTAGTAGCCTATCGCAGCTTACTCATCTAGTCGATCTAGACTCGAAGCTTTTACTTAGACCTGGTCGAATGGCATGAAGATTGGAGTAGAAGATATCCTTGGAGAGAATGCGATTGAATTCCGCAACGAATTGAACCTACTACGGCAACAATGCAGTATGGTGACCCACACCATGGCGGCTTAGTGATGCTTCTGCATCATTGGGCCTCCGCATATTTAGTTAGTAAATGTTAGATAGATTATTAGATTAATAGTACTTTAGGTGCTACGGTGGAAAAACAAACATGTGCAGACTACAGAAACTAATACCTTTCCTTTTGGCTGTAACTGTAGATTTAAAAAAGCCTAAAAGCCGTTGAAATAAAGAATTACAGTAACTTTTCCGAGGAAAACTAGATAAAGTGCAGATACGCGCCATTTATTTAAGGGTATATTCGCTGGTTTGCTCTCTCCCCGACGATATGTAAAAGTGTAAATAGAGTCGAGTAATAAAAGCTCACGTCAATACAACTCAATGCTTTTACATCAGTAGAATAAACTAAAATTTGTTGGTTTTGTATCAATAAATAGAATTAATAACAAAAATAGAATAGTTTTCCATGAAAATTTCAACACTATTAGTAACAACACTAACAACACTAACTAAAGGCTTTTCGTCGCCTTTAGGGCGCCCACACAAAACTGCGAATTCGCAACGCATCGTAAATATCAGCGAGCTCGCAGATTTATTTAGTAATTTGTAATTTTTATTCTATTTTTCATCATCCATTTCATACAAACATCTCATTAGGACATCTCTTTGTGGTCGAAAGTATGGTCACATGAACCAACGCTTTGCTGCACGAATTCGTATCGTAGCAATTCGCATCGCACGTTCCTACGATGCGGCATCGCATCGCATCGTAGTTATGTTTGGGAACCTGTAACAGAGTGTACCTACATATATGCTGCTTTATAAATTAATATGACAGCTAACACCTGGTGGTCTACTTGTTGCGGGTTTGATTCCTGTCTTTTCTAGGTGGTAATCGAAGGATACCTGTATCCTTATGGTGAAATTGGTATTACTAAGTAGCAGAACAAGTTTCGAAATATACGATATAGCTACAATCAACATTGGATATTTAATACTTTACTATGAGAATACCTTTTTTTTAGATTTGTGAGATCACAGGTAGATCGAAATCGAAACTTGAGACTTAAGAGATGAAGGAATTGTATGCTCTAATAACAGATGTTCCCGAATCCCTCCTGTTTCATGCGCAGACTGGCATACAGTGTGGTATTAGTCGCCGATTCCGACACCTTACGATGCAGCGCTGTAGCAAAACCGCGGTGGGGTTAGCAAAACAGCTCCAGTAAGTTTCTACAGGTTGGCGACTTCGTAAAAACTTTTGACCAAATTTATATAACCTATCTCACCCGGGTCATTATTACGATTCTATTGACATCTCATTCATTAAAATCGGTTTAGTAGTGTAGGCGCTACGGTATTACCTAAAAACGTACCTACATAGCTTTTGGCTTCGGCGTAGGATAGAAAAAAACGAGAGAAGAAGATATTAAAATTATTGTGTTTATGTACTCCATTTTTATATTTAAACCTGGTAGCATTCGTTCCTAAGCTTTCTGTTACATCAGGCTTACTTCGGTCTTCGACAAAGAGCATTTAAATAACCATGTGTTGTATGCCTACATTGCCCACCTATCCAACTGCCTACGTCACATAATTCCATTTGACCTCGCCTCAGCTTGAAGTAGTATTGGCATGTAACAGAATGGCAAGAATAAGTCATCAACAACCCATATGTACAACAACAACAACCATAATGTCCCACTGCTAGGCTCGGGTCTCCTCTCATGAGAGGGTGTGATTGTGAATTGGAAAGTGAATTGAAAAAGTTTATTATGATAAAAATTGATAAACAGATCATTTCTAACAACAAGGCCAAAGGTTATCTGTTAGAGATCGTAGACAGAGATAAGGCGCCATTGTACTACTGTTTTTTTAGTCTAACATTATAACATTGTAGTATTCCTAAAATAGTATACTCCAATTGAGATCCCTCTTAAGGAAAAACCGATTTTAAAACTCATTTGAAATGTCAATTTATTACAAAATGAATAATATTAAAATTACCAATTATTTAAAAAAAAACCGACTACGTCAGACGCAGTCAGGCTTTTTAAATATTTTTTTTGTGTACCCAGTGTAACTTTCACGACTAAGACGAATCCATTGACACCACATTTTTACATTCATACATCCTATTATTCAGGCTCTAGGGCGTGCCAACAACACATGTATATACACTCGAAAAACATAACCATCCTTCTTTCGCAGTCGGGTAAAAATCGAATAGAAACGGACTCTGATCAAATTACGAACATTTTTTAAAACAAAAACGGTTTGACGTAGTATCGGGGTTAAAAAGTATATTAACATAGTTTATTGGATGTTCAAGATGAACACATATAGGTCAAGGATGTTGCATAATTATTGTCGATAAAAAACGGATCGCTGTAAACATGTGTATGTATAGGCAGGTAGGTATGACTCACTGTTATAATTCGGTGTATCGATTTAAAATAGGTTATATATCATATCTATAATCTATATTTATAGAAAGGTACAGCACTATAGGTTTCACCAATCATCAATAGCCGTTTATTCCACTGCACTTATGCGCTGGTGGTTGAAGCGATCGCCACGCTGCTTCCTACTACGCCAAGTGGTGTGAATTCAAATCCCACATGGGATAACATTTTGTGTGATCTACAAACTGTTATTCTGAATCTGGGTGTTCTTTGTATCTGTTATATTTATGTGTGGGAGTTGTCTTTTTAAAAAGAAAAGAAAATGCTTCTCCTTAGAAAGGAGATTTAGGCCTTAACAGACAGACTGAAAAAATAATTAAAATGCCATTTTGGGAAAAACTGTTGATTTGAAATTACAAACAGACATTTCAATTTTATTTATTTGTATAGATTGCTAAGTTGGCAATGTGTACCAGCCCTTAAGTGTGCACCATACTTTATGTGCTGTTATATTTATGGAAACACATAAAACAATAATCGGATAAGATGTCTCCTTTTTTTAGGACAATCTGTGCAGCGAGGACATTGAAACAGTAAAGGCACAATCATTGTTTTGTTGGGTACTGGCGAGACCGCGTTGATTATGCCCCGCCTCTACGGGACCACATACTAATATATAGAGCTTAGAAGATCTACACAGATCGTGATTATGAACGAATATCGCATTTGTAGATATAAAACCGTGTTTTGTTTGTGTTAGAAAAGAAAATTGTCTTAAAATATATTACTTAGTCATTTATTTGTAGAAAATTTTCTTTATAATAATGCAAAATTTTCAACAAAAAATAACAATTTCAAAATTGTTTTGTCCGTCTGTTGGTATGAACAATTTCATACCATGTAGCACAAAAAGTGTAACCATCGCTAAAAGTTTTTTGAATAAAAAATGAATATCAGTTTAAATAAATTAATTTTGAAAACAAGTTTTTTCGTCATTTGTCGATTTTTTTGTCACAAATTGTATGTAAATAAAAATATTGTGAGTCGATTGCCTGGTCTAAATGTGCGTAGTACTATATAACATCGGGGTCAAGCATAGCAGTAAGATATGATTAAACACGCCCTTAGTGAGCTGGATGAAATGCAAAACACAGATTCAACCATAACGTTGAACGCTCTCACCAATACACCCAGTTATATTTCTGAGAGGAATATTTACAAGTGATAAATTTATAAGTGCGATACTGGTGGATACATAGAGAATGGTAATTACCATTCTCTATGGAGGCTATCATTCTTCAGAGTGCATTAGAAAGAGGGTTAAACATCTAAGCTTTTGGAAAAAATCAATCCATGTACTTAGCATTGTTTTAAGAAACAAAATAATAGTCGGCCAGCCCCTGGAGGAACTAAAAACGACCTTTATTTCTGTAAGAAGTATTTAATTCGAATGATCGGTCGGTTCTGTAATCGTTTCTATTACATTCAAATTGACAAATCTATCTATATATATAAAAGTGAAATACCACTCACATATTACTCACGAAAACTCAGAAACTATGACACCTAAAAACTTGAAATTTGGCAGATAGGTACCTTATAGCGTGTAGACATTCGCTAAGAACGGATTTTACGAAACTCCACCCCTAAGGGAGTAAAACGGGGGTTGGAAGTTTGTATGAAAGTCTTATGTTTTTAAAGTATGAGACTTGAAATTTAAAATGTATGCTGCTCTATAGATGGTGTGGAACTGTACTAATAATATATCTTTAGAAATTAACCCCCTTTTAGGGTTAAAACGGGGGATGGTAGTTTGGACGCAAACGAGGTTGCGTAGGTCAGCTAGTACTGTATATTGTTGCGGTGACTATTCGTGTGTTAATCCTTAATCTACTTCTGTGACTGTGTATGTCACTGAACTTCTCTCAAACGATTGGACCGATTTTGATGAAATTTTTTGTGTGTGTTCAAGGGGATCTTGGAATGGTTTAGATTCGCAATTTTGTCCGCTGGACAATGTTTTTTAATTAATTTTTGAAATTTTCAAATTAAAGACGAGTAGACAGGACAACGTCTGTCGGGTCCGCTAGTATATATTTATATAAATGAATCGCCGAAATGAATGTACGCGCATAACTTCCGATCGTCTGCACCAAATTAAATAATTCTTTTTTTATGTGTTCATTATTCTTAGGAGAAGGTTTGTATTAAAGAAAATGATTTGAAAACCGGTAGTGTAAAATGTTTTAGTCAAAAAATGGCGGCACGAAGTTCGTCGGGTCAACTAGTTTAAATTAAAACAAAAAAAGCACGAGTAAACAACTAATAAACTTTTATTTTTAATACATATTATGATATTTATCGTAGTACAGATATTATTTGGATCGATGAACACAGATGCTCGTTCTGATTTCTAATTGTGCCCAGGTCACCTGCCCGGAATAGCTCGTAGATGTTCTGACGTGACGGTGACGTCCGATGACATCACATACAGCGGTTATTTATTTGCGAACCTGATGACATTTAATCAATGTTCACGTATTAAAAAAAAGACACTTCTATGGTTGTTTCGACATTTTTTCCCAGAGTAAAGTAAAAATATCTGTAAAAGATTTACTTACAAAAATTAACAACATACTTTTTAATTTGACTGATCAATTTGTAAAACGTCAATATCTGTAAAAGATTTACTTACAAAAGTGAACAACATACTTTTTAATTTGATTGATCAATTTGTAAAACATCAATATCTGTAAAAGATTTACTTACAAAAATTAACAACATAATTTTTAATTTGACTGGTAAATTTTTAAAACGTCAATATCTGTAAAAGATTTACAAAAATAAACAACATACTTTTTAATTTGACTGATCAATTTGTCAAACGTGTTTAATTAGTCTATAATATAGAGCAACACTGTTCACCTAGGGGAGTAGTCATATCGTCTTTTGCCTATACCAGTTTTGTCATTTTTTTGGGGGGAAATCTTTACACATACACATTTATAAACTCACATACGAAAAAAAATTCCTGCCACTACGAACCTACCTACACAAAACAATTAAAACAAAACACACATACACACAAACACATACACACAAACACACAATATGTTCTCACTCACATTTTGAATCACACTAACTTTTTTCGTTTATTCATCTCCATGTACGGAAACCACTGAATCATGTTATACCCTAAAGAACCTCTGTACCTACTTATCTGGAGTTAGTAGAGGCTGGTTATTCTGTCATACAGGTTTTACCTAGTACGGAAACCAGTCTCTCACACAGATTTTTTGTGTATTGTCAATAACTGATTTTTGTGTAAGAGAAGAAAATAAATGATTTTATTATTATTATCAAATAAAACATTCGGAATTTCACGCCCAAACAAATACAATCTGTGTCATAACAGTGCAGTGTAACGCCTAAGCCCTATTTGGGCTACTTTGACAAAGGGGAACGCATATGTATGGCTACTCCCTACCGTGTTGCGCTATGGTCTTCAATGGCATGTTCGTAAATTAAAGATTCAAATTACAAAATTAGCGGTTTACTCATATATCGAATTATAAGTCATTTAATAATTGCTATTTAAATCAAAAGATAACAAAAATAGGTGGGCTTAATCTTCCATAATAATAACCTAAATAAATTGCTTTATATGCAAGCTAAGTATTGGTTAAGCCTAAAATGCAACAGGGAACAGAAATAAAACAACTCGATAAAGATAGTATGAAAATACATTTGACGCATTTTTCGGACAGAAATTGTGAACAGATGAGACTGAAACACGCAGCCTGAAACATAGCATTCGTAACACCTAGCCTATATTGAAAAAACCTTACATTCGCCTATTATTTTCATTAAAAAAGCTAAAGTTAAAAAGTCACAGTTTGTTTCACTTTCTCTAAGTAAAACGTCCAGTGTAATGTAAATATCATCTGGAACGTCTGCGGTTAATCTTCCGTGAATCCAACAGTCGTTTAATAAAAATTAGGGATGAATAAGAATGCACTCCGGTCTCGACATAAAGTACCCATTAGCCGCCATATATATTTGCATAAAACATTCTATAAAAACGTTTCGTATTGCGAATTGATTTGTGTTAATTTCATACACACTATTTTCGCCCTCTTTATGTGGAAAGAGGTACACTCAGAATTGGATATCAAAATCTTTTTTTTTATGTCTGAGGTAAAGATGACCACACTAACGACATGTTTAAAAAGGATATGAATATCCAAATCTTTCATTCTAAGGGACGCTTATGTCCAGCAGTGTAAAAGAAGGTAATAATATTTATATTATTATATAAATGTACGTAGTTCAACACAGATAACGATTTTTAATCTACATTTCTATAGTAAATAAAACCTACCACAGTCCATTTTAAATATAAAGAAAACGTGTTGACATACGATCAAATCGTAATGTCAGCATTGAGGTCACAAAGCAAAGTAGTGATAGGGCACACACAATTTATCCAACCAAACCTCCACACGACCGCCCAAATCCGTCGAGTTTCTTTCGTGTTTACATTTAATAGGATTAAGTTTGTCCCCATGTTTTGCATATTTCATTTATCAGCATTGTGTAGCCTAACGATGTACAAATGCGTCTCTATGAAAGTTCCGCCTTTGAGGCGTTCTTTATAATTGAGTCCAGAGATATCAAAAATGTATTGTTATAGGGTCAATTACCCCGCCATATCTTTTAGACTACAATGGAGCGTTTAAACTCGTGTCTTTTGAGAATTGGTCGAGAGTTGACAATGCAAGCATTGCGTTCAGACACAATCTGAGTGGTTATTAAAATATTCTTGTTTCATCTTGTTTCGTGTGAGATATTCTTCACATGTCATAACGTAAGCAACACATTTTATGCACTGAAATACATATTTTATGCACTGAATTGATGAAGAATAATAAACAATAGACACAAAATGAAAATCAAAATTCGAATCAAATTACATAATCGGTATTTACGAGGCAGTGAGAAAAAAATGATATAAAAATTTAAAGGAACTGTAAACAAAATAATCTATACTTCTATACTATTATATAAAGCTGAAGAGTTTGTTTGTTTGTTTGAACACGCTAATCTCAAGAACCGCTGGTCCGATTGAGAAATTCTTTCAGTGTTGTATAGTACATTATTCGAGGAAGGCTATAGGCTATATACACACATCAAAAGTGTCTAGGGATCAACATATGTGTCTAGGGATCAACATATATTTTTGCAATAACTTTTCTCCTGATTGATATTAATTAAAATTTTCTTTAAGGATTCATCAAATAAAGTGTTTTCGTTTGTCACAGTAACGATAAACCAAGTCACCTTTGCATTAATAAAGAAATTTGCCATTTTCCTAATAAAGGGATTTTTGACATTTGAACCACTAACATTAAAGTTCGAAAAAAAGACTGAAATAACAGTTTTCTTTAAAATGTTATTAGGTAACTTAAACAATTAATAATCCGTGTTTCTACCGCGAACACTAACAACACAAGAATCGGTTTGGCATACTCAAAATGAGTTCATCCAAATCACGCTGTGGAATGGCCGCCCATGTTCGTTGCAACAACAAAAAAAGGTCTTCTTGCGACTGGATACCCTCCATATTCGGCAGAGCTCTTCTCTGTAGCATATCCCATGCATGCTCAATCGGGTTCAAGTCTGGCGACTGAGCAGGCCAGGGCCAAAGCCACATCTCAATCTCAAGAAATCCGCATTAAAATGCTTGATCCCTAGAAACTTTTGATGTGTGTATGTATCATCACGCTACGACCAATAGGAGCGGAGCACTAATGAAAAATTTTTCAAAAACGGGGGAAAATTATCACGCTACGGGCAATAGGAGACGCAAACGAGGTTGCGTGGGTCAGCTAGTTATTAATATGAGTGTTACTGAGTTTACTGCTTTATCGTTTTCTTTCAAATAATGCTACAAAATAATGACACATTTTTCAGAAGCGTTATGTATACTTGTAATATGTTCGACCGTAGCGCCTAAACTTCTGAACCTGGTTCAATATTTTTTTACTCAAACTTTTATCGTAGTCGGGTTTTAGGTTTTATAAACTTTTTTAAAGTATAAGTGATATTAAACGAGACGTTTCATAACCAAATTTTTTATCAAAAGATACCGACTTCAAGAACTGGACCAAATTGAAATGGGAGCACACGGGAAGCACCAGCTTTCAAATAAGAAAGAATCATCAAAATCGATTCTCCCAGTCGAAAGTTTTGAGGTAACAAACATAAAATACAGTCGAATTCAGAACCCCCTCCTTTTGAAGTCGGTTTAAAACTATGATGACTAGGTATATCACCCTTGACAGAATTAAAATGCGCCAAAAATATATTGTAGCTTGTTATTTATACGCCAAAATTAATAAAGTAGAACGGGCCTTCAATAATGCCTGCCTGTATAAAGTTAAACCTATTGGTTTTTGAGCCTGATATGCTGACCTTTTGTCAATACCTATTAATGGCGTCACATTATCTCAATCTGCCAGCGGACTGATATTTTAAAATACATTTATTGAATTTAACAATATAATATATTACTTTGTACCTACTTCTTCCGTGTGGTGACGATTGAGAGTACAAAGTGTCATAACCCCCATTCATCCCATGGGTGTCGTAAATGGCGACTAAGGGAACAAACCGTGGGAGAGCCATGCTCGGCATCAATGGGCCGGCTCGACCGCAGTGATACCACGGCCCCACAGAAAACCGATGTGAAACAGCGTTTGCGCTGTGTTTCACCGAGTGAGTGAGGATACCGGAGGCTAATTTTTTTTTTTTTTTTAACGTGTGGAAATCCCCTCGGACCGTCACCCCACCGGGGCTTGCGGCGGGGCGGTGTGTCGGACTCGAACCGACTAAAAGCACACGGTGTGCCACTCTGCGCCTGTGAAGGGAGGAATCCGGGAACTGCAGTTGTTAACACGTCCGGACCCCTACCAGCGCTTGCCCGCACAAAAGCGGGCACCGTCAGCTGTTACAATCTAGATTTAGGCGACATACGGCACACGCGTAACGTCGCCTCCTCGCGGGCGGCCACTAGAGCGGATGGAAGGGAAAGCCCGTCCCGACCATCCGCGGCCACAATCATGGCGGCATGAGGCACTGATAGGCGCGCCTCCGCCGCCCGGTTCGCCGGCGGCGGATTGGGTCCGAGTGGATGTCATCCTCCCGGGCCTTCTCCGCCACCTCCTTCTGCGAGATGACTTCTTCGCAGAAGGTTGCGACCGCGGTAAAACTGCTATCGCTACCGGCCATGGAGCGTATGACGGCCGATAGCGAGAGATCTCCTCCGATGACTGCAATGAGGGCCCGACGCTGTGGCGCCCAAGCGGGGCAAACCGCCACCGTGTGCTGGACCGAGTCCTCACTGCAGTCGCAGTGGTGGTAGGCGGGACTCAATTCCGTCCTGGCGACCGAGTGCAGGTACTTTCCGAAGCAACCGTGCCCAGAAAGGACCTGCGTCAGTCTGAAGGAAAGGGTCTCGTGCTGCCGCCCTGCCCACTCGAGGATGACCGGCTGGAGAGCCTCCACGGCGGCAAAGCCAGTACGTGGAGTCTCCAGCCGGAACGACCATCTAGCCATGGTGGCTCGACGGGCGTCTTCACGCCACTCGCGTACCTCTTCGGGCGGAGGGCGATAGCCATACTCCGCCCGATATTCAGCCACCCTCGATAAACTTCGGCGAGCACTTCCGCCTCCAAATCCCACGGGGGTGTCCCGGCCAGGGTGCACGCCGCCTCGGTCGACACCGTGCGGTATCCACGTATGGCTCTGACCGCCAATACCCTCTGAGGCCGCCAGAGGCGCGCCTTATTTAGGGCGGTCAGAGCCGCTACCCACACCGGTGCGCCATACAGCGCCATAGACCGGACCACCCCCGTGTAGAGGTGTCGCGTTGCGACGCTGGCTCCACCCAGATTGGGCAAAAGTCGCCCAAGGGCGGAGGCAGCGTCGACCAGCTTGGAGGATACCGGAGGCCCATACCCCAACCCCTATCCCCATCCCCCCTCCCCATCTCACAAAGGCCGGCAACGCTCTTGTGCCGCCTCTGGTGTTGCGGGTGTCCATGAGCGGAGATAATCGCTTACCACCAGGCGATACGTATGAACGTTTGCCCCCTATTACATAAAAAAAACTAAGCAGGACAACGTCACTGCAAAGAGAAGGAAAACTTGAAACAAAGACTTTTTTTTTTTAACGTGTGGAAATCCCCTCGGACCGTCACCCCACCGGGGTTTGCGGCGGGGCGGTGTGTCGGACTCGAACCGACTAAAACCACACGGTGTGCCACTCTGCGCCTGTGAAGGGAGGAATCCGGGAACTGCAGTTATTAACACGTCCGGACCCCTCCCAGCGCTTGCCCGCACTGAAGCGGGCACCGTCACCTGTAGGACTCTCAATTTAGGCGACGTACGGCACACGCGTACGTAGCCCTACAGCGTCGAGGATCAGGCCCAGATACCTCATCTGGGCCCGAACCGGTACGAGGACCGAGTTGACCTCTATGGAGGCGCCCGGGGGGTGGACCACGACGGGGCCCATGAAATAAAAAGGCCTCCGTCTTGTCCAGGGCCACCCGCAAGCCCATCGCCTCGATGCGTCCGACCACCAGAGAGACTCCCCTGGGGGCCAGGCACGCCGCCTCTTGGAAGTTCGCTCCCCGGGCCGTGACCAACGTGTCATCGGCGTAACAAATTACGCCCAGCCCGGGGGGCAGACGGCTCCGAAGGACCCAGTCGTACCCCACGTTCCACAGGAGTGGTCCAAGGACAGACCCCTGCGGAACGCCGCACGACATAGGTCGCCGTCTCGAGACGCCCTCTCGGTCCTCGTACACGACGGTACGCTCCTCTAAATAGTCTGCCACTAGCCGCCTCAGGTACTTGGCACCCCGTGCTAATGGAGTGCTTCCCTGATGCAGCTAAATGGCAGACTATTGAAGGCGTTGGCGATGTCCAAGGACACCGCCAACACCACGCCGCCACAGCTCACTGCCTCTTCGGTCACGGCCCTAAGGCGTCGACCGTCGAACGCCCCTCTTGGAATCTGAATTGGGCGTCCGACAGGTCGGGCCCCACCTCGCACAGGTGCCGGACGATGCGGGCAGAGAGTATCCTCTCAAAAAGTTTACCCGCCTCGTCCAGCAACACGATGGGCCTATAGGCCGCGACCGAATCGGCAGGCCGTCCCGGCTTCCTCAACAGAACCATCTTCCCAAATTTCCAGGACTCAGGAAAGCGTCCGGACGCCAGGCTAGCGTCCAACACTTCCCTGAGGCGGTCCGACATATGGTCGAGGGCTCGGGCCATCACTCGGGCTGGTATCCCGTCCGGCCCGGGGGCGGTGTTCCTGGAACGGATCCGAAGAACAGCCGCCCCAACCTCCGATTCCCTAACGGGCGGCACATCGTCCTCTCTACCCCCGTCGTCTACGACCGCGTAGACCATCGACGGGGGTGTGTGCTCCGCCCGCTGCGGGAAAAGGCTCTCGACCACTTCCTGCAGGAAGCTGGGCTGGAGAGTCTCGGTAAGAGGGGGGCCCGACGTGCGGAGCTTCTGTCGCACAGCACGGTATGGGCGACCCCAGGGGTCACGGTCGAGACCCTCCAGCATCTCCTTTCTCTTCTCCTCCTTGGCGCGGCAAATGGCCAGCTTCAGAATCCTCCGCGCCTCGCGGTACTCCTCATGAAGCTGGTCCCCGCCACCAGACGGTGGCGGGGACCAGCTACGGGCACGAGTACAGGCCGCACGGAGGTCCGCCTACTCCTGGGACCACCAGTAGACCTCCTTCCGAGGAGGCCGACGACCTTGGATGCGGGGCATGGCCGTATCGCAAATTTGCGTAATCGCATCGCGAAAACGGCCAGCCCCCACAACTTGAAACAAAGCCTATACCAACCCGTCTGGTCAGCATGGTATAATAGGACAAAACCTCCTTTCGCAGCAGAGGCTTATATCCTGGACTATTAAAGGTTGTTGATGATATTAGTCTAACGTGATAAATTTTTGTGTATAACGGGAAGTAGTTAGTTACTAGGATTATCAGTCTGCACCGTTGGTAGTTGTTTGAACAGTAACCTCCCTGCGGTGGATGTAGTGCGATCAATCCCTACATGGGAACACTTTGTGCCATCCAAAATGTCCGGATATTCAGTGTTCATTTTATGTTGGATACCTAATGATGCAGAACCATCACTAGGCCGCCATGGAGTGGGTCACCGTGCTGCAGTATGATGACCACTTGATTCTGCTTATGCTTTCTATCAGGCAGAGTAGAGTTATTTTAGCAAGGCCATACATAAAAACATAACTCAAACTCAAACTCAAAAAAACTCAAACTCAAACTCAAAAAAACTCAAACTCAAAAATATTTTATTCATATAGGCACTTATTTTACAGGCACTTATGAATACTTTAATATTAAAAAATCGAGTGATTCTAGTCGCCAGTTCCAAGTGCAGCCTACCCTTCATGGAGAAGAATCTGGTAAGAAACTCCATTGTTGCTCCTTTTAAAAAATAATAATACGGTTTACAATATTTTTTTCACTAAGAGACTTGAATGAGAACGAAGTCGACCAAAGAAAACAAAATAAAAGGTTTGGAGTCATTGCTGCACAGCCATGAGCTAACCAATCATGCGCCGTTCTTACTGATAGCTGCAAGATTTTTACATTGTTATATTGTGACATTGTATTGTTATATTGTACCCATACACATGGGTGTGTCAAGTCCCCCGCGACATAGCATATATTCCTAGTACGAGAGTAGTTAGAAAAAAAATCATAACATTAGCAGAAGCATTGTGATCAATGTATGTCTTTCAGGGTCTACACCTACGACTCTTGAGTTCTAGATGCCCATTGGCGGCGATAAACACTGTTTAATCAGATCAACAGCGTGTCATTTGCTAGACGAGATCTGCGCGAGTGCGAGCGAGAAAGAGCACGCAATCGGAGCCGGTCGGTCCTCTTACTATTTCACACGAAGCGCGTTCAAGTATTTTTAATGACAAAAGAAGTGCACATGCAAAAATAAACCTTACTACAATTACACAAAACTCTGTTTCTAATGTGTTAAAATTGTGCTCTCTTCTCCGAGCCGGTCTGTGTAAACGGACCCTAACAGTCCACTGTTCGACATAGGACTCTGAGTAGAAAGGAGGTTTGGTCTACTTTATTATACTGGCCAGACGTGTTAGTATAGGATTTGTTTTAAGTGTTCCTTCTTTTTTCAGTTCAGTTGTCCTCCGTAATTTGTGCCCTTAATCGCCTCTTACGAAACCCATAGGAATCATAGGATAAATAAGAGTGGTGACACATTGTGCCCAATACATTGCTCGCTACATACTAATGTGACATCGACACTAGCGAAATAGGAAATAAATCAAAACAAGATATAAATATGTCGCAATATTTACGTTCATTGAACGTCAAACATACGTGACAACGGAGAAGAATGGGGGATGGATAAAAAACGTTTATAGAAAACTACAGCACTCTTTGTACCCTATAGAATTAATCGTGTTTACAATGGAAAAGTTATTATTTATTTTTAAAGTGCATTGAATTCAAGAAAAATGTGGACAACGGTCCAAGCCCAGAAGATGAAATTCATTTTAAAAAAAATGTATGATTACAGCTGTGGTAGCGTTTTGTGTGCTGTGATGAAATCGATTTTCTGGTACGATTAGTCCAAAAAAAAGTTCGTTCTGTGAAAAGTATCGGGAAAATTACTAAACATTGGCTTTGTGTGAGGCCGTGCTATAATTTCGTTCAAGTCCGACATTTTCTAATGAAGCATGGTTCTCCTCCCACGATTTAACCTTATACGTATGTATATAAATACAGCCAGTGGCCCGTATTACCAACGCTTCTGTTTATCTATCTATCTTATATCTTAAAACTAGAAATTCTTGTATATATTATGTATTCTGATTCTAGGAAACGACTTGAATGATTTTCATAAAAGTTAGTAAGCATGGGTGTTTCGAAGGCGATATATCGATCTAGCTAGGCTTTATATTTGGAAAATTTACCAAAAAAAATACAGTCGACCGTCATCCAGGTACTTGCTTAAACCCTTTTTTTTATCATGCTACCAAAATGACTCTACTCTACCTGATGGAAAGCATAAGTAGAATCCAAAAGTGGTGGTCACTATGCTCAATGTGAACGTGGACAGAGCAGCATAATGACCCACACTATAGCGGCCTAGTGAGATGCTTTTTCAGATTACAACAAATCTTAAAAATTATATCCCTTAAAGTTACACAGACCAGTGTTATTATTATGTTTATGAAAACAAAGTTTTGTTTGTGTTTTCCGTTTATACAGTAACATAACATCAAAGTTGATTTTGATTTTCTGAGCATGTACTGAAGCAGTATTATGCCTTTCATTACGTTCGGAACCATTAGGGTCTCTTAACACATAATCGATGCGTTTTTGCAACGTTTGTGTATAAACAACTGTTGTTTCCTGAATGGGAACCGTTGTTTGACTAACATGAGTAGAATTAAGATTACATTATTTAAATAAAAACAATTTTCTGGTGCATATGTATGCTATTATTGGATGTGAAAGGATTTCTTTTGCGAAAATGCTATTGAATGACATTCGACCAATAAAAAAGTCAGCGATGGAACCGTAGTGTTCAACCATTGGTCTCTTCCTTCGGTTGTATATTAGTTGCATTATTGTCGCCGCGTAGATTTGCAAGCGATTTTAATTCCTTGCTAAGCCCCAAGAAATACTACATGTAATCGAGTTAAAACGAAAGGTGGAGAAAGTGAGCCCTTGAGCTAATCTAGGGTCTCAGCTACACCCGTTTGAGCGTGAAGAAGTAATAAATATACACAAACTTAATACCCAATATTAATGTAATTAAATGAGTAAACTCATATTTTCACATATCTTTTATAATAAACGTTAAAGTGTGTTCTTCAACAATATCGGTTGTTATTTTAATCGAATCTGCTCCCGAATACTTAATTGAGAAGATATTCAAAAGAAATTGATTATTGAACGCATTATAGCAATAGTTAAGTGTTTTTTCTTTACCTATATTTATTTAAACATAATATGACAAATAAAACCCACGCGCGATTAACTAAATCAGTGTGTAACATCCTTTACGTGGAATTTTTAATAATAATAAAAGGGGAAAGAAGTGGCCCGCGCACGAATCACCCACGGGGACAATTTTGTAATAAGGGTTGTTCGGTACCTGGTGCAGGCCGGTGACTACTTATTAGACAATTTAATTTATTTGCCGATTCTACGATGTCTGGAATCTATTACGACAGCACCGCGATGTGTTTTTATTTGGATACGGTGGTTTATTCACACAGAAAGTATATCAAGTTGCCGTGTTACTCAGTGCTCAATCTTAATCATACTAATATTATAAATGTGAATGTTAGTTTGTTTGTTGCGCTTTCACGCGAAAACTATTTAACCGATCATCATGAAACTTTGTACACATGTTCTTCGAGGTATTAGAAGTAACATAAGATAACTTTTTATTAAATGCGAGCGAAGCCGGGGGCGAAAGCTAGTTATAATATCAATTGTGCTGGCTTATGTAGCTTACGTTAGTACTTACTTACTTTTTAAGCTATTGCATAGCTTTTATCGCGGGCTTTGAGGCCTTTGAGCAAGGCGACCGAATCAAGAAATTCCATAACGTAACGAAAAAACCTAACACCCGAAGCTCGCACGGATCGAGACAAGCTGCTCCGAACGACGAATCAGATAAAACAGATATACAAAACAGTCTGGGTTAGAGAAAGTATATAGGTGTATAGGTATCTATCATATCTTTATATTGCCACACTCACCGCATGTGCGCCAGGTAAGTATACATGTTCAAAGAAAAAACAATACTGCATAAATAAAAACCGGTCAGCGCCATATGTTGAGCAGTTTCGCAACATTAACGCCCTCTGTTATTTAAATACTTTTTGAACAATATTAAATGAGAAACTGGCAAAAAAAAAAATTGCATAAGTTGATAAAAAATGCTATGCAATAGTTTTAACGCGGCGGTCCCCGAGTGCCACATGTTTTTTTTATAGAAATCCGTTCTATTACAGGACCTATTTAAAATTTTGCTAGATTTATATAATTATTTGAAAACTTTACAAAGCAAAATAACTGTTAAATTGACGCTGAAAAACTCATAGGTTTTATACAAGTCATACAGCATGATGGTACCGTATTATGGTGAACTAAATTCAGCCGTCTCTACGCATAGGTACAGAAAAGATTTCTCAAGATTAAGGTCAGACAACTGATGAAACAGCGAGGTTTTAGTTAGGGACTTCAAATGCTACGTAATGAAACATTACCGTTTTACCTACTTAAAGTTGGAAATATTAATGATATATATACCTACATCCAAATCTGCTCAGGTCTTTACTATTTAGAAGCTCATATCAAAACGCGGGCAAAAGCTGGTATTACACATAATCCCTGTTGCCTTTACATAACCAAAAGTGACTCGTATATAAACACACAAGTACCACATCCAAATCTTGAATTACCACATCGTTGTATCGCCTTTCCTGTCGTACGTTCGTGCTTTACAAACGCTTAACCTTGAGACGTGGCTATGGTATTTGCTGATGTGCTCTAACTACTTACCATGAGAAAATAGTCCTAGGTAATTTCTTTAGCTACCGTAATTTTGTTTTCCATTTAGCATAAATGTGTCTTCTCTATACGGTACGGTACCTACATCAATTTTTTTTTTGTTAGTGTCTCTCTTTGTTCCGGCTAATCTCTGGAACGGCTGGACGTATTTTGACGGGACTGGCAGGAGTTGATGTTATAAGGAGTAACTTAGGCTACTTTTTAGGGTTCCGTACCCAAGGCAAAAAACGGAGCCCTTACAGATTCGTCATATCTGTCTGTCCGTCCGTATGTCATTGCCACTTTTTTCCGAAACTATATGAACTATAATGTTAAAACTTGGTAAGTAGATGTATTCTGTGAACCGCATTAAGATTTTCACACAAAAATAGAAAAAAACAACAATAAATTTTGGGGGTCCCCATACTTAGAACTCAAACTCAATTTTATTTTTTCATCGAACCCATACGTGTCGGGTATCTATGGAAAGGTCTTCAAAAATGATTTTGATGTTTCGAATTTCATTTTTTTCTAAACTTAATAGTTTGCGCAAGAGACACTTTCAAAGTGGTAAAATGTGCCCCCCCACACAAATGTGCCCTGTAACTTCTAAAAGAAGAGAATGATAAAACTAAAAAAATATATGATGTACATTACCATGCCAACTTATCTATCTATCTTATCTAGCATACTTACTCAATCGGTTAGAGTGAGACAGAATATCGACGAATTAAGCAATTATTTCTTTGTTTTTCCGACTGTGTGAAGTTATTGGAAGCCCTAACTTCCCTAGTCTGCTCCTTCATACTACTTAAGTTAGAGTTATGTTAAAGCAGAAGTAGCTTAACAATAATAAGCTACGAAGTTTAAACTGTCTAAGATATTAATAAGACATACTTAGTTCAAAGCCAGATTTTTCAGTAATTCTAGATATAATACCAAGTGTTTGTTTTCAACCGACAACAGAATAAGGTAACGATGTATGGAAGAATCGTGAAATTTGAGTAATTGTGCAACATCAAATTATGGAAGTGATGCTTTGGAGAACGCCCCATACTCCAGAAAGCTTTTAATAAAATATTATTACCTTTATATGAACGTCGGCGAAACCTAATTTGGGGTTTCGCGTACGCTATGCTTTCTACAGCGGGTTAGTCGAGCTTTATTTTTCTTACAATATTTTTCGATAGATAAGTCTCGAGGAAGACAGTAAATAGCGTTTGAGGCTGTTGTTTAATTAACTTTTCCTCTTATTTATTTCTCTTTACATTACATAAAACTTTTTATAAAAAAAAAAACCGACTTCCAAAAAACATCCAACGAAAACTCTCTGCCCAAAAAAACACTTAAAAGCGTAAAATAAACTGGTTCTTCATAAATTGCCTATACCTTATTCTTTATTCATTTAAATAGTAGTATTATAATGTGTGCTAGGTACCTAGAATCTGTTTGAAGTCGGTGCCAAGTGACTATCGCTTAGACTTTTGTAATTGTTCGTTTGTATTCTTTTTGGCTTAGCACCGACTTCAAACAGATTTTAGGTACCTAGCACACATTATAATACTACTATTTAAAT
Source organism: Diaphora mendica (assembly GCA_949125395.1). NCBI lineage: Eukaryota > Metazoa > Arthropoda > Insecta > Lepidoptera > Erebidae > Diaphora > Diaphora mendica. The sequence goes on along the minus strand of OX421312.1, from coordinate 27,877,774 downwards.
GAATAAAGAATTAGGTATAGGCAATTTATGAAGAACCAGTTTATTTTACGCTTTTAAGTGTTTTTTTGGCAGAGACTTTTCGTTGGATGTTTTTTGGAAGTCGGTTTTTATTTTTATATATTTTTTTTATTTTTCAGTTTTTAGTGCAAACAATCGTAGGTAAGTAGTAAGTTGAACTATTTCATCAAATTTCATCATCAAGAATACAAATGAAGGTCTAAACGTACGTGTAATATTGAAATCAACCTCTAATTCCTAACTGTTGAAGAGTTCACCTAAATAACTTGAAAGTATACGACTGAAGGTCTTTAGATACGTATGAAATTGAAAGAATTATCCTCCAACTTCTAACCGTTGAGGAGTTGTACCTTCCACCTTCCATCATCAGCTTACCTAAATAATTTGAAATAATACGACTAAAGGTAACATATATACATCTGATATTTAAAGATTTATCCTCCAACTCCTAACCGTTAAGGAGTTGTACCTTACATCATCAGCTCATCATCATAAAATGATGACTACCAGACGCAAATACGGGTGTAACTTCAGAAAATATACGAAAAACATAGTATGTGCCTATAAAAAATGAGAGTTTCCCTCGATTTCCCTGGGATCCCATCATCAGATCCTGATATGCTGGCAATGGGACCACCTTGGAAGCATACCCTTTCGAATACAAAAAAAAAAATTAAATCTGTCCACAACTGACGGAGTAATCGGGTAACATACATAAAAAAAAAAAATACAGTGGAACATAGAACCTCCTCCTTTTTGGAAGTCGGTTAAAAATAACTTCACACGCTTTGGTGTGAAATAGCGCTTGCGCTGTGTTTCACCGAGTGAGTGAGGATACCGGAGGTTAATACCCCAACCCCTCCCCCCACCCCCTCTCCATCCCCCAAAGGCCGGCAACGCACTTGTGACGCCTCTGGTGTTGCGGGTGTCCATGGGCGGCGGTAATCGCTTACCATCAGACGATACGCCTGCTCCTTGCCCCCTATTCTGTAGAAAAGAACACATCCTACACATGGTCGTCTAACCACAAACTGTTGACAGTCTGTGCTATGATAAATATACTTTTTCCCTGATAAATATACTGCTGATAAATATACTTTTTCCCTAAATATACACATATTAAAGACTAGCTGCGTCCCGTTACCCGCGTTGACTTTTGTACCTTAATAACCGTGAGTAACACTGCAGAGCAAAGCTAGTCTAAAAAATTTAAAAAATAGCCTAAGTTACTCCTTATATCATCAGCTACCTATCAGTGAAAGTCCGGTCAAAATCGGTCCAGCCGTTCCAGAGATTAGCCGGAACAAACAGACCGACTGGCAGACAGACAAAAATGGAAAATAATGTTATTTTGGTATATGTACCGTGAATACATACATATTATGCATTTAGTAAAAAGCAGTTATTTTTAATATTACAAACAGACACTCCAATTTTATTTATTTGTATAGATGTACCTATAGATAAACAACGCCCACACACGACTATTTTTTGTGTTCATCTCATAATATTTGTCTCTAAGTGGTAATCAAACCCACTTACAATTACTTAGATCAATATTCCCGTTAAAGAAAGCAATATGTCCTAGTTTAGGTGTTTCGTAACATTCCATTAATATATTTTTTTTTACCTAGCGATACGTGCTGTCAATTATTGCTATTTTAACTCCGATTAGGTACCTAAACATTACTATTTGATCTCATGAGTGGTATCATAGAGCTCGCATAGGTTTCCGACTAGGAACTTAGGGCCCCAAGCCAACCTCATCTGTAAGTGGTGCACGTGCCGTATATAATGTCTCTGGCTACCTCTTCGGGGAAACAGGAGTCAATATAATGTATGATCATCATTAAATGACGATCATGAGTTTACATACCGCGGACAAAGAGACACACATTTATAACTTTAAAGTACTACTGACAACACAGTTAGTTTTATTCATTCATCCATCTTAGCCAAAAAACGTTCATTGCTAGGCATAAAAAGGATAATTTCTTGGCAGAAACACTTCATAATCTCTTTACTGAAATTAGAAATTTATGATGGTATTTTACCATAGTAGTTAAATCTACTATCAAAGCACTAGACTTGAGTTATGATAGTAGGTATGTAGTTTCTAAACATGCTTTATAAATCAGTCAAATAATGTAAATGCATACCTGACCGGCTGCGTGGCCTAAATCGTATAGCAATGACGTCACTGCTTTAAATGTTAACCACTCTTAAGATAGGCTTTATGTTATCTTAGGTAGGGTTTCTACATCAAAATATTGTATAACCAATCCGTCGTTTTTATACCACTTAATGTGATAGAATTTATGTGCGCGATTCATATGAACAATCTTATCCTACTTTTGGATTTATAAATAATTTTGTTTGTGCGAACAATCATACTTTTAGAATGATTTGTACAACGAAATTTTGTATACTCTTGGCATATAAATTGTTCCCAAGGACAGAAATATAACTTAAGAAAGGTTGGAATTCCACCCAAAGTAAATTGATACATAATCTAAGGATAAAAAACTCGCCACATAATAACCTGAGTTCCCTTTAAAAAGTAAATATCTTTTAAATGACTCAACCGATTTTCATGAAACATGTCTAAGAACACTCGCACGTAACCACGAAGCAAATACACACGTAACTCACCTTTCATACAAAAAAACTAAATTCTTCATCCGTTCGCGAGCTACGGTGCCACAGACAGACAGACAGACACGTCATACTTATAACACCCCTCTTATTGCATCGGGGGTTAAAAAAAGTTTAAATTAAAATTGTTTATTAAAAAAAATGGACTTATCAACTTTTTATCTGGCAACCCTACTCCCGCGGTATTTGACATAATAGTTCTGTTCTCAAGTATAAATGCATACATTGCGAGTGCCAATGGAGGTTATGTTTATATTATCAGGCTAATAAACACTTGATATCTTGGTACGACCTGGTGGAAGTGGTAGGGGCTTCGGGATTCCATTAAACTTAGGAAATGACGTCATCTTGTTACTGTTTGTTTATGAATCATTCTATAAATTCGTTACCAAAATATCGTGTGATTTCTATATATAATCAAGATTAATTTTATTTCTATTTATTTCTGTGTGTAGTTTATTTTGTTCTTTTATTTAGCTAGATGAAGATATCTGGTTTGGTCTTGGGACAGGAAATTAATTTCTATTTTTAACAGACTTCAAAAAAAGGTTTTAAATAATAAAATTGATTGAAATATTTTGCTACTTACTAATAAAATCACACTGTAATACTTAAAACGATATCATCAGTAAAATAAATACATTATCATATATTCAAATAACTTAAAGACAAAGTGTAAACAACTTCATAACATATTCAAAGTTATGTCACTTAGTGGGTTGGTGTTTTTAAAATACTGCGCGATTTTGGAGCGGTCGCGATCGTCTCAGGACTGTTAAACAACCCCACGTGTTCGCGATACATAACGACCAAGTTAGCGACTCTCACAAGCGTACGCGCAAACTCCAAACTTATAATACTCACCTATTTATACAACATATAAGAGCACGTCGTAGGCTCGAGTTGTCGCACCGTAGCAGAATTTTAAATACGCTAAGGTGATAACGTGTTATACAAGAAAAAATGTTGAAAAAAAATTGTTGAGACAATATTCCCGAGCTCATTTTATTGTCGATTTATGCTAACTAACGTTCGTGGCGTTTATACACTTGTTAAACGTGATCGTGTTTACAAATATACTGTGTTTTTTACTATTAAATTTAATGAGAATTTTATTATTTGCGAAAGCGATTTGATTTAACCATTTAACACCGTATTTCTGTATTGTTTAAATTTTACAATTTCTGACATGTAAAACACAATGCCATCTAGTCCCAAACTAAGCAGAGCTTGTATTTAGGGGTACTACACAACTGATGTAGTTTCATAAATACTTTTTTTTGTAAATACATACACATTATACATAGAAAACACCCAAACTCCGAAACAAATATTTGCAGATCATACTCATTTCGGTTCAACCAGGGAATCGACCCGGTGACCTCAAGCGCAGCAGTCGCGCATACGCTACCAGTATACCACCGAGGCAGTTGATTAATTATTTACTTACATTGTCTTTCAAAAACACTTCATGAATACGAATGTCATGACATCATAATATCATCATTAGCCAATCCCAGTCCACTTTTGGACATAAGCCTCTCTAATTGACTATTGTCTACGATTTAATTCCAACTAGTCTATAAATAGACATGAGTCAATAAAATATCCTGTTATAGGTAATTATGCTCTAAATTTGCTTTCAATTTTTTTTGAAGAAAATACCAAAAGAACCTTTTTAATCCTGGTTTCTTTAAAACTATGAAATATCGTTCTTCATCTATTGATATTAAATGTAAGTAAAAACCCAGAAAAAGATTTTTATAAAATGAAACTATGTGGGCTAATCGCTTCTCTGCAACTGGTTTCATGATAGTAATAACTTCATTTATAATACATAAAGACAAATAAATTTGAACTTATTACTTCCTATGACATACATGTATAAAGTAAAAATAAGCTATTTAAGAATTCCTGTCTTAGTTAAAGAATGGCAGATATTAAACACACCAAACCCCAAATGAATGTTATGACGTCAATCAAGTCAACTTACTGAAAGTACTGCCTAATTTGAAGACGGCACTGATATTTACCTACTGTTTAAACACCCGAATGGTTAAAGACTGTCACTAATTAAACGTTAGTTTATGAAGCTGCGGGCATTTCGCTACGTTTGAGAACAGAAACTTTTGTTAAAGTTAAACACTGATGAACACAACTTACCTCATTTCTGTAGCATGCATAAACGACTGTAACGCCATCTGTTTTTAAAAGAAGAAAACTCTACACAGAGGTACTTTACAGAATTTTATCTGTTTTCATTTCGTTCAACTATTGATACATTCACGCACAGATTGTAATAATAGTTTGTTTTGTAGTGGCCTTCGTAAAAGTTTATGATACAGATTTAGAAGTGTCAAATATATATAGTTCTATCTTGCGGAATAATGCGTAACTAATTAGTGTTCGTCACGTTATAGTGTTCTCCAGCTGTTTAGTACCTGATATGTGACACTAGATGGCAATAGAGGATTTTTGTTTAACTTTTTTTTTTTTAAACATATTGTTTATTTGGTTTGTCAACAGTATCTTGTGGAGCTGACGACTTCAGGTGCGATAACGGAAAATGTATCGAGCGAAGCAAAAAGTGTGACCGCGTGTTTGACTGTCAAAACCAGGAAGATGAAATTGATTGCGGTAAGTTTGATTCCATGACAACCAAAAATATTCTGTAGGACCATGGTAGGACCCATACCATTACAGGATAGAATATCTGGCATACACCTGGTGTAAAATAATAGTTATTTGTTACAAGCGAAGGATTCTAAAATTATTTAATTAAAAAAAAAAAAAAATTATTAAAAAATTAGAATCCTGAGCGTCAGCGAGGGAATCAAAAGAGCACGAGGTGAAAAATCTTTGCACTCGAGTGCAACACGTAACTTTTCATTCCACCTCAGCGAGGAAACAACTAAATGAAAAAAAACATTAACATCCACAAGATACTTTTATTTCAGTTTAGGTATTAATATTAATTAGGTACTACATTATGATAGGTAATTATTACAGATTTATTTTAAATTATTTCAAAAATCCTTCGGTACTCGCTCAACCCCGCGGTGTTACCCGCGATTTTTGTCGTACCACGAGTTACACCGCGGGACAAAGCTAGTCTAAGAAAAGTAGCCTTAGTTAGTCCTTAGATTATCAGCTATCTGCCAGTGAAAGTCCCGTCAAAATCAGTCCAGCCGTTCCAGAGATTACCCGGAACAAACAGACAGACAGACCGACTGACAGACAGACAATATAACAGAAATTGTAAAACAAAAAAATATTTTAGTATATATACCGTGTATACATACATATGCATTTCGTAAAAATCGATTATTTTGATATTACAAACAGACATTTCAATTTTATTTATTTGTATGGATGTATAGATAAATTAAGGAAAAACAAAGTTACGTTGCTATAGTTACTTAAGAAAAAAATGGTGCGGCCACAGCAAATAAAAAAAAAACTGCACCAAGAAGGTTCCGAGTCTAAGTTTTTAACAAATTAAAAAATATTGTATGATTAATTCGGCACCATGGAGGTGAAGTAAATAGGTTTAATGTTTTGAATTCACAAACTTAGTGCACCCGAGCGATGTTCTAAATTCAATTTACTTTATTCTCTAGAGGATACAAACGGCTTTTACACTCAGATATCGAACGGCAAAAATACTATTTACGAGCTGGTGGGATGAAAACCTTATTTAATCTCTATTAAGTTGTACTAAATATTGTAAATGCAAATGTGACTTTGGTTTAGTTTAATCAACCCCGAAAGATATATTATTAGCTAGTAACAGGCTACTTATTACTGCGGAAACAATAAACTCGAGCGCAGTACCGCAGGTAAAGTTAGTATCGATACGTTAAGAATACGATTTTATCATCACATAATATACCCCACGGAGGGAGATGTTATAGACGCCCACATATTGTTAACTAAAATTTTCTATTTTCTACAGCAAGCAGGAAGCCTACTGTTACTTTTGCCACTACTACTATGTTATTTATTGTTTTGTAGATTGCGATTTTGATGAATTCCGATGTGAATCTGACGGCTTCTGCATCGCAAGATACAGGCAGTGTGACAATCGGCAGGATTGCTCCGATGGCTCCGATGAGCGAGGGTGTGGTGAGTGTCAGAAACCCGAATACGTTAATTTTCTGTTGAAGGGCAGGAGACTTCCTCCGGATCTCCTGTACCTAGGGATCGAAAGCCAAAATACTTGTTCATGTTTCCTCAAACTTTGAAAAAACAAAAAACAACTTTGTTATGAAGAGGTATTTTGATAGTAGTACTGTCCTGCATATAAGCAGGAATTAGGTTTATTACTTTAAATTAGAAAGAAAGTACATTACTTACAAAATCATTACAATCACGTGACTTTTGAACCACGTCTGCTACCTACAGCTTGATTGCCAGATCGAAAAACTAGATAAAATTCAGAAAACTCTACATGTGTAGGGAAATTTTTGGCAAAAAACATAAAAGATATTAAAGTAAAACTGATCTTATATATTGTGGTGATTTTAATGGGTTGACAAATAGAAAGTTACATCAGCTTAAAGAATCATCGCAATAGCAGTCATAATTTCGGGTAAGGCCGCAACCAAAAGTAAATTCTAATTTTAAAATAACATAATTATTTGTATAAACAGACATACTGAAATCATTAACCATATCTGCGATTCGTAGAGTACATAAAACTTATTCGTATTAAACCCAGTATCTTTTATAGGCATAGCATCAATTAAAACAGGTTCAAAATATAAAACCATGTAGACCATACCTCATTTCTAATTATATTAACAGAATAATCTATCTATAATATTTAAAAACTAGAAAACTTCAGACCCAAATAATTAAGAGTTCCGTTCCGGCATGACCGAATAATTCCTATTTAGACAACTGATAAATACTTTGTTAGTACTGTTAGAAGATACGTTTAGGTGTATATTTTACCTGGTCTCTATAACGCATTATGTCGCACGCTGCTTTTCTGGACATTCGGTACGGTAAGTTACCCGGCTGATATCGTGGAGTGGTGACCACGCATGCCACACCACTGGCCGGTTCAAATGCTCAGACGGAGCTTGCATTTCTATGCTTTTGAGATGTGATGGTTTTAAAGACTGCAGGATTGATGGAAGCGATGAAATTGGCTGCCGTAAGTACATGCTTTGACGCACTAACACTTTGTGGTTTTGTTTAACTCGTAGAAACAAAGTCAATTACTTATAGAGTATATTTAAGACACTTAAAGTTGATAAATGTGTGAAATAATTTTTAAAATAATTATTAGCAATACCTAATTAATTTAAGAAACATTGGCTTTGGCTGACAGCTGAAAATTCTTTCTAGAATACAAAGTGAAAGTTTATGACATAAAAAAAAAAATTGAGAACCTTGCATGAAGGATAAGCATTTATAATTATCAAACCTAATCTAGATCAAGTCTGAAGTTGTGTCAGCTTTTGGACTAACTGACCAATATTTCTTTTTATCAACTCACATCTAGATTTATTGTTAAACAAAACCACACAATAATTGCTATTACTGACAATAACACGGTTGTGGTACAATGAACTGTGTATTTCAAAAAGCATGCGGTCCAGACCAATGGCAATGCGATCATGGAAGCTGTATCAAACGTAAATACCGTTGCGATGGGCGGGTCGACTGTCCGACAGATAGGTCAGATGAAAGAAACTGTCTTGGTAAGACTGCATATACTTTTCACTAGAAATTCTTGCACATTTATTTTAATCGTTTAGATCCATTTCCACACGCAGTCTCAATACACACCCACCCAAAAATCACTTCTGCCTAAAATATCAAGTATCTAACGCATGTATTCCTCGAGATCAGATGAAAAATACCTATAGCATTGCATGTATTTCCAGACAAATATTTTACATGCAAGTCTGGCCAGCAAATACCCGGGCATTTAAGATGCAACAGACACTATGATTGTCCGCAAGATTTTTCCGACGAACAAAATTGTCGTAAGTTTATCATTTCAAGTCAGGGTCCTTGTCTACTATCGGGCTTCTTCTATCTGTTCGTTTCTGATTCTCTTTTATGAATACCTTTCACGTCTGTCTTGGTTCCATGAATTTTCATGGTGATTGGCTCTCTCATATTCATTTGTAGTACTCTCACTCCTGTATCTGTTTTTTTCTGTCGATATTGCTCGTACTTGTCTTTTACATTATTCATGAACCCTAAATGAACAATGTGTATTTCTTTTACCGGCCAGCATGTGGCGCGAACGACTTCAGATGTGATAACGGACACTGCATACCCTCATCCAAACGTTGTGACAGAACGCATGACTGTCAGGATCGCTCTGATGAGCGCTTTTGCACTTATGGTTTGAACTTTTCCAAATTTATTGTTGTACATTTTTATATGTAATTTTGAAAAAACAAAAGGTGATGGCCAATAAGTAGTACATCTTTTTGGCACAATATTTGAAATTTCAATTAATTCCAGTTTTTGAGTACACAGCATAGTTTTATTAGAATAATGATTAGAATTTATAACAATCAAAACATAAACATGATACGAATAGAATTACCTTGTAGCAACTGCACTATAATATTAGAATTTCTAAAGCTAATGGTGCACACGACCGGTAAAACTATTTGAACCATATTTATGTATCCCAAACGATTTAAGTTTGTTTGAGTTATTTAATAAATTCTTTTTTAAACATTATAGTTCTACTAACATTGATAAGGGAATTGCTGTTATAATTTCTGGCGTTTCCTTTACCGATGTTTCTCTGTGGTTACGGTGCATTATTACGGCAGGCACAGTTTGCATGGCTTATGAATATAAATGCAAGAGCGGAATGTGCGTGCAAGCTGAAGCAAGATGCAACGGGACGGTGGAGTGCAACGATGAAAGCGACGAGGCAGGCTGTCCTTGCAAAAGGGGCCAATACTCGTGTCGGGACGGTTCTTGTATAAATATAGCCTTTCTTTGTAATGGTCACAACGATTGCAGTAGTGGCGAAGACGAGTACAACTGCGGTAAGTAGCGCTTGACGCATGCTTTTACAAAGTTATCCAGCATGAGTTTTAATGCAATGCATCTGGTTTTAATAATGAATGTACTCTTAAATTACGCCATCATTCGATGGGTTCGCTCATTAATTGTGTAATTCTTATTAGTAAGTACCTCTAAGGCATTGTAGTTAATGAGATCAAAAAAGTGAGATAAGAAGCGGTATCATTATACGAGTCATTTTCGTCTCCTTATATGTAAATACAAACTGCCTTACTTCAGAAACTGTAGGTATTCATTTTTTAGTTTCTTTCCTAATTGATTCCACTTTCTTTTGTTTTTGAGTCAAGAACATGTGAGGAATAATAGTGGATATAAATTAAATAAAAAATCTTGGATAGTCTAAAATACCATTATTCAATTATAATTATTATGATTAAATAATATTATTAATTAATAAATAATATTAAATTATAATCACTTTATCGCCTGCCTCGTTGGTCTTGCGGTTGGCATGTGCGACTGCTGATCATGAGGTCTTGGGTTCGATTCCCGGGTCGGACCAAATGTTTGTATGATCTACAAATATTTGTTTCGGAGTTTGGGTGTTTTCTATGTATAATATGTATGTATTTACAAAAAAAAAAAAAAAGTATATATGTATTTGTATCAGTTGTTTAGTACCCATAACACAAGCTCTGCTTAGCTTGGGACTAGATGGCGTTGTGTGTTGGATGTCCGAAAATATTTATAAATATTTATTTATTTAATGAAATAATAATAGTGAATTAATTATTGACAATAACTAGCTGACCCGGCGAACTTCGTACCGCCATATTTACATATTTGTCTCAGCTTCCCACAGTCGCGGACAAAAAATAAAGACTTTTCCCGTTACCTTTTAATTTTTCTTGTACACAAACCTTGTCGTAACAATAACGAACACATAAGAAAAGAATTATTTAATTTGGAGCAGCCGATCGACGCGATCGTTAGTTCTGCGCGTACATACATTTCGGCGATTCATTTTTATATACTTATAGAAGATTATTAAAGTCTCAATTACCAAAAAATTAAAAATCTATTTTAATTTAAAAAGGAAAGTCTTATTAGGATTCTATTAAGCAAATTCTATAACTTTCTACCTAAGTGCGGGTTAACACCTGGAACTTCAATAAATCTTAAAGCAATGGTTACCCATCTATACCCAAATATAACTTATCTTCTGTTCTCTGTTTGCTTTTATTACGAGATGTAAGCTATAGACATTGATGTACTAATCACAATGGGCCAAATATTAAATTAAATGTATCAGTTTGTTTAAAGTAATACGTTTTTCAGAGTCATCGTGTACAGCAGACCAGTTCACTTGCCCAGAAGGCGGCTGTGCGATAAAATGTAATGGAGAAACTGAATGTAGTGGCGGCCAGGACGAGGACAACTGTGAAGGTACGTTATGCTTAGTGTATTATTATTTTAATAAAAATTGTAGTATACGAATTAATAAAAGTTGTATTTTTTTGTGCATTGTATTTTGAAATACGGTAATTATTGAAATTGTATTTTTGTATTTATGTGCAGAAGAAACTTATATTTAAATTAATGAGACTACATAGATACCTACTGTATAAATTATACATAATTCTTCAAAATACAATACTTCCTTTTTATTTTATTTTTTAATTAAGGAAAAAACATGGTGGTGAGCGTATTACTTATTTTTATTTAAGATTATAATAATATTACTAATGAATGGGAAACCATGGCGAGTTTACATGATGCCCTTTCGTTAGTAATAGTGGACCCGCGATTGTTTAACATTTAAATTTATAGTTTCTTAATATATTATATAGCCACCATTTAAAGTGTGAATATTTATAATGTATTGCACTTCATTTATGATAAAACTAGCCAGATATATTTTAAGTACTGTACATTAAGTTTATTATTAAGATAATTTTTAAAATAATTATTTGATCTTTCCTTTTTTTCATAAAAAATATAGATATAGTATAGGTATAGATAGTTAAGGCATTTTTACCAAAAGATTGGCTTTTCTTTCAAACACTTACAAAATTCATTTAGTGGCCAGCCCTATAGACATAGATAAGCGAAATTTTGTTAACCTGATATTTTTAGTGTTATGTTTTATTATACTCAAAAGGAAAATCCGAGCAACAAAACCTTCACAAAAGTGGCTAATCCACCAGAATTGAGCTCTTTTTGCCTTTCGAGTATACTAATCGCAACTTAAATATTGACAAGATCTGTTTTTCTGTTAGAGGAATAAAGAAAATTAGTTTTGTATACTACGGGGACAGTTAAAAAATGTTAACTTGTTTTCAATAGGTATAATTTATAATTATCTTTTATTGTTATTATGTTAAGTTAAGCACGCTTATAATAAATGCTTAGCTAACGCGAAATTACCTATATGAAATACCTATTGGCGTTTTCTGTTTTTTTTTTTGCGAATTGGCGATTTTACATTTATGTTGTTGTTAATACAGTTCGATGTATAATCGTAAATCGTATTATTTTTAAAGCGTGCGCGCTTCGTTGTGACGACAAGTGTATTCCGGCCGCTCAGATTTGCGACCAGCGGCGACACTGCTCGGATGGCTCAGACGAAAAGGGTTGCGATTTCTGTAACCGTCCCGATGACTTCAGGTAACTTAAGCTCAAATAGTGTTGCTCGATATGCTTTTTATCTAACTCTATTTGCCGTAATTTGCGAAGATGCGAATATAACACTTCGATGCGAACGTCCGCTCTGGCGATTGTTTAAATTTGTTTGTGTTGCGGTACTTTCTTCATTTGTAACTTAAAATGAGTATTTTTATTTTAGATGCGACTCCGGAGAGTGCCTGTCGTTCTCGCAGAAGTGCAATAACATCCCGGAATGTGAAGACGGTGAAAGTGACGAAAGGGATTGTGAGTCGATTATGGACTCCAATAGTGGTATGCTGCATTTATATTTACCAGCTTTAATTTTTCTTAATTTAATTAATTTAGACTGATTTCTATATACACTACGTACCTACTATCAAGGATCGTTTTAGACGAGGGGTCGGCAACCTTTTGAGTCGGAAGAGTCAAAAATTACAATTTACAAAATTTTTAAGTTTTTAAGAGCCATTTTTTTTTCTTGCCAACCATAAATAGTAATCGCCAAAATAAACTTTTTTTGATAAAAAAAAAAATTCAAACACGACTCAAAATTTTCATTTGTTAGTTGGCTTCTTACTTTAATTTTAATTATATTCATGCAAGAGAACGCTTGCTCGCACGAATATATCGATCCAAAGATAGTCAGCACTCCAAATACCAACTTCTTCACCTCACTGTAGCAATCTGGACGGTAAGACCAAATTGGCCTCGAAGACGCTTAGTGTGCTCAACAGATCGAGACAGTACTAGGCATGCCTTTTAAGTTCTGTCGTTTCCATATTTCCCGTCAATTTTGAATTTGGAACTGTTCTATATTCGAATGTGTTTAAATTTTGAATCTCAAAACAGTTGAAAGTATTAAGGCGTGTCTCCTGCGACTAAAATTAACAAAACAAATTAACAAAACTTGTTAACTAAACATGTAAGTGGCAGGAGACGGACTTTTAAACGAACATCAGACACGATTACACGAATAGCAAAAATCTTTTATCTACTCGACAATATGACTTATAGTACACTTACTTACTTACTTTTATAGTATAAATATGAATAATATAAGTATTAATGTTAGTTCAGTCCAGTTTCATTATACGAGAAGTATACGCTGGGATGTTTTCAGTCCGCTTTGGATAACATGTTTGCTTGTTAAAATTAACAAAACAGTTAGGCCACGCCCATATTTTGATAAATATTTGACGTTTGGTGTTTAAAAACATTTAACAGTGTCGCAGGAGACACGGCTTTAGGATTAATGTTATTGTTTAGTCACAGCGTCGATTGAAATCTGTCAGGTTACGCACGAAAATGAATCTTTCTAAAGAAAATGTTCGTTTAATAATTTTCTACAACTTTAGAAGAGGCCTGACACGGCTTCAGTATTTTGAAGAGCTAACACCTGTGTTCAGTGATGAAGCCCCATGTCTGCGGATTGTCGAACGCTGGTATTTAGAATTCCAGCGTGGACATACTAGTGTTAGTGACAAATCTTGCGAAGGACGCCCAAAATCTGCCTTCACTGAATATGACAATACATCCTTGCTGTGAGACAACTAATTCTCGAAGATCGTCATGTGACGTATCGTGAGATAGAGGCTCTATTAGGCATCTCAGGGACAACCATTCAGAAGATCTTGCATGAAGCGCTTGGTGTGAGAAAGCTAGTTTGCCATTGGATACCGCATCTGCTTTCCGACAATCAACGGCGGCCCGCGTCAGATGGTGTAAGAAAACTCTGCAAAGGTTCAACCAGTGGTGACGAATCTTGGATCTATGCCGACGATCCTGATTCCAAACAATAATCTACAATCTTTGCACTTGAAGATCGTAGAACGGTTAACGCAGAGTGGTATACCACATTTTGTTTACCACAAGTCATCGCCGAACTTCTTACTCAATGCAACGCATCATCCTGCACCTCGATAACGCAAGCTTACACAGCGCTCGTCAAACGATTGAGTATTTGAAGCAGGAAAAGTAGAAATTCTTGACCATCCTCCATACAGTCCTGACCTAAGCCCTAACGATTTCTTTACATTTCCTAAAATTAAGAAAAGTCTCGGTCAAAGGTTCCAGTCCGGTGAAGAAGCAGTCGACGCTTTCAACGCTTTCGCTTTCACGCAAAAGTCAGCCATTTTGAACACCCCCACTTTAGAGTGGAATAAATGTTATAATAACTGGTTTAAGTGAATGGAATAGTGTATTAAGCTACTTGCTGTGAATACTTTGAAAAACAATAAAAAGTACTATAAGGTTCCAGTTATGTATTTTTCTTCAAATGACAAAACTTAAAAGGCATGCCTCGTATTTCACTCCGGCCCACTTCCTGTTACTTTTTAAGGCGCAGGTTCGGCCTCACATGGAATACTGACCCCATCTTTGGGGACCCCAATACCAGCTCCGCCTTTTGGACCGCATTCAACGGAGAGCAGTTTTAGATGCAGCTCATTTCATTTTGCCGTTATATCCACCATAAAGTAAATTTTTTGCAACCATTTGTCATTCTCTAATTCAGGGTCATTAATGCCTTTTTCCAATGAAAAATCCCCAATGGGAATGTACCTATTTATTTCATTTACACACAAAGCAAAACGTTTCAACACCTTACTTTTGGACAGCCACTGCACTTTATTGTGAAGAAGGAGATCGGAATACTGAGTCTCCATTCGTTTAACAATTCTTTAAACTGACGATGGTAGAATGCTTTTGACAAGATGCTGTTAACAATCTTGTTTACAAAATTCATGAACTCAACTATTTCGGCCGAAAATGCACAAAGCGCTTCTTGGTGTATTATGCAGTGAAACGTAAGAATTTCGTGGTTTATTTTGCTCTGAAGAATCGTCGAATTTCCCTTTATTTTTTCCTGTTATACTTCTGGCTCCATCAGTTGCTACTAAAACGTTTTTTTTTTTTTTTTATTATTTAAATTATTATTTAAATCGATCTTATTATCTTCGAAACATTTGAACGGCATTCCCTATATCTTCCCCTCTAGTTTGTCCCGAGAGCGGTAGCAATCCTAGAAGTTCTTCTTTTGGACCTTGGGAAGACATATACCTGACAAAAAGGACAACTTGTGCCATGTCTTTTATATCGCAAGACTCATCTATAGCAAGTGATAAGGCAGAAGCCAGTTGCATGTCTTCCACCTGCAAATATGTTACATTTCAAGACATTTTAGCTATAGCGACCCCTGTTTTAGACAATTTCTAAGGAGTATTAGGTATAAATTAAATTCACGCACGCACGGGTCACTTTAAATTGGATTCAAGATACCTATTGTATTGTTATTACTCTATAGATATAGACAAATGCATTTAAATTTAGAAATCTATGAATGATTTATTAATAGTGGAGTACCTACTTATAATTTGGCTGACAAATAGTACTTATTTATTTGTTTGAATACAATTGTTATCTAAACTGCAATGGCACCGTAGCAATATTAAAATGTTTGAATTTTTCCAGGAGTATGTGGGCAAGAGCAGTTCCAATGTGTCACTAGTTTGGAGTGCATTGGCAGGCACTTCTACTGTGACGGTCAACCAGATTGCGAGGATAACACAGATGAGCCCGATGATTGCCGTAAGTATTGCTAATAACTTTTTCAATTATTATTGGGCAACTAACCTTGAACGTAATATAAGGGTGATCTAATTAGCATCAGAGTTCGAGGGTGCAAAATCAATATAAATAATTCTTGGCATCATTTCAAATCGTTAATAAACTGCTACTATCTTATATAGTAACGTAGGTTACTTTAATAAATTATTTGTGGGTTTTCGATGTTGGGCTCATTCGACGAACGCTAGATCTACCTAATTGCTGATCGAAAAAGTGTTTAAAGTTCAAAGAAGTGAAAACACTGGAATATACAAGATATTGCTGTATATTCTTTAAAATACCTCCTTTCCAAGAAGAGAGCTATGTCTAGCCAGTGGACTACTGTTAATGATGAAATACATAAATATATAAAAAATATCTTTCTATTTTCTTGAAAGTTTTTTAATATCATTAAAGCTCTACTGGAGAGCAGAATAGGGTAGTAAATTGTCAATCTTGGTATTATGTCAGAAGCATCAGTTGGCTCTTATGTGTGTAACCAATTGTAAGAATTTAAACCACCAAATCTTTGTTCATTTGAAGGAAAAAAATCTTGATTGTAAACTTAGTAATTAACCGAAATATCAATTATTTGAATTTCATTCCACCAGTGTATGTCCGCTACGAATAAAATTGACTTAAACTGAACTGTAGCTTCATAATGGGAGGCTTTAAAAATACCAGCACAGGGCACCCACACGCTTTAGATATGGAAAACAGCACACCAACTTTAATTCCTTTGCACTTATTAAGACGAGCACTTCGTTCACTTTAACATAGCACCACAATGCACTAATATAATTAGACCAGGTTTGCCAGAAATAGCATATATTTTAAAAGTATTAAACTTCATTAAAACCTTATAAGTCTAATAACTTGTTGAAATTAAATACTTAATTAAATTAAAGTTTTTAATTTCACATCTCTAAAAATCGTGCTAAGCAATCAAATGAAAAGGGTATTTAGGATGTTAAATAACTGTTTTCAGAATGTTAAATAAATATCTGGCAACCCTGTCCGCTGCCATCTATAGACGCCTAAGTAATACACACTATGATATTGTCTTATGTATTGTCTTACCACTATATTAGAAAACTATCGACGCGACGGTTCTTTGTTATTTTCAACTTTAAGCTTAAAGGCTTAACCGTCGCTTAAAGTTAAATAACGTTTGTGAATATGGCCGTTAGATGATATTGAAACACTATTGGATATTACATTGTCACGCGGTTTCACTCAAAGGCCGGCAACACAAGTATGTCTGCTGAGTTGCTGGTGTCCACGTCTGTCCCTAATCCTTCACCATGAAATAACCTGACTTCTCATTTACCCCTACACATTAAAAAATACTTCCACATATGTCTGCCTTTCAAACGAAGAGGTAGGGCCTAATAATGCAGAGGCCGCCATGGTGAGAGTCGCTATACTGCATTTTTGCACTGTCTGCATTAACAATGAGTATGGTGACCCCACTTTTGGATTCTGCTTATGCTTTACATCTGCCAAAATTACTCTTCATTTTGGCAGGCCCAAATATAAAAAAAATGTTTTTAATCTTTGCTAAATCAGTAGATCATTTAAGGATGTGTTTTGCACTACATTGAGGTTGAGAATACAAGTTGACTGTGTACTCGGTGTACAGCATGGTACTTTACGAGAGCGTCGCGGTATCCAGTGACGGCGTACTGCCATCAATCAGAGTTTACGTGCTACAATGGCCGATGTATACCACTCTCCAGACGCTGCGACAATCTATACGACTGTTCGGATTTCTCTGACGAACAAAACTGCCAGATCACGGGTATCCGAAACGTTTTTGTATTGCCATATCTGTGTGTAATGGTCATAGAAATATATTGAGGGAAATTGTGCGATGTAGGACTTTTTATTACTATTCTAAGTAATCCTAATTCAAATGCGGCGTTAGACTTTGAGATATTTGCACTACAAAGATGTTCTCTGTCGCCAATAACAATATAGTTAGCATCTTAGAATAAGCCACGATGGGGCTAACATTTCATTTTATACCAAAAGCCTCTAAATACATAAAGATAAAAAAAAACGTGATTCAGATGAATTTAATCAGGTTTAAATGTTGAGTTATATACGTATCAAAACTTATGCTAAGATTAATGTTTGCCTAACAAGCTGTTCTCTTAATTCGTCTGTAATCATTTTTTTTAAATAAGACGAGACTGAATCACAGTATATAAGTAACCTTCAACCAAGTATTTTAAGCCAAAGTAATCACAGGCGGTCTTATTCAAAATAATGTCCTACAGTGCAAAATGATTCTTATTTCCAAAATATTAGTTTACCAATTATTTCAACGATGATAAATCTCGTGTTCTATGAAATTCTTATGAACTCTTTCATTTGATAGTATTAATAGACGTACTTGGAAATTATAATTGATTATATTTGAGAAAAATATCATACAAATACTGTATCATTACACACGGACGAGGGAATCAAATACTTTGGAATGCGGTTTGATGAAAGTGGTAACTTAGTATAAACCCCGTTGTAAACGAAAATCCTTAGGGATAGGCATAATTTTGACTCATATTTTTCGTTTTCTCATTGTTACGTCCATTTTTGTGTGAAATTCAATTCATCCTCTTCGTAGACGTGTTGTGTAGTTAGAGAATATGTGATTAAACCTATGTACATATCACTAGCCTTTAGGGCCGCTCTTAGGTATTTCCGGTATTTCTCTTTTAATAAGTTTTAATTATGGCATTACTGATTGGATTTTCAGAGGTATGTTATATTAAAAATGAAAATTAAATGCATGTAGTTATAGTATGCCTACCTCAAAGGCAAATATTCTCGAATCCATCATTTCATAAACATGAGTATTTTTGCACGTTATATGGCTTATAATCCTGTTTATCTATTCAAAGGGGTTGTAATGGAAGATTTAAAGTTACGAAACTTTTAAAATATAGTGAGTTAGTGACGTCAAAATAAATTTAGAGCTTAAAACTTTACTTTCAATTAAAAGTCGTTCATTTTTCGTGAATATAAAAAATAACGCCATTTAAAAATCAATAATTATAGTCGTAACAGCGCAACAACTCTATAAACTGGATTTATGATGCAATGAACAAGCTATAGTAGATACGATTATTAACCGAAAACTAAATGGTCGTGAGCTGCTGGTCATTGTCCACTACTTTAATACTTAAAAAAAGCAAGCAATCTATTTTGGCGCTACTACAAATCATGTTATTTTTTATGTAATTATTTAAACCACATTTCTTGTTAGATAAAACAAAATACGAACCCCATTACAACTCTTACATTTACCTAGTGTAGGTACTTTTATAGTGTCTTGAAATTCTCTTGCATGCGTCCTAAGTTGAGTTTTATATAATTGTTGAAAATAAGATAAATAAGTACAAATATCTTTTACAGAATGTCCTCCGGACAGCTGGCAATGTCGCACGAACTCGCAATGTATATCATCATCCAAAGTCTGCGATGGAACTGCGGACTGCTCTGACCGCAGTGATGAGTCTGACTGCAACACTGAATACACCACGCGATCTTTCTTGGTGTCGACTGCATTCCCTACTACTAATTACCCCTCAACTGTTAGACCTTCCATCTCTCCAGGATCTGATTCCAGCGTCGACAGCAACAGAGGTGAGTAATCGTCTCTTAGCACTATTTTATATTATACTAGGTGATCCGGCAAACGTTGTTTTGCTATAAAAAATAAATATTGGGGTATAAAATTAGATGTTGGTCGATTCTCAGACCTACTCGATATGCACACCAAATTTCATAAAAGTTGTGACACGAGAACTTCGTATCTTATATATAAAATTCTCGTGTCACAATGTTAATTACCATACTCCTCTGAAACGGCTGGACCGATTTCAATGAAATTTGGTGTGCATATCGGGTAGGTCTGAGAATCGACCAACATCTATTTTTTATACCACATTTTTTTATCGCAAAACAACGTTTGCCGGATCAGCTAGTTATAGGTATATAAGATAGTAATATGTGTTCACTTTTAGTGTTTCTAGAAAAAATATAATAATTATAGTTTTTTGGTTATATTTATTTTATTAAGATTTTTTTAAACAGTTGTTGAGTACTAAAGTATGGGATAACGGTAACATTTTAGTGTATTTTTAAGAATTAGAATTAAGATATCCTACATCGATTCTTTTCTTTGAAGACAATTATAACTAATGTTATATTTAAAGGCAAATTTTGGTAAGTATACACTAGATTTTAGGGTATAAAGTTTTACAGTTAGTCTTCTATTATTAGGTGGGTGCGGCGCAAACCAATGGCGTTGTGAAAACGGCCCTTGCATAGATGGTTTCCGCCGCTGCGACGGACACATAGATTGTCCTTTCGACTTCAGTGACGAATTTGATTGTCCGTCCCAGAGTAAGAACCAACTGAACCAAGTATCTGGTAACAGAATAACAACGCTACTGTCGATGTTGTTTTAACAAAGCATAAAGGACAGATCTTAACTTCTCTTTTTTCTAAATTTCTTAACATTCTTTCGAATTAGAAACCATATTCGCTTGGGGGTAATGTTATTTGGATATTTAGGAATCATGCTCATTATTGCTTTGGTGCATTCTTATAAAAAGACCAAGTGGAGAGTAGGAAATTATTTTTTGTGTTGGTAATCATAAATTTTAAAGAAATTAAGATATATTTTTAAGTTAATGAGAAATATAATATGCATACTAATACATGGATATTATAGCTGGGTACTTAGTACTATCTTGGTACCGTCGCCTCACTCGTATTTGCAGTAATTTTTTCTCGAAAAACCCAGTTCAAATGCATTATTATTGCCTTAACGTATAAGAATTACACAACATAGTGTAGCGTGTTATTCGATTTAATTTTCTAGATCTAAATTAAAAATAAGAATTTTACATGCTTCTTTCTTCCACTATAAACTCAACATGCCTGAACAGATTTTATGAGGTATTGCATGATTGATGAAAAGTCTTAGATCAATCGTAGTACTTAGGTATTACAGGTAGTATCTCATTCTGATTCTAGGCGTTATTAATTTCTTTGATTAATAGGTTAGTTCTGAATTTACTCCCAAGCATAACATAAGTTAAATGGTTGGTGTACTTCATCCAATCAGATAACTATTAATATTCTATTTTAATAGTAGACCTCAACTACACTAAAATAATAATATAAAATAATTTTAAACAACTTTAACTCGTCTAGAAATAAAAAAATAACACTTCATAATAAACATTTTGCAAGATTAGGTTTTGTTTTATCTTGTCAAATGTTATTTTATTTTCGATGTTTAAAATTTTAACTCCTAACTTTTAATATGTATAACAACTTACGGGCACATTTACAAATGATACTGATTTGAAACCGTCATCATCTGCATTCTGTTCCGAGCTGTCTTCGGGTTTTCGGAATTTTCTTACTTCCTTCCTCAACATCTTCTTTCACACAGCCCATCTATCTTTTCTTTATTTGTCTTCTGTACCTCTGTCCGAAATGAAGTAAAAAATGTTTTAATTATGAAAGCCTATTTCATAATTATAACATTTTTTACTACATTTCGATGACATTAGATTAAAAAAAACCGTATTTTAATGCTCAAGTCGGCAACTTTGTGTCTGTACCCTGATTTTGACACGTAACTTTCTAAGTATATTATCTTTAAAGAAAGGGATATTGCCTAAGCTGAATTAATCTTTAACAATATTATTTATTCCTTTTCTTTAAAATATTTCATTTTATTCCAGGTCCTGTTGCGTTGTACCTGAAAACGTACCCGAATCAGGAAAGAGTTAGAAACGGTTAGTACATTTTAATATCTTTCATGTCTATATTTGATATAAATAGAAAATACTTGATGGAATAAAATGGCATCTTCTTTTAACTCAGAATTCAAATGTACTACAATGTCTTCAATGCTACGTAATATAATAAAATATTTATGTGAAATTATTAAATGTTTCTACGACATGTTACATTCTAACAAAGGCCAGGACATCCAGGTGAGCTACAGAATGTGCACAGGGAGAATGGTGTTGGAAAGTAAATATTCTGTCCAGTAGAACTATAGGAACAGAATAGGGTGGGGGTTAAATATATATTTAACCCCCTCTTCATTCTTACTAGGATATCTTAGTGAGAATGAAGTGGGGATTAACTATCTGTTCGCCTTATTTTTAGGTATTAATTATTTGATTATTTCATGTGAACAAAAGGATTATTAGTTTAGATTAGATAGCCTGCTATGGTGGCAAAGTTTAATATTATCAAAACACAATGATTCCAGTGCCAGAACTCGGTGTACTCGTGGGTCACTGCTGTTGATCCTGGTATATAGGAGTTACAGTGGTGGGCCTGTGGGCAGGATTAGTCTCATAAAAAATACACAACAATTCTTGTCAAAATGATATTTATTTACATGACAATATTAAAATGACGTAGTCATTCATTTAAGCAACTAGGTAGTATTTGATTGACTGCCTGGTCACAATCAGCTAAAATGATAATAATTGAATGGCAAAAGTCGGTGGAGGTAAAATAAATGTATTATTTTCTATTTCTCATTTTTCAGTGGTGAAGGTGAATGCACAAAATAATTATTTACCATTAACTATTTATTAATGAAGTTATAAGTTTTTTCAAATTAAAGATTTAATTAATAAAATTTGTTATTGTTTCTTTCATGGTGGTGGAACAGTTAGCAATGGTGAGTCGGCCTGCCTATTAAATTTATTTTGGGCAGCAACCATCTTAATAATGGGATTCAGTAACAATATAATTTACTGACTTACCAAAACATGGGTTTTATTTAACAGCTCATTAAAACGGCTACTTGTTTGGAATTGATTTTTTATTTAACATTTTAATTACAGGGTGACATATTACAGCTTCATTACATGTATTATCTTCATACTTATATAATTATTTAAGGGCAAAATAGTTTTGACTTGCATGATAATACTAAGAATATAATTATATATTTCATAATTAAATATTTTTAGATATTTTAATAATTAATTAGGTATATTATTATTGCACATAATGATGAATTTTTAATATTAGAACGAATGATATTAATAGCATATTATTGTTTGCTAAAATTACAAATTAAATAAATGGGTGATATTAATATTTTACTAATTTATTTATTTATTACTTAAAACAAATGGGTTTTTAATAAAAAATATTTACTTATGAACTAACCAAAATTTCACAAATATTATACATAAACATCTCAATAGTCCAACATAGTGTGGGTCACCATGGAGCATTGTTGCATCTTTTGCATTCGCAATGACTTTACTTTTTACTACCCTTTATAAATAGCGGTAGTTTAATTTAATGTTGATTAATAGTTGTTTTTCTTTTATAATCTATGAAGTAGTAGTACCTAGTAATAATCTATTGTCTACGGCTTATGAAGGATTAAATACAATACCTTTGACTTTAATTAAGGGCAATATAATTTTAGCCACGTAATGTACTTCCTTAAGGTCCTATGTTTCAGAACTTAGTGAAAATATTTATGATATTTTATTATAGTTTTAAGAACCATG
Source organism: Diaphora mendica (assembly GCA_949125395.1). Lineage (NCBI taxonomy): Eukaryota > Metazoa > Arthropoda > Insecta > Lepidoptera > Erebidae > Diaphora > Diaphora mendica. Next base: position 27,854,246 of record OX421312.1, on the reverse strand, counting down.
TCATTTGCATGCTTACATAATACTAGGTACACTCAGATGGGTCGAGTATCTACTGGTGATACTTTGGGAATGAGTTTAAATTCTGACAATAATTTAGAAATGTTTATCAAAATCATATTATTTCAACATCATTAGTAAATTACCTATCATTTCTTGGTAGAAATGATAGTTGATATGTTCAGGGTATGATAGTAATTGGTACTCCTGAAATCCTCACGCCTTTTATTCTTATCTTAAATTATTCTTAATGTTCTAGTGATAGAGTTGAAATTCAAAGAGTTCGAAAAGCCAGCCACTAACTATATAATAGCCTAATATAGTAAATTACAACTGTTCAATACTTTTCATATTATTTTAACTTTTGTTTAAATTTACCTACAACTTGTTTTTTAATTAAATTCAACTTTTAAAGAGTCTGGATTTTTACAAGGCCTTTAATTATTATTTATTTTTATATAAATGCAAATATATTACAACGTTTCGTTTTAAAAAAAAGCCATAATTAAAAAAAGAATAAAATACTCAAGTCAAGAAACTGATAAAGGAATAGGAATGCTGGTAGTTCTTTTTTGGGCTTTAAGGTTTACAGAGAGGATATTTCTAGGTGGTGATGTGGTTCTGCAATGTCGAGATGAAGGTCCAGCACGTGCCAGAGTTAAGTGGCGCAAAGAAAGAGGTTTCATTAAAGAAGGATCGACAGACGTACGAGGCAGATTAGAAATGTTCCGTGTTACCGTAAGTGTGCTAATAAATGTACCTACAATTAAATTGACTTTTAATTTACTTTTGGAATACTTTGGAACAGATTTTTTCGGTTGGTCCAATAGATTAATTATTTACACCCTCAGATCAAATAAAATAGGTAGATAACGCACGGCCTTTGTTCTTGTTAAATCAAAAAAACTTAGCTACTTCCAAGTAAACACACGCGTTTACGCATTAACTATGCTGTAATCTACGCTAGTTTTATATCGTACAAGTTGTCGATACTTGGAACTACTACTGTTACTTTTTTTGCTTAAACAAGAACAAGGCCATACGTTATATACCTTTTTTATTTGATCTGAGTTTACAATATGTACAATCAGAGATTGTTAATAATTGAAAAGATTGCATTTAATTAACTGTACTTCACTATGGCACATTAATAGGAATATATATTTATATATTAAAGTATAAAATGAAGTCGCTTCCGATGTCTGCTTTATATTTTAAACTGCTCAACGGACTTCAATACCTACAGTTTATCAGCAATAGATAAAGTGGTTCAACAGAAACGCAAAGTAGTATTTGCTTTTATAATGTAAGACATTCATATTATAGTACCTAAAGCAAATATGAGAATTTCCAAGACTTCCGTACCAAGCCGGGCGGCTAAATCTTTGAAGCAATTATCAAAATTTTAGCTAAATCGATGCAATTTTTTTAGTTTTTGGAGCATACCAAAGCACACTTATTATTTAAATACATATTATATAGCTTAGTCATAGAGTAATGAATTACAATAATGAATTAGTAAATTGTTATTTGTAAATCATCTAAGAATTTATATTCTCTTTTTCAGGACATCGACAGTGGTGTATATGTTTGTGAGGCAGAAGATTATTCTAACTATCCCGGTGCTCAAGTGAGAGTCTCTGTAACAGTCCAACCTGCAAGTAAGTACAACTGTTTATCAATAACTATTAGATACACTGTAAAATCATGAAATAAAAGAGAATATTTATCGTTATTAAAGATGTAGTATACAATCTTGCATTCAATTAGCATTCGTTTTCTGAGCGTGATCAACGGTCACTGACGTTCACACTCCATCTACATTATTTCTGTTATAATAACGTTATTGATCTCACTTTTATTGTGCTACATATAAAACATTTTCTGTAAGGTAGTAAAGAGCTTTGTTTGATGAAAAATTACGAAAACTGTAAAGGCGAAACTGTTAGTCAGCTTAAGAAGGCCTCTGGTCTTGAAATTTTCGTAAATTTTAGAAAAAAGGCGTAAGCTGTTCAGTTGAGGCTATTTTTATGACTATGATTTACGACGAATTATTTAGATTTTGTTTTTTAAGTATTTTCTCAACGAAATAATGATTTCTCAGTGAAACAATCTCTGTCTAGATCTAGGTGTTTGGTAAAGGTATATTGATTATCTTCTTGTTTGCTCACAGCATCGACTCAAAGACCAGTCTTTGGATGCCAGCCTAACGAGGCCACTTGTGGTAATGGTCAGTGTATCCCGAAGAGCGCCGTGTGCAACAACGTAAGAGACTGCAGCGATGGTTCTGATGAGGAAAGCTGCCGTAAGTTCCAGTCTACCATTTGTTAACAATCTTATACTAACTTTTAAACTTTTGCGTTCCATGATACAATAATAATTATTTTTACGGGGATTAACGCGATCACTTATTTAAAGGTATAACATACCTCTGATTGGCCTGACGTTTCGACCAGGTTGCACTGGCCGTGGTCACAGGCTGACTGGCTCAGCGGTGCACGCCCTCCGTCGTCGAATCCGTGAAGTAGAAGGTTCTTCATCCACCCGTACATTTTCGATATTATTAATATTTTTGTTTCACCATGTACCGTCACATACCACACTAACAGTGTCCCAATTCTGGTGTTTAGCCGACTGCGCAGAAAAGCGAGGTGGTATATTTTTTTACACTGGATTCCACGCTGTAGATAATTTAAAACCATCTTCCCGATTGAGAGTTTTATGCTTTTTAATCGCAATCGCTTCACAGTAGAGAGGACTTGCGTGTGGTGGAATTCAATGCAGTGGTTGATGCCTGCAAGTGCATGTTCTGCAATCGCTGATTTGCTTGTCTGTCGGTTCTTCACAGCAGCGATATGTTCTTTGACCCTTTCAGCAATAGTCCGCTTCTTTTGGCCTATGTAGGAACTTCCGCAGCTGCAGCCTATTTTATAAATACCCGTAGTTTGTAGTGGGAAAATAACCTTCGGTGTGCCGACGATGTTGTGAACCTTTATGCCTGGTGTGAATACTGTCGGAATGGAGTATTTCTTTAACACGGACCCGATCTTATCCGTAACTCCCTTGACATAAGGCATATAGGCTGGTTGCCTGTTCACTTCTGGATACCTGCGTCTTATTTTGGGTTGCTTCCGTCCTCCGTTCACTTGATATCTGTTACCTTTGAGTACCTCCTGAACATTAACACTAGCTCCGATCTAAATGTTCAGGGTCACAGAGATCTTAGGCTCTGTTCTTGAGTGAAGTCATAACATATTGCAAGTGCTGGGGGTGATGATAAGACGTGGCGTGTAGGTATCTATCCGTATGAGTAGGCTTACGGTACACACAGTACGGTGACATCTGATCTCACGGTTACTTTAACGTCCAAGAAGGACAACGATCTATGCGTCTTCATTTCATATGTAAACCTTATTTTGGGATGAATAGAGTTAAGATGTTGTATATATTATATTGATCCACTTCTTGTTTATATTCTTTAACGATACTGAAGATGTCATCCACGTATCGCTTCCACGGCTGAAACGTCATGCAAATCAGAGGTAGGTAAACCTTTAAATACGTGATCGCGTTAATCCCCGTAAAAAAATAATTATTATAACAATCTTATACTTCAATCATGTTTAATAACGTCTGCAGAGGTTTAAAATAATCCAGTAATAGGGGTGAAAACTAAATTATGGGCATAAGCGCATGAACGCGAGAGCTGAAAGCTGAGAGCTATTGACAAAAGAAATTATATCTATACTTACTAAAAAAGTTGAAGGAATTTAATTACTTTTTGGGTATATCTATCTACTGTATTAGGTATACTAACATAATATAATGATTACTCGTTAAATTATTCACAGACCACTCTGGAGTATGTGAGCCTAACGAATTCAAATGTAACAACGGCAAATGCATACTGAAGACTTGGATTTGTGATTCTGAAGATGACTGTGGAGACAATTCGGATGAACAAAATTGTGGTGCTAGGGAAAACGGCAGATGCTCACCAGTTGAGTTTGCGTGCAAATCACAGAACCAGTGCATCCCAAGGAGTTTCCATTGCGACATGCAAAGTGATTGTTTTGATGGCAGTGACGAAATCGGATGTGGTAAGTTTATTTGGGTTACATAATACCATTTCAGACTGATTCTGTTCCACTTTACTTTCCTTTTTGACCTTTCAGTAGTAGTGCTTAATTACTGATGATTTGATATGATGGTAACTCGATTAAAATACTGAATTGAATGTCACTGAAGAGAAAAGATAAGAAACGATTGTTTTTTATCGATTAATTTTATAAAAAAACCTTTTTTTAATATTAGTTTTTGATAGTATATTCAACTATAACGGCAAACCCAACGAATATTAATAACTACATTAAAATATAATATATAGTATAATGTGTGTGTTAAGGGTACTAGACAACTGATATCAGTTGTCTAGTACCCTTAACACAAGCTCTGCTTAGCTTGGGACTAGATGGCATTGTGTGTTAGATGTCTGAAATATTTATTATTATTACATGAACTTTCTGGAAAAATAATTCTTAATTTTTTTATAGTGCCTGTGTACGTCAAGAGCCCTCCGAAACCGCAAAACGTGAAATTGAACCCTGGCGACACTTTGACACTGCGATGTGAGGCGGTTGGAGTACCAGTACCTCTGATCTCATGGCGTTTGAACTGGGGACATGTGCCCTCCAAATGTACCTGGACTAGCGAGAATGGCATCGGTGAACTGACCTGCCCTAATATGCAGGTGAGGGTTTTTTAAAGACAACTCCAGTACTAAGACTATACTTAGTGTTGTGGGTAACTTCACAGACATTCTTGACGAGACTGGTAGGTATAGTGGGAAGTCATTTCCCACTAGACCTACTGGGCCCGCTCTATCCTGGAGGCAAAGGTTACTCAGGGGAAGCAGGCCTACCCTGGAGGCGAAGGTTGTGGGTTTGATACACCGCACGGGATAAATAAAATTTTACAGTAATGAGCACCATCGCTTATTCTGTGTAGGTATATTTATAACATACCTATGTGTATTAAAGAATATTAAATTTGTTTATTAAAATTCTAGTTATCATAGCACAGGTACAGCCATACTAATTTGGGATTAGATGACCGTGTGAGACATATGTAAGGCAAACCTTTAATTCCATAGTTTTTTTTATCTGTGGCTTAAATACTTTCCAATATAAGGTTACTAATTTATTTATTTATATAATATATAAAAAAAAAATATAATAAAAATAAAAAATATATAAAAAAGCTTACATGTATTTATATCAGTTGTCTAGTACCCATAGTACAAGCTCTGCTTAGTTTGGGACTAGATGGCGTTGTGTGTATAGGACACAGGTCCGAAATTTTTATTACTATTATTTATTGTTACTTTATATTCAACTAGCTGACCCACGCAACGTCGTTTACGTCTTCTATTGCCCTTAACGAAAAAAAATTCCCCCGTTTTTGTAACATACTTCATTGGTGCTCCGCTCCTATTGGTCTTAGCGTGATGATATATAGCCTTCCTCGATAGATAGGGTAGATGACTATATCGCAAATTAATACCGATGTCTCCTTCATTAAAACGAATATTATAAAACATCTCGGAAAATATAATTATTGCAGCTTTTTATTTCTATTACAAATTTTAATCAAATAAACATTGAAATATATTGCTCAATTGAGTAGTCCAAAACAGTGACGTCACAAGTTTCTATTTAGTACATTTTTCATACAAAGTTATCGTTTGACAGATGATGAAAAGTAACTAATTTGACTAAGGTCATCTACCCTATTTCTTATACATAGTATTGTGTTCGCAGCCGGATGATAGCGGAGCCTACTCTTGCGAAGCAATGAACAATAAAGGAACAACTTTTGCGACACCGGACTCTATTGTTTTTGTTAACAAGACCGATCTCTGCCCCCGAGGATACTTTAACAAGTCAGTATGCTTTATTGAACGCCTATCTGTACATTATTTATAAAAAAAGTTTAAAAACTTATTACCCGATTAAGTAATAGCCTTTGAAAAATTGTATTTAGCCTATATCGTAATCGTATCGTAAGATAATTAGGTTGGTTGTGCATTAATTTATATGTTATGTACTTTGTTGCTATTACACATATTGTACAACTGTTTATTATTATAAATAAAAAAGAAAAATAGACAAATACCTACTATAGTTTAGATATTCTTTCTTATACAAAAAAATGTCCACTTATAGGTAACTATAGATTATCTATGTCTTACTATAATAAATACAATAAGTTTGTAGGAGTTTACTAACTTAAAATATTAATGCCTTTTTTATCATTCACAGTGAGGCTCGCTCAGAAAGCGAATGCATCCGTTGCTTCTGCTTCGGCAAGTCCACCCAATGCCGTAGCGCTGATCTGTTCACATACAATATGCCAACACCCCTGGGCGAAGGAGGTACCAGACTGATTGGCATCAAGACTACTCCGACCGGCCAGGTCCAAATTGACACCCAGCCCATTGCTAACCAGTATTATTACCAATCTCTCAGAAATGCCGCCACTGTAAGTGTTGTAATTAATAATAATTATCAATTTGCACTAACTATTTTTGATAACATAATTCAAGTTGGGTTGAATTTTAATTGACATTAGGGGATTCCTCCGTATAACAGTTATATTGTACATTATCTATATACATAAGCCTAGTCGTTAGTTTAACTTAAATCTTTTTTTTTAAGACAACTCCCGCATTATGAATTAACATCCTGTGTCGCGGGGAACTTTACAGACATACATGAAACGGACACAATTAACACCCTTTAGGTACAACAACTAATTCCTTTAAAGACACCAATCACAAAACTACCATTCGTGAATATGAATTATTTGGCATTTTCGATTATATATAATTCGATTACTATGTTACCTAATTTAACGATATATCCCTTCTCTGCTGCAAAACGCCTCCCACATTATTATTATTATACTACGCATAATCGAATGACAAATGTGTTTTTAAATTCTAGGTCACAAAGATCGGTGGTGCTTCATATTATTCGAACTCGCATCCCTACCTTACATTACCGGAGTCGTACAACGGCAATCAGCTCAAGTCTTACGGAGGACATATCAAGTATACTCTGTCCCCGCACACCCAAGTCTACGGTTACGATGACAGCGCTGCAACTATCATTGTCAAGGTAAAAATACCGGTTTCTTTAATTTGGAACTAGCTTTAGCGCTCGCATTTAATAAAAAGTATCCTTCTAATACCTCCAAGAATATGTGTAAACTAGCTGACCCACGCAACCTCGTTTGCGTCTCCTATGGCCCGTAGCGTAACAATTTTCCACCATTTTTGAAACATTCATCAATGGTGCTCCGCCACTATTGGTCTTAGCGTGATGATATATAGCCTAAAGCCTTCCTCGATAAATGTACTATCCAACACTGAAAGAATTTTTCAAATCGGACCTGCGGTTCCTGAGATTAGCGCGTTCAAACAAACAAACTCTTCAGCTTTATAATATTACTAGCTGAGCCCCGCGGTGTTACCCGCGGTACTACAACAACCGCGTTCTCTACCAAAAAGTCTCCATTTCTATCCCTCCCCACTTTTCAGAGCACTCAACTGCCACTACGGGGTAAGCTCGGTGTCCTGGGCATGGATATTTGCCGTGACCTTGAGTACTATTCTCATCCTTGTGATGGATCCGCGCAGAATTTGCTTGATGCTTTCGATCGGTTGCAGTGGCGAGCAGTCCGCTTTACCAACAGTCCCGAAGCCACCGAGTTCCTTGAACCTCTTGCAGCTGCGTAGAGATATCGCCTCTATAGCAGTCCACTACCATCTGTATCATTGGAAGTATTCTGAGGAGCTCTTCCAACTGGTCCCCCTTCTCCCTTCCTCTGCAGAATAACATGTTCACTCTCGAACCAAACGGTTTGGTTCATCCTTCCTGTGCCGAGCAGCTAAAAACTGGAACTCACTACCAGCGCACGTGTTTCTCTCCCACTATGATCCCGGGTCCTTTAAGTGGGGCGTGAAAAAGCATCTCACTAAGCCGTCATAGTGTGGGACGCAATACTGCATTGTCTGCTTTCCCAGTGAGTATGGTTGCCCCCACTGTTGGATTCTGCTTGAGTTTTCCATAAGGCTGACCATAGGCACTTAAGCAGTTTCAAATAAAAAAAAGTACAATTTTAATAACTACGTTTTTTCTTTTGCCATATTTTGCCAAAATATGGAGACTTTGCGGATTTGATATACGTGAGTATGCTGCCCATGAGAAAAAAAAAACTGTATCTTTAAGCATCTGTCCTTGGGTTTCGATAATATTGTTATTGGAAATGCTGTTTACAGCGGAAACTGCATTCTTTTAAAATTTAAATGTCAAATAAGTTGGAATTATTGGAATACGGGGAATTAAAACATTATCTTCTTTTGCCATTCCATGCGTCATGATTGTAGCTTTTACAATGTTGTACCCCAGTTGTGTAATATTTAGCCATGTACTATTACATTGCTTTGGCGCTCAAGATACCTCATTTAATAGTACTGGAACATTAACTTGCAGCCTCAACTTATGGGAAGGCACTCCTGATATTTCTAAAGACTTTAAGTATTCGACAACATCTTCCTCCACGCCTAACATGATCCGTTCGTTTAATTGATAACTATCTCATTAGGCAGCAGATCAGGATCGGGATTATTTTTAAATCATCTGTGCTATCTTAAACCAGAACCCACGTCTCAGTGTAATCATGTCGTTACTGTCAGTTGGCATACTATCTTCTCCGTGATAACTCCGTAAATGTCATATCAGAATAGCTCTAATACATATTTTGTCTCTTGTCGTAAACTAACTCACAAACCTTACATATTTCTATACAAACTGCCATCCCCTGTTGCTATTTTACCCCCTTGAGGGTAAAATTTTTATAAACTTTAAATTACATTTTTATTCATATCTAACCAACAGCTAGATTATAATGACGATACTTCTGTAGAGAATTTTGAAGTTAAGATACGCTGTTATTTAATTATATTAATTTGGCTTATTTATTTCTATTAATATAATGAACATACAAATCAGATTGACGAATATATACTTAATATCTTAAATATTTAAGTCTTCATTGAAAAAGTGAAATATTTTTTATGATTGTGACAGCCTTGTTTATTCGTTGTCAAGACGCCCGACGTAGGTAACGCGCAGGCGTGTGGCGAGTGAACTCCCAGAACAACCTTTCATCCCCCTTTTAAACCCCTTACAACCCCTTTTTCGCATTAAAAAGTAGCCTATGTCCTTTTTCAGGCTCTAGACTATCTGTGTACCAAATTTCATTCAAATCGGTGCAGCGGTTTGGCCGTGAAAGCAAGACAGACAGACAGAGTTACTTTCGCATTTATAGTATAAATATGGATAGCTGACCCACGCAACGTCGTTTGCGTCTCCTATTGCCCGTGGCGTGATAATTTTCCCCCGTTTTTGAAACATTCTTCATTGGTGCTCCGCTCCTATTAGTCTTAGCGTGATGTATATAGCCTATAGCCTTCCTCGATAAATGGGCTATCTAACACTAAAATAATTTTTCAAATTGGACCAGTAGTTCCTAAGATTAGCGCGTTCAAACAAACAAACAAACTCTATAGCTTTATAAATTAGTATAGATTTATTTATTTATTTTTTATTTACAAAATTGTAAGGATAGTTTCTCATATTAAACATTATTTTTCCAGGGCAAATATGGAAACCTGTTCCACTTAAGCCGGGCTGGTGGAACCGCTGCCGTTAACGTCGAAGCTCGTTTCATACCAGAAGGATGGTCTAAGTATCCTGATGGATCTGCACCAGCTGCAAGAGAAGACATAATGATGGTGTAAGTATAATAGCTAGCTACTTTTGATCAGTCTGTAACTGCGGTGTTTTGTAATCTATTGAGCTGTTTTGATGTGTGATAGTGGATTAAGACTAAAGAGTATCACCACCGGTGTCTAAGGATTACTTGGGAGAGCCACGCTTCGGCACGAATGGGCCGGCTCGAACGGAGTGATACCACGGCGTCACAGAAAACCGATGTGAAACAGCACTGGCGCTGTGTTTCACCGAGTGAGTGAGGATACCGGAGGTCCATACCCCCAACCCCTTCCCCCAAAGGCCGGCAACGCACTTTTATTTTTTTTTAGAAGACTACTCCCGCACTATGAATAAATCCTGTGTCGCGGGGGACTTTACAAACATACATGAAACGGACACAAAGAACACCCAGACTCAGAACAACAATTTGTGGATCATACAAAGTGTTGTCCTACGTGGGATTTGAACCCACGACACTTAGCGAAGTAGGAAACGGCGTGGTGACCGTTAAACCACTAGGCCAAACGTGCAGAAATTGGACCCAATTTTTTTTTATTACGTTTTTTTAGATTTCTGTATCTCTTCTCCATATAAACTTCAACTTTGTTTCAACAAAGCTTGTGCTTCAAGTTTTAATATATAGATTACGAACAAATACTTTTTTTTTTCAGTTTGGACGACATTGAGATGATACTGGTGCGAGCTGATCTGAATAACGCTGGTGTGAACATCACTGACTTTGTGATGGAGTCGGCTGAACATATCAATGTTGGACTTGGAGCTGCTAGCCTCGTTGAAGAATGTACCTGCCCTAAGGGATACGTAGGGCTCTCATGTCAGGTGAGAATATAATTATATTTTTTTTAAGTATGCATGAGGTACTCAATTCTATATTACAGTGATAGTCTTGTTGCTACATCCTATAGTTTTATCCATACATACCAAATAATAGGTCTTTACCTATGAAATTGCCGTTTTGTATGCAATAAGTGAAAGTACTGTAAGTAAGTGAAGAGTTTGTTGCCTCCCGTCCAGCTGATTTTTACAAGAAGGGCATCAATAAACTGCCAATGCGTTGGCAAAGATGCGTCGATTGCATGGGTGATTACTTCGAATAACAGAAATAAAAAAGTTTGAAAAAATAAGTACTTTCACTTATTGCATACAAAACGGCAATTTCATAGGTAAAGACCTATTATTTGCAATAACTGCCTCGGTGGCGTAGTGGTAGCGTATGCGACTGCTGTGCTTGAGGTCACGGGTTCGATTCCCGGGTCGGACCGAATGTTTGTATGATCTACAAATGTTTGTTTCGGTGTTTGGGTGTTTTCTATTTATAATATGTATAAAAAAAGGGTTATCAGGTATATCTGTTGTCTAGTACCCATAACATAAAGCTCTGCTTAGCTTGGGTCTTGATGGCGTTGTATGTTAGATGTCCGAAAAAAATATTGATTCATATATTTTGTTGACAATTATTTGATTTATGCATTTTATTTAAGTATTTTTAAGGTAAATAAGGAGACACTGAATTGACTTAGCAGTCTGTCAGGAAGTTTATGTTTTGCGGAGTAACCATATTCTTTGCCAAAGTTGCTATAACCAAATTCTTTTGTTTTTGTATATAGAAATGCGCAGCAGGATTTGCTCGAAAGGTTGTTGGCCCTTGGCTAGGAGACTGCGAACCTGAAGAATGCCCACCAGGAACATATGGAGACCCATCCAGCGGCCTGGCTTGCAGACCTTGTCCTTGCCCGCTCACCAATAGGGAGAACCAATTTGCAAGGACTTGCTCTCTTGGACCTGATGGATCCGTGATCTGTGACTGCTTCCAAGGGTATGTATTTATCACAAAGTGTACTACATACGTACTACTATATTCCAGGAAACTTCTTATAGCGGTGTTGTGAATAAGAATAGTTAAGGAAGGTTCTTTGAAGATTTTTATTTACCTTTTTTTTCCCTGGTTTACCTCACAATTTTGAAGCCCTGTTTACTATTAAATCATAATGGCTTACACCTAAATTTCTAATGGTATCGACCTCTTGAAGCGGGCTGTCATTTATGGAATAACAGGAGTGATTGGTTTATAAGATATGATATTGCAATTTATAATGAATCTGATGAAGAAACATTTATTTGATTTGAATGCATTTGTGTTCATTGGCCCCAAATTAAAATATTTGATAGATCTGATTGAAATTCAATCATACCAGACTGACTATCTATATGTCTCTATACATTTTGAAATCACCAGTTAATATTTTTTTATGTAGGGCACTGTCAAAATGTCTCTACTCTGCCTGATAGAAAACATAAGCAGAATTCAGTAGTGGTGGTCACCATACTCATTATGAATGCAGACAATGCAACAATGCAGCATGGCTAGTGATGCTTCTGCATAATTGGGCCTCCGGTCTCGCACTCACCAACGAAACACGACAGCTGTCGTTTAACGTTGATACTTGGTTGTATCTACAATCAATCTAAACTTTATAAACGTTTTTCCAAAGTTACCAAGGCCAGCACTGCGAAGCTTGCGCCCCAGGCTACGAAGGCAACCCATTAATTCAAGGCAATAGCTGTAGACCGAAACAAGTTTCCAAATGCGACCCAACAGGTACAAAGACAATAAGACCACCAGATGAGTGCGTCTGCAAGGACAACGTGCAGGGACGCTACTGTGACCAGTGCAAGAACGAAACCTTCTTCCTCTCTAGCGATTTCAGGTAATATTTCTAATTAGGAGGCTAGGACCTTAATTGGGATTTTTCAGAGATATTTTTATATTGAACAGCCTAAAAGGCATGAGAACTTCACCTGGTCGAGAGATCTTCTCTTGTATTGGTGTAGGATGGAAATAAAAATCTCCATAAGGCATTTATTTTATTTGAACTTGAAAGGCTGTAAGTAGCTTACAATTAAAGGACGTTTATGAATAAAGGAGTTGTGCACATATAGAAGCTTAATTCGGCAATTGTAAAATAAAAGTAAAATAAAATATTTTTTTATTTTTTTGGAGGGCTCTCTATAATCGACACTGAAGCCAAAACTGTTAATTTTTTCATTTTTGTCTGTCTGTCTGTCTGCGCATCACGCAAATGAAACTTGGCATGATATGAGTTCATACGAGGTAGGACAGGACAGGTTTCCTGGAGAGAGTGGATTAAAGTCAAGTTCATTCTTTTTTGCTATAAAGAAAATAAATTAAAGATAACGGGAAAAGTGTTTTTTTTTGTCCACGACTGTACACTGCCTGTGGGAAGCTGAGACAGATATGTAAATATGGCAGTACGAAGTTCGCCGGGTCAGCTAGTTAAATAAAAAATCAAAGAGTGTTAAAACTCGGTGCGTTCGTGGCTGTTGACCTTTTTTGTACAGGAGTTACAGTGGTACACGTGTGGGAAACTAGACTCAATAAAAATAAATAATCAATTTATACATGGATAACTTCAAAATTAGTGGCGTTTACTACTACATATTTTACATGTCCACATCTATTTCAGACACGGTTGCGCAGACTGCTTCTGCTCGGGTATAACACAACAGTGTACCAGCAGTAACTACCGAAGGAGGGCCATCAGCGTCCAGTTCAACGTTCCTCAAATCGTGGACCAAGTGAAGGTCTATAACAGCGCTCCGGCTGGACGTAGTTCAGTCAGATACTCGGTACCAAAGGAAACTGACTTACGACCTCAACTTCAACGCGGCCAAATCTTCGTGAACAATGTTGAAAGCGGCTCTCGTTTCAGTGTTTACTACTGGAGTATGCCTCCTAGGTAATTTCTTTCTTTTCAGAGACAACTCCCGCATTGGCAATATTACATCCTGTATCGCGGGACTTTACAAACATACATGTAACGTACACAAATAACACCCAGACTCAGGGCAACAATTTTTGGATCACAGTGTTGTTCCATGTGGGGTTTGAACTGGCGACACTTGGCGCAGTAGAAAACGTCGTGGCGACTGCTTAAACTACTAGGCCAATAGTACAGTCAAATTTTTTACATCATTATTATTTTATCGGATTACTTACTTTGATCTTTACTCCAAAAGGAAAAAGCCTATTTGTGTCTTTTATTTTGCTATTAACACAATTTCCGTAACAAATTTTAAAGATGATATATTCCCTCTAACAGCTTCGCGGGCGATAAGGTGACAGCATACGGAGGGTTCCTGCGTTATGTACTCAAGGACGTGCCGTCTTCTCCCAATCCGATGTTCAGGAATACCGCTGCAGATGTTCAGCTAATAAGTGTAAGTATTTGAATGCTTACAACATTTCACATAATACAATGTGTGGCTTACCTTTGTACGAATAGTTTGTAGAACTTTTAACTTAGTAAGAAGATAGTTAAAAGGATCCAAATTACACACTCAATGATCTTTAATTTTAGGGTATTCTTCACAACAAACTCCTTTAACATTTTATAACAGTGATGTAATTTTTACAGGATAACAAACTGATATTCCACTATTTCGGAGACTTTGGCGTTACCCATGACAGAACTTTGAACGCCAGCATACAGCTAATCGAGAAAGGATGGCAAAGGTATTTAAAACGTTTTTTTATAAATACACCTCTAGGTTTTAACATTGCATTCTTGTTGACACATAAATAAAAATAAAAGTCTATACGTACTAATTAATACTTTGAATCTCTTTGTTAATGGCGTGCAAGACTAAAATGATTCCTAATTTATACTTTTCTTTTGTACAGACCTGACGGCAACGAAGTAACTAGAGCACAATTCTTACTGGCCTTAGCCGATGTCAAAACAATTCTAGTGAAAGCTACATATTCACCGGGACCTCAGTTAGCCTCCCCAGTGAGTGCAAGCATTGAGATTGCGGAACCCGATGCTTACGGCCCGGTTGCCTCTCAAGTAGAACAATGTAAATGCCCAGCAGGATACGTAGGAACGTCATGCGAAGATTGCATGCCTGGATACACAAGGTTGGTACTACATAATTAAGTCTTTACCTTTTTTTTCTGATTTTTTTGTCTGCATTTGCAGTGAGTATGGTGCCCACCACTCTTGGATGCTTTTCATCAGGAATTGTAGAGTCATAAAAAATATCAACAACAAATATTGGAAAATATCCTTTACGCCTTGACATTTATATTTTTTAAATATTATGTTCAAAAACATTTAAGTATTCAATGTTTTCTTGTTGCTCAGGAATAAGGACCTTTCTGGTCTTTACTTGGGCCAGTGCGATCCTTGTCAATGCAGCGGAAAGTCAAACATGTGCCATCCGGAATCCGGAGAATGCTATGTAAGTAGTCACCTCATTTTAACACATTAAGATTTAAAATCGAGCTGGTTTCATCGTAATAGTTTATATTATACGTTGCCAAATGGCAGCACAACTGACTTGATTAATATTCTTAACTAAATGTTCAAAAGACGATCGGTTATTTTAGGAATGTGCTGATAACACTGCCGGTCCAAAATGTGAAGAATGCAAAATCGGCTATGAACGCGACGTTTACGGGTCATGTGTCCCAGTAAGAAACCCATCCGAAATCTGCAAGTAAGTAAAGGATATTTACTTCAGTATCAAAAAGTGACATGCACACATTTGATACCCTAATCTTTCAACATAAAAATCTATATAAATAAAAATGAATCACCGAAATGTATGTACGCGCATAACTTCCGATCGACTGCACCATATTGGATAATTTTCTCTATAATGTGTTTGTTATTGTCAGGACAAGGTTTGTAGAGAAGAAAATTGAAAGATAACCGAAAGTGTTATAATTCTTAGCTCGTGGACTAAGAATTATAACACTTTCGGATGAAACGGGCATAAATATAAAAAAAAAATATAAAATATTTTAATTGTTCAAACAGTTGTGATCCACGAGGAACGGCGGGTTCCTGTGATAGTTCCGGTAAATGTGACTGCAAACAGAACGTTGAAGGTGATTCTTGCGACCGATGCAGGCCTGGTACCTTCGGACTCGATGCCAACAACCCTGACGGTTGTCTGCCGTGCTACTGCTCTGGAGTTTCCACTGACTGTCATGAAGTAAGATTGACTGTTGTCTGACTTAATCTTATGGCAATGTTATTCTTTCCCAAAAGTGATAGATATGTAACGAGTGCATTTATAATTTCCATTTTTTTTCATTAACCATTATTGCTGACAAATTTCACTACATATAAAATAAAATATACCTTTAGAATATTTAAAATAAAATGCCGACATTTCGAAATCTATCAGGTAGTAATAAGGACTACTTCAATATCCAAAATTTTTCAGATCGGCATAACTAGTAGTCATGTTTATGAATATAAAAGATTTATGAAAATACTCAAAGTAAATTGTTTTAGGTCAATAACTTCACGATTATTGGATTCAATCAGGATGATCGATAATAGACATATCTAATTTATGCTTTCATCATATTTTTACTGTTGCATACACACAGTTATAACAGAGTAGCTTAATATAACTAAACCATGCTTACAGGGTAGCCACTATACCCGGGTACCGGTCGCCGCGCCAGTTCTTGGTGATAACTACGGAGGTTTCACCATCACCGATCTGAACGCTGAGCGAGTGATCAAGGATAACTTCATGCCGGTATTCCAACAGAGCGAACTCGCGTACAACTTCCAATTCCCGCCTGATGTAGACCTCTACTGGTCGCTCCCCATCTTCCCTGGTTTGTATAACAATCAGTTTTAACTAGCTTAAACACCTTCAGGATTTTTATCAACTGATAATTATTTTTATCCGACTGTGGTGAAGCCAAAACGAAGGGTAATAGTTTGAGCAGGCTATATGTGTTTGTATGCTCCACCGTGACGCCTAAACTATACTCGTAGAACCGATTTTATTGAATGAAGTGTCAATTGATTTGTAATAACCGAGTGACATACGCTGTATACATTTTATCAAAAGTTCCTGAGTAGGATTTGTCAACTCTGGGCATGGTATACAAAAAAAAACTATAACCAGTATGGTTTATTCAACATTTTCTTGTTACACCGTACTCACAGTTGACAAATTCTGAAGAATTCTACAATCTAAATCATGCTGACATATTTTTATATAGGTGATATATATTAATTCGACTGCACGCTTGGCCTAGTGGTTTAGGCGGTCGCCACGCCGCTTGCCAATTCGCCAAGTGTTGTGGGTTCAAATCCTACACGGGACAACACTTTGATCCACAAATTTTTGTTCTGAGTTTGGGTGTTAATTGTGTCCGTTTCATGTATGTCTGTAAAGTCCCCCGCGACACAGGGTGTTTATTCCTAATGCGGGAGTTGTGTTTAAAAAAAAAATCCTCCATTTATACTTCTATATTCCTGGCATAAATCACCAATTTAACTAATGTGTTTTAATAATAGAAATTACCAAGTTGAAATATATCTATTATTAATTTATGTTCAGGTAACCGAGTACTTTCATACGGTGGCAGTCTGTCTCTGCGTCAGAAGTTCAGTTCTGATACTGATCAGATGTCTGAGAGAGGCAACGACGTTATTCTTGATGGTGGAGATATACGCTTATTCTGGACCAACCCCAACCAGTTCCCGTCCGGCACATCATACGTAAGTTGACCAAAAATGTATACCTTAGAAACTACTGAGTACTTTTGATTCGTTACATGCAGCTGACTAAAACACTCTTGTGCGTAAATCTGTTACTGAATTAAATGCTTTTGGAAAGTAAAGACGTCAACCAAACTGTGGAATGAACTGTCGCCTGCGGTATTCCTGGATCAATACGACCTTCAAACCTTCAAGAAAAGAGCGTACTCCTTCTTAAATGGCTGACAACGCACTTGAGATGCCTCTGGTGTTGCTGGTGTCCATAGGGGAAGGTAATCGCTTACCATTAGGCGATCCGTCTGCTCGTTTGCCGCCTATCCCATAAAAAAAAGTAAACGACAGTTAGACATGAATATGTTCTAAAAACATACTAAACAGTTTAGTTTTTACAAAATTATTCTTACTTAGTACAAAAAGCCTAAACACCCGAAACATATTAGAGGAACAATAAATAAAACAAAAAACAGGCATTTGGGACATAATATAACATGGTTTGAAAACTCTTGTAATATTTCTGATTCTAAACAAACTATTTTCTGGTTTTGCGTTAAACAACGTAGTATAATCTATATAGTATCCTTTACAGCAAAGATTAGATTCGTCAGCATACTTTATTTACCACATTATTTTAACAGAGTTACCAAGTACCTTTGAAGGAAGAAGGCTGGCACATTCTGAACACGGCTACTCCCGCCACTCACAGCGACTTCATGGCTGTTCTAAGGAATTTGAAGAGAGTGCTGGTCAGAGCGACAGTGGCTCCGAACATTTACGAAACAACCATTGCTGATGTGTCTATGGACACTGCGGCTCAAAGCTTCGATCCTTCCTTACCGGCTGCCAAGGGCATTGAAGTAAGAGCTAGCTTTATACTATGAAATTTTCTTTCTTTGGGTTGCTATTACACCTACACTTAGATGTTAATAGTGGGAAATTCTAGAGAACATTCCCATCTGATTATATGTTTGGTAGAATCTCACGATTCTCATAGAGAATTTAGACAAATATTCAAATCTTTGATTCATCACCATCAGCCTTTAACAGTTCACTGGTGAACATATGCCTCTACTTAGTGTATACCTATTATTTCAACTAATCATAATATAACTTTGCAAGGACACAGCATGTTCCACTTCCTCTCCAATTTTAGATTAGGGGCTCTCAAAAACTCTTCTACGCATTTGTGACTCACTAAAAAAAAGATTAAAAATTATAAAAATCCTTTAACAAAAGTTGGGTACAAAAAAACAAATTTAC
Source organism: Diaphora mendica (assembly GCA_949125395.1). Taxonomy (NCBI): domain Eukaryota; kingdom Metazoa; phylum Arthropoda; class Insecta; order Lepidoptera; family Erebidae; genus Diaphora; species Diaphora mendica. The sequence continues at coordinate 27,835,576 of OX421312.1, read as the reverse complement.
CGCTGAAGCTAACAAAGGGGTTTTAAAAGTTAGTAAGATAGTCTGCTTGTTTGAAGACTCATCGTATTTTTTTTTTGTAGGTTTGCATGAACTGCCCAACTGGTTACTCCGGCACAAGTTGTGAAGTCTGTGATTCCGGTTACTACAAGGACGAGCGTGGCTACTGCCGCCAGTGTTCGTGCAACGGACACGACTGCCAACTCGACAGTTATGGACAGGTTGTTTGTAACTGTAGAGCACCATACACCGGCAGTGACTGTGGCATTATCGGTAAGTCTCAAAACATTTACTGTATTATTTTGATTAAAAAACCAGCTGAATTTGGTACGAACTTCGGCTGATATTTTTTTAAATAGGTAAATTAATTGTTTATGATTAATAGGATAGATATTTTTTCTTATATCATTGCAATCACATTACAGTAAAGTTTACTTTTGTCAACTCAATAACTCTAACTAATTTTACCTACTTACCTTAACACCGTTGCACACAGAGACATTTTTATTTTACTCATTATATACATATATTTTAATAAACGATCAATAGGATTAGTTATGGAACTTCATCCGACCATCCAAGAGGGAGCTGACAACGACCCATGGTCACGGAGGGTCACGTTTACTTGCAAATACCGGGGGCCGGAGCCGCTCACTATAAAATTCTATCACGAAGGCAAAGAACAGCAACCTCCAAAGTACTTTAACGAATCGAGGCTAGAAAAGGACGGTTGGCACGGCGAACACGTCTGGCACACCGTCTGGGACACCAGGCGGCTAGGCGAAATGTATGAATGCCATGCAATTACAGAAAAGGGATTCACGATTGGTGTGCTCACGACCAGCCTACCCGAACCAGGTAGACGATCACAACCGAACGTGCTTCGGATATCTTCGTTGTACTTCATATCATGCTTCAATTCAGGCTTTGTTCTGTCCTGGATTCAGGTGTAATTGAATATGTCGCAAAAGAGTAACAACTGTATTCATCCTTCTGATACTGTAGGAGCAATTTGTGTGTTGTGATTGTCGCAGCCATGTTAAAAAATCATTCATTGAATTCGTGAATAATGTGACGTACGTACGTATCATGCGCTGTTCAGCAGTTAACCTCGGTAATGGATGCACTTCTCCTTCATTTTACAAAACCTTAGATACTTAAGTATGAGCAGGTGATAGCTATATTCATGATGTGTTTATATTTACTATCGTAATTATGTATATATATGGGGTGATTGTTAATTAGTAACCAACGTTTATATAATATACTAGCTTTTTTCCGACCTGGAAGGTGTATGTCGACTATCTTGGTAAATCGGCCTATGTCATTCCTCAAGAGCCAAACTATCTCCATGCCAAATTTCATTGAAATCGGTGCAGTGATTTAGCCGTAAGATAGACAAAAGAACGACAAACAATAACAATGTACAATAACTATCATTGTATTTAAAGTGGAGTACGATATTTTTATCTCGCTTTAAAAACCTTCTGTTGTTCCGTCTTCATCACTAAATAACATTCACCCCAGATATACCTAGCTATATCTGGACTGTATTATAGAGTTAGGCCCGTTACGCACTAGCGGTTGGCCACCTAGGCGGTTCGTTTGAGCGGCCCAACCGCTTTACGCGAAGGCGTGTTGGGCCTATTAACGAAATGGAAGCCGTCGAGGTAACTTGTGTTTTCTATTTTTACTACCGAAATCAACGAAAGAAAAATAAAAAGAGATAAGTACTGGGAAAAAGATATATTGTTTCCGTTTTAAATCTCTATTCTTATATACTGCTCCTTCACAATTACAAATAGCTTCTCGTTGTTGAATTTCAACAATGAATTTCTCTGTGTCAAAGTTCATAGCTGCGCATCTCAAACGTACAAACTCATCGGCGGCTTTCCGCAAAGTGAACTGCCAGTGCGTATAAACAAGATGGCGGCCAGCCGCGAAGCGGGCCGCAGCCCTTCATTCAACCGCCGCGGTTGAAATTTTGTGGCGGTAAAGTGCGTACAATCACAAGCGGTTGCATATTAAACTGGAAATGCGGCTAGCAGCGCGGTTAGCCGCCCCCGCGGTTAACTGCTAGTGCGTTATGGCCCTTAGACAGACAGATAGAGTTACTTTTAGACAGATTGAAAACGAAAGAATCTTTTAAATGGGTGTCATCAGACTTGGTTCTACTTAAATTTAATCTAATTTTAATTACGAGTGTTGACACTGAACTATTCAGATGAAAACGAACCCAAACATATTATAAGTGACATAGTAGTTGTAGGATAAAACTATTACTAGTATTGTATTCAAAGTGGACTATGATATTTTTATCTTGCTTTAAATACCTTCCGTTGTTCCGTCTTCACCACTAAATAAGCATTCACCCTAGCCAGTTATTTCTCGACTTCTATAGAGTTGTTAAATGAAATCTGATAACCGTTTAGGTGATTCAGCTGTTACGGACCCGACGCCTCGCCCACAACCGACCCGTCCACCACCTCCTGAGGCCACAGTCATAGTTACTATCGACAGCCCGACGATTCAGATTCTAGAAGTCGGTAGCAGCGTCACCTTCACTTGCACCGCTCAAAGCCGTAACACCAGAACCCGACTGCCGGTCAACTGGATGAAGAAGAACGGAAATTTGCCTCTTGAAAGAACTCAGATCGATGAATATGAGGGCATTCTTCAGATAACCAACCTTCAGGTATCAGACAGCGGCGTATACGTTTGTGAGACCAACGATGGAATTAACACTGGCCAAGCAGAGACCACACTCAAAGTGCCCGGTAAGGTTTCTTATTTTTTTCAAATACGTATACGTCTACTAATCTTGCTTAAATTAATATTATTTAGGAACAAAAGGTGTCCGTTTTCCACCATTTAATATTTCACAATTATTTTTTACGTTTAGTTTTTGAACTAATGCTAATTTATTCATAAATTTCACGCTAATCTGGAACAGTTGTACCGGATAAGATATTTTATGCAAAAGGTAAGTGCATTAAGAGAGGGAAACTGATTAAATTTTCAAATCCTCAAGTTTCTCTTTCGGTTAATTTCGGTTCCAAGACAGTTTAATATTTTCTGGGAATACCAGAGTGTCATAACTCGATTTGGTCGTGGACCACTGCTGTTGATCCTGGGGTAGAGGAGTTACAGTGGTTAAAGGGATTAGTCCTAATAAAACCATCGATGTCCTCCAATTTGTAGGATTGAAAAAGGACGGAAGCATGTAACGGAAAACCACGGGATAAAATGTACAACACTTTATTTAAACATATTTATTTAATATAGGCAATGAAATGACGCAACCAAGTGTGGAGATATATCCGTCCGTGAAAGAATACTACGAAGGCCAGATAGTAGAGCTTGAGTGCAGGGTCGCAGGCAACCCGACGCCAACGATTAGGTGGCAGAGAGGATCCAACAGGCCGCTACCGCTAAGCGCTGTGAACCGTGGCAGCTTCCTCATCATTGAGAACCCAACTGTCGAGGATTCTGGAGAATACAGGTAAGACATCGATTACCTAAGCTTTTCTCATCGGTTTAAAAATCATATTTCCGAGATACAAGTATCTGAACAAATTTTATCCAGATACGTTTAGTCATTCTTGATTGATTCAGTTCAAACATAAATCCAAATCTCCTTATTTATAGAATTTATAAAATAGGTGCAGAGAATAGACTATGTGGCAAATTCTCACTAATCAAATGATTAATTAAAACAAACAGAATGCAGTATTAACAAATATTATGAGTACAAAATCCATGCATGCATAGTTAAATAAATAAATGATAACATACACGTATACTAATATAGTCTGAATACCTTAGACTCGAATCGTCAAACAGAGATATACTTAATTAACTTTAATTGTTATAGATGTATCGCGAGCAACACAGTAGGTACCGACGACCGCACAGCAATGATTACAATCCGTCCTCGGCCACCGCTGCCAGCGTCCGACAAACTAACAGTATCTAACCTATCACCAAGCGTGGATGAAGGACAGAGCATCAGAATCGTGTGCACTGGCTCTACTAATGTACCAGCTGGATCTATCGATTGGGTCAGGTAAGAATTAATTGGTTGTGTGGCGTAATCGATACTTATGCCTATAGTTGTACCTATACCAAAAATGATATCGGCCTTTCACGAATGGTTTGAGTGGTCACCTTCTTACTCTACTGATTATTCGATCCTCACTTGGGACCATACTTAGTTTCATCCAAAATTGTTTTTTTTTTGGAACTGTTTGCTGTTATCTATTTTTCCGAGTCAGGTTGTTCTTTGTGTCCGTTTCATAAATGTTTTTAAAGATCCTTGTGCCACATGATATTCCTGTACAGAACTTGACTTAAAAAAAAAGAATTTTCAAAATCGATAAACATTTGACGGAGTAATCGGTGAACATATACAAAAAAAAATACATACACTGGAACATAGAACCTCCTCCTTTTTTGAAGTCGGTTAAAAAGAAGAACAGATATCTTGACACGTAATGACAGGAATAGAAAGAATATCTGTTTCCGTTACTTCTATGTTATTTTTATCATAATTATAATGCGACAAGCAATAGCACTTCAATATTAGCAATAATTTTAGTCAGAAATGACTATTTATAATAAATAATATGAAACATGGACTCCTTTGATGCTTTAGGGTCTCCTAGCCGATTTCGGCCTCGGCACAAATGTGTGCTCAAACAAAGGTGCACTCTCTGTTCCCTGACTCTCATAATCTGATGGGACGGTTATCCGACACGACCGGGGAGATACCAGGCGCAGGACCGACTGCTTTACGTGCTCTCCCAGGCACAGGGGCTAAGACTTCAACTTCCAAACTCCGAGCTGTTATTAAACATTTCTATAATTAGAAAAACTCATTCTTCAGACACAACAACAACTTCAACACTTTTTACTCCTTTACAGTGTTAGTAAATAGTGTATAATTATCAAAACTTTGTCTTTTCAGACAAGATAACGCCTTATTCGCATCCAATGTTCGTTCAAACAACGGTGTTTTGTACGTCGAGTACGCCACCCCTCAGGACCAAGGAGTGTACATTTGCCAGTCTCCAATATCGAATGTAGCGTCAATACCGATCTTACTGACGGTTGTTGTCAAAAACCCTGAACCGGAGTCTTACAAGATCTCTACTTCTGTAGACGGACTGAAGATACCTACTGGTAGCAGTGGAACAGTGGATTGTACTGTTAGTGGACGACCGGCGCCTCTTATTAAATGGACTAAGGTATGTATTGTTTATGGTTGAATACAACCTTGAATACTGGATTATCGTTTATTCGGAAGTAAACACAGCGTATAAATATTTAACTTAATAATTTGGACACACGCAAATTACACCGGACCACAGACAACAAGACAGAGCATAGAGTAGGGCATCGAGTACTATAAATCGGGCGCGTTTACAACAATCTCGATTGCAATATGCAAATATACATTCACTAACTGAGCTCTGTCTCAAGGACTGCCTCGGTGGCGCAGTGGTAGTGAATGCGAATGCTGTGCTTGAGCTCTCGAATCCTGGGTCGGATTAAATGTTTGTGTGATCTACTATTTGATGATTTGTTTCGTAGTTTGAGTGTTTTCTATGTATAATATGACTGTATGTATTTACAAAAAAGAAGTATGTTGTATTTGTATCAGTTGTCTAGTACCCATAACACAAACTCTTCTTAGCTTGGGACTAGATGGCGTACTGTGTTAGATGTCCGAAATGTTTATTATTTATTTCTAGAAGTGAAGTGAATTTTTTATCTTTGATAAATTTATGCATTTAAATAGTTTTGTATTATACATGGGGCGAAGTTGACTGGAATAAACAAAACGTTTGAGTCACCAGAATTTATAACACAATGACTCGACCTGATTGGAACCAAACAACTCCTTGGAAAAGAAGTTTTGGCTATAATACCGGCTAGACGCGTTGGTATAGGGTTTGTTTCATGTTTTCCTTCTCATTGCAATGCTGTTGTCCTGCTTAGTTATGTCCCTTAGACGCCTCTTTCACTTACACCCATGGCATGTGTCTACGGAAGGTCTAGTAGGGACCTCTAACTTCGGTATATGTAAATAAAATATAGTGGACTGTATATAATAAGACTTGTATTATGGACAACCAAATACATATATAAGGCAAGGGTCGCTGTCCAATGCGCTGCGCGGAGTGCCGTCGCACCAGCATCATCTAGAAATCTCTAGTACATTTCCATGTACTGATTACATGGAAATGTACTAGAGATTTCTATCGTTCTACATTACAGACACAGTATTCGCACTTTAGTTTCGCACTTGTACTGTTGTAATAAAAATCGTAACTTAATTAATTGAAGAATTGTTATTTTTATAGAATGGTGGACCATTTGGACCAGGCACTAGTCAACGTGGCAATACTCTGATTATAAACGACGCTCAAGAAAGCGACCAAGGCTACTATCTATGCACAGGCACCGTCAACGATAACCCCGTGGTCTACAGCTATGTCTACGTTGAGATTGAAAGTAAGTTATGATGTTCATTGTAGTTTCTTTTTTGTAAGTCATTTATCTGTCAAGACCTCGAAACGACTAAAGCCATACCTACTCAAGATACTGATGACTGATACTACGTATTTAGGATACTGGTCCTTTAAACAGAGCGTGAAAAAACATCTCACTAAACCGCCATAGTGTAGGTCGCCATGCTGTATTATCCGCTTTCTCAATGAGCATGGTGGCCAACAATCTTGGATTCAGTTCATGCTTTCCATCAGGCTGAGCAGATTCATTTTTAACCGACTTCAAAAAAAGGAGAAGGTTCTCAATTTTTTTTTATGTTTGTACCTCATAATTTTCGACTGGGTAAACCGATTTTTGATGATTCTTTTTTTATTTGAAAGCTGGTGCTTCCCGCGTGGTCCAGGTCGAAGTCGTTTTTTTTTGTTAAAATTTGTATATTAAGTATTACATAAAAAACATACGGTAGAGTTGACAGCTTAAGCCTACGAACACATTAAAGATCAAAGCTAGCTTTAACATTATATTTAGGTTAGGTTATTTTATAAACCAACTTCAAAAAAGGAGGAGGTTCTCAATTCGACTGTATTTTTTGACGCCTGGGTGAACCGATTTTGATGATTATTTATTTATTTTAAAGCTGGTTCTTCCCGTGTACTCTTTCGATTTGGTCCAGTTCTTGAAGTCGGTTTTTTGTTCAAATTTTAAAGATTCTAATTCTTTACATTGTTTTTAGGGCGGGAGGCTCCCAAGGTAGTGATTTACCCGGAAGGTGAGCAAGCGGTGACGTTAGGAGGTCAGCATGAGCTACAATGCCGAGTACAGGGTGTTCCAGAGCCTGACGTCACATGGAACAGGAACGGAGGACGTCCTCTTTCTCCTTCTACGCAATTACAACCAAATAATGTGCTCAGGTAATCATCATTAAAAACAAAAAAGTATTTCCGATTTCAATGCGACTACATCATAAAGACGTTTTCTATACCGTATCCTTCATTCGTTTGGCTGATATTTGAACCGAGTTATGTAGAAAACAGCTATGTCGCTACTTCGATTCATGCAGAAAAAAGCAACAACAGCTAAGCCACTATGATCCCGGGTCCTTTGAGCTGGGCGTGAAAAAACATCTCACCAGGGCGCCATAGTGTGGGTCACCATGCTGCATTGTCCTTATTGGCATTAAGGATGGTGACCAGCACTCTTGGATTCTTCTCATGCTTTCCATCAGGCAGGGCAGAGTCATTTTAGCGGCTAATATATAAAAATAACGAAATGGTTGCTTACTGCTTGTTGTAATAATACTGGCTTTATAGTGTTTTTATAACCTATTCAAAATTCTTCCTATTCTATGTAACTAGGTTACCGTATACTTCAATAAAATAACAACTAGATGAAACACCTCTTTTATTTTCAAATACAAAAATTACAACACTGCTTAACTCGATCTATTTCTTCTTTAAATTTAAAATGAACCAAATATAGTATATTTCTCAAACCCTCCGAAATAAAAAAAATGAATTTGCCAAACCAATTATTGATGATGTGACAAATTTGTTTGTTTCAAATATTTGTAACACAGTATATTTTTTATTTAAAAATCAGGTTCAATAGGATCGAAGTGAATGACGAAGGCGAGTACACGTGTACTGCTCGCAACGACGCCGGAACAGCAAGCGCTAGTGCAGTCATCAAAGTACGCTCTCTGCCAGAAATCACTATCATACCTACGACCAATGGCAATAACATTCAAATCAGTAACGGAGACCCACTTGATGTTGAGTGCAGAGCTACTGGTATCCCAGAGCCGATGGTTTCAATCTCATGTTAGTATTTTTTTATTATTCTATTTAAAGTTGACAACTGTGTAAAATTTTCTAGGAGAAAGGTTTTTTATCTATATTTATATATCAAGCGTTTGAATATTAGTCAGTTAATTAGTATAAAAAATATCATTTTATTGCCGATACAATTGAATGAAAAAATCTCCTCCTTTTTGAGATCGGTTAAAAAGATATCGAAATGATACTAATTTACGCTGATACTATTTTCGTTGAACTAAAATATAAAGAATGATATCATATAAAACGGCAAATCGGTAGATAAAAATAGTAACAAAACAAAATGTATAATTATATATATCTAAATCTCGAAAACAGCTCCAATGATTTTCATGAAATTTAGTATTCAGGAGTAGGGTTTCAGGAGCGTTAAATCGATCTAGCTAGGATTCATTTTTAGTAAATATACCAAAAATATAAATATGCACCGGGCAAATCTCGGCCATCCAGGTACTTTAATAGGCACAAATATCTCTTCTTTTTAGTCAACAACTACGATGTAGTACCCCCGCAGCCAAGTCACGCGAACTTGCACGTTCGATCAGCGAGTTTCAAGGATGATGGTCACTACACGTGTACGGCGACCTCAGCAGCTGGCACAGTGACTGTGATGTTTGCTGTCAGCGTAGAAAGAGGAGACGGAGCCTACGATGAGTTCCCCATTTACGATGGTGAGTATGATGAACGTGATTGACTGCACGGTTGGCCTAGTGGTTTAAGCGGTCGCCATCCCGCTCTCTACTGCGTCAAGTGTAGTGGGTTCAAATCGCACATGGGACAACATTTTGTGTGATTCATAAATTGTTGTTCTGAGTCTGGGTGTTCTTTGTGTCCGTTTCTTTTATGTATGTAAAGTCCCCGGCGACACAAGAATACGGGAGTTGTCTATAAAAAAAAAAATTAAAAATAATAAATCTACTGTACACCAGATTAATTACACGGTTAATTTAAAACTAGAGCAGTACAAATGGCGGCCTTATCGCTAAAAAATAATATCTCACAGGCAACAATGGGATGGAAAGAATTTATAGGTACTAGGTTTGAAAACTTGTGGATGCTTGTCCGGTGGTAAGAATATGGAGTATCAACAAACGTATTCATGTCAAAGAGCCTACTAAGTTAGCAAACTACTAACTACGCAGGACAACCAGCTATTAGACTACTGAAGGTAAAATACAGTTCCATATCAATTGCGGGATTAAATATTCAATATCACTTAAATTTTGTGTAAAATTTCTGGTATATCTTTATACTAGCTGTTGCCCGCGGCTACGCCCGCGTGTATGTCGGTTATAGCGGCAAATAGTGGCCTATATGTTATTCTGATATATAAGCTATATTATTGTAAAGTTTCATCCAAATCCGTCTAGTAGTTTTTAAGTAAAGAAGTAACAAACATACACACTCACAAACTTTCGCCTTTATATATTAGTGTGATGTGATGGTTTAGCCATATCGAAACTGATGGTGTTCTGAAGGATAAAACACATGTCTTATGTACTATTTGTTTGTACAGAAGGCAGTGGCGATGACAACAGAGACACAGACGATAACAACATCCCACCTGTGAATAACGATCCTCCTAGCAACTTGTACGCGATAGACGGACAACAAGAAACTGTCGTATAGTAAGTATGGCTTTAATACCTTTTCTACTCTGTCTTTTTGAAGTAAAACTACGCACGCTTGACTTGCTGGTGAATGCATGACGAGAGCGTTGCTAAAAGTGTGATTGGGCGAGGCCAACGCGAAGTTGAGAGGGAGATTTATGTTAGTGAAGATAGAATAATGACAAATTTTAACAAAAAAAACTGACTTCAAGAACTGGAACAAATTTAAATGGGACCACACGGGAAGCACCAGTTTTCAAATAAAAAAAGAATCATCAAAATCCGTTCACCCAGTCGAAAGTGATCAGGTAAGAAATAAAAAACAATAATTAAAAAAAACAGTCGAATATACGAGTATATGATAACCTCTTCCTTTTTTCTAAGTCGGTAGTAGTAGTAAGAGAGAGTAACGTTTCGTATTTTTTTTCAAGCAAATAACATGAGCTTCCGGCTCCTGTATCACAATTCCGTCCCTTTTAAGAAACACTGTAAAATATGTTTCACATCAATGATAAAAAAAAACACACACCATCATATAAATGATTAAAAAATAAATAAATTATAAAGCTTATTTAAAAAAAAATACTTTGTCAGATGGCTTCTGTAACGAAACAAAGATGTAACTATATTTATTTTAACAGCTGCAACCACTCTGGCAACGGTAGAGTGATGTGGTCCAGAGCTGACAACCTGCCAATGGAACGACACGTATCGCAGTCTGGTTCACGACTTGTCATCTTGAATGTAAGATAAATTTAGTTTTAAATTTCATTTTTATATAAATACATAATTACTAATATTAGTACGAGTATCGGACATCTACCACACAAGTCACACAACGCCGTCTAGTCCCAAGCTAAGCTAAGCTTGTGTTGTGGGTACTAGAACAACTGATATAAATACATATATACTTTTTTTGTAAATACGTACATATTATATATTAAATACCCAAACTCCGAAACAAATATCTATACAAATAAATAAAATTGGAGTGTCTTTGTAATATTAAAATAATCGTTTTTTACTAAATGCATTGTATATATACACGGTGCATATTCCAAAATAACTTTTTTTTATTCTGTCTGTCTGTTTGTTCTGTCTAATCTGTGGAACGGCTGGACCGGTTTTGACGGGACTTTCACAGATAGGTAGTTGATGATATAAGGAGTAACTTAGGGTACTTTTTTTTACTGCCTCGGTGGCGCAGTGGTAGCGTATGCGACTGCTGTGCTTGAGGTCTCGGGTTCGATTCCCGGGTCGGACCAAATGTTTGTATGATCTGCAAATATTTGTTTCGGAGTTTGGGTATTTTCTATGTATAATATGTATGTATTTACAAAAAAAAAGTATATAGGTATTGATTTCAGATGTCTAGTACCGATAACACAAGCTCTGCTTAGCTTGGGACTACATAGCGTTGTGTGTTAGATGTCCGAAATATTTATTTATTTATTATTTATTTATTTTTAGACTAGCTTCGTCCCGCGACGTTACCCGTGGTACGACAATAACCGCGGGTAACACCGCGGCATTCAGCTAGTTTTAAATAAAATTCTTCCGTAGGTATCAAAGCGAGACTCAGGCCAATACGTATGCAACATCTACGACGAGTTTGGACATCTCCAACACGCTGTGTATACCACACTAGTGGTGGTAACCGCTCCCAGGATCAGTCTCCGCCCGCCCGTACAGTCCGTACGACCTGGACAGTCGCCTACAGTGGAGTGCGTTGTTGAAGGAGACGACATCTTTGACGTCACTTGGACACGATACAATAATGTTCCTTCTAGGTGAGTGAAAAGTTACTTTTAGAGGTAAAAGTGAACAAAACTTTAGCTTATTTCCGTCCACAGTCTTGGGTGGTAAGCTTCGATCTTGACTACACTATAGGCCTAGTGATTTCTACTAAGCGAAATGTTGTGGGTTCAAATCCAACAACATAATAGAACAACACTTTGTGAAAAAAGAAAGATCGAATTTCCACCACCGGAGCACTAGTTGTAATACAAACCTAAATAGCCTAAACGAAGGCCTTACTACTTAAAATCATCAACATGTTCCTATTTTTCAGCCGAATGGATGTACGAAACAACATGTTGATATTCCATCAAATCGAAGTTGAAGATGCCGGAGAGTACCAGTGTACGGCCAGGAGTCGACACGCTAACGCCACCGCCATTGCCGAAGTCATTGTCAGTGGTATGTAACTCTAAATTAACTTATTTAGCATGTACTTAAGAACGATAAAAGCACAATAAAAATCTAGAAATATATTGTCTAAATTGATAGAAACTTATCAAGCGACCTTATTTTTAAGCGTTTTAAATTCAAATTTAATGAACAATATGAAAATAAATAATACAGATACATACATATATGTATGTATAAACTATTTTAAGCCTAGTGAAGTCATCTATGTTAATACCGTCAAAATAGTTCGTATTATCGACTAACTTGAATCATGACCCACTTTGTCGATAAATCGTTTGGAACCAACAAATATTTCCGATAAACAAGCTATGTCAATACTGATCGGGTTGGAGATCTATGCAATTTTAAAATAAATTAAATAAAACAGTTATAATCATATTTTGAATCAATCTTTTATGAAATTTACTATAACTCAGAACAAATTACGAGAAATATCTCACATATCACTACAAAAGATATTTCTTGGTGTTACGAAATTACTGATAAACTATCGTTACCATTGAAATGCATATTTACGTGAATGTTGACTTAATTGTATTTGAATGTCTGTTAGTAAGTAAGCTTATGGTGGGTCACGTTTCTTAGTCAATAGTACATAGATAAATTAATGTTGTCAATTAAAAAGAAGGAAAAGTTATTGATAAACAACATAATTAATCATTAAAGTACTGATTTTCTTTACTGTTTCACTTAATGTACTGTAATAAACACTGCTATCACTTACAGGATCCACAAAGTGTTATTGAAAAAGATTTTTTTTAAGTATGATTTTATCTCAGTGTCATTTTAAACTCACGTAGGCGACTTTCTATCACTTTTGACAGTTTGTATCACAAATTCACTGAATGTACAGGTCGCACTGAATGTGAAGGCACCTGTTAATTTAATTTGCGTTCTGATTCTGATTGGTACCATCATTGATTTCAATGCTTCATTAACATTCTAATTTCAAATTTTTGACCACCAACCCAGTGCATTTTACTCCATTTTTAAATACAAAGAAACCGAGCATAATATAGAAATTACAATAAATGTTTTATGCTAATTCAATATATTCTTATTTTTATATTTAAAAATAATAATTAAATTATATTTTGTTACGAATAGTAATATCGATGTATGGGTTCGATACATTTAATTTACTGCCCGTACTTATTTCGCAATAAAATTGAACTTATTTTCACTTCCTTCTAGACACTTTAATTTTTTCAATGGTTATCTTGTTCTTGTTAATACAGTAAGAAGAACAATGATTTAGCCCATTTCAACAATCACAATGAACATTCATAGATTTTACGCCCATGAACAACACCTTCGTACTAATTTCAACGCATTAAAGTCTCGGTCCAGTTCTCAAAATTCTTTTCTCACAAAATCACCAATAAATATTTAATTTTGGAAGTATAAAAAATGAAGTATATGTACACGGGGAGATATAGCCGCTTCTGGGTTCATTTGATGCATGTTATATAACGTTCATTGAAGATTCGGATCGTGATCGATGGGTATCCCACGATAATGAGCAGTGGGCACGGGCTGGCTCGGCCGTGCGCCTCCAATGCAACGTGACGCAGCCGAACACAAACATCGTCTGGACTAAGGATAATAGAGCCATGCCAAGATCTGTCACCCGCAAGAATGATGGATCACTCTACATTAGACTCGCACAAAAGTCTGACACGGGACGATACGTGTGCAACATACAAGACCAACACGGAAGAACGATCACTAGCAAATACATCGATCTCCACATCCAGGGTCAGTTCATAGACGATTAGCGAGCTTTAATCTTTCAATGGTAGCGTAATGACATATATGCTTCGCCATATTTATAACCCTAGCATGCTTACCCTCCTTTAGTGTTCCTAAATATTTACCAAAATTTTCTTGTCAGTGTTCTCTTAATTTTTTTAAGATTATAGAACGTTATTATGTAATTAAAGCTGTCATTTTTCGCTCGCAAAGGTTATGAATGCTTGGAAACGGAGTTTCGTTGTTATGACTACAGTGGTTGTGTAGACGAACACTTGCTCTGCGACGGACGCAAACACTGTCAAGATAATAGTGATGAGGAGAACTGCTTGTGGCGAGATAAGCGTTTCTCGGACACGCTCAAGGAGCCTCTAAGACACCATGGTAAAGTTGGTGCGGGTGTGTTGGGCCGTTGTCTGTCTTTGAGCTAGGGTGTTGTATTGTACCGTAACTAGTGGGCCCCTTGTATTCTGCCATGGGACATGCGTATCCTCCTGGTTTAAATGCATCGTTGTATGCTGTATGTAGTGTTACATATGGTTCGATATACGTCGTATGTTCCTCTGTTTCGTTAGTGACGTCTGATCTAACATACGTTTGTTTGAGGGTTACATTATTTACTAACAGGTTTGCTTATCCTTACTTATAGACATACCTAATAGTTTTTATATTATTGAAAACGGTAAGAATGATTACAAGCTTATGTGAAGTAATAAAACGATGATTGAACCTGGGATTTTGCATGTTTTCTTTGAGTAACACATTCAGTATTAATTGAAGTTTTTGTATTAGAAATGATATTTAAATTTGTGTGTGAGTATGATGGGAATCAATAGCCTGAACAAGTTGTAAGATACTGTTCGGCAATGCCTGTATTGAGTTTGGCTAATGTTGTCGTTACATTCTAGGTCCGCAAGTATCCGAGAATGAGAAACTAGTGTACATTGAACAGCCTCCGAGGGCCTTCAGAGTGGGAGACAATGTGAACGTGCGGTGTGTGCTCAGGAATAGACTTGCCGACGTGCAAGTGCAGTGGTTCAGGCCTGGCACTAGCGAATTTGTAGCTTCGGTGGTGAGTTTAATTTACTTAATAATTTTATTTAGTACTAGCTTTCACCCGCGGCTTCGCTAGCATTTAATAAAAAGTATGTTAATTTCCTTCTAATACCTCCAAGAATATGTGTACAAAGTTTCATGATGATCGGTTAAGTAGTTTTCGCGTGAAAGCGTAACAAACAAACTTACATTCAAATTTATAATAATAAGGATTATTTACAATGTTGTTCTAATATTTTATGAGTTTTTTACTTTGGGTCTTATTTGTCTTATGTTGTTTTTTGGCTTGTTGTTGTTGTGACTTAACAGTCAGATCACCAACTACTGAACCCACATTACTTTGTATGAGTTTCGAATAACATTCGTTTGATTTATTCTTTAGTCTTATGGCGATGGCGCCATGCTGTCCATTAAAGGAGTGACGGACGCTGACGCCGGCATATACCGCTGTGTTGCTCGAGACCCTATCGGCCGTGATTTCTTTGACGACTTTGAACTGAGGGTTGAATCTGGTTAGTATATATTAAATTGGAAAACCTTATTAAAACTTCTGTTTATTAATATGTAAAGCAAAAACTTTACTTAACTTTACGAAAGTCATGAGATTGAAGAAGTATGAATTTAGGCACAGTCAACGTTTATATCGAGGAGGAGTGCAGAAAGCTAAAAAAAAAAAATTGCATGAAATATGATAGAATTGCGACCACTGGGCAATTGCCATTTAAAAGTATTGTAAAGAATGCTTTTAAAATAGATAGAAAAATAATCATTATACACCACAATATATACGAATGCTCATCAACATCGTCATCAGCCTATTGCAGTCCACTACTGGACATAGAACTCCACCATTGCACGCCACTCTGATCGATTTTGGGCCACAATTAAATAAATTCTTCTAAAATGTATTATCGAGAGGCATATTAAATAAATAAATAAAATAACGACAGCAGTTTCGTCCCCATCGCTTAGATGGCTGGCAGTCCACAACTGTGCGGTTTTCTAGGAAATTTCTGCCTCGCACATCAAAACTGTGGAATGAATTCCCGGACCTATACGACCTTCAAACCTTCAAGAAAAGAGCGTACTCCTTCTTAAAATGCTGGCAACGCGCCTGTGACGCCTCTGGTGTTACGGGTGTCCATGAGCGGCGGTAATCGCTTACCATCAGACGATGCGTCTGCTCGTTTGTCCCCTATTCAATAGAAAAAAAAAAGAAATTCGGACTTCTAACACACAACGCCATCTAGTCCCAAGCTAAGCAGAGCTTGCGTTATGGGTACTAGGCAACTGATATAAATTAAATACATATATACTTTTTTTAAATTAAATGTAATAATTCAATAAAATGGAATTATTTTTTTGAATATGAGCAAACTATCAGAAGATTTCATGAAAATTTGGTTAATGTTGATGATTCTCAACAGGTAACCCCAATTACCCTGGTGATAGAAACAATGTGCATGTAGCAGAGTACACAGCTCACCTTCGCGACTCCGTGGATCTACCCTGCAATCACGACCTTGAACCACCCGTTAATATCGATTGGAGGAGGGAGTACTCGCCATTGCCGCCAGAAGTAAGGTCTAACCAGGTAAATGAGTAAATTAATTACATCGTTTTTGTTTTATTTTTCTGTTAATATAGATGATCAATAGGTGTGTTGGGATCGTAGTGTACGGATTAATTGTCTCTGCTCTCCCCTCTAGGAAATAGGCGTGAGATATGTTATATCAATATTATTACTTTCTTTTTTCTCCGCGTTCCGTCTCTTTTGACCCACTGGTAGGCGGTAATGTCGGAGAAGCTAAATATTACATGCTGTCCCGGGTACCAGAAGCCAGTGAATCAGGTGTACCCGAGAAAGGAAATCCCTGATACCTTGATACCTCTCGGTTTGAAGATTATCCCCTCCTATCATTTCATCATACCCTTTGCATCATTGCAATTATGTAACATCCGAGGTGTAATAAAATAAATGGGAATATTAAATTGTATTTTGTTTGTTCATATTTAGTTAAATTTAACTTAACGTGGATTGTCCTCTTCAATTCACTCCTTACTTTCTTGCGAAAAGTTGATCTATTTTTTAACGAGCAGGCTTTTAAATCGTGTCCAAAATTTCATGATATCCATATAAGTAACGTAATGTAATAACTCATTTTGAAAAGAAAATCACAATATTCTTATTTAGTTGTCCATAACTTTCTCACGAAAACAATCTCTAAACAAGTAAAGATTTGTTTAATATTGACTTGTTATTTTAAATATACACTTTTATATAAATAAAAATGCAACATTTGTGACAAGAGAATAACGTTTATTATTATTATTTTTCGTAGCCAAACCTACGTTTAGAATCGCTGACGGAAGCCGACGCTGGGACATACATATGCCGCGTGAGCAATAACCTCATCACTGCAGAAACTAGAGCAATACTGACTGTCAAAGGAGTCGTCCCTAAGTTTAATGGCGAGGGTTATATAGCCCTGCCTTCACTCAAGGAGGCATACACTCAGTTTGATATTGAAATTTCCTTCAAACCCAGTGGTAAGCTATAATAATGAGTTTAAAAATGGCACCCAACTAGTGATAATAATAATTCATTTAATCAAGTAATAAAACTCATTGTGTTAGTAACAATTTACCTTACATCTATGTTAGTATAATATGTTAAAAGTGACTGTATCCTTAGTAATCCTTATCCAACTTTCGATTAGGAAGTTCGTAATCACGAACTCGTCTCCCAATTTTAGGATGCAGCTCCAACACTATTATTAGCGAAGTTTAGTTTTAGTTAACACTGGCTAATATTTAAAATTACTTTAATTTTCTTAAATCTATATATTGACAAAACTTTCTCAATATTAACAAAGTCAAGTTTTCGATTTGTATCTGACCATTAGTGTATCAAAATACTTTATTCCACAGACGAAAACGGCTTACTCTTGTACAATAGCCAAGACGAGAGTGCCAATGGTGATTACATCGCATTACAACTCAAAGATGGAGTACCCGAGTTTATTATCAACACTGGTAACGAACCGGTGAAGAAGGTCCTAGCAGATCGCCCTCTACAACTTAACGCTTGGCACACAATCAGACTTAGCCGCACTGCGACTAAAGGTATTTCTTACAACTGTCTATCATCTCAGGATTTTTTTTCTTTTTTTTTCTTTTAATTAAAAACTCCCGCATTAGGAATATAGATCCTGTGTCGCGGGGAACTTTTACAAACATACATGAAACGGAAACAAAGAACACCCAGACTCAGAACAACAATTTGTGGAACACGCGAAGTGCTATCTCATGTGGGATTAGAGCCCACAACATTTGGTGCAGTAGGAAGCGGCGTGGCGACCGCTTAAACCACTAGGCCAACCTTGCAGTCAATTTGTAAATTTTAATTCATTAGAGGCCAAAGAGGCCAAGGCCAACTATACCACACTGGCCAAATGAGTTGGTATAGGATTTATTTCAAGTTTTCCTTCTCTTTGCAGTGATGTACACACACACTATACTCTTTGCGCTGTAGGATGGTGCGTGGTGGGGTTAATTTAATTTACCTACTTTAATTTACTACAGTTTATGGTTTAATTGAATTTAATACAGTTATTAATGATTGAATATATTGCGAATGTGATACAGCTAAAATACTAAGTCATAATTTGTAAATCGCGGCAACTTTCAAGAGTGAAACGAAATGTTACTGAACCATGCCACGCACCATGCTACAGCGCAAAGAGTATAGTTAGCAATAAAGGTTTTGAATTTGATGTTATCCTGCGTGGTTTGCTCCCTCAGTCGGCTCTTGAGACACTCGTGTGATGAATAGGGGTGATGACAATTCGTATTCTAAATCCGTCACCACACTAACCAACTATTGTCATAACGTGGGAGAGCCACGCTTCGGCATGAATGGGCCGGCTCGACCGGAGTAATACCACGGCCTTACAGAAAACCGGTGTGAAATAGTGCTTGCGCTGTGTTTCACCGAGTGAGTGAGGAAACCCGTGCCAACTTCCCACAGGGATGCAGTGTATAGAATTAAGCGGACTAATAGAATTTAACACCTCCGTTTTTTTTTTAAGTTTCTTCACAATAACAAGCACCTTAAAGAAGAATTACTAATTTGACAAAGTCTGATTTATATAGATGAAGTGTAATACATTACGAACTACTTCTCTTTTCATATTATATTCATATTATATATATACATTACTTTTCATATTAGGTATATATGATTAAATAGACTTTATAGAACTGCAAATAAAGACTAAAGTGTAATATTGCCGCACTTGCAACTGTACACTAAACTTGTTATTCGCATGGTATAACAATATACTTCGCCAGGTATGGCATTCCGAGTGACGAGAAAGAGAGATCGAGATGACGTCATCATCACTATCGCTGGTTGCGGTTGGTCAATCAAATTTATAGTATCATTGTGGTTGGTTCATTTCGTGTTATGTTGCTATGAAGTGGTAACTGGATAGTGACGTCACCCCGAGCCGCTCTCGGAATGATGCGAGACCTTGCTTTCTTAGACCATGGTTATTCCTAAATGGACTTAGACTAACCCGGCATGACTTTTACAGTTACTATGGACGTAGACAACACTGGTCCATTCATCGCTGAATTGGCTCAATGGGCGTTGTTAGAACTAGAAAACCAACCTCTGTACATCGGTGGAGTGCGTGACTACGACAATTTACCTGTAGACCTCGCCGGCGCTTCTGGGTATGTATTTAAAACGACGAGCATTCCGATACAGTTGCAAAAACAACCCTATGTCTATTTATATTAGGCTGACTATTCATATGCAGGTTTAAATAGTAATATTTAGAATAATAATAAATATTTCGAACATCTGACACACAACGCCATCCAGCCTCAAACCAAGCAGAACTTGTAATATGAAAGCTAGATTGCTAGATTCTAAGCTTCACTTTCTATTTCCTTAAACATACTCTAAACGTTATCTACTCTGCTATTCAATATACAATTTGTTTGGCCCTGGCTGATAATCTAAGGCTGAGTTAGCTAAGTTTAGTAATTTACCAACCGAAATGGATATTCAACACATACACCCGAATATTATATTTTCAATTTTGGTTTCAGTTTTATCGGTTGCGTGAGCATGTTGGTACTAGGTAGAGAAGAAAAAGACATAATGTTAGACAGCATTGATCAATACGGTATCACTGAATGCAATACCTGTTCACCCAATCTGTGTCTCAATAGTGGATTCTGCCAGGCAAGTATCAGTGTATTACTACTTTTGTAATTTCAAATTGACGGCATTTCACTATATGCTTAAGAAAGAATATATGGTAGGTACTTACATCAAAAATCAATTTTCGAATTTTGGTCTATCGGTCTGTCTGTATTTTTCCGGCTAATCTCTGGAATGGTTAGACCGATTTTGACTTTTACTTTAGAAAACATTTTTTCTAAAGTAAAAGTCAAATCGGTTTACGCAAAAGAAAATAAAAACAAATGAAGTAGAGAACAAGGTTCAATAATAACATAAACAGCAGACAATCCCTGGGAATGCAACTAGTATATCTATACTTATATTATAAAGCTGAAGAGTTTGTTTGTTTGTTTGAACGCGCTAATCTCAGGAACCGCTGGTCCGATTAGAAAAATTCTTTTAGTGTTAGATAGCCCATTTATCGAGGAAGGCTATAGGCTATATATCATCACGCTGAGACTAATAGGAGCGGAGCACCAGTGAAGAATGTTTCAAAAACGGGGGAAAATTATCACGCTACGGGTGGGTAATGGGAGACGCAAACGAGGTTGCGTGAGTCAGCTAGTGTACAAATACAAATGCAATTCAATTGACTAAAGAAATCTATTCATCTTTTTTTTTAAACTTTCGCGTTCCATGATATATTAACTATTATTTTTACGGGAATTAACGCGATCACTTATTTGAAGGTATTACATACCTCTGATTTGCCTGACGTTTCAACCAGGTTGCACTGTACTATATACAAGTATAAAAATATAAGATTGTAATTCATCAATTCAAAATATATCTAGCAATAGTTGATACATTGTCGCAATGTTTATACAGGAGGCTCGCAACGAACGTGGATACATGTGTATCTGTGCCCCGGGCTTCGCGGGACAGAACTGTGACCGCACTGGTGAAGCCTGCAGGCCTGGACTCTGTGGACCCGGCAAGTGTACAGACACTGCCACTGGATACAAGTGCGCTTGTCCAGTTACACACACCGGAACAAAGTGAGTAATTTAAACTATGTTGTGTACACTTTTAGGGTTACTAGAGTATCCAGATTTACCTATGATGCAGTTTAAGATGGAGATGGAATAAAGTCAAAGGCTTCTTCGAATTCAGAATCCTTAGGTAACGTCTGCCTTTTCAAGTTAGCAGAGCTCTGCTAATTTGTAGTTCTCTTGGCACTACTTGGCAGTACTTCGTACTGTCTAATGTTTGTTGAATTAGTATTTAAATGAGTTCCAGAATCAATATGATGTGATCAATCTGAACGAGTGATAGCGTAATGGTTTATGGGGTCATATTACCGCTTCCGACTGCACTGAGTGGGTTCGATATCACTTTGTGTGATTCACGAATTGTTGTTCTAAGCTTGGGTTTTTCGTACCCGTTTGAATAAATATTTTCAAAATCCCCCTCTACACAGGATAGTGGGCAAGAAAAATGGACATTACAGACTGCAAAATTTTATTTATTATTTTATTCACATATAAACATTTATTCGTTACAGCTGTGAATCAAAACAATCAATTGAATACCCAGCCTTTACTGGTAGTGCATACCTTGCGATCAAGCAACCTGGCCCGACCCGCACTCTGAAGATGTCCATGAACATCAAAGCCGCTTCACCAGTCACTGATGGTATAATCATGTACTGCGCTGAGTCTCCTCGAGGATACGGAGGCTTCACTTCACTGGCTGTACATAACGGAAAACTCGAGTTCCGCTTCGACCTCGGCAAAGGTACGTTGACACACTATTTCTAGTATTGATAAAATACGTAGGTAAATAAAATTTTAACAAAAAAAACTGACTTCAAGAACTGAACCAAATTGAAATGAAATCATACGGGAAGCACCAGCTTAAATAAAAAAAAGAATCATCAAAATCGGTTCACCCAGTCGAAAGTTCTGAGGTAACAAACCAAAAAAAATATACAATCGAATTGAGAACATCCTCTTTTTTAAGTCGGAGACGTCTACATCGTCAACTAACTTTAAAATACGAAGGAAATGCTTAAGATGAAATGAATAAAGTTGAGTAATTATTAGCGTACTTCTAGACTGGTTTAGATAGATTATTATCATATTTATGTACAGTTGCAGATATTTCTTCTTGTTGTAGGTACTGTTGTTAGTACTAAGCATGGTACAACAATGTACCTACTTCGCCAGGTATGGCATTCGAGGAGACAGAGAAACCGACATGACGTCCACCGCCATCGCTGTTTCTGTTTGGTTCATTTCGTGTTATGTTGCTATAAAGTGGTAACTGGATAGTGACGTCACACCGTGTCGCTCTCGGAATGCGAGACCTTGTTTTCTTAAACCTTGGTACTAAGTATGTTTATCAGCAGTCTGATGATTACCATAGTATCTACAGGCTAGTTTGAGAACAGATAGCCGTGTGTGAAACGTGCGATTATATATATTTTTTCTATCAAATGTTATGTTTGTGCATACAGGAAGCCCACCAGTTATACTAATGAACAACAAGACTCTTTCCGACAACGCGTGGACAAATGTGCATATCTCTAGAATCGGTTCTGTGGTGTCACTCAAAATAGACTCCATACACTCATACGAACAAAACCTGCCTTCACCGTACAACCAGATGGTGAGTCCTTAGAGCTCTTACAAAACGGTCAACGTTGTACATCATCACATTAAATCAACAACCTTTAACAGTCTACTGTTAAATATAGACCTCTGGCAAGGAGGTTCTGGCCTACTATACCACGCTGGCCAGAAGGGTTGGTATAGTATTCGTTTCCAGATTTCTTTCTCTTTGCAGTGACATTGTCTTGCGTAGTTTGCTCTATGTAATGTAGAGATAAGGAGTACAATCTCTATGTTAAAAAAGTGTCCGCCAAAATACACTAATTAGGTGACGCCACTGTACAACGAGTGTAAATTTTTAAGAATTAGAAAAGATAATCAAATGAGAAAAAGGCTTCCGCTTTGCAATGGCGTGCTTAGTAAAGATACTTTAGATTAGGTTTGTCGGACACTTACTACGCAAAGTTTTTAATTTTTAAACCACAATTTAATTATTTGATTAGGTTTGTCGGACACTTACTACGCAAAGTTTTTAATTTTTAAAGCACAATTTAATTATTTGATTAGGTTTGTCGGACACTTACTACGCAAAGTTTTAAATTTTTAAAGCACAATTTAATTATTTGATTAGGTTTGTCGGACACTTACTACGCAAAGTTTTAAATTTTTAAATCACAATTTAATAAAAAGAATTAAAATGATATCACACTCTCTTCTCACTCTAGTGCCTATGTGGTCGGTTCTCGAACTATTATTTAGTCATGTTTGACGGTCAATTTTCCCCATAAGAGCCCATCAGAGATTGTACCTTTGTGTCCTTACCTCTACACTCCATGGTTTGCTCCCTTAGTCGCCTCTTATGACATGGAAATTGTAATTCTAAAAGCTACATGAAAATGTACCTTATAGCTACACCGTAAATATCGTCTTTTCATTGTTTGGATTTTCATTGGATAGATGCAATAACAGTTCTATTCTATGATGCGTTGCGATGCGAACTAGAACATTTACTAGTTTGAATTAAATAACTTACGACGTTTTATTATGTTTATAAAATGGGGTTCACATCTACTCGGATTTGAATGATAATCGCGTTCGGCGTTGCGATTGACCAATCATAACGCAGGACGCACTCGTAGTCGAAAGTCAACGAGCAGTAAACTCACACTAGGCCCTTTGTATTTGGTAGCAACTAACTTTATTTGATAATAGTAATTATCCCCATATACGTTACTACGACTAAAATAATGAATATTAAACGACCTTGGAGCAACTGCTAATGTAAAGACTTAATTATCACAGGACTTGTCAATGGAGACACCAATCTTCGTGGGAGGAGTGGATGACTCCATCACTCTAAACAAGAATGTTGGCGTTTCTGGAGGATTTAATGGATGCATCAAAGACGTAAGTAAAACAATTGAAAATTCCACAAATTCAAATTTCAATTCCACGAATTCTAATTTGAATTCCATTAATAAAAAAAAAAAGTAATTAACTGAAAAGCTGGTGGATATACATGATGATGATAATCAGCATATCCCAGTCTATTACTGGACATATGCGTCTCCCATTGCATACCCATAAACATAATAGCCTTCTTTTGCCCTTTAAGGGCGTAAAAAGCGACGTTCTATCTATTACCTATATATTACCGAAAGTTGTTTATTGTATGACTATGCTATTCAAAAATAAAGGTCTTGCCAGGCTATACCAGATTCATACGTCTCCATTGTATTTTCTTCCACAGTTCGCTATTAGCGGCCAAGCTGTAGATATTGTGAATCAGACCATTAAGTCCGCAAACGTTCAAGAGTGCGTCACTTATGTTCGTGGTGATATACCCGAGGTAAGTTGGTAACATTAATGTTTTAACGAACACAAATTCACGAACAGACTTATAGGAAAATAGTATTAATCGATAAATCAATAATACTTACAAGAGCCCTTCGATTGAACATAGATAAATAATGGACTGACTAAAGCATAAATTAATTTAATATAAAAGACATTAAAATAATATTACTATTTATTTGCAAGGCGATATTTGAAATTTTATTAGTAGGAATGAATATAATAATAATTGAAATAATCATTAGAGTAAGCAAAATCATTGAAAGGAAAATTGAATTAGCGGTTAATCAATTGATTAATTCCACTAATGATTTTAACCTGTAAATAGTCAAATTGTTATTGCAATATTAAATTCAGATCTAACCTTCCACAGACCAATAAAATTATAGAGAAAATGGTAGGTTAAAAGTAAACTTATATTTTAGGACGAAAAGCTAGTTCAATGCCAATGCCGCAATGGGGGCCGTTGCTTTTCTGACACCGAACCTACTGTTTGCTCCTGCACACCTGGTTTCACGGGCCAACTCTGCGAAGACCGAGTCCCATCATCTATGAGGGAAAGGCGTCCGTTCGACCCATGCAGCACGAACCCTTGCCAAAACGGAGGCACCTGCCGACCAGACCCCTCTCCTAGAATGAACTACACTTGCGACTGCCAACTTGGTCATGATGGATCTAACTGCCACATTCGTAAGTTTACAAGAATAGAATAAATCTCTATTATTAATTTTTTGACATTTCCTTATTGAAGAAAAACATACACAGATATGGCATGCGAAGTGAAAAAGTTTTTGAAAACTACATATAAAGTTATAAAGGTCCAGTGATACTCGTGTTATTCAATAGTAGAACGGTAGGACTTTACAGAACTTATCGAATAAAAAATGTTATGATTTGACTACTTCGGCGGCACGGTGGGAGCGTACGCGACTACCGTGCTTCAGGTCTCGGATTCGATTCCCGGGCCAGACCAAATGTTTTTTATGATCTACAAATATTTTTTTCGGGATTTTTATGTATATAAATGTAGTATGTGGTGTAGGTATAAATGTATTTCTTCGGGACTAGATAGCGTTGTGGGTCAGATGACCGAAATATTAATATACCCTTCAAAACTCTAATAAAATTAACATTAGACTATTTACTTGTACTAAATCGTTCACAAATGTAACATTCCAGCGTTAAAAATCTCCAAAGACGTGGGCTTCAGCGGTAATGGTTACTTAGTTCTCCCACACTCTCAACTGAAGCATAACCAGTACATCGAGCCGGCAGTCATCGCCATGGCTATCCACACAACTCACGACGGCATATTGCTGTACCAGGGAGAAGCCTTACCCGACTATGGCGACTACATAATGCTCAGAAGTAAGTATTGATACTTTTTTCGCTAGCTATCCACATTTTTAAAACCTTCTACATCAACCGCCGGCAACGCCGTGGGGCGAACCTAGTCTAAAAAAAGTATCCTAAGTGACTCCTTATATCATCAGCTACCTATCAGTGAAAGTACCGTCAAAATCGGTCCAGCCGTTCCAGAGATTAGCCGGAACAAACAGACAGACAGACAAAAATTTTAAACATTTATTTTTATGCAAGTATCGTATATACTTTTATTTGAATTTAGTGAAAAGCTGTTAATTTGAAATTACAAACAGACACTTTAACTTTATTTATTTGTATAGATATATATAGCTATACTTTGTCCATTCGTTTATTTTCTTTTTGACAGCTCACGCCTATAAATTACCGTTTTTTTTTTCGGAATAATGTACTACAGTAATGTCGTACTTTATTGACGGTGACGGTACTTTAGTGAAGTGGCCTGTGCATAACAAACAACCACAGACTATAAAACAGTACTTGAAATACGATAAGTCGATCATAAGATAAAAATAATTTGACTTCATGTAAGTATTTTTTCTGTAAATTTAATAAAAAAAGGAAATAAAAATAGTATCTATGACTCCAAGATTGATTATTTGCAAGGAATTAAGTTGAAATCTTGGAATTTAGGACCAAACCAAGAGTAAAGAACAATAACTCTGTTCATTCATCTAATTTACTGATTTATTATTTACATTTTTGGTTATTTCTTACATAATATAAAAAACTAATAAAGGAATAATTAATATTTAAACTAAAAATATTTAATTAAATCGATTGCTAGTTCTTCATAAATAAAATCGATTTTCATTTCAAATCGAATCGGTAATGTGTGAGGGCGTCACTAATTTCGAAATTTCTTGAACTGTCAAAAAGAAAATAAACGAATGGACAGAGTATAACTAGCTAATCGCCTATAGCCTTCCTCGATAAATGGGCTATCTATATCTAACACTAAAATATTTTTTCAAATCGGACCAGTAGTGCCTGAGATTAGCGCGTTCAAACAAACAAACTCTTCAGCTTTACATATTAGTATACTCGTATAGATGTCAGCCACACCATTATTACGAATTTAGTGACACGTATTTCATTAAAATCCCTTCAGTAGTTTAGACGCTACGATGGAACATACAAAGACTTTCAGAATAGGATACTAAAGTGAATGTTTCGTTACAGTTGAAAGGGGTGTCGTGGTCCTGGAGTGGGACAGGGGTAGTGGTCAAGCATCTATTGCTATCAATGAAGAAATTGTCACCGATGGAGAACGCCATCAGGTAATATTTTTAATTTTACTAAGTCATATACCAATCTAACCTCCTCTCTAAGGAGATATTTTTTTACGGGATAGGGGACAAACTAGCATACGGATCATCTGATGGTAAGCGATTACCGCCGCCCATGGACACCCGCAACACCAGAGGCATCACAAGTGCGTTGCCGGCCTTTTAAGAAGGAGTACGCTCTTTTCTTGAAGGTTTGAAGGTCGTATTGGTCCGGGAATACCGCAGGCGACAGTTCATTCCACAGTTTTGTTGTGCGAGGCAGAAAGTTTGTGGAAAACCGCACAGTGTGTACTGCCAGCCATCTAAATGATGGGGAAGAAACTGCTGTCGCGTATTTTGTAATTTATACTACAATAGTACATTATGATATGAGTGCGGTAAGTTGAAAATTACAACCGAGGCGGCGAGGGCTATAAGAAACCTGAGGCTGTTATTATCAAAGCGCACGTATGTCATACGACGTTTTATAACATATTTGCGAGGAAATAATTAAAATTTCACCAGTCTCTCTCTCACTCTCTTGAGTGAAAGTAGGAGAAACGAGACCACAGAGTTCAGCAGTCGGCGGCAGCGGCGGAGGCGGCTGCGGAACTCTGGTCTCGTTTTTCCTTCTTTCACTCATAAAATGTTGACCACTTTTCTGACATAAAAACTCTTGGCTAATATTTAAAAGAGTATTGTTCGAGCATCTTGATAAATCACGGTTAATGAGGAGAATGATAAACGAGGTAACATAAAAAAAAACAGTTGAAGTGATAACCTCTTTTTTTTTAAGTCGGTTTAATAAAATGGATGTAAAGTGATATGAAGAAAATATTTAAATAACATATTTGTTTCGCAGATAATCGCTAAATTGATGGAAGACGGCAGCGCTTCTCTATCCGTGGACAGTCACCAAAAAACCGGCAGCAGTACTGGAATATCTAGCGTATTGAACGTTGACTCCAATATTTATATTGGTATGTATAGTTTACCTACAATTATTTACCTGCTATGAAAAACTCATTTTGTTAGAGCTTTTCTAGGAGAAGATGTAGGATTAATAAGAACATCCTACGGTCTAATGGAGCTAAAGAGTAATCTTTGAAACTTATTTCGCAAAATACTTGTAATAATTTTTATTTGACTGCTTTATTAAACCCTCCAAATAGGATAATGGATAAGAAAACTATATCTTAAGCTTAGTTGAAAAAATTGATAAAAGTCTCCAGCTAGCGATTTATTCAAATCGTTGCTTTTCCTAATAAGACCACGAATTCTTAACACTCGATCCGTGTACAAGGCAGCCATTTTATTCATTCTATTGAAAGTAATTTTAGTTTTAACTTTCATCAACCTTTCATCCGAACATAATAATTAATACTATTAGTAGAGTAGAACCGGCAAAATATCCCCTAGCCAAGTTGACATTCTGCAAACGTAAACGATAATAGCAATCTAACAATTGTCGGGGAATGACTTCTTTCAACGGCAAGTCACGTGATCGAGACAAAATATTAGTCAATAATACAAGAATAGAGGGGTTGGCGATTGTAGAAAGAGTATTAGTAGAGCATGGTTTAACAATATACTTCGCCAGGTATGGCATTCCGAGACACAGCACAGCACTAGCTGACGTCATCACCGCTATCGCTGGTTCTGATTGGTTCGTTTCGTGTTATATTGCTATAAAGTGGTAACTGGATAGTGACGTCAACTTGTATATGATAACTCTCGGAATGGGACACCTTGTTTTCTTAGACCATGTAGCAGAGAAGATTAGGCACACAAGGCACCAGAGGGGTTTCATTTCGCATTGGCAACTGTAAGTTATGGTTTCGACACAAGCAGGCAAGTAATTTTGGTGTTTTCATCTAATTTACCTTGACAATCCAGTACATGCTGTGGCGTCTGTTTTTGTTGATCCATGATTTTTAACTGTAGCTTCAATTTAACATTCATAAATGTCACTTAGTGTCCCAATTGAGTAAATAATTTTGAATTCATTACAAATATAGAACTATTAAACATTATAAGCAGACTTGAATCTTATATGTATGTTTCTTGTGCCTCCAGGTGGATTACCAGAACATATCAACCGAAATGGTTACCCTGGTTTCAATGGCTGCATTGAGCAGGTCGAGCTGATGAACACAAACCGCGGTCTCGATCTCGGAGAGGTGGCTGTCGCTGGCAGAAATGCTCAGCGCTGCAAGAGGTAATTATCCCTCTAACTTCTACTTAACAACAACTGCTTTCTAACCATTTAACGAAAAAGTAACATATTGAAACTCATTGCCATTTATACTTAGTCTTTTAATATTTTAAAATTATGGATAAAGGTAGTCAAATATTGTGTCCTGTATGATAAAGTAATAATAATAATATTCTGAGTTACATATTATAACATTATAATATATGATATACAATATCACTTCGAAACATATGAGAAAATAGACTTACAATAGGCTAGTTGACTGTATCGTAAATAAATACAGATGTCTCCTTCATTAAGACGAATATTACAAAACATCTCGGTAAATATAATTATTACAGCTTTTCATTTATATTACTAATTTTAATCTAACAAACATTGACATATATTGCTCAATTGAGTAGTCTAAAACAGTGACGTCACAAGTTACTTTTTAGTACATTTTTCATACAAAGGCAAAGTTATCGTTTTGACAGAAAACTAATAAAAAGTAACTGATTTGACTAAGGTGTCAACTACAATATTAACCTCAGTATATGTCAAATTCATTTCATACTTGGCTTACGAAAGGAACTCATGATTGTAGATACGTCATATTAGAATTGTATGAAAATAACTTCCATTTATGATGTCAGGCAGACTAATTAAAGGAAAAATAGATGTGATTGTATATATATATATGTTATCTTTAGGTATATAACTAATACCAAGTTTTACTAACATTTCACGCTGCTTTGGATCATCAGTTCAATGTTTCCCGATTTATATCCGTTCTTTGAAGAAGTCGATGTATTCGAATCCCCACCACCCGGCTTCTTCTTCAATACTAACCCACGACTGACCACCAATATTATGATTATCGTTCTACCGTCTTTGACATGGCTTTTACATTTCCGTGTTGTACACGTGTATTATATTTACTAATAAAGGATGACCAGGTAAGTCAACTGTCCCCTAACTAAAAACATGTACTACCGACAAATATAAATCATGACCAACCATAAGTTTACTTTCGACATTCGCGTAAATACCATTTCCTTGGTAACGACCAGGCTATCTGTCCAAAGAGCATGGATTCAAAATCTGATTATTACTATTTGTTTAATATATTGTCTTCTGTAGTGGTGATAAACATAAAAATGCCTAGATCTCCGACCAGTATTGATGTAGTTAATGTTTAAAACGTCATAAGTGCAGCATGCACTGTAAAGGAGGGAAATCTTTGTTGTTTTGACGGTTTCAAACGATTTATCAGCAAAGTGGGTAATGATTCAAGTTTTTTGATAGTAACTACATGTTTTTAGTTATAGTATAATATCAGAGAGTACACAGGCACGCGGAACGGAGGAGAGTAGCCAAAGCGTTTTTTACCGATCCAAAACATTTTTTGCAGGGGAAATCTTCTCACACACACATTTTAGACTCTCATACAAAAACAGTCGCCAGTCACTACGAGCGTGAGCGTATTGTTTTAACATGACATAACATGTTGTGAACATAACAATTAAAACAATACATTCAGAATTTCACGCACACATAAATACATTCTGTGTCATAAAGCCGGGTCTCCACCGAACCAAAGTTGTCCAATACTGATTGTCAGATTATTTCTTGTTTAGTTACAACTTGAAGTAAAAGTAAGTTTATTAAATGGTATTCTTGTTAAATTTTCTTAACAAAATTCATTAATAGATTATAAAATATTAAAAACTCTTCATAAGGTTACCGAATAAGACGTGGGAGTGTAACATTGAGATGTGTTGAGACGGTGTTGCTTAGAAAATATCAAAAGGGACATATATACTTTCATGTAACTCCATATAGATGGACAAAAGGGTTCTTAATATTTTTTTGTTCGTTCAAATACCTTTATATAAAATGTTTTTGTGGAAATTCTCTCGTCACAATAGTAGCTACAACGTTCTTAGAAAACAGATAAACAGATTTACACGCCTACATAACATCTGTGACGGCTTTGAATTGTGTACTTACGGTCCAGGCGAGTAATCCGCAAAGAAAATTGTCAAGATGTGTAAAAATAACCAGTCATAAAGAATGAAACGAAGATACCTGTCTAAGCTTAGTTTAGAGTGAATGTAAAAGACAAGAAATATTGTTAAATATAGGGGTCTAAAGTGTATTGGGAGCTGTCGGTCTCATCGAAAATGTTATTCTTATCCGAGAGCCTAGTGTGAGTTTTTTTTTTCACATCAGGGAGTTGGCGGTGTTGTAACAATGACCCGCACTACGTTCTTCGCTAATTAAAATGCTTAAATAGGGCAGACCTCAAGCTTCACCTAGGATCGCCTGATTCGCCTGTTTGAAACACGGGACTATATAGGGTCTCGTGCACCAACTGATGACGTTATTGTATAGTGAGCCATTTTTTTTGCCTGTATTATCCAAAGTAATGGAGTGTTTGAATTACAAACACAATAAATAATGTAAATAACTATACCTATATGATAAATATATTAAGTTCCATGTGCGCCTCTATCTAGAGAATTACGACCTAGGATGACGGAACCCGTACAAGAAGAGACGCGTCAATGCCCCGTAATGCAACTCAATTACAAGCTGCGAAGAACATTGCGACAAAATTAGTTATAATAAAATGTGTTTCACAAACGCAATTAAAAAAATCCTTGTCCCATATTTGGAAAAAATGATTTAATAATACTCTACTGTTTAACTCTACTGTTTATATTAACCAATTTCTTGACAGTGCTGATCATCAGTTGGAGCACAGGTCCACGTGATTAACCCAGGTGAGGCACAGGTCTGTCCCCCGCGAAACACGTTTGTCGACGAGCTAGTTGCAATGTGAACTTATACACCACCCAATGATCCTTAAGTTTACTGTAGATAATAATCGATTTTAAATGATTGCCTTCTAATATATATTTTGTTTGTTTTACAGATATTAAGTATATAATACCACTTACAACGTCAATTGCGCAAAACGAATGTACGACGACGCGAGAACATAAATTTATGACTTCGAAGCAAACTGATCTGACAATGCAACAAATCAGTACGAACTAAGATTACAATTTGTTTCTTCAATAGATATAAAAAGGGTTAATGTTGTACTAGTATTAAGGTACTTTCAAGAACCAGACAATACGGTTAGTTTAGTGTATAGATAAATATTAATTCAATTAATACGAATGACCACCACGTGGAGGGCTCGTCTGACTGAGTCTCGAAAATCACGTTGGGTACATTGTGTTTGGTGCCATAAGAAGAATATAAAAATGTAGTTAGGTATCTATTAACTAATAATATTAAGTATCCGGTCTTCTTTTCAGTTTGTTCGCAATGCATGTTCTGTAATCTCTCTCAATAATATCTATTGCTTATAAATCTTTGCCCAGTGATATGTAATTGTGCCAAACGTGATATAAATTTCCTTTTCGATTTCACTGCCATTTTTTTTATTATATTATTGATATTTAATTTAGCCCACGCTTTGTAAGCAACGAACATACTATTTTTTAAGTACGTATAATAACATGGACAGTGTTTCCATAGGAGAATCGACTATGATGGCATTTAACTTAATAATTATCGTCGGTGATTTTTTATTATATTGTTATATATGTGAATTATGGAATTATATGTGCATTAAATGTATCTGTTGTTAGCTTATAAATGATATGTGACATATTACTATGAACTGATATATTATGATTATGTAACTTTACAATCCTTGCACGTATACTGTACTATGTAAACGAACCTGCCTATACTTATATTATGATATATCCATATATCACTGTTAAGTGAACAAATTCGACTAACATTAAGAAATGAAAATAAAATTACTATAAAATTATTTGTAGTATTATTTGTGTCTATCTTTTTCTTTGCTATAATAAAGGCTTTAAAAGACCTGTAACTAAAGGTAAACGTAAAGCTTTTTTTAAGGGGTTCCATACCAAAAGGGTAAAACGGTACCAAAAGACAGACGGATAGCGAAGTCTTAGTAATAGGGTCCCTATTACTAAGACTTCGCTATCCGTCTGTCTGTCCGTCTGTCACCAGGCTGTATCTCATGAACCGTGATAGTCAGACAGTTGACATTTTTAGAGATGATGTATTTCTGTTGCCGCTATAACAAGAAATACTAAAAAAAAAACAGAATAATATATAAATATTTAAGAGGGCTCCCATACAGCAAACGTGATTTTGTTGCTCGTTTTTGCTCGATATTGATAACGGCAACAGGTAGACGCTTGAAATGTATAAATAATGGTACGGAACCCTTGCTGTGCGAATCCGACACGCACTTGCCTATTTTTTAAATGTTATTTAGCACTACTAGCTTAGATAATTTGCAAATCAGACCCAAACTAGATAGACTGGTCACTAGACTACTAATAAACATACTTCATCACCAGCCTTTAACAGTCCACTGCTGGACATAGACCTCTGCTTAGAAAGGAGGTTTTGGTCTACTATATAACGCTGGCCAGATGGGTAAGTATTGGTCTGGATGTGTTAATAACAGCAGTTCCCGGATCACTCCCGCCTCAGGCGCAGAGTGGCACACCGTGTGGTTTAAGTCGGTTCGATTCCAACACACCGCCCCGCCGCAAACCCCGATGGGGTGACGGCCCGAGGGGGTTTGGGGGAAAAAAAAGTTGTCAGTGTATTTGACTCAACAGCAGTCCGACCCGGGAATCATACCCGAGACCTCTTGATCTGCAGTCGCTTACGCTTAGCTTACGCTTTTAGTCGGTTCGATTCCGACACACCGCCCCGCGTTGCCAACTTTTGTTCGGTGGAGACTCGGCTTTAGAGATCCCAAAATCCAATATCGAAAGCTCAATGTGGTTTTGTGGTTAAACTTCAAACAGTAAAGATACAGTATTAATACTGTTGTCTATTCTGAAGATTAAAAGTTAAATAAAAATATAGGTATAAACAATAATCATAGATTTCAACCACCTTTCGAAGGAGAGGCTTTTGTCCAGCCCAGTAGAGAAATCTTAAAAGTTCTAAGGCTCTTGCATTGTTTTAAAATCTTAAAGTTTTTTATTTCATAAGAATCAAAGGTAGGTAGGTATATTCCGCGCCCGGTAGGTATATATATTTTATTTTAACTCCATTAGCGATCCACTATATGAAAATATTGGTTGTCTGAAATAATTGAAGTTTGAAATAGACATGTTAAGTAGTTCACCCGTTTGAATATCGCATATATCGCTCCAATTCACGCATCTTTTCTCAACGCTGTAGAATATATCGTTTGGTATAAAATCATCGTAAGCTTAAGAACTTAATAGATCTGTTTTATCAGTCACTTTTTCAAATTCATTCGTTGTCCCCGATATCTCTGTAGTGCAGTGTGGGCAATATTTTTTTCCCGATAACTCTGTGGTGCCGTGAGGGCAATATATTTTTTCACTGTGTTCTTGTATCCCTTCGCTGTTTTTTTGAGCGGTGCTGGTAACTTTTTGATCTGTTAGAAATAATAGTCAAAATATTAAATACAGAATTACTAAATATTAAACTTAATCTGTTATTCACTTGAGTAATAATGAATTAGGAAGTTAATAATCACAATTTTAGCAATAAAAAAAACCGACTACGAGAACTGGGCCAAACCGAAATGGGACAAACAGGAAGCACCAGCTTTCAAAATAAAAAAGAATCATCAAAATCGGTTCACCCAGTCGAAAGTTAAGAGGTAACATACAAACAAAACTATCGAATTGATAACCTCCTCCTTTTCTGAAGTCGGTTAAAAAACTTAGAAAAGAGCGCTTTTCTTGAATAAAAATGTAGATAATAGATCCAGTGATTTAAGGGCATACCAAGAGAACACAAAAATAATTTTAGGGTAACATACCTATTTATAGGTGTACAATCTACATATAGACTTAGTACATTTTTATATATCTTATCTTACTTATAATAAAAATGTAACAGGTCCAATTCTGTACATTAAAGATATTTTGAAAAATTTTTTTGGAGGGCTCTCTATAATCGATACTGAAGCCTAAACTGTAATTTTTTCTTTTTTGTCTGTATGTCTGTCCGTCTGTCTGTCTGTCTGTATCTTGGCCGCGCATCACACCGAAACTACTGAAAGGATTCAAATGAAACTTGGCATGATTTGAGTTCATACTATGAGGTAGGACATAGGATACTTTTTATCCCGAAATTCAGCACGGTTTCCTGGAGAGAGCGGATGAAAGTAAAAATATGTACTTAGTTGTAATTCAATAACACATAGTCCGGTTTCATTCATTCTTTTTATGCTAGAAAGAAAAAAAAACGGGAAAAGTGTTTTTTTTGTCCGCAACTGTACACTGCCTGTGGGAAGCTCAGACAGATGTGTAATTATGGCGGTACGAAGTTCCCCCGGTCAGCTAGTTTGATAATATAATTGCTTGAGAACTTAATCAAAACTAAGTTAAAAATTAAACCCCAAATATTTTACAGTAAACTAGTGAATGCTGATATGTTTTTAAAAAAAATATTTTAGCTTTCTGCACTGCTCCTCCATACAAACTTTAACTGTGCCCATATATATGCAAATATTCGTAAAGGGGTTCAAAGTTTGTGCTTCACATATTAATATGTGAAGCACAAACTTTGAACACACATAGAGAATGTAATGTTGTAGTATATATACCTATTAGTCATTATTTAAAAATAAATTAACATATTAAGGGCCATTTAGAACGTCATATTAAAGACATAGTCATGCGAGATATAGCGTCACACTTTTGATAAAAAAAACAAATGTTTTATTGTTGTTTTCTTTTTAAAGGATAACACGCGCATTAGGTAGATATTCATGAGCTACTCAAAGAAAGTCATATCAAAAGACTCGACCATACCTATTTCAAAAGGTCCAGATTTTCTAAATCGAACATATGCAATGTAACTTGTGTAGCGAGTTGTCTAGTAAAACCTTGCAAAATGCCTCATCGGTGTACCGATACAAGAGAGAATCTATGCGCGCGTATCTGAAATTCGTCGCTATGGACTAAGAGCTGGCTACGAAAACGTGAACTGATAAGATGTAGTAACGAATTTGTGGCGACCTCCACATACAGCGCAACAACAACATAACATACGACAGCGCCATCTACCGAAGATACATCGAACTACGGAGTAACGAAGGAAACTAAGAAACTACCAATTACCAATCCTGAATCGCGCAGTGAAAGTTCGTGCGCCAATTAAGATATATACAACATCCCAACATCAACCGTTGGGCAGTTGGCCCGCCAGGCATGATCACCTCGCCTGGTCGGAGGATCCTCCCTTTGTGTTGGAGGGACACGACACCCGTTCCTCCACAGTGGTGACCCCGACGTGATTGGAAGCAGCCTTCGATGCAGCATCAGCACGCCACCACCATATTCACTCCCACAGCAAGTCTCACAGCCAGCCAGCAACCTCGGCCTCAACAGGGATACACCACACGCAGGAAGCGACCGCTCCAGCCTGGTTTACCCCTACGGCCTCATCAGCGTCTAGGCACAGCACACTGCAGCTACGGTTCATGTAAGCAGAGCATATCTCTCCCGTCTATGCAGCAGCCAGCCACTACGCAGCAACCGCCCCGACTCACTGGGGACCTCACCGCAGCACCGCGCACCGCACGCCATCCCGACTCACTGGGATCAGCGGACTTCAGCCCCGACTCACTGGGACTAGCGGCATTCAGTTCCGACTCACTGGAACTTGCGGCACTCAGTTCCGACTCACTGGAACTGCTCACTCCTGGCACTGGCAAGCTCCACAACAGAGCACAGACAGCTGACTCAACAACGTATCGACCTCCGGTCTTGGAGGGGAGTGATGTGGCGACCTCCACATACAGCGCAACAACAACATAACATACGACAGCGCCATCTACCGAAGATACATCGAACTACGGAGTAACGAAGGAAACTAAGAAACTACCAATTACCAATCCTGAATCGCGCAGTGAAAGTTCGTGCGCCAATTAAGATATATACAACATCCCAACATCAACCGTTGGGCAGTTGGCCCGCCAGGCATGATCACCTCGCCTGGTCGGAGGATCCTCCCTTTGTGTTGGAGGGACACGACACCCGTTCCTCCACAAATTATATATATACCTAACCTCTCCTTGGTAGCTTATAGGTACAGAGCGAGGCCCGTCAGAACTCTTTCCCGGGGCGGAAGGCGTGGGTGGTCAGTCAAAGTCGTAAATTTTCAATAAGAAAAAAATTATTAGGTGCAGTTCTGAAATTTGGTAGAGTTATAGTTTTTAACTGTAGGTATCTAGGAAAATTATTGTCAGAAGTCTAGGTCGGGGCTTAAAGACTGTCAGAAATCGACAAAGTTGTTAAGAAATTGTTTAAATTGGCCATTATTAAAACCTTATCAGTTCACGTTTTCGTAGCCAGCTCTCCGACCACTATGTTGGTAAACTCCTGATAGTGACGTAAATTGCAAATCGGTTCTTTCGAGAAAATCTCACTTGGTTTAGCTAACTTTACTTCTTCCTAGATTTTGTTATTCCCAATGTTATTTGAGGTCGGCTACTACGAGTAGTTCAACAGGTTTTATTTGAATTTGTTTTTCCATAGAGCGACTGCCGCGACTGGCATCAAGTGTAAAGGGCGAAGCGAATTCGAAAGTTGTACTAGTTGTCAGTATATTTGTGGGCACTGACTTGCCTGAATACATAGATAATCATGACAACCAGGACAGATGGCTTAACGAGCTCTACGGGTCACTGACGTAGACCACCGTCAACTTCCATTCTCCGCCCAAGAACACTTTGGGCCGACCCGTGTTAAGGAGTAGACATTTAAGTGTGTGCGAATACACAGGTGTTCTCTCTGTTTCCTCACTTTCATAATCCGATGGGACGGTTAACCGGCACGACCGGGGAGAAAGCAGACGCAGGACCGACAGTTTTACATGCTCTCCGAAGCACGGGGTTCAGACTCTAACTTCCAAACTTCGAGCTGTTATTAAGCATTTCTATACTTTATCAGAAAAGCTCAATAACACTTTTTGACCTGACCTGGGATTCGAACCTAATTGGCAGTCGTATACGTAAACCACTAGACCAAGGAGGCAATTGAAATAATAACAAGTGTCATATAATAATACGCGCGACTGCTACTATATTAGTGCTACCCTGAATGACATTAGATGATATAAATGCAAAATAATAATAAGAAGAAAAGCAACTTCTGAGTAACTTTGGATCATAAGCGATGCGTGATCTGAATTATACGTTAATAGATAGTTGCAAGAGTTGTTATTTACTTAAATTACTAGCTGAGCACCGCGGTCGTTGTTTTACCTTTACAACAACAACTGTGGGTAACGCCGCGAAGCGAACCTAGTCTTAGAACGTAGCACAAGTTACTCCTTCTATCATCAGCTATCTGCCAGTGAAAGTCTCGTCAAAATCGGTCCAGCCGTTTCAGAGATTAGCCGGAATAAACTGACAGCATTTTTTTTAAATTGTTTTTTTTTACGTAAAATACCGTAACTTTTATAAGCATTTAATGAAAAGCTGTTATTTTGAAATTACAAATAGACACCTAAATTTAATTTGTTTGTTTATCTACATTACTGTAAAGTTTCATCCAAATCCGTTCAGTAGTTTTTGCGTGAAAGAGTAACAAACATCTATCCATCCATCTATCCATCCATCCATACTTACAAACTTTCGCGTTTATAATATTAGTATAGATATAGATAGATGAAATCAAGGATTAGTGTGATTTAACTTGATTTGTGACATAAACATGCCGCTGGTTCAAAGTTAGTAAATCGGTTTTCGTCTTACACATATCAAGTTATATATTAAGCACTGTAGAGAGTATACCGAAATAAAGGCGTAGGACTTAGATATAGTGGAAATATTTTCAAAAGAAGTAGTTTTTTTGGTATAAGTAGCCAACGAGCAGACGAGTTATCTGATGCCAACTGATAACCACCGCCCATAGATTCGGCAAATCAAGATTCACATCAGAACAAACCAGATCAGAAGTAATCAGAACATACACCTACCTTCATTTTAAATATCCTCAAATATGAATATAGCAAAATTTTATCTTTTACCGTAGTGACTGTTCTTTGATGAAAGCGTTTTCTGTATGACAAATAAATAATTCCTTTATACCTATTTATTTTTCATTTATTATGAAAACAAACAAAAGTTACAATTATAATTAACAAAATTTAAGATATCACAACCCAACAAGTTTTCAACCCACGTGAGTGTACCTACTTACAGAATTTAATGGTGTATTCTTATATTTACAGAGAGACAAATGAAATATTTCCATGTCAGACATATTACTGTCATAACTACGATAAGATGATGATTAATAATAATAATTTCACACGACAGTGTGATTCCAGATTAGGCAGAGTCAAATAGTACCTACTATGGGAACCAGCTGCTGCCAAATAGAACCTACTATGGGAACCAGTTGCTGCCAAATAGTACCTACTATAGGAACCAGCTGCTGCCAAATAGTACCTACTATGGGAACCAGCTGCTACCAAATAGTACCTACTCCTGCTGATTAGCATACTTATATAGCTTACTAGTTTATCCGGCAAACGTTGTTTTGCCATTAAAAAATGGGGTATAAGAAATAGATGTTATGCACACCAAATTTCATAAAAATCGGTTTAGCCGTTTCAGAGGAGTGTGGTAACTAACATTGTGACACGAGAATTTTATATATAAGATTATAGATTATTATACTAAATATTTAATTATTTGCCTATAATACCTAAATGGGTATTATAGGCAAATAATACCCATTTAGGTAGATACAGAACAAACGATCGTGTTCATCACACAATATTTATTCTGGATGGGAACCGAACCCACGAGTTCCAGCTCAGCAGTAAGGGTCACTGACAACTAGAGCAACAAACACGTCCTATAAATCTATATAATTAAGAATGAATCGCTGAAATGTATGTATGCCAATAACTTTAAAACGACTGCACCAAATTTGATATTATTATTAGGACAAAGTTTGTAAACCCGAAAGTGTTACATTTTCTTATTCCGCGACTGTACACTATCCGAGGGAAGCTGACAACTAAAATAAGTTTTTTTTTAATTTAGAAAATTTTCACGAAAAAAATATGGCGTTAAGAAGTTCGCGGAGCAGCTAGTAAACATTTAAATAACACTTTCATTATAAATAAAATTATACCTCTTTATTTCTGTCAGTAAATCTTTTACAGATATTTTACAAGTCAGACTTTACAGCTAAAAGTCTCCGGCATTTCCTAAGGTCTTGGAAGAAATGCCGAAACAAATTACAGAGGTGTCTTTTTTGAAGTCCGTGAGCATTGTTTTTTTTTTTCGGACATCTAACCCACAATGCCATCTAGTTCCAAGCTAAGCAGAGCTTGTGTTATGGGTACTAGACAACTGATACAAATACATTTATACTTTTTTTTTGTAAATACATACATATTATACATAGGAAACACCTAAACTCCGAAACAAATATTTGTAGATCATACAAACATTTGATCCGACCCGGGAATCGAACCCGAGACCTCATGATCACCAGTCGCACACGCCAACCGCGAGACCAACGAGGCAGGCAAAATAAAAACTATGCGAGTACAGTAAAGGGTCTGGATTGGCCCTTTGAAGAAAGGAAGCTTTGAGTCCGCCTGTCCATACAGATGGCATACTAGCTCCAGTAATAGTGTTACCTAACCTATATTAGTCATGATTAGTGGAGCGCGACACTACCGCCAGCAGGACAAATATCAACATCGGATGCCTATGGATTTTAAATCAGTTAATTTTTAAAGTTTGTTCAGTAACGGGGGTCTTCAGGACTCTTCAATAAATTGTTTATTTGATATACACGATTAGCTATTTATTTTACAAACTTATAAATTTTAACAGGCGGTGATTGAATGGTATTGATCGCAGAGAAAAAATCGTTGTGTCAAAAACTTCGTTCAAAGTCCTTTTTTCAATGTAGCAAAGTGTAAAAAGACGCCACCTGTGTTAATTAATTTACAACCTCAACGTCTCGATGATAGTTTTTCTAACAAAAGATGGCGCTAGTAGTCGCGCCAACATGCCCCCGGCCTTGGAAGCTCCGACTTCCAAAATGCTGCGTTAGGCGTCATCATGGCTGCTGTCCTCAGGCTGCTGTGGTAAAGGACATATCTTTGAGAATGCCCTCCTGATAATCCCAGTGGCGGTGCGTATATCGGCAACGCGGGAAACTCCATCGGCTCCCGGGAATACTTGAATAACGCGTCCCAGTTTCCATTTAAGAGGCGGCGTACCATCTTCCTTGATTAGGACTAAGCTGTTCATAGGAATGTCAGCTTTATTCGACTTCCACTTTGTCCTCTGTTGTAATTCGGACACGTACTCCTTAGACCACCGTTTCCAGAACTGCTGACGTAGTTGCTCGATGCGGCGATAACGATCGAGGCATGATGCTTTCTTATCAGTCAAGTTTTCACTCGCAGGTGCAGTCAGCGGTCGGCCGATGAAAAAGTGACTTGGTGTCAGAGGGTTCATGTCGTCAGGATCTGAGGACAGTGGTGACAGAGGACGGGAGTTCAGGACAGCTTCAATTTGTGTTAAAACCGTGCCAAACTCCTCGTATGTCAAGTTAGCTTTGCCTACAATACGTCTAAGGTGATACTTGCAAGACCTTATCCCACTCTCCCACAAGCCTCCAAAATGGGGTGAATATGGTGGGATAAAATGAAACTCAATGCCTTCACTGCTAGCGAAGTCAACAACCTGTTCATAATTATTGTCTAAAAAATTACGAAATTCCCTATCAGCTCCAACAAAATTCCTACCATTATCGGAGTAGATAGCATTA
This sequence comes from Diaphora mendica, assembly GCA_949125395.1. Classification (NCBI taxonomy): domain Eukaryota; kingdom Metazoa; phylum Arthropoda; class Insecta; order Lepidoptera; family Erebidae; genus Diaphora; species Diaphora mendica. The sequence goes on along the minus strand of OX421312.1, from coordinate 27,793,219 downwards.
GGCTTACCCCTTCTGCTAATAAAACGCTTTAGAGCTAAGAGGTAATCGTCGGTGGATAGACTAGTGACAAGTTCCAAGTGAACTGCTCGTGTAAGAAAACAAATAAACAAACATATATATGCTTTAGTTAAACGGGCTCCCCTCCCCCTTTTACTTAATATGAAAACTGGCCCAGCATAGTCCACACCAGTTCGGATAAAAGGAAATCCAGGATCCAACCGCTCAGCTGGCAAATTACCCATGATTGGGTTCAGAGTTTTGCCTTTAACTCGAGTACAAACAAAACATTCACGGACTATTTTACGAATTAAATTTCTTCCACTCAGCGGCCACCAGAATTCACGTATACTAGACAATAGTAATTGTGGGCCGGCGTGGAGTAGACGTTTATGTTCATGCTTGACTAATAGAACCGTAAAATAATTTTTAGAACACAATAGAATCGGATGTTTCTTGTCATAATCGAAACTATGCGAATTCCCTAGTCTACCACCTACTCGAATTATCTCCTGATCATCCATAAACACGTTAAGACCTGATACACGATTACATTCTTTTCTATTCGTATTTATCGTACACTTATTCAATAACTTATCATAAAGATCAGGGAATGATTGTTTTTGTGCATTTCTAACTAGCATGTGCAGCGACACTTTCAACTCGTGAATGGATAACAAACCGGTTTGTTGTTTACATTCATCGGTGCGCCCACTTCGCTCGGCCACCATAGCACGTAAGTATTTTATAAATCGGTACATATAGGCACCTACACGTTTAAGCTCACCGAATGAAGAATACATATCGAATTGAATTTTATTCTGAGACGTGCAAACAAAATTAAATGAGTTGTTAATTGATTTTAATTCTGGAAGACTAATTGTATTTAATGAATTACGCATATCATTTGACAAAAATGAATCATTATGATTTTGTAAATAAGATGGCCCATTCCACCATAAGTTATTATTAACTAATAAATCCAGACTCATTCCTCTGGACAGCAAATCAGCTGGATTGTCCTTACTAGCAACATGCAGCCACATTGAGTTTCCTGTAAGTTCGTTAATTTCCGTGACTCTATTTTGTACAAATGTTTTTAAGAGATGTGGCGACATTTGAACCCAACCTATGACGATAGTTGAGTCAGTCCAAAAGTATGCTTGGGTGAAAGATAATCGTAACGAGTCGACTATTCTTTTATAAAGCCTAGCGCCTACCAGTGCACCGCAAAGTTCGAGACGAGGTATACTGATGGCCTTCAAAGGTGCTACCTTGCTTTTGGCACACAACAGTCTAACGGTGATTTCCGAGTCATCGTTATAAGTACGTATGTACGCACATGCCCCATATGCCCCTTGAGATGAATCGGTAAAGACGTGAAGCTCCTTACACTTAGTGTGTTCACTGAATACATAACGTGGAATTTTTAATTCATGTAAACAGTGTAACGTGTTTATAAATTGATTCCACGCTGATGCAATGTCGTGTGACACAGGCGTATCCCAGTCAAGCTTGCTAAGCCACAATTTTTGCAACAATACTTTGGCTATTATAACTACAGGGGATAGTAGACCTAATGGGTCGTATATTTGAGAAATTGTAGATAACATCAAACGCTTTGTTTTGGCTGCGGTAGAATGCTCGCTAATTTTAGTAGTATAGTACAACTCATCAGTATCGTTATGCCAGCCTATGCCAAGGGTTTTGGTTTGTGTATGCTCGTCGACGAACATATCAACCGGCGCGCTACGGATTACGTCAGAGTTGAACGTCCACTTGCGAAGTGTGAAGCCACCAGACTGCAGCACCTTTGAAGTTTTCTCACAAATTAATAATAAATTTTCATATCTGTCATTTCCCGTTATTAAATCATCAACGAATAGATCGTTAATGATAACGCGCGATATGACGTCATCACCACAGTCCAATGCTAGCTGCCGTATACAGCGCATACTTAGGTATGGCGCTGATGCAGTTCCGTATGTAACTGTATTAAGTTGATAGATACTAAGAGGATCCACGGTTTTCTCCCGCCAGAGGACAAGCTGCAATGATCTCTGATCCTGTTGGATCCAGGTTTGCCTGAACATCTTCTCTATATCTGCACAGGCAACATATTTATACTGCCTGAACCGTAGTAAAATAGAGAAGATATCGTTTTGCAGCTTTGGGCCTGGCAACTGAATATCATTCAGTGACTTTTGTGACGTAGTAGAAGCACTTGCGTTAAATACTACTCGCAGCTTAGTAGTAGTACTGCTTTCTTTGAACACCCCGTGATGTGGTAGAAAGTAATGAGGGTTTTCGATATTATCAATACGCGTCATATGGCCTAAGTCCTCGTATTCACGCATAAAATCGCAGTACATGCGTTTATAGTCAGGGAAACGTTCTAGCTTACGTTCCAGTGACAAGAACCTATGTTTTGCCATGGTATAGGAATCGCCTAAAGTACCAGGTGACTCTTTCAATGGTATGCGTACAGAAAATCTACCATCAGTCTCGCGCTTTGTTGTGGTAACAAATATCTCCTCACACAATTGTTCCTCTTTGGTGAGAACATTACCTGACTGTGATATATTTTCTAATTCCCAAAATCGTTCTATCTGGTTACATAAACCTTGAATAAAGTTACAATTAATTTTCTCCTCAACGTATATATTTTTAGTATTAATACGACCAGATATCAACCAACCTAGCTTTGAATTCTGAAGATAAGGTCCATTAATTAAACGAATTCTGTCACCGTCTAATAAGTCCCAAAACAGGTCCGCACCAATCAATAAATCAATTTCGGAAGGTTTATGATAGGTAGGATCCGCAAGTTGAATATTAGGCGGTATACGTAAAAATGTAGTATCAATGTTTGTCGAGGGTAGACTGTTCGTGATACGCTCCAAGACAAAACATTGAACCGTAGTAGTGTAATCGCATAGCTTAGAACGCATTATTATATTACACGATTGACTCGATTGTGTCACAGATTGTGCCACACCAAAAATATGTAAAGTGGACTGTATTGTAGATGCATTTAGTTGTTTTCGCAGTTTATCCGTAATAAAACTGTGTTGACTTCCATTGTCCAACAGCGCTCGGGCTGTGACAACTCGCTTATTACGGTCGTCAACCAAGTCTACAAGTGCCGTGCATAGCAATACCGATTGTTTGTGCCGATAGCCTAATGTATTCCCATTCGCATTAATATCCATAGATAAAGAATACAGCGCAGTCGACGTTGTAGTTTGAGACAGACTGTGAGCAGCTGTGTTCTCGCTACCTACACACGTATAACCATCGGTACCTGTTAAATGCAGTAATGAATTGTGTTTACGTTCACACAACTTGCACGGACCGAACCGACAGTCAGTAGGTAGATGTCCTATCCGTAAACAATTGCGACATATTTGTTTAGTATCCACGAATTTAATTCTTTCCTTAATAGGTAAATTTAGGAAAGTATAACATGAATATAAATAGTGGTTACCATTACAGGATGGACAACTAATTAGATTACGTTTACTGTTGTTATTATTGAATGATTTGCTTTTAGAACCGGTCGTGCCCGTAGATACATAGCTATGTACAGACGCGTTATTTTTATGTTGATTGGGTTTTGTCTCAGTGACGACGGCCGGTTTGTTTTGTGAGTTATTACGATTTGCACTTATCATTTCCAACATATCCGCTTTATTTCTAAGAAATGTAAGCAAATCCTCCAACTTTAACTTTTGAGATGAATAATTGAGCCTTTATGTCTTTCCCAATCACGCTCCGTATTAGAATCAAGTTTTGATGCAATTAAATAAATAATCAAAGTGTCCCACGACTCAGTAGGTTCGTCTAACGTTTTAAGAGCACGAAGGTTTCGTAAGATAGTATCAATTAACTTCCTAATTTGCAATGCCGATTCCTGTTTTAAAGTCGCTATAGAAAATAAAGCTTTTAAATGATTATGTACCAACAGTTTCGTGTTATGGAATCTATTTTCTAGCAGTTCCCACGCATGTAAGTAATTAGTAGCCGTGAATTCTAATGCACTAATAACATGCAATGCAGCGCCAACAAGTGAAGATCTCAAATAATGAAATTTCTGAATGGCATTAGTCTGTACGCTTGTGGATCATGGTTGTATATGAATTTTTATACTCAAGCCAGTGATCATACGACCCATCAAACGTAGGCAGTTTTATCTCCGGTAACTTTATATTAGCACGAGAAGAATGACCGTTACGATTTGATTTTGAGTCACAAGAACCTTCACCAGTCTCTCCACCTTCAAGCAAACTTTCAGCAGTAGCTAAAGCGTTGAAATAAATTGATTCAAGAGCTTCTACGTATTCGATGTTTGAAGACACTTCTATCTCTGGGCAAAGAAGTTCTATTTGACCTTCTATGTCATTGAAAGTTTTAAAAAGGTCGTTACTAGCCTGCATACGAAATTTAATTTCCTTAACTTGAATTTGAGATGGGATAACATCTTGAAACGAATCTAAATATTTTTTAAAGTTGGTAAATCTACACTTCATGTTACCCCGCTGTCTTTTAAGCTCAGAAAGATTACCTAACGTCTTTCTAGTAGGAGAAACTGATGAGCCACTCGGAGGCACTACTAATTTATCTTCACCACCCATTATGAGGCTTACAGTAAAGAAAAGATAGGTACTTACGGTTTTCACCTGAGTGGTAATCACAACACAACGATTCTGAAAGCACAATTACACCGTTTTAACACAAATTGGGATAGGAGAGGAGTAGACGGATTTGAAAACCTGACCGATGAGCTGATGAATGCTGTTGTCCAGTTCACGACGCGATGAGAAGACGGGCGATTCCGTATTTCGCCTGCTTCTCCGTGATCCGGCCGAAGGACCAAAATGTTCAGTAACGGGGGTCTTCAGGACTCTTCAATAAATTGTTTATTTGATATACACGATTAGCTATTTATTTTACAAACTTATAAATTTTAACAGGCGGTGATTGAATGGTATTGATCGCAGAGAAAAAATCGTTGTGTCAAAAACTTCGTTCAAAGTCCTTTTTTCAATGTAGCAAAGTGTAAAAAGACGCCACCTGTGTTAATTAATTTACAACCTCAACGTCTCGATGATAGTTTTTCTAACAAAAGATGGCGCTAGTAGTCGCGCCAACAAAGTTTGAAAGGTTTTACCTGTTGTGGCCTCAGTTACGCTGCTTTCAGTTGTATTCTTATCAGCATTACCTATTAAATAATGAAGTTATTTCTCATTAATTAATTAATTCATCATTCATCATAGCGGGCGATTATACAGATCATAACCAAAGCCTTTAACAGTCCACTATTGGACATAGGCGGCATAATTTGGAAACAGAAGGTCACATAAGTCTCAATATAATTATGTTTAATGAGGATTGACCTTTTATTTTAATATAAACACACTTCTTTATTATCCTTATATTAAAGCCGTGACATGTGCCGTATCCGGCCGTATCAGCTAATTCGCTTATATTCTCCATTATCTGCGGCGGAATATGGTTCTTTCACCGTAAACTTGATTTTGCTTTGAAAATTTAATCTTTTTACGTTTAAATTCTCTATTATCTACCTAAGTCCCACTTGATAAAGTCATACGACAGTTGCTACTTCACATATTATTATTCTAGCTTTTCTTGGAGATCCGGCTAAATAAAACGATCTATGGAAACTGTCTTGTTTAATCAAATACGAGTTCCAATTTCAGGTGAAATCCAGACAGTGAAAGCTTTGTTCCAGGTCTAAATTAAGTTTTTTCATAAGTAAGTATCAATTGTATACTACTCCAAGTCTACGAATATGAAGACTTACAAAGTTATAGACCTCTACAAAAATTTGGCATAGCTATAATATAAATACTTTGGTTATTTATTGTGATATAAAATCTTAATTAAACTCACGTGTCTTGATAATTGTATTATTTAAATCAGGCAAAGGTGTGGCGATATAATTTACAGTCATTTTCTTTTTATTTCGCGCGACCTTCTTTTTGTTAAGTCCCCACAAGTTATCCCACCAGTCTTTTATTGTATTTCTAGTCTTTTTCACTTCTGTGATAAATACAGGCTTTTGTTCGTTTTTTATCAATTGATAAATATTTACTAATTTTGGCATCACTTTTGACTCGTTATAAAGTGAAACAACCTTTACACGGTTCGCAAAGGTGTTCTTGATACGGGAGTTTATGTCATCTCTGATTGCAAGCTTGGCCATTGAAGGTACAGGCCCGTTAGCCACCATTACTTGTCCTGTAGTGTCTTTATAGAACAAAACTATTGCCAAAACATACGTGGTATTGGTGTGAACAACCGGAGCTGATATAGCGGAAGATATGCAAATAACTACTCCAACTAGTAAGAAATACATGGCCAAACCGGTCATATTATTTACTCTTCTTTATTTCCGTTCTCCCTTACTTATAAAAGAACAAATTAAGAAGGTGACTAAGAATTGAGAAGTTATGTAAAAGAGAATAACACATATCTCGTCTTCTCTACTTTACCCGTTTCTAAGTTAATATAGAAGAATAAAACGTTAGCTAGACATGTATAACTTATAATTTATTAGCGTACTCGTATAAGTAAGTTACGCTTATTTTCTATTCACTCCCAAAAACTATGAGAAATTGTGATTGAGTTTTGCTTGTAACTAATTGCTCACATGGCTTGCTAGGATTCATACACGCGGCAGAGTTTATTAGAAAATAGCTAGTAGTTCTGCTAAGTTTTCTTCAATGTGTTTTGCAAAAGATTTCACGCAAGGCAAGCAAACTGCCTGTTAGCAAATTCAAGTCAGTTTGTTTCATAGTCAAATATTCATAACGAAAATTATCTAAAGAGCCATCTACTCCCTATTTGGTTGCTTGCAAGGTCCTAGAAAAAACAAACCATTCAACTATCGCCCGGTTCATGAATGATTCCATCAGAAAACTATTTCCTGATTTGTTTAAAGACGAGAAAATATGTGTTTTTTTTTCTGACGATGCGTCTTATATGATGAAAGTTGGTCAAGCTCTGAAAGTATTCTACCCAAAATTGCTTCACATCACCTGTCTAGCCCACGGATTACATCGAGTTGCGGAAGAGATCAGAAACGAGTTCGGGATAGTCAATAAATTGATTTTCATCCCACCAGCTCGTAAAGAGTATTTTTGCCGTTCGATATCTGAGTGTAAAAGCCGTTTTTATCCTCTAGAGAATAAAGTAAATTTAATTTAGAACATGGCTCGAGTGCACTAAGTTTGTGAATTCATAATATCATTCAACCTATTAACTTCACCTCCATGGTGCAGAATTAATCATACAATATTTTTTAATTTGTTAAAAACTTAGACTCGGAACCTTCTTGATGTAGTTTTTTTTATTTGCTGTGGCCGCACCATTTTCTTCTTAAGTAACTATGGCAACGTAACTTAATTTTTTCTTAATTTATCATTACATACATACAAATAAATAAAACTGAAATGTCTGTTTGTAATATTATAATAATCGCTTTTTACGAAATGCATATGTATACACGATATATATACTAAAATATTATTTTTTACAATTTCTGTTACATTGTCTGTCTGTCTGTTTGTTCCGGGTAATCTCTGGAACGGCTGGCCTGATTTTGACGGGACTTTCACTGGCAAATAGCTGATAATCTAAGGAGTAACTAAGGCTACTTTGCTTAGACTAACTTTGTCCCGCGGTGTAACTCGCGGTACGACAAAAATCGCGGGTAACAGCGCGGGGTTGAGCGAGTACCTACCTAAGTATTTTTGAAATAATTTAAAAATAAATCTTTAATACTTACCTATCATAATGTAGTACCTAATAAATATTAATACCTAAACAGAAATAAAAGTATATTGTGATTGTTAATACTTTTTTTGCATTTAGTTGTTTCCTCGCTGAGGTGGAATGCAAAGTTACGTGTTGCACTCGAGTGCAAAGATTTTTCACCTCGTGCTCTTTTGATTCCCTCGCTGACGCTCAGGATTCTAATTTTTGAATCACTCGCTATGCTCGTTTTTAGTTTTTGGAATCCTTCACTTGCTCGGTCATCAAAATTGAGCACGCGGTTAAAAAGCAACTTTGCACTCTTGTATAACAAATAACTATTCTTCTACAAAAACACGGTGGGAACCAATATTAATGATTTTTTGATTGTGCATATTTCGCCTGTTTTTAGTGCATATTTGCATACATATTTCTTCATTTTGATAGTGCATATAATCCGATGTCTATTCATAACGTTTTTGACTATGAAACAAACCGACTAAAAGATTTTTTTGCATGACGTCAATTCCAATCTCAATGTATGTCTTTTATGTTACTGTACGGTGAACCGAAAGATTTTTCAGTAAAACTCAGATTTACTAACTCCTAGAGGTAAATGTCCGAACCGTCCTATGATAACTATAGCCTTTATTTTCTAAAGTCAAATCAAGTAGGCAGAATAATAAAAAATGTCGCATCTCCACCAATTAATTCGTAGTCTTTGAGAACGTAACATTACCCGCTCTATCCGCGGGGCTGTCAGTAGCTGTCATCAAGATTTATTTTTTAACCCCCGACGCAAAAAGAGGGGTGTTATAAGTTTGACGTCAATGTCTGTCTGTCTGTGCGTGTGTCTGTCTGTGGTATCGTAGCTATCAAACGGATGGTCCGATTTCGATGCGGTTATTTTCATTTGAAAGCCAGTTTTCTTGCGGTGGTTCTTAGCTATGTTTGGTTATATCGGTAGAAGCCGCTAGCTCCCCAATCGTCGGTTGAGAGTCGTTGTGGCCATATCCAGGGGAGATGTGGTCACTGCAAACGACCCGAGACCGGTGACACCTCGGTGCGGCCGGGGGATGTCGTCTAACTGCGTAGAGCTGTGAGAGGCTCAACAGCGACCTGCCCCGGGGGTGAATCTGGTTATCCCGGCATGTACCTTACGCGTGAGGTACGGCAGGGGGTACTCCAGAAGCCTTGATGCCGAGTTAGGCTGCCGCTGGGTTTAGTGGGTAGACTGATTTGTCGGGAGTCCCACACACACCCTTCTTGTCTCCTCTCTAGAGATTGTCCCAGACGTCTCAAATACGAGTATTATCATCCCAATAGATTTACCAATAAAAAAAAGGTATCCATTTGTTTTTAACATGTGCAATAAAATTGTGTATTGTGCAATAAAGTCTAATTTACTCGACTTAAATTGATTATTAGTGACCCCCCCCCCCAAAATTTCAGAATGAAACCGCGCCTGCACGTTGTCCTACAAATTGCGTAGTACATTATCCAGCTCCTATGCTCAAAAGTTTAGAATACCAATAAAAAAACGATTGTGACAATAATTCTTGTCGGAATAGCGATATCTTGTAGCGATATGTTGTTGTGTTGACATGTCTTCGTGTAGCACATTGTTTCATTTGGACAGAGAACACTTTAACCTAATATTTAATATTTTTGTCCTACGGTTAGTAATAAAAAATATGGTCTTTGGCATTATTTTTCCATGCTCATTATGTGTCTTTAAATTCAAATATGCATCAAATCAAGTCTCTAGGGAGGGGGCAGCTGCCCCTACCTGCCCCCCCTTGGCGACGCCCTTGATGATGAATATCTTTCTAATAGAAGAAGGATTTGCCAAATAAGTAAGGTTTTCACTCCACCCGCCGCCATTGACGGTTAATGTTGTAGTTATGAAGAGTGCTTCACCATTTTGAATTTTATTAATAACATTTAAATGTTGTAGGTATCTTAGGTACCATAATCTTACAAATTTACATATAGTCCGGAGACAATTCTCAATCTATCTTAACACACAAGCTAAAATTTTAAATTTTAAAAACCCCCTACGCGAGCACTTAATCGAGAAACCATACGCCAAAAATGCTTTACATCATTTTGGAAAAGTGCTGATACTCTTACACTACTACATATTTACACCGTACCGATAGTACATGCCGGGATAACCAGATTCACCCCCGGGGCAGGTCGCTGTTGAGCCTCTCACAGCTCTACGCAGTTAGACGACATCCCCCGGCCGCACCGAGGTGTCACCGGTCTCGGGTCGTTTGCAGTGACCACATCTCCCCTGGATATGGCCACAACGACTCTCAACCGACGATTGGGGAGCTAGCGGCTTCTACCGCGCCCCCTTCGTCACCTCTAGCCAGTATTGCCGTATCGTCTACATAGCAGGCGACACTGAGGCCAGAGGGCTGACTAGTGCGAAGGCCCGCATCATATGCGAGGTTCCATAACAATGGGCCCAATACAGAGCCCTGGGAAACCCCACAACACAGCTCCCTTCGATCTGCCACTTCGTTTCGATCGACAAACTTCACTGCCCTGTCGCGCAGTTAGGCCTCTTTGACGGCACGCGTGATATTCAAGGCCCGCCCTAATTGCGCCCCAGGGAAGGATGGCGAAAGCGTTAACGATATCAATGCTAACTGTCAACAACACCCCCTTATCCGAATCCAAATTGGCAGTCCGATATATCAGGGCCCTCTCGCGACAGGTGCCCGCTAATACGGTCAGAGATAACTCTTTCAAAGAGTTTCCCCGACTCGTTCAGGCAGGTTGTAATGCAGAGATAGAATCTGCAGCCATTCCTTACTTTTTGAGGAGCACCAGTCTCGTTTCTCTCTAGCCAAGGGGGAAGATACCGAGGCCGAAATACTCAGTGAAAATATGCCTTAGTTTGTTTCCCAGAACCGACAGAGTAATCACCAGCGCCTGACCTGGAAAACACCATCGGTCCAGGAGCGGTGTTGGGGGAAGCCAACGGCGTGGAAGGGATCGGAGGACTGTCCTTGACCCTTGGACAGAGCGTGTCCGTCTAGCACTGTTCCTAGACACTCCGGTCCAGACTAGTACCTAGTGTCATCTCAGTCTTTATGGCAGAGCAGGCCTGCATCACAACAGCCTTGGAGGGCAAAGTTTTGCTATCCAGATTATATTACAGTTTTAATTTATAGGTGATAAACAATTCCTATCCTTTGATTTCTTATCTCGATTGAATAATTACGGAAACTGGAGAGAAATAAATCAGGTTCTAGTAGCAGTAGGAAAAAAATACATATGTACGATTTGGGGGGGGGGGGGGCTCATGTCACCTGTCCCCCCCCTAGAACCTCGCCTGCTACCGGCCATGGAGTGGATGACGGCCGGTAGCGAGATATCTCCTCCAACAACTTGCCCCTACCTAGGCCACGGGCTGGCGACGCCCTTGTTCATCATCCAGACCGTTCATTCAGTCCGTTACTGTAGTATGTCTGAAATAAAACCAACCTAAACGGTTGGTTATATATGTGGTCTTAAAATCTTATGGTTCATAACTGTGTATAACCAACCGTTTAGGTTGGTTTTATTTCAGACATACTACAGTAACGGACTGAATGAACGGTCTGGATGATGAACAAGGGCGTCGCCAGCCCGTGGCCTAGGTAGGGGCAAGTTGTTTAAATAAAAGGTGGAAATTAAAGCACGTCTTGTATCGTATCTAATTTGGTAATTAATATATATCTATCTATATATATAAATAAAAGAGTAATGTGACTGACTGACATACCCAGAGATGAACTTGCCCCTACCTAGGCCACGGGCTGGCGACGCCCTTGTTCATCATCCAGACCGTTCATTCAGTCCGTTACTGTAGTATGTCTGAAATAAAACCAACCTAAACGGTTGGTTATACACAGTTATGAACCATAAGATTTTAAGACCACACAGAAAACCATGTTAAATACGAACAAAAAATTTCAAATTCTGTTTTAATTGATCTCTTTGCCTTTAGAATTTATTCTGTATTTAAAATGAACATATAAGAACGAACTGTTCAATTATATACTACAGTAGTCCACCCACTAACTAGGAATTTTTGGGGAAAGGCTGGCAAGACTGAAGCGCCGCGTCCGCGGGACTATTTACGTAAGACTTTTTAATGTTGATGTATAATTACTGTGCTTAATTAATTAATAGTTGTTAGAATAATATTAAAACCGAACTAAATACCATGGAAATGGGAATACCGCTCCACGATAAATTATATTACTGATAATTTACTGTGCAATTAGGAAAATAAAATTAGACTGAAATATATCTACATAAATCTAAACATATGGTCGGTGTCTTATAAATTATCGATAAAACTACATTTACAACGGAAGATAAACAAATTAAAGCAAAATGTGTTTTGTAGTGATATTTATAAGATTAGAATTACCTAGTAGCGAATGAATTTTGTCAAGATGTATCTTGTCTTCACTTATAGACATTCAATGATAAAAAATTGTAATATATCTACGTTCAAACAACAGCAGTATATAAATTATTTACATCTTAAAATGTTTCCATCATTAGGTAGGTACCTACCTATTCGTCCGCCTGCCCGTCCACTTGCCACATGAATGCAAGAAAGCCTGAATGCATTCCATTATGTCTGTAAAAAGAAGGCAAATGTGGCATAATTATAGTTTTCTAGGAAATGTGTGTTTTCTGTAGAATTCATGAAGACGAATTTTCCGTGCTGATTCAGCTGGACTGATGCCGTGACCACATTGAAAATCACGTCACGAAATTTAGTTAAGCTAGATATAGATTTAGTTGGTATTAATCCAACCTTGGGTATAAGAACTTTTTTTGTGAATGTCTCTTCCAAAGTGACCCTACTTTGTCCGATGGAAATCATGAATCATGGAGAATGTTTTTCAAATCGTTTACCTCCCTTCCACCTGTCACCACTTCAGTTGTGTGTGTTGCAGCTGGTCGCCATAGGTGACGGCAGTATCATACTATAAAGTGACTCGCTCGCTTGTCTCTTCCTATTTTTACGTAAATTAAAGTTGTGTAGCTTATATATCAGAATAACACGCCGCGATAACCAACATAGACGCTATGGAGCTGCTGGCAAAAGATAATACATATTCTACAAAAAAAACAAAAATATCCATGGGCGCGGCCAGGATAATTTTCGGGGGGTGCATCTACATCTTCACATATGTAGTAATTAACCAATATAAATATATAATTACTAGATTTGCACGCAGCTACGCTCACGCAGACTTTCATCCCCTGATTTATCCCCTTCGGGGTGGAATTTCAAAAACTCCTTTCTTAGTTCTTTCTTACGTTATATAAAGTACCTTTATGCGAAATTTCAGGATTCTAGGTTAAGCGGTTTGGGCTGTGCGTTGATCTCTGGGTATGTCAATCACATTCCTCTTTTATAAATATAGAATAGATATTGTCTTAGCTATGAAATTGCTGTTTATATGTGAACTAACAGTGGCACCCATGTACATTTCTGTTAAATTAATAAATAATAATAATAAATAATAAATATTTAATTCTCGTGTCACCTTGCTGCTCACGATGAACTCTAAAACTATGTAACCGATTTTCACCTTTTTTAATGAGTATTTTGCTGGCGTGCCTAAGATAGTATAGTTAAACATCGCGCTTAGACCAATAGGAATCGAGCATGATTGGAAAGAAACGCATACGAAGTTGCGTGGGTCGGCTAGTACTTTAAAGAATTAAAGTATTGAGAAATATTTTAATTTTGAGATACATGTTATTATTTAGATATTTATCTGAATGAACATAGTGAGAGAGTAAATACATGCGAGGAAATAAATTTTGTGTGCGTGAAAAAACATGAAAATACTCGGACAGTTGTTCAAAAAGTGTTTGGGCTTCAAGAGTATTTATAGAAACTAGTGGTCGCCCAGAGGTCAAAATTCCACCATAATTCTTTTATTTTTAGTTAGAACTTTTTAGGGTTTGTTTCGTCTAAGACTAATCAAAGACTTTAGCTAGCCATACACGCATAGATCTGCCCGTCGGATCTGCCTGACGGGCAGGTGATTCACCACACACGAGTACGGGCAACTGACGGGCAGTAGTTCAAATCGTAACTCCAGGATATACGTTGTCTGCAAAAATGACAATTTTAAAGCCTAAATTACATTGTATCTGCAGCGGAATTGATTTTGTTGCATTTTCGACCAATTTTTCGTATGCATGTGCCTTTAATTCTATAATAAAGTACAATTGCTTATCTTTGACTCTTCAAAAACAAGGCAAAGACTAACGGTCGATTCACACATATCAGTGAAGCCACAGTTCCGTCAACGTGTTCGCTCAGTTCGGTTTCAGTGTTACAGTGTTGCGTCAGTGATTCAATTCACACATGTCAGTACTCAGTTCACGGAGCTTCAGTGAAAACGTGTACTTGTATCGTGATTGTTGCTATGGCTCTGTTCAATACTGCGTAGCTAGCAATTATAGCTATTGCTTTAGACGAAGAAGAAGAGCAGCATCAAGAAAAAAAGAGAAAATAGGTGCATGAAGCAATGCAATTAAGAGAGACAGAAGGAGAATTCATGACGGTATACAAAGAATTAGTTAAAGATGAAAGGAAATATTTTGAATATTTTAAAATGTGAGAGCTGTTTCAGTTAATTTCAATTTCAAGTTATTGAAGAAATTCTATCAATCGCTCGTCCTCCATTTCGTTTTTGATGCCGCGGCATCCGTGATCCGACAAAAAATATCGTTGTCAACGAATACGTCCCTGATTGCCGGTGTCGGCACTGACACACTGAGAGCACTGTGTCAGTGTGTCGTCACTGACACTGACAAGTGGGGATGCGTTCTTAAAGATGTATGAAAGAATATTTCGCACTGTGCCGGTATTGTGTCGGAACTGTGACTTCACTGATATGTGTGAATCGACCTTAAAAGCCTCTATAAAACTTATCCAAAATGCTTTAGTTTCGCTTAACACCATTTCTGGAATCAAACGCATTTAAACTAATTAGAGTGTTAGTGGGCGACTGACGTCAAATCTGGCGTTCACATCCGTCGCTACGCACACACGCACAGTTGGGAGCTCGGATCTGCCCACCCGTGCCCAATCCGCTCGATTTGACTACGGGCAGCGGGCAGGCACCCGGCGGGCAAATCTGGGCAAATCCGTGTCCGTTCTCAACATACACGCACGGATCTGTCCGCCAGGCACGTCTGTCGGGCAGATCCGACGGGCAAATGTGTGCGTGTATGGCTAGCTTTTATCATGGCTACATTTGACATTTGGTATGACAGTATAGATAAAAAAAAATTATCATATTTTTAGCTATTTTTAGTTTGACTTTGAATATCATTTTTTGTTTTTTCGGAAAACGGTGCCCATTTCATCTCATTCACATTATATATTTTTTATAATTAATTTCATCAAGACGAAGCGAAGGCTTGAAGACTTGAAGATTTGAAGACTTGACATTGGCAGAAATAGCTGATTAGCTGGTTGCCATCTCATCAAACCAAGAAATTTGCTTTGACATACATACATTTGTGTATTAATGCATATTTGTGTATGTGTGTGTCATACGTATGATAGTGTGTGAAATGTTTTTTTTGTTAATTTAATGTATTTTTTATGTATATTAAAACAAAAATTAGCATTCTCCACTCCTAACTGTCATACTCCTCCGTCCGCGCAATTTTCATAAAAAGGGGTACAAAGTTTTTGCTTCACGTATTATTTTGCATAAAGATTAATTAATACTGTTACGAGGAAAGATTACTATTCGCGAACACTCGAGATGTCTACACACACAGAAAGTTCTCGTTGATCTCCTGAGGCTCGGAATAATGAACCTTACATCGATATACATAGCGTCGAATATCGATTGATTGTTGCCCGGTTACTTTTACAAAAAAATCTTTTACGACGTCACCTCAAGGTTATTTCACAAATCCATCGAACCCTAACACATAAAAATACTCTAGAAAGATTTTACCTTTAGAAGATGACCCGTATACCATAACGTACCGTAATTCGTAATTTATAACAATGCAATTTGTGTATAACAGTGGACTGCAATATAGTTGTGGTTATGAATTTTTTACAAGATTTAAAATTTCTATTGCATCGTTCAAACAATCTCTTAGTAGTCAAAACTTGAACTTAATTTTTTTTTTCGGCCATTTTACACACAATGCCATCTAGTCCCAAGCTAAGCAGAGCTTGTGTTATGGGTATACTAGACAACTGATATAAATACTATTTATATCAGTTGTCTAGTATACACAAGCTCATATATACTTTTTTTTTGTAAACATATTATACATAGAAAACACCCAAACACCGAAACAAATATTTGCAGATCATACAAACATTTGGTCCGACCCGGGAATCGAACCCGAGACCTCAAGCACAGCAGTCGCATACGCTACAGAGTCAGTCAAATTGATTTAAATTGGTGCAGTAATTTTTGATTTTGATATAGAATGCTGCCGTAGTAGTTAACAGGAAATAGGTATATACAAAATTTGCATAAGGAACAACAAAAAAGCGAACAAAGGAAAAATTTAATTTTCAATACCTCACTTTGGGCAGACGGTTACTTGACTCGAGCTTGGACTACGGCTGCATATAGACTTGAGCTCTCTCAAGTCTACTGTCAACCGTAGTCCAAGCTCTACAAGAGACTCTAAAAGAGACACGGTGCGACCCGTGAAACACCCGGTACTTTGGATGCTGAGAAGATGATGAAAATTTACGAAAAGGCATTATTGCCGTCGACTAAGAAGATGTTTCCACACTAAAATGATTTCTGGATTCTGCAAGAGGCTAATGATCCTAAACACCGAAGTCCAAACACCACTTGAAAAGCAGAACATGGTATTAACGTGTTGGATTGGCCCTCACAGTCCCCTGATGCCAATCCAATTAAAAATGTTTGGGCGTAGATGAAGCTTACACTAAGGAGAAAAAAATCAGTGACCATCGCTGACCTTACTCGTGAACTGAACTCCGCGTGAATGACTTTACTTCGCAGCTATGCTGACAAATTGGCGGAAAGTATGCCGCGAAGATGCCAAGCGATTATGGACAATAATGGAGATTGGACGCCGTATTAAATATAAAGCATCAAACAGCAATAAAAGACTTAATTTATTACAATTTATCGTTTGATATTTCTAAGGTTTTTATTAAATTTTGCCGATCACGATCTTTTCATTCATATTGTATAATCCATTCGCTTAGATATGGTCACCTTGATCGCGCCGCCGTCGCACGTGTTGCAAGCCGCCACAAAATCAAAGGGCCCGTAGGCGGCGTACACCCACAAGCAACTATGATTTGTCAGTTTACGCCGTTTTGTGAATTAATATATTCGTCTTTCACAACAATAACCACAGTTGCGTGCGGGTGCACCGACACTGTCTAATCGAATGGATTATACGCGTGCCGCCGGGCTAAAGGTATTAATTATGAAAGTTGCTACGGGTATATTTATTACAGTGTGAGTCACATTGAAAGAAATGTAGGGCAAGGGGGACTTATTCCCGTAATTTTTTTGTAAGGCTTGCTTTTTAAGAGATTGATTTTTTTAACAGAATTTTATTTGTGTGCTAATTTGGAGTATGTTTCAAGAAAATGTTTCTCGTGTTATTTTATTAATACGACTTATTAATTACTAATTACCTATTTAGGTATAAATTACTGGCTTTTGCCTGCGGCTCCGCCCGCGTTTATTTCGGTTACCGCGGTAAGTAGCAGCCTATGTGTTATTTTGACGTATTATAAATTGGTAAAGTTTCATCAAAATCCGTTCAATCGTTTTTGCGTGCAAATATAAGAAACATCCATACATCCTCACAAACTTTCGCATTCATAAAGAGGGATAGGAAGAATCAACTGACGGAATTTCAAGTGTTTTTGATTATATGAATTAGTAGCTGAACCCGCCAACGTACCGCCATATTTACATATCTGTCTCAGCTTCCCACAGCCAGTGTACAGTAGCGGCCAAAAAAATGGCTTTTCCCGCTATCTTTATTTTTTCTTGTACACAAACCTTGTCCTAACAATAACGATCACATAAAAAAAATAATTATTTAAATTGGTTCAGCCGACCAGAAGTTATGCGCGTACATACATTTCGGCGATTCATTTTTATAAATATAGATTCTACTTAAAACTATAGAGTAATATAGTACCTCTGCCGCAATAGGTATGCGTACTTACAATAGTAATTAATGCAGTCCTTCTAGCCAAGTTGACATTCTACAAACGTAAATGATAATAGAAAACTAACTCATGTATGGGAATGACGTCTTCGCCTTTTGATCAAAACAAAATATTAACCATTAATACAAGAGAACAGAAGTGTTACCAATTGTAAAAAATTGGTCCACGCGAAACACTTGCATTCTGAGAAACTATCTGAGTCCAGTGAGTCTACCCATCTTATTAAACGGTTTTATTTAGCTTGTCCTGTTTTTTAGCTTGCCCTGTTTGTTTTAAGTAGATATTTATTTGCTTCTTTGGGTCAAATCTAGTTATTGAAATTTGACCCCCTTACTGTTGTCAGATTGATCTGAAATTTGGTACACACCTTTAGTTCTGGTGACAACACAATTAAATAAATTCTGTTTTGTTGTAAATCCAAGATGGCCGCCGCTACAAAATGGCGGTTAACAAATTTTGTCACGACTATCTCAATATAGGTATCAAAGGAAAATGCTTCAGTAGTAGAATACAGTTGAGAAGTACTATGTAATGAAATTAAAAACTTGAAAATAAAAAACTATGTAATATGTTGATGAGGGAAAAGGGTGTGAGAACTGGAACCTGGGACCGGGAAATAATGTACTAAAGGCTAAAAATAATTCTGCAGGTCCCAGGTTCCAGTTCTCACACGCTTTTCCCTCATCAAACTAAGGCATTGATCAGACAAAAAATAAAGTCGTTGGGTGTAGCGTAAACTGAGTTGACTGGATGGAAACACGGGCCCAACGATTAAATTTTTTTGTACCTAACGAATTATTTTTTAGCTTTTAGTACATTATTTTCATTAAAACCGTTTAAATAAAAAAAAAACATACACATTTTTTATTAAATTTGACCTAAAGTAATGCTCCCTTCCTATCAATTTCTAAAATCCGTTTTTTTATAATATGTTACTAATTCAATAAATTTACAATATTATAATAATTCAATACAATACATTTTTTGTTGCTAGCAGTACCCATTAGACAGCAGTTGGACATATCGCATTTTTTTTAAAGCAAGTAAAGTTTTTCTCGAACTACACAAATACGTCATGATGATGGTAACAGAGTCAAATACTAATCTATTATCGATACACGATATCCTTAAAGGAAAGGAAAACAGCATAATAAAAATGTACTTGTAAACAAAACAAAGTCGCCATTAATAAAAGCAATTTCATACTCAATTTACTTTTAACGAATCTTTGTTATAATTAAAATTCAAAGGAATGTACAAGTTAACTTTACGTAAAATCTACTAGATCTATGTTTTTTATACTATATTTTTCCTAAACTTAAAAAAATGCCAACAGTCGTAGTGTCTAGGGTTCGTATTTTTAATATAGTATTTTATTTCAACAAAGTACTTTGATATTAATAGTAGTACCGAAAATCAGCGCTGTAAGACCTTAGCATAATCTGAACTGTGGCACTTTAGCCAGATTATTTCACTGTTTTTTTATTGCTTTTGTTGTTGAGTCTTCTAAACTTTTTTCTTTTTTGTTTATTTTGGTGAGTGTGACTAATAAACGTATTTCCTTCTTTCTTTGGTTAATTCAAGCTTATTAAAGCGGTACTATTCATTTAAAGCATTACCATTTCAGATAAAGCTAAGTCTTATAACTTTTCTCTTGATTGGATCAACAAAATGTCTCAGACAAAAGAATGAAGGTAATGGAGTACTGCTCAGTAACGTTGTACAAATGATTGAAAATAAAGGTCGAAGATATGGTAACAAACCTAATCCCAGTTATAGTAGGATAAATGAACTGTTAAGAGGACAACAGGAAAGTGATACTAACATAGAGAACGTAGACTTACATGACGATCAAGCGTCTTTAATAGAGAAGGAACTGGTAGCCGCACTGGCTCATAAAAAATCTGCCCTTCTAGATAAACCATTTATAGAATCTCAAGGTAGAAATGATTACTTGGTGTTACATCCAGCCTATAGAGACCCATTTGTAACAGTTATACCAAATATGATATACTACAATATTGAAAAAGGGTGCGTGAATTGGTTGGATGATTGCAATTTGCACGGCATGAAATCAAGATTGCTGAGGCAGGTCCAGTCTCCTTATAAGAAGTAAATTTCAGCAAGTTAATCACTTATTTGGATTAAGAGAAAAAAGTGTGATGTCATATTTATAAAAATACTAGCTGATCCGGCAAACGTTGTTTTGCTTTTTTTTTAGACACAAAAAATTTCATCAAAATCGGTCCAGTCGTTTTTGTGAATCTAAACCATTCCCAGATCCCCTTGAACACACACAAAAAATTTCATCAAAATTGGTCCAGTCGTTTAGGAGGAGTTCAGTCACATACACACGCACACAAGAAATATATATATTAAGATTGTATGATTTCTTTGGAAAAGTTTTATTACTAGTGTATAGTATATAGGTATATTCAGGTAAAACCTTTTGAACTAATAGCCGACCCCAATAAATCTTGAGAATAATAAAGGCTAGGAAGATGTATAAAGCAGTTCACTTGCTTCAATTACAAAATATAGAAAGTAAATAAATATTAAAATATCTAATAAAATAAATAACAGGTAGTAGAGCCACGCTGATTTTAGCACGAACGGGCCGGCTGGACCGCGTCGGTACTACCCTGCCTCGCATAGAAGATCAACGTAAAATGACAGCGTTCGAGCTGTCGTGTTTCGTTGGTGAGTGCGAGACCGGAGGCCCAATGATGCAGAAGCATCACTAGGCCGCCATGGTGTAGGTCACCATGCTGCACTGTTGCATTGTCTGCAATGAGTATGGTGACCACCACTCTCGGATTCTGCCTATGCTTTCCATCAGGCAGAGTAGAGTCATTTAGGAAGGCCATACATAAAAGAACAGGTGATAATTTTATAGTTACAATTTAAAGTAGAATAAGAGTAACTGGGCTCATGTTCAAATAATTCATCATCGTCAACATCTCAGCCAAAAGACGTACACTACTGGACTACGATCCCCATGGTAACATTCGACTGCACGGTAGGCCTAATGGTATAAGCGGTCGCCACGCCGCTCTCTAGTGCGCCAAGTCTTGTTGGTTCAAATCCCACAATGGACAGCACTTTGTGTAATCCACAAATTATTGTTCTGAGGCTGGGTGTTCTTTGTGTCCGTTTCATGTATGTTTGTAAAGTCCCCCGGGACACGGGATGTATATTCCTAATGCGAGAATTATCTTAAAAAAAACGGTTGAATATTTTACCCACTAAAAAGTTGTCTACATTTTGGAAAAAGTAATAGTCGGTAGGTGCAAGGTCTGGTGAGTATGGCGGATGAGGGAGAGCTTCCAACCCCAGCTCTTGCAGCTTGGAGACTGTCTGTTGCGCAGTATGGGGTCACTCGTTGTCGTGAAGCAGCTGCAAGAGCTGAAGCTTGAAGCTCTCCCTCATCCGCTATACTCACCAGACCTTGCAACTACCGACTATTACTTTTTCCAAAATGTAGACAACTTTTTAGTGGGTAAAATATTCAATTCCCGAGAGGCAGTACAAAATGCCTTTGAAGAGTTTGTTGCCTCCCGTCCAGCTGATTTTTAAAAGAAGGGCATCAATAAACTGCCAATGCGTTGGCAAAGATGCGTCGATTGCATGGGTGATTACTTCGAATAACAGAAATAAAAAAGTTTGAAAAAATAAGTACTTTCACTTATTGCATACAAAACGGCAATTTCATAGGTAAAGACCTATTATTTGACAAAATCCTTGAAGATGCATTATTTAGGGCTACACAATGTAATAGGACGGTTGTTGTCTGTGGTGACTTTAATATAAATATTCTCGAAAAGTCGAATATAACTGTAAAGTGACAGGCGATATTAGGGAGGGTATGGAGGACACCAAAGTCACAGTGCTGGCTTTGATTGATTTCTCGAATGCCTTTAATACCGTCTGTCATGACATCCTACTGGCCATCCTTTCCTATCTTATGATCTCCTCAGAAGCTCTGGAATGGTTTTCTTCATACCTTCAGGGACGACAACAGTGTGTTCGTACTGATGACATGTCATCGAGCTGGTGTGATCTTGTCACTGGCGTCCCTCAAGGCGGCATTTTATCTCCGTTATTGTTTTGAATATTCATTGACCTCGTAACTCACCACCTTCAGTGTACGTATCACCTGTACGCTGACGACCTACAAGTGTACACACAGTCAAGGGTTGAGGACATATCATACGCCATTGACAAACTCAACAAAGATTTGGAATTTATAAGGAGCTGGTCCACGAGGTTTGGTCTGGCGGTAAACCCAACCAAATGCCAGGTGATAATTGTGGGAAGCAAATGTTAGGTAGATTGGATATATCAGTCATCCCACCAGTAATCTACAATAGCGTAACTATACCGCTGAGTGCAGTGGTAAAGAACCTGGGGTTGCATATCGACTCGACCCTTGATTGGCGGGTACAAGTTACACAAGTCAGCCAAAAAGTAACCACATGTCTCCGCGCCTTATATCGTCTAAAGAACTTCCTTCCAGCTAAAACTAAGGCCACGCTTATGCAATCCTTAATTGTTCCTTTAATCGACTATGGTGATGTGTGTTATTTTGACCTGAATGCAGATCTTCTCAATAAACTAGACCGCCTTCTCAATAACTGCATTCGATCTTCGCAAGTATGACCATGTGTCTGCTTTACGCTCCCAGTTGCAATGGCTCCCAATTCGTCAGCGCCGCAATTTGCGAGCACTGACTTCTCTATTTTCTTTCCTCAACTCTCCATTGGTACCTGAATACCTTGCGCCTCATCTTCGTTTCTTATGCTCCAACCACGACCGAAATCTTCGTTCTACAAACAATATGCTTCTACTATGCCCCCCTCACACCTCGGACTTTATCCATTCTTCCTTTTATGTGCAGTCTGTTCTTCTGTGGAATGCACTACCCGCCGAAATCAGGATGTCTACAAACCGTCTTACATTCAAGATTAAAGTACGCGAACTACTTCGGATTGAATCGTCGGTACAGTCGCAACCGTAGCACCCGACTGTGACTCACATTAAGTCATATACCTATGTATAATATTAAATTTATGTATGCTATATATATTAATATATATTGTGTAATTATTAATAGATATATATGTAGTAGAAAATTTATTTATATTAGTTGTATTTATTGTAGGCTTATCTCTTATTAACAAAACTTATCCTTGCACCTACCGGATCATATTTCTACATCACCTGAAGGTCGACTGGGAGAGAATGCCTCATGGCATTAAGTCCGCCTTTGTACAACAAGTGCATTAAGTATTAAATAAATAAATAAATAAATAAAGTTTTTAAACTTATTGAAGTCATATAATCTATATATAACGTTTTCTTTGAACACACACGTATTACAGCCAGTAGTGCCACTTGTATTGATAATATTTTTACAAATGTGAAACCAATTAATAGGTGTTGTTCAATTCTCTCGCCAATGCAACGTTCACTTTGGGAAGTTTATAATGCTAGTAGGGCCCATTTGTACCCAATTTGGCCCAATTTTGAAAGCCCAGTTCGTAGACTCGCCAATTCTGCTCCAAAGTTCGAAGACTGTACCAACCGGATCAAATTCAGAAGCGACTCATTTCGCTCTGCCGGTGACAGAATTGGGCTCAGCGTTCGCTGCTCGCGGGAAGTGCGACAATTCCGAACGAATCTCCTTATCCAACAATTGACATTGATCAATTTATCAAGAGAGCTATACCGCTCAATCAGGAAACTCGCGTCAGTCTCCTGGACCTCCTGGTTCACATACACGGCTGCCATTATACCACAGTCTATAGGCAATTTCGCGTTGTTAAGGGGCCAATCCGATTCCTTCCTTGCCAGCCAAGGAGGGCCCCACCATAACTGATGGTTAACTAATTCAGGAGCCCGGCATCCCGTGGATGCACAATCCGACGGGTTCAACTGTCCTGGCACATGTCTCCACAGCCATGAGTCGATCATTCTGCAAGACTCGCCGATCCGACAGCAAAAACTTACCCAGAACGTCTACTCCCAGTAGCACGTCAACCGTACCTGGGGTGTCGAAATCAAACCCCAAACACACACGGAGGCAGTGGGCAAGACTATAGCCTCCGGTTGGGGACCAAATTTGAATGGGCTGTAATTTCCTAGCGGAGGCCCCACGCATTATAGCCCGAGCAACCGGGCATATCAGTGTCGTGGAACCCATGGTCCCTCGTAAGTGCCCCTCCAGTCGCGGCGCTCTACTTGACGCCGTCCACCGATAGGGGGGGTGCGGTCATCCAACCGAGGGCGTTCCATGATGGGCGGCGAAAATCGACGAAATGCAGTCATCCTCGGCGAGCGCGATGACACCCGAGGCGGCGTTCTAACTAACCGCTCCGTACTCGAGGGTGCATCCGCACACCCGCCCGTGCCAGCTCCAGCTGACCCACTGGCCTGCCAATAGGTCGGGGAACCGCGCGCGATGTTGGCCTGAACATCGCCCCCAACATCTTCCCTATGAGGGCTATGGTCCCGTGGACCCAGGTTCCAAGTCCGGCCCTGTGTACGTGACCCCATCTGTCCCTGAATCCGGCCCTGTCCATCTGCATGATGTTGGCCGGGCCTATTCAGGCAGAGCAACTCATGATGGCGGCCTCCACAAAACTTACACATTGCGGACCGAGCGCAATCTCCTGCTAAATGGGGACCCAGACACAAAAAACACCAGCCACGCTGCTTGGTGATCTGGCATCGCCCTTGGACTCTCTGGTCCCTAAATCGAAGGCAGGCGGCCACACTATGGCCATCCTGTTTACAATATGGGCAGGCATCCCGTTCAGGTGTTGAGGCACCCACGTGCCCATACAACTGCCTTGGCCCTCTCTTCACGAACAAACCCATGTTCCCTGCCCTCCGACACACTTCCTCCAAAAACTCCATGAGTTGAGAAGAGGTGGGCCAGTTGTCTGCACCCTGACCGTGATGCTGCTCAAATCTGGTCTGCACATCGACTGGCAGCCGGGACAGTACTATGTATACTAACATGCTAGACCATTCTTCAACCGGCAAGCCTAAATTTCCTAATGCCCGAGTGACACTCAACAACGGGTTCAACACTTCTGCCTGTATGGCAGAGACCCGAGTCACTGAAGGGATGCTAAACAGCCTCTTGAGCTGAGCATCAACCAGCCTTCTTTTGTTCTGGTAGCGCCTGACCAACATTTGACGGGCAATCTCATAATTGTCCTCGGTCACCGTCAAATGGGCTATCAGTTCCCCAGGGCTCCCCCTTTAAAGTTGACATTAGTTGTGCCATCTTATAGGATTTAGGCAAATCCTCCCTTAAGTGGATCAAACTATCAAATAAATTGATGAAGCTGACCCACTCACCGAGCTCTCCATCAAAGCTGGGTAATTGTATCTGAGGCAATTTTGATACAACCCCGCGAGAGTGTGGGCCTTCCACAGCTTCTTCATCACAGCCAGTTCTGCGCTGGCGCTTTATTTCTGCTATGCGCTGCTGAATGTCATCAACAATTGAGAGGCACTGGTCAACATCAGCCTCCATCGCGGACCTTATCTGATCGCTGACCTTCTCCTCCTCAAGGGCCTTGGTAAGCGCTTCCATTATCACCTCCAGCCGGGCGGGCGCATCCAAAGCTCGAGCCAACAGTGCATCATGTCTATCTGGTCGGCCTAGGAGGCCTTGAACCGATGTAAACCATCTCAACCCCGTGCTAATCTTAGCCCGGTATAATGATAATGACGTTCGAAATCCAACAGGTGTATTGTAAGTGAGCTAGATTCAGATCATTGCGGGCAGTTTGTTACTTTTACCCGAACAAAACCAGAGGTTCAAAGGAAGCGTATTAGTTACGTTCCGATTACGGAGAGCCGCATGAGCCTGTTCAGGAATAATATGGCGGATAAGTTGTTAAGATTGCCCTATGATAGTGACCCTAATCAAGCTTTCGCTTTGTTATTTAATATGATTAATAATGAATTTAAATTAACTTTTACATCAAAAACACTAACGATTAGTGATCATGTAGTATTCAGTGACTGGGCCACTGTAGGCTATCTATAAAAATCGACAACGGCTATA
This sequence comes from Diaphora mendica, assembly GCA_949125395.1. Taxonomy (NCBI): domain Eukaryota; kingdom Metazoa; phylum Arthropoda; class Insecta; order Lepidoptera; family Erebidae; genus Diaphora; species Diaphora mendica. The sequence continues at coordinate 27,767,111 of OX421312.1, read as the reverse complement.
TGAGTTGTATTATGAAAAAACATATAATCATAACTTAGATTTTATAGAATATAGCTGACCCGGCGAACTTCGTACCGCCAAATTTACATATCAGTCTCAACTTCCCACAGACAGTGTACAGTCGCGGACAAAAAAAAAACACTTTTTCCGTTATCTTTGATTTTTTTTTCTTTCTAGCAAAAAAAGAATTAATGAAATCGGACTATGTATTATTGAATTACAACTAAGTAAATATTTTGACTTTCAGCCCCTCTCTCCAGGAAACCGTGCTGAATTTCGGGATAAAAAGTATCCTATGTCCTACCTCGTAGTATGAACTCAAATCATGCCAAGTTTCATTTGAATCCATTCAGTAGTTTCGGCGTGATGCGCGGCCAAGATACAGACAGACAGACAAAAATGAAAAAAATTACAGTTTTGGTTTCAGTATCGATAATAGAGAGCCCTCCAGAAAAAAAAATCAAAATATCTTTAATGTACAGAATCAGACCTGTTACATTTTTATTATAAGTATATAGATAGATGTCACAAATTATTCAAAGACGTTTAAACGCACCTGTTATGTTGCTAAATCCCTATATTTAAAAAATAAAATAAAATCATCTGGCAATAAAATAAAAACCACATGGGAGATTATAAACGCCGAAACCGGAAGGTCCATTGTACGAAATCATGACTTCCATTTAAAAATTAATAATGTAGATATAAAAGCGGATGTGGAGGTTGCGACTGAGTTTGAACATTTTTTACCAACATTCCTATTCGAACAACCAAAACTCTCTCGTCATCCTCTTCCTCCGCTTGTTTTTTATTAGAAAGTAGTGTAAACCGGTGTGATGGGTTTTGAATTTTCAGCTGTTAGTATAAATTATGTTATCAAGGCTTTTAAAAGTATAAATGTAAAGAAAACAACTGATTTATGGGGACATTCAGTACATACTATATCTGCAATTATTGATATGAAATCTCCATATTTAGCAACTGTTTTCAATTCTTGTATCGCATCTGATGTGTTTCCTGATCTGATGAAACAAAGTAAAGTGATTCCATTATTCAAATCTGGTAGTAGTTCACATCCATCTAACTTCCGACCTATCTCAATACTTCCAACATTGAGTAAAATTTTTGAAAAATTGCTTTTAAACCAAATTTTACAACATTTTATTAAGAACAACTTACTTCATCAAAAGCAATTTGGTTTTACTAAAGGTCGTTCAACTATGGACGCGGGCGTGGAATTGCTTAAACACATATATGGCGCCTGGGAGGATTCATAGGATGCGTTTGGTATTTTCTGTGACTTGTCTAAGGCTTTCGATTGTGTCCATCATCCTACACTCATTAGGAAGCTACAGCACTACGGAATAATGAATAATGCTGTAAATATTGTAACGTCGAATTTGAATAAAAGAGTTCAAAAAGTTGATATTAATGGTAAAACATCTTCGGGATCCCCGGTAACAATGGGCGTCCCACAGGGTTCTATTCTAGGGCCATTTCTGTTTCTCATATATATAAATGATCTAGCTTATTATGTAAGTGACAATCATGAGATTTTATTGTTCGCGGATGACACATCCTTAATTTTTAAAGTTAGGCGCCAACTTGACAGTTTTACTGAAGTCAACAGTTCACTCTTGAAAGTGGTACATTGGTTTAATACAAATAACCTTCTCCTTAGCGAGAAGAAAACTAAATTCATTAAATTCTCTACACCAAACGTTAGGCATGTTACAACTAATGTTCGATTGAATGGACTAGAGTTGGATCCTGTGGAATCTACTGTATTTTTAGGTATTACTATTAACGCTATGTTACAATGGGGTCCCCAAATAGAAAAACTATCCGGTAGGCTAAGCTCAGCGGCTTTTGCTGTAAAAAAGATTCGACATTTAACTAATGTTGATACAGCTAGAATAGTTTACTTCAGTTACTTTCATAGCATAATGAGTTACGGTATCCTACTCTGGGGTAACTGTGCAGATATTAATGCCATATTTGTTTTACAAAAACGCGCCGTACGAGCCATTTATAAATTAGGCCCTCGAGTTTCTCTCCGTTCCAAATTTAAAGAGATAAATATTCTGACTGTATCTTCACAATATATATACGAAAATTTAGTTTATATTCAAAAAAATATATCAAAGTTTCCTAAAATCAGTGATGTTCATTCTGTAAATACCAGAAACAAACATAATCTTAGTGTTCACGTCACTCGTCTACACAGAGTAGGCAACTCGTTCATGGGACAATGTATACGCTTTTACAATAAACTCCCTATTGATATTAGGAATTTGCCATTAAAGAAATTTAAGAATACCATAAAATCTAAGTTATCCGCAAAGGGGTATTATACCATAGCAGAATATCTTGATGATAAAACCGCCTGGGATTGAGCTGCCCATTCTGCACATGCTGTTTATTTTGAATGTTTAAATTTATTTTATGTGGCGATAATTTATAGTTTGAAACAAATTCATTTTAAATTATTGCTATTGTTGACATTACTTTTAAATTATTATCTTTACTGATTATTGTAATTGTGACTCAAATAATAATTATCGTATTTCTTTTATTGAAATAATGTCTTTTGCATATTGTCTGGACTTTAAAAGAGACTGTGATCCCTGAATTTGTTTCGTCCTTTCTTCTCAGGGCTAGTCCAGTTAGGAAAGGCCGAACTCATCTGCTCAAAAAAAAAGTTTAACTTGCAAAAGTGTTCATGTAACCTAATTGCAGAATAAATGATTTCATTTCATTTCATTTCATTTCATTTCATTTCATTTCATTTCATTTCATTTCATTTCATTTCATTTCATTTCATTTCATTACATATCTGTCTCAGCTTCCCAGAGGCAGTGTACAGTCACGGACAAAAAAAGACTTTTCCCGGGTTCCTTTTTTTTCTTTCTAGCAAAAAAATAATGAATAAAATCGGATTATGTGTTATTGAATTACAACTAAGTACCTATTTTAACTTTCATCCCCTCTCTCCAGGAAACCGTGCTGAATTTCGGGATTAAAAGTATCCTATGTCCTACTTCGCAGTATGAACTCAAATCATGCTAAGTTTCATTTGAATCTATTCAGGTGTTTCGGCGTGATGCGCCGCCACGATACAGACAGACAGACAAAAATGAAAAAAAATACAGTTTTGGCTTCAGTATCGATTATAGAGAGCCCTCCAAATTTATTTTCAAAATATCTTTAATGTACAGAATTGGACCTGTTACATTTTCATTATAAGTATAGATTGAAGTAATGATTAATACGAATACATAGTATTACTTTTATTAGTAATGAGTACCATAAATTTAATAACAAATTAAATATAATTAATTCTTAAAACTTATGATAATATATTGAAGCCTAAAGTTTGACTTGGCTAGTTTTCAAATACTAAAACTGAAAGTTCTCATTTTATTCTTCCCAAAATTTGGCTTGTTAGTAGAAACTAGCTATCGAACATAAGGCAATTCCATGACTATGTTAGTAGGTACTTAATAATAATTTGTATGTGAAAATTAGGCAAGTCAGACTTTAGGCTTTAATATATTATCCTAAGTTTTAAGAATGTACGTATTTAAGTTGTTATTAAATTTACCTTCTTATAAATACACTAGCTGACCCGGCGAACTTCGTACCGCCATATTTACATATCTGTCTCAGCTTCCCACAGGCAGTGTACAGTCGCGGACATAAAAAATACTTTTTTCGTTTTCTTTTATCTTTCTAGAAAAAAGAATGAATGAAATTGGACTATGTGTTATTGAATTACAACTAAATACATATTTTGACTTTCATCCCCTCTCTCCAGAAACCCGTGCTGAATTTCGGGATAAAAAGTATCATCAATGCATTCAGTAGTTTCGGCGTGATGCGCGGCCAAGATACAGACAGACAGACAGACCGACAGAAAGACAGACAAAAATGAAAAAAATTACAGTTTTGGCTTCAGTATCGATAATAGAGAGCCCTCCAAAAAAAATTTTCAAAATATCTTTAATGTGCAGAATTGGACCTGTTACATTTTTATTATAAGTATAGATTATAAGTATAGATTTCAGAGCTGACCAGTGAACTTGGCACTCCTTTAGATCTCACAACTTTTTCCGTTGAAGTAAATAACTAAGGCATAAATCATAATATTGAACTTGGCTCCCATTTCAAATTTATGTTTTTGGTGGGATTTCATACTTACTTGGGCATTTTTCAAAATATTCGATTTTTTAACTCTAATGTTTAATTCCCATTATCTTGTAAATAGCTGAACTAATTTTGTTAAAACTTAATATTTTGAAACGTACACATTGTGCACTTTCATTTCATACCCATGTCAACACTGTTTTTTTAAATATTTTTCGATAATGACTTTACACTAGATCGACTCTAGAGGTCGCCATATTGGATTTGGTGACATGCCACAAAAACATGGTTTGCAGGCTTCGAAAGAATGGCCTTTCGAAGCCTGCAAACCATATTTTCGAAGCGTTTCAGTTGCCCACTAGTTAAAAACTACTTGACGCTTCTTACGACACCTCAATTGGTATGTTATGATAAGTTGTTTAGAGGGAACAGACAAACATACATAAAGTCATAAACACAACAAAAAGATCTTCAAATAACCTTATTGTATTTTTTTTGTTCACACATGCATGCCTCCTAAATTTACATTAACATGTATAATCTAATTGTTATGTATATATCTATATACTTATAATAAAAATGTAACAGGTCAAATTCTGTACATTGAAGATATTTTGAAAATTTTTTTTGGAGGGCACTCTGTTATCGATACTGAAACCAAAAGTATTTTTTTTTTCATTTTTGTCGGTCTGTCCGTCTGTCTGTCTGTCTGTCTGTATCTTGGCCGCGCATCACGCCGAAACTACTGAATGTATTCAAATGAAACTTGGCATGATTTGAGTTCATACTCCGAGGTAGGACATACGATACTTTTTACGGTTTCCCTGTGAGGGGGGATGAATGTCAAAATGTGTAATTAATTGTAATTCATTAACGAGTAGTCCGATTGCAATAATTCTTTTTTTGTTAGAAAGGAGATACTCTAAAGATTGTAGCATTAATTATTTAATTTATCACAATCTCTCTATCTATTGGAAAAAAAAATATAAAAAAAATTTTGTTACGAAATACAACACGTAGCGACATCTATTGGAAGCCGTACGTAATAACACTTTGATTGTGCAGACAACGTAAAAGTACAAAATAATAGTGAAAACGTTTTACGCACAAGTATAACGTATAATTCGGTGTAGCATTAAGTATTTGATTTATCGCAATCTCTCTATCCATAGGAAAAATAGTTTTTTTTTAACAACAACACCTAGCGGCATCTATTAACGGCCATACGTAATAATACTAAGAAAAAAACAATAACGTTAAGTGGTCATTTGTTTTTAAGATATTTATTATTAGCATAATTATAATACTTGAATAAGGCTTTATAAGTTTTAATATGAACATATTACATAATATTTACCTATAGGTAGGTTTATAGGTAAATATTTGTAGTGCAATATTCATCGATAATTTAATAGTTACTAATACATAACAATACGTGACTGGGAGCCTGTGAACATTATATCGTCTCAAAAACTTTCTGCCCCTAAAACTAAAATCACTCTCATGCAGTCCTTAATCATTCCCGTGTTCCGCAAAGGGTGTGCCGCGGCACACTGGTGTGCCGTGGTCATCTGTTGGTGTGCCTCGGAAAAATACGGTTATCCCACAAACCTAAATAGACGGCCTAAGGAAAAACATTTAGGTACACAGATGTTAATTACGCGAAAGCACTAGGGAAGCGTTTTGTTTCGTTCATCTCTACTAAGTTTGGGTTGGTCAAGAGAGTAAGCGTTATTCTAGATGTAGTCTACTGCCCTCCTGCTATTGACTACTTCTCAGAAGTACCGAGTTCAAAAAAACTATTAGTTAGAATGATATCAATTGTCATTTTTCATCCACAACTACGCCGGATCTTTAAACTAAGTATCCCGCTATTGACTCATTTGAATTTTCTTTATTGTCTTTTGAGGACATCAAAAATATTATCCTATCTATACGCTCTCATGCTGTGGAACATGAAGGCCTTCATCACCCCTCTTACCAAAAAGATTAATCCCTCACTTCCTGAACATCTTCGCCCTATTTCTATTCTATACTTCCTGAACATTGTCGCTCTATTTCTATTTTATACTTTCTGAATATTTTCGATCTATTTCTATTCTTCCCTTCCTGAACGTTTTCACTCTATTTCTATTCTGCCCTTCCTGAATATTTTCGGGCCATTTCTATTCTTCCCTTCCTGAACATTTTCGCCCTATTTCTGTTCTTCCCTACCTGAAAATGTTCGCCCTATTCCACCCTTCCTGAATATTTTCGCTCCATTTCTATTCTTCTCTTCCTGAACATTTTCAACCTATTCCTATTCATCCCTTCCTGAACATTTTCACCGTATTCCTATTCTTCCCTTCCTGAACATTTTCGACCTAATTCTATTCTACCTTTTCCTGAATATTTTCGCTTTATTTCTATTCTTCCCTTCCTGAACATTTTCGTCCTATTCTTATTCTTCCTTTCCTGAAAATTTTCGCCCTATTTCTATTCTTCCCTTCCTATTCAAAGTGTTGCAGCTTTAAGAATTTACTTACAGACAAGTCTGTTCTGATTTCTGAGGACTTTTTATTTTTTATTCTGTAATTTCTGAGATCTTTTTATTTTTTCTGCGACTGCCTAACCATACAACTAGATAAGAAAAGTTTAAAGTAACGGAAGAATATTTCGATGAACATAATTTGGAATGGAGCAATAACCTATTTATGTGAATTAAGATTTGTAACTCTTACCACAATAAAAAACAAAAAGCGGCCAAGTGCGAGTCGGACTCGCCCATGAAGGGTTCCGCAGCAGCAAGTAACATAACATAATTTTTATTTTATTTTTATATTTGTGTTGATTGAATGAAAGGTAAATTGCAGTTTACGATTTATGACGTATTAAAAAAAAACTACTTACTAGTTTTTTTTTTTTTTTTTTTTTTTTTTTTTTTTATTTTTAGTTACGGGTGGAGGGGGACACACATTTTACCACTTTGGAAGTGTCTCTCGAAAAAATGATATTAGAAACCTCAATATCATTTTCGAAGACCTATCCATAGATACATATAGATATATTACATACACATATGGGTTAGATGAAAAAAAAAATTTGAGTTTCAGTTCTAAGTATGGGGACCCCCAAAATTTATTGTTTTTTTTCTATTTTTGTATGAAAATCTTAATGCGGTTCACAAAATACATCTACTTACCAAGTTTCAACATTATAGTATATAGGTCTTATAGTTTCGGAAAAAAGTGGCTGTGACAAACGGACGGACAGACAGACGGACAGACAGACAGACAGACATGACGAATCTATAAGGGTTCCGTTTTTTGCCTTTGGCACGGAACCCTAAAAAATGGGAACGCCTTAAGACGATCGACGAAGAGATGAGACCGCCTATGCTCAATTAAAGTGTAAAATATAAATATAGTTTTGTGACTAATTAGAAACATTGTTTTTTATTACTTAAAAATATTTTTTAATTATGGTGTACCTCCAAATTTTTCTATCTTCCTAGATGTACCTTGAACCCAAAAAGTTTGTGGAACACTGAATGGACTATGGTGATGTGTGTTACTTCGACCTGAATGCAGACCTCCTTAACAAGCTTGACCGTCTTCTTAATAACTGCATTCGATTTATTTTCAATCTTCGAAAGTATGACCATGTGTCTGCTTTGCGTTCCCAGTTAAAATGGTTACCTATTCGCCTACAGTGCAATCAGCGAGCACTTACCTTCCTATTTTCATTTCTCAACTCGCCATCCTTACCTACCTAGCTTGCTCCGTATTTCCGATACCTGTACTCTAATCACGATAGAAATCTTCGCTCAGTTAATAATCTGCTTCTCTCATGTCCGTCTCATAACTCCGACTTCGCGAACTGTTCGATCTTTGTTCAAGCAGTACTACTCTGGAATGCGCTCCCGCTCGAAATCAGGGTGTCCACTAACCCATATACATTCAAAAATAAAGTACATGAGCTCTTTCTCAATGAACTGGCAGAATTGTCTAATCTATAGCTTACTTACCTTCCTTTTCCATTATTTAGTGTATAAATGTTGTATTTATGTATACGTAAATCTGTATAAGTATATCTACTTATATATGTATGTTTGTATGTTTAGCGTTGAATATGATGTGATTATTGTAAATTTTAACGGACTTCTTATGTATATAACCTCTGCACACCACCTGCCTTATAAGATTTCTCCACCACCCGAAGGTAGACTGAAAAGAATGCCCTGGGCATTAAGTCCGCCGATGTACATTCTTAGTGCATAAAGTTTATAAATAATTAATAAATAATCTATATTATATTTCCAAAAAAGTGTGTGTGGGTGTTATGGGACAGCAAACTAAGCCCATTTCTAGCATTTTTAGAGTTTGTGTCTGTGTATCTGTTTGGTTGTTCTCGCAACCTCGAAAACTTTTCTGCAAAAATATTCTATGTAGTTTACTCAATCCTTATGCAGTTCCAGAAAAAAAACATATCATTACAATTCTGACTGCATAATAATCATATGTTTGTTACTTAAGACCAATAAATGTCGATACACTACGTTATTAGACCAAATAATATTAACGAATACAATAGCTTTTTATGTCATTTGTAAAAAAAACAACTTATAATAATAAATATATATGTCGCCGCAACAACAACTGGAATATTATTATTATTATAAGCTTAATAATATTGATATAAATTATTTAAAAGTAATATAATAATAATAATAATAATAAATTAATAATAATAATAATAAATTTATTTATCCAAAAATTACAACAACCATACACCAAAGTAGTTTTACAAGACATAAGAAACAATGGTTTTGCAACACTGATACCCATGGTAAGATCTAACTTGTGTTATGGGTATCAGGCCACAGCAAGTATCTACAACATGTGACCACTGCTAGTTCTATGAATCATAATACAGTTTTACAGAATAAAATTAAACGACTAATAGCATGTGTGCGTGTGTTTGTGTGTGTGTGTGAGTGAGTGTTTGTGTGTGTGTGTGTAAGTGAGTGTTTGTGTGTGTGTGTGTGTAAGAAAAGATTATAGAATGGATATTTTTAAGAGATCTTCAGTTTCCTCATATGTTTTAGACATAAGCCAATCGCTTACTTTCCTTTTGCATTTAGGTCTAAGTAGTGAATATATGTTGCAGTATCTATTTACAGTGTTATACAAATGACTGCCAAGCACACCATAATGCCTTGCGGCTGTTACGGTAGTATGTTTTTTAGTTTGGCAAACTTTGTACGAACGTCGTTTTTTTGTAAATACTCGGTCATAAGCAAGTGAAGCGTGTTTTCTAGTGACAGTATCAAGCACGAATAGCTGTCGGACAGTTAGTACTTTACAGTCATTGTATAGCTGCGAGGTAGGGTACCTAAAAGGCTTAAAGGTCATCACCTTTAAAATAGACCTCTGTGCACGCTCCAACGGCAAGATGAGTGTCTTAGCCGCTCCACCCCACACCCCAATACAGTAACCTATTATTGATTGGCCTAAAGAGAAGTAGACTGTCCGAAGAGTATCCAAGTCCGCAGAGTGACGCAGTTTTTTAAAAATGTAAATAATTTTGCGTACCCGAGCTGTTAAATTAATTAGATGATATTTCCATTTAAGTAAATTATCAATTATGACACCTAGATATTTCACTTGGTTGGTTCTATTTATAATTATACAGTCACAAGAATGGTTATTGGGATTTAGTTCACAGATATGTGCTTTAAGAAAGTAAGTATCTAAATAATAGATATAAATAGTTGATATATAAAGTATTATATATCAACAGCCAACTGATTCAATAACAAACAGTTCTAATTTTGATTATTGTAATTACAGTTTAACTATGACATTGCAGAGAACTATTTAGGTATCCAATTACTTGGGTATTTATTATAAAACCAGTTCCTAAAATTATCATCTCAATGTAACTAACACAACATCCACATCTGGTAGTTCTTAAACAGTTTCTAAAAGATACTTTACATTAGGTGCGTTATATATGATTACTTTTGCTGCTTTTACTGCTCTTATTTTAGAAGTTACAGCGGGGAGCGGGGGCACATTTTACCACTTTGAACGTGTCTCTCGCGCAAACTATTCAGTTTAGAAAAAAAAATGATGTTAAAAACCTCAATATCATTTTTGAAGACCTATCCATAGATACCCGCATGGGTTTGATGAAAAAAATCTTTCTTTCTTTCTTTCTTATAGTTTCGGAAACAAGTGGCTGTGACATACGGACGGACAGAGAGACAGACAGACATGACGAATCTATAAGGGTTCCGTTTTTTGCCTTTGGCACGGAACCCTAAAAATGGCTTTACTTGCTTGTTCTAAGAGCGTTATTTACCTTTTTTTATTTTGATCAGAGATGGTGATATAATTTTTCACGTCTAGCACAATCGTGAAAACTGTAAATGTGTCGCCAATTGTACATGAATTTCAGATATGAATAACATTTTTTTTGTCATCCGAGAAATTTGTTTTATTCACAAGGGAGTATAAAATAGTTAAATTCTTATATCAATAATAGTACTCGAAGGTTAAATTGCCTTTATTTCGAAATTGTGTTGTATTACTGAAGTCTGCGAGCCCATGAAAGAGAATTCTTTCTCTAATTTAAATTCGATTCCGTCAAAAGTAATAACATCGCAGTGATTTGTTTTCTGAAATATAATTTAATGGTCGCTTCTTTTTTGTTTCATTATTGACAGCGTATATATTTTTTTAATTGTCGGGAAAAATCAGAGAAATATTAGGTGCTTACAAATGAGATTGGCGTGTTGTATGGGAGGATTATAAAGTCGTATTTTTTGTAAAATATATCCATACTAGCTGTGACTTTGTCTAGCATTTTTAAATATTGAGGCTAGTATTATTTTACAAATAAAAAACACACGTTTCACTATTAAAAACTTAGTTAAAAGTTAAAAGTATTTATTTATATAAGTACATAAAATATAAAGTAATAGGCTATAGGTAATAGATCGCATCGGCACACAAAATCAGAAATCATGTACCTTATACAGGAAATATTTTTTTAATTATGGTTATGTACATATAGGTTTCTATACTAAGTAATAAAAAATATAAAATTTATATGAGCTCATTTCGTCATTTGACATGACCAATGCTTCCGAGCGGGTCTGGCACCGCTCGCTTTTCTCCAAGCTCTCGGCATTCGGTCTGCCTCCTAGACTCTGTCACTGCATTGACCCTTTTCTTCACCAGGGCCGCATTAGGGGCCTTTGGGATGGCGCGGCCTCTGATTTTCTCGAGGTAAACGCTGGCGTACTTCAGGGTTCAGTCCTTTCGCTCACGCTATTTCTTCTGCATATCAATTACATGTTAGCCCTTGGCAACGTATGTTGATATTTAAACGATAGCACAGTTCATGGGCGATATTTTGGACACCGTGCAGCCAAGCTGGCAGACGTTGAGGAAAATCGACAGAAGCTGAGCTCGACCGGATTTTGAACCGAATTTTAAAATGGGGTGATGAGAATCTGGTCGAGTTCAACGCTAAGAAAACAGGTGTGCGCATTCTCCACCAAAAAGTCTCCATCTTTTTCCCTCCCCACTTTTCAGAGCACTCAACTGCCACTACGGGATAAGCCTGGGTGTCCTGAGCATGGATATTTGTCGGGACCTCAAACCACGGAAGTTCATCGAGAGCATCACTAAGGCGGTCTCGCGGAAAATTGGCGTACTGAACAGGGTAAGACGGTTTTTCGCGCCCGAGCATTTGTGTTTTCTTTATAAGACCCAGGTTCGCTCGTGCGTGGAGTACTGTTCTCATCTTTGTGATGGATCCGCGCAGTATTTGCGTGGTGCTTTCGATCGGTTGCAGCGGCGAGCAGTCCGCTTTATCAAGAGTCCCGAAGCCACCGAGCTCCTTGAACCTCTGCAGCTGCGTAGAGATATCGCCTCTATAGCAGTCCTCCACCGCCTGTATCATGGGGAGTATTCTGAAGAACTCTTCCAACTGGTCCCCCTTCTCCCTTCCGCTGCAGAACAACACGTCCTGGCCTTGGAAAACACCGCCTCAGAGTCTTAGAAATACGCTCTCGAACCAAACGGTTTGGTTCTTCCTTCCTGTGCCGAGCAGTTAAAGCTGGAACTCACTACCAGCGCAGGCAGCGCACGTTTTCCCTTCCACTATGATCCCAGGTCCTTTAAGAGGGCGTGAAATTTATTGGTGCCTGAAAAAGCATCTCACTAAGTCGTCATAGTGTGGGACGCAATACTGCATTGTCTGCTTTCGCAGTGAGTATGGTTGCTCCCACTGTTGGATTCGGCTTGAGTTTTCCATCATACTGACCAGAGTCACTTTGGTAGCCTCAAGTAAAAAAAAGTACAATTTTATTATGTGCGTTTTTTTTTTGCCATCTTTTGCCAAAATATAGAGATTTAGCGGATTTGATACACGTGAGTATGCTGCCCATGGGAAAAAAATGAACTCCAACTTTAATCGTCTTCTTCTTCTTCTTCTTCTTTTGATGAAATGGCAACCAGCCGGATCTCTCGGATCAGCTATTTCTGCCAATGTCAAGTGTTTAGTCTTCAAATTATAAGTCTTCAAGTCTTTAAGTCTTCGTCGTGATGAAATTAATGCTTAAAAATATAAAAAACGTGGATGAGATGAAATGGGGACCGTCTTCCGAAAAAACAAAAAACGATCTCCTTTAATCGTCTTTCCTTGGGCTTTGATAATATTGTTGTAATATTGTGACAGCAAAAATACAGTTATGACATTACGCAAGCTACACGGGGTGACGTCACTATCCAGTTATCACTTTATAGCAACATAACATGAAATGATGGAAACCTTTTCAGTCACCATTCTATTTAAAAAAATGTAAAATGCATTTGAATTGTTGTTTTGTGTGCATAATCAAACAAAATATTTGAATTTAAATATATGATAACGTAAAACTTTATTGTTCTATAGAATTTACAAAGGGAATAATGGTGTTTGGGAGTTATTATTTTACACTACTGGTAACACTGAAACGTGCTATGTCAGTATTTTTCCGTATGTCGTTATCTTCGTTACACGCATAAGTCTGTCTCGTTCAGTGCTAGTGTATACAGCTATTCTCAAATATTTTTTTGTATTTATAGTATATAACAAAATGATTTGTTGTTCTATACGGAACTGTAAGAGCAGAGCTATAAAAGGCGGAACAATAAATTTTTTGATCGAAGCAAATGCTTCTAAAATAATAGGTCTTCACCTATGAAATTGCCGTTTTGTATGCAATAAGTGAAAGTACTTATTTTTTCAAACTTTTTTATTTCTGTTATTCGAAGTAATCACCCATACAATCGACGCATCTTTGCCAACGTATTGGCAGTTGTCAAAAAGTTGTATAAATTTTGGAAAAAGTATTTTTCCAAAATTTAGACAACTTATTAGTGGGTAAAAAATTCAATTCCCGAGAGGCAGTACAAAATGCCTTTGAAGACTTTGTTGCCTCCCGTCCAGCTGATTTTTACAAGAAGGGCATCAATAAACTGCCAATGCGTTGGCAAAGATACGTCGATTGCATGGGTGATTACTTCGAATAACAGAAATAAAAAAGTTTGAAAAAATAAGTACTTTCACTTATTGCATACAAAACGGCAATTTCATAGGTAAAGTATTACTATGTAAAGTAATACTACATAATCAATCGAACCCCTTCCAGAACTTTGAAAGGTGAAACACCCTTTTAAAGAATGGATTAATATAATACAATAGTCTCTACATTTTAGGCATAGGCTACGGAAATTGCTACCATAACCAATATGCATGCGGGTGGAGCCGGTAAAAAAAAAAACGGCCCACTTTCCACTACCACTAAAGCTTAGTGAGTTCCCATTCCTTTCTGAGTATACGTTAGACTACCGACCCTTAAAATTTCATCTTTCTTAAAATGACGTAATTCTGGGCTAACTCTCGGTCTATTATAGTTTGTCCCTCACAATTAGGATCAAAACTTGTGTATTCAAATTATTTACTGAATTTTAATTATTGACTAAATTATGTATGTTGTAAAATCTGTGCACCAAATTTCATTGAAATCGGTGCAGCGGTCTGGCCGTGAAAGCAAGACAGACAGACTGACAGACAGAGTTACTTTCGCATTTATAATATAAAGTATGGATTACAACAACAAGTACCACATCGGATACAACCAGCATACATCAAAAGACTTTAATAATCCACTTCTGAACATGGGCTTTTCCATAGAAAGGGTGTTGTGGCTACATTAATAACAAGTATCAGTAAACAGAAAATCCATCATAGTCCAATACAACTATTTTATTTTGAGCTCATACGTTTTAAATATTCATTTTGAACGAAATTATAGAAACGGGTTTCGGCTGTTGGTCCATTAATTAGAAAACTTTTGTTTGGAGATAAGTTTTGTTCAAATAAATATAATAAGGATTAAATTTAAAATTCTGAAAGTTACGCATAGTATATGAGCACAGGATGCGAAAATAGATGGTCCTATATTTATGTGTTTATATGATAAAATATTCTTTATTAATTTTCATATTTACATTAAGAGAATGCTACGTTACATTGCTCAATCGGCACAATGTTGAAGGGATTTTAAATCGGGTCATTACCTGTTATAAGAAGTGGATCCTGTACGATAATAATCGGAGGCGCTCGTCGCAACGGCTGAACCCTGGAGAACTAGCCAAATACTAGCCCAAGTGAAAATTAACTCAAAAAAGTTACTTGTGAGTGTTTGGTGGACTAGTGCCTGTTGTCGTTCACAACAGCTTTTTAAAATCTCGTCAAACGATTACGGCAGATATCTATAGACAGCAACTGCAAACCATAATGGAAAAACTAGCTGCTAAATAACCGAGGCTGGCCACTGCTTCTTCAGGACAACGCTAAACCACACACTGCATAATAGACGGCTGCTAAACTAGAGGAGCTGCAATTGGAATGTCTGCGACATCCACGGTACTGACCGGACCTTGCTCCAACAGATCACCATTTTTATATATATGCATGGTTGCCTGTAAAAGATTGCCTCGGGGCGATAAAGCGGCCACTTGTACCTGTGACCTCTGTAAACTGTGTTGGCATGAATGATGCCGACCCACCACGCAAAATAGGCGCATTGATGTCGTCGAGTTACGGAAACCCAGCCCGCGAGTTCAGGTTACCTTTGTAATTAATCTGGTGTACAATAAAGCGCTTCTAAAATTATTATTCTACATTATAGAATTAAAATCACTTGTACTTAATCCACTATTTTATTTTTGTTTACACCTGACCGGTTTCACCTTATGGCATCATCAAAGGTTCATGGTGGTATCATAAGGCGAAACCAGTCAGGTGTAAACAAAAATAAAATAGTGGAATAAGTACAAATGATTTTAATTCTATAATGTATTACAATAAGTTCCATCAAGTGCCGACAATCGAGAGTATAAATTACAATTATTATTTTCTTTATTTTTTTAATGTTTTTATTATTATCTTTATTACATTCAATAAACATATTAATTATATTTTTAAATATATCCTTGTGTCAATGTCCTCAATTCTGAGGGTAGTGACCTCTATTTGGTAGTATTCTGCAAGTGACATCTCGCCACCTGTTCCTGTCCTGATCAGTGTGCAGGGCAGCATGGATCTTACTGTTGAGAGTAGAGCAGATTTGGCCGTCACCATCAACCTTTCGAGGTTATCGCCTGCCCTCCTCGCAATTTGACCGAAATATTCGAGGATTCTACACAGGGAAGATGGGCGATCTAGAATATCCAGTTCTTTCAGGATAGGTGCAGTGAGCTGTCCAAGGTATTCGCAGTAGCCTCCTCCAAGACCACATCTCGAAAGCATCAATGCGCTCACGGTCGGCAGCCTTCAGCGTCCACGCCTTGACACCGGACAGGAATATTGGGAAAATTAGGGTCAGTACCAATGTTGTGTTTGTTCTTTTCGAGATATTACGATCTTTCCATATCCTATCCAGGTCAGACATGGCACTTATAGCCATGCCAATGCGTCTTCTTATCTCTTTCTCGCATGATCCGGTATTGGTGATGTTGGAACCAATGCCGATGAAGTCGTCTACCACCTCAAATGAAGTCAATTATTATTATATTATTATTAATAATATTGAAAGGTTGTAGAACCTTTCAATATTATAATATAAAAAAGGAAAATAAAATATAACAATGACATTCACAATTTTTTTATAATGACACTTTTTATTGTTGATTCCTATGTATGTTCTTGTGATGTTACAGGTTTCAAGCAATAACAGTTTTTACCATTGTGTCTATGAGCCCTAAAAACGAAACTCTAAAACTGCAGTGAAAACGCTGTGAATGAACAAAGGACTCATATCAGTCGTGGTTTGCCCGGAAATTTCATATCAGTGATGCGACTGTATCGACATCGAGCTGCTGTCGATGCAGTCAATGAAAACTTTGCAAATAGTGGAGTGCGATCGGCACTGAACTACCATGCAGTCAGGAAATAGAGGAGACTCCAAACATGAGCCACATGACAGTTCTGAATTTAAAAGAAACAGACTTCGCTGACTGACCGATATGGCAAAAGATATACCTAAAGATAATAACAACGGTCAAAATGTACCCTATTTGAATTATTTTTTGACGAGGTGTAATTGTTATCTTTTAAATGCCTAGTCCTTTAAATTAGGAGGATAGATCACAATAAATTATAGACATAATATAGAAAACTTATATTAGAAAAATTACTCTTGAGCGATTTTGAGAATTTTATTCTGTATTGTCCCTATGGATTCGAAAAAATACTGCAAAAAATTCGTACTGATTATACTCTACTACTGAATTATACATCTCAAAACAAAGTTGATATTTTCTTTGAACTTAGATTTTATTGTAGATTAGATTTAATGTTTTTATTTTATCTGGAATATAAAGTATAATGAAATCTCAGACATTTACATTGGAAATGACTATGTTTATAGGAGCCTAGAGACACGGTAAAAAAAAATGTTTATTAAATTTATACATCAACAGCTTTTAAATATTTATGATAAGTTAATATCATTTGTATCACTTTCCTTAGATCTTTATTTATCATGTTTATTTCTTTAAATTTCTGCTCTCAGCAAATACTATTATCTACATTAGTTAAAAATTGCTCTGATAGTTCTTTTGTAAAGTATGAAGATTCAATATTCACGACAGCGCCTATTCTAATGTAGGTGGAAGTTCATGTAGGTACAAGAGGTTATGTAGATCGACTTACACCCATCTGATAACCAGTTTCTTTTTATTAATTAATGAACACACCTTTATTGGCCGGCCTACCGCTAAACCTATCACGTCTATTTTTAATTAAAACAATTAAATTTTCTTTTTTTCATCACCTTCAAATGTTAATTTTCTATATAGAAAATATGCCTAAGTAGGCTTGCTTACTTAATTTCGGTCAAAACTATCTGGCAAGCAGGTATAACCAGGGAAATCAATATAGCACACTGAGCTGATAGTCGAAATTGGTATCTTGCTTGCTTGCGACTTGCCATAAATATTGTTTCAAAGAAAAACATTTTTTTTTTATTGTTCGTAACATTTATTACTATTACACAGTGTAAGTTTAATACATTAACATAAAACCATTAAAAATATATAAAGTTTATTCGAAGTGGTCTCCATTGGCTGCTATACAGTCCTTTAAACGTTGAGGCCAGTTATCAATAGCAGCACGGACTCTTTCTATGGGAAAATAAGGAAGATGCAAATATAATATTTATCAATATTTTATGACTAAAATGTAAGAAAAATATCTTAGAAAGGCCAGTGCAACGTTTTTATTTCATTTTAATATTATTTTTTTCTTTTTTTAAAAAGACAACTCCCGCATTAGGAATAAACATCCTGTGTCGCGGGGGACTTTACAGACATACATGCAACGGACACAATTAACACCCAAACTCAGAACAACAATTTGTGGATCACACAAAGTGTTGTGCCGTGTAGGATTTGCACCCACAACACTTGGCGAATTGGCAAGCGGCGTGGCGACCGCCTAAACTACTAGGCCAACCGTGCAGTTATTGATATATATTGATTTTCTACAAAAAGAACGAACTGAAAGTACTTAAAACGGAACGTGTTTAAAAACACCAATCAGCGTCTAGTGACGTCACCATTGTTATGACAACAATTTTAAGGTTATAATCGCAAACGTAAACATAGTTTATTGAATAAGCGAATTACGATTTTCTAATAAAAATCGAAGTTGGATTATTAAATCAGACTTCAGAAATCTACCGAAAGTTAGTGTTGACATGGTAATAAGCTTTTTTGTTAAAAGTGCAAAGTTTTCATGTGTAGACATGAAAGGGACTAAGCTATTACGGTAGGTATAAATTATACTGAGACTTAGTATTTTATTTAGGAGATTCTACACATAGCAGTTATTTTAGATCAACAAGGAAATCTTATGGCGACAATGCTATCGGGTTTGTCCAGATCAAAAGGAAGGAAAAATTCTGTAAATTACGTAAAGAAGGTTGTCGTGTGACAACTATCTGAATATTTATGATGATGATGATGCGAAGGTTGTGCAGCTTCTGAAGAATTCAAAAATTGAAAGTTATAAATAATATACTAGTCCATATTATCAATACAAACTATATAAATAAATAAAATTGGATTGTCTGTTTATAATATAACCCCTTTTTACTAAATGCATTTGTATGCATACACAGTACGTATACCAAAATAACTTTTTTTTAAAATGTCGGTATGTCTGTTTGTTCCGGCTAATCTCTGGAACGGCTGGACCAATTTTGATGGGACTTTCACTAGCAGATAGCTGATGTAATAAGGAGTAACTTAGGGTCTTTATTTTAGACTAGCTTTGCCCCGCGTTATTACCCGCGGTTGTACAGGTACAACAATATCCACGGGTAACACCGCGGGACTCAGCTGTTTATCAATAAAATTAAAAAACTTCTGTCAAAACATCATAATCATAATATCCATCTAGCCGTTCCATTCATACTAATTATTATAAATTCGAAAGTAACTCTGTCTGTCAACCGGTAACCAAAATAGACGCGACGGCACCGCGGGTTAAGGCTAGTTACAACTAAAATCTGTATCCAGGTGGCTGTAAAAATACTGCTGCCCTATTGCTACGGTCGTGGCTTTTTTCGAAATATTAGTGGCATTTTTAACTGATGATGTATAGTCCACATTTATAGTAGCTTGATGCGTCTATGTATTCAAAACATGTCACGAGATTCCTAACTTTAAGCAACTACAAAAGCCAGCACGAACAGTCGACGAACAAACACGGCCAGTGACATACACAGATGACGTCATCGAAATTGTGTGCCGTTTGCGCCCGAAATTAAAATTGTCAGTTTAAAACTTCAATTTTTGGCAATAAATTAAAGTTTTTTAATTTTTTATTATACGTATGGTCTATCCTACATGAAATTTATTCAAAAGAAAGCAAAAATAAAATATTGCATCTTCCCTATTCTTCACTGCCAATCGTATGGGTTGTTTTAGGAAATCCAAATTATCATGATGTTTAGAGCAAGCCTTACTCTCTAAAACTGATCATAAAAATCATAACCAGATCTTTTTCTCTCCCAAACAGAGGAGGTTTCATTGTACCTATCAATAACCCAGTACACAAACATTTGACTAATACCAATCGTATCATCATCAGCCCGTTGCAGTCTACTGCTGGACATAGGCCTCTCCCAAGAAAAGCCACAGAGCCCTGTCTGTGACCTCCTCTAAGGTTATCCAAATCAACCAGTCTTGTACAGCAAAATTGTGATATGGTTTCTGTTTAATTTTTGTGTAGTGGGTCCTATAAAACATCATGTATTAAATGAATACCGAACTGACTATATCCAGGCTACTGCAATTGCCTTAGAAGATTACGGTGGACACATGAATCTGGCAGCTATCTATTGCCCACCTAGGCACAAAATAACAGAGCATATGTTCAGTCAACTATTCGAATCACTGGGGAATAGATTCATAGTTGGAGGTGATTGGAACTCCAAGCACACGTATTGGGGCTCGCGCCTTACAACAACTCGAGGTAGGCAGTTAAAGATGAGTATGGCTAAGAACAACTTAATAGCTATCTCTGCTTCAGAACTAACATACTGGCCAACAGACCCAAAGAAGGTTCCAGACCTTGGAATTGGATGGATTTCTTCATAACAAAGGGGATGACAAAGCTGTAATTGAAAGCTGAATCATGCTTGGATGGCTCCTCTGATAATTCACCGGTGGTCCTAACAATTAGCACATTAGTTATCAATTGTGAAGCACCAGAAGCACTTTATAGCAAACTCACTGACTGGGATTCATTTCGGGATTATGTAGAAGACAACATCAAATTAAAAGTGGCCCTTAAAAAGATGATGTTGACAGTGCAACGAAATACATAACTTTACTTATACAAGAAGCCTGTTGGAAAAATACACCTGCCACTAAAATCCTCCGCAATTCTGAAAACCAACCCCAATTCATAAAACAAAAAGTACTTGATAAACGAAGCCTTCGACGGGTGTGGCACCAAAGTAGACTCAGGGAAGACAAAATGAAGTTTGATAAAGCTGCAACGGAACTAAGGGAAATATTCCATACCCATCAGGAAAAATGACAACAGCTGGGCTAGGACTGCACAAGAAAAAGCCAACACCTTTGCTCAACATCTCACAAAAGTTTTTACTCCAAATGAATCCAAAAACCATGAGTATGAAGATACAATAAATTCAACATTGGACCAAGCGTACCAATTATCTCCTCCACCAAAGCCAGCAACAGTGAGAGAAGTCTGGAGACTCATTAGAAGTCTAAAAGACAAAAAGGCCCCTGGCTTTGACTTAATC
This sequence comes from Diaphora mendica, assembly GCA_949125395.1. NCBI lineage: Eukaryota > Metazoa > Arthropoda > Insecta > Lepidoptera > Erebidae > Diaphora > Diaphora mendica. The sequence continues at coordinate 27,746,086 of OX421312.1, read as the reverse complement.
ACTAAAGAGGTATTGAAAGAACTCCCTAAGAAAGCCGTTGTGTTTCTTACTACCCTATTTAATGGAATAATGAGAACTTATCACTACCCCGATCTATGGAAATATAGCAGATAATCATGACACATAAGTTGGGCAAACCCGCAAACGAAGTTACCTCTTACAGGCCAATTAGCCTACTGTCAACATTATCAAAACTCTTCGAAAAGGTCCTACTCAGAAGGATCTCGCCCATACTCACAGAAAATAATATAATACCTGACCACCAGTTTGGGTTTAGACTACAACACTCAACCACTGAGCAAGCGCACAGAGTATGTGACAGGATTCGGAAATCGCTAGAAGATAAGGAGTACTGCTCGTCCGCTTTTCTAGACATCCAACAGGCCTTTGATCGTGTGTGGCATGAGGGACTTCTTTATAAGATTAGAGTATATCTTCCACATTGCTACTTCCCTCTGCTAAAATCCTATCTAACAAATAGGCTATTCCAAGTAAAGGAGGCAGATGAAATATCAAGCCTTTGTGAAATCAAGGCAGGTGTACCACAAGGGTCCGTTCTGGGGCCTGTGCTATACACACTTTACACTGCAGATCTACCTATAGTACCAGGTGTTACTATTGCCACATACGCCGATGACACTGCAATCTTGGCTAGTGACAAAGACCCTGTCAAAGCCTCAGACACCCTCCAACATGGACTCGACCAAATAACAAAATGGCTCCCAAGATGGCGAATTAAAGCCAGTGCTTCAAAGTCAATCCATGCAACCTTTACACTAAGAAAGGGAAACTGCCCACCGGTGCAACTGGAAAACACCACTCTTCCTCACAGTGATTGTGTCAAGTATCTGGGAGTACACCTGGATCGGCGCCTAACATGGAAGCAACATATCAGGGCAAAAAGAGAGGAGCTGAAATTGAAATACAAAGATCTGTACTGGCTAGTCGGACGAAACACTAAACTAACTATAGATAATAAGCTCTTGATATACAAATCAATACTGAAGCCAGTATGGATGTACTGTATTCAGCTCTGGGGAAGCGCCTGTGACTCCAATGTATCCATGCTGCAAAGATTTCAGAACATTATCTTGCGCAACATAGCTAACGTACCCTGGTATGTCACAAACACAGAAATTCATCAATATCTAGAAATGAACACGGTGAAAGAGGAAATACGACGTACAACTCAAAATTATATAAATCGCCTTGAAAACCATCCAAATGAATTGGCAGCAAAGTTGATCGGCCGAAGCTACAATAAAAGATTGAAAAGAAAGGACATTCTCCAGCTAGAATGATGCTGTTGGACCTAAAGGGAAGAAGTCCTCTGTGGAGGGCTCGCCCACAATGCCATAATCATTACCAACAAATCTATTAATAGTGGAACTGATTGCAGATAAATCAACAAAAAAAAAATGTAGTGGTTTAAGAACGTTTATTTCTCAAAAGAATACATTATTCGCTTATATGAGAACTTAAAACTATTAATGGTAATTTACGATGTCACTCTAAAGAGCGTACTTAGCATAAAAGTAAAGGTAAACAATTAAAATTACACATACAATATTGATGTTAACAAAATCAATAAATGAAGGTATATTTATGTGATAAACAGCCCGTCGCATAACTGCGCATCAAGCGATTGTCATAGTAGCGTAGCGTGTATAGTCATTACTCGATGAGACTACGATAAGTTGTAAAATTATTTTATTTATGATTGAATTTAGCTGACTTCACTATGCTTCGTGCGTTTATGTAAAAGAACTTCAAAGATTTAGCATTGGACTTTACATCTGTATAGTTATTGGTTATTTGATGAGATACTATTAGTATTATTTACTATTTATTACCTTTTATATACTTATGCAGTGATTGTTCAGACAAGTTAGTTGGAGTTTTTTTGAAGGAAACTTGACAATTTTAGGTGTGCCTTTGATAAATTTTATACTCAAGTTTTCTTCTCCGTTTGAAGTGCGTATTTGTAACTCATCTTTAAGTTTTTTCATATGCTTTTGCTGATTGACAGTTTGGTCTGAGAATATTCTTATATTGCCTAGGGTTTTTTTGTTCTTACTTCGAAGTATTGACTTAGCTTATAATAATTATTATTTTTACGGGAATTAACGTGATAACTTATTTCAAGGTATTACATACCTCTGTTTTGCCTGACGTTTCGACCAGGTTGCACAGGCCGTAGTCACAGGCTGACTGTGTGAAGTGATCGCGTTAATTCCCGTAAAAATAATAATTATTACATCATGGAACGCGAAAGTTTAAAAGTTAGTATTGACTTATCTTGTTCTGTTGTTGAAAATCATGCTTTAATGGGTCTAGTTTTGTTTACATCATACTTCCCAAGACGAACTATCTTCAAAGATTCTGGACAATCGTTAGCTGTTCTATCACCTTAATCACCTCTCTTTTGTCGGAATCACGCCTTTCCGCATCATCGTATTCAGGCATACCTGTAATTAAAATGTTTTTCTCCCTCAGATTGCGATCATAGCACTCACTTAATATTTCTTCATTATGTAATTGAAACTACTGCATTATCATGACCACCCGTCGATCCGGTTTGAAGTTTTTAACATCAGATTCCAGTAGTAGCAGTTTGGCTTCGTTATTCTTTTTTTCTTTTTTTTTTATGTTTTGGCCCGCCAAAATGACTCTACTCTGCCTGATGGAAAACATAAGCAGAATCCAAGAGTGGTGGTCACCATACTCATTGCGAATGCAGACAATGCAGTATGGCGACCCACACTATGGCGGCCTAGTGATGCTGCTGCATCTTTTAGTCTAGTCAACAAGTATGGAACTTGTTGACTAGACTAATTGGGCCTCCGGTCTCGCACTCACCAACGAAACACGACAGCACTGCTGCTGTCATTTCACGTTGATTTTCTGTGCGAGGGTAGTACCGCCCCGGTCGAGCCGGCCCGTTCGTGCTGAAATCAGCGTGGCTCTACTACCTTTGGTTGTAGTGAGATCTAGTAGTTGAGTTTTCATTGCCGTTTGCTCCAGAATGATTCCATCTGTAGTCTGTTAAATTTTGTTCATTTGAGCTTTAATTAATGAAATATCTTCTCTTATTTGTGTTATACTTTCACTCTGAGTTCGAGTAAAATCTGTCAAAATCTTCATCATAGTATCCATTTTTGTTCGCTGTTCAGATAGTTCATTCTTTATATCTTGATATTCACTCTGCCGTTTTCCTTTATTCCGCTTCCGCATTGTAATTTTGGACTCCTCAGACTGTTCAATGACTGAATCCGACAAATTTGGTTCGGAACTATGATGAGGCACGCTCATGCCACTTCCAGTAGGAGAACGTCGTACACTCATGTTGATCCTAGATATACTAGGGGAATTCACTTAGATGCGTAGAAGTAAAACGTCTTCATTAAAAGCTTGACACTATTATGAAATTTTCTACTCCAAAATCACAACGTAAGATTGATATTTGCGTGCAGTTATGTGAACAATTTTCAATTTTATTTAGCAACACGTCCGCCTTGTACGCTCAACGAACGACGAATTCGTGGGAATCAGAGTTAGAATATTATTTCCCATAATATCAGTTCAATGATTTCCCAATAATCATTAGCGTCGTGAACAGCAAGCAGGTGAGTGGATATTGTAAGCAGGTGGGTGGATATTGATAATTTGTTTTTTTAGGTTTTTCCTTATCGGCGTAATTGTACTTTGAACTCCGGGTAGCAACGAAATAACAATAACATTCTATACAATAGTCGAAAAACATTTCCTTTTAGGATTTTCGTTTGACGTGGAACCAATGAAATTATTTTACACGTGAATTTTGAATGACAATTGACTTTAATAATCACTAGCTACTCTGACTGACTTCGTTCCGTCAAAAGGTTTTGGCCTGTCGCAGTCCAATAGAAAAAATAAGATAGTGTTTTGGCTATTTTCCTCGCAATTTATACTTTTTTTTTATAGGATCACTTTGTTGTCCGTCTGTCTGTCTCTCAAGACCCTTTTCCTCAGGAACGCGTGAAGGTATCAAGCTGAAATCCGTATGAAATACTTAAATCCACTGCCCCTAGGAGCTGTGAAAAAATCAAACTTCTAAGCTAACGCAATCAAAAGATACAGTCGTTTATATTGCAAATATGCGACATTCGCAAGGGAATCAAAACCTATAGGGTACTTCCCTTGAAATTTGGTACGAAGCAACATCTTATAGTACTGTTAAGGAAAAATTGCGAAAAGTATAAATTTTTAGTTACTTCGTCTAATAAGTCGTTTATGATGCAAATTTTCAACACTCGCAAGGGAATCAAAACCTACAGGGAGGTATCCTGTAGGTTTTGATTCCCGTGCGAGTGTATTTAAAGATCCTGAGTTCACGGGAAGTATCCCGTGAACTCAGGATCTTTAAATTTGGTACAGAGCAATGTCTTATAGCACAGATAAAGGAAAAATTGCGAAAAACATATTTTTTTAGTTACAATATATATGTCGGAGACACAAGAATAAACGAGAACATGAATCACTGATACAGTCAATCTGGACTTAAGCCAAACACTAATCACTACTAAACGGATACGAATTAACTTAAACAACATCAGCAACCCCCCATGAGGGGATTGGGGCAACGCCCACCCCTCCGCGATGCCCTGTGGAATTCGCCACCTAGGCTAGTAATTCCCCCACTGATAAATATCGCCTCATACACACAATATAAAACACAGAGATACAATAAATCACAAATCAAATAATAGATATGGTCGTCGCGAGATCTGAAGAGAAACTGTGTCCTGTTGCCGATCGCGCCGCTTTATATAGAGTGTTCCGTAGTGTTCGACAGTGGCAAATGTTTGTATCACTTTTATTATTTGGATACCCTCACTCCGACATATATATTATTTTTAAAAAAATTTAAACTTACTACCACTTTCCTCATGAACGCGTAAAGGTATTAAATTGAAATTCATATCAAATACTCAAATCTATAACACCTTTATGCTGTAACAAAATCAAACTTCTATGTTAACGTGATCAAAAGAAAGAACCCCAATCACCTCAATTACCCAGAATTGGACAGCGTTATGTAAGAACGAATTAAGCGACAAAATTGAAAAAAAAATAGTTTTGAATGCAGATCGATTCCAGGCATAATAAACTATGTACTCAGCAATTTTTGTGTTCAAAACTCACTCCTAGTGCCTTTTAATTAGGGGTGAATCAAGCGACATGTCAACATTTTTAGGGCTTGTGCACAAATTCATTACGTAATAAAGAATTAATTGCCTAACTTACTGTTACAAAATATAAAAATAGGATTTGAAATTGCATAAAAGAATTATATCCACAAAAATTGTAGTTGATCCGTTATTTTTTTAAATTTAAAAACGCAATATCGATCTAACCGCCTAAAATGGCAGCTAATACGTAGATGCCAGAGAACAATTTCACAGCTTTTGAAATGAAAAATTAAACACGTTTTTTTGGAGTTTCCAAAATGATGAAGACTAGAACATTATTAAAAAAAAAATGTAAATGGAGTAAAACAATTTAGTTATTTGTAATAATTTTTTGTATTCATTTAAGTCTTTGTCAACTGGTCAAAGGGATCTGATAATCTAGCTAGTGATTGTTTAATATACACACATCAAAAGTGTCTAGGGATCAAGCATTTTTATGCGGATTTCTTGAGATTGAGATGTGGCTTTGTAATAAATTTATTAAGTTAAGATTATCTTGTATGTCATTGCTGATTAGAAGACACACATAAATTGATTTTTTTTTATAGTTAAAACCTGAATAATAATACAACTTTTGCTTGTCTCGATCTCCTTTGTACCTAAAATGAAATCTCTTTTTATTGGTTTTGAATCTTTATTTAAAAATACACTAATACTACTTTTTATCTCGTTATCACCAACTGCATACAAATACTGTTCAAGCTTAACATCTACTGCATCATTTAAAACACACCTTCTCAAAATATAAACACTCCAAATAATAAAAAATAAAAGTACCCACTCAATCATTATTTTTCTGATTTGCTTCTTCTAAATCATTAGAACCTGTTAAGTTTTCGTAATATTATCTAGCCTCAGATGGAATAAGAATAAAGTGATGTGTAAGTATATGTAGCAATGTGTCATACCATCCAACTACAGCTGAGTTTTCATTCTCCCAAAATTGCTACTAGAGACCAGACAAATGTAATGGGCTGCTCACATTCGAAACTAACATGAGTGTATATCCTTTTATATGTTTACTTTTTTTTTTGTTTCCCCTCACGGTTAAACCACCATGAGGGGGAGTTTAGTAGATTCTGGTACATTCTGCAATTTGATACAGAAATATATGGTGTATGTTTCTGACTGGTTTTACGTTAATTAATACATTGGAAACATTATTTACTCAATATTACATGGGTGAATGGGTGATGCGAGGCAAAAGTTTAAATTTACATATATATACGAGTTAGAAAATTAATAACATTAGCGGTGGCTGAGGTAGAGAGTTTAGTTAAGAGTATTGATTGTTTTGTAGTTTGTGTGTATTAGGACATATGAGTGTGTATTTGGGTGCGTTATGTATTATTAAATTCTTTGAGTGTGTTAACTATGAGGGTGATGTGAGTCATAAAGGTGTAGGTGGCGGTGCTGTTGGTGGTCAGTAGTGTTAAATTGTAATGTAACCACTGACAGGCTTGTTCGATGGCAACCAGTTCAGCCTGAAAGACAGTACACGATGAATGTAGCTTGTATGTTTTGGTGATAATGGTGTTTTGTGGAGTACACAAAGGCAGCTCCCACTAAGTCGTCGTGCTTACTGCCGTCAGTGTAGATGTGGTGTGCATGTTGTTGATTGGTTAAGATGTCGTCTAGTTCAGTCTGTGTACTGATAATTTTAAAAGAGTGTGTTTTTCTGTGTGCCGGGTGAAGTAAATGGGATGGGTGAGTGGGTGTATCAAGTGTGAGATCGAGTGGGAGGTAATCGGTGAGCCCTGTAATTCTAGTTAATTCGATTCTTGCTCTTTCTTTGATTTTCAAGTCAAGTGGTGTGAGTGTAGATATTGCTATAGCGTTAGTGGTGTTGAAAGTGCGAAATCCTCTAATTATTTTGAGTGCAAACCCTCTTTTACTTTTTAGTTTACTAGCTGACCCACGCAACGTCGTTTGCGTCTCCTATTGCCCGTAGCGTGATAATTTTCCCCGTTTTTGAAACATTCTTAATTAGTGCTCCGCTCCTATTGGTTTTAGCGTGATAATATATAGCTTATAGCCTTCCTCGATAAACGGGCTATCTAACACTGAAAGAGTTGTTCAAATTGGACCAGTAGTTCCTGAGATTAGCGCATTCAAACAAACAAACTCTTCAGCTTTATATATTAGTATAGATGTATTTATTATACTCTTCTAAGATCTAATACTCAGAATCAACAACACATTTATTTAGATAAAGATTATTAGTAGGTATCATGTTGATAAAAACTCTTTGGCAAATACCTCATTGTTAGGTACCAACTCTTAGCGTCTTATACTCGTGATAACTTCTAAAAGAAATGTCCAAATAGGATGAAACAAATATTATTTTACTTCTACTTAAATACCCTTGATAACATAATGCTTTATTTGGATAAGGATTAATATTACGATACAAATTTAACGTAGTTTCTTTCTTCAGACGATTTAATAATTTTTTTGAACACAAAAGCGTTTATTGTGACTAAACCATGATAGTTAGGTATCGCGGACTTTTTTGTAGATCTTAATGGGACCTACAAACCCGTAATACATTATTTTGTTCTATTGTCAATACTAGTAGTATAGTATTGGGCATTCTGCCCCACTATCGTGGGACAGAATTCCCAATACTATTTTTGCGAAACAATAAAATCTACAGTGGGGTAGAATGCCCAATACTATTTTTTCGAAGCAATAAAATCTACAGTGGCGTAGAATTCCCATTACTATTTTTGCGAAACAATAAAATTTATGATGGGACAGAATGCCCAATACTATTTTTACGAAACATTAAATCTACGATGGGACAGAATGCTCAATACTATTTTTGTGAAACATTAAATCTATAGTGAGGACAGAAAGTCCAATACTATTTTTGCGTTTGTTGTATAATTTTTGTAGTTTGTTTTTGCGCGTCCACACTAGCAACACAGTTATCTGACATAGACTATGTAAAGCATGTTGTTTCATCGCAAAATTAGAACTAAAAATCAGTGTTCATAGTTTGCTTTTGCGCGCCCACGCTATTAACACAATCGTATGATATACAGAATTTTGTGATTAGTATGATGTTTCATCGCAGTAGCAATCAGAACTAAATGGTATAGTTTGCTTTTGCGTGCCCACACTAGTATCACAGTTATCTGACTCAGACTTTTGCGTTCAGCATGTTGTTTCATCGCAAAATTAGAACTAAATAACAATGTTTATAGTTCGCTTTTGCGCGCCCACGCTATTAACACAATCGTATGATATACAGAATTTTGTGATTAGTATGATGTTTCATCGCAGTAGCAATCAGAACCAAATGGGATAGTTTGCTTTTGCGCGCCCACACTAGCAACACAGTTATCTGACACAGACTATGTAAAGCATGTTGTTTCATCGCAAAATTAGAACTAAAAATCAATGTTCATAGTTTGCTTTTGCGCGCCCACGCTATTAACACAATCGTATGATATACAGAATTTTGTGATTAGTATGATGTTTCATCGCAGTAGCAATCGGAACCAAATGGTATAGTTTGCTTTTGCGCGCCCACACTAGTATCACAGTTATCTGACACAGACTATGTAAAGCATGTTGTTTCATCGCAAACTTAGAACTAAATAACAATGTTTATAGTTTGCTTTTGCGCGCTCACGCTATTAACACAGACGTATGATATACAGAATTTTGTGTTTAGTATGTTGCATAAAACAAAAAAAGAAAACAACGTTAATAGTTTACTAAAAGAATATGATTATTTATTTTATTAATTATATAAATTATGTAAAATAAAATGTTTATAAAATGTATATAAAACTCATGAATTATTTGAGTTAAAACTAGGTTGTTCGTCACACAATGAGTCTATAGATTGTATGAGAGATTGAAGCTTACGCCATTGGGGTGTATCTTCGTTGGTCTGAACCTTTATTCGGACCAACGCTTTTCTCCAGAGGTCTTGTGGTTCCGTTTTAAGAGCATCATCAGTTCGATACACTTTGAGATCCACGAGATAGTCACCCGTTGTGTTGAGAACTCGACGTTCGTTACCGTTTGCAACTCTATTCACAAAATATGTTGCTAGCGGTGTTGAGGAAGCCACTTTATATTCCCTGTTGCGGCTAACATTAAACACATCAGAAGTTTTCACCTTTTTGCTGAAACAAAAATTTAAAAATCATACATAAGTAGAACAATAGCTTAGTGAGTGTCATATAAATGTCGTATTACTTTGTTTGCGTTTTGATGTAACATCAAAGTATGATATAATTATATTTATCACTAATTATACGATAAATTCCTGTGGAATGAATTACTAAACAATATCGAAAATTTAACTCAAAAACAAAACTCAATAATGTACATACTTTAACTACCCATAAGCTTGCGTAAATTTAAACAATAGATCTAGGTATGTAGATATTGTATAATTAAAGCAGATAATTACCTTATACTAGTAGGCGATTTCTTCACTCTGGTACCTTTAGGTTTGCTTTTATGCGTGACTGGGTTTCGGAGATTGTGGTCATCATCTATTGTAGAGTTATTGAATAGATCACACTCAGAGTCTGACCTGTAAAATTTCAAATAAGATTTGTTTAACATTTTTATTTATTAAATATTTGTAGGTGTAGACAGCGACAATTATACCTCGAGCTCGTTACACCCCTCACAATACTTCTACACATAATTAAGGATAATGTGTAATAAAAACATAAAAGTGGTAAAAAATATTAAGGTACATATTATCAAGAACAAAATCAGGTGAATTAATTTAAAAACAATAATTAAACTTATAACACTTACATTTTATTCCTGCGAAGTAGTAAATAGCTTCCAATCAGACTGAGGCTCGAATTTAATGTATCGAGTTCAGAAAACCATGTTGTTTATATATCAAAATACAGATATAATATTGAAATTTAAAAGTATAGTTGTACTCAATGAAAATGATTATCAAATAAGACATATTTTATTGTATGTATTATACTACAAATAAAGCAGCAGAAGGTTCCAGTATATTCATACATTATCATCATTTGTAAACTCAGCAAAAAAAAATGCAGGGCTGCCAAACCGAATTAATAGCGTTGTGCAAATATAACATTTAATATTGTAAATTAAAACCATCACCAACCAAAGAGTAGACATAATATATATTTTTACATTCGCTATCTAACGGTAAGGTAAATTGTATTGCTAAGAAATTCAACTTTATAAGGTTATTAGAGTGTAAGTAACTATATTTTATATAATTTTGCATGAAAATGTGAAATAACACAGTTTAATAAAAATAATTAATTTCACAAAACAAATCAAGACTCGGATAGGTAATGGTGTGGGTTCAAGTCCCGTCTATGAGTTTCACTTTACGTCTCTCATATATTTCAAAAGATTTTAAAACTATGTTTGTCATCCCTGAGTAAAATTGCACGACAGCAAAACCTGGTTAAGTAACTCAACACTTTTGTTATGCAGTCATATGAGTAGAGCAAGTTCGCGATAAATTGAGTCATTATATTTTAATCAATTTCGTAATATATTTTATACTAGCTTTTACCCACGGCTTCGCTCACATTTTTATCTTGCGTAAAAATATTTTTCGTTTTTACTTTTTAAATAAAAAGTAGTCTATGTTACTTCTAATACCTCTAAGAATATGTGTACAAAGTTTTCGCGTGAAAAACGTAACAAACAAACTATGTTCACATGTAAAATATTAGTATGATATATTTTTTATTCATGATCCGTCATAACTCTATCGTATATACCTACGGGTAGACGGATTTGCAAAATTCAAAGTTTATTTATTTCATAATATATTCATTCTTATACAAAGACTCAAGTCTTAAAGTCTCAAGTAATTAAAAAAATTCAATCTCTATATAATTATAAGGTAATTATAATGGTTCATATATTTATTTATGTATTTGTAGTGTTTAAATTATTATTAAAGTGTGATTTTAATTTCAGCGTGAGGTCTGTTTCAAACAAAAGTTTTGTTTGCTGACAGATTAAACAGGACATTAATTAATCACTAAGATTTTTTATTATTGTAGACCACAATAAACATAAGGTAATTGATTCATAGTACATTTCTCGTTACTTAATTATATGAAGTTATGGTGGATATTTAATATTGTTATTGAAGTGTGATTTTAATTTCAGGGTGGGGTCTATTTCAATCAAAAGTATCGTTTGCTAGCAGATTAAGCAGAACAGTAATTTAACACAAAGATTTTTCAATATTGTGGACTCTAATAAACATAAGGTAATTGATTACATTTATCGTTACTGTAATACGTATGGTTGAGATGATGTGATGGTTGAGATTATTTGATTATCTAATATCACAGTTCTATAAAAATATCTAATTAATAACCTAACGACTCTAGTGGTTTGTGTGATAATATCATCCACTGGCTGTAGGTTTGAATCTCCCAAGATTCGAGTAATCCAAGAATTGATGTTATAAGTTTGAGTGTTCTTGGTGTTTACATTATTATGTATTTATGTGCATTACATGTCTAATTCCAGAACCAGTCAAGGACAACAAGAACTATAACAGATTGTAATTATATTACGAACAAACAATTGAAGTTCTGAAGGTTCAATTGCAGTTATTAGGTATATGTAAAATAAGTAAAATTAATTTTAATATTATTTAACTTATATTTTAGTTTGAAAATGCCTTTCTGTTCGGTTTGCAATATAGAAGTGAATTTTAAGCGTTGGATAAGTCACTTAAGGACCAATAAACATAAAAACAATAGTTCTGAACGTATCAGTGAAAATGTAGAAATAATACATTCTTCTTTCAAGAGTCGTATTACAAGTTACAGAATTATCGCATCTAAAAATGAAGTAAATATTTATCCAGAATGTTTTTTGAATAATATTTATGATCAAGTTAAAATTTTAATATATAGCGCACTTGAAAAACATTATTCAATTAAAATCAATTTTGAATTATTTGCAATTTTTTTAATGGTAAAAAATGACACCCAGGAATTGAAATCTTTTGCTAGTAAAAACTATGTTATTCATTTAAATTATAATTTTAATGTTACTTACGAAAAACTTGTTTCATATTTATTAAAAAGAATTGAAGAATTTCAAGAAAGAGATAGTGGGTGGACATTTCTACATAATTCACATTTAGAAATCAATATCAATAAATACCAACCTCTTAGTGGCTCGCGATTTATTGATTTACCTAAATTTATAAAAAATAAGAAAGCCTGCTTAAATATTCAAAACGATGATAGTTATTGTTTTTTGTGGTGTGTTGTTGCTGCTTTGTATCCATCCACTCGACACCCTGAAAGAGTCACATCATATCCACATTTTCGTGATGTCTTAAACGTGAACGATATCTCTTTTCCTATCACTTTTTCAGATATAAATATTTTTGAAAGAAACAATCCTTCCTTAAATATATTTATTTATGGTTTAAAAGGTAATAGAACTATAACAGGACCTCTCTATAGACCCGATAAAGTCAATCATGGATCAAAAATAATTCATATATTGTTATTAGAAAATGGTTGTTCTTCTCACTATTGTCTAATTAAAGATTTACCTCGTCTTGTTAGATGTCAAATAACTATGCATCACGGTAAAGTGTATTTTTGTGAAACCTGTTTATTATTTTTCCAAAGTGAAGATAAATTTGAAAAACACCTATGTGGTGGGATTGTTACTATTTTGCCTAATAAAGGATCAGTCATACAATTTAAAAATTATAACAGAAAACAAAATATTCCATTCACAATTTATGCTGACTTCGAGACGATACTTGAACCAGTAACCTGTCATGAATCTGATACAAAAAATACGACACGTTTACAACGCCATATCCCATCTGCCTTTGCCTACAATATTGTTTGTTCATTTAATGATGACTATAATGAATTCAAAACGTATCGTGGGATAGATTGTGTTTCTAAATTTGTTGATTTTCTTACTGAAGACGTTAAGAGGATTTATAATATTTTGACTCAAAATGTTCCAATAGCATTTACCGAAAAAGATGATATTGAATTTAAAAAAGCACAGAAATGTTGTATATGCGAAAATTTGTTATGGAATAATAAAGTTAGAGATCATTGTCATATTACGGGTCGATATCGTGGTGCAGCACACAGGCACTGCAATTTGCAATATAGGATACCTATGTTCATACCAATTTTTTTTCATAACTTGTCAGGATACGATTGTCATTTATTTATTAAAAAATTAGGTGAAAAACCTGGAAAGTTAAATATTATACCTAAGACTAAAGAAAAATACATTTCATTTTCGAAATTTATTCAGATCAATGACCACGATTACGTACAGATTAGATTTTTAGATTCGTTTAATTTTTTAGGTACTAGTTTAAATAAGCTTTCAAAATCTATGCAAACTGAAGATTTTATTAGTTTACGTTTTCATTATCCTAATAATACTCATTTTTCTTTACTTAAACGAAAAGGTATTTATCCATACGATTATATAAAAAAATGGAAATGCTATGAAGAGAGGTCATTACCAGCAAAACATTATTTTTTTAATTCAATATGCAATGAACATATTTCACAAGAGGATTATGATCATGCTAAATTGGTATGGCATACATTTAACATAAAGACATTGGGTGAATATACTGATTTATATTTAAAAACAGATGTACTTTTACTCACTGATATATTTCAAAATTTTCGAAAAACTTGTAAACGATATTATAAGCTCGATCCGGCGTTTTATATTACTGCACCTAGTTTATCATTTGATGCTATGTTATTAAAAACAGGAGTTCAATTAGAACTCATAGCTGACTTATCTATTGTACGAATGATCCAAAGCGGCATCAGGGGAGGATTGTGTATGTGTTCTCATCGTTACGCTAAGGCTAATAATAAATACATGCCATCGTGTGACACAACGCAACCTCAGTGTTTCATAGCTTATTTGGACTGTAACAATCTCTATGGTTTTAGTATGTGTCAATACTTACCACATTCAGATTTCCGCTTCTTAAATCAAAAGGAAATAAATCATCTATACATAGAAAATGTAAAAGACAATGCCGATTGGGGTTTTATATTAGAAGTAGACCTTTATTACCCTAAATCTTTACATATTCTACACGATGACTTACCTTTTTGTCCTGAAAAATGTATACCACCTGGAGGTAAATCGAAGAAACTTATTTCAAATCTTTACAATAAATATAATTATGTGATTCATTATGTTCATTTAAAGAAATGTCTCGAACATGGTTTAGTATTACGTAAAATACATAGAGTAATTACATTTAGACAAAGTGCATATCTGAAGGAATATATTGAATTAAATACGCAACTACGACAAAACGCTAAAACTATATTTGAGCAGGATTTCTTTAAGTTATTAAATAATAGCGTTTTCGGGAAAACATTAGAAAATACTGAAAAGAGAGTGACTGTTCATTTAGTTAACTCATGGAATACCTCAAACAATAAAACCAAAAAACCCATCTGCGCTGAAAGACTCATAAGCAATCCATATTTCCACAGCGCATCAGTTTTATCGGAAAACTTAGTAGCGATACAGATGAAACCTGATCATATAATTTTAGATAAACCTATATATATTGGTTTTACTGTTTTAGAATTATCCAAGACACATATGTATAATTTTCACTATAATATAGTTAAACCTTTTTATAACGATAGAGTACAATTATGTTACACCGATACAGATTCTTTTATTTATGAAATATATACTGATGATTTTTATAATGATATAAAATCAATGTTTATACAATATTTTGATACTAGTAATTATAGTGCGCCGAATGAATATCTTATTCCTCAAATTAATAAAAAAGTTCCAGGGTTATTTAAAGATGAAATGGGTGGCACACTAATTACTGAATTTATTGGTTTGAGATCAAAGTTATATTCTTTAAAAACGACTGATAGTATAGTTAAAAAAGCAAAAGGTATTAAATCCAGTGTGATACGCGATTTAAGAATAGATGATTATAAGAACGTTTTATTTAATAAAGAAGTAATCCATCGAAAAAATATTCTCTTCAAATCCATTAAGCATGAAATATTTACACAAAGTGTGAATAAAATAGCACTGTCTAGTAATGATGATAAACGATTAATATCAAAAGGTAATATTGCAACCCGGGCATGGGGACATGTAAAATTTAACAGGAATCAATAATTATTTGATTCCTTTTAAAATTTCAACATTTATCATGTAATTGATTACTTATATGATATAATTTGTATTGAAATTAATTAATAATATTTACATCAATACATATTATCAATATATATTAACCATTATAATTAATTTATAATTATAGAGACATTTCCCTTTGTTTTATATAATAATAAATTTTATTATTTTTTTCTTGTATAAGATTAGGTAATTTAGAAGAAAAATCTTTCTATAAGATATGTAAGTATACAGATATAAAGAAAATTTATACTGAACAATATTCGTTTTATTTACATTTTTAGTTCAAGTAATTTGCACGTGTACCTAGTTTCATACTGTAAATGTCTTCAACACTTTATCTCTTTGTTCATAATGCAATTAGCATTATTTAATACCAGAAAATCGGTAAGTTAGTAGGTATATCACTCAACATGTTCGTACATGTTCGCACATAAGACTTGTGTGAGTGTTTGCTAAAATATCGAATTTCAATTAGTATAGCTGAAAGTATCTAGGTAAGCAAAATTAGCATTGTATATGTTTTTAGTTTATTTTCATTTACTCATAATTACTCATATCGAGTGGTGTTACAAAATATATTTAAATTTTGTCAATAGTAAGTAAAATATTTTTTATATGTTCTAATAGTAATTATGATACGTATATGTATCAGCGTTGTAACATATTATGTGTTTCGTTCTAGATGTCTGATTCAGAGATTATCCTCAGCCAGTATGCTCAGAATCCCTATGAAGAATTTTATGAGCTACAACGCAATGAAATCAATCAATGCAAACCGACTAAAGATAAGAAACCAAGACAGCGTCGCAAGGAACTATCACACAACACCATGAAACAAAACTCAACTAAATCTTTCGTTATGAGCCGTTCGAAACGAAGCGGAATTAAGTTAATAAAGATATGTGTAATCGATCTCTGTAATAACAGTACTCAAACTTGTGATGGTGATAGTGAAAGTGAAAAAGTGTTAATTAATGCCGAGTATATTGTAAAAGACTCTATGGACAGTGTTATGGACGAAACAGATTCGCTAATTAAAAAAATATAAAAATGTTTAATTGATAATGATTTTTAATATATCTACTTTAATTAAAAATGTAATTAGATATTATCAATTATTTCTTATTTCTAGGTCAACTATATTTTATTTTTATTACTTTGTGTGTGCTTTAAATCAGTTTATAAAATAAAAATGCATTTTACTGTATATCTTACTTTTATTTATAAAAACACATCTGAAAAATACTTTATTACCACTCCAAGTACTTTCTTAAACATAACACATTTTTGAGGGCACATTGCTTTGAATGTTTTATACAATTAAATTTAGTTTTTCCGTCACAGTATTTCTTATACAATTCAGACATTTTAGGACACTGATCTTCACCTAAATCCGATACACTACAATTTCCACAAATGTTCTTTACCCATTTCACCTTCTCCAATCCTTTTACAATAACATTTTTATTTTCTAGATAAGGAAGGATTATCCTATGAAATTCTCTGTAATCAATATATCCTTCATTCCATGAAATACCTCTATTTATCTCCAACCATTTTACTTGTCTTTTTTCATCACATGTTAAATGTTTAAATAAATATGGAGGTTTTATTAAGAACAACTGAGTATAATCACGAGTAGCTAACGCTAATTCCTTTACTATAAAGTTGTTGTAAAGATCTTTGAATCCTTGAATATCCAATATTATGGTATCTTGATTCATGATATTTTTTTCACAGTATTACTTAGAGGTTTGTATTCAATTATACAATCGTTTAATATAAGACAGTATGCTGATGTTTGATCTGGTATATCAGAATCGCTTTCAATTTCCACTCTCACGTCCACAACCGGGCCAGTCTTCAAATTATCAGCTTGTCGCGAGCAATCAATAACAAATAAAGGTGCTAAGTCTTTAAATTGTTTCTCACTTAATAAGGGTTCTGAACGCCGTCCGTAATATGACTGTTGAAATCTAGCGTATTGTTCGTATAATAAAGCAATTTTGTTATTTGCAAAATTTATGTTTAAATTTTCATATGGAAAGTAAGTTGAATTCAAGTATACTTTAACACTACGAATATGACAATGATCAAACTGAGACATGTCAGAACTTGCATTATTTTTTCTGTTTGTCTGTAGACCGATAATTATATATCTTGGTTTTTCTATTTGAGATGAAGTTTTGATAGCCCAAGTATGTTTTGTTGTTTTAGGTAGAGCTGGATATTCGTATAAATCCCAATTTCTGAATATCACTTGAAGTGGTCGATCCTTTTCTAGCAATTTTAAGAAGTTTATTTTTTCTCTATCAGATATTTTAATATGTGGTACACGCCAAATAATTTTATTTATTTGTACATCCTCAATAATTTCACCTGTATTTAATTTTACTGCATTTAGGTTTGTGTTACTTCTTAACAATATAAGCTCGTGTCTACTATTTATCACTACTTTTTTAAAGTCTTCTGCAAAGCCTAATATATTACAGAGTGGTATAGAAGCAGAAAAACTACCACTATTGGTATTTTTTACACCATCAATATTCCACCCCCATGCATTAGCTACTTTAGATTCGTTCTCGTTCATTGATATTAAAGATTTGATAGTAGTAGTTATGCCAGCATTTTTTATCTTATCAATCTCCACTCCATTTAGTTCATACCTTATATCTTGAAATAAGTATAGTAAAGCGTTATTTGTAAATTGAACACTAGTAGCGAGGTCTTTAGATTCCTTTTTTTTGATGATTAGCTTTCCTTCTAAATATAGAGTGCTTGCTGATGGTAATACATAGAGATCCTGTTGATTGATAGGTATACGGATTTCATCATTTCTATTGAAACTAGTCACATAGGGCTTGTAAGAATGATATTCAATTCCTTCGACACTGTTATCGTAAGTCGGAGTCGATAAAACATCCAAAATATTCATTTTAATAGACCGATCGCTTTTAAGAATGCCTTATTGTCTTTTGTTAATTTTATTTTCTTTTTAGAGCGAGGTCTTATATGTTTGGTTGCTTGAAGAGAACTGGAATTTGTAGGTTGTTGATTTACATATTTATTGTAGTTAATCATTTCTTTTTCTAAGATGTATATACAACTGCACTTCTTCACCACGTAAATTTATTAAACGATTATTTATATCCAAAAGTCTAATATGTAGACAGCTTATGTTACTCTGGTTAACAGGGAAGTAAATAACGTTTTTTGGTATTTCTATAACTCTATACCCAGGTGGTACGTTGAGTGCGAATTCGTGAATAATATGACTTGGTTCTCCGTTTATATACGAACCACTTATAATATCACATTCAACCCTGATCACGGTTGTTGGTAAAATGTTTACTGGAAACTGTGACACATGCCATTTATTTGCTTTCAAAATTTGATTTTTAAACCCTAATAAACTTCTGAATGTATTCTCCTTCGTAAAATTTATGTCTTTCGTACAGTATAAAGTAGCTTTTAAAGTGTTGTTATTACACTGTAGTTTGATTGATGTATCTTTTAATTCAGATTTTAAGTAATCATTTATATCCTGTAATTCATAAGTACCTTCTGGTATTTCAATAACGTTATTAGAACCATAATAAAACTTATTATTTGTTTTGTCAATATTTGGAATGGAATTAAATGTTGATATATGTAATAAAGCACATTCATACTGTCCATCTAGCTGCAAGGTGTTAGGATAGTATGTAGATAAACTTGAAGAATTACCAGTTATCGACAAAGTGAGTGACATCTTGTGAATGATGAAAATGAAAGAAAAGTCAATATTTTATACGTTTTTATTCCAAAAATTCTGTAAATAATCTAAACATAAGTGTCCACAATTGATTGTATCAAATTTCTGGTATCTAGTATAATTATAAAAAACATTACAATTCTTAAAGTAACGCATTATTTCTCTCGGTGGTTTTAAATCACCAAAGCTATCAAAATATTCACAATAGTTATTTACTTTAACATAAGCTACCCAATGTGTGCCTTCATTTCTAGAATCGTCTAAGTTAACGATACCACATTCTATACCGCTCGGTCTTCTTGGTAATTGATCTTTCATAAAAACTCCTCTAAAGTAAGGGATATTAATTGCATACTTTTCAATATCTATATTGGTTAAAGCACGATTAGGTAGCTTATATTTCAGTTTTTTGCAGTTCTTATAAATATACCGTTACCATTTTTGTGCGGTTTAATGTATAACCCCTTGCCTAATGCTAAGACTTCCATAGCTTTATTATGTCGTTGTGTTTCTTGCAAATGATTCTGAGCTGATTTGTAATCATTAACAGTTTTTGCAATGCCTGCTGCACCACCTGCTAAAGTACCTAAAGCTGATAAACCAGCGAAAATTGGAATTAAGGGTAGAATTCCTCCAGTCTTAGGTATGGGTATAACTCGAGGAACTTTTATTTGCTGAATGCAAGGAAACATTTTTTTAGCAGTGGAGTAAGCGTACTTAATTAAAGATTTATTATTCTTGGGTTTCCTTTTCTTAATTTTCGATCGTATTTTTGACACAAAACTATTAAAAGTTTTAATGCCTGCACCAGACTTTAACTTGGCTTTCATGACTTTATTCACTAACCATGAGCTAAGTTTTTCACCTTTAGTTGCATCTTTTGATTTAAGCCTTTTTTTAGCCATATTCAGTAGTTTTAAATCTGCTTTGTGACGATTGGACAAATCTGTATAGTTTTGATACGCAATATCGTGATGCATACAAGCTTCGTCTAATTTATTTACACCTCGGTCACCTCGAAGTAATCGTTTCTGAAGCTTTGTACCCGGACCACAGTAGTTGTAACCAGGTAAATGAAGTTCGAATGGTAGATTATTAATAACACTATTAACTAGTCCACCACCTTGCATTGCTTAAAGTAAAATGAACTAGAAATATTATAAAATAATGTTTAAATAATTAAATATAGTGATATAGTATCAGTCCAGTATCGCAGTTTTGTCAACCCAACTGTTTTCTTTGTCATTAAAACCCAACCATTTCACATATAACTTATTTCCTTTTCTCTTCAAAACCTTTTCTATTAAGTAAATATCAGGATGGTAACATTTTTGAAGTTCCTGTTCGTAAAAAGATCCTAATATAGGTTGTTGTCGCTTATCTTCTATGTGATATGTTATTGGCATAGTATGGTTAACTTTTGTTATGGTAAATAATTCAGTTGACCAATTAGGAGTATACCCTTTTTCAAAAATATGTTTGTATTTACTGATTCTAACACTGTCTCCAACTTTGAACTTAGGTTGGTGTCGAACGATTGCAGATTTATAAGAACTTTTAATATTGTGTTTTATTATTAACTGGTTGCTTTTATTTACTTCAATAGGTTTATATTGAATAGTACGGTGTTTAGTATTGTTATATGTATTCAATGTATTTTCTAACACCGAACCTAACCACTTGTAGTTACCATTCAAACTAAAACATTTATACAACTTATTTTTTATAGTTTTTATCAATCGTTCTACAATGGAAGCTTTCTTGGTTGAAAACGATGAGTAGTGATTAATATTATGCCTTCTCATGAGCGTCTGGAATGTTGTATTATAAAACTCAGTTCCTGAATCAGTTTGTAAATGAATTGGTTTACGCTGACTTAGACTTAGTATGTGCTCAAATGCTCGAGTAACATCAAGTTTATTTTTTGATTTTAGCGGTTCTGCCCAGGCGTACTTTGAGAAACAATCCATTACCAATAAAATATAACGGTAACCTTTATTATATTTTTTAAGAATTTGTATGTCTATCAGATCAGCTTGCCACAAATCATCGATCCCTTTCAAAATTACTGAACTGTCGAAGAAATTTTTTTCTTGCTGCTTTATGAATTTCGTTAACAATTTGCTGTTTAGACATTATGGAGACTTTTTAGATGCTAGTAATTTATCGACCGTCGCTTTTGAGTAAAACTGATTCTCGAAATGATATAAAATCTGAGATATCCTTGCTTTTAAACTGTTTTGAAGATCTGTTAGTTTTGCATCCATGTTTTTATATAACTCTTTTGTTATGTTAGCAGTACATTGATCTACATATTCTTTATTTACAGCATCGTCTGGTTCTACTGGAGTTCTGATACCTCTCAACCTTGTAGTTTTCAAATCGAAATCACCGCTATCTGATTTTAGCAATGCATTATCATTGGCTTCAAATAATTCTGATAATCGCATTCTTTTATGAATATAATGTCCAAATTTGTCCACATTCATGTTTAATGTGTATTGTATTGAAAGGTTGGCAGTTAAATGAAATGTGTACAGGAAATAACATAATTTTATTTATTAATAATTTTACATTCACGTAATTCTTCAATGATGGATATTATTTCATTGTCTAGCCCAGTGTTACCAGCATCTCGGGATGCAATTAATAGTTTCAATCTATCTACCAACTCGTTTGGATCATCCCAATATACAAAGTCTATATTTTTTCTCCACACTTTTTTCAAAGCTAGTCCGTTTCCCTTTGGTTGACTTGTACTTAGTTGTTGGAAAAGAGGTTTAATAATTTGCAAATATTTTAAGCCTTTATTACTTTTAATTGGTTTGGTTGGATCAAAATCCCGACGATGTGCATTTGTATCAAGCAGCATTGATTTATAATGTTGCGTATCGTTATCTGTTACTAAGCTTAAATCTATGTCTTTTTTTAATAGCAACTGATTTAAACCCGGAGTATTTCGATATTTGTGTCCCGCTACAGTGATAAATTTTTCACCAATCGTTATGCTAGCAGAACCTAACATAAGTTTCCCACGCTCTATCCGAACACCAAACGGTACATCGGTTAATACTTCTGGAGAAACAGACCAAGAAGATATGTCTGATTCTTGGTTTCTATCAACCAATGATTGAAATGACGCTTCACTGACGTTCTCAGATTCATCACTGCTTTCCACATGATCTTTGCTACTAGAGTCTTCCTTGTTTAATGTTTCCTTACAATACGAACCAGGGTTTTCTTCATTTTCATCAAGAGAAGTTTGGTTATGGGTCTGAGCTAACATGTTCAATGATTCAGTCACAGGCTTAAAAACTGTTTCTAAAGTTTGCTTCTTGTCGATCTCAAGTTCCCTCATGGTACGTACTTTTTTCTTTACAGCTTCTACCGCATCTATAATTTGTCTTTTCAATGATTTTTCCATAATAATTATACAGATGGTTATCGTTTAAGAGTTCATTGAAGAATAATGATATCACAAAGTTGGTGGTCTTAAATAATTTTTTTTGCGGTTAATCAAAAACTACGAAAGTGTCAAATTTATTTCTGTAACAGCCATTATTTTTAGCGCAATCCTTATCAATTACAACATAGTTGTAAGGCTCACTCCAAATTTTTGAACACATTTCTCGAAATTCACGCCACGTCATATCTGTGTTGACGTGCTCTTCATAAACATGTTTCAGATTAATTTCATCTTGTTTGAATAGTATGATAAGGTTAGCATTATCTCTTACTAACTGTTTAGGTACTTTACTATATGTTTGATTTAGATAAAAACAGTCGATGTATTTGTGTCTACCCATTGCTTGGTTGGTACCCTTTGGTTTTCACATGCAACGTCATCAAATATAATAACAGAGTTAGGCTTTGCATCTTGAACACTCAAAACATCTTCATGTCCATGATAGTTAGAATAGGATATACTTGGTATTCGTTGCAATACTTTTTCTAAAAATATATATTTAGTTTGATACAAAGTTTTTGAATAAACATAAAGATTTTGAAATTTTAAACCATTTTCATGTAGTAGGAGACCTATAATTAAATTAGTTTTTCCACAATTCGACGGACCGCAAATTATAGATCGTATTGTGTTAGGTAACAATTTGCTATGACGAAAACCAGACTTAGAAAAACAATCGCAAATTGTATCGACGTGCAGCGATTGTGGTTGTTTGATAAATTTCATGATAAATGCGTGATAGAGTTCATTGATAAATGAGAGAATGAATATAAAACACTACCTATATATAATCTGGATTTATACTACTACTGATCTTATATCGATAACAAGAAATTAGCAGAATTCTTATTGGTGCATTCTAAAAATTTATAGATTTTCCTAAATCACAAAAATAGTATTGGATGTTTTGTCTCACGAAAGTAGGATAGATTGTCCATCATAGATTTTCTTGATTCGCAAAAATAGTATTGGGCATTCTACCCCACTGTAGATTTTATTGTTTCGCAAAAATAGTATTGGGAATTCTGTCCCACGATAGTGGGGCAGAATGCCCAATACTATACTACTAATACTCTTTGCAGCGCACGCATAAATAGGTTTTCGATTTCACATCTTGGGTTCCGAAATAGCAATTTTCTTACGGATCTCTAATGTTTTAGAAAATAAAATATAGCCTATAGCCTTCCTCGATAAATGGACTATCCAACACTAAAATAATTTTTCAAAGCGGACCAGTAGTTCCTGAGATTAGCGCGTTCAAACAAACAAACTCTGCAGCTTTATAATATTAGTATAGATTTCAGATTTATTTATTTATTTTCAACCAGTTCACAGCATTTCTTTCTATATTTTTGAAGTAAAAACTTCTTTAGCCGCGTTGAGCACTTTTTGGTAGGGAAAAATCTTACGGGTTCGCGTCACCGACATGCAAATGTTGATATTGTTAACTTTAATTTAAACATTAGTTATAAGTTTTCACTTCTATCGATAGTTCTTATGACTGCCAATTTTTTTTTCTTTTTACAATCTACAGTATGTTAAAAACAGTACAAATACACACATCAAAAGTGTCTAGGGATCAACATATATTTTTGCAATAACTTTTCTCCTGATTGATATTAATTAAAATTTTCTTTAAGCATTCATCAAATAAAGTGTTTTCGTTTGTCACAGTAACGATAAACCAAGTCACCTTTGCATTAATAAAGAAATTTGCCATTTTCCTAATAAAGGGATTTTTGACATTTGAACCACTAACATTAAAGTTCGAAAAAAATACTGAAATAACAGTTTTCTTTAAAATTTTATTAGGTAACTCAAACAATTAATAATCCGTGTTTCTACCGCGAACACTAACAACACAAGAACATCGGTTTGGCATACTCAAAATGAGTTCATCCAAATCACGCTGTGGAATGGCCGCCCATGTTCGTTGCAACAACAAAAAAAGGTCTTCTTGCGACTGGATACCCTCCATATTCGGCAGAGCTCTTCTCTGTAGCATATCCCATGCATGCTCAATCGGGTTCAAGTCTGGCGACTGAGCAGGCCAGGGCAGGACATTGATGTTAGCTGCGGCGAGAGTCTGACTTACAACTCTTGCGGTGTGCGGTCGTGCATTATCATGCATTAACTGAAATAAGGGACCGATTTGCACTTGTAAAGGAACGATGACGTCTG
The DNA here is from genome assembly GCA_949125395.1 of Diaphora mendica. NCBI lineage: Eukaryota > Metazoa > Arthropoda > Insecta > Lepidoptera > Erebidae > Diaphora > Diaphora mendica. Next base: position 27,721,248 of record OX421312.1, on the reverse strand, counting down.
ATACAATCGTCTCAGCATAAATTTGAGCGTTGAGGTTGCCTCTGATCCAAATCAACTCAGTTCTTCCGCCGATCCAAATACCCGCCCATACCATGATGGTTCCACCACTATAAGGATGGACTTCCTGGCAGGATTTTAATCGCTGTTGGCGCCCAGGGGTTCTCCAGTGTCGTATACGTCTTGTATCCGGTCTCATACCAAAACGACTCATCAGAAAAGCACACGAAACGCCAGTGTTCTTCTGCCCAATTTCTGTGTTCAAGAGCCCATTGATATCGAATCTTACGATTGTGAATTGCTATAGGTGGTACCCGTAGCGGTCTTCGGGAATGAAGGTTCACTTCATGCAAGCGGTTTCTGACTGTTTGGTCGCTAATTAAGTTCCCTGAAGAGTGATGAAGCCTCACGGCTAACATCATGGCGGTTATTGTTGGAGCTCTTCGAGTTAAGATTTAAATGTATCGGTCTTGTCTCCGTGTGGTGCAGCGATACCGTCCTCCATGGTGATCAGCCACGGTACCAGTGCTTCGGTAACGTGTCCAAAGTCGACTGATAACACTCTGACTTGTATTCAGAGCTAAAGCCACAGTACGTTGCCGGGAACCAGCTTCTATCATTCCCACGGCTCTGAGCATTTCTTCCCTGCTTAAATGACGTCGCCGCTCCATAATAACGTTGGTTTTAATCAGTAGTAGGGAAACAGTAGCACTAATAATGTCTTCAATGCGTTGTATGTTTTTATAGGGAAAATATTGACAGCTGATTTTCATCTTTTACTCGAATTTGATTGACAGTTCCTGATTCAAATTATGAAATGCACCAAAAAGGATCCATATAAATTTATAAAATCATAAATTTATTACAAAGCCACATCTCAATCTCAAGAAATCCGCATAAAAATGCTTGATCCCTAGACACTTTTGATGTGTGTATATTAAACAATCACTAGCTAGATTATCAGATCCCTTTGACCAGTTGATAAAGACTTAAATGAATACAAAAAATTATTACAAATAACTAAATTGTTTTACTCCATTTACATTTTTTTTTAATAATGTTCTAGTCTTCATCATTTTGGAAACTCCAAAAAAACGTGTTTAATTTTTCATTTCAAAAGCTGTGAAATTGTTCTCTGGCATCTACGTATTAGCTGCCATTTTAGGCGGTTAGATCGATATAGCGTTTTTAAATTTAAAAAAATAACGGATCAACTACAATTTTTGTGGATATAATTCTTTTATGCAATTTCAAATCCTATTTTTATATTTTGTAACAGTAAGTTAGGCAATTAATTCTTTATTACGTAATGAATTTGTGCACAAGCCCTAAAAATGTTGACATGTCGCTTGATTCACCCCTAATTAAAAGGCACTAGGAGTGAGTTTTGAACACAAAAATTGCTGAGTACATAGTTTATTATGCCTGGAATCGATCTGCATTCAAAACTATTTTTTTTTTTCAATTTTGTCGCTTAATTCGTTCTTACATAACGCTGTCCAATTCTGGGTAATTGAGGTGATTGGGGTTCTTTCTTTTGATCACGTTAACATAGAAGTTTGATTTTGTTACAGCATAAAGGTGTTATAGATTTGAGTATTTGATATGAATTTCAATTTAATACCTTTACGCGTTCATGAGGAAAGTGGTAGTAAGTTAAAATTTTTTTAAAAATAATATATATATTGTAACTAAAAAAATATGTTTTTCGCAATTTTTCCTTTATCTGTGCTATAAGACATTGCTCTGTACCAAATTTAAAGATCCTGTTAAAAACTAGAACTAGAACTAGAACGAAACACATAATATGTTACAACGCTGATACATATACGTATCATAATTACTATTAGAACATATAAAAAATATTTTACTTACTATTGACAAAATTTAAATATATTTTGTAACACCACTCGATATGAGTAATTATGAGTAAATGAAAATAAACTAAAAACATATACAATGCTAATTTTGCTTACCTAGATACTTTCAGCTATACTAATTGAAATTCGATATTTTAGCAAACACTCACACAAGTCTTATGTGCGAACATGTACGAACATGTTGAGTGATATACCTACTAACTTACCGATTTTCTGGTATTAAATAATGCTAATTGCATTATGAACAAAGAGATAAAGTGTTGAAGACATTTACAGTATGAAACTAGGTACACGTGCAAATTACTTGAACTAAAAATGTAAATAAAACGAATATTGTTCAGTATAAATTTTCTTTATATCTGTATACTTACATATCTTATAGAAAGATTTTTCTTCTAAATTACCTAATCTTATACAAGAAAAAAATAATAAAATTTATTATTATATAAAACAAAGGGAAATGTCTCTATAATTATAAATTAATTATAATGGTTAATATATATTGATAATATGTATTGATGTAAATATTATTAATTAATTTCAATACAAATTATATCATATAAGTAATCAATTACATGATAAATGTTGAAATTTTAAAAGGAATCAAATAATTATTGATTCCTGTTAAATTTTACATGTCCCCATGCCCGGGTTGCAATATTACCTTTTGATATTAATCGTTTATCATCATTACTAGACAGTGCTATTTTATTCACACTTTGTGTAAATATTTCATGCTTAATGGATTTGAAGAGAATATTTTTTCGATGGATTACTTCTTTATTAAATAAAACGTTCTTATAATCATCTATTCTTAAATCGCGTATCACACTGGATTTAATACCTTTTGCTTTTTTAACTATACTATCAGTCGTTTTTAAAGAATATAACTTTGATCTCAAACCAATAAATTCAGTAATTAGTGTGCCACCCATTTCATCTTTAAATAACCCTGGAACTTTTTTATTAATTTGAGGAATAAGATATTCATTCGGCGCACTATAATTACTAGTATCAAAATATTGTATAAACATTGATTTTATATCATTATAAAAATCATCAGTATATATTTCATAAATAAAAGAATCTGTATCGGTGTAACATAATTGTACTCTATCGTTATAAAAAGGTTTAACTATATTATAGTGAAAATTATACATATGTGTCTTGGATAATTCTAAAACAGTAAAACCAATATATATAGGTTTATCTAAAATTATATGATCAGGTTTCATCTGTATCGCTACTAAGTTTTCCGATAAAACTGATGCGCTGTGGAAATATGGATTGCTTATGAGTCTTTCAGCGCAGATGGGTTTTTTGGTTTTATTGTTTGAGGTATTCCATGAGTTAACTAAATGAACAGTCACTCTCTTTTCAGTATTTTCTAATGTTTTCCCGAAAACGCTATTATTTAATAACTTAAAGAAATCCTGCTCAAATATAGTTTTAGCGTTTTGTCGTAGTTGCGTATTTAATTCAATATATTCCTTCAGATATGCACTTTGTCTAAATGTAATTACTCTATGTATTTTACGTAATACTAAACCATGTTCGAGACATTTCTTTAAATGAACATAATGAATCACATAATTATATTTATTGTAAAGATTTGAAATAAGTTTCTTCGATTTACCTCCAGGTGGTATACATTTTTCAGGACAAAAAGGTAAGTCATCGTGTAGAATATGTAAAGATTTAGGGTAATAAAGGTCTACTTCTAATATAAAACCCCAATCGGCATTGTCTTTTACATTTTCTATGTATAGATGATTTATTTCCTTTTGATTTAAGAAGCGGAAATCTGAATGTGGTAAGTATTGACACATACTAAAACCATAGAGATTGTTACAGTCCAAATAAGCTATGAAACACTGAGGTTGCGTTGTGTCACACGATGGCATGTATTTATTATTAGCCTTAGCGTAACGATGAGAACACATACACAATCCTCCCCTGATGCCGCTTTGGATCATTCGTACAATAGATAAGTCAGCTATGAGTTCTAATTGAACTCCTGTTTTTAATAACATAGCATCAAATGATAAACTAGGTGCAGTAATATAAAACGCCGGATCGAGCTTATAATATCGTTTACAAGTTTTTCGAAAATTTTGAAATATATCAGTGAGTAAAAGTACATCTGTTTTTAAATATAAATCAGTATATTCACCCAATGTCTTTATGTTAAATGTATGCCATACCAATTTAGCATGATCATAATCCTCTTGTGAAATATGTTCATTGCATATTGAATTAAAAAAATAATGTTTTGCTGGTAATGACCTCTCTTCATAGCATTTCCATTTTTTTATATAATCGTATGGATAAATACCTTTTCGTTTAAGTAAAGAAAAATGAGTATTATTAGGATAATGAAAACGTAAACTAATAAAATCTTCAGTTTGCATAGATTTTGAAAGCTTATTTAAACTAGTACCTAAAAAATTAAACGAATCTAAAAATCTAATCTGTACGTAATCGTGGTCATTGATCTGAATAAATTTCGAAAATGAAATGTATTTTTCTTTAGTCTTAGGTATAATATTTAACTTTCCAGGTTTTTCACCTAATTTTTTAATAAATAAATGACAATCGTATCCTGACAAGTTATGAAAAAAAATTGGTATGAACATAGGTATCCTATATTGCAAATTGCAGTGCCTGTGTGCTGCACCACGATATCGACCCGTAATATGACAATGATCTCTAACTTTATTATTCCATAACAAATTTTCGCATATACAACATTTCTGTGCTTTTTTAAATTCAATATCATCTTTTTCGGTAAATGCTATTGGAACATTTTGAGTCAAAATATTATAAATCCTCTTAACGTCTTCAGTAAGAAAATCAACAAATTTAGAAACACAATCTATCCCACGATACGTTTTGAATTCATTATAGTCATCATTAAATGAACAAACAATATTGTAGGCAAAGGCAGATGGGATATGGCGTTGTAAACGTGTCGTATTTTTTGTATCAGATTCATGACAGGTTACTGGTTCAAGTATCGTCTCGAAGTCAGCATAAATTGTGAATGGAATATTTTGTTTTCTGTTATAATTTTTAAATTGTATGACTGATCCTTTATTAGGCAAAATAGTAACAATCCCACCACATAGGTGTTTTTCAAATTTATCTTCACTTTGGAAAAATAATAAACAGGTTTCACAAAAATACACTTTACCGTGATGCATAGTTATTTGACATCTAACAAGACGAGGTAAATCTTTAATTAGACAATAGTGAGAAGAACAACCATTTTCTAATAACAATATATGAATTATTTTTGATCCATGATTGACTTTATCGGGTCTATAGAGAGGTCCTGTTATAGTTCTATTACCTTTTAAACCATAAATAAATATATTTAAGGAAGGATTGTTTCTTTCAAAAATATTTATATCTGAAAAAGTGATAGGAAAAGAGATATCGTTCACGTTTAAGACATCACGAAAATGTGGATATGATGTGACTCTTTCAGGGTGTCGAGTGGATGGATACAAAGCAGCAACAACACACCACAAAAAACAATAACTATCATCGTTTTGAATATTTAAGCAGGCTTTCTTATTTTTTATAAATTTAGGTAAATCAATAAATCGCGAGCCACTAAGAGGTTGGTATTTATTGATATTGATTTCTAAATGTGAATTATGTAGAAATGTCCACCCACTATCTCTTTCTTGAAATTCTTCAATTCTTTTTAATAAATATGAAACAAGTTTTTCGTAAGTAACATTAAAATTATAATTTAAATGAATAACATAGTTTTTACTAGCAAAAGATTTCAATTCCTGGGTGTCATTTTTTACCATTAAAAAAATTGCAAATAATTCAAAATTGATTTTAATTGAATAATGTTTTTCAAGTGCGCTATATATTAAAATTTTAACTTGATCATAAATATTATTCAAAAAACATTCTGGATAAATATTTACTTCATTTTTAGATGCGATAATTCTGTAACTTGTAATACGACTCTTGAAAGAAGAATGTATTATTTCTACATTTTCACTGATACGTTCAGAACTATTGTTTTTATGTTTATTGGTCCTTAAGTGACTTATCCAACGCTTAAAATTCACTTCTATATTGCAAACCGAACAGAAAGGCATTTTCAAACTAAAATATAAGTTAAATAATATTAAAATTAATTTTACTTATTTTACATATACCTAATAACTGCAATTGAACCTTCAGAACTTCAATTGTTTGTTCGTAATATAATTACAATCTGTTATAGTTCTTGTTGTCCTTGACTGGTTCTGGAATTAGACATGTAATGCACATAAATACATAATAATGTAAACACCAAGAACACTCAAACTTATAACATCAATTCTTGGATTACTCGAATCTTGGGAGATTCAAACCTACAGCCAGTGGATGATATTATCACACAAACCACTAGAGTCGTTAGGTTATTAATTAGATATTTTTATAGAACTGTGATATTAGATAATCAAATAATCTCAACCATCACATCATCTCAACCATACGTATTACAGTAACGATAAATGTAATCAATTACCTTATGTTTATTAGAGTCCACAATATTGAAAAATCTTTGTGTTAAATTACTGTTCTGCTTAATCTGCTAGCAAACGATACTTTTGATTGAAATAGACCCCACCCTGAAATTAAAATCACACTTCAATAACAATATTAAATATCCACCATAACTTCATATAATTAAGTAACGAGAAATGTACTATGAATCAATTACCTTATGTTTATTGTGGTCTACAATAATAAAAAATCTTAGTGATTAATTAATGTCCTGTTTAATCTGTCAGCAAACAAAACTTTTGTTTGAAACAGACCTCACGCTGAAATTAAAATCACACTTTAATAATAATTTAAACACTACAAATACATAAATAAATATATGAACCATTATAATTACCTTATAATTATATAGAGATTGAATTTTTTTAATTACTTGAGACTTTAAGACTTGAGTCTTTGTATAAGAATGAATATATTATGAAATAAATAAACTTTGAATTTTGCAAATCCGTCTACCCGTAGGTATATACGATAGAGTTATGACGGATCATGAATAAAAAATATATCATACTAATATTTTACATGTGAACATAGTTTGTTTGTTACGTTTTTCACGCGAAAACTTTGTACACATATTCTTAGAGGTATTAGAAGTAACATAGACTACTTTTTATTTAAAAAGTAAAAACGAAAAATATTTTTACGCAAGATAAAAATGTGAGCGAAGCCGTGGGTAAAAGCTAGTATAAAATATATTACGAAATTGATTAAAATATAATGACTCAATTTATCGCGAACTTGCTCTACTCATATGACTGCATAACAAAAGTGTTGAGTTACTTAACCAGGTTTTGCTGTCGTGCAATTTTACTCAGGGATGACAAACATAGTTTTAAAATCTTTTGAAATATATGAGAGACGTAAAGTGAAACTCATAGACGGGACTTGAACCCACACCATTACCTATCCGAGTCTTGATTTGTTTTGTGAAATTAATTATTTTTATTAAACTGTGTTATTTCACATTTTCATGCAAAATTATATAAAATATAGTTACTTACACTCTAATAACCTTATAAAGTTGAATTTCTTAGCAATACAATTTACCTTACCGTTAGATAGCGAATGTAAAAATATATATTATGTCTACTCTTTGGTTGGTGATGGTTTTAATTTACAATATTAAATGTTATATTTGCACAACGCTATTAATTCGGTTTGGCAGCCCTGCATTTTTTTTTGCTGAGTTTACAAATGATGATAATGTATGAATATACTGGAACCTTCTGCTGCTTTATTTGTAGTATAATACATACAATAAAATATGTCTTATTTGATAATCATTTTCATTGAGTACAACTATACTTTTAAATTTCAATATTATATCTGTATTTTGATATATAAACAACATGGTTTTCTGAACTCGATACATTAAATTCGAGCCTCAGTCTGATTGGAAGCTATTTACTACTTCGCAGGAATAAAATGTAAGTGTTATAAGTTTAATTATTGTTTTTAAATTAATTCACCTGATTTTGTTCTTGATAATATGTACCTTAATATTTTTTACCACTTTTATGTTTTTATTACACATTATCCTTAATTATGTGTAGAAGTATTGTGAGGGGTGTAACGAGCTCGAGGTATAATTGTCGCTGTCTACACCTACAAATATTTAATAAATAAAAATGTTAAACAAATCTTATTTGAAATTTTACAGGTCAGACTCTGAGTGTGATCTATTCAATAACTCTACAATAGATGATGACCACAATCTCCGAAACCCAGTCACGCATAAAAGCAAACCTAAAGGTACCAGAGTGAAGAAATCGCCTACTAGTATAAGGTAATTATCTGCTTTAATTATACAATATCTACATACCTAGATCTATTGTTTAAATTTACGCAAGCTTATGGGTAGTTAAAGTATGTACATTATTGAGTTTTGTTTTTGAGTTAAATTTTCGATATTGTTTAGTAATTCATTCCACAGGAATTTATCGTATAATTAGTGATAAATATAATTATATCATACTTTGATGTTACATCAAAACGCAAACAAAGTAATACGACATTTATATGACACTCACTAAGCTATTGTTCTACTTATGTATGATTTTTAAATTTTTGTTTCAGCAAAAAGGTGAAAACTTCTGATGTGTTTAATGTTAGCCGCAACAGGGAATATAAAGTGGCTTCCTCAACACCGCTAGCAACATATTTTGTGAATAGAGTTGCAAACGGTAACGAACGTCGAGTTCTCAACACAACGGGTGACTATCTCGTGGATCTCAAAGTGTATCGAACTGATGATGCTCTTAAAACGGAACCACAAGACCTCTGGAGAAAAGCGTTGGTCCGATTATTATCCGACATTACGTAATAAAGAATTAATTGCCTAACTTACTGTTACAAAATATAAAAATAGGATTTGAAATTGCATAAAAGAATTATATCCACAAAAATTGTAGTTGATCCGTTATTTTTTTAAATTTAAAAACGCTATATCGATCTAACCGCCTAAAATGGCAGCTAATACGTAGATGCCAGAGAACAATTTCACAGCTTTTGAAATGAAAAATTAAACACGTTTTTTTGGAGTTTCCAAAATGATGAAGACTAGAACATTATTAAAAAAAAATGTAAATGGAGTAAAACAATTTAGTTATTTGTAATAATTTTTTGTATTCATTTAAGTCTTTGTCAACTGGTCAAAGGGATCTGATAATCTAGCTAGTGATTGTTTAATATACACACATCAAAAGTGTCTAGGGATCAAGCATTTTTATGCGGATTTCTTGAGATTGAGATGTGGCTTTGTAATAAATTTATGATTTTATAAATTTATATGGATCCTTTTTGGTGCATTTCATAATTTGAATCAGGAACTGTCAATCAAATTCGAGTAAAAGATGAAAATCAGCTGTCAATATTTTCCCTATAAAAACATACAACGCATTGAAGACATTATTAGTGCTACTGTTTCCCTACTACTGATTAAAACCAACGTTATTATGGAGCGGCGACGTCATTTAAGCAGGGAAGAAATGCTCAGAGCCGTGGGAATGATAGAAGCTGGTTCCCGGCAACGTACTGTGGCTTTAGCTCTGAATACAAGTCAGAGTGTTATCAGTCGACTTTGGACACGTTACCGAAGCACTGGTACCGTGGCTGATCACCATGGAGGACGGTATCGCTGCACCACACGGAGACAAGACCGATACATTTAAATCTTAACTCGAAGAGCTCCAACAATAACCGCCATGATGTTAGCCGTGAGGCTTCATCACTCTTCAGGGAACTTAATTAGCGACCAAACAGTCAGAAACCGCTTGCATGAAGTGAACCTTCATTCCCGAAGACCGCTACGGGTACCACCTATAGCAATTCACAATCGTAAGATTCGATATCAATGGGCTCTTGAACACAGAAATTGGGCAGAAGAACACTGGCGTTTCGTGTGCTTTTCTGATGAGTCGTTTTGGTATGAGACCGGATACAAGACGTATACGACACTGGAGAACCCCTGGGCGCCAACAGCGATTAAAATCCTGCCAGGAAGTCCATCCTTATAGTGGTGGAACCATCATGGTATGGGCGGGTATTTGGATCGGCGGAAGAACTGAGTTGATTTGGATCAGAGGCAACCTCAACGCTCAAATTTATGCTGAGACGATTGTATCAGACGTCATCGTTCCTTTACAAGTGCAAATCGGTCCCTTATTTCAGTTAATGCATGATAATGCACGACCGCACACCGCAAGAGTTGTAAGTCAGACTCTCGCCGCAGCTAACATCAATGTCCTGCCCTGGCCTGCTCAGTCGCCAGACTTGAACCCGATTGAGCATGCATGGGATATGCTACAGAGAAGAGCTCTGCCGAATATGGAGGGTATCCAGTCGCAAGAAGACCTTTTTTTGTTGTTGCAACGAACATGGGCGGCCATTCCACAGCGTGATTTGGATGAACTCATTTTGAGTATGCCAAACCGATGTTCTTGTGTTGTTAGTGTTCGCGGTAGAAACACGGATTATTAATTGTTTGAGTTACCTAATAAAATTTTAAAGAAAACTGTTATTTCAGTATTTTTTTCGAACTTTAATGTTAGTGGTTCAAATGTCAAAAATCCCTTTATTAGGAAAATGGCAAATTTCTTTATTAATGCAAAGGTGACTTGGTTTATCGTTACTGTGACAAACGAAAACACTTTATTTGATGAATGCTTAAAGAAAATTTTAATTAATATCAATCAGGAGAAAAGTTATTGCAAAAATATATGTTGATCCCTAGACACTTTTGATGTGTGTATTTGTACTGTTTTTAACATACTGTAGATTGTAAAAAGAAAAAAAAATTGGCAGTCATAAGAACTATCGATAGAAGTGAAAACTTATAACTAATGTTTAAATTAAAGTTAACAATATCAACATTTGCATGTCGGTGACGCGAACCCGTAAGATTTTTCCCTACCAAAAAGTGCTCAACGCGGCTAAAGAAGTTTTTACTTCAAAAATATAGAAAGAAATGCTGTGAACTGGTTGAAAATAAATAAATAAATCTGAAATCTATACTAATATTATAAAGCTGCAGAGTTTGTTTGTTTGAACGCGCTAATCTCAGGAACTACTGGTCCGATTTGAAAAATTATTTTAGTGTTGGATAGTCCATTTATCGAGGAAGGCTATAGGCTATATTTTATTTTCTAAAACATTAGAGATCCGTAAGAAAATTGCTATTTCGGAACCCAAGATGTGAAATCGAAAACCTATTTATGCGTGCGCTGCAAAGAGTATTGACAATAGAACAAAATAATGTATTACGGGTTTGTAGGTCCCATTAAGATCTACAAAAAAGTCCGCGATACCTAACTATCATGGTTTAGTCACAATAAACGCTTTTGTGTTCAAAAAAATTATTAAATCGTCTGAAGAAAGAAACTACGTTAAATTTGTATCGTAATATTAATCCTTATCCAAATAAAGCATTATGTTATCAAGGGTATTTAAGTAGAAGTAAAATAATATTTGTTTCATCCTATTTGGACATTTCTTTTAGAAGTTATCACGAGTATAAGACGCTAAGAGTTGGTACCTAACAATGAGGTATTTGCCAAAGAGTTTTTATCAACATGATACCTACTAATAATCTTTATCTAAATAAATGTGCTGTTGATTCTGAGTATTAGATCTTAGAAGAGTATAATAAATACATCTATACTAATATATAAAGCTGAAGAGTTTGTTTGTTTGAATGCGCTAATCTCAGGAACTACTGGTCCAATTTGAACAACTCTTTCAGTGTTAGATAGCCCGTTTATCGAGGAAGGCTATACACTATATATTATCACGCTAAAACCAATAGGAGCGGAGCACTAATTAAGAATGTTTCAAAAACGGGGAAAATTATCACGCTACGGGCAATAGGAGACGCAAACGACGTTGCGTGGGTCAGCTAGTAAACTAAAAAGTAAAAGAGGGTTTGCACTCAAAATAATTAGAGGATTTCGCACTTTCAACACCACTAACGCTATAGCAATATCTACACTCACACCACTTGACTTGAAAATCAAAGAAAGAGCAAGAATCGAATTAACTAGAATTACAGGGCTCACCGATTACCTCCCACTCGATCTCACACTTGATACACCCACTCACCCATCCCATTTACTTCACCCGGCACACAGAAAAACACACTCTTTTAAAATTATCAGTACACAGACTGAACTAGACGACATCTTAACCAATCAACAACATGCACACCACATCTACACTGACGGCAGTAAGCACGACGACTTAGTGGGAGCTGCCTTTGTGTACTCCACAAAACACCATTATCACCAAAACATACAAGCTACATTCATCGTGTACTGTCTTTCAGGCTGAACTGGTTGCCATCGAACAAGCCTGTCAGTGGTTACATTACAATTTAACACTACTGACCACCAACAGCACCGCCACCTACACCTTTATGACTCACATCACCCTCATAGTTAACACACTCAAAGAATTTAATAATACATAACGCACCCAAATACACACTCATATGTCCTAATACACACAAACTACAAAACAATCAATACTCTTAACTAAACTCTCTACCTCAGCCACCGCTAATGTTATTAATTTTCTAACTCGTATATATATGTAAATTTAAACTTTTGCCTCGCATCACCCATTCACCCATGTAATATTGAGTAAATAATGTTTCCAATGTATGAATTAACGTAAAACCAGTCAGAAACATACACCATATATTTCTGTATCAAATTGCAGAATGTACCAGAATCTACTAAACTCCCCCTCATGGTGGTTTAACCGTGAGGGGAAACAAAAAAAAAGTAAACATATAAAAGGATATACACTCATGTTAGTTTCGAATGTGAGCAGCCCATTACATTTGTCTGGTCTCTAGTAGCAATTTTGGGAGAATGAAAACTCAGCCGTAGTTGGATGGTATGACACATTGCTACATATACTTACACATCACTTTATTCTTATTCCATCTGAGGCTAGATAATATTACGAAAACTTAACAGGTTCTAATGATTTAGAAGAAGCAAATCAGAAAAATAATGATTGAGTGGGTACTTTTATTTTTTATTATTTGGAGTGTTTATATTTTGAGAAGGTGTGTTTTAAATGATGCAGTAGATGTTAAGCTTGAACAGTATTTGTATGCAGTTGGTGATAACGAGATAAAAAGTAGTATTAGTGTATTTTTAAATAAAGATTCAAAACCAATAAAAAGAGATTTCATTTTAGGTACAAAGGAGATCGAGACAAGCAAAAGTTGTATTATTATTCAGGTTTTAACTATAAAAAAAATTCAATTTATGTGTGTCTTCTAATCAGCAATGACATACAAGATAATCTTAACGAAATGGTACAATTTCTAGTTAAATTCAGAACTTTGCATAAACATATTTGGATTTAATTTATACTGCATTTTATTTCTCCCAAAACAACCCGCATTATAGACCAGGGTAGAAGCCTTTAAAAATTATAAAAAGTTAAAAAAAATAGTAGGATGAAACCCATTAGAAAAGAAGGAAAATATTATAAAAATGAAAGGAAAAATAATTTACGGGCGATCTGAGGTCGGGAAGGGGGTGGGGGGAGGTTTTAAGGGTAAAAAACGGTTTTTCTCAATTTCCGGCAAAACTAAAAGTCCTATGGAAAAAAGTCAAATGGCAAAGTTGTAGGTAATAAATAGATGTAAACTTTTGTAATTACACTTTTATCACATAACCTCAAAATTTATGCGAAAAATTCAAAAAACCAAGTTTTTGGTTTTTTATTTTTATCTTTTACAATTTTCTTTTTTTTCCACGAAATTTGGTAAAAACTTACCTTTTTATATCCCAAATACGCTGTAATTTATTTGATTAGAAATATTAATTTTTTCACCTTATATTGAATTAATATCGAAAAAGCATCCTAATTTTCAATCGAAAATTCACCCGTCAAAATATCAGCTTTTTTCAAAAAGTTGGTATGTTTTCTGTTCGTTGAAATCTCTACTTTCCGATGGTGAAAAAAAAAAAATGTTACCATAGTAAATCTTCTCAGAAAATGCAAAAAATCGAAAAAAACTCGAATTCGAAAAAAATTTTTTAATCATTATAAATAATTTCATCTAAAAAATGTGATTGCTGCAATTTGTTTCAATTAAAAAGTTGATTTATTTAATGCTTATTATATTTATGTCATAGAAAATCTCATTATCTAAAAATATAACTCGTACTATTAAATGTAGATACTTTATTCTGATTACGTTATTCATTACAATATTTTAAGCACAGTAATCTTACCATTCATAAATATATGAAAATCGGCCAAAAGTTTGTTATTAAAAATATATTTACGATATATATTTTATATATTTTTTTATAGATTTTTATGTATTTAGAAATTTTTTTTTTCATGGGAGTAACTAAATTTGTTTGTGCAAAATTAAGGAGATTATTATTTTTTAATCTTGTACTAAAATATCATTCAATTTTAATCTTTAGGTTATGTTACGTTAAACATACTATTATTTAAAGAAATTATTACTATTTTTATGTTTGAGTTGATTGATACAGATAAAAATAGAGATAGTATTTACCTTCCTATGCAGATTCAAATAGTTTTTTTTAAGTTAACTTGTCACAATTATCTTAAAGAAACACAGCGTGCACGTGTATTTTTTATAAACGACTAGCTTTTACATGCGGCTTCGCTCACGCAGACTTTCATCCCCTGATTTACCCCCTTAGGGGTGGAATTTCAAAAATTCCTTTCTTAGTGCTCACTTACGTTATACAAAGAACCTACATGCAAAATTTCAGGATTCTAGCTTCAGCGGTTTAGGCTGTGCGTTGATCTCTGGGTATGTCAGTCAGTCTGTCACCTTACTCTTTTATATATATAGATGTTGTATACTGTACTGTATTTCGAATACTGGCTAGGCTAACGGTTGTTACAGCTGCTACGAAATAGTAGGTGTGTATGTAGTAAGACCCAGACCCGCCTAGCCCCTTCCCCACTTCTCTATGAAATACCTTTTGATGGGCTAAAATTTTTCGTGGGTCACTCAGGTATATAAGTTATCTTAAAATAGTTATGAATAGGCATCTACGCATATAATTTAAAGAAGATTCGACAACTTTCTCCAAATATTGTAGATGTCTTATTAAATATTAATTTTATTAACTTATTTGTTTGTTAATTATAGTGGTATATTTTGATTTTCAAATTTTTTTTATCAATGTGACATGTAATCTTACGTTTTTCGAGTAATTAAAGTGTACATTTTCATAAATAGCTCAAAATTGTATATAATAATAAAAACTTATTTTCGATTTTTTGCATTTTCTGAGAAGATTTACTATGGTAACATTTTTTTTTTCACCATCGGAAAGTAGAGATTTCAACGAACAGAAAACATACCAACTTTTTGAAAAAAGCTGATATTTTGACGGGTAAATTTTTGATTGAAAATTAGGATGCTTTTTCGATATTAATTCAATATAAGGTGAAAAAATTAATATTTCTAATCAAATAAATTACAGCGTATTTGGGACATAAAAAGGTAACCTCTCCCCAAATTTCGTGAAAAAAAAAAAAGAAAATTGTAATAGATAAAAAACCAAAAACTTGGTTTTTTGAATTTTTCACATAAGTTTTGAGGTTATGTGATAAAAGTATAAATACAAAAGTTTACATCTTTTTATTACCTACAACTTTGCGATTTGACTTTTTTCCATGGGACTTTTAGTTTTGCCGGAAATCGAGAAAAACCGTTTTTTACCCTTAAAACCTCCCCCCCCCATCCCCTTCCCGACCTCAGATCGCCCGTAAATTATTTTTCCTTTCATTTTTATAATATTCCCCTCCTTTTCTAATGGGTTTCATTCAACTATTATTTTTTTTGGTTTTAAAACTTATCGACACTGGTCTATTAAAGGATCTAACGACTATAATGTCGCATAGTACGTTGTTGATTAATTTAAGTAGTCGGAATATAGCTAAAATATAATGAAGAATTAAGCGGGAAAGTGGCTATATCTTCTAATATGTATCGTAATATATTTTTAATTAATCTAGAGTACACACACAGCTTGCTTTCAAGTAAAAATATCAAACATAAATAACATAAATAATGAGCACATAGCGACAATTTTAATTTTAAAATCTTTGACGCTCATTTTCTCAAATTCTCTCCAGTGTCGCTTAATCTATTCTTACATTACATAACGCTGTCCAATTACCGATCATACACGACTATTCCACAGTAAAAGTTTTGTCAAATATATAAGTAAAAGCAATACAATTTAACATTTTATCCTATTTTTATCGTCTCCTGAAGTCTTCGTTCAATTGCCGGAATCGTATTTTTATGTTTTGGTCACGATGAGCGAACAAAGTCAAGTGGAAACTTCCTTAGAACTTGTAATGGTACGTGGAATTTTATGTATGGAGACGCTATGGTGATTTTCTTCGATAATAAATACTTCATGTTATGTCAAACAACGCAGATTTTTAAAATTAATACAGACTAACAGAATAGAATTGGACTGGTTAAGTCCAATTCTGCGTGCTTGGCCTAGTGGTTTAAGTGGTCTCCACTCCGTTGCTGCACCAAGTATTGTGAGTTCAAATCCCTCATGAGATAACCTTTGCGTGATTCGCAAATCGTTGTTCTAAAGTCCTGTCTCCTGCGCCTAAAATTAACAAAACAAATTAACAAAACTTGTTAACCAAACATGATAGCGAAAAGTCGCAGGAGACGGACTTTTAAACGAACATCAAACACGATTACACGAAAAGCAAAAATCTTTTATCTATTCGACAAAATGACTTATAGTACACTTACTTACTTCCTTTTATAGTATAAATATGAATAATATAAGTATTAATGTTAGTTCAGTTCAGTTTCGACAAAATGACTTATAGTACACTTACTTACTTCCTTTTATAGTATAAATATGAATAATATAAGTATTAATGTTAGTTCAGTTCAGTTTCATTATACGAGAAGTATACGCTGGGATGTTTTCAGTCCGCTTTGGATAACATGTTTGCTTGTTAAAATTAACAAAACAGTTAGACACAGCTTGGAGACTGTCTGTTGCGCAGTATGGGGTCGCGCGTTGTCGTGAAGCAGCTGCAAGAGCTGGGGTTGGAAGCTCTCCCTCATCCGCCATATTCACCAGACCTTGCACCTACCGACTATTACTTTTTCCAAAATTTAGACAACTTTTTAGTGGGTAAAAAATTCAATTCTCGAGAGGCAGTACAAAATGCCTTTGAAGAGTTTATTGCTGCTTCGTCCCGTCCAGCTGATTTTTACAAGAAGGGCATCAATAAACTGGTGGTAATGGTTATTACCATTTCAAATGCACCATGGTTCATCACAAACACAGATATCCATGAAGCTCTGGGCATAAGTACTGTACAAAACCTTGTCCTGACGATAGCAAATATATAAACAAAAGAATAATACAATTTAGTGCAGTCGATCGAAACTTATGCGCGTACATATTATGTGGAGGAACGGGTGTAATGTCCCTCCAACACAAAGGGAGGATCCTCCAAATAGGCAAGGTGATTATGCCTGGCGAGCTACTGCCCAACGGTTGATGTTGGGATGGTGTATATATGATAATCGGCGCGAGAACTTCTATTGCGCGATTTAGGATTGGTAGTATTCGTTACTACGTAGTTCGACGTATCTTCGGTAGATGGCGCTGTAGTATGTTATGTTGTTTTTGCGCTGTATGTGGAGGTCACCACATACTCACCTCCAAGACCTGAGGAGCATTGTTGCGGAGCTTGCCAGTGCCAGGAGTGAATAGTTCCAGTGAGTCGGAACTGATTGCCGAAAGTTCCAATGAGTCGGAACTGAACGCCGCGAGTCCCAGGGAGTCGGGGTTGAAGGCCGCTAAACCCAGTGAGTCGGAATTGCATGTGGTGAGGTCCCCAGTGAGTCGGGGCAGTTGCTGCGTAGTGGCTGGCTGCTGCATAGACGGAAGAAATATGCTCTGCTTACATAAACCGTAACTGCAGCATGCTGTGCCTAGACGCAGATGAGGCTGAAGAGGTAAACCAGGCTGGAGCGGTCGCTTCCTGCGTATGGTGTATCCCTTTTGAGGCCGAGGTTACTGGCTGACTGAGACTTGCTGTGGGAGTGAACATGATAGTGGCGCTGCTGTTGCTATGGATCTGCTCCAACGAAGGCTGCTTCCAATCACGTCGGGGTCACCACTGTGGGGGACAGGCTGTATTATGTCCCACCAACACTAAGGGAGAATCCTCCGTCCAGGCGAGGTGATCATGCCTGGCGGGCCACTGCCCAACAGTTAATGTTATCCCAACATTATATGATAATTGGCGCGAAAACTTATATTGCGCTATTTAGAATTGGTAGTTTCTTCGTTGCCTTCGTTGCTCCGTAGTTTGACGTATCTTCGGTAGATGGCGCTATAGTATGTTATCTAGAGATGTGGCATCCATAATAATAATTGAATTAATTAAGCTCTAATGGTCATTTCAGCGTAGGATTTACATACTAGGCAATATCGACTAGACAACGAGGGTTTTCATTGGAAAGTTTTTCAATAACCCATATCTTAAAATAGCTATTCAATATATTAAGTAGCTTGACTGTTGTTCTAAGGTTTTAATAACCTAATCATTGAATCCTGAAAAGTTATTCATGTATCGAATATTATAATAATGTTTAAAAATGTGAATGAATTAATGTTGGTACTATACTCTGATCAATTTAACAATAGTTATTGTATGATTACTAAATTTTTTGAATATGAATCCTAGCTAGTTCGCTTAGTCGCCCCCGAAACCCCCTTTCCTTTTTTTACCACCACCTGGTGGCTATGTAGGACTCGAACCGACTAAAATCCGGTGCACCCTGAAAAGGAATGCCTAGAACCCAGACGTACCTCAGGCCACCAAAGGTTTGTACATGGCCTCCTCCTGTGTAGGAAACCCTATGCTCTTTTTCTATTTAGAAAAAGGGCGCGAGCACTTTGTAGCGCTCACGCCTCCACCCCGGCCTGCTTCTGCTAGAATGACAGACGGTCTCACCTGTCACACACAGGCTTGCGCTTTTGGAGGATGGAGTTAATTTTGCGATCTCTGACATCTGCGATCACCTCCACCCTCAAGAGTTCTGGAAGCCTGGAGACGTAAACCAGAGTGAAATTGAAATAATAAATTGATATGTGATGATGACTAAACTTTGAAGAAATATCTACAGAGAAATTACGGCTCTATTATAAGGCTTGTGTTTTGATAAACACATCTACTTATATTAATATACTACTAATATACGGTAAAAATGTTTAAGGATATTCATAATATCATCAGCCCGTTCCGGTCCACTGCTGAACATAGGCCTCCCCTAAAGAACACTACAGAGCCCGCTCTGTTGCTTTCTACATCCAGTCGACTGGATGTAGAAAGCAACAGACCAGACAGCAACAGACAGATGTAGTTAGAACTTCATTAGCTACATCTGGTTTATTAGAGTTGTCTATAAAATGCTTTCATAAAGTATTCAGACCATCTGGTGCCAATATTTGACACAACTTAAGTTATAAGTTGTCGTTGGTAAGTATATCTAATCGAAGCATACTGAAATTTTAATTTTTCACTTCCATTAGTGTAAAATTTAAAGCAAACTAATTTTTCACATTATTGAAACTAACTTTTGCCCGCGGCGCCGCAGGCGTGTTCATCAGTTATCGCAATGAAGAGTAGGCTATATCCTTCCTCAAGAATCAAATTATCTCTACGCCAAATTTTATTTAAATCGGTGCAGTGGCAGTTGGTCGGGAACTGTTCCGGAGGCTTGAAGAGAGGCGAGTGTTCAAACCATCCCCAAAAAAGGCGACCGCTCTGTCTCGACCAACTACCGTCCGAAAGCCGTCACCTCCATCATCTGCAAACTGCTTGAGCGGATAATCAACGAACAACTGGTCCACTACCTGGAGGATCACTCCCTACTAAATGATCGTCAGTATGGTTTTAGATCGAACCGATCCACGGGTGATCTTCTAGCGTACGTCACACACCTTTAGGGTGAGACTATTGATAGGCATGGGGAATCCTTGGCCATCAGCCTCGACATGGCTAAGTGCTTTGATAGGGTTTGGCACCGTTTGCTTGTCTCTAAGCTACCGACATTCGGCTTGCCCAATAAACTTGCAACTGGATTGCCGCATTCCTGCATCAGCGCCGCATCAGAGTCCTTTGCGACGGTGCGGCCTCCGATTTTCAGCGTATTAACGCAGGAGTACCGCAGGGCTCCGTCCTGTCGCCCACACTATTTCTTCTGCATATCAATGACATGTTAGACCTTGGCAACATTCATTGCTATGCAGACGACAACACAGTTTACGGGCGTTATCTTGGACACCCTACAGCCAAGCTAGGAGATATTGAGGAACAACGACAGGACCTTGTCGCTGGGGCTGCTTTCAATGGGGCTATGAGATGGGGCGCGTTCTCTACCAAAAAGTCTTCATTCCTTCCCCTTCCCACTTTTTAGAGCATCCAACTGCCATTACAAGATAGGCTCGATATCTTGGGCATGGATATCTGCCCAGACCTCTGTTTTAAACAAAGTGAGACGGTTCTTCTCGCCCGGGCATTTGTGTCTTCTTTACAAGACTCCTTGTAGTACTGTTCTCATCTTTGTGATGGAGCCGCATCCGCAGTATCTGTTTGACGCTCTCGACCTGTTGCAGCGGCGAGCAATCCGCATTGTCGACCAACAGTCCCGAAACCAGTCTATCCCTTGAGCCCCTAGCGTAGAGCAGTTGCGTAGAGCTGTATGCGCTTGTATCACGGAGAGTGTTCTGAAGAGCTCTTCCAACTTCTACAGGACAACACGTCCTTGGAAGTCACCGCTTCAGAGTGGTAGACAAAAAATCTCGTACTCATCGCTTCTATTACTCCTTTCTGTGCCGAGCGGTCAAACCTGGAACTCACTTCCAGCGCACGTGTTTCCCTCCTACTATGATCCCGGGTCTTTTAACCGGGGCGTAAAAAAGCATCTCACTAGGCCGCCATAGTGTGGGTCACCATGCTGCACTGTCCTTATTCGCATTGAGGATGGTGACCATCACTTTTGGAATCTGCTCATGCTTTCCATCAGGCAGAGTAGAGTCATTTTGGAGCAGATAAGACATAAAAATAAATATTTTGAAATAAATATTGTGTGTGCATGACAGCGCGCTTGATTGTATTCGCTTCAATGCCTGGTGTTATTCTCCTACTACAAACGGTTCTAGACTAGTGTGAAAAAATACCTATTTCTGATAAATATAAACATATATAATTTGTTAAATAAACATATAGATATAATTTGTATAGCTAGAGAAGTAGAAAAACAACACAAAAGAAATAGATAGTGACTAATGCAGTCATTGGCTTGCAATATGACTGCATTAGAGTAATTATCTATTACTCTAATGCAGTCTTTATCAACAACCCAAGAATGCACTCGAGAAAAAAATGACATCAATAGGCACTATAATATAAAGACTAGGAAATAAAAGTCATATTCACGTGTCTAAATAATATTACGAGTTTAGACACGTTTTGTATCCGACAAGAGAGCTTCACTATGAGTACGTTTTAATCGTGGGAGAGTCAAGTCTCAACACAATGATCGCACAGCAAAAGTCATCTACCATCGTTTTGTCTCTATTTCATGAACAACAAAACGATTAAAAAAACTAGAACTAGGTAAAAACTTTTGATGAAATAGCCTATGTCACCTAGTCTGTTTTTAACAATAATATGAAATGAAATACAAACCGAACTAAGAATCCCTTTTCTATTAAAGTATTCATAACATAATTTCAAAATGAACAGAACATTTTGTAAAAAAAACTTGTAGTTGAAGGTTAGCCAATTATGATCGTTATTAATTTATTCGTTGAAATAAAAGTCGTAGCTAAGTTTAACTACTGCCTTTACTGGAGTGGATTTTATTTGAAATGTGATTTGACTTTATCGGTACCTACAGCGTTCACGAGATTCAATATTGACAACGTTGGGATAATCTCGTCGCTCTATTCGTCCTCCAAATAGCATCGACTACATGATCTGTTATTGAAAACGTCTACCCACCCCAAAACCTCAATCCAAGTCTGGATCAGGAACGGCGGCCACTCTAAGCCACGAAGCTTGCGGTGACGACGAAAACGAGGTCTGCACTTTGAGATATCTAGAATGTATTTAGTGCAGACCGCGTGTTTGCCTGCGAATGACAGTCGTGTCTGGAAATTGAGATTCTATTCTAATGCTCACTATGCAAACGTTCCGATAAATTTCTTGTACAAGTTTACATTTGCCCATCGAGATATCTCGATGACATTTGCCTTACAAATATTTAATGAAAATGGACAGTTAAAGGTAGACGGGTGAGACTGAATCGAATGCAAAAATGATTGTCAAAATAACAAAAATCGCTTAATTTTATTTATATTTTTAACCGACTTCCAAAAGGAGGAGGTTGTCAATTTGCTTGGTATGTTTTTTTTCTTCAAATATATTTTATCTAATTCAATAAATGCAAAAGTTTGTGAGAGTAGATACTTTTTTTTTGTAACACTATAGGTGGACTCTACTGTACTAAAGTATACTTATGAATATAAAATATGTAAAATCGTTAGATGAGACTCGTGCCAATCTACATAAGCAATATAATAAAGGTAAAACACAAAGCGCTGTGCTCTTACCATTATATTCATATCTTGTGACGTGAGCTCACCTTGTTATATAAGGTCGTGCAACACGTTACATCAAAGTGCATACAAGTACAGCAGAATAATAATGGCGTAGATTCTGTTGCTACAAAATTTCTCCCATCTAGACTCCAAAATATTACTAAATTCAAAATGCATTTGGCCAAAATCAATTGTTTTAACAATTAATAAAAAAAACATTTAATTAAACCTTATAATAAAAAAAACACTTAATAGAGTTGCATGGACATTATACTCACAGTCACAGGTATTTTAATATTCCATATTATTATTATATGTACCTTTAAACTTTCCAGAAAACTTCTTAAACTCTTATACTCCTTCTTAAACGGCCGGCTACGCACTTGTGAGTTGACGCATCTGGTGTTGTGGGTGTTCATGGCAGGCGGTAATTGCTTACCATCAGGATCACCTGAGGACAAACGAGTCTGCTCGTTTGTCCTCTATTCAATAAAAAAACCCTAATATGAACATTGTTCTAACTTACATAATTATATTATTTCTAATTTTTAGGTACATAGTGAATTACGGTAAATGATTGGCCAATGTAAGATGATAAAGGGTCAAAAATGAGTTAATAAAAAGTCAAAATTTTACCACTTTCAGTAATAGGTATATATGTATTTAGTGAAGTAATAGTGATTTGACATGACAGTCAATATCTACTAATATTGCTAACGTTGACAAAAATTAACAAAAAAAGAACAAAATTTAACTTGAAATGGTTGGCCGACGTAAACTATAAAATGAAAAAGTCCAGTTATTTAATTAAAGGTAAATTTTTTTCTTGCTTTTTGGAGTAAAGGAGTAAGTATTATAGTAGTATTACGGGTTTAATGCGACGATTAACCACTACTTATATCGCTAACATTCTCATATTTTTCCCTAAAATAATGAATGTATAAATGGAACATCCTTATTTCTAGTTATTTTAGAATCAAAATGGCTTAGTAAAATGTTTGTTAAATTCGATGCAAATTCTACCTAAAGTGTTTATGAATTTAAAATTCGAATTCATGAAGCCTTTCGTGACTACACATTTATTAACGACAACGTTTCGTCAGTAGCTTCGATCGTCTGAAAGCGTATTAAAAATTAAAGCATGACAAGTACCAATCTAAATTTAAAATCATAATCAAAGAAACAACATAGAAGTGCAAACAAAATAAAAAATATTGATATCGATCGCGAAGAGATGTGTTTTTTGAGGTGCTAGGTGGATCACAACATATTGTGACGTTTCAATGCAATTTAGGAGACATATCACATGCTTATAATTCCATGGTTCTTCCTTTAATAGGGAAGATGGAATATTTTTGCTTTCTTTTGAATGAATTTAATCTAGAATAGACCATGAGTATAATAAAAATTTAAAATACTTTAATTTATTGCCAAAAATTGCAGTTTTAAACTGCCAGTTTCAGCTTCGTGCGCAAACGGCGCACAATGTCGATGACGTCATCTGTGTATGTCACTGGCCGTGTTTGTTCGTCGACTCTTCGTGCTGGCTTTCGTAGTTGCTTAAAGTTAGGAATCTCGTGATATTTTTTTAATAAATAGATGCATCAAGCTACTATAAACAGGGCAGCAGCATTTTTACCTATTTTTACAGCCACCTGGATACAGATTTTAATTGTAACTAGCTATAACCCGCGGTCCCACCCGCGTCTATTTCGGTTACCGGTACAGACAGACAGAGTTACTTTCGAATTTAATATTATGGATGAACGGCTAGATGGATATTATGATTATGATGTTTGACAGAAGTTTTTTTTATTGATGAACTAGCTGAGTCCCGCGGTGTTACCCGCGGATATTGTTGTACCTTTACAACCGCGGGTAACACCGCGTGGCAAAGCTAGTCTAAAACAAAGTACCCTAAGTTACTCCTTATTACATCACCTATCTACCCTAATGACCCAATGAAAGTCCCATCAAAATCGGTATAGCCGTTCTAAAAATTGCAAAAAATGATATTTTGGTATATGTTATCTATATATATATAAAAGAGGAAGGTGACTGACTGACTGACTGACATACCCAGAGATCAACGCACAGCCCAAAACGCTGAAGCTAGAATCCTGAAATTTTGCATGTAGGTTCTTTATATAACGTAAGTGAGCACTAAGAAAGGAGTTTTTGAAATTCCACCCCTAAGGGTTACCCCGGGTTATCAGGGGATGAAAGTCTGCGTGAGCAAAGCCGCGTGTAAAAGCTAGTAATAATATATTATTATAATTATGTACTGTGTATACATACCTACATATGCATTTAGAGAAAAACGGTTATTGCAATGTTACAAACAGAAACTCCAATTTTATTTATTTGTGTAGTTTGTATTGATAATATGGACTAGTATAAATATTACTTTCAATTTTTCAATTCTTCAGAAGCTGCACAATCTTCTCTTTTGCATCATAATAATGAAGATGGTTGTCACACGATAACCTTTACGTAATTTACAGAAATTTTCCTTTCTTTTGATCTGGACAAAGCCGATAGCATTGTTGCCTAAAGATTTGTTGATCTAAAATAACTGCTATGTGTAGAATCTCCTAAATAAAATACTAAGTCTCAGTGTAATTTATACCTACCGTAATGGCTTAGTCCCTTTCATTTCTACACATGAAAACTTTGCACTTTCAACAAAAAAAGCTTATTACCATGTCTGATTTAATAATCCAACTTCCATTTTAATTAGAAAAAGGTAATTTGTTTATTCAATAAACTATGTTAACGTTTGCGATTAAAACCTTAAATTTTTGTCACAACAATGATGACGTCACTAGACGCTGATTGCTGTTTTAAAACACGTTCCGTTTTAAGTACTTTTAATTCGTTATTTTTGTAGAAAATCCACATTAAAATAAAATAAAAACGTTGCACTGGCCTTTCTGTGATGTTTTTCTTATATTTCAGTCACAAAATATTGATAAATATTATATTGGCATCTTCCCTATTATTAAAAGCATTCGCCGTCTGGCAAATAGGATACTAAATTTTCGATAGAGTGATTACATTATTATGTATTCCGTATCATCATCAACCAATTGCAGTCTACTGCTGGACATAGGTCTCTCCCAAGGCACATCCCAGTTCCCTATCTGCTGATTTTTGTAATATATGTATTAAATATAAGACTATTGTGAAATAAATTCATATAAAGTCAACTAGACCACAACAGAATTAACACCTTTTCAAGTGCACATAAAAGTGGTCTGTAGAACTGATTTAGGTAAGGAAAATTCAAGTGACATTGGATCAATTTATATGCACATGAACTTTAGGAAAGACGAGACATTTTCACAAAAGAACATTTAAATTTTATTTTATAAAATGTCATATTGCGTGCATGTACAATTTTTTTTTCCTTTAATGTTCTGCCGTACTGTTCACCCGATCATCATGAATGTTGTAGGTAGGTAATTGAATGCACTACTGACGGACGAAAAATTAATAATTTTATACTTTTTAACCGACTTCCAAAAAGGAGGAGGTTCTATGTTCCACTGTATGTATTTTTTTTTTTTTTTTTTTACTTATGTTCACCGATTACTCCGTCAGTTGTGGACCGATTTCGAAATTTTTTTTTGTATTCGAAAGGGTATGCTTCCGAGGTGGTCCCATTGCCAGCATATCAGGATCTGGTGATGGGATCCCAGGGAAATCGAGGGAAACCCTCATTTTTTATAGGCACATACTATGAAATTTTCGGAAGTTACACCGGTATTTGCGTCTGGTAGTCATCATTTTATGATGATGAGCTGATGATGTAAGGTACAACTCCTTAACGGTTAGGAGTTGGAGGATAAATCTTTAAATATCATATGTACATATGTTACCTTTAGTCGTATTCTTTCAAATTATTTAGGTAAGCTGATGATGGAAGGTGGAAGGTACAACTCCTCAACGGTTAGGAGTTGGAGGATAATTCTTTCAATTTCATACGTATCTAAAGACCTTCAGTCGTATAATTTCAAGTTATTTAGGTGAGCTGATGATAGAAGGTTAAACTCTTCAACAGTTAGGGATTAGAGGATGATTTTAATATTACACGTACGTATAGACCTTAATTTGTATTCTTGATGATGAAATTTGATGAAATATTTCAACTTACTACTTACCTACGATTGTTTGCACTAAAAACTGAAAAATAAAAACTTTTTATAAAAAAAAAAAACCGACTTCCAAAAAACATCCAACAAAAACTCTCTGCCAAAAAAACACTTAAAAGAGTAAAATAAACTGGTTCTTCATAAATTGCCTATACCTAATTCTTTATTCATTTAAATAGTAGTATTATAATGTGTGCTAGGTACCTAAAATCTGTTTGAAGTCGGTGCTAAGCCAAAAAGAATACAAACGAACAATTACAAAAGTCTAAGCGATAGTCACTTGGCACCGACTTCAAACAGATTCTAGGTACCTAGCACACATTATAATACTACTATTTAAATGAATAAAGAATTAGGTATAGGCAATTTATGAAGAACCAGTTTATTTTACTCTTTTAAGTGTTTTTTGGGCAGAGAGTTTTCGTTGGATGTTTTTTGGAAGTCGGTTTTTTTTTTTTATAAAAAGTTTTTATATTATTTACTTAGTAACTATGAGGATCACAATGCTCGTGGTTCATTAAAAATAAGTTCCTTACTTAATTATTTTTTTAAACGAGCAATATACTTTACACTAGCCAATATATTCAAATTCACAAAAAATATGTTTAAAATAAATATCTTTTTAATGATAAGAAAAGACTGGAAGTGCCACTTGAAATCAGTGCTTCAGATTAGTTTAAATTCAATGAAACTTACAATGCCTATGATAAGATCGACGCCTTAGAGTTGATCTGAATTTAAAACTAATTTCAGATTATTACAGTTCAACCGATAATTGAGACGTCTTTTAAAATACGGGCCTTAGTGGCTCTTATCATTAGGAAATCGCAAACTTCATACTTTTCCTGCAGACGAGTTGGATTAAGATAAAGAGGTAATACTTCTTGGCGGACGTGCTTAAGCTATTCCATCCCTTTCCTCGTGTCTTTCTTATCCCAGCCAGTGTCCCAGTGTCCCAGCCTATCTTTCTTATCTATATTTTTCATAAAATAAACTAACTTTTTCCCGCGGCTCCGCCTGCTTGAATGTCGGTTATCGCGATAAAGAGTAGTCTATGTCCTTCCTCAATATTTAAAGTATCTTCATACCAAATTTGCAGCGGTGGCTTAGCCGTTTGCCGTGAAACTTTGGAATTTATAATATTAAATAAGGATTATCATCCTAATTTTACTTAACTTTAATCCTAAAACGACCATTCCGATTGACCGAATCGTGTATATTATGTGACATTTTTCAACCCTATTCCAAGCCACTGCTAGACTTAAGTATCGATTGAAAGTTATTCTTAAAAATGTGTTTTTTAATTACTATGCTACAGACTAGGACAAAAAGTAAAAATTTATATTATTAATTCTATTTTTCAATTCAGACACTTAAAAATCAAGACGTTTTTCTCACCGATTGCTGCTGAAAAATAGCACGCACAAACAGATCGGACGTACCGAGCGTGTAATGATACGGTATCAAAATGAAATATTCTAACTATTATAATGACTACTTGAATCCTCCGATAAAACACCATAAAGTAATATTACCCTGTCAGCGTTACAGGCCATGCCAAAAGATCCCTAGAAAGAAAATAAGTAGTGATGCTACTAAGCGATGGGTATATGACTGCTAAACGATTGCCATGCAATACGTCAAAAAAGGCAAAAAGTTGAAAACCACTTAAATCCCTAAAAAAATTATACCTTAATCATAACCAGCTCAAGCTTAAGTTTCAGGTTAATGCTAGTTTAATAATAAAAGCGAGAATATTGCAGTCCTAAAAAAAATTATAACGAGTACAATTACCTACCTACCAGTTTGAATCAGAAAAGCAATTAAATTTTAAATTGAAGACTGCAGAAATGTGTTATTAATACTGTTAATTAGTAAGCCTGTGTTCAGCAGTGGACTGCGATGTACTGATGATGATGATCATGAATACTGTATAATTATCATCAAAATGCCTAATATTTTCGTCAAAGAATGCCGTGACCAAAGTGACTTACAACTGCATTACCATGCTGCTGTAGAAAACGTAACGGAGGCTATTGCCATGATAAACCACGACCTAGATACCATCAGTGGTTGGTCCGATAGATTCGGTTTGACTGTGAACCCTACAAAGTGCCAGGCTACCATCTTGGGCAGTCAACACATGACCAGGCTTGATTCAGTTACTCTGCCGTCTATTCTATTTAATGGATCTAATTTTTATAATCTCTACAGTGAAGGATTTGGGCCTGTTCATTGATAACAATCTTAGTTGGCAACCTCAGGTCACTAGTGTGAGTCAAAAAGTTACAGGAATCCTGCGGGTGTTATACCGACTTAAAAACTTTCTACCTGCCGAGATAAAAACGATGTTGGTGCAAACCTTGATTCTACCCACCTTTGATTATGGTGATTTGTGCTATTACGACCTGAATGTAGATCTTCTCAACAAATACGACCGACTTCTTAACAACTGCATTCGATTCGTTTTTAATCTCCGTAAATACGATCATGTCTTCTTCTTTCGTCTTAAATTAAATTGGCTACCTATTCGCCAGCGTCGTCACCTGCGCGCCTTGACGACTCTCTACACCATTCTCAACTCCCTTTACTCGCCTTCATACCTAACTTCCTCCTTCCATTTTCTGGGATCCAATCATGACAGAACCCTCCGTTTCACAAATAGCCTCCTTCTGTCATGCCCCTCCCACACTTCTGCATGCGTCCATTCTTCCTTCCTCATACAATCTGTCCTTCTCTAGAATGCCCTTCCGAGAGAAATCAGAATGGCACCTAGTCGTAACTCATTCAGGGTCAAGGTGCGGGCTCTCCTTGCCGGAAGCATGACGGAATCATCACAAACTTGATATTTATTATATTGGTATGTATGTATATGTTTTATGTATAACTGTATGTGTGTATGTTTATATTATGTATTTTTGTATGGTTGCTTAGATTTATCGTATTCCTTTGGTAATTTTTATCTCTTTTTTCATTTTTTTCTTAATTTTAAGTTTGTTATGTCTATTTTAGAATTCCTAACCAAAGTGTAGCGCACCTTCTCATTCATTTCCGCAACACCCGACGGTAGAGTGGTAGAGAATGCCAGTGGCATTAAGTCCGCCATTGTACATCACAATGGCGGACTTAATGCCACAGTATAACAAATGTGCATAAAGCTTTTAAAAAAATAATTAAATAATCGTTATTTTTTGTTATACTTCATTAGTCTACTTACCTTTGAAATTTTAAAAAAATAATTCCAAGCTACTTGAGAGAGAATTTTAAAACACAGCTATTCGCAAAATCTTATTTACTTCGCCGTCGCGTCGTCAAAGGTTTCCATTGCTACATTTCTACGTTTTAAAATAAAATCTAACTGATATTCCAGAACATTCTTGGATTTCATTTATTGTGGCACGGCAAGTGGTTCTTTGTGGTTTGTGGAAACTGCATAAATAAATTGAATGTCTGGACCAATGCTTTTCAAAGAAGAAGCCAGTACTTATAAGAAAAAGAAAAAATCCACTTTGCCAACTTGAAATAATTGGACTCTGCGTTATATAAGAACAAATTACGAGACATAATTGAAAAAAAGAGTTTTGAATGCAGATCGATTCTACTATGTACTACCTATGTACTTAGGTATTATTATGTTCAAAAGCCACTCCTAGTGCCTTTTAAACAGGGGTGAATCAAGCGACATGTCAAAATTTGTTAGAACTTGTGCACAAATTTGCAAAAGTTGCGGTTATAAAATTTAAAAACAGGATTTAAAATTGCATAAAATAGTTAGGTATATCCACAAAAATTATAGATAATCCATTTATTTTGTTAATTAAAACGCAATACTAACCGCCTAAATTGGTAGCTAATTCGTAAATGCAAGAGAAATGAAAAAAAAGCTTTTCGGAGTTTCTAAAATGATGAAGAGAAGAACAAATATTAAAAAAAAATGTAAATGGCATAAAATAAGTTAGATATTTGCAACACTATTTTGTATACTTTTCATTCTTTGGGAACTGGTCAAACGATTCTGTTGTTTTAGCTAGTGACTGTTTAATATATTGGTACTGTTTATTTTACATAATGTAGTTTCTAAAAGGAAATGCTGTGAACTCGTTGAAATGCAAAGATATAAATGTAAAATAAACATTTAAAGAATACATCATGGTGGTTTACTTTACGAACAAGAGCGCCTTACTATATTTTTCTGGTCTATCAGTAGCAATTTTGTGGAGAATGAAAACTAATTTCTCAGCCGAAGTTGGACGATATAAATCTCATAAATATTAAAATCATAAATCTAAATAAAATAGATTTTATTAGATATGTAGGGACAGTCTACAATAACAAATCTTATGAAAAAACAGGATTTGACAGCTGCTGAGAAAATTAAAAAAACCTATGGTATTTCTTTGATGGAAACGAATACAAGCAAACACATAAACAAAACTTTAATGAAAAAGAAGTAAGAAAACCGAAAGAAAAGTCTGATACAAATGGAAAACACAACAATAGGAATAAATAAATATATGAGACCAATACCTTGGCTATTACTATAGAAGAACAGAACCTTTTGGATATTGAAAATATGAATATAATTATGTTTGATGAATTTGATAAAGAAAGAAAGAAAGAAATACATTTATTAGTCACACTCCACGAAATAGACATAAAAGAGAAAAATTAAATAAAAAGATATTAAACTAAGAAACTAAGACTAAACAACAACAACATAATACAAATCAACCAAAATAACAATAGTGAGATATCTGCTGTGTGACTAAAAGGCCACAGCTCAGCTTATGCTACGGTCCTGAAGGTGACCATAGCGCTGATTTTCAGCTGCAGCCCAACATGACATCATGATAATACATGTAATATTCCTCTAGCTCAAGAAGTCCGGATTGAAGAAATTGTTATTGACAACACAGAAGACATCACGGCTATAAGTTGTTCTCGGGCTGATTCTTTTCCAAAAAACGCTCAAAACGTTAATTGACTGAAAAAAAACTCAAAGAAGATATTCAAAGAACTGAATGTGTAAAAGCTACTCATACTGCACAAATTGAAACATGTAAAGAAAGAAATTACTGCAGATTAGATAATAGTTCAAACAAATCAATCCTAGATTGTTGTTCGCTCAGTTCAACAGGATTTTGACACAATTGAAGTTTTGGAAACTGTAAGCAAACCAACTTTCACTACTCCTATGAAGACAAACCTACGAGAAATAAAACTAGATGACATACGAGTACTACCTAGAACCCCTCAAAGGAAGGGAGTGAGACAAACTACGAAGACACCTTATGTTGATGACACCTACCTCGAAAGAATTCAAGGACGATGAATGCCACAAAATTAAAGCAAAAAAAGAAAAGGAAGAAGCCATATAGACACGAAAAAAACAACCACAATTTAAAAAAAAAACATGAAAATTTCCATGTCCAATTTAAACATTAACATTGCGCTAAAGAATAAACAAGGAAAAAATAAAGATGAAAATAAAGTGGAATTGATATACGAAAAAGATAACAATAAAGAAAAATTTAAACAAAAACAAACTAATAAAGAGAAAAGGGAAATTATTAAAGAAAATTATACATAAAATAGTCCTAAACAAAATTTAATTGTAACAGTATTAAAATAAAAAAATAAATATGTGATACTAAAAATTAAATAATTAAGAAAGTGCTAAACAAACCAAAGAAAGAGGATATCAAATGTATGGAAAATATTTTAAATTATGAAGAAGTATTGTGCAATACGGATGAAGACGAAAAATCTGATGATGATGGACATAATATCATATATAAGAAAAAGATTAGCATTACTGAAATTGAGAAGATGTTGAACGATGATTAGAATAAGCGTATGTTACATGGTGATTGCCTTCGGTTTTCGATCGTCTCCTACTGAAATCTTCACCAATTGCAACGCTAAACGCGCTCACCATCACAATCGAGTCAATGTGAAACAAACTCACATTTGGCCGCCCTTTGCACATTATATAATAATATTAACAATAATAAGCCCCCTAAACAACCACACGTCCTGATTGAACATATAATCGCGTTGGGGGCGGACACACGAATGAGAAATTACTGTCGTGGTTAACGTGGCTCTGGAAACCCAGCATAATGGAGAAAAAATTAAGAAATATAGGTAAAGATCGCCAGAGCACGTTTGGAGCTGACGCTGGACGTGACGAACAGTCAGCGCTTGTGGACTGAACAGGCGTGTCACGGCCGAACAATCTACTACAGCCGAAACAAGAAATAGGACAAAGCTTAGAAAGTAGTAACTCAATACCAACACAACTTTCAACTACATCTAGTACCCATGAAACCACACAACTTATACGTAATCTCAATATTCACACACAGAATATATACTATAGCTGCTGTTAATATACTTAATCAATTAATAGGGGAACAACTAATGAACAACACAGATCCGACTATAGAAGATATACAAGACTTTATATATTGCGCCGCAATAACAGCTACATCAATCTATAACCCACCGAGGCAAGGCGAAGGCGGAAGAAGGAGTTGTAATAAACCAGCATGGGAGAGGCGACTAGAAAATAAGATAACCCAATTAAGAAAAGAAATAGGAAGACTTTCTCAGTTTGTCAAAGAAAATATGTCAAGAAAAAATCGGATGAAACTTAACAGAATATATACAACTAAAACAGAAGGTATAGAAGACATGGATGGACTCAAAAGTTGCAGGCTTTATCTAAAAGGTTGCGTAGGTATAAAATATCCAATCAAAGACACAGGGACAATGCAACGTTTAACACCAACCAGAAATTATTTTATAGAAAGCTTAATACAGAGATAACAGTAGAAGATCCGCCTAACATTGAAGAGGTTAAAACATTTTGGAAAAACATATGGTCAGAACCGGTAGTACATACTTAATAGTGAATCAAAATGGATAGAAGATGAAATAGATCGAATGCAAAACATTGAACCGATGGTTGAAATCACTATTGACAAATTAGATATTGAAATTGCATTATAGAGGACCTTGAACTGGAAAACTCCTGGACCTGATAAAATACACAATTACTGGATAAAATACTTCACATCTACACATAATCATATAGCGATTTCGTTTGGTAAACTGATTAAAGAACCTAAGACCATGCCCACTTTTTTCACACAAGGTAACACTTATCTCAAACCTAAAGATGCAGATACACAAAACCCAGCCAAGTACGGACCGATTATATGTCTTCCAACACTATATAAATTACTTACATCGATAATAGCACATAAAATAAATAGTCATTTATATAGTAATAGATTCAGAGTTAAACCAGGTTAAACAATCACACAGAAATCTTTATTATTCCTACATAGACTATCAAAAAGCTTACGATAGTGTACCACATTCATGGCTATTACAGATCCTAAAAAATTATAAAATAGATGAGTTTCTGACAGAGTTTTTGCACCAAACTATGAAAAGATGGACTACCGTTTTGAACTTGAGTACTGTTTTAGGAGAAATAAATTCAAATCCAATACAGATTGGGCGAGGTATATTCCAGGGAGATTCGCTAAGTCCATTGTGGTTTTGTATGTCTTTAAATCCATTATCCACAGTACTAAATAAAACCCAACAAGGTTATACACTACACAAAGAAAGCAAAACAAAAATCACACATTTGCTTTATATGGATGACATTAAACTCTACGCTGGTAACAAACAACAGATGAACCGTCTTTTAAAAGCTACCGAACTCTTTAGCACAGATATTAGAATGAATTTCGGAATAGATAAATGTAAGGTAAATAGTATTATTAAGGGTAAACATAGTGAAACAGACGCTTATATATTACAAACACAACAAAAAGCACCTATTGAGAAAATGGACAAAGATGAGAGACTAACAAATATTTTAGGATATTCACAAAGCACGGGATTAGATCACGGTAAAATAAAGGAAGAACTTATCACTAAATGTATATTTAGTGATAAGTTCTTTATTTAACCTACCTGTATAGGTAGGTTAAATAAAATATTAAAAACACAATTATCAGGTAGAAATACGGTGAAAGCTGTTAATACATATGCCGTGCCCGTAATGTTGACATACTCTTTTGGAATTATTAGATCTCAATAGGCTCACACGTACCACTATTCATAAACACCATGTACACCATATCCATTCCGCAGTAGAAAGGTTTAACCATAAGGAAACTAGGAGGTAGAGGGTTATAGACATAAAAGATCTACACAATAGGCAGGTACAAAACATTCGCACATACATGCTCAATAAAGCCGCTGATAGTTCTATACATAAGGCTCTCGCTTCCATAACCACATCAGGTACACCATTAAAACTCAACGATACAGACACTACATACATAGTCACCCCCATACATGAACACATACCAGATGACCAGAAAATTACACGGTGGAAGCAAAAGAGTCTCCAAGGAAAACACCCGAACCAATTACAACAAGATCATATAGATAAGGAAGCTTCTAATGCATGGTTAAGTAAGGGAAATTTGTATAAAGAAACGGAAGGATTTATGGTAGCTATTCAGGACCAAATTATAAAGAAAGAAAAGAACTATCAAAAATACATCATGAAAGATCCAGCAGTAATGTCAGATAGATGTAGATTATGCAACACCAATCAAGAAACCATAGATTATATTACAGGAGGATTCCCATTTCTAGCTAACAAACAATACACGGAGAGACACAATAACGTTGCAAAACAAATACACTGCTTATTAGCAGCCAGATACAAATTAATAGAGAAAGTAGAGCCATATTACAAATATAAACCAAGCACCATCCTCAACAATGACACTGTAAAACTTTATTGGGACCGAGACATAATCACTGACAAAACTACACCTAACAATAGACCGGACATCACACTTACATTAAAAAATGAAAGAATTACATATTTAACACGTTCAGTGCGAAACGAGGCTTGAAACACCTCGTCCGTGTCTCGTTGTTATAGCGGTAAGGAAAAACTTAAACTTCTCTGTCGTGCGAAAGGCGTAACTTCCGTCTGGTTCAGTATAGGAAAGAGATAACTATATATCTGAATTGTGCTATTGATGCCGAGTTTTTTGGTATACCTAACTTAATACCGGGTTTTTTAGGCCTCGTACCGCACTGAATAAATAAAAGTTTAATAGAGTGCGTTACGTGGTTGCGAACACCTCGTACCCCCGCACTAGCTTCACGCGGTTAGTGTTGTGCAAAACGTTGAACTGCGCCCGCGACTATATAATAGGATGTCGAAACGTTGCCGATGAAAGTTAATTCATAATACTATTGATGATGAAGAGGAATTGGGTGGTAAATCTAATTCAAAATTACCGATATTTGAAAAACAGGTAAGTTTCCAATCAATATTTACAAATTATACTCAGTCTAAGTGAAATAATTATGTAGAAATTATGTATAATAAATGAATTTTAGCTATGTATATTTAAAATTTGGTGTATAAATACAATATATAATATAATAAATTATACACTGTAATGTATTGTATGTATGTATAGTTAGAGATTACAATATAATAACGCTTTCTGGATAGAAAGAATTTAAAAAATTAAAATAAAAAATTATATTAAGGATATTAAGGATTTGTTCCTTGTGTTAAGTATTTTGATATTATTTCATTATTTATACTGCTGTGCCTGAGGTCCCGGGTTCGATTCCCGGGTCGGGCAAAGTGTTATTGGGTTTTTCTGTAAGGAAATTCCTAGTAGCAGCACGGAGACTGGTAAATACGTTGGCGAAATGAGGGTGTATCTATAATACACCTCTGCCTACCCCTTCGGGGATACAGGCGTGAGACTATTTTATGTTATGTAACTTATTTGATATGTTTATAAGGTAATTGTCACTAAGCTAGACGAGTACGTGTTTGTTAATCGGAATTAGAGAAGAGGAGATGTGTAGGATGCCACGAAAAACTTCGCACCTTCTTATCAAGTCGTGAGGCTGATAAAAAAGTAAAGAAAATTCTCACAGAATGTATCGGTTGCAAAAAATATTATTGTTTGACCTGTTTTAATAAAAAGCATCCATAAGTAACTACAATTAAATAAAATCGATATGTTTATTTCCCATCACTAAACAATATGAAAAACTGCACTTTTTCAGTGCAGTATGGGGTACATAAGACCCCACATTTTATTTTACCTATAGAATCTAAACTAAATAATCTGCCCACAGGCGGCGGCAGATTTAGGTTAATCAACTCATTGAAAATAATAATCGCGACAAAAATCGTAAAATTCGCCTTATTTGGCGCCAAAAAAAGGATTTTTGTCTCCTGTGGGCGATGGGGTTTATTAAGCCTCGTGCCGCTACCACGTCTGGTTCAGAACGAGGTTTAAAAGGCCTCGTAACGCACTGATGGAAAATACAGATAA
Source organism: Diaphora mendica (assembly GCA_949125395.1). Lineage (NCBI taxonomy): Eukaryota > Metazoa > Arthropoda > Insecta > Lepidoptera > Erebidae > Diaphora > Diaphora mendica. Next base: position 27,684,046 of record OX421312.1, on the reverse strand, counting down.
ATCAGTGCCGCTGCGAACGTGTTAATTGATATTTCAATCCCAAATACAGATAATTTAAAGAAGAAATATGTATATAGAAAAAGTACAAAAGTACATACCTCTTGCAGATGAAATCCGACAGATGTGGCATCAACATACGGTTAAAATCATACCAATAATTATCTCATCAACAGGTCTCATTCCAAAATCACTGCACACTTCACTCAAAGAAATAGGAGTATATAGGAATTCATATATCTCATTACAAAGGTCCGTTACAATTGACACATGTTCCATAGTTCGACGATTCCTCACATGCACTACACAAACACCAACAATAGTTACTAAACCAACCCACTTGGCGTAAGCCCGTGATAGGTTCGCATTTACTAGCGTCACAGCTAAGATAGAAAGAATAATAATAATAAATATTTCAGACATCTAACACACAACGCCATCTAGTCCCAAACTAAGCAAAGCTTGTGTTATGGGTACTAGACAACTGATACAAATTCATATATACTTTTTTTTTTAAATACATACATATTATACATAGAAAACACCCAAACTCCGAAACAAATATTTGTATATCATGCAAACATTTGGTCCGACCTGGGAATCGAACCCAAGACCTCATGATCAGCAGTCGCACACACCAACCGCGAGACCAATGAGGCAGTATCTTCTATATAAAATTCTCGTGTCACAATGTTAGTTACCTACCATACTCCTCAGAAACGGCTGGACTGATTTTTATGAAATTTGGTGTGCATATCGGGTAGGTCTGAGAATCGACCAACATCTATTTTTTATACCCCAATTTTTTATGGAAAAACAACGTATACTAGCTGATCCGGCATCAGCTAGTATATTTATAATTTTCTGTACTCTTTTAAATCTGTAATACGGTGTAAAAAGTTTTCTATCTATCCGTCTATAATTAAACTAGCTGTTGCCCGCGGCTTTGCTCGCGTGGAAGTTGATTACATGTATTTAACTAAAAACTGTGTAAGTATACATGAATAATACATTCATGTTTTATACGTATTTATTTTTAATTAATAAATAGCCAATAAAGACTTTCATACAAACTATTGACCCTTATTTTAAACCCTTTAGGAGTAAAATTTCTATAAATGCTGATATAAGTATTAATTTATTTATAAACAAGTTTCAAGCTACGAACTTAAAAAATCACGGGCTTTCAGACTAACCTATGTACGAGATGTCAACCCCTATTTCACCCCATAGGGATAGAATATCCAGAAACACTACGTAATACGTTAATACTCATTTTATCAGTAGCCCAAAAATAAAGTTTCACGTTTCTAATTTAAAAAATTACGAACTTTCATACAATCTTTCAACCTCTATTTCACCCTCTTAGGGGTAGAATATCCAGAAACGCTTAAATACATATCTACTCATTTTTAATCAGTAGCCCAAAGAAAAAGTTTCATGTTCCTAACTTAAAAAATGACGGACTTCCACACAAACTTTCAACCCCTATTTCACCCCTTGGGGTAGAAATTCCAAAATTCCTTCCTTAGTGGGTGTCTACTCAATAAAACGATCCATATGAATAACTGAAAGTATACAAATCAGGTCTGTACGTACGTGTAATATTAAAATCATCCTCTAATCCCTAACTGTTGAAGAGTTTAACCTTCTATCATCAGTTCACCTAAATAACTTAAAAGTATACGACTAAAGGTCTATAAATACATTTGAAATTATGGTTATAGAACTTTTATTTTTCTCAAAAGAAATTAACAACAAATTTCACTTCATGAGAACATTTAACAAAAAAACAATATTTACATAGTAGTGAGCTTAATGATATTTTTTATAAATATAGGTACCTATAGTACTCGTAATACGTGCTATAAACCTGTTAGGTAATAAGTAAGCATTAGTACACACCCACATCATCATGTCTTATACCTTCACACACTACATCCCAAAAATAATAATAATCTGATACTAGAAGACATCACACTGAATTAGGACCTACAAACAAATTAACACTTTGCGAATTGAAAGAATGATCCTCCAACTCCTAACCGTTCAGGAGTTGTACCTTCCATCATCAGATTACCTTAATCATTTGAAAGAATACGACTGAAGGTAACAAACATACATATGATATTTTAAGAGTTATCCTCCAAACCGTTAAGGAGTTGTACCTTACATCACCAGCTCATCATCATAAAATGATGACTACCAGACGCAAATACCGGTGTAACTTCAGAAAATATACGAAAAACATAGAATGTGCCTAAAAAAAAGAGGGTTTTCCTCGATTTCCCTGGGGTCCCATTATCAGATCCTAATGTGGTGGCAATGGGATCACCTGGGGAGCATACCCTTTCGAACACAAAAAGAATTTTCAAATACGGTCCACAATTGACGTAGTAATCGGTGATCATACATTAAAAAAAACGACTTGTGGTACTCGGGGACTGCCGCGGTAAAGCTATTGCATAGCATTTTTCATAAACTTACGCAATTATATTTATTTATTTATTTTCTATCTATGTAGTATGTATAATAAAAAATACTAAACTATTAAATTACTACCAACATTGTCACTGGATGGCGTTGATCACTTTTTTTAAGTAGCGATATGGTTTCGTTACACAGCATACTATAAAAGGTTTAAACTATTTTCTAATAAATGTCTTCCTCATTAAACAGGTTGTTTCATTCACAGTATTTTTTTTTCTTTGAACATGTATACTTACTTAGCACATGCGGCGAGTGTGGCATTATAAAGATATGATAGATACCTACCTATACACCTATATTCTTTCTCACAAACAGCTACTACACGTTCAAGTATACTAAACTTGCGCAAACCCAGACTGATTTGTCTGTCTGTCTCTGTTACGCACGAAGACAGACAGCTCGTCTCGATCCGTGCGAGCTTCGGGTGTCAGGTTTTATTTTCGTTACTTTACGGAATTTCTTGATTCGGTTGCCGCGCTCAAAGGCCTCAAAGCCCGCGATAAAAGCTATGCAATAGCATAAAATACATACAGTGTAAATAGAATCTCCTCCTTTTTGGAAGTCGGTTAAAAAACAGATATTTTAATATTACAAACAGACACTCCAATTTTATTTATTTGTATAGATTTTTTATATTACAAAATTGTCACAGAAAATATCTGGCGACGATTTTGACATTGGCGAAATGCACGATTAATATATTTTAAAGTCTAATAAATTCGCATTCTCATGTACAGTTGTTTACAGTAAGCTAGTGGAAAACACTTGAAAAGAATTGTAGCTCATTTAGGAGACTTTTTAGGATTTCATAGGTCAAGTAGTTCCCCTTGAAAAAGTTGCAGAATCGTTCCTACATTGATCTGACAATCTCAAGCGGATGGCACTCGCGCTCGTACTGGTCCGAACCGGTCCCAGTCCCAGATATCGTGTCCGTGAGCAGTATCTATGTGTGCTTTGCTCGAGCGCACTTTGTATGTAGATTGACTTCTGTACCTATCTATTTTGTACCTATAAAATTTCGGTCGAAATGTTTTTGGTCAGTCGGCATCTTAGGAATAATTATATTTACCTATTCTATTTACTTCCAATTCAAATGGTAACGAGAAGCATTTAAACAAAAATAAAAGAAGAATTTTGAAAATCGCTATGATTATAAATGACGGAGTTCTTGGGTAGAGAACAGAATATAAAAAAACACCTCATCCTTTTTAAAGGCGTTTAAAATCAGTAAGATAAATTAAAAGAAGAACAGATTAAATCTGTCTAAAACATGCATTGTAAAATAATTTACGCAGTAATAAGCACTGAAGTTAGGTAAAAGCTTGCTTTCAGCAAAGCTCAATCGAACGGTGTTCAGGTGGTAGAAGCATACATATAAACCTGAACTATGTGATTCTCGGATGTGGCACTTTTCCAACGCACACCGCCCACTCCATTTCAATATCTTATATATAAAAATCAATTGCTGTTCGTTTGTCTTGCTAAAACTCGAGAACGGCTGAACCGATTTAGCTGATTTTCGTTTTGAAATGTTTGTCGGAATCCTGGGAAGGTTTAAACGGTGAAAAATTCAAAATAACTTGAAAATCCAAATGTCACGTGTACGAAGTAGCGGACACAGTTAGTAATATTATACAAAACAACTCAATAACCGACGTGAAACTTGCAAATAAATTCAAAAATAAACACAAACTCAATTTTGGGTAAAGTGATGTTAAAAGAAACTTAAAATAAAGGTATGAAAAGGAGATTAAAAATTATAAACGTAGCACTGTTATGATATATTTGGTGGAATATCTGTCTAATGTCACATCCATTTAGTTTTCAGGCTTTATGTTCACTGTAGTTCTGAAGCGATGTTCGCGCTGGGAACCCATCTGAAATCATTCGCTGGTCTATCTCCGAGTTGTTACGACGCGGGTCAAGCACTGGCTCCACTGCCATTGAATATTACTGTTTGTCCCCAACGTCTATCGCGAATATTTAAATTTCGGTACAAGTACACCAGTAGCGGTCGGCTATCCAGGTGAGCTCCGACTTGGTAAGTTACTTTTTTGAAATTTTATTTATTTTGATTTTGTATTTCAGCCTTTTTAATTTGAAAAGATTAAAAAAAGTTTCAGTTAATATTCATAAAATTTTCTTCTAGTTAATTTATTCAAGAAGTATATTATGTATAGTAATCTTATATTTTAACTGAATTTGTGAAAAAACTATAGATATTTTACATAAAAACATTAATCGAAAAGTTAAAACAGACTATTGAACTTTGATAAACTTTTGGAGGTCTTTAAAAGTTGTGGACATAAAAATCATAGACGGCAAATATGAAATTATTTTTTATTTCAAACAACATAAATAGATTTTAATTTTTAATAAAAGAAATTTACAGAAAGTACAGATAATTTAACCACAAAATTTAAAAGACTTTGGATATATTATTTCCTGTGTTTGTTGAATAATTTAATTTAACTTAATTATGATTTCATATTCTAAACAGGTTTAATATGTTTTTCATCGGTCAACGTGTCTCATCTCCGAAGCGGCGTAATTTGCGAGAGCAGCATTTTTAATCAAAAACAATACTTCTCTTCACATATAAATAGTTAACCATTTTATATTCTATCTTTTATTGTTGAATTATTCAAGTTCCAATGTTTCAATTTTTCCGAGTCAATTTGAAAAATCGCTATACAAATTTTAATTTCATATGTATTTTCAAACCCCTTTCAATATGTTTTTTTATTTCGGGTTAATAAATATTCACTTTTGAAACTCGAGTGTCTATAGATTATAATTTTTTTAAGCTATATTAGTTTTTTTTTGTTAGGAAATCGCTACGAGCGTATTAGACATAGTATTATTCTTTAACACGCATTGGTAATAAAATATTCGGGTTTGAGTGGTTTCAAGAAAGTATACTTCCGTGCGTCAGGTGGAAAATAATGTTTGCCTTAATATTTTAGTTTTTAACACTAGGTATTTTATGCTTTTAATATTTTTTTTACATTTAAATAAAATCGAAGTCCTTTAAAGTGCTAAAATTGTTTCAATTTTTCCGAGTCAATTTGAAAAATCGCTATACAAATTTTAATTTCATATGTATTTTCAAACCCCTTTCAATATGTTTTTTTATTTCGGGTTAATAAATATTCACTTTTGAAACTCGAGTGTCTATAGATTATAATTTTTTTAAGCTATATTAGTTTTTTTTTGTTAGGAAATCGCTACGAGCGTATTAGACATAGTATTATTCTTTAACACGCATTGGTAATAAAATATTCGGGTTTGAGTGGTTTCAAGAAAGTATACTTCCGTGCGTCAGGTGGAAAATAATGTTTGCCTTAATATTTTAGTTTTTAACACTAGGTATTTTATGCTTTTAATATTTTTTTTACATTTAAATAAAATCGAAGTCCTTTAAAGTGCTAAAATTGTTTCAATTTTTCCGAGTCAATTTGAAAAATCGCTATACAAATTTTAATTTCATATGTATTTTCAAACCCCTTTCAATATGTTTTTTTATTTCGGGTTAATAAATATTCACTTTTGAAACTCGAGTGTCTATAGATTATAATTTTTTTAAGCTATATTAGTTTTTTTTTGTTAGGAAATCGCTACGAGCGTATTAGACATAGTATTATTCTTTAACACGCATTGGTAATAAAATATTCGGGTTTGAGTGGTTTCAAGAAAGTATACTTCCGTGCGTCAGGTGGAAAATAATGTTTGCCTTAATATTTTAGTTTTTAACACTAGGTATTTTATGCTTTTAATATTTTTTTTACATTTAAATAAAATCGAAGTCCTTTAAAGTGCTAAAATTTTCCATCATTTACATAAGTGGGTAGTAGCTTTGAATATTTCACTTTGTACCTACTTCATCAATCAATAAGATGGCGTAGGCAGATACTTATTAATAGTTATTTGTTATACAAGAGTGCAAAGTTGCTTTTTAACCGCGTGTTCAATTTTGATGAACGAGCAAGCGAGGGCGAGGGAATCAAAAGAGCACGAAGTGAAAAATCTTTGCACTCGAGTGCACCACGTAACTTTTCATTCCACCTCAGCTAGGAAACAACTAAATGCAAAAAAAAGCATTAACAATCACAAGATACTTTTATTTCAGTTTAGGTATTAATATTTATTAGGTACTATATTATGATAGGTAAGTATTACAGATTTATTTTTAAATTATTTCAAAAATACTTAGGTACTCGCTCAACCCCGCGGTGTTACCCGCGATTTTTGTCGTACCGCGAGTTACACCGCGGGACAAAGCTAGTCTAAAAAAAGTAGCCTAAGTTACTCCTTAGATTATCAGCTATTTGCCAGTGGAAGTCCCGTCAAAATCAGTGAGCCGTTCCAGAGACTACCCGGAACAAACATACAGACAGACCGACTGACAGACAGACAATGTAACAGAAATTGTAAAAAAATAATATTTTAGTATATGTACCGTGTATACATACATATTCATTTAGTAAAAAGCGATTATTTTAATATTACAAACAGACATTTCAATTTTATTTATTTCTAAGTATGTATAGATAAATTAAGAAAAATTGAAAGATACGTTGCTATAGTTACTTAAGAAGAAAATGGTGCGGCCAGAGCAAATAAAAAAAAAACTACACGCCAAGAAGGTTCCGAGTCTGAGTTTTTAACAAATTAAAAAATATTGTATGATTAATCCGGTACCATGGAGGTAGAAGTAAATATGTTTAATGGTGTTTTGAATTCACAAACTTAGTGCACCCGAGCGATGTTCTAAATTCAATTTACTTTATTCTCTAGAGGATAAAAACGGCTTTTACACTCAGATATCGAAGGGCAAAAATACTCTTTACAAGCTGGTGGGATGAAATACCTAATAATTTTATCCGAACTTAATCAATTTTCACGAGATTACGAATTAGTTTACTTAAGAATTTCCAGTCTCCTTTAGTCCTCTATTAGTCAAAATAGCTCAAAGATCACCTAAAATAAAATATATACTTAAGATAAGTTATGGAATCAGGCGTTATTTTGCGGAAATCCATGACATTAAATGCTATGAAATATATTTAGCTTTAATTCCGCGAGACAAATATCCAGGTCTGAAAGCAGGGCACAAATCCCACCGTCATGCATATGTACATATACAAAAGCATTCGAGCTCAAACGCTCGACGAGTCAACATCTCCTGAGGATGCCCCGTGGAGGGGCGAAACACGTGTCGAGTATAGGTTTGGTTGCATGGCATGCTAATTATTTCTCACTTGTTTTGTATATGTACATATGCATGACGGTGGGATTTGTGCCCTGCTTTCAGACCTGGATATTTGTCTCGCGGAATTAAAGCTAAATATATTTCATAGCATTTAATATATACTTACCTAAAATATTTTCTCTCTACTCGACAACTTTCAACAACAAAAAAGTCATAATACAGCAATTATATTGGGTGTATAAATTAGCAAAGCATATAAAAAGACAAAAGCATAAGGAACCTTTCGTAATTTTCTACTATCACGATATCGCACCTTTAAAGTAAAACCGTTACTAAACGAAAAAATTCACGAATTGAGTTATCAGTGCCATCTATCTAAAATACACGTAAACTGTAAAATAAACTGGTCCTTTTTGTCAAATGTCGTATATAACGCCATTTAGCGGTAAATTAAAGCGTTACTAAACCGAGTTATGATTGGCTCACTTAATACAATATAGTGTCTATACCAATAAGAACATGATCGTAGAAGAGTGATGACGGAAGCTTAAAACAACAATGTTATTATTTGGATAAACACGGCTGCAAGTCACAAATAAAGCAAGTTTTTGATTTTTTTCAATAGGTATAGTGTTTCAATTTGTATAGACACAGTTTTCGTGTTAAGAAATTACGCAATTCATAATTCAATTTTATTGATAAAATGTTACAGTTTGTATAGTCACAGTTTACCTTTATTTTTTTAGAGATTAATCCTATGACGTTTATCTCTAAAGAGTAACCATTCCTTTAGTTACAGTTGTTCGATAAGTAAAGAGTAAATTAAATCATGTACTTAATTACAATAGTGGAACATTTATGTTAGTCACAGTTTATTTTTTTAGGCAACGTACATTTTGCATTAAAATTTTAGAAGTAAAAGTTAATTCGGGCGTTCTGGTCTCTCGCCAAGGCCATCGAAGGGAATTTCTGCATGTATATTCCTATGAATAGAGGTACAGAAATCCACCTCTACTTATAGAAAATAATTGCATGGTTGGCCTGGTGGTTTAAGCGGTCGCCCCGCACATTCCACTACGCCAAGTGTTGAGGGTTCAAATCCCACGTGGGACATCACTTTGTGTGATCCACAATAGTTGTTTTAAGTCTGGGTGTTCTCTTTGCCCGTTTCATGTATGTTTGTAAAGTCCCCGCGACACAGGATGTAAATTTCTAAGGCGGGAGTTGTGTTTTTAAAAGAAAAGAAAAATTCGTTGGCCTACGACGTAAAGGAGAAAGCCGATCTTTTGGCCAAGTATTTTGCGTCTAACTCGACCTTGGACGACGGGGAACAGGAGCCGCCTACCATATTGCGGTGCGAGAGCCATATGCTGGATATCCAGTGCCACCAACGCTCAGTGCGTTTAGCACTTCTATACCTTGTTATCCATAAGTCGAGTGGCCCTGATGGAATCCCTTCTAATGTGTTGAAGATGTGCGCTCTAAAGTTAGCACCGATTTTAACGCATCTTTTCCGGCTCCCCTATTCCTCTGGCGTGATCCCCACACCATCGAAAACAACATTGGTCCACCCGATCCCTAAAAAAGGCAATTGCTCAAATCCGTCCAACTACAGGCCGATAACCATAACTTCCCTCTTCTCGAAAATAATGGAGAAAATCCATCATTAACTATCAACTCCTGCGGTACCTGGAGGGTCATCATCTGCTTAGTGACCAGCAGTACGTCTCAGCCTTGGCAGTTAGTTTGGACATTGCGAAGGCCTTCGAGCGGGTCTGGCATAAAGTGCTTCTTTCGAAGCTCCCTTCCTATGGTCCTGAGAAACTATGCGAATGGGTCACTAGCTTTTTAGCAGAAAGAAGCATAAAGGTCGTCGTCGAAAGTGAGTGCTCTAACTCCTTATCTGTGCTGGGGTCCCGCAAGGCTGTGTGCTATCGCCTACTTTGTTCCTCCTCCATATCAATGACATGTTGCAAATTAACAGCATTCATTGCTATGCGGATACAGTACACAGTACGGGCGTTGCTCTCTACGCCGGCACCAATAATATTTCTCAGGAGAACGTCATTGAGAGTCGAAACAAACTTGTGTCTGAAATTGAGACCAGTTTGGAAAAGGTATCAGATTGGGGTAGACTTAATTAAGTCCAATTTTACCCCACAGAGACACAAATTTGCTCGTTTGAAGATGCATTTCCTCGTTTTGAAGACACTCCCCTACCTGTTTCAGCCAGTTTGGTGTCGACATATCGAGTTAAGTCCAGTTTCGTAGCCATTTAGAGGGTAAGGCCAAGGTGGCCTCGAAGAAGCTTGGCGTGCTCAATAGATCGAGACGGTATTTCACTCCGGTTTACCGCCTTCTACTTTTTAAGGCGCAGGATCGGCCACATGTAGAATACTGTTCTCATCTTTGTGCAGGGGCATCCCAGTACCAGCTCCTCCCTCTAGAAAGCATCCAACGGTGAGCGACTCGAATTGTCGATTGCCAAGATGTTTCTAATCGGCTGGATCCTCTGGCGCTGCGTAGAGATGTGGCCTCGCTATGCATCTTCTACCGCATCTACTCTTGGGAGTGCTCCGAGGAATTTTTTGGACTGATCCCTGCCGCCTCTTTCCGCCATCGACCTACGAGACAGGAGTTTTATCCCCGTCAACTAGATGGTTGGCAGTCCACAACTGTGCGCTGCTCCTGAAACTTTCTGCCTCGCACAACAAAACTGTGGAATGAACTGTCGCCTGCAGTATTCCCGGACCAATACGACCTTCAAACCTTCAAAAAAAGCCCGTACTCACTTTTAAAAGGCACCTCAACAAGGCCAACTTTAAGATTTTTAACTTTAATGATAATAGTATTATTGAATTAATAAATTTCAATAGTTTTCTATTTAGTAACATTAGTTGCACTGTAATTTCTTAGTAATATGCCATAATGAACAATCAAAATTAATGGTAAAGTGTTACTATAATAATATAAATCAAAATAAGTAAAGCTGTATTTAAAAAATATTACATTTTTAAATCACATCTCATAATGTATACAGAGATCTATCATAGAAACTCATTACCTATCTTAAAGAATTCTGAACTCAGATTTTATTGAGAAAAAACAGTGATTTTTTTCTAATTTTGGCTCTCCTGTAAAATTTTGAAATTTCGTTTAGTATCGGTTTTACTTTAAAGGTGCGATATCGTGTTAAGCTTTTTATTTTCTTGCAATGTATGTATGTATGCTTGTATGTTCGGGTGGAATCTTGCAACTTAATTTTGAAGCAGATATCTTCAACCGATTTTGCTGAAATTTTACAAGCATATGTATACAACGCGACAATACAATATTATAATGACATGGAGCTGATCTGATGCTGGAGCTGAAAGGTGGCCATAGGAACTCTGTAAAGAAACGTCACAACATCATCGAGTTTGGACTCGTTTGATTCGTCTTGAAGCATTCCAGTAAAAGCTTATTTTTAAAAAGATTTTTAATTGAATTTATTATTGTTAATCATTGTTAAATAAACGAAATATGTTTTAGAGGCCTCTCCAATCATATGACAAATATATAGGTACACTAGCTGACCCACGCGACTTCGTCTGCGTCTCTTTTCAATGACGCTCGTCTCCCATTGGTCTATTTCTTTCGATGTGTAGTGGGGGGGGGGGGGCAACCACTCACGTCGATGGTGCTCCTAGAGGTACTGCGTTGTAGAAGCGTAGAGTCCAAAGTCCAGAATATATACTTCTCTCTCAGCCCACTTACAACTCGACCATCCGAACCATTCCCGACCTCCGAGTAGCCGGATTACAAGAGACGCTACGCTTCCGGTCCCCATTGGTCTAATATGTCGCGATGTTAACTATCCTGTCTTAGGCACGTCAGTAAAGCACGGTTAGATATTTTCGGAGTTCAACGTGAGCAACAACGTAACACGAGAAATATAATAGACTAGCTGACCCACGCAACGTCGTTTACGTCTCCTATTGCCCGTAGCGTAATAATTTTCGCATTTTTGTAACATCCTTTATTGATGCGCCGCTCCTATTGGTCTTAACGTGATAATATAAAGCCTTTAGCCTTTCTCGATAAATAGGCTATCTAACACTGAAAGAATTTTTCAAATCGGACCAGTAGTTCCTGAGTTTAGCGCGTTCAAAACAAATAAACAAACAAGCAAACTCGTCAGGTTTATAATATTAAGTACTAGCGACGCGCCCCGACTTCGCACGGGTGGATTTCAGATGCCCCCGCCGACGACACGATTCGTGCATTTTAAATCTGTAATATCTTCGAATATATTCATTTAAATTAGATACTGTAAAGTGCCATTTTAATCTATATTAAATGCACAATGTATTTAATTTATATTATGTATATTTATTAAAAATGAAACAACTATTCGTGGTCCGAGTGGGGACCTGGTGTCCTGTAACACAGGTCGTTAAGACCTACTTCAGGCACCAGCGATCAACAACCGAAATTGTCAAAATTGAATGCTACTATGTAATTTCATTTTATTGTACTGTATTTCGGTTTTGGTGAACAAAATAAATCTTATATTATTATTAATTTAGTTAATTGTATAAGGTTTCATTCTGTATTGCTTAAAATTGCTTCGTTAATAAGCCATTATTTCTTATATATATCTATCTAATATATAGTTGTTGTGGGTTATCCCTAAGAGATAGACATATACCGTCGCGGACTTTTTTGTAGATCTTTTTAAGGTGTACAATACTGTAGTACATTATTTTGATCTATCTTGTAGGGTCAGTGGCGTAGTTAGGCGTGGGCGAAGTGGGCCCTCGCCGACGGCCTCGCACTTAAAGGGGCCTCGCGAGGCCACCGGACTTTTTTTTTTTTAAATAAGTACCTAAAAAATATTGACCACACTCGTCACAGACACACAGCAACCGGCAACACAGCTTAGCTTTGTAAAACATTCCTTTACATACATACTTCATACAAAACAGCAAAGTTGATAGTAATTTAGGAACATAAGATTTTTTCGTCTCCAGCTGACACATACTACCTCACTTACCCTGGGTACGGACTTGAACACTCCTTCATCTCTAATGCCGGAAAGAGACATGCGTGTACCTCAGAGACGATGTTAGCTTTCGTAGCCTCAGCAATCTAGTAGGTAGGGACCTCTCCATCTTATGGCTCCGTGTAGACAGCGACGACCATCCCCGCCTCTATGCGTGCCTCTACAGGTCCCATAGCGGCGATGGCGAAACTGACCGACTTCTTCAGCACATCCAGATGGCTTCATTGGCTACAGACTTCGTGCAGCAGCAGATCTCCTCCACAGAGATCATCGTACTTGGCAATTTTAACGCCCACCACGCCGACTGGATCAGTTCCAGTGAAACGGATCATGCGGGAAGGTCTGTTCACGACTTCGCCCTGGCATACGGCCTGACACAACTGGTTACCGGAGGGCCAGAATGCTTCACTGTTGGACCTTCTGCTGACTTCTCATTTGGACGGTTACCGCGTATACGTAACGTAATGGCTCTTCAGACCATTGCCTTGCCCGGAGTGCAGTGCCTATCACACGCTCGCCGCGATCGCGAGTTGCTCGCAGCCATCGGGTGTGGCACTACAAGTCAGCAGATTGAAATGGGATGCGATCCTTCTTTGCGTCCTACCCTTGGAGACAGTTGTGCTTCTCGTCGGATAATCCCAACATCGCTGCTGATTCTGTTGCTGATGTTGTGCTGCAGGATATGGAGCTTTTCATCCCACCCACTTGCTATCGAAGGGGATTTTTGTAAGCCATCCTTTCCACCTCTGCACATAGGAAATAATCCGTTGACCTATGACGCACCAGTCTTAACGGGTCGTTTTTCAGCTCGTCTACTCTTCTGGCGTAGTCTCGACATCATGGAAGGCAGCATTGGTCCGTCCAACAACAGGCCGATGGCCATAACTTCCCGCTTCTTGAAAATAATGGAGTCCATCATTAACCATCAACTCCTGCGGTACCTAGAGGATCATCATCTGCTTAGCAACCAGCAGTACGGTTTCCGTAAGGATCGATCAGCTGGTGATCTTCTGGTATACCAGAAGATCATGGTATGGATCTGGTATACCAGGTATACCTGACACATCGTTGGGCACAGGCGATTGAGACTAAGGGGGAAGCCTTGGCAGTTAGTTTGGACATTGCGAAGGCCTTCGATCGGGTTTGGCACAAAGCGCTTCTTTCGAAGCTCCCTTCCTATGCGCTGCCCGAGAAATTATGCGAATGGGTCACCAGCTTTTTAGCAGGTAGAAGCATAAAGGTCGTAGTCCACGGTGAATCCTCTGACCTGTGAATGCTGGTGTCCCTCAAGGCTGTGTGCTATCGTCTACTCTGTTCCTCCTCCATATCAATGACATGTTGCAAACTAACGGCATTCATTGCTATGCGAATGATAGTACGGGCGATGCTCTCTACACCGGCCGCGCTAATAATTCCCGGGAAACGTCATTGAGAGTCGAAAAAACTTGTGTCTGAAATTGAGACCTCTTTAGAAAAGGTTTCAGATTGGAGTAGACTCCATTTTAACCCCACAAAGACACTAATTTGCGCGTTCACCGCTAAAAAAAACTGCCGTGGGTCGTATGTCCTCGGTTTGAAGACACTCCCCTAGCTGCCTCAGCCAACATTGGATTACTGGGTTCGACATATCGAGTGAATTCCAGTTCCGTGGCCATTTGGAGGGTAAGGCCAAATTGGCCTCAAAGAAGCTTGGCGTGCTCAACAGATCGAGACAGTATTTCATGTTATAAGGCGCAGGGTCGGCCTCATATGGAATACTGCCTCATCTTTGGGCATCTTAAAAGGCCGGCAACGCACCTGTGACGCCTCTGGTGTTGCGGGTGTCCTTGGGCGACGGTAATCGCTTACCATCAGACGATACGTCTGCTCGTTTGCCCCTAAATCAATAATAAAAAAAGTATTCTTATACTACTCATTTGTATTTTTTTACTACCGTGAGTATCGAAATCGAGAGGCGTGTCATATCCAAGCATGTTTGGTAAGATAAATTTATTAGGTAGATCTAGGGGGCGAACGAAAAGGGGCCTCGCTGATGTGACTTCGCCCACGTCTGTGTAAGTCCACGCTACGCCACTGCGTAGGGTGCAACCAGCGTTTGCAATGTAAAAAAATGTGTTTATTTGGTACATCACATTAGAAACCTCGAAAATTAACAGTGTTTCCATACTATATTATGCATTTATTATACATAAAAACCTTCCTCTTCGATCACTCTATCTATTAAAGAAACCCGCATCATAATCCGTTGCGTAGTTTAAAAGATCTATGCGTTTATAGGGACAGACAGAGAGCGGAAGCGACTTTGTTTTATAGTATTTTTATATCATGGTTTTATACTATGTTATGATGATAGATGATTGTCTATGATAAAACCAAAGAAGGTTTATATTAGAAAACATTTGATGGTTTTGCAAAATGTGAGTGGCATGATCTTCAAAAAATATTTCAAAACGAAGGTCTATTTTTTCTACAAAGACAAATCGCTAAATTCTTTTTGTATCAATAGGAAAAGGAATTTTTATTTTTAAAAAGGTTTTATTTGTGTGTGGCGACCATTAAGCCCTCTTATTTGAAGCGTCTTATGTCGTTTATTCTATCACAATAGAGCCATACCTTAGAACTATAAATAAATGACACCTTTATTCTAATCCAATTATGGGTGTTGTTTTCCTAGGAACCTGTTAAGTGGGAGAGCCACGCTTCGGCATGAATAGGCCGGCTCAACCGGAGTGATACCACGGCCACACAGAAAACCGGTGTGAAATAGCGCTTGTGCTGTGTTTCACCAAGTGAGTGAGGATACCGAAGGCCCATACCCTAACCCCTCCCCCCATCCCCATCCCCCAAAGACCGGCAACGCACTTGTGACGCCTGTGGTGTTGCAGGTGTCTTTCGGCGGCGGTAATCACTTACCATCAGGCCATAAGTCTGCTCGTTTGCCCTATTCCATTAAAAAAAGAACATAATCTAAAAACAAGGCAAGCTAGATAGGCTTAGACTAATTACTAACTTTATGTGGTACGTTAAAACTAGTAATTCTTGTACATATGTATAATCTGAATATCAGAAACGGCTGCAATGATTTTCATCAAGTTTAGTATGCAGGGGGTTTCAGGGGCGATAAATCGAACTACCTACGATTCATAAGGGTTCCGTGCCAAGCAAAAAACGGAACCCTTATAGATTCGTCATGTCTGTCTGTCTGTCTGTCCGTCCGTATGTCACAGCCACTTTATTCCGAAACTATAAGACCTTTAATGTTGAAACTTGGTAGGTAGATTTATTCCGAAACTATAAGAACTGTGAACCGCATTAAGATTTTCACACAAAAATAGAAAAAAAACAATTAATTTTGGGGGTCCCCATACTTAGAACTGAAACTCAAAAAAAAATTTTTCATCCAACCCATACGTGTCGTGTATCTATAGATAGGTCTTCAAAAATGATATAGAGGTTTCTAACATTATTTTTTTCTAAACTGAATATTTTGCGCGAGAGACACTTCCAAAGTGGTAAAATGTGTGTCCCCCCCCCCCTCTAACTTCCAAAATAAGAGAATGATAAATCTAAAAAAAAATATATGACGTACATTACTATGCAAACTTCCAACGAAAATTGGTTTGAACGAAATCTAGTAAGTAGTTTTTTTTTAAAACGTCATAAATCGTGAACTGCAATTTACCTTTCATTCAATCAACACAAATGTAAAAATATAAAATAAAAATTATATTATGTTACTTGCTGCTGCGGAACCCTTCATGGGCGAGTCCGACTCGCACTTGGCCGCTTTTTTTTAGATAATTTACCAAAACATCCAGGTCATCCAGGTACTTTCTATAAATAAATATGAGCCGTGAAATACAAAATGTCAGTAGAGACAAAATCGAAATTAGTTTTACGGCTTCCTAAAATAAACCATTTAGTCCGGGATCCCCGGAACAAATTTTAAAAGTTATTACTATCAACTGAATTTTTCGTGAGCGGCTTCATTCTGATGAGGGGCCCACCTTTCACCTTACAAAAAATTTCGATTGTGATAGCTAACAGGGGTAGCAGGAACAAAAAACTTTTGAGCATAGGACAGAGATAGCTTACCATGCAGTTTGTGATGTGCAATGTGGCTGTTAAATTATATAAATATTAACTAACATTATTACTTATTGGAAAAAAATATTTGTCCTACAAACTGGTCCTACAAAATAACGAGGTCATCAAAAATTATACTAACTAGCTAATTTTTTAACAATTGTTTAGTAAAAATTTATATATTTTAACACCACATAATCCTACATATTGCGTGGTACGTTATCCCGATCCTACGCTCAAAAGTTTTTTGTCCCTGCTACCCCTATTAGCTATCACAATTGAAAATTTTTGTAAGGTGAAAGGTGGGCCCTCATCAAATTAAAGCCACTCGCGAAAAATTTGCTTGATAGTAATAACTTGTAAAAAAAAAACCGAGGATCCCGGACTAATTAAGTACATTACGTAATAAAATTTAATTAACAAGAGGAAAATCGGTGACAAAGATGAAAAATTAACTAAACTTTTCTTTATAAATTAAATGGGCAGATCTTTATTTATCGAAATGACGTTTCTTATATAATTTTGCATCTAAAAAAAACTTCGTTTAAAAAAACCGACTTCAAACCTATGAATAGGTAGCACATACAAATTAAGTTATTTTATACTTTATAGGTTTTGAAGTCGGTTTTTGTTTAAACGAAGTTTTTTTTTTCGCTTTTTAGTTTTTCTCAAGTCTCTCATCATCATTTCATTTAAAATTAAATGATGTCTACAGAATATGAAGGCATGCAGACAATTGCTCTTAACTTCATTGCAGGCGCTCACGTAAATTTGAGGGTTTCCTTCGATTTCCTTAGGATCCCACCATCAGATCCTGATATGGTGGCCATGGGACCACATGGGGAGCATACCCTTTCGAATACAAAAAGAATTTTCAAAATCGGTCAACAATTGACGAAGTAATCAATGTACATACATAAAAAAAACATACCGATGAAATTGAGAACCTCCTCCTTTTGGGAGTCGGTTAAAAAAACATTGATAAAAGACATAATATTTTTTTAGTAATAAAAATTTAATTAAACAAATCAAGAAACACCATGACGTAACAGCGAACTAAAAGTCTATTTTTACGTCACCCTTTCTCTCTTATTCAATGCTTTTTTTTTTTATTTTTAAGCTATCGCATAGCTTTTATCGCGGGCTTTGAGGCCTTTGAGCGCGGCGATCGAATCACGAAATTCCGTAACGTAACGTAACGAAAATAAAACCTCACACCCGAAGCTCGCACGGATCGAGACGAGCTGCTCCGAACGACGAATCAACGAATCTGTCTGTCTGTCAGACAGATTCGTTGACGAGCTGCTCCGAAATCTGTCTGTCTCTGTGGCTTTCCGAGATTCAGTGACGAGAATTGTTCGAGAATCGTTTTATGGATTGGTTGCAGTTATTCTCTCGTTTGAATTTTTGAGTTGGTGCTGGCAACATAGGGTTACATGAAACGCTTGGATTTTGTACTCCTGTATTTTAGAGGACACAATATTGTTTAGCAGTACTTAGGCAGACGAACAATTTGTTGTCTTGTTTAGTCTGGTGACAGATTTTCCGGTATATCTTACTGGGGGTAAAATATCGAATTTAGAATCATCATCAGTCTCATTCTCTGACTTTGCAGTAGATGGGGCGCGAATTTGAATATTTTTCAAAATGTTTACCTTTTGCACAGGAACATTTACTGACTGGAGTAAATGCAGTCTGCAAAACTTTTCTATAATTTAACAGTTTACCTTCACTTCATGAATCTGAATCGATCTTGATCGATCCATAACACAAAAACCAATGCGCTTCCGTATCGAAACTTTTCACTACACTAAACTAGGATGTGCGGCGGCCCCGCCGTCAGCACCTCATTCTGTGCGGCTATGGGGCCTGCAATTCGGCGGATTAGACCTCTCTTCACACTAGACGAAATTTATTTCAGTTCAGTGCGTATGGGATCTATTAAACCTCATATATTTATAACTGCACCGTGACCAAGCTTCGTAAAAGATTTTTTTTATATATTTGTCTCGATTGTACTCATTGAAATGTTAATATAGTCGCCACCCGCACAGAGTGAAAGAACGCGAGTTTGACAGCCGCACAAGTCTCGCATGTGGCTTGTTCGACCTTATAATGCAGTGAACGTGTTAAGCAGCTATTATGTATTGTGTTAACATTGTGTACCTTTTTGAGAGAAATAAACAAATACGATTAAAATTTAGATTTTTTGAAAAGGGGGAAATGATGTAACTCGGTCACACAATAAAATATGTATTCCATTAAATATGATTAATTTATGTCGTTCTCATCGAAGTGGTACATTCATCACATACTGCATTATTTGTAATATTACGCAAATTTATCGGGTATGTTCATAGACGTGATGCCTCATTGAGGTAGCGGTTAGCGTATGCGACTGCCTATCAAGAGGTCTCAGGTTCCTAGGTTGGGCCGAAAAGTGTTGTTGAGTTTTGCTTACAAGAAACTCTTAATAACAGCTGGAGTATGAAGATGGCGGTGTTTCACGCCCGTGACTTGGAGAGCACGTTAAGCCGTCGGTCCTGGTTGTAATGAACATCTGTGGCAATCGTTATTGGGAAGTCAGAGCCTTCAAAACTGACAACTAGTTCAACCTTCGAATTCAGTTCCTACTTAGGGTTGCGGAGGTCTGATGTCAGTCACTCCGTGGAAAAACTTTAGGTAAAACCGATTAAACTAGTAGCTGACTTCAAATAAAATTGGGATTAATAAAGGTTTGGAAGAACAAGTTCAGACTATCTTATTCGACTAATATATTCGCATAAATTCGTAAGCAAGTTATAGATTGGCTCGTATCACGGTGTAGGGTGGAACTTAACTACAATTTCCGATGCAATTATGGTGGTTTAGATATTGCACTACGGTTAGAAGTTGGTTTTCATGCTCTTACATATGTATTCAAGCTAATATCCCCAAAATAATGTGTAACCTAAATGAGAACAGAAAATATTAATTTATTTAAGGTACACGATACAATCTACACCGCCTTCCCCTCCATAAATAAATCCTTTTACATTTACTACTATTCAGAATGTAATTAATCCTATAGTTAACTCAAAACCAGTCAGTGAGTCAAAAACGTGTAATACTCCTAATATTTTAAGCTAGAAATGGAAAGTTAAACAACAAACTTCGGAATAAAAGCACAGAGCTTGAAAACGTACCCTGTCCAGACTTCTTTCGATAGCTTCTCTCAAAATTACAAATCATTTATTTAAACTATTCGTAGTGCAGCATTGCCTACCGTTAGCTGATATACGAATGTTTATGTATTATATAGTTTTATCTTTTTAATTATCTATAAGAAGCGGTGAAACGGGTGACATTTAAATCTCTCCGATTATACGCATTATTATTGATTTCGTTTTGATGGTATTGGTAGTATTGCAACTATTGACTTTGATTTCGACAAATATAAGGACAAAAATTATTTAGGTATGTTTTACTGTTTAACTAACTTTGTACATATCTCGATCTTAGTATAGCTACACTGATAATGATACCTTCATGGATTTTCCAGACCCAATATGAAGTTTCTATAAAGTGACGGAGAAGCAAGCAGCTGATTGAAGAGATAAATACCATCACCGTCCAACATCGCAGAAAGAGCTCAAGCCAATAATTATGAGCGAATTTAAAAAAAATGTTTGTTCGTGAAAGGAAAAAAATTGTGACTTAAGTGTATTATTACTGAGAGTTATTACATATGTGGGTTAAAAAGAAAATAACATCATTTTATTACAAAGTTCAAAGGAAATGCAATGTCTATCAAATATTAAAAGCTAATTACTACAGCTACATAGCTAATTACACAGGGCTTCAAACCACGACACAAAATGTGGAAAATGAAGAATCCCAGTTGGTATTATAATAGTAGTTTGTATTTTATAATTACTACTAGAGAACGGAAATTAACGGAATTGAAATTTGTACTTGACGTGGTCCCAGGCGGTAATTATATAACACGGAATACTAAGTTTATGAATAACTAAGTAACCTCGTCGCCGTCTCCTATTTACTTAAACTTAATGCACATTTTGCACAAAGGCGGACTTAATGCCGTGGGGCATTCTCTACCAGTCAACCTTAAGGTGATGTGAAAATATAGTGTGGTAGGTGCATAATATAGTATAATTTGACATATATATTTGATATGGTGGTATTGGATAAAACTAATATACCTACACTACTGGATTTTGTACATAAATACATAGATGTAATACATACACATTATACACAATACATAAATATAAATATACATAAATATAAAATAATACACAATTACTCAGTCAAAGAACTATCGTTGAGACTGTTCTGCCAATTCATTCCGGAGTAGGTCGCGTACTTTCGTCTTGAATGTGAGGCGGCTAGTGGACATCCTAATTTCGGTAGGGAGCGCGTTCCAAAGAAGAACTGACTGCACAAAGAAGGAAGAATTGATATAGTTGGAGGGGGGCAAAGAAGAAGCATATTATTTCTTTACCGTAGACGGAAGTGGGATACGAGGTATTCGGGTAATGATGGGGAGTTGAGAAAATAAAAAAGAGAAGTGAGTGCACGCAGGCTACGGCGCTGTCGAATTGGAAGCCACTGCAATTGGGTACGTAAAGCAGACACATGGTCATACTTGCGAAGATTGAAAACGAATCGAATGCGGTTATTAAGAAGGCGGTCTAGTTTATTGAGGAGGTCTGCATTCAGGTCAAAATCACACACATCACCATATCCCACACCATCCTATTGCCCGTGGTATTATAGTAGCGTAACTGCCTTCTCGGTCTTGCGGTTGACGTATGCGACTTCCGATCAAGAAGTCTCGGGTTCGAATCCCGGGTCGGGCCAAAATGTTTTATTGAGTTTTTCTAATTATCAAAATATATAATAACAGCTCGGCGTTTGGAAGTTGGGGTCTGAACCCCCGTGTGATCGTGTCGGTTAACCGTCCCATCGGATTATGAGAGTGAGGGAGCAGAGAGTGCACCTGTGTTTGTGCACACACTTGTGCACTATAATATCTCAGCTGCGTAGTTGGCTGGTCTTCGTTAAGACTGGCCGCCGTGGCCGTAATCGGCTAGGAGAACATTATAGTAGCATGAACAAACTTGTTCAATTTTAAAAAAGATTATAGTGAGCCAACCTTAAAAGAAAGACATGCTGTCGCGAGCTTTATTTAGAATTATCAAAGAGGAACAATTATTTCATACATTGTTTTTGAAAAACTTCATCCGTTTACACAACGCACGCAATGCAAACTTTCAAAAGAAATATTTTTATTTATCTAGGCTAGGTTATCTACCACTGAAAGAATTTATCAAATCTGATTAGTTCCTCCTGAGATCCTCTATATAATATTAGTGTATAGATGAAATGATTTTACGTACGCTACGTACGTTTTTATTATATTTTAGCTTTTTATGGAGCACAAATCATAGTATCACTTTCGTATCTATCTGCTGTATATTCATTTTTTGTGTATGAGCCTGCCAAAGTGATTCCACTCTGCCTGATGGAAAGCATGAACAGAATCCAAGAGTGGTGGTCGCAGTGAGTATGGTACTCACTGCGAATGCAGGCAAGCCATCAGTTACAAATCTAATAAACTCCAATACAGTTCCAATGTAACTGAACAATTTTGCATATAGCGATCGCTTCTAGGGGCTGTTGGGATGTATGAGAGAACAGACCTTCATTTAAACAGCGTATATATTTTTTTAATTGTCGGGCAAAATCAGAGAAATATTAGGTGCTTACAAATGAGATTGGCGTTTTGTATCGGAGGATTATAAAGTCGTATTTTTTTGTAAAATATATCCATACCAGCTGTGCCCGCGACTTCGTCCGCGTAGAACAGTGACTTTGTCTAGCATTTTTAAATATTGAGGCTAATATTATTTTATAAATAAAACACACACGTTTCACTATTAAAAACTTAGTTAAGTATTTATTTATATAAGTACATAAAATATAAAGTAATAGGCTATAGGTAATAGATCGCATCGGCACACAAAATCAGAAATCATGTACCTTATTTTTTTACAGGAAATATTTTTTTAATTATGGTTATGTACATATAGGTTTCTATATTATGTAATAAAAATATAAAGTACATATTTATATGAGCTTGACATGGCCAAGGCTTTCGACCGGGTCTGGCACCGCTTGCTTTTCTCCAAGCTCACGGCATTCGGTCCGCCTCCTAGACTGTGTCACTGCATTGACGCTTTTCTTCACCAGGGCCGCATTAGGGGCCTTTGGGATGCGTAGAGATATCGTCTCTATAGCAGTCCTCCACCGCCTGTATCATGGGGAGTATTCTGAAGAACTCTTCCAACTGGTCCCCCTTCTCCCTTCCGCTGCAGAACAACACGTCCTGGCCTTGGAAAACACCGCCTCAGAGTCTTAGAAATACGCTCTCGAACCAAACGGTTTGGTTCTTCCTTCCTGTGCCGAGCAGTTAAAAACTGGAACTCACTACCAGCGCAGGCAGCGCACGTGTTCCCTTCCACTATGATCCCAGGTCCTTTAAGAGGGCGTGAAATTTATTGGTGCGTGAAAAAGCATCTCACTAAGTCGTCGTAGTGTGGGACGCAATACTGCATTGTCTGCTTTCGCAGTGAATATGGTTGCTCCCACTGTTGGATTCGGCTTGAGTTTTCCATCAGACTAACCAGAGTCACTTTGGTAGCCTCAAATAAAAAAAGTACAATTTTATTATGTGCGTTTTTGTTTTGCCATCTTTTGCCAAAATATAGAGATTTAGCGGATTTGATACACGTGAGTATGCTGCTCATGGGAAAAAAATGAACTCCATCTTTAATCGTCTTTCCTTGGGCTTTGATAGTATTGTTGTAATATTGTGACAGCAAAAATACAGTTATGACATTCCGCAAGCTACACGGGGTGACGTCACTATCCAGTTATCACTTTATAGCAACACTAGCTGTTGCCCGCGGCTTTGCTCGCGTGGAATTTGATTATATGTATTTAATTAAAACTGTGTAAGTATCTATGAATACTGTGTTCATGTTTTTAAACGTATTTATTTATAATCAATAGTCAATTAAAATTGACTTTCATACACACTTTTGACCCTTATTTTAACCCCTTTAGGAATATAATTCCCATAAATGCTGATATAAGTATTCATTTATTTTTAATCAAAAGCCTGAAGATAAAGTTTCATGCTACTAATTAAAAAAATGACGGACTTCCAGTCTAGCCTAGGGATAAAATATCCAGAAACGCTTAAATACGTATCTCATCATCATCATCGCAGTCCACTGCTGGACATAGGCATCTCCAATTGCACGCCACTTGGTTCGACCCTCAGCTTCTCTCATCCAGCTCCTGCCAGCCGTCTTGGGCAGATCATTATTCCACCTGGCCTATGGACGTTATTTAACTGCAAAGTCTGCCCGAGGTACCACACATATTTTTGAACAACTTCGAGAACGGCACCGTGAACCACAACCGGTTCCAGTCCATTTTTAATCAGTAGCCATAAATAAAATTGCATGTTTCTAACTTCAAGAATGACCGGCTTCCAGAATAACGGACTTCCAGAATAACCTATATACGAAATTTCAACCCCTATTTTCCCCCTGGGGTGGAATATCCAGAAACGCTTAAATATGTATCTACTCATTTTTAATCAGCCAAAACACAAATTTTCATGTTTCTCAGTTAAAAAATGACGGACTTCCTTACAAAGTTTCAACCCCTATTTCATCCCTTTAGTCCACAACGTAAGATTGATGCCTCGGTGTCAAAATGGTAGCGTATGAGAAAGATGTGAGGTCTCGGGTTCGAATCCCGTGTAGGAGCAAATATTTTTTTTGATCTGCAAATATTTGTTTTTTGGGAGTTAGGGTGTTTTCTATGTATAATATGTATGTATTTACAAAAAAATTACCGAAATATTTATTTATTTATTTCGTGAACGAAAAATTGATATAATTTTTTATGTATGTATGTAATGTATACCTAAATAGTTATTTTTTTATACCTCGCATAGAACTTTTATATATTTTTATAAATCATTTTAAATAAAATAAAGGTGTTAAGAGCGCTATCACAGAATTTCCTTCTTAAAGATTAGGTATTTGAAGTTCGGTGACAACTCCCTCGCGTGCGTGCGCATCCTCGTGACCGCGCACGCGCGCTACGATTCACGATATAGTGCTATAGTTGTCGGTAAACAATATTGATACTTTTTCTATTTTTTTCTAGAAAGTTATATAGTTACACGTTATTATTTTTATTATTAATTGTTTTATTTACTTGAAATATTGGTAAAAAAGTACTTAAAAAATACAAGGGAGACTGAAATTGGTAGGTATCTCAAAACAAAAATCAGGTTGTTAAAATTATTATAGTGTTCTTAGGCTTCTTAGCATTGTCAAAATCGTTGTGGTTCATTTCCGTACGTGGGCATTCATTGCCATAACGTCCATCAGTTTTGCCAAAATTAATTTGGGTTTACAGCTTTTTGGAGGAGTTGTGTAATAATAATTCACATTCTGTGTGATCCCCAAAAAGATGAAGTGAACTATCTAATATGTCTTTCTGCAAATTAAGTATTTTTGTCTGTGTAGAAACATTTTGTTTATTTCTGAACTTAATTACAGAGCAGATGGCAGTGCGTAGCCTAGTAAAGCGGTCTGCGGTTAAAAGTTTACGTTCGTTGAGAGGGACCGTAGTATCTTTTTGTATTTTCATATATTACCGGTGTAATTCCTCAACTTAAACTTAAGAAAATGGTTGCTACACTCTATTTTTTAAGGAAAAATGAAAGAGTTTCTAGAAAAAGAAAGAGAAAATTACTTTGAATCACTGAATTTGGCAACTCGGATAATAGAGAAATTCGTAAACTAGCTGATCGTTTCAGAAATGTTTATTCTTAAGATCTCGAGTCCTCATTAGATGACGAATTTGTGCACTTCCATGCTTATTGGCTTATGCACATGAAAGATTGGGCAAAAATTAGGAGTGTGTCAAAAAGGCATGGAAAGAAGTTTGCTGGATCTACGACTAAGGGATAAATGGAAAGCTACACAAATTAGATAAATAACGAAGGTGGCAGATGTAGGAATAAAAACAAGGTCGTTGAAATGGAAATGGACAGGACATATGTGGAGATCGAAAGCAGAGAAATTGACTAAAAAAGTTACGGAATGATATCCCAGGCATGGGCAGAGACATAGAGGAAGGCCAGTAAAAAGATGGGAAGACGATCTGCCAAAGGGATGGAGAAGAACTGTACTAGACCGAAACAAGTGGAGGGAATTAGAGGAGGCCTATGTCAGAAGACAACCTGACCTGGTTACTGATAATGCTAGTTGATGAGATATCATTTTAGTTTAAGTTATTATCACCTATATCGTCAACTAGATTTAAAAAAAAAAATGTTAACAGGTTACAGGAAATAAACGCTATTTTTATTTATGATTTATTTATTAAACTCACTTCAGGCAAACTAAGAAAAAATATAAGCAACTTAGTCAACATCCGTCGTCTCTCTTGATCCGGATGTACGGAGAGCAAGTATGATATCTTCCTCTAAAATATCTAGAAATTTGAAACGGTATTCGTTTTTTGGTTGTTCTCCCTAATAGTTGATACTTTAATCGTAGTTCGATTAAACACATTGCGTAAATTTAACTCAAGCAACAGTTTTATTTTTACGCTGATTTAACCGTCTCATAAAATTGAACGCGTGTTTATTTTGGCTTGGTGTTTATTTCTCCTGAATTCATCAAATACTCAAGGCATAATTCGTATTCCAACCCGGATTTCTGGACGAAGATTTCAATTTCGACACTCTCATTTTGACAATTAAGAGGATTTTTGAATAACTTTTGAAGAACTACATATTATTTAATCAATATTGCATAATTCTCTTTGAAAACTATTAACTTCATTTCTCCAGTAGATATAACTACTATAACCATAAATTCTCAAAATTAAAAAAAACCCCCGATATAATAACCGGAGTTCCCTTTAAAAAGTAAAAAACACGTTATGTGCTTTCATTTGAGACCCCACTCGATGATATTTTTGCAGACATTCGGTTACTCTTCCCCACTTTCACCCCCATAACTTTGAAACGGCTCAACCGATTTTCATGAAACATGTCTAAGAACACTCGCACGTAACTCACCTTTCATACGAAAAAAACTAAATTGAAATCGCTTCATCCGTTCGGGAGCTACGGTGCCACAGACAGACAGACAGACCGACAGACAGACAGACACGTGAAACTTATAACACCCCTCTTTTTGGTCGGGGGTTAATAAAGATCCCAGGTAGAAGTAATAATTCTCTTTAAGGTCAAAAAGTTCTAAAAGCTTCATGATTCGGAGGTCACGTTAAGCAGTCGGTCCCAGCTGTATCGTAGGATAACAGTCGTGAAGCTTAGTTGGAGGCCTTTGGGCGGCTTGAAAACATCCAACGACAAGTACACGTAGCCACAACGTTGTCTTACCAGTCCCCAACCCGCACTTGGCCAGCGTGGGGACGTATGGCCTTAACCCTCTTCTGAGAGGAGACCCGAGCCCAGCAATGGGACGTTATGGGTTGTTGATGATGATGATGACAGGGTTGTGAACATTTTATATTAATCAATCAATATCGCATCATTTTCATAAAAACTAATAAGTTCCTTTCATTTGTTACATACTTACTAAAAAGAGGCAAAATAAAATTTAAGATTATCTTTGCAATTAAAATTGTCTAATTGCTTTCGCAACTTAATGAGATGGCTCTTAAAAAAAATATACATTATTCAATCAGTATTGCTTGCATTATTGCCTAAACTACCTCGTTGGTCTAGTGGTTAGCGTAAGCGACTGCAGATCAAGAAGTCTCGGGTTCCATTCCCGGGTCGGACTGCTGTTGGGTTTTTCTTACAAGAAATTCTTAATAGCAGCCCGGAGTATGGAGTATGGCGGTGTTTCCCGCCCGTGCCTTGGAGAGCACGTTAAGCCGTCGGTCCCGGTTGTCATAAACATCTATGGCAATCGTTATTGGGAAGTCAGTGCCCTCAAATATACTGACAACTAGTTCAATCATCAAATTCAGTTCGCCCTCAGGGTTGCGGAGGTCCGATGCCAGTCGCTCCGTGTAAAAACTGATATTCAGGTAAAACCAGTTGAACAGTAGCCGACCTCAAATCTTGGGAATAATAAAGGCTAGGAAGATGATGATGATGATGATGATTCAATCAGTATTGCATGATCCTCTTTGAAGTTAGTACGACAGTACTTTGAAACAAAGATCAAAGGTGGATCTAATAATTCTCTTTGTAATTAAGGAAGTCTAAAAGGTACTTATAATTGTTTATTGTGATATGTTTATGTATTTGGCAAACTTATTGTACACTAGCTTTTACACGCAGCTCCGCTCACGCAGACTTTCAGGGGATGATTTACCCCCTTAGGGATGGAATTTCGAAAATTCCTTTCTTAGTGCTCACTTACGTTATATAAAGAACCTACATGCAAAATTTCAGGATTCTAGGTTCAGCGATTTGGGCTGTGTGTTGATTTCTGGGTATGTCAGTCAGTCACCTTACTCTTTTATATATATAGATAACAAAATAAGTAAGATAGTCGGATTCTTGGTTATGGTTATGAAAGGATTTGGCTAAAGATGTTTATTATGTTGTTTTTAGTTCAAAATTTCCATTGAGCAAATACGTAGTGATGATCTAAACATGACACTAGGTCCCCTTTAGCTAAAAATTGCAACCGTTAGGAAACAGTGGAAGACTTTGGAGGAGGCCTATGCCGTAAGGCACACCGAATTTAGGGGGACTTATTATGATTAGTGTACTAGTGACTAATTAGTAGATAGAAAAATTGAAAACAATTCAGAATAATAGGCTTTATTATTAAATACGTAGTACACATGTGGACAATAGTTTATAATAGTGAAGTGGCAGAGAGCTAAACTAAGGATAATCTGAAGCTGATAGTATTTACGATAACTTGTTGATTTTATTAAATAATTTTACACATTTTTTGCAGATAATTCTATAAGACTAATAAGGCTTTTAGACTAAAAATAATAATAACATAACGAAATATGTATAATCTTTGTACGAGATACAAATAATCGAAGTAACAACGGCAGAAGAAGTGGAAAACACATATAAATCTATGTATATAAAAGAAAGTCGTGTTACATAATTTATAACTCAAAAACGGCTGAACCGATTTGGCTGAAAATTGATGGGGACGTAGTCAGAACCAGAAGCCGTAGAATTCTTTTTACATAGGATTTTTTTTAACGTTATCGGCATTAACCGCGGTTTTTGTTGTACCGCGGGTAACGCCGCGGGGCTCAGCTAGTACATTATAAATCACGTCATTTAGAATTAGAATTAATTAAGTTTCTGTGTTTGTTCTACCTTAATACCTTAACTAGTAAATATACCTGAAATGAACTTTTAACAACCGTAAAATAATATAAAAATCATCACAAAAAAGTTGACTTGTTGACTGACTGAACACGAGGGTGTTTCTGTTCAAACGTAAAAACCTAATTCGTCTACTAACGCCTCATGTTCTTATAGAGCAAGAGCCCACGACAGCCAGACCTTCGTTATTTTATGAAGGCTGAAAGTTTTTCTGTGCATGACCCCTATATAGATAAAAACGACCAGCGAATATAGAGTTTGGGTTGTGGTTACTTTGGCAGATAACAGGTAGTAAAGGTGTATAAAATAGTACCCAATTTTCGTTAAAGTATAAAGCTCAATTTTTCCATATTTTCTTCGGGATAACTTTAGAAATCTCGTCATCCATTGCCGGACACTTATGACAGTTGCTACCCCCTGCCAGACACCCCTAAACTTTAATAAATTATAGTTATACTTTCGTTATAGTATAAAAGCTAAATTTTTAACCGACTTCCAAAAAGGAGGAGGGTCTATGTTCCACTGTACGTACTTTTTTTTTTTTTTAATTTATTTTATTTTATGTATGTTCACCGATTACTCCGTCAATTGTGGACCAATTTAGATTTTTTTTTTTATTCTAAAGGGTATGCTCCCAATGTGGTTTCATTGCCACTATTACTGGATGTGATATTGGGATCGCAGGGAAATCGAGGGAAACCCTAATTTTTTTCAGGCACGTACTATGTTTTTCGTATATTTTCTAAAGTTACTCCAGTATTTGCGTCTGGTAGTCATCATTCCACGATGATGAGCTGATGATGTAAGATACAACTCCTTAACGGTTAGGAGTTGGAGGATAAATCTTCAAATGTCATATGTAGTTATGTTACCTTTAGTCGTATTCTTTCAAGTTATTTAGGTAAGCTAATGATGGAAGGTACAACTCCTCAACGATTAGGAGTTGGAGGATAATTCTTTCAATTTCATACGCATCTATATACCTTTAGTTGTTACTGTCAAGTTTTAGGTAACATAACTACATATGACATTTGAAGATTTATCCTCCAACTCCTAACCGTTAAGGAGTTGTATCTTACATCATCAGCTCATCATCATGAAATGATGACTACCAGACGCAAATACTGGAGTAACTTCAGAAAATATACAAAAAACATAGTACGTGCCTGAAAAAAATGAGGGTTTCCCTCGATTTCTCTGGGATCCCAATATCAGATCCAGTAATGGTGGCAATGAAACCACATTGGGAGCATACCCTTTCGAATTCAATTTTTTTTTTTAAATCGGTCCACAATTGACGGAGTAATCGGTGAACATACATTAAATAAAAAAAATAAAAAGTACATACAGTGGAACATAGACCTCCTCCTTTTTGGAAGTCGGTTAAAAATTTAGCTTTTATACTATAACGAAAGTATAACTATAATTTATTAAAGTTTAGGGGTGTCTGGCAGGGGGTAGCAACTGTCATAAGTGTCCGGCAATGGATGACGAGATTTCTAAAGTTATCCCGAAGAAAATATGGAAAAATTGAGCTTTATACTTTAACGAAAATTAGGTACTATTTTATACACCTTTACTACCTGTTATCTGCCAAAGTAACCACAACCCAAACTCTATATTCGCTGGTCGTTCTTACCTATATAGGGGTCATGCACAGAAAAACTTTCAGCCTTTATAAAATAACGAAGGTCTGGCTGTCGTGGGCTCTTGGTCTATTAAGATTATCATCATTAATATATATTTATTGGGTTAATGTTTGACGAGTTAATTAGTGCAAAGACAATAAATAAATATTTTTATTGCAAATATTTATCTTTCATTTAAGCAAGTAAATAAAAGCAATATCATGAGTGATAGAATAGTTAGATGACGGTTACCACAAACAAATTTCGTAAATAGCTCTATTCGGAAAATAGACACGTTCATCGGAGTATTAGATCTGTAATGCTAATATGGCTAATCTATGAGCTTAAGTTTTGATTTTGCTAATCGATCTTGAATATGATAGTATTAGGAACAATATTGGTCCGTGTGGTTACGGTTACAGAGTGTTACCGTTCCTAATTGTCTTATGATTGTTGTAAGATACGATAGTAGGCCAAAGACTTTTTCCAAGGAGAAACATAAATGTCCGGCAGTGGACTATTATTGTAGTGAAACTTCTAATGCGACTTCCAACAAGGTTGCGGTAAACGTTTAACGTTACCACAGAGGGGGTATGGAAGCACTGTTGCACATTACGAAGTTTCATTTCTTCCGCGCGGAGGGACTCCAGGCATTTTTTTGATATTTGCTATTCTTTATATTAGTTAGAGAAACCTGATTTTCTTTATTTTAAACTCCTTGGCAATATATTGGCTTGGGGCGGGATGTCGTGTGGTTTTAGTCGATTCAAGTACGAAATGCCACCATCATTTATTTATGGTATTTACTAAATTTATATGAGTAATCTATATCTATACTTATAAAGATGTTTTGAAAATTCTTTTTGGCGGGCTCTCTATAATCGATACTGAAGCCAAAACTATTTTTTTTTTCATTTTTGTCTGTCTGTCTGTATCTTCGCCGCGCATCACGCTGAAACTACTGAATGGATTCAAATTAAACTTGGCATGATTTGAGTTCATACTACGAGGTACAGGGCCGGATCTACCATATGGCTTTTTGGGCTTAAGCCCAGGGCCCCGTGAATTCCAGGGGCCCCCAGCTAAGTCAAGTGCAATTCAAAAATAGTTGATAATGCAAAAATTAAAAATAAATAAACTGATCGTAAGGTTTGCAGCCCTGCGAATCCTGCGATTAATCAAACCCATTCAATTCATTTCATTCTAGTCTACATTCAGGTTTTGGTACTTCGAACTGACAGTTAAAATGTTCGACAACCATTACACATTCTTTCGATCTCGTTCGTGCTCCGCTATTTCCCTCTCAGAGTATGTCCCTTTCTATCTTGCTAAAATCTATACTAATATATAAAGCTGAAGCTGTTTGTTTGTTTGAACGCGCTAATCTCAAGAACTACTGATCCGATTTGAAAAATTATTTCAGTGTTAGATAGCCCATTGATCGAGGAAGCTATAGGCTATATATCATCACGCTAAGACCAATAGGAGCGGAGCACCAATGAAGAATGTTACAGAAACGGGGGAAAATTTCTACGATACGGGCAATAGGAGACGTAAACGAGGTTGCGTGGGTCAGCTAGTTATTTGTAAGTACATAATGGTATGTAACTTAACAGATTCTTGACTAATTTGGTTAAGAGAATGCGCAGCACACGGCACATAATTCGCAGTTTTTTTTTTTTAGTAATACTTGTACACAATTGTAGCGACCACGATGCCATATTAGCAGCGTCGGCGTATGACTGTCCCCTACAGTTATCTAATAGTAATCCATTTTTTCCAAAAACTCCAAAAACTGATGCAAATCTTCAAGAAAAGAGCGTACTCCTTCTTAAAAGACCGGCAACGCACTTGTGACTCCTCTGGTGCTGCGGGTGTCCACCACGGCCTCACAGAAAACCGGTGTGAAACAGCACCTGCGCTGTGTGTCACCGAGTGAGTGAGGATACCGGAGGCCCATACCCCAACCCCTCCCCCATCCCCCAAAGGCCGGCAACGCACTTGTGCCGCCTCTGGTGTTGCGGATGCTTTCCATCAGGCAGAGTAGAGTCATTTTGGCAGGGGAAAAAACATGATTTATCATGTTTATTTAGTTTTTTTAATTATGTGCCATCTGCTGCGCATTTTTTTAACCAAGTTGGTGAAGAATCTATTAAGGTTGGAACCAAAATCGTAAACTTTTTGGAGTAGTCCACAAAATATGTTTTCTTTTCTGCTTCAACCCAGAGATGGGAATTGTTAAATTGTGAAACAAAACTGAAATTTACGTTAAAAAGTTTAAGACAGACTAGATGGTCTTACCACTACGATATTGTTAAAGTTTTAAAAATAAATAAGATAACATTATGAAAACTTTGATAAGTTTCAGTGAAAATGGCTATGCAAAAGCAGATTTTCGAAAAGAAGCAAGAAATGTATTTTATAAACTGGCAATTTGGTTATTTGTGAAGAAATTTGAAAGAATTAATTCAGTTAATAAAAAAATAAACAGCCCTGGTTGTGTGGATATAAGTTAATTGTGTCCTTAAAAGAGTTTGTTAGCAACATAACACAAAAATCAGATCAGAAGCTAAAGGACTACGAAGAAAAAGCCAAAAAACTAAGTATTAATGTACTAATTAACTACAGTAATATAACTATGAGACACATTACATCAAAGTAATGTGTCTCTTAGTTATATCACTCGATCGTTTATCGATCATTTATTGTACATAGAAAGTCGCAGTACACGGCGCGGAAAAAAAAAATAGACACGCTTAACGTTGCACTGGATAAACTGAATACGGATTTAAATCAAAGAAGTTAAGTATATGAGACAGCAAAAAAAAAATGTATTTGCAAGAAAATAACAAGCAACACATTGATTTGGAAAGCGAAAGTAAGGTTATTGACTATTATCCCCAAGATTGTGTGGATGAATATTTAGTCAAAATGCATCCAATTAAAAACTTATTTGTTTCAGACGACAGAGGCCTACTCATCTTACGTAGACATTGTTATGATTATTTATGAAAAGAAGCTTGTTGACGTATGCCCAAACTGCTATACAATCTCGAGAATATATTTAGTCCTACCAATGACAAGCTGTGAAGCCGAGCGATGGCATAATAATCAAATATTTTATTGTCCTATTTTTTTTTTCCTATACTTTGAGTAACTGATTGGTTGATGTCTGCACGGCTGGCCTAGTGGTTTAAGCGGTCACCCGGGCTGGGTGTAATTTGTTACGCCAATGACACATTGGTCACAGCCCGGGGGGCGAACTTCCAAGAGGCGGCGCGCCTGGCCACCAGGGGTGTTTCTCTGGTGGTCGGGCGCATCGAGGCGCTGGGCTTACGGGTGGCCCTGGACAAGACGGAGGCCCTGTTATTTCATGGGCCCCGGCGTTGTCCGCCCCCCGGTGCCTCCATAGTGGTCAACTCGGTCCTCGTACCTCGACGGTAGGTGCACTTCCGACAGCTTGCCCCCAAGCTGGTCGACGTTGCCTCTGCCCTTGGGTGACTTTTGCCCAATTCGGGTGGAGCCAGCGTCGCAACGCGACTCCTGTACACGGGGGTCGATGGCGCTGTATGGTGCACCGGCGTGGGTGGCGGCTCTGACTGCCCTGAATAAGGCCCGCCTCTGGCGGCCTCAGAGGGTATTGGCGGTCAGAGCCATACGCGGATACCGCACGGTGTCGACCAAGGCGGCATGCGCCTTGGCCGGAACATTCCCGTGGGATTTGGAGGCGGAAGTGCTCGCCGAAGTGTATTGACGGGTGGCTGAATACCGGGCGGTGTATGGCTATCGCCCTCCGGCTGAAGAGGTACGCGAGTGACGTGAAATCGCCCATCGAGCCAAGATGGCTCGCTGGTCGTTCCGGCTGGAGACACCACGCGGTGGCTTTGCCGCCGTGGAGGCTCTCCAGCCCGTCATCCTCGAGTGGGCAGGGCAAGGCAGGCAGTGGCCACTTCGACCCAATCCGCCGCCGGCGAACCGGGCGCCGGAGGCGCGCCTATTAGCGCCTCATGCCTCCCTGGGTGTGGCCGCGGATGGTCGGGACGTGTTTTCCCCTCCATCCGCTTAAGTAGCCACCCGCGAGGGGGCGACGTATGCGTGTGCCGTTCGTCACCTAAATCGAGAGTCTAACAGCTGACGGTGCCCGCTCCAATGCGGGCAAGCGCTAGGAGGGGTTTCGGATTTTTTAATAACAATAGTTCCCGGACCCTTGCCGTCTCAGGCGCAGAATGGCACACCGTGTGATTTTAGTCGGTTCGAGTCCGACACACCGCCCCGCCGCAAACACGGGTAGGGTGACGGTCCGAGGGGATTTCCACAGGTAAAAAAAGAAGTGGTTTAAGCGGTCGCCACGCCACTTTTCTTTGCGCCGAGTGTTGTGGGTTGAAATCCCACATGGGACATCACTTGTGATCCACAAATTGTTGAGTCACCAAAAGTCTGAGTGTTCTTTGTGTCCGTTACATGTATGTTTACAAAGTTCTCCCTCGACACAGGATGTATATTCTTTAAACGGGAGTTGGCTTTAAAAAAAAATTGTTGGGCCCCTAAGTAGTATTAGCCCAGGGCCCCCTAAACTCACGGTCCGGCCCTGACGAGGTAGGACATGGGATAGGTACTTTTTATCCCGAATATTCAGCACGGTTTCTTGGAGAAAGGGGATGAAAGTCAAAATATGTACTTAGTTGTAATTCAATAACACATAGTCCGATTTCTTTCATTCTTTTTTGCTAGAAAGAAATAAAAATAACGGGAAAATACTTGTTTTTTTTCCGCGACTGTACACTGCCTGTGGGAAGCTGAGGCAGATATGTAAATATGGTGGTACGAAGTTCGCCGGGTCAGCTAGTTAACAATATACTAGTGGCCGTCCTGCTTGTTGAAATTCGACCATTTTTTTTTCTATTTAACTTTCTTAATTCCTTCCCTACAAGGTGGATATGACAATACGACATTAAATGTAACCGTCGGCTATTTAAATGTGTTGGTTTACTTTGGGATTGTTTAATTTACCCGAATGTGAAAATTCAAACAAACTAAATATCTTAAAAATGCAAACCAATAAGGACACCATTTGTAATTTAAGTTCACTAACCTGAGTGGTCGCGGTCCCGGCCGGCGGCCGTATTATAGTTACTTAAACGACGCGCGACGTAGGTTGACTACTTTATCGCCGTAAGCCAAATAGCACTAGTAATATTTATTATGTATATATTGTACATATATATGTATGTAATATTTTTAATTACACAGTCACCATAATAATCACAAAAAAACGAAAACCGCAAGGTTTTAAATTTGAAGAGCAAGGAATAAAATATTGATTTTTCTCGTATGTCCCGGATAGTTTGTACAATAATCCGACTATTGGTAGGTAGGATAAACGTACATTCTCCGTAAATTAATATCTTATCAGTAGTAAAATATTTACTAGCCGTAGTGTAACCGAGTCGAGGCATTGTCTAAACTTTAAACTCACACAAAATAACATAACGCTACGTAATAACTAATACTAACTACGTAACTAACGAACTTAACTAATGAGTCATGTCACTGTAAAATCACTACAAATAAATACCTATTTATAACCAGAGGTACAACAACGCGACACAGGGCTCCCGCGCCGATGTAGGCGGTTACTTCAAAGGTGCAAAGGTAGCGCGTGCGACGACGCTACGGTAGGTGTAACATCGGTCATTAACCCAACAACATCGTGTAGTAAATTTTAAAAACGAAAAATAGTGTCTCATGGCTAAACTACTGAACCAATTTTTATTGAAATTTTGTGTGTGGAATTGTATCATTTGTAGGTAGGTCTAGTTCAAATCAATGTCGGATTGTCATATCCACCCTGTATATAAACTAACTTATTTGCTAAATTTAACAGAAATCTCATCCGTTATCTTTGAAAAAACAATATAATCGAATTGAGAACCTCCTTCTTTTTTGAAGTCAGTTAAAACGAGGTACAATGTTTTTGTTTCACGTAATATTTGGATATATTTCAACGAGAACTTTGTATTCAGGTGCTCGTTTATATCAGAATAAGAATTACAATTCTTTCATCCAGTATGTAAAATTTATGAATTTATCAGCTTTAGACATTTCTTACAACAACAACATGATGAAGAATTTCTACAAAACAAAACACGATTTTAATTTTTAATCCATACTCATCACTCGATAATTGGATGTTCAATAGCTTTAAACTTGTTACTGATAAATTTTGTACAATATTGAGAATATCTGAAGTGGATACTTTTTAAAATTTTGTTTCTCATCGTCTTCTTATTACAAATAAATAAATCTGCCAAGAAATATTTAACCTCTTTTTTGTTAACTGAGCAGTTTTATCGAGTTTCCTTAGCTGCTTGAAATCACTAAGCTGTAACCAGTCTAATAAAAAATTATGTAGGTACGAATCACTTTATTTAGGGTGATTAAATTTTTTTTTTGGAACGTTGTCCCTTACGGGGCGTTGCGGTACCTCTCCGCAACGCCCCGTAAGGGACAACGTTCCAAAAAAAAAACTTAGCCGGCAAAAAACGTCCATAACGTAAGATTGACGCCTCGGTCACAGACTAACTAATAGTACCCTCGGTGTCAAAATGGTAGCGTATGAGAATGGTGTGAGGTCTCGGTTTCGAATCCCGTGTTGGATCAATTTTTTTTTTTGATCTGCAAATATTTGTTTTTTGGGAGTTTTGATGTTTTCTATGTATAATATGTATGCTTATATTTACAAAAAAAAAACCGAAATATTTATTTATTTATTTCATGAACGAAAACAAGTACGGAGTAACTCTAGACAGAACTTGTTTCAGTAGAAATTACTACGTGGCAGCACCTTAGAGTTAGTCATTCTCTTAGGGCAGCACAAGTTTAGTTTTTTTTTTTCATCGTTAAAAATCATTATAAAAAATGTATACCCGAATAGTTATTTTCTTTATGCCTCGCATAGAACTTTTATATATTTTTATTACTCATTTTAAATAAAATAAAGATGTTAAGACCATTTTGTATAGCGCCATCTGTAAGTTGCATGTATTATTATATTGTATCTATAATTCTATTTGTTAATATACTCAGATGTTAAAACAATTATTAAACAGCTTTATTATTACAATGTATGTTTATTTAAATAGTAGAAACATTACAAAATATTTAATTTTATTCATTGACTTATAGTATTTCTATTATTATTAATTTTTAATGTAGCTAAATGAAAAGATTAGTAACCCAGAACTAAGACCACTATCATTAAACAGTTTATGATGATGGTCTCAACTATGGTAAAATTTCTATTATTTTTTCTGAAATATCAGCGAAACGATTCAATAGTACATTATTCACCGAGGGAGGAAAGGGACCGATTACTAGCGAGGGAGCAGTTTGTGGCCCGAAGGCGCAGCATAGGGCCACAATACTCCCGAGGTAGGAATGGGACTTTCACCCGAGTGCTACACAGTGCTTTATACTACACCTGTGAGGAACATTTAAAGACTTGTATTGTAGAAAGTATTTAAATCAAAACATATGACACCATGTGAGACACAATTTAGCTTAGAATTTGACCGATATTTCGCGCTTCTTTTGTTTTTTTTTATTCTTCACAAAAGGATGTCAGTGGCACGGAGATTCCATATTTAAATTATATGAAAACTCCTTGGGCAGGCACGCGACATAGATAAGATAACACATGAGAAATGAAAATTCATACAACTTCCTCTCCCGCTAAAACACGTTAGAAATGGATTTTCATACATTGTTTCCTCCCGCTTATTCAGGTCAAGGAAAAGACTAACGTTCTCTTTTCATTTTCAGGGAATAATGACTACTGTTCCGATCAGGTGTAGTATAAAATTATATTGTGTATTTAAAATTCTGTTATACAGTGCATTTAAAATTGTATTCTATCTACTTTCACTTCAATTCTCTGCGATGGTAATCGCCTCCTTTTTTATTTTTATCGATAAAAAAATCATGATAAAAAATTACCCGAATAATTATTTTCTTTATACCTTGAATAGAACTTGAAATAAATATTTTTATGATAAGGAACTTCGTTCCTATCTGGTGCCCACGACACCACACGACTTTTTTTTTAAATTTTAATAGTATTGAGCTCTATAACTAACTTACTGTGTGTTGACGTTTTAACACCTACCCACGATTCTTGTAAAATGAAAAATGTTTACTCTATTTCGAAAGATTCAGTCTATTGTTATTGTTGTAAAATATTTGGTAAATCTGTTAGTGGTTTGTCTGCTTTTAACAGTTTTTGTGATTGGCAACATTTATCATTAATATTGAAAAGACATGATACAAGTTGAGTGTTTCGCACAGTGAAGTATATGCACTTTCCAGAAAACAACTTGAATAAAATAACATATCCAATGCCTTTAAATGAGTAATTATTGAATATAATATAAAATCTGAATCTCGGTAACGGCTCCAACAATTTTCATGCTTAGTATACTGGGGGTTTCGGGGGCAATGAATCGATCTAGCTAGGATTCATCTTTAGAAAATGTCGTTTTATTCATGTTTTCAACGCTCAAATATAACCAATGTACATCTAGCGCCTTCTATCGCAACTCGAGCGAACTACATTAAACTATACTGGAATAAGGTGCAGGATAAACAGTACCAGGTCGTAAAAATACCGAGAAAAGCGCGGTCATCCAGGTACTTGATGTTAATAATTAAACTGCTGAACCTATTGTAATGAAAGTACAGTGTAAATGTAGTTTCATTAGAATCGATGCAGCAGTTTAACCATTAAAGTGTAACAGACAGATAGAGTTACTTTCAAATTTGTAATAATAGTGTGGATTTACACACACGTAGAGGTACACTTAGGTTAGGATGCTCATACTTTTTTTTTTAATACTTCCTGCATTACATTTGCATGAGGCGGACTTAATGCCAAATGGCATTTTCTACCAGTCAACCTTTGGATGGTTTAGTAAAGAACCATATTAAACACTAATCGACACATATCAAGGAAATTTTATCTACCTACAAGATAGTTTTTCAGGATCATTAAAGTTTAATATTTTTTTAAAATATACGACATACGTACTTTTCTCCTTTCTTATAAGAAATATTTCTCATAAGAAAGACAAAAGTGTTTTCCAATTCATCAAATAACGTATTTAATATCTGTCTACAAATAATATTCTTTTATAAAACGTGTTACTTAGCAGAAAAATCCAATTAACTTGAAGTTTCCCCGGGAAACAGTCACGTGACACCTCGGCCTTTTACTTCACGTTCCAATATTTATTAACTATTAAACGATACCTACTAAGATTTATTCCAATCGTGATTTGCGTAAAAGATTAATGAAAAAACTGTTTTTTTCTTTAGATTGGGTTTTTATGCTGTACACAGCATAAAACCCAATCTAAAGAAAAAATCAGTTTTTTAGTACTTATCATGGCCTTAGTACATATACATATGTACTAAGGCCATGATAAGTATTGATATTTACCATGGCTTTTTTTAAAGTTGACAACAACTGAATAGGTACAGTTAGCATGCAAAAGTACCTTTTATTTGTGATTTTTTGGCTTCTGATTACATTATGTGATTACAAATATTTAAGTAACTATAACCTTCTTGTTGCTGTTGTTATTACGGTATAGCACATATAGAAGCAGTGTGCAAACGGGTTACTTCATGGTTTATGACAACACCCACACTACCCTTAGAACTCAAAAATCTCAACTGCATTTTGAGTCGGACTCACTTGCATACAAATTCTCTGGCTTCTCTGCCAAAGTACATAGCGTATTTCATATATCAAAACACATTGGCAGTCGAATGCTGGATACAGGCCTCTCCTTAGAAAGGAGGTTCGGATCTACTACCCCACACTGACCAGATAAAAAAAGTTGGTATAAAAAAAGTGTTTGCTTCAAGTTTTTCATGTATATTCCCACAAAATAATACATCTCCGTGTTGTTTCATTGAATTAAAATAGGATAACATACAAATCGTGATCACAAATAAATCTGTTTGGAGATTCGT
Organism: Diaphora mendica; assembly: GCA_949125395.1. NCBI lineage: Eukaryota > Metazoa > Arthropoda > Insecta > Lepidoptera > Erebidae > Diaphora > Diaphora mendica. The sequence continues at coordinate 27,643,118 of OX421312.1, read as the reverse complement.
GCACTATCAGTTTTAATACTTCCTCTCCGTCTTATCAATTAAATGTTAAAGAAACACAAATACGAAAATTAATCAATTTAATGTATTTTCACAGCTACGTGATGTTACAAAATGCTCAATTAACCGCTCGTGTTTTATTTTTGTAATCGAATACAAATCGCCAATATATTTCGCACCAAAATTTTATTTACAACTTATAAATGCTCGTGGCTAAGTGGGAACTGAGTATGTTAACACATTGCAAAATTTAGTTTTTTTTATGTATTTCCCTGCAAATGTGTGCCAACTCTCCCTGGTGGAAAGCATAAGCAGAATCCAAGAGTGGTGGTCACCATAGTCATTGTGAATGCAGACAATGTAACGATGCACATGCATACCCTCATTGGGCCTTCGGTCTCGCACTCACTAACCAAACATGACAGCATGAATTCTGTCATTTTAGGTTGATCTTCTGTGCGAGGATAGTACCGCCCCGGTCGATTCGGCCCGTTCGTGCTGACATCAGCGTGGTGCTACTACTACCCTACTAACCTTTGGTAGCAGGGACAATATATAGATGGGTGAACATTTCTTAACAAGTCGTCAGTCCCGGTTGATCCATTTCAGAGGCGTTTTCGTTTTCCAATTACATATTGGATTTCAGACGATAGTGATCAAGTTTCAATCAACTTATTACCAGTGTTCAACTAACGTCCCTCGGTAGCACGTGCAAGTAGTTTGATTGGTAAACAAGATTTGTTCAGACTCGCATCTCTGTAACTTGTACAGCCAACAACCGTGCCGACTTACCAATCCCGATTTAATTAAATAGAAAGAAATATACTTGAACTAGCGTTAAACTTGATTTTGATTGAATGTTGAACTGCCTTGGTGTAGTAGTGGTAGCGTATGCGACTGCTGTGTTTGAGGTTTCGGGTTCGATTCCTAGGTCGAACCAAGCGTTTGTATGATCTGCAAATATTTGTTTCGGCGTTTGTGTGTTTTCTATGTATAATTTGTATGTATTTACAAAAAAAAGTACATGTATTTGTATCAATTGTCTATTACCCATAACACAAACTCTGCTTAGCTTGGGACTAGATGGCGTGGTGTGTTAGATGTACAAATTATTAATTTATTTATTGGTCTAGCAAGTTACGTTGAAGTGGCCATGGGAAAAGCAGTTTTTCTCTTAAATCTTTACCAGCTAATTTGACTGTTTGTCGTTGAGACTTATTTAGTGTCATAGCAAGCAGACTTTGAGAGGAATACTCCTAGCTACAGCTGTACACAAATGGCTTGAGACAGTTATCTTTCCGTCTACGTTCAGCTGATCACCGTTGACGATTTCAAGTAAGAGATTTGCAAACCAAAAGTATTTTCCCTTCCCAATTAAACCCTCATATTTTTCAAAGCTTGAGAATGTTAACTTGTGGTCACTATGATCCTTTACTTCACTTTAAGCAGGGTGTGAAAAAGTATTTCACCAGGCTGCCATAGTGTCGTTCACTATGCTGCATACTATGTATTCGCGATGAATATGATGACCACCACTCTTGAATTCAATTCATGCTTTCCATCAGGCAAAGTTATACTTTGGCAGGCATATTTAAAATCTATAACTACCGCGTCTGGCAGGCGTGGTATAGTAGCAGCAGGGGACTATTAGAGGCTGGTGATAATAATGAAATCTATCAGGGGCAATACTACTATTAAAACATTAAGGAAACGACAAAATTGCAGTTCACCGCTTTGCACATATTCAATTGCATCATCGCTTTTACTGAAATCCAAACACAATATAAAAGTAAATGATTAACAAAATACACAGTATTTTAACCTCAGACATATGGCATAGAAAAGCATTTCCGATGGCTAAAATCTACATTTGACGCGGAGTTGCATATGTAGCTTTACAATGTTATAGTGTGTGGACAACTTTGTACTATATTTGTTTTCATATATCACTCCTTCATGTGTGTGAATTTAATATGAGTAGGCCTTTGTTCAAATTATTTTCAGTATTTCAACTGTTATTAGGAAAACAAACTAATTTAAAAGTTTCAACTGTTGTTTATATGACAGGTGATAGAGAAAATAGCGCCAAGGTGTCAAAGTATGTGAAACTTTCGTCAAAAGATAATAAGGAATCACTAAGATTATATGCCTTATTGAACCAATATTCTAGGAATTAATTTAGAATTACAAATGTGAGATAGCCTATATTAATCTACAGGTAAAATTCAACGCATATCAAGTAACAGTGTTAAGGCATGCGTGTACCTACTGTTAGGATAGCTTTAAAATTTAAAGACAAGAAACGCAAATAAAGTTCTACTATATTTATTGACGTGTAGGTACGCTTTACTTTAATGGATAAACAAACTCTTAATTGGGAGAAAGTTTTTATACCTGTACAGCCAATATAACTTTTTTTTTTAATGGAATTGGGGGCAAACGGGCAGACGTATCGCCTGATGGTAAGCAATCACCGCCGCCCATGGACACCCGCGACACCAGAGACGTCACAAGTGCGTTGCCGGCCTTTGGGGGATGGGGAGGAGGTAAACTTCAAACTTTCAAGAAAAGAGCGTACTCCTTTTTAAAAAGCCGGCAACGCACTTGTGACGCATATGGTGTTGCTCAGGCGATTCTTCTGCTCGTTTGCCCCCTGTACCATAAAAAACAATCGGTTTAGACGTGAAAGCGTAACAGACAGACAGACCGAGTTACTTTCGAAATTATAATATTACTATGAATTTAAATCAGTACCAACGGATGAGCGCTTTAAATTCATTACATCGATACTTAAATAAATAATATCGATCTATTTCATACAATAATATAAATGTACTCACAATTTGCTTTTATCGTTACCCTGAAAGGTTTCCTGTAATCTAGATTTTGTTACAGATAAAATCTTATTTTAGGTATATTACATTCATTGAATCAATTTAATAGGAAAATGTTTGATTCGCCCGTGATGTTGGCATTTAAATTCGTATTTTAGTACTCATTAAACGTGTGGGTGAACAGAATATCTTGCTTTAGAGTCTTTATTGGTGTGTGTGGGAAGTACTGAAATACTACGACAAAAGTATTTGTGGATTGTGATTGATAAGAATAAATTTAACTGTATTGAAATGAAACTGTATTTAAGAATCCTTTAAACGAACTTCTTTGAATCGTTCTGTCAAGGATTTAGAAAGAAAATTGCTCCAAAAATCCAAGTATTATTACAATTTATTCCTACATCGTTAAAAATGATAGTTCGTGAAACGTTTAAGGACAATAATTTATTGCAAGAGTCGTCTTGAAAAATAAAAGAATGAACCGAAGATCGAATGCTGAATTAACCTTCGATGAACAGTTAGCTGAAGAAAATGGTTAACAGCGGATGGATGCGGGCTGGAATACCGAAATGGTTGACGCTCTTTGGGGTAGGCATTCGTTCAAGCAGTGGACGGCAGTAGGCGGAAGAGAACAATTAGCTGAATACTGTCATCGAACGTAGTCGGGTCTACAATTAGTAGTTAACTAATGTACACTTCGCCGATAAGAATGTTTGATTTTTCATTGGTCCCTTTATTTTGTTTTCCCGGACTGTTAACGCACTTAGCCTCTTGATTAGGCCGTTGTACATGGGTTTGTCATTCTTACTCAAACCATCCTTTTTTTTTTTTTTTTTTACGTGTGGAAATCCCCTCGGACCGTCACCCCACCGGGGCTTGCGGCGGGGCGGTGTGTCGGACTCGAACCGACTAAAACCACACGGTGTGCCACTCTGCGCCTGTGAAGGGAGGAGTCCGGGAACTACAGTTATTAACACATCCGGACCCCTCCCAGCGCCTGCCCGCACAGAAGCGGGCACCGTCTACTGATAGACCACTCAAACCATCCTAGATCATCCCAGAAGCTCAGCAGCCTTTTTAGGTCACGACATGTTTTCGGGAGTGATGTTGATCGGAGGATGTCTGCCCGTAGATCTGCCACACTTCTACATTCTGTGAGAACGTGCTATGGCGTTTTAACGCTATGGTCCCTTGAATGACTCAATTGTTGTGCTCATAGTCGAACGGCCTGTTCTTGTTGTGTTTTCACGATGACATCTAACTAAAAAATTGTAAATTAGATTTAAATTTTAACCCCCGACGCCAAAAGAGCGATTTCAATTTAGTTTTTTTTGTATGAAAAGTGAGTTACGTGCGACTGTTCTTAGACATGTTTCATGAAAGTCGGTTGAGTCGATTAAAAGTTATGGGGGTGAAAGTGGGGAAGAATAACAGAATGTCTGCAAAAATATCATTGGCGTATGATTACTCGATTAAGTGCTTGAGTAGGGGGTTTTTTAAATGCAAGAAGTTATAAATTACTTAACACGCAGCAATCAACAGCATAGAAGTAACGGTATACTATATAATAAGCATCACGGCCGTTAAATAAATATTCTCAAAAGAAAAACCCAGATTAGTATTATTTAGCTATGCTTCTTATGAAATTACGAAAGTCTAAGGTACGAATTAGTTGAAGCTCTCTTATAAAAAATGAAATTTTGTTAATGAAGTAAAAATTTTCGCTTTCTCAAAAACTCTAAAACATTTCCATTCCTTAATAAAAGATTTGTATGGAAATACACGACTTTTTAGGGTTCCGTGCCAAAGGCAAAAAACGGAACCCTTATAGATTCGTCATGTCTGTCTGTCTGTCTGTCCGCCCGTATATCACAGCCACTTTTTTCCGAAACTATAAGAACAATGTATACTGTTGAAACTTGGTAAGTAGATGTATTCTGTGAACCGCATTAAGATTTTCACACAAAAATAATAAAAAAAACAATACATTTTGGGGTAATATACTTATTATACATACTTAGAACTGAAACTCAAAAAAAAATTTATTCATGAAACCCATACATGTCTATAGATGGGTCTTCAAAAATGATATTGAGGTTTCTAATATCATTTTTTTCTAAACTCAATAGTTTGCGCGAGAGACACTTCCTAACATGTCCCCTCCCCACTGTAACTTCTAAAATAAGAGAATGATAAAACTAAAAAAAATATATATGATGTACAATACCATGCAAACTTCCACCGAAAATTGGTTTGAACGACTAAGTAGTTTTTTTTAATACGTCATAAATCGTAAACCGCAATTTTTCTATCAAAGTTACAACGAACTACAAGAACTTTTATATCATGTTACTTTCTGCTACGGAACCCTTCATGCGCGAGTCCGACTCGCACTTGGCCGCTTCTTAATAACAGATTCGCAAGGCATTATTTATTTTACATTACTCAAACAACTATAATATTCCTCTTTTGACTAGATAAAACGCGCCACTGTTATTAATTAACAATTTAGCTGCGAAAACTCCTACGTAACTTCAAGTTTCTTATCATATCTACCATTGATACGCAATGTCGTAGATTGAGTTAGTACTTATGTAAAAACTAGCTTTCGTCCGCGGCTACGGTCGCATTTAACCTGTCCTGTTACTTCTAATACCACCAAGAATATGTGTTCAAAGTTTCATGACGATCGATTAAGTAGTTTTTGCGTTAAAGCGTAACAAACAAACTTACTTTCACCTTTATAATATTAGTGTGACACTATATTAGGATACCAAAATAGATATCTAAATCCGTTAAATCATTAATGAAAATAATTGTGACAGGTGGCATCGGAGGTAATATTTCTCGTAATGTGGCTATTTATATCTGCGTAAATTTCATTTGTTTCATTCAAGGAGGAAATATGCTCCTCCTACGTATGTCATCAAGTACAATGATGTCTACAAGGATTATTAGTTTACTGTTACTCCAGAGAGTTTCAACCCATGCAAGCTTTTTGAACCATATAAGAAGTAATCTGATATTGATATCTGTACAAATAAATAAAATAGAAGTGTCAGTTAAAAATAGCTTTTTTGATGTAAGCTAATAAATTTAAATATATTTTAAAAATAGATTTTTTTTTATGTAATCTACGAAATTTGAAATTATTTTAAAATTTATAGCTTACATGAATAAAAAAAATATATTTTTTGTCTGCCTGTCTGTGTCAGTTTATCTCTGTAACGGCTGAATCGATGTTGACGAGACTTTTACTGGCAGATAGGTGATATTATAAGGAGTAACGTGGACTACTTTTACTTTACTTTTAATTATCTTGCTGGTGGTTGTTTTCGGAAAGATAACCAACCACAACCACGGGTAACACCGCGTTGTAGTTTGACCTTTTCAATATTATGTTACATAAAATAAGTTCGAAGCAATATAAAAATTATGACACAAAATTACATCTGAAAAACAGCCTCCTACGTACTTATTATAATACTTTCGTCTACATAAATTACAATGATAGTCTATATAAGTTGGTATTCCAGTACCCTCGAGTTTAACCCTCATTTCTAGCCATGTCTTGACATCATTAATCGTTTTAAATGAGTCAGAATTAAGGGTTGGTTTTGTTATATATGTCAAAGTATTTTACGCTTCAGTTGTTCTATGCATTAAGGGCATATATTTAGCCCTGAAACTGCAGAAAGAAAACCCAAAAGCCATTAAGCATTTTAAAATAAATATATGTATGTGATGGAGTGATCCTATCAGTAGTACAAAGACAATTTGTCTCCAAGTTCATTAAACATGAAAAAAACTCTTAAAAATATTTAAGTATTCTTTATATTACTTCCTACTAATATTATAAACGCGAAAGTTTGTAAGTAGGGATGGATGGATGGTTGTTTGTTACTCTTTCACGCTAAAACTACTGAACGGATTTGGATGAAACTTTACAGTAATATAGCTTATACATCAGAATAACACATAGGCCACTATTTACCGCGACAACTGACATACACACTTGCGGAGCCGCGAGCAAAAACTAGTAATTCAATAAATATATTAACCTTGTTATAAATAGTTGAATAAACCCAGTATAATTTAAATTTTACAATTTTACATCTACTTTTTGTTCAGCTGAATCCAGTTTTACATTATCTGTCAGTCTGTCTGTCTGTGGCGCTTTCACAGCTAAACCGCTGCACCAACTTCAATGAAATTTTGACATGGAGATACTTTGATTCTGGAGGAAGGACATAGGCTTCTCTTCACCGCGAAAACCGACAAACAAGCGGGCTGAGCCTTTGGCAAAAGCGATTACCTACTTTAAATAAATATACTCTTAAGTTTTCGTGTAATTTCATTCATTTTGTTAAAAATATCACAAATAAATTATATTAAAAATGTATTGTGATAATTAAAAAAATATTACTTACAAAGTATCTATCTGAAAGGCCTACGGAATTAAGTCGAAATCTTGGAATTTAGGATCAAACCAAGAGTAAAGAACAATAACTCTGTTCATTCATCTAATTTACTGATTTATTATTTATATTTTTGTTTATTTCTTACATAATATAAAAAACTAATGAAGGCATAATTAATATTTCAACAAAAAATATTTTATTAAAACGATTGAAAGTTATTCATAAATAACATCGCTATTCGTTTCAAATCGAATCGGTAATGAGTGAGGGCGTCACTAATTTCAAAATTTCTTGAACTGTCAAAAAGAAAATAAAGTAATGGACAGAGTATAGCCATTTCTTTGTCCACTTCGATCGTTTACGCTTTGACTTCTAGTATTTTTTTTCATTAGCAAACATTGAAAAAATACTATCAGAAAAAATAGTTCCTCATTGGGATACATTGTTACCGCCGTTACATGCCGACGATTTTGACAAGAATGAGGCTTGCGCGTACTTAACTGTGCCGTGTGGTAGCTACGTCCGTGTTCAAGTATCAGGACAGTTTTACCTGCGCAGTTATAACTGTGGTGATACTTGCGCGTGTTGTAGGCCCATACATAATACTTTTAAACAGTTCTTGTATTGAATGTACTTATATAAATATCTGAATCTCGAAAACGGTTCCATCGATTTAATATGCAGTGCGTTTCGGGGGCGATAAATCGATCTAGCTAGAAATCATTTTCAGAAAATTAACAAAAAAAACTGTGAAAATCTTGGTCATCCTCATTGTGGTACTTTAAATAAAGTAATAAAACAATTAGGAAATAAATGAATTTTGAACTAAAACTTCCTTACTAATATACAATTATTATCTGTAAAAAAAAAATCTTATTGGCAAACACACAATACATCCCATAAGCCCATAACACGTAATAATCGTACCATGAAATTGTCGAAATATTAAAACATATACATATAGATGTGTTTGAGTAAAAGCACTACACGTCCCAATAAAATACCTAATTTATTAAATGTTTGCCCTTCGAATTGTTTACAGTAATAGACAATGTCGGTATAATGAAGAACTGTTTTCTACAAAATTGAAATGGCAGTACCGCTTTAGAAAATGTTATGTTAACCGTTGGTTAAAAAATTGTTTTATTATTAGCAGTTACTATGTTTGAAACTCAAGCTCTTCCTTAACTTATCAACATATAAGCCGAGATATCTCCCAATAGCTAAATAAGAATATAGTGAAAAGAATGATATTTTCTTGTTTATCAATTAATCCAAATCCAAAACGAAAGCTTGTCAATAGTTGCGCAACCAAAAGAAAATAAAATCCTTTGATCAGTGTTGGTACAAAAATGTTTAAATTTTTATCTGGTTGTATTTTAGTATGCAGAGAAAGGAGTATTTTTATTTTGACGGAAATTAGACAGACTAATTTAAAGTAACAGACAACAAAGAACAGAACAGTTCGATCTTTCAAGCTTTTTATTATTGTTCTGCCAGTCAACGAAGCAACCTGAGCTGTTTTGAATGATACCTTACATTATTTGAGCCTTCAATCAACTTGCCTAATATTTCCTTTTTGTTTCAGTTATTGGGGCAACTGCCCTAATCTACTTGACTTCACAACGGGTAACCTAACCTCACCGCAAAATGTCACGGAAGCTGTCATGGTGGCTGTCGCCAATTGTAACAGGCTCTACGATGATTATTCCCTACGAAATAGTAAGTTTAGTTAATAGTTTGATAAATTTGATGATTAAACATTTTGGGTTTTTGTAATTTCTTTAAGTCATAATTAAAAACATTCAAATTTTTCATCCAGAAATTAGAGTGTTCTTTTTACATGTTCCTATTTTTTTTGTCAGAACGGATTCATCAACCAGTTCGACAACAAAAAATACTTGGTCTAGTTCATAACTAGACTTAAAACATTTTATTATAATAATTTGATCTTTAGTCTGAATACACTACATTTCAGTATAGCTTAGAGGATTTAATCGCAAGTAACATGGAATAACAGCCTTTGGATAACAGCTGTCAGTCAAAGAAGCAACCTTATGCTATCAACCTATATAACACAACAACACATTGCGAAAAAAAAAATACACTCGTTGGGAAGTCGTTACCGGTGCCTGTAGACCCTCAAAGTTCTAGCAGCGGTGCTGTCTTAGCGGTTTGTTGCAGGCGTGTACTGTTAGGTAACCTTCCTCGTTAAATCCAGTTAAATCCAAAAAATATGTTTCTTAGTCCTCTAATTGTTATCTTATTTTAAACAATCCAAATGTTTTTCTTATAGTATCCATCCCAACATATTTTTGCAATTGTATTATTAACTTATTTTAAGTTATCTTCTGATAAACTCCCACCATAAAGTTGCTTATATCATAGAAAAGCTAAAAGATTAAATTGGAAGCATGAAAAAGTTTCTAATAACTTTTTTTCTTACCTCATTGGCACGAAAAATGTTTTATTTAACCCACGAGCATATTTTGGAAATGCCAGACTATTTCCAGACCCAATGAGGTCCTCTAACTCCAGTGAAGAGGCCAGATGAAACATTATTCGAATGTTAATTACCAGTTTTAACATGACTTTTTTTTAGTTAAAAGTTTTTGAACTAAAAATTTTCGAAATTTGCCATTGTTTCTCAATAAATCGGTATTATGGCGCGGCTCTACTGGAATTTCTGTGTTTCCATCTGTTTGCAACTCTTCAGAAAATCGCCAACTTTTGTTTCCATTGTGTCTACACCGAGTCGCCAACAATTCGAAAAACATTCGAACTAAGCGTCTTCACAGAGTCAATAAATATCTGCAACAAGCGTATTCTTTTGATGTTTACCTGTTTACCGCCAAAAACAGAAACACGGTTTCCAAAATTTGTTGACAGTTTTTGTTGCCAACACAAAAGTTGTCAAATTTTGTTCGGTGGAGACTCGGCTTTATAGGTACAGCTGTTTTGAAATATATAATGGTTAAGCTGTTGTTAAATTGATCTTACAGACCCTGAATTAAGTCAAATCATGCCTGGCCTAGTAAGTACTTCGATTTAGTTTTGGCATATCTCTAGCAATATCATAAATCTATGTTTTGTTAGCGAAGTCATGAAACAGGGTTTACAGTCATTGCTGTATTTACATTATTAAGTGTATAACGAGTAGAAGATGTGTCTTATTTACAATAATAATACCCTGTATTACTAAAACTATTCAAACTTTGAAAATTCAATCGTGCTTCGATCGCAGGCTGTCGACTTAGTGTTATATCTATATTTGTTGTATATATATCCAAGGTTTAAAGGAAACGTAGCATAGGGGTCTCTTTTATACTTTACTAGCTGAGCCCCGCGGTGTTACCCGCGGTACACCAATGACCGCGGTTAAAGCCACGGCGCGAAGTAAAAAAAAACCTATATAAAAGTATCCTATGTCCATCTCCTGGTTCTAAGCTACCTCCCCACCAATTTTCAGCCAAATCGGTTCAGCCGCTCTTGAGTTATAAATAGGAAACAACACGACTTTCTTCTATATATACCTATAGATTTTTGAACGATCATCAAAACAGGAGGTCTAGAATTGAACATGAAGAGAAGGTAAGGTAATATGTACAGGGTTGTTCCAGTTCTGGAAACAGTTCATCTGTATTTTACATGTACCTTTTTATTTTCAGAACTGCAAACTATTTACGTAGGTACAGTAATTCAAACAAAGATAATTTTATATTTATTTGATTAAATACCTATGCACTGATGTAACGACAATATAATAAAATTACATTGTGTATATTTCCACATTATAGCCCACACCTAAGCCACTACGTGACACATGGCGCCCGACTGAACTGAGAGATTCGACCACGATTTACCTCGTATTTCTTTTTGCTTTTATTGTGCATTATTTGTGTATTTTTCTCGTGTTCTGTGTTGAATCCCATCCAGGTTAGTGTTTTTTTGCCTCTTTTCTCGCTGTGAGCACGTGCTAGACGAGACCGCATGTACGATCACATATTGCTAGCCGCTTTCCCTATAATTTTTTCGCGAACGTATACCGCGTGGACCGAAACCACGTGCGCATCACGGGTTAATAAATCGTCTGAAGAAAGAAACTACGTTAAATGTTTATAGTAATATTAATCCTTATCCAAATTAAGCATTATGTTATCGAGGGTATTTATGTAGAAGTAAAATACTATTTGTTACATCTCAATCGCACGTTTCCCATTAACAGACGTTATCACGAGTATAAGACGCAGTTGGTACCTAATAACGAGTCATTTGCCAAAGAGTTTTTATCAACTTAATACCTAACAGGTATTAATCTTTATCCAAATAAATGTGTTGTTGATTAGGAGTATTAGATCTTAGAAGAGTATAATAAATACATCTATACTAATATATAAAGCTGAAGAGTTTGTTTGTTTGTTTGAGCGCGCTAATCGCAGGAACTACTGGCCCAATTTGAAAGATTCTTTCAGTGTTAGCAGGACGCAAACGACTTTGCGTGGGTCAGCTAGTATAGTATAAAGCTGAAGAGTTTGTTTGTTTGTTTTCTTGAACGCGCTAATCTCAAGAACTGCAGTTCCGATTTGAATAATTCTTTCAGTGTTAGATGGCCCATTTATCGAGGAAGGCTATAGGTTATATATCATCACGCTAAGACCAATAGGAGCGGAGTACCAATGAAGAATGATTCAAAAACGGGGGAAATTGATCGCTATGGGCGATAGGGGACTCAAACGGGATTGCGTGGGTACGGGTGGTTACGGGTAGTATAATTATTATTGCTGAAGCAAAAGATGTTGTTAATATTAACTACACTATTGCTATCAATCTTCACAACCCACAACCTTTGAGTTACTCCAGGAGAGTGGAATATTTCAGAAGCTGGATTTTATTTTATTCTAGCCTGTGTAACATTATCACAACTCTACGAATATAGAGACTTTTACCATCCAACTGCATTTTGTAAACGCAATGAAATTTCATACGTGAATGGCACATTACTAATGCAAATATTTATTAATTTATTTCTACAGATTTAGTTTTGGCCGGCTTATGTGCATTGGTGTGCATAATTCCATGCATATTCAAATATAGCCATTACTATGTCCAGCAATGGGGAAATTATTTTCATCCATCATTGTTTTTATTATTAACAACATTTTCTGAAATCTTTCAACCTATATTATCAGTTAGTTTGTAGATATAATTAAATCGATATTTGTAATGCTCTCCCGTTAACACCTTATTTTTTGGGTATGTCCAACTAGTAGTCCTAGTATTACTAGTCTAGTCCTATAGTATTGTCCCATGATGGGACAATGGTAACTTTTAGTGCCAGTCGTCCTATGGGACAAGTGACACCAGTATTTTCCAGTCCCAGAAGTGATATTACCGTCTTCATAATTAGACTAGTGGGACAGACAGCGAATACCTTAAACAGTGTCGCGCCAGTTTGGTAGTGAGAGATAATTATTTCACATTTATATTATTATGCTTTAAATCTATATAAATAAAAATGAATGCTGCTAAGCGCATAACTCTATAATGGCTGGACCAATTCGTTTTTTTTGTATGATCCTTGAGGTCCACGGGAGGTTCTAATAAATATATATATACTAGCTGTGCCCGCGACTTCGTCCTCGTGTAATACTGACTTTGGGTAGCAGTTTTAATTATTAAGGATAATATTATTTTAAAAATAAGACACACACGTTTCACTGTTAAAAACACATTTAAGTATTTCTATAAGTACATAAAATAAAAAGTATTTTACATGAGCTTATTTCGACATTCGACATGGCCAAGGATTTTAACCGGGTCTGGCACTGTTCCCTTCTCTCTAAGCTCTAAGCATTCGGTCTGCCTCCTAGACTCTGTCACTGGATTGACGCTTTTCTTCATCAGCGCCTTCGCATTAGGGTAATTTGCGACCGCGCGGCCTCTGTTTTTTCTGGAGGTAAACGCTAGCGTACCTCAGGGTTCAGTCCTGTCGCCCAAGATGTTTCTTCTGCATGTCAATGACATATTAGCCCTTGGCAATATACATTGCTATGCAGACGATAGCACAGTGCTTGGGCAATATTATGGATACCCTGCAGCCAAGCTGGTACACGTTGAGGAAAATCGACAGGAGCTCGACGCTGAGCTCGACCGGGTTTTGAACCGCATTTCACAATAGGGTGATGAGAATTTGGTCGAGTTCAACGTTAAGAAAACATAGCCCTTTCTCTACCAAAAAGTCTCCGTTTCTTCCCCTCCCCACTTTTCAGAGCACCCAACTGCCACTACGGGATAAGCTCGGTGTCCTGGGCATGGATATTTGCCGAGACCTCAACCCACGGAAGTATATCGAGGGCACCACTAAGGCGGCCTGAACAGGGTGAGACGGTTCTTCGCGCCCGAGCATTTGTGTCTCCTTTATAAGACCCAGGTTCGCTCGTCCGTACTGTTCTCATCTTTGTGATGGATCCACGCACTATTTTCTTGATGTTATCGATCGGTTGCAGCGGCCAGCAGTCCGAATGATCAACAGTCCCGATACCACCGAGTTCCTTGAGCCTATGCAGTTGCGGAGAGACATCGCCTCTATGGCAGTCCTCTACCGCTTTACCATGGAGAGTGTTCTGAAGAGTTCTTCCAACTGATCCCACCTTCTCCCTTCCTCTACAGAACAACACATGCTGGCCTTGGAAGTCACCGCCTTAGTCTTAGAAATACGCTCTCGAACCAAACGGTTTGGTTCTGCATTGTCTTGGTTCGCAGCGAGTACGGTTGCCTCCACTGTTGGATTCTGCTTGAGTTTTCCCTCAGGCTGAGCAGATTCTCGATTTTTTAAATTTTATTAACTACGTTTTTTGATTTGCCATCTTTTGCCAAAATATCGAGATTTAGCGGATTTGATATACGTGATTATGCTGCCCATGGGAAAAACATGTTTTTTTCTAAATGAACTGCTGCAACTTTAAGCGTCTGTCTTTGGGCTTTGATATTTGTTATTACAAATTTTGTTTTCAGTGGAAACTACATTCTTTTAAATTGAAATTGCAAATAAGTTTGAATTATTGGAATACGTGTAATTAAAACATTTTCTCCTTTTGCCATTCCATGCATCATGATTGTAGCTTTTACAATGTTGTACCCCAGATGTGTATTTTGTAGCCGTGTACCATTACATAGCTTTGGCGATCAAGATTTCTCATTAATAGGACTGGAACATTAAGTTTCAGTCTCAACTTATGGTAAGGCGCTCCTGATAATTCTAAAGAGTTGAGAAACTCTATGCATAAGCTATGATATGACTGGTTCAGTGTCCCTTGCATTTCCTGAGAGGTATTCGATAACATCTTCCTCCACGTCTGATATGATCCGTTCGTTTATTTGATAACTGTCTCATTTGTCGGCGGATCAGAATAGATATTATTTTTAGATCATCTGTGCCATCATACACCAGAACTCACGTCTCATTGTAAAATTGTAATCATGTCGTTACTGTCAGTTGGCATACAATCTTCTCCGATTTTTAGAAGACCATTTGCATATTGACACTGCTCATAAATAATTGTGAATTTGTACTCTCATAATTGTAATAAGACAAAACTTTTTAACATGTACCCATAGTACATATGTTTCATACAGGCATTTATTTTATCTTGCGGCGTACCCCTTTTCCTTTTTTTTGTGCACAAATCCCCCCGGATCCTTTTCTGTCGGATTTTTTCCGACCTTCTATACCTACATGCCTGTACTTATTACCTACATATATTGCACTGTTCCATAAGTTGGACTATACCTAAACAATAATAATCAAATATATTTTATATTCCAACTTTAAGGTTTTACAGATATTTACGAACAGACATACATATAATTTTAAATTTTGGTAATCACGTTTAGAATCCGTATAATACTAATAATAATAATAATCTCATCAACTGGACTCATTCCAAAATCATTGCACACATCACTCACAGAACTAGAATTAAATAAATATTCATACATTGCTTTACAAACATCAGTGATAATCGACACTTGCTCCATAGTGCGACGCTTTCTCACATCCACTACTCAAACCCCTACAACACTACACAATGAACCAACCCACTTGGCGTAAGCCCGTGCTAAGTTCACATGTACCAGCATTAGCTGAAATAAAATTTTCCATAACCCATAATAATAATGGTACGGTCGACATCTGTCGGGCATGTCACCGTCCTGGAGAATCTATCAGCCATAATATTTCTGGTTGTTCTCGTCTTGCTAACGGCGAATATTTGCACAGGCACAACCAAGTAGCCAGGATCGTACATCAACAGCCTGCCCTTAAATACAGACTTGTGAATTCAGAGGTGCCATACTACAGGTATGTGCCCGACCCAGTTCTCAAGAATGGTCGTGCTACGTTATATTGGGATCTATCTATTATCACAGACAGGACTATTGTTGCCAATAAGCCTGATATTGTGGTGATAGATCGATAGAGCACCGCGCAATAATTGACGATATCGCCGTTCCTCATGACGAGAATCTCGTGAATGTCGAAAAAGAAAAACAAATAAAATATTTGGATTTATCTCACGAGATTGTCGACATGTGGAATGTGGATTCGGTAATCATTGTTCCGATAGTCGTATCTGCTCACTGATTGATAGCCAAGAGCCTCGACCAACATCTTAAGAGGCTCACGTTAGAGGGCTGGATCAAGAGTCTGATGCAGAAGGCAGTCCTCCTTGACACGGCTCGTATTGTGAGGAGGTTCCTGTCTCTGGAGCTCTAACCACCGGTTTCTTGGTCACTGTCCCATTTTTAAATGTTTTTGTTTTTACATTTATATTTAAAAATGTAATTAATATGTATATATAAATGAAATAAAGAGAATAATAATAATATGACATGGCATGGCATAATCATTTTTGATTAAAAGCCTCTACATAAAATATGTACCTAAACAATAAAGATTTAAAAAAAAAGTAACGAAAACATCAACAACATAATCTCCGTTTTATTTTACAATAAATTAAAGTATTCAAAGCAAGCACATATAAACTTCTTATACCTAATTAGAACGGCGGAGTGGGTACTTAACGTTGTATTTTTATGTTGTTGTTATCAATATTGTACCGAGTCAACAAGGTTGTGTGGGACGATTGGGGCACAAGCACAATTCAAGAACAATTGTTGAAATGTTTTTTTAATTTGCTCTATCTATATTGAGTTGATCGTTGCTATAAAATATTTTTACGCTGAATATCATCGTCCGAGATCCCCGTAGCAATTTTTACAAGTTATACTTTCAAGCTTATTTTTCGTGAGTGGCTTCATTCTTTCACCTTACAAAATTTTCGATTGTGATAAATAACAGAGCTAGCAGAGCGTAGGACCGGGATAACGTACCACGCAATTTGTAGGACAATGTGTCTGTTAAATTATATCTATGACCCACGCAACGTCGTTTACGTCTCCTATTGCCCGTAGCGGAATAATTTTCCCCCGTTTTTGTAACATTCTTCATTGATGCGCCGCTCCTATTGGTCTTAGCGTGATGATATATAGCTTATAGCCTTCCCCGATAAATGGGCTATCTATCACTGAAAGAATTTTTCAAATCCGACCAGTAGTTCCTGAGATTAGCGCGTTGAAACAAACAAACAAACTCTTCAACTTTATAATATTAGTATAGATTAACTAGACCTCTCTAGACTAGCAAGTTGGAGATGTTTACCAAAGGAGCCAGCTAAACAGGACAACAGCATTACAAAGAAAAGTAAAACTAAGAATAAACTCTACACCAATCCAGACGGATTGGGTTGAAGTTTGTTGCTGTTTTGACCACCGTGGTTAGTACGCTAAAAATGTATTTACCATGTAGAGAACTATGTTATATCTATGGCCTTTGGCATCATTTCAGTTTGCTTCCATAACGTTTTTTAACCGACTTAAAAAAAGGAGGAGGTTATCAATTCGACTGTTTTTTATTTTTATGTTTGTTACTTCATAACTTTCGACTTGGTGAACCGATTTGATTATTCTTTTTTTATTTGAAAACTGTGCTTCCCGTGTAGTCCCATTTCAATTTGGTCCTGTTTTTGAAGTCGATTTTTTATTTTTGTTGAAATTTATTTAAAACATGAAACGTACGATACAATTACTAAATTACATTTCTGAAATTCCAACGAACTCCGTAATCTTTGCCATTTTATTTTACGTAATAGTTAATTTCTTATTTGAATGTTGAACCTCGCAGGAAAGTTATATTGGTATTTACATTAGTACCTATCGGAGTTAATTTATTTTTTATTATTCTCCGACCTTTTCTTTAATCTTCGATTTTCATTAAAATATGTTCTGTTCTATTATAGG
Organism: Diaphora mendica; assembly: GCA_949125395.1. Lineage (NCBI taxonomy): Eukaryota > Metazoa > Arthropoda > Insecta > Lepidoptera > Erebidae > Diaphora > Diaphora mendica. The sequence continues at coordinate 27,625,510 of OX421312.1, read as the reverse complement.
CAACAAATACGGAATATTCTTGAATAAATAAAACGTGAGTCTTTCATCTTTTCCGTAGTTAGTTTTTAGAAAAAAGCAATTTAATTTGTACCACCTCTAATGTAGCCGACGAATATACTCACAACATATCAATAGAAACAGAAGTTCTAAAAACATACCTGGTAGACGACAATACTACAAACATGTATCAAAATGATAGGTATTTCTATTAGTGCATGAATAGAATGATGGTCTTTTTGGAGGATGTTTATTGAAAATAAATAGTACAAACGCAATTAAAAAATCAACGTTCACCTGCCTTGGTGTAAATATTATAGTAAAGAGAAGGTACTTGAGTAAAATAACGCAATAACAAAACAAGTAACCCTCGCAACAGGTGGTTTAAATCTTAAACGACAACACTCAACAGTATTGTTTTTGAGAGCTTTATTCCTATTTTCTACTGTAAGAGTTGAAACAGGTGGTCATACTACACATTTCTCAGCACTTGTGAGTGCTTTCAAACCTCAAATTTATGAGATGAGAGATGAGCTTAAATGCACTTCTGTTATTAATTAACAAATTTAATTAACACATGACAACAACTGTTGCCGACTGTGTGCCTCTGCGGTTCAGTGGTAGTTGTTTCGTAAGCTTCTATTACCCGTTCGTATATAAAATGCAAATAAAGATTTTTCTTTATATTTTTTCCATCTCACTTTTGGTAGTCTAAAACCTACTATGTGAATGTTCTACAATCTACAATATACAGCTTGTTACATTTGGTACTGATAATGCACTAATAAATTCACACGAGTCAAACATACTTTTAAAACATTTCTTTTCGTTTCGAATCGAATTGATTTTTAATTCCCTCACTACTGATTATACCTTCCTCGTTCAGTAATGAATCGCAATATAATAATATTTAAGATAAAATACTTTTAAAAAATAGAAAGAATTTGGCATATTCCACCACATTTAGTGGTGAGACTGGCACGATAAAGATTAAAATCGATATGAAGGTGTCGCAGACGTCTGTCGTCGTATGTCAGTAAAACCGATGGTTGACTGGCAGATAATGCCATAAGCATTAAGTCCGCCAATGCACCTAAAGTGTATGATGTATTAAATAAGTAAAATAAATAAATAAAACCTGTTTTCACAGAAAAACCAGTTTTCAATTTCATGATTATCATTGTTGGATTTCGAACGTCATTGTACTGGCAACATTTTGATTGTCGCTGGTTCGTGTTTGAGGTTGGAATCGAAAAAGAAATCGTGTGAAAATGGCCGGTGCCGTAATTGAATTTGATTGTTAATGTTGTGTATTCATTAGCCTCCGCGTGATAGTGATGACACTTTGGGTTTGTTAGGCTAAAATACTTATAATAGTTGAGAACGGTTTGATCGGCCAGGCTTGTGAAAATTAATTGTGATAAAACTCGCGAGAATTATAAGATTGTGATCGAGCGTGTGTTGAAACGGGCCGACGTTTTATTTGTTATTGTGAAAATCACTTGATAGTAAGCTAATTGTATTGTCCATCGACCCGCGGTCTCTTTAGTGATAAACCGTATTGTGTTAGGTGGTGGATTCGCGAGTTTTTGTAGGCGTGTCCGCGTAAGTCGAAAAGTTGATTATTGAGATTGGTTCGAATACCTTGGAAGTTGTACAGCATTTTAGGAGCGTGTGTTTGTGTGAAGACGCAAGAGCAGAAGAATCTACCCACCTCCCCAAGAGCTCTTGGGAACGCCGAGAAGAACGTGAAGACACACACTCCTGTAAGTGCTTTATTTATTTTAGGTTAGATTGTGATAGAACACGGTGACACAGCCGTGGTTCATTGCTCCTTCCAGGGGACATTGTTATAGCGATTGAATACCTTATTCTATGGGCCGTAAGATATCTCAAGTATCACAAAGTGATCGCTGCCCTGGTGGGAGAAATGAACAATCATCATAAAAACAGTATTTAAGCCACTGCTGAACATAGACCTCTTCCTTAAAATATAGTTTTGACCATGGTATAACAATATACTACGCCAGGTATAGTCTAGTCGACAAGTTGAAAATGGTACAAAATAGAGATACTACTTTAAAATTATTTGCGATGGCTCATTGGATCCGGAATGACGCCTAGAAAAATGTGCCAAAAGCGTGTATTAGCACATAAAAAATTGCAAAGTTATAAACAATTAAAGATGATAAAAAAATTTACTTCAACAAAAAACTGGAAAATCCAAGTTTTTTGTTCAAGAAAAAAATATGGTTGCCAGCTCTCAGTCAGTCGCAACCCTGAGGTTGCCAGGTGTAAACAGGTATATTATTGTTACTTATTTACAGTCATCTGTTTTTTTTTATATTTTAATACAAAATTAAAGTTTTAAATTTCCTGTTTACAATAATCCATGGTTGCCAGTTCAAAAATGGCCGCAAGCAGAGGTTGCCACGCTCCAAGTAAGTGTGAGCGCAAGAGAAAAGATGCACGGATTGTTACGTGCTGTAAACGAGCCTAATATAGTGTAGATGTTTTAATTTGTATTCATAAAGCAAAAGAAATTGAGTATATTGATTTTTTTTTCGTAAGAAACGAACTTTTAAATTTTTTATATCCATTGAATACTTCCTCAACTTTCATTTAAAATTAATTTCATCAAAAAAACAGATACCTGCAGAATCGAGCGGTAGGATCTTAGGCTATAAGATAATATCATTGTGGTTGGTTCATTTCGTGTTATGTTGCTATAAAGTGGTAACTGAATAGTGACGTCACATCGAGCCCCTCTCGGAATGCGAGACCTTGTTTTCTTAGACCATGTTTTTGACCTACTAATTGACACCATTCAATACCATACCTACTTTATAAATAATGAATAGGGATGGAACACTTCGTATTCCTAATTTGGCACCAGACGCACTAAAAAGTCAAACCATATTGTCAAAAGACTGCAGTATAAACATTATTTGACACTTATCTTTTGACAACTCCCGCATTTAAAAATAATTCCTGTATCGTGTGGGACTTTACAAACATACATGAAAGGAACACAAATAACACGTGGACTCAGAACGACAATTTGTGGATCATATAAAGTGTTGCCCTACGTAGGGTGTCAATCTACAATATCTAAATAGCGCAGTAGGAAACGACTAGGTTGCCTAGATGCTAATCACCACGACGTCTATGCAGTCAACACACCGACTATCTGCCACAATAAACAAGAATTTTCAGATGTATATCGTTACTGGATATATTCTTTTCTAGACCGTTTGTTCTTTTATAAAAAATATAATATGAGAATTTTCATTCAAAAGAAAGCTAATGGTTACGTATTAACTCAGCGTATAAAGCCGGTACATCCGACAGGCGCTGCAATTGTTCGAGAGCCACTTGTGCCAGCCTTTGAGAGACGATGCGTATGTTTGACGTAAAGTATTGAGCTTAGATTATTAATATGTCTAGATGGACTGTCAAAGCTGTAAAAACGCACGAAAAAATAGGCTTTAACACTAACGCCTAAATGTTTTTCCGCGTTTAGTACCAAATGTACTGTCAGTGGATACACACATGTTGCTGTCATTTTTGTGTTGATAAAAATGGCGAATTGTGCGATATAAGTGTGTAGAAATTACAGAGTACGATCTAAATTAACAAAGAAAGTTACCTATTATCGTTAAGTACCATTGATATGTATATATTACAGCAAACAAAGCCATTAAATAATTTCTAAAATAAATAATTATTGTAGTCGCCATTTTGGGTGTTGCTAGTTTATGAAGTCAAAACTCCCTCATAAAATGTGGCAGGCGGAGTTGTGTTGTATAAAATACTTCATGGTACATAGATACGCTAAGAATTTCAATTCATTTTTATAATTTAATATGGCCACCGCACCGTTTTTGTAAAATGTTACTATGGGCATCGTTTAAGGGTTTTTAGGTATACTTACTAGATATGAGCTCCTCTCTGTTTTAAAAAAACAACTCCCACATTACGAATATACATCACAAAAAACACCCAGACTCAGAACTACAATTTGTGGATCACACAAAGTGTTGTCCTATTTAAGATTTGAACCCACAACACCTGGCGCAATAGAAAGCGGCGTGGCGACAACTTAAACCACTAGACCAACGGTGCAGTCATGCATTTTTCAAGTCCAGTTTTTATTATTTCAAAACAAGTATATCTTCGAATGTTCTTATCAACAGATAAGAATTGAAAAATTTAACTTAAAAACTACTCGTCAGATCTCATTCAGATAAAAAAAAATAGCTAATTGTAAATCTAATAAAACAAATTGAAAGCCCAAGGTCTAATCCCCATAATATTAATACTGAGCTATCTTGAAGATGTCCTAAATGTAACACAAAACAATCACAAATTTTAACAAAAAAAAACCCGACTTCAATCGGGACCAAATTTAAATGGGACCATACGGGAATATTGAGTTATTCGTTAATTTTTCGCGCACATACATAATGCAAATTGAAGACTTATATGGTTTTCTCATGGATGACATGTCAGAACAGGACCAAATTGAAATGGGACCACATGGGAAGCACCAGCTTTCAAATAAAAAAAGAATCATCAAAATCAGTTCACCCAGTCGAAAGTATAAGGTAACAAACATTAAAAAAAAAACAGTCGAATTGAGAACCTCCTCCTTTTTTTGAAGTCGGTTAAAAAATAATTAAACCGGTCCATTAAAAAGTAATGTAAACAATTTTTTTCTTACCTTTCTTCTTTTTTAATGTTGGTCAAGAAGACAATTAGATGGGCTAATTATATATCTTACATATTTTAAAAAGTTAAAAAATCGTTGAGTACTGCTTTTACAATACCAGACCAAAATTAATATCTAGTAGGACATATTTTTAATCTTCACCAACAGCCTTTAACAGTCCACTGCTAATGATAATAAATAATAAAAAAAACACGAGACATATTATTAGGTTGTATCACATTTTGTTTTCCTAGCATATTTTTCTAGATAGAAAAGTTATTCAACACTATTATAATTGTTTCCCCATTTTCACAAAAAATACTCAACAACTGGTATCATTTACGCACTCACACTAGGAAATTTAGAATGACATGAGGCGAGTGTAAGACGTACCTGTCACGCACACAAATATCGAAAAGTTGTGTCATTTAATTTTGTTCTTTTGTATCGCGATGCTCTATCTAGACATATAAATAATCAAAGGTATTGAGTAAATTTGAACAAAATACATAATAGCAGGCTGACTAAAATATGATGCCTCTGTGTTTTCATCTACTTACATTTATGACTATATATAGTGTTGATAATTATGTATTTGGTTTAAAATACAGAGGTTGTCTATAGGCAAAATGCCTAACTGACAATGCTATGGCATTGCGAAGACAAAAACTGTCTAACAACTTTACTAGCAGAGATAAAACTGGAATATTTAGAAGCTAAAATGTAATTCTTAAGGTACTGTGTTTCATCGGTTGCAAATAGGTATGTTAAAAATGAATAACAGAAGGACAAAGCGTGAAACCCTCTTAGTTAAATATATATTAGCTAAATACACACATCAAAAGTGTCTAGGGATCAACATATGTGTCTAGGGATCAACATATATTTTTGCAATAACTTTTCTCCTGATTGATATTAATTAAAATTTTCTTTAAGGATTCATCAAATAAAGTGTTTTCGTTTGTCACAGTAACGATAAACCAAGTCACCTTTGCATTAATAAAGAAATTTGCCATTTTCCTAATAAAGGGATTTTTGACATTTGAACCACTAACATTAAAGTTCGAAAAAAAGACTGAAATAACAGTTTTCTTTAAAATTTTATTAGGTAACTTAAACAATTAATAATCCGTGTTTCTACCGCAAACACTAACAACACAAGAATCGGTTTGGCATACTCAAAATGAGTTCATCCAAATCACGCTGTGGAATGGCCGCCCATGTTCGTTGCAACAACAAAAAAAGGTCTTCTTGCGACTGGATACCCTCCATATTCGGCAGAGCTCTTCTCTGTAGCATATCCTATGCATGCTCAATCGGGTTCAAGTCTGGCGACTGAGCAGGCCAGGGCCAAAGCTACATCTCAATCTCAAGAAATCCGCATAAAAATGCTTGATCCCTAGACACTTTTGAAGTGTGTATATTAAAAAGTTCAAAAATAGTCACTAAATTGTATTCTATTGGTCCGGGAGCCAGGTACAAATTCGGTCAATTATTTCCTCTCGAGCGAAACTTCGTAAAACGCATTAGAAATGTATATTATGAATACTCGCGACCATAAAATGGGTGGTGGTGGGTGGGGTAGGCAGTGGCGGGAGGCTGCCTCATGCAGAAAAAAGCTGACGGTCGCGATTATTCATAATTCATTCGATCGGGAGGAATTTGGTTATGTATATCTGTCACTGGCTCCTGGTCCCTAAATGCAGTTACCTAAATAACTTAATGATTACATAGGTTTGGAACCAAAAAATAAATAGGATTTCATATTCTACAATATGACAACGAATCTCTATTACCTACTTTTAAATACGTTGCCTACCGTTGTTCAACCTCAATGACATATAGTAGGAGAGCTGGTACCATTTTTGGGTAGGTATTTGAGGCAAGCTGAAAACTTGTCACACACCTCTCCTAATATACCCCAACACGAAACTGCTGACCTGGCTGGTAAGTAGCGGGTCAAATTTTTGACAACCAGCGATAGTGATGATGACGTAGGCTTGTGTCTCCCACGTGAGCACTGTTTCTCAGAGTGCAATAACTGGCGAAGTATATCGTTATACCATGGCTATTGTAAGTCACGTGACCTCGTCAGAGGGGGGGTTGATTTAGCTCCGCTACTCACCAGCCAGGTCTGCAGTTCCATGTTGGGGTATAATAGGAGAGGTCTGTGACAAGTTTTCAGCTTGCCTCAAATACCTACTCAAAAAACCAGGTACCAGCTCTCGGACCAATATTATTTTAATCAATTTAACTTTGTAAATACGGTAAAGATGAAACAAAGAACACGTCAGTAACAGACGCAACGTGATGAACCACTCAATAAAGCCTTAGTTCCAAAGACGGGCAAAGGCTGGTAGTTGAAGCTATGTTTTCCTAAGGGCTAATTCTCAGACCGAATTCGTTTGTTCAAAATAGGAAGTAAATTCAGAATGGAGATGACATATTCCGGATTAAATAGCGTCTGAGTTTCACGAGTATCGTGTCAATCTTATGACAACTTGTCTGCAAAAGACTAACTATTGGCTATTCTCTCGATCAAGAAACGTACAATAGATATATAGAGCTATCAAAGATAATACTCGCTCAGCGATATTTGCTCAGTGATGCTTGCTTGGCAGTCAGAACTCACGCCGAGAGACCAAGTAGCGCTCATATCTTTAGTGCAGCTTTGAAAGTACACGTATTAACAGGCGGAAATTATAAAAAAGCTCATGCATAGTTCTGGAACAAACTAACACCACTCTTTTTTTCATTGGGAACACGTGAATCACGCGTACAGGTCTGGTGGCGCGAGTAATCGCATCATCGTGTTGTACATTTGATGGCGCGCATTCGTGTAGAGTTGACTAACGTTGAATATGGAGGTCGAACTTTTTGATACTGATTTCTTTATGCTAACGCCGTATTGAGAGTGGTGTGTGTGCGCTATCTATCAACGCGCGTCCAAAACAACGCGCCGAGATTTAATTATTTAATTTGGTGCAGCCGATCGGAAGTCATGACGTTTCGGCAATTCATTTTTATATGTATAGATAAGTAAATGCAGTAACAGTCACAGTCATTAAAATTATAATTATTATTTGACTTCAAATGTTCTATAAAATTGTTTTGATATCTAGCGTAACTAGAATAACATCTTAGACTTGGGTTTAAACGTGTCGAAGAAGTCTCGGTACTGGGGTACTGTCACAGGAGAGATCCCGGGCAGGCCACAATTGGTCATTGCAAACTCCACATTTTCTTGATTTAAACTCCTCGCTTCACATACGTCGGTTAAGAATTCATACCATTCGACATATTCCAGCTCAGTTTTACTGAAATTTTTAAAAGTAAGTTTAGTGATTCGATGTTACAATCAAAGTCAAATCGTAAATGAAGAGTTTTTTTGGGACTTATATTTTTAATCAAATTTATTTTTCACACCTTACACTCATATATATATATAAATATCACAGAGGAGGTAAACTGAGGCAGCAATAATGTCCCACTGCTGGGCTCGAGTCTCCTCTCAGGGTAGGATTAAGGCCATACGTCCCAAAGCTGACCGAGTGCGGGGACTGGCAAGACAACATTGTAGTTACGTAATCTTGCCGTTGGATGTTCTTATGCCACCCAAAGGCCTCCTACTAAGCTTCACGACCGTTATCTTATGAAAAACACCCGAGACCGACTGCTTAAAGTGACCTCCGAATCATGTAGACGCTTAGGCCACCAGAGGTCACCCTCCGCGAGGACCGTGATGCTTTTGCTTACCCTCGGTGATTGTTTCTGATCACCGAGTGCAACTGGGTTATGAGCGCCTCAATTTACTGAGACATATTAAAACCTATTTCTCACTAGTGTCGCTCTTGGCAGAGCGCAGCGGAGAGCGGTTGCGGTCAGGTGAATGTAGATAATCTACATTGGTTTTAGGGGCGGACTAAGCCCTCGTACAATTTCACGCCATCTCACCCTGTCGGCAGACCGTCGGCTGCAGTCAGACACGTGGCTAAATTAAAAACTACTTTTGCCATTACTTCATAGATTTAGCCCCAGTTATATAATTGAGAGCAAGCTCTAGGCACATAACAATCGACAGCGTAAAACAGTGAGTCGACAGTCTACTGCTAGGTATGGGCCTCTCTTTAGAGAAGAGGTTTATTGATTTTTATTTATAGACAATACGAATAACGTACGCAAACTTAAACCAAGCGACGCCCGTGTCAGTCATTGTGAGTTTTCTATCCTCCAATACTTTAGCTTGTCGCATCCAATAGTCTGACCGCCACAAGGTCAAAGTAGTTCCACTCCTTTTATTGTCGAATAAGCGACTGAAACTAGCAAATTGCGATTCTAATGTCGCTTCTTCTTCGTCCATTGGCACTTACCTTTAAATTTATTTACAATTTGGTAAGTTCACGGTTAAAAAAAGACTTAAGGCCCACGCTTTTCACTAAGAATAATAAAGTATAAATGTAGGACTAACTTTGATATCCACCGCAATGGTTATTTCGAAATATTTTACTATGTATTAACTGTACTGTGTATAGAAGTATGGCCGTCGAATGATGGTGAAAACAACAAACTACAATACGCCTGCATCATGGTGAACTATTACTTACTTATTTTTTTACGTATAACGATGATATTTCTCCAAACGGAAGAATATATATACACAAAAAAGATATTTCCCAAGTTCGTCAATAGCTGACAGGGCTCTGAAGAATCATAAAATGACAAACAAATATTGTTAAGTAACAAGGTTACAATCTTTTAATAATTTCTAAATTATTGAAACAAGAAATAAATTAGTCTCTTTAAGTTTAGTATCTATTAGTATTTTAGCTGATGTGGTTGTTATCTTGTTCTAGAATATTCGCTCGTAGCGATTGCTGTGTATATCGTTCAATAATATTGGTTGCGAGTTTTCAAATGTTGGCATAAGGCAACAAGAACAACAAACTAGTATCTTTAGAGAGCTACTGCGAATTTGAATATTAATGCCAACGGCTAAATTAGCCCATATGTAGAAATAACATCTATTTTTCCCTCACTAGCTAAAATATAATTACCTATTACAGAACCACGTTTCTATTGTTTTCCAGTCTTTTAAATCAAATATAAGTAAATTTACTCACATTCATTTCTCTTCAATTAAAATTAAAAAACATCATACAGATAATAATTATATATATGATACGACTACTCCAAAAGTTATTATATTATTATTACAGCCCGTCGCTTTAATCACTCTAATGGAATATTACCATGATAAATTTCTGATAGAATGACTTTACATAACTTTTTAAAAACATGTATAGAGCATCTAGCTCTTGAAAAAGATTAGTTTGATTAATATACCATAGACTTGGTAGTAAGTTTAATTAAACTACGAGAAGATTAGAGTGCAGTTACTGAATGTTTTAATAAAGATGTGTAATCCTCGTTTGGTGACGGCACAAAGAGGCAACAGCGGCCCAAAGACAGATACCGGAGGTCTTAGGCAAAAGTTTACCCGCATTTTGTTTATTTTAAGCGCTGTATGGTACATCTTATTATGGTCTTAGTCGGTTTGATTCTGACGCACTGCCACCACCGAAAACCTCAATAGGATAAAAGCGCTAAGGATTTTCACTGGCCAAAAAAGAAAGATTAGAGTACTTAAAGCTTGATCTCGGTTTTGTCACGTTCTGAAATAAAGATAAAAGTACACTTTGGTTTTCAAACAAAAGAGATTAATTAATATATTTTATTACTCATTCCGCTCAAATAGAAAACGATTTCTAAATGTCGCATATTGTGCAGTGTGAAGAATCCAATTAAAAAGTTTTCTATTTATTCGGTTCTCCTACATTTGCGGCTGTATTCGTTGTAATGTAGACTGCTATTTGATTGACTCTGTATTTGTATAATTTAAAGTTTGCTAATAACTACCCTGAAAGTGTTTGTCTGCTAACCATCCATGGACTGGATAATTTAAATTAATATTTATTTTTCACTTATTTGTTCTAGGCCTACTTCATGCAATTAATACACTGTTTTTAAGTACCCATTCGGATTTTGGATTTTCAAATTAAAAGCAGCTCGTTTATGTTTGTTAAAATGGGTTTTGAAAGTTTATATCATGTTAAAAATTAATACTCCGTTTAGGGCCAATTCCGTTCAGGTCCATGTTCAGATTGTTCACCTATGGACTGCAGTCGGATGATGATGATGATGGTTGCATTGGGCCAGCACGTCTCATCATGTTTATCTTGCAAACTACTCAGTCTCAAAATACTCGTACTAGACATCTAAGTAGTTCTTGGCACCATATACATTTGGGGCTGAATCAACAGCTATCCATAATCAATTAGTTATAGAAACTCACCTACTCTAAAATGTGAATTTGAATAATTGACTCAGTCGTATCTCACACTATGCACATAGTACATATGAGTAACGTATGTACTTGTGAAGTGTTAAGTCCGGACCAGTGACACAGCATTGTGTAAAATGTGTAATCCTACTTGACAGACACTGTGTTGAGGATGTGGTCGGAACTGTAATACATCCCACATAATTGGGCGCAAAGCGTTTGCATAACAGCTAGAAGGAAACCTAATCCTACGTTTTATAGTAATATATTTTATACTTTAAATTAAGTAAAACTAAGGTATGGAATTTTCGAGTGAAACTTTTTTCATATGAGACATTGATTTTAACCGACTTCAGAAAAGGAGGAGGTTCTCAATTCGACTATTTTTTTTTTATGTTTGTTACCTCATAACTTTCGACTGGGTGAACCGATTTTGTGATTCTTATTTTTCTTGAAAGTTGGTGTTTTGATGATTCTTGCTGGTGATCCCATTTCAATTTAGTCCAGTTCTTGAAGTCGGATTTTGTTTCTAAAATTTGGTTTTGGTATTGGTCTCCCAACTGTAGTTTTTTATATAAAAAAAAAACAAGAAGCTATTTTTTAGAGTTTTGTCCTAGATACATTTCGAAGCAAAAATATCGTACCTTTTTTAAGAAAATAATGCGTACGAAGGAGTATGTAATTTAGCACAGTTAAAGAAAGCAAAAGAAAATTAAATTAATTACTGTCGAATTTCTACCACTAGGCAACTTCTAACGATTAAATTGTAAGAGGTTGCCTGTACCTTACAGATATTGAAAAAGAAGTGGTCTTTTTTAAAGAAACAGTAATCAAAATTGAGACTTTTTTCTGTTTGTCTGTAGGTAATTAGCGGGCAGAAATGCTAATCACAAAAGTGACTCAACCGATTTCATGCGGTTTTCTTTTATGTATTGTGGTAAACTTTACTTAACATTTAGTGTTCGTTTTATTTCAGGCGGTTAATAAACAAAAAGTTTATAAATCGCTACGATAACCGATATAATACGCAGACGGAACCTCAGTAATAATAAACTAAAGATAAGTAGATAAAGGAAACCAAAAACAAATGGAATTTATAACTTGTTGCAATATATTCTAGAATTAAACTCAAATACAATCTACGCTTCTTTTCGTCAGTAGCAGTAGCATAGTTAGTGCGTATCGCGTGTGTTTACTTGGAACTATGCGCCTTTTTTAACCTACTACAAAAAAGGAGGAGGTTCTCAATTCGACTGTTTTTTTTTATGTTTGTTATCTCATAACTTTCGACTGGGTGAACCGATTTTGTTGATTCTTTTTTTATTTGAAAACTGGTGCTTCCCGATTGGTCCAATTTTAATTTGGCCCAGATTGGTCGGTTTTTTTGTTAAAATTTGTGATTCTTCAACAAGAACAAGCCGGTGCGTTATCTACCTTTTTTTATTTGATCTGAGATCTCAATGCAAAGGTTTAGCCGTGAGAGCGTAACAGATAGACAAACAGAGCTACCGTGGATTGTATAATATTAGTGGCTAATAAAAATTCCACGTAATAAACTCTTAGACCACTATAAAAACTTTATACATTACAGAACTTATAAAAACGAATTAAAAAGTTAGTAGATCAATTTTATCTTTGGTTTGTAGTTATCAAAGAAGCTTCTGTACTGAGGTATATTAACTTGAGTAGGAATGCCACAGTTAGTCAGTGCGTCCTCCACGTAGTTTTGATCTAAGGTCTTAGTTTCGCAGAGTTCAGTTAAAAACTTTTTCCATTCGTCAAAAGTTAGTTCGGTCTTACTGAAAGATTCGAAAATGAAAACACATTAATCACAATTTACATAATATAAATGTAATATATTGGAATCAAATACCACACTTCAGTTCCTTTAAAGATGAAGCAAGAGTATTGAAACTCAACTGATGTTATATCTGTATAATAAAATAATACGAGAAGTAACAACTTTGTACCTATTGTTACGAAAATTATGCAAACGGAAAAGTATCAAATTTGGCACAGTTAAAGTTACATGGAGGAGGAGTGCAAAAAGCTAAATAAAATTAAAAATGCACTTGTGTTTGTGCACAAACTTGTGCACTCTAATATATCCTGCGTAGTTGGCTGGTCTCCATTGAGACTAACCGCCGAGGCTGAAATCAGCTAAGAGAATATTATCATCATTACACATTCTTTCGAACTACTAAAAACCATTCAAATTCGCGGATACTACCACAAAATTCTTCATATTGCAAAATGGTCCATGTCTTAGAAAGCAAAATTTACTTAAAACCTAAATTCGGCCACATCAACATACCCAAAGTTAAACCAAATAATTCCAGTATCGGTCATATTGAGACGTCTATCTTCCAAGAGACCTGCCTGACGTAGCCAATAGTCTGATCGCCACAAAGTCATTGTAGTGCCGCTTTTGTTATCCAGTAGACACGCAAAACATGTAAATTGTTCGTCCAATGTTGTTTCTTCCTCTACTTCTTCCATAGTAAATTACCTTAAAATGCACAATTTTATTTTAAACATAAAAGAAGCGTGGAAGAGCCACGCTTCGGCATGAATGGGCCGGCTCGACCGGAGTGATACTACTGTGCTTCACCGAGTGCGCTGTGTTTCACCGAGTGAGTGAGGATACCGGAGGCCCATACCCCAACCCCTTCCCCTATCTCCCCCATCCCCCCCCCCATCCCCCAAAGGCCGGCAACGCACTTGTGACGCCTCTGGTGTTGCAGTTGTCCATGGGCGGCGGTAATCGCTTACCATCAGGCGATACGTCTGCTCGTTTGCCCGCCTATTACATAAAAAAAAAGCGTTTTAGCACGGTATCAGCACGAACGCGCCGGCTAGACCGGGACGGTACTACCCTCTCACAGAAGACCAATCTAAAATGACGGCATTCGTGCTGTCATGTTTCGTTGATGAGTGCGAGCCCGGCCCATTGATGCAGAAGCATCTCAATAGGCCTAGCTTCTGCTCATGCTTTCAGTCAGGCAGAATAGAGTCATTTTGGCAGGCATATACATTAATCTTTATATCGCATTGAAAATCTACAGTTATATGATAACGTACAACGGACAAATATTGAATATTAGCAGGATTCTCCTATGAAATAGAAACACTCTTTACTTTAAAGTTCTCCTGTGCACGTTAAGAACAAGGAACTTCACTTCTAAGTTCAAAATTTAAATATTGTACATCATCTTCTAAAAGATGCAATTCATAAATGTGTTTATCTTATTAAATGATCACATATAGCTGAAATATTTGATTAATTTCTCTCAACCAACGAGATTAGTGGGATTAAAACCTGTACTAAAACTAAACTAATCTATTAAGCATTATAGAGTTACACAAACGCCGTGTGGTATGGTGCTTCAAACCGGATGTGAGTATGACTCATTTTATACCCCAGTTAATAGACCATAATGGGCATACAATTTTATTAGTTGTATTTATAAAATAATAGAGCTAAACAGAAAACGATAACAAACAATAACTCAAAATATACTAAGCCAATTCTTACATATCTTGGTGATCCATCTTTTTATTAACATTCACACAAATTAGCCTCTATTCAGAAATATTGAAGAGCATGCAATAATTTAGTATTCATTAAAAATAAAAACATACCAGTGGCATAAAAATTATATCAACACAGTTCATATAAAACAGTTTCATATGCACACACATCATACAGTTCCGTTACCGACGTGAATTACTGCATATCTAACAGTCCGCCTACGGTGTTGTAGGCGGTAAAGCTTGGAACATAATATGCCGGTTTGCTAAAATAGCTTCAAAATAAAGAGTCATCTATAGGACCCGGAACAGAAGTAGACACGTTTTTAAGTGGCTTTATACTGCAAAGAAAGAAAGATCTTGCTCTGAGGAATTACGATATTTGGATCGAGAAAATATAATTTGAATTCTTTGTTATATTGTGACCGCATCTACACACATCAAAAGTGTCTAGGGATCAAGCATTTTTATGCGGATTTCTTGAGATTGAGATGTGGCTTTGGCCCTGGCCTGCTCAGTCGCCAGACTTGAACCCGATTGAGCATGCATGGGATATGCTACAGAGAAGAGCTGTGCCGAATATGGAGGGTATCCAGTCGCAAGAAGACCTTTTTTTGTTGTTGCAACGAACATGGGCGGCCATTCCACAGCGTGATTTGGATGAACTCATTTTGAGTATGCCAAACCGATGTTCTTGTGTTAGTGTTCGCGGTAGAAACACGGATTATTAATTGTTTAAGTTACCTAATAAAATTTTAAAGAAAACTGTTATTTCAGTCTTTTTTTCGAACTTTAATGTTAGTGGTTCAAATGTCAAAAATCCTTTTATTAGGAAAATGGCAAATTTCTTTATTAATGCAAAGGTGACTTGGTTTATCGTTACTGTGACAAACGAAAACACTTTATTTGATGAATCCTTAAAGAAAATTTTAATTAATATCAATCAGGAGAAAAGTTATTGCAAAAATATATGTTGATCCCTAGACACATATGTTGATCCCTAGACACTTTTGATGTGTGTAGTTTGCCATAAAGAACTGAAAACCAATTTATCAATTTCAATTATTAAATTATAAAGCTTTTTAAAAACAAGCTTTTACTGCAATGCCTCGAGACGAATCAAACGAGTCCAAAGGCGATGATGTTGCGACGTTTCTTTACAGAGTTCCTATGGCCACCTTATAGCTCCAGCATCAGATCAGCTCCATGTCATTATAATATTGTATTGTCATGCTGTATACACATGCTTGCAAAATTTCAGCAAAATCGGTTAAAGGTATCTGTTTCAAAATTGAGTTGCAAGATTCCACCCGAACATACAAGCATACATACATACATTACAAGTTAATAAAAAGCTTGTAATATGTGTGGCAATTTTCTGGATGAAGTACGATTCAATAATAACAACTTAATGTATAGGTACCTAACTTTGTTATTATGTCGTTAACTAAAAGAATAGAAATAAAGGTAGTAACTGGGGCGGTGAGCTGAATTGTCTTCTGAAAAGGTTCAAAGTGGACGAGCGAGTGGAGCCTCTATTTTTTTTTTTAATTTTTAAAAAGACAACTCCCGCACTAGAAATAAATCCTGTGTCGCGGGGGACTTTACAAACATACATGAAACGGACACGAAGAACACCCAGACTCAGAACAACAATTTGTGCATCACACAAAGTGTTGTCCTACGTGGGATTTGAACCCACGACACTTGGCGAAGTAGGAAAAGTAGGTCACCACGCCGGTGACCGTTAAACCACTAGGCTAAACGTGCAGTCGAAGTTTAAGTGAGTCACTTGAATTAAAAAAGAATATGGATCTATCGTGGAAACTGTTTTTAAGGTATATTACAGTAAGTGGTGTGACTATATGAATAGTCCATAACTACTCATTTTATGTGATGTACTTGGGTTTTGTAGCCATGTAAAAGATAATTATAATATCCGTCAAGAATATTCGATATTGTTAACCCATTAATTGCAATTCGCTGAAGTTTATTCTTGATCGGATAGTAATTAATATCATTTTAGCTACCCGAAGGAATCGGAGAATTTTTCATGAGTAACATTTTTAAACATTATATATACATATGAGGATGAATGTGTGGAGGTTTGTGAAAGAGTTTACGCAAAAACTACTGAACACATTTTCATAAAACTTTTTAGTAATTTTGCTCATACATCAAAATAACACAAATATCTCTTTTATTTACCGCGATATCAAGTTATTACCAAATAAAAAAACAACTGATTTGGGAGAGATGATGTATACCAACTCTTAACCCATTTGTCGAGAATACTAACACTTGGTCCATGTAGTCAAGAAATATTATTGCGTAGCTACATTAAGCTGCACTTCAACACCATGCAAAGCCTGCGGAATAGCACCTGTCAAACACAGTGACATTACCTGTCAGGCAGAATATAAAACCAGCTGTACGTTGCACTGACACTAGATTTCCATACATGTGTGAGGCCTTCGGTAGCCATTTCGGAATAATAAAGCCTTACATTTAGACGGAGTACGTCGGTAATTATGTTTAAATATATTATTTTGATTTTCTAGGATTTTGTAGATATACTCATTTTAGGTCATATGGATAGAAGTTATTAAAAGAAGCCATTTTCCCGTGTACATATGTATACAATATATCTACCAATACCTGACAAACAATAAGTGTTCATCAATTATTTAGTTACTATTCACCGAGGCGAATTAAAAAAAAAAAACAAAAAAAAAGACGAGTGAGTTCGGCCTAAAGCCTAAATTCTGAAAAGTGGACTCAAAGGTTAGAAAAGTAGTTCTGACTCCTGAGCTACACATATTCCTGGGGGCGGTTAATAATTACCATTAGATGAACCGTCTACTTGTTTGCATCCTATCTTGTTATCCTCCTAAACTAATTAAACTGTTTGTATGTTTTACAAAGTGTCGATCTGACCTTGAATAACTTTTAGGAAGAAAATAAAAATACGGATAATATTAATCAATTCGGAGGCTTCCGAACCTAAGTTCCGAACTCATTTTAACTGGTACGAAACGATGACATAAGGGCTACTTCAATATTTTTATGAAGAAAGTGCGTATTCAGCGCAAGATACTTCAATGAAGATTTTTTGCCACGCCCGACCTTAAATGCGTGTCAAAATTGTAGATAAGAGCGGTAGCGACGGATTAGTAATGCAATACTATGACCGACTTCTTATACCTCATCTTTAAACATGTATGGCATTATATTTTTTATTTTTACTCTTTTGTTTACAACTGACTGGTAATGTAGGCACAATGCATACGTACGCAAGTAAAGAAGTTCATTACTATCTAGAGAACCGCCGAAAATAGATTTCTGCAGTTTGTTTTTCCTAAATTAACACTAAATATGTACATCGTTTCCGTAACAAAATCAGCTTTGCCGCCGATTTTCTATGTATCATCTGTGCCGAAAGGCAAACGTATTTACGCATACAGCAACGTGAACGCAATTTGTACTAAGCAACGAGATTTTAGTATGTAATAACCCCAGCACGCCGTTTCATACAACATTGCTGGAGCGTTGTAATGTTCCGAATTAAAAAAACGCTCCTGCAATGGATTTATTTTTCGCTGTCCGTAAAACAGATACTTCGCGGGTCCTTTTTCGAAAATAATGATAATATTTCCATGCATGCTTGAGAAAACAATGTTAATGCCTAAAGCTAATGAAAACCGAGTACCGACAATATATCCAGATAGGTGCTACAATACAACAGACACACATATAGACGTCCGCACCGATGCACCATCCACTTTTATCACCATTTTTTTCTGCATCAGACATAAAGACAAACACCTATGTTTGAAATAAATAAATAACAGGATGTACAGTTAAAATCGATCAGACTTCCAATTTTTCATTGCACTACCAGTAAACATGCACATTGTACGACAACGATGTGCTCAATACAAGTCAGTCCCAAGAAGTCCGTTGTGAGGTACAACGGACTTCATGTCATGGGATTGACTGTTACAACTTGTAACATGCGAGCGTCTGAGCCTTAATTCCAACACAATATAGTAACTTGCATAACCCAAAAGCAATATAAAATTTTACTAAACAGTGTTTAACAAGTTTAAAAGCCTACAGAACTAAAGTAAAAACTTTATTAATTAAGATTATACAGACCAATCACGCTACTTGTCTTATCATGAAGCTTTATAAGAAGTTACTCTGTTTGAGTTATTATATGCTGTTAAAGTTGACAGTGCATAAAATACCAGCTTTATTTCTAATAGCCATTCTTACTTATATCCCACAGCTGAGCGTAGACTTCTTAGGCAGGACATGGGATACTTTTTACCCCGAAATTCAGCACGGTTTCTTGGAGAGACGGGATGAAAGTCAAAATATGTACTTAATTGTAATTCAATAACACATAGTCCGATTTCTTTCATTATTTTTTTGCTAGAAAGAAAAAAAATAAAAGATAACGGGAAAAGTCTTTTTTTTGTCCGCGACTGTACACTGCCTGTAGGAAGCTGAGACAGATATGTAAATATGGCGGTACGAAGTTCACCGGGTCAGCTAGTACTCGTAATAAAAGTGTAACAGGTCCAATTCTGTACAATAAAGATATTTTGAAAATTTTTTTTGGAGGGCTCTAATCGACACTGAAGCCAAAACTGTATTTTTTTTTCATTTTTGTCTGCCTGTCTGTCTGTCTGTCTGTATCTTGACCGCGCATCACGCCAAACTACTAAACGGATTCAAATGAAACTTAGCATGATTTGAGTTCATACTACGAGGTAGGCCATAGGATACTTTTAATCCCGAAATTCAGCACGGTTTCCTGGAGAGAGGAGATGAAAGTCAAAATATGTACCTACTTAGTTGTAATTCAATAATGTAATGTACGTTTTTTGTCTGCGACTGTACACTGCCTGTGGGAAGCTGAGAAAGATATGTAAATATGGAGGTACGAAGCCGGGTCGCTAGTGGACTACACACATCAAAAGTGTCTAGGGATCAAGCATTTTTATGCGGATTTCTTGAGATTGAGATGTGGCTTTGGCCCTGGCCTGCTCAGTCGCCAGACTTGAACCCGATTGAGCATGCATGGGATATGCTACAGAGAAGAGCTCTGCCGAATATGGAGGGTATCCAGTCGCAAGAAGACCTTTTTTTGTTGTTGCAACGAACATGGGCGGCCATTCCACAGCGTGATTTGGATGAACTCATTTTAAGTATGCCAAACCGATTCTTGTGTTGTTAGTGTTCGCGGTAGAAACACGGATTATTAATTGTTTAAGTTACCTAATAAAATTTTAAAGAAAACTGTTATTTCAGTCTTTTTTTCGAACTTTAATGTTAGTGGTTCAAATGTCAAAGATCCCTTTATTAGGAAAATGGCAAATTTCTTTATTAATGCAAAGGTGACTTGGTTTATCGTTACTGTGACAAACGAAAACACTTTATTTGATGAATCCTTAAAGAAAATTTTAATTAATATCAATCAGGAGAAAAGTTATTGCAAAAATATATGTTGATTCCTAGACACATATGTTGATCCCTAGACACTTTTGATGTGTGTACTAATACAGTACCGAAGCAGTGCGACCCAATCCTCTCCCACACAATCATGATGAATAATTATAGTTAACATCTTAATTACAAGTTTCTTTTCCGTCTGTGTGTGATTGATAAGTTACATTTTGGCCAAAAGTAAGGGTTTGTTTCAAATATTACGATCGTGTAATAAATTATTTGCGAGAATTAAGTAATTATTATAATGTCAGGAAAAAATATCTGTTATTCGACTAGAGCTCTCGAATGTGAGGAAATTATTTCAGTTAAGATAAGAATAATGTCTAAATTTGTTTGTGAATTGTGAAAAAGTACCCAATAACTGATATCAATATTTTATAATTCAATTCAAAATAAATTGCCAGCTTATATCCGCATCTCTGCCTACATATTTATCAGTCATCTGAATAAAAGAAGACTTAGGTTTTTTTCCAAGAGTCCAAATATCTTCTTTAGACCAGTGTCGATAGGTTTTAAAACCAAAAAAAAAAATAGTAGAATGAAACCCATAGTCAAGATTTCTTCCATAGCTTATGTGAAATATCTATAATCTATATAAATAAAAATGAATCCCCAAATGTGTTGCTAAGCGCAAAACTTGAATTCCGCTCGACTTTTTCGATTATTTTTTTAAATATATTTTGATGAGATGGGATAAGAGAGACTGCTAAGGGAGCAAATTAGGCAGGACAAAATCACCGCTAAGAGAACGAACCTTGGTGCAAACCCTATACCTACCAACCCGTCTGGCCAGAATATAGTGGACGAAAACCTTCTTTCGAACGAAAGGTCCATCCAGCAGTGAACTATTAAAAGCTTATACATGAAGTCCACAGCTGAACATAGCAATTCAAAAACCACAGTTGAGTTCCATCTTTTGAGTACTCCTTAAAGATTTGGAAATATTATAGGTTTAAGTTCCGGTTACCTCATTCACTCGATGAAGAACAACAACTTCAAACTTGGAACAAAAATCAGCGATGCTTTTCTAATCATGTAACACACGTGTCATAGAGTAGCTTTAATCAATTATTAAACTTTAAGCAGAAACTTATAGAACGGAATAAAAAAGTGGCTTCTAATCACTCGATCACAATTTGTAGATGATACGTTTAGTTTTTATCTTAAACTATACACAATGTGTAGGTATCTGTTGGTTTATATTTTGTATTTTTATATTTCTCTTGACAAACTGAGGAAAATATTTTTATATTTAATGTCAAAACAAAATACACATGTTTATTTGCTTAATTTATTAGGTAGGTATGTGAGCGCAAAGCAATGTCACTTTGTTACTTGATAACTAGTTCTTGACTTTCGTCTTCGATATCCTTAGTAACTGGTTGCCATGACAATCCCTGTTAATATCAAAGTTAATGCGAAAGTGTGTATAACTGTCTGTTATCTCTTTATGCATAAACTACTTTTTATGACATTGACCATAGAAATTATTCACAATGGGAGTGAAAAGAACGTTGCAAGTTTGGTAAGTCAATAACCGCGGAATCGATTAAGATAAAATTGGTATGAACATACTTTGGTTAATGAGATATTGATAACAGTTAAATGACTAAATCGATTTTAAAGTAAATTGGTAATACACCAGGGTAGAAAGAGCCTTTAAAAATTATAAAAAGTGAAAAAAAAATAGTAGGATGAAACCCATTAGAAAAGGAGGAGAATATTATAAAAATGAAAGGAAAAATAATTTACGGGTGATCTGAGGTCGGGAAGGGGATGGGGGGGAGGTTTTAAGGGTAAAAAACGGTTTTTCTCGATTTCCAGCAAAACTAAAAGTCCTATGGAAAAGTCAAATGGCAAAGTTGTAGGTAATGAAAAGATATAAACTTTGGTATTTACACTTTTATCACATAACCTCAAAATTTATGTGAAAAATTCAAAAAACCAAGTTTTTGGTTTCTTATTTTTATCTTTTACATTTTTCTTTTTTTTTCACGAAATTTGGTGAAAACTTACCTTTTTATGTTCCAAATACGCTGTAATTTAAATTTAAAAAAAAAAAGAAAATTGTAAAAGATAAAAATAAAAAACCAAAAACTTGGTTTTTTGAATTTTTCACATACATTTTGAGATTATGTGATAAAAGTGTAAATACAAAAGTTTACATCTTTTAATTACCTACAACTTTGCCATTTGACTTTTTTCCATAGGACTTTTAGTTTTGCCGGAAATCGAGAAAAACCGTTTTTTACCCTTAAACTCCCCCCCATCCCCTTCCCGACCTCAGATCGCCCGTAAATTATTTTTCCTTTCATTTTTATAATATTCTCCTCCTTTTCTAATGGGTTTCATCCTACTATTTTTTTTTTCACTTTTTATAATTTTTAAAGGCTTCTTTCTACCCTGGTGTATTACCAATTTACTTTAAAATCGATTTAGTCATTTAACTGTTATCAATATCTCATTAACCAAAGTATGTTCATACCGATTTTATCTTAATCGATTCCGCGGTTATTGACTTACCAAACTTGCAACGTTCTTTTCACTCCCATTGTGAATAATTTCTATGGTCAATGTCATAAAAAGTAGTTTATGCATAAAGAGATAACAGACAGTTATACACACTTTCGCATTAACTTTGATATTAACAGGGATTGTCATGGCAACCAGTTACTAAGGATATCGAAGACGAAAGTCAAGAACTAGTTATCAAGTAACAAAGTGACATTGCTTTGCGCTCACATACCTACCTAATAAATTAAGCAAATAAACATGTGTATTTTGTTTTGACATTATATATAAAAATATTTTCCTCAGTTTGTCAAGAGAAATATAAAAATACAAAATATAAACCAACAGATACCTACACATTGTGTATAGTTTAAGATAAAAACTAAACGTATCATCTACAAATTGTGATCGAGTGATTAGAAGCCACTTTTTTATTCCGTTCCATTAGTTCTGCTTAAAGTTTAATAATTGATTAAAGCTACTCTATGACATGTGTGTTACATGATTAGAAAGGCATCGCTGATTTTTGTTCCAAGTTTGAAGTTGTTGTTCTTCATCGAGTGAATGAGGTAACCGGAACTTAAACCTATAATATTTCCAAATCTTTAAGGAGTACTCAAAAGATGGAACTCAACTGTGGTTTTTGAATTGCTATGTTCAGCTGTGGACTTCATGTATAAGCTTTAAATAGTTCACTGCTGGATGGACCTTTCCTTCGAAAGAAGGTTTTCGTCCACTATACTCTGGCCAGACGGGTTGGTAGGTATAGGGTTTGCACCAAGGTTTCGTTCTCTTAGCGGTGATTTTGTCCTGCCTAATTTGCTCCCTTAGCAGTCTCTCTTATCCCATCTCATCAAAATATGTTTAAAAAAATAATCGAAAAAGTCGAGCGGAATTCAAGTTTTGCGCTTAGCAACACATTTGGGGATTCATTTTTATTTATATAGATTACTTCGGAAATGAATTTCAGTAATATTTCACATAAGCTATGGAAGAAGTCTTGACTATGGAATTGCAGTTCGCTGTGTTTTCGAAACTGTTTGACAGCACACGGTCTGGGAAGACTATTACTTTATATAGGTCTGATTATTGGCTACGTCACGCTGGCGTGTTGGATGATAGACGTCTGACCACGACCGACACTGGATTAGCGTTTTTTAAGCACAGGTATTTGCATTAGTAACAACAATTAAATAAAAGCTATATAAACTTCGGCAGATTAGAGGACTTCCTTCTCCGAACTCTTCCATTTTTAACTTGGTTAAATTCAATGAAATGAAAATTATCTTGAAAATGTGTGCATATTTGAGACTCCAATTTTTTTTAAAATATAGTCATACAATACATTTTTTAAATCTATTTGATCTACTCACAGAGTAATAAGTAACATTAGTAGATCTTATCTCATTATAGTAAGTTCAAATTATAAAGAGTACAGATTTTCGCTTTGATCTCTTCATAGATTTGCAAGTAATTTGTATTATGATATTTCAGCAAAACAGAATTAACGTATGAAGAATGGTTTGAAACGCTGTCAGAACTGTGCGCAAAAAAAAATCTTGATAAAGAAGATGTCATCGGTCGTTTGACGAATTGCGATCGCCCCGAGAAAGTTCTAGTCAATTTACGTGAATTTCGTTCCAACTTTGAAACTTACGAACCTAAGAATAGACTTGTTAATATTGAAAATCATTAAGTTTACTATATAAAGAGATAATGCTTCTTTTAGTGTGAGTTTTTTTTTTCTAGAATGTATTGCAACAAATTCCATCAAGTGCCGACAATCGAGAGTATAAAATATACAATGTATACCCTTAGCACATAAACCTTGCCTTTGGGTAATTAAATCTAATATTTATTTGTTTATTCACAAGAGTTTCTCTAACTATTTGCAGTGAAATTGATTTCTGAAGCACGATCATATAACATGTTGCATATTCCATTAACTATGCTCAGAGCTAATAATTTCTGCTAGAACTCGCTCTTAATTAATTATCATTCCTTGCTGTGTATTACCTTGTGTATGAACTGTACTATATATTATTATGTATAAACTTGCACGTTTTCTTCACATCGCATTGGATCGAGAAGTTTAATTAATAAGGTTTCCTATTAGCTCTGCAGACTTGCTTCTTGCACGTGAACAGGTACCAAGGTTACAAAAACGGAATGTTTGTTGTACTCTTCAGTGTAAGTGTGAACAAAAACAATAGAACCCAGAAAATACCGACGAAATACATTTTAGATACTCAGATCCTATAACACAAAGTTTAATTACATATGCCAGGAACATTTTATTTAAAACCTCAAGGAAAACATCCATCTACAAAATTTAAAATGGCGTTTAGTAAGTCGTTTTGCTTTTAGATTTTTATATTACTTGTTATTGATCAAACTTATGATCAGATTTTAAACAGAGTTTTTTGACGTATCAATACCTGAAGTAAACAAAGTGAACACGTTAAAGTATTCGAAGGATTATAATACCTATTACGTGTACAATATGACCATAATCGAGAACATTTCTTTGTCACAAATATGCTGGCTACCCGGAATGATACCACGACCTCACAGAAAACCAATTCTGAGCAGTTTTCTCATTGCTTTTCATTGAGTGAGTGAAGGTACCGGAGCCCAATACCACCATGATTCTGGGGGCATATAGGATAGTCATAGGACGACAACGCGCTTGTGACTACTGAGAATCCAAAGAAGCCATGTCACCTTCAGGTAACCAGTCCGCCAGATTGCCTAAAAACAAATAAAAATCACAAGAGTCGCACAATCCCCGGAGGCTGTGTTATGGATGAATATTTTTGTTATAGCCGAGGTCTACTGTAACTCGACATACGATGGGTTCCTCTGTTGGCCACCTACTCTGGGTGGTCATATGTCTGAACAACATTGCCCCGACGTGCGGCTCAGCGACACCACACGTGAGTTACGCATTACACGCATGTCTAATTGTGTCATTAAAACACATTTCATTCTCTCATCTATTTGTGTGTCGGCCATTTTCATCGTATATGCTTATATACAGATGTGTATATGGACATATACGCAAATCAAAACAATACTTGCGTGAAATAAATGTATGTTCATCTTCATCGTCATCATCAGTGCGTTACAGTCCCCTACTGGACATTGGCCTCTCTCAAGACACAACACAGAGCTTGATATATTATTTTTCAATTAGTCGTCCAAATTTAGTTTGGCGGTTTTCAAAACTATCAAGAACATATTTTAACATGGCTACAAATTTTTCAGGTTCTTTTTAATACAAACGTGGTGTTCTTAATACTCACTAATACAAACTTTAAAATAGTAAAAGCAAGAAGCATTAATAACCTAACAAACATCATAAAAATAAAAAGATCACATTTATGACTCTTATAGGAACTTCGGATAAGATTCAATATTTTATTTTTGTTTTGCTGATTTTATTTCTATGTTTTTTTTTTCGATTTAATTTAGAGTATGCGTATAGGCGATGTGGCCTTGATGGAAAATGGGCTGGACGACATTCCAACGATACAAACCCCAATGGTTGGACCAACTACACACCCTGTTTTCCTCCTGTGGTACAATCACTGTTTTTCAAAGTTTACGATGAAGACGAAAGTCACGCTCAGGTAAGAATCATTTTAGAAAGACGACAACAGGCAAGAAAGCTTATTAGTTTATTTAGCTGGGTCATAGACACAGTAACTATAGTATATCATCTAATCCATCTAATCCATCAATGGATATAATTGCCTAAATTAACATTATTGGGTAATTTACACTTTGTCTGGTTGCAAAGCAAGTCCATTTCTATTAATTCAACTGCTTTCAGTTCAGTTAAGTTCTTGGGTTTTATATACTTCTAAAGTATTTCAAGAAATATTACAATTTCTTGAGTGTATTTACGGTATTTGTAAAAAACCCTTAAATTGAAATGGATAAATAGAACCGTGATAACTTTTGTTATTTCCCTGGGCATCATTTATTTCGAAAGTTACCAACTGTCAAATATATGCTGTTGGAGTTCTCTCAAGCAGCCAATTAAGTGTCACAAAATTGTGTATTCATTTTCCTCATAGATCAACACGGGTTACCGAACGCAGGCGAGTAACCATAGTATCTTTTTCCGATACAAGACGGTCTGTTATTGTTTTGTGGGGGGAAATCTTCTCACACAAACATTTTAGACTCACATACAAAAATAATCGCCTGCCACTACGAACTTACACATAACAATAAAACAAAACATTCAGAACTTCACGCACACATAAATACATTCTGTTCCTGTTCAGACACGGCGGAATCCGCTCGGATTCAAACCGTGCGGTTCGACCGCGCGGATCTTATTTACATTAGCGCCTATCATTCGTTCAGACCTGTACGCGTGGATTGTTATTCCGCGCGGCTACCGCCACTCGACCGCTAGAAAATGAATACGCGCGGCCGCCGCGTGGTTCTATTTACTCGATGTAACCTAGAGGCGTTCAGTTGCTACGCGGAAGCCGCACGTATTGTACGGTGACAATGGATCGCTTCGACACCGAGATAATTATCGACGAAGTTGAGAAACGACCAGTTTTGTGGGACATGCACATGCAGTGCGCAGAGTATTAATAAAATTACAAAAACGGTGCTTGGCAGGAGTTGGTGGACATTTTTTGGCGAAAGCGAGGATTCGTTAGAAAAAAAGGCAAAGTTGAAATGAAGCGGTTGTCACCCTACCCCACTGCTCACACTTACCGCGCGTGTCCGATCCTCGCGGATTGGAACCGCGCGGTTCGCATCCGAGCGGATTCCGCCGTGTCTGAACAGGCACTCTATGTCATAACAGTGTAACGTGTGAGCCCATTTGTGCTTGTACTGTGACAGAGGGGATCGCCTGCTTAGGGTTACTACTAGTTCTACCATGTTGCTATTTATTTTCCTATTCACGCCCATTATTTTTTACTAAACGTTGTATTTAGTTGTATACAAAAAAAGGTTTTTATTTTTCTAAAACTTTTAAACCAACGGTGGTTTAAATTCACTCCTTGACAAAGTGTAAACTATTCATCAATCAAGCTGACATTTCGTTTGATGTTCGTAAACTAATACTAAACTAACCCAACGTCAATAAAAAGAAATATGCTACTAATATAAATAATCTGCTTTATGCTAGCAATATAAATACATAGTTTTAGATCTCATGCATTTACCTAATTAACAATGATAATCATTAAATTACGATCAAGTGTACAATCAGGCACTCATCAAATATTTTAGACGCTAACATTGCACATCAATCGTATAACATAATATAAATTTAGTTCATTCAATCATAAAAAAAAACATAAAAACAAACAATAAAACATTTAATTTGCCTAGTTTAAAATATTGTAGTGACAAATAAATAAAATCTTTAAAAACATTTATATTATATATATATTAGTCTCATTAGTCATCATGTAACCAAAATAATAAACAATATAATAATAATATAATGCTTATTTATGTATTATTAGAAAGCATCGCTTATAAACACATTTCAAGAATATAAATACCAGTATTCTTTTAAATGGGTTTATAAACGTTTAGTGAATCACGTTTTGAATTTAGATATATGCGGAACAGTATTTAATTGTATAGGTGTTTTATTATAAATACATATATATTTCATCACTTCGCTCACCATCTAAAATTTCTCAAAACTCACACACATAATATACTTACACGCAAATGTTTGATCTTTATTTAAAGAACTGTATCGCGAGCATATGTTAGAGGAAGCGGTACTTTTTAGTGTTGTTTACTAGATTATACAATATACCGAAACTACAATATTCGATTTCAAATTGCGAATGTAACAGAGTTGCAAATATAAGGGTATTCTCCTTTGAGAATTAGTGAGTTGCTGCCATAGTCATGAGTATGAATCTTGTAAATTTTTGATTGCAGAAACAAAACATGCGGAATTGTGAGGGATGTCTAGTTTTGCACCATTTTAGTCATGAGTAACATTTCAAGAAACTAGAGACTACGAATTATGAATCCTTTTAATTCAACTTATTCCACGAAATTTAAAAAAAAAACACTTTTTTGTATGGGTGATAAAAAAACATTACAGGTGTGGACTTAAATGTTTGAAATTACAATAAACTTTCACTTAGGTAAATGTTTGAAATTACAATACACTTTCAATAAGTACTTTCTTCTTATAAACATTCTCAGAAAACTTTGTACTTCTTGAAGTAATAGATATTTTCATGCACTTGCAAACCATTTTAGTTACTCTGTCGCCAAACATTTACACAAATTGAGTATTAGTAATTTTGTTACCGAGTAATTGGTTGATACCTACTACTCATGGTGTCTTTCAAGACCCAAGATTTTACTGTAATGATAAGTAGGTAAGTATAATTTTGCATAAAGTTAATGTAGAATTCAGAGGAACATACGTACACGTTGTAAATGTAACATAGGTATAAAGAAAATAATTTCGTGCGGACTTTAGAGATACAATACATATGGACATGTCACATGTAATTTGTGTGTTTCCTCACATAACTGAGTGGACTTCCATTTTATCATTATCATCATAATATGATATATATTTCGTATTTGTACTGAATATGTCGTAGTACAAGAAATCGCAGAAGTAGTTGTGTAAAAACAATACCTAGCTGTTGTACAAGTTAATTTTACATATGCCTAAGATGGAGATTGACAGCAACAGAGAGTGTGCAAGATGGAGGGTAAGAATTAATCAAACCTGGTGATAAATATACATGTAACTCATGGCGTGCTTATGAGCACAGGACAAAGAACAACTATAGCTTTATCGGTGTATCAAAAAAGAACCAAATAATAAATTAAACTAGCCATACACGATAGGGTGACCTGACAGGTTTTCCTGCACAGTTACAACCGTCAGGTAAGTAAGCTTGAGCTGAGTAGAGGACATACCTGTACAGTTGTGCAACATACACGATCCGTTTTATCTGTAAAGTTCAACTGCACAGGCAAACCTGTCAGGTAGATATAACTTACCGTGTATGACTACTTTTACTCACGCATTAATTAAAATTATAAATTAAAAACTAATTGTATTTGTCGTTGATGTGATACGCTTATTGTGTTTTGTAAAACATAATATCAGTTCAAAACATCCATCGCTTTCTTCCTGTGGTGTTAATTCACATTATTCATTCATTCATACCCCTTCGAGTGGTGGTGACGATTCTTTTTACCATCCATCTATCACAATAAATGGATGGTAAAAACAATCGTCTGCCTCTCGAAGGGATACTTAATACAGCGCAAATACAGGAAATATGTATAGAATAAAATGGTAACAATTCTTTTTTTGTTACAGAACAAGTTCGAAATAGCTGACATAACCCGGACCATAGAAATTATAGGATTTACGTTGTCTTTTATTTCTTTGACCATCTCACTGTTTATTCTTAATAAGTACAAGTAAGTCATCACTTATTTGTATATTTCAGTTATAAGTAAACATTGTCTACTTATGTTTTATTTAATTTCAGATCGCTCAATAACCTACGTACCCGCATCCACAAGAATTTGTTCTCAGCGATGAATGCTCAAGTGATTTTACGACTTATTGTTTACATTGACCAGGCTATCATGCGCCGTGATGAAGGAAAAGCCAATTACACAGGCATCAGTGCTATAGAGAGTGTGGTAAGTTTCCATCATCTCGGCTGCAACGTGTCCACCACTCTTGGATTCTGCTTATGTTTTCCATCAGGCAGAGTAGAGTCATTTTGGCAGGCCAAACATAAAAAAAAAAAAAAAAAAAACGTCCACAGCTAGCCGTAGGCCTTCGGTAGTTTACTGATGATCATGAATAGGTACTTGTTCCGTGTTTAATGAGCACTAGACGTTCGATTTCCAATCATATTATTTGAATATTTGAGACTCCAGAAACAGTTTTGAAAAACTTTTTATAAAAAAAAAAACCGACTTCCAAAAAACATCCAACGAAAACTCTCTGCCAATAATGTGTGATAGGTACCTAGAATCTGTTTGAAGTCGGTGCCAAGTGACTATCGCTTAGACTTTTGTAATTGTTCGTTTGTATTCTTTTTGGCTTAGCACCGACTTCAAACAGATTTTAGGTACCTAGCACACATTATAATACTACTATTTAAATGAATAAAGTATAGGCAATTTATGAAGAACCAGTTTATTTTACGCTTTTAAGTGTTTTTTTGGCAGAGAGTTTTCGTTGGATGTTTTTGGAAGTCGGTTTTTTTTTATAAAAAGTTTTTATTTTTCAGTTTTTAGTGCAAACAATCGTAGGTAAGTAGTAAGTTGAACTATTTCATCAAATTTCATCATCAAGAATACAAATAAGGTCTATACGTACCTACGTGTAATATTAAAATCATCCTCTAATTCCTAACTGTTGAAGAGTTTAACCTTCTATCATCAGTTCACCTAAATAACTTGAAAGTATATGACTGAAGGTCTTTAGACACGTATGAAATTGAAAGAATTATCCTCCAACTCCTAACCGTTAAGGTACCTTATATCATCAGCTCATCATCATGAAATGATGTCTACCAGACGCAACTACGGGTGTAACTTCAGAAAATATACGAAAAACATAGTATGTGCCTATAAAAAATGAGGGTTTCCCTCGATTTCCCTGGGATCCCATCATCAGATCCTGATATGCTGGTAATGGGACCACAATGGACAATGGGAAGCATACCCTTTCGAACACAAAAAAAATAATTCAAAATCGGTCCACAACTGACGGAGTAATCGGTGAACATACATAAAAAAAAAAAAATATATACAGTGGAACATAGAACCTCCTCCTTTTTGGAAGTCGGTTAAAAACAAACAGTTCAGTGCTTTACACGATTTTTTTGCGGCGTGCAATGCATTGTAGAACAAATCTTTCAAGAAGTTCCTACTGCAAGTAAAGAGTAACCACCCACGTCCCGCAATAGGGAATATGCATAAAATTTTTATTTGTCTCAAACATTTTTTTCTAGATTCTTTATTGTCTTTACAATATACATAAATGGTATTTTTTTTATTTAGTGATTATTTAAACCCAGAAAATATTAAATAAAAAGTGAAAATTAAGGGAGGGAAATTCAAATCTGCAAAACGCGTCCTATTGGTCGAAACGAAATGTGACGTCGATTGTTATGTTATCGAAATTATCGGCGTCGAAATTCCTACTGTGTTATTAGTGTTTGTGAGAAAAAGTAACTTCTTCCATGATTTTTATAGCAATCAAATCTGTAAATAGGTATAAAATAACTGAAACACTCAATAGTAAACAAACACGAAATGACAATGACGTCATTCGTTATGTCAATAGCGCGCGAAAAATGGCGGCGTTTGAATAGCTCAAATTTAGTCGGTGTTTTAAATTTCACTTTGAAAATTAGTTTGACTATTTTCAAGCCTATTCATATTTTTTTCTATGTTATGGAGACTTGTATGATTAGATTAAGAAATAAAAAAAAAACATGCATATTCCCTATTGTCCATTCTTAACGTTTGTCACATAACATCAGATGGTCCACTGAATCATTTGACCATATGTCATAAAACAGTATTCACTACGGTCGCAGCAATTTTAGTTATTTTTAAACAAGCTTCATGAAACACCAGTCACCAATGTTACCCTTACCAACTTGTTATAGATCTTTACCAGAATTAGTGATTGTGAACTTACTAATAAGGATGCAATTTAACATTAATTTATCAATCACAGCGTTCTATAGCCAATAAAAAAAAAATTAAACTTAACTTTCTCATTGGTTGACTTCACCTGAAAGTGGACGTCCAAAGCAAAAATAATTGTAACTCGGTCCCCAAAAGTATAAAAGGAATTCGTATTCCAGACAAAAGAAGTCGAAATTAAAACACTAATACATATTTACCAACTTTGAAGTAAATAAAATGCACTGAAAGTGCTATAAAAGTAGGATCTGTCTATTATAAGTGATCTATTTGATGGAATTCCTTTCAAAGATTGTTTAAGTTCACACATTAAAAACATTTCTACTACGTGTACCGTTATCGTAATTCAATAAACGAAATGGAAGAAAATAGAAACACAGTTATGTAATCATTTAACGTATCCGTAATATGAAGTAACTACCAAAGTTACAAGTGTCCTCAGATGACCAAGTCATTCTTGTTGACATCGACTATTGCCTCTTGAGACAAAGTTTGAGGCGGACCAAACCAAGACGAGAACACTTGAAGCGACAAACTTTGGCTTCACTATTATTGATGCGCCAAATGGTGCATGCCAAGTCCAGTATTTTATTATCAATACTTAAAATCTAAGTGGTGTTTAAATTCTACATTTTTACTATACATATGTAAATTATAATTCGTTCATTTTCTTCAATTTAGAAAAGAGGTTTCTGCTTACTATATTACGCTGGCCAGACCGGTTGGTATAGAGATAGTAGATTAATGGACGTCAATCATGGACTAACCCTTGACTACTTTAGAAAGTTTTTTTTTCAGCCGTCTCTATGCATATCGACGTATGTTCTACTTGAGTATTTCAGCACTGTCATGTTCATGTGGATGCTCTGTGAAGGCATTTACCTGAATACCATTGTAGCAAATAATGTTCTAAGAGCCAAAGTTTCTTATAAGTTATTCTGCTTGATCGGATGGATCCTGCCCATGCTTATCACCGCTGCATGGTCCACCCTGGCTGGAGTCTATTATGCCCAGACCAACAGCAATTTACGGTAAGTAGTTTAGGCAAAGAATTAAATATCAATTTAGTTTTTCCTAAGTTGAATTTTATAAAATATCTAATAAAATGTCTTTGTTTCAGCTGTTGGTATGGGTATAATTTCCATACCTACTTTTGGACAATGCAGGGACCCAGGCTATCCGTAATATTAGTAAGTGTTGATTTATCACTTTATAACCACAGCTTTTGTATACTGTTTCTAGTTTCACTTGCTCTTAACCTCTGAATGTTTTTTTTTATTTCATCCATTGTATTACATCCATTCATTGTAGAAATACTTCATTACTTATAACAAACCTAGAAAAAAATTGTCACTCGGTAATCCATTTTCATAATGGATTTTAAATTAACTTTCAAAAAGTAAGTAACATGTACTGAGATTTAGTACGTTATAAGGTGTTAGATAATTGTGTACGGCGTCTGTTCAATAGATTTAGGAGTCAAAAAAAATAAACTAACAATAAATAAAATGCAAAAAAGAACAAACCGAAATATTTCATAGATCCGTATAATTAAATTAATTTTATTCCAACAGAAAAACGTAATGAGTTCTGGCTCAAATCGCAGAAAATTGCGAGCTTTGTTGCCAAGGCGATCTGCCAATTAAGAAGTCAAACTGGCATTAAAGAGAAGTAAAAAAACAAATAAACAACCAGGGATAAAACCGTTTTAATAAAGATTATTTATCAATATGATAGTCCAAGAGCTGATGACGAATTTTGAGAAGGTTTTTTCTTTAGGCAAGCTGAAATTGCGAAAAATTACAATTTCGTGAATTAGCGAATCTGGTCCTGGCAGTGTTTTACCAAGTTAGCGGTTATTTTGCAACTGCGCAGTTGCAAAAAAAAACAAGAAACATATTTTAGGAACTTGAATTTCTTTTTATCTTTTAATTTATTATTTCTAGAATTAAAAAAAATCTAAGACGTTATTTTCAGTTTTAAAGTTTTTTTTTTAATTTCAAAAAAATATTATTAAGGCAATCTGAAATTTATATTACGTATTTATTAAGTAATTTTCATAATACCTGCAAATTGCCTGACGATTTTGTCGGTTATAAACAATTCCCAGACGGTAATAAAGTTTGTAAATAAGTGCAATAAAAAGTCTTAAGCGTAGTCTTATTTATATAATTTAACAGCCACATTGTCCTACAAATTGCGTGATACGTTATCCGAGTCCTACGATCAAAAGTTTTTTGAATCTGCTACCCCTGTTAGCTACCACAATCGAATTTTTTGTAACGTGAAAGGCATGCCCTTCATCAAAATGAAGCTCACAAAAAATTTGCTTGATGTTTGAAAAATTTGTTCCGAGGATCCCGGACTATATATATCATAAGTAACTAATCATTAATATTGCATAAATATTATTAATTTATTACGTTTATTTTTTTTCAGGTTAATCTAGTTTTTCTATTAAATATTATGCGCGTCTTGGTATTAAAGTTAAGAGAAGATACGACGTCTGATATTGTCAGAACTAGGTAAGTTTACTCCTTTACTTTTTACAAGCTTTTTATTAACTTGCAATGTATGTATGTATGTATGTATGCAATTCTGAAGCAGATATCTCCAACTGATTTTGCTGAAGTTTTGCAAACATATGTATACAGCGTGACAATACAATATTATAATGACATGGTGCTGATCTGATGCTGGAGCTGTAAGGTGGCCATAGGAACTCTGTAAAGAAACAGCGCTACATCATCGAGTTTGGACTCGTTTGATTCGTCTCGAGGCATTCCAGTAAAAGCTTGTTTTTAAAAAGCTATTTAATTTAATTTATTAATTTTAGTGATAAATAATATGCTTTATTGCAGATACCTACTAGGGTTAATATAATTATGGATAACTAGTTGTTGCCCGCGGCTCCGCCCGCATGTACGTCGATTATCGCGGTACATAGTAGCCTATGTGTATTCTGATGTATAAGCAATATTACTGTAAAGTTTCATCCAAATCCGTTTAGTAGTTTTTGGGTGAAAGTGTAAGAAACATCCATCCATCCATACTTACAAACTTTCGCGTTTATAATATTAATAGGATTACGTACTACCTGACGTACCTATTGTTTATGGGTGTTTTAGTAACACACCTATTCCTTACACGCCATGCTTATACATCAGAATAAAACATAGGCTACTATTTGCCGCGATAACCGACACATACGCGGGCGGAGCCGCGCCCAACTACTTGTACATAAATAAATACAAATATCCTAAAGGAAAGTCTAACTTCTGAGCTCCGACAAAACTGATGCTGTGCGTAACTCACACTAGTAGAAGATGTTTTTGTAGTTTTTTAGTCTTGACTACACTTGGAACTTAGGTTTAAGAATGCCAACTCAAGTTTAAAAAAAGTGTTTTACGAGTT
This sequence comes from Diaphora mendica, assembly GCA_949125395.1. NCBI lineage: Eukaryota > Metazoa > Arthropoda > Insecta > Lepidoptera > Erebidae > Diaphora > Diaphora mendica. The sequence continues at coordinate 27,589,775 of OX421312.1, read as the reverse complement.
TTCCGAAATACTCAAGTTTCGAAAGTCTCGATTTTGAAGTGTCTTGAAAAACTTTCTAATCATTGAACGTCAATTGTTTGGACAAGCTTTATAAATATAGAATAGGTATTAGGTAGTTTCATTATATACAATGTATATAATGAAACTATAGTAAAACCTATACCTTCAATATATAACAGCTCATTTATAGTTATATTTTATTTTTTTACTTTATAATAGTAATAATAATTTAATAATAATTTATTAGCAATCCAGTTTATACATAATTTTGAGTCGGTGTTAGCCGCACTAGGCTCAGCCTGTATCGCGGCTAGCTATTGTACGATTTACAAATTGGACTTAAGGTATATGGATGGACATAAACTAATAATACTGGTTTAAACAAAGTTTGATACAATTTGAAATAAGGGTAAAAGGTTATTATGTTTGTAGTAATTGTGTTGTGTGAATAGTGTGTGATGTTGAGTGTTGAGTGTATGTATTTATTAATATAAACTTGATCTCTATCTAATGGTAGTTGCAACAAATACTTATATTATTTTACATTGGCAAAAAAAAATTGCTTCATTCAAACTGAATAATGAGGTTTTAATTTGTATACGTAATATTTGGATAAGTGAAAAAATCTGCGTAATTGATTGGATGATTGCATACAAACAAACATTATTGGATTTACACGATTTACTATGAGTGCATTTTCGGAAAACTCGGAATAGCTAAATCAGGCGAAAATAGTGTGTTGCAGCTGTGCGATCTGCCTGCAAATCTGATTCCATTTACCGACTTCGCATCAGCCCCTCTAGCCAAATTACAAGCGTTTTTCTTTCTGCAATCGTTAACGCCTAAATTCTCGTGTGTCATTGGCTAATCTTAGACAAAGTATCAGCCAACGACACACGAGAATTTGGGCGTTAATGATTGCAGAAAGACAAATGCTTGTAACTTGGCTAGGGGGGCAGTATTGAAATGAAATAAACCTTGAAGAGTTGTCACTACGGATGTTACGGCGAAGTTATAAGAGGATCAGTACAAAAAAGTATATGTCATTGATCCTGGTTATCACTATTTAGAATTTTAGATAAATATTGGAGAGCAATTGAGCAGAATTACGTAAAATTACGTATTTGCTCAACGTGGGGTCGACAGCCTGAAATCGTTTTCTAACTAGTACTTAAATTTTTCAAAAAAAATTAACTATCAAATATATATAATAATAATATGGTTTGACTGCCATTAAATTAAGGTGTTACATCCTAAGACATAGTATAGTTAGAATCAACTTAATTTATGATCGGCTTGGAATTTTTATAATAAATAAATAAAATACAATGTTTAATAAATAAAATGAAAAATTGCCTGATATGTAATGTCTCCATCATTACAAGACGCAATTTTGTGATGAAACAAAAAAGCATTAACTGTGCATTGACGGAGATAACCACGGAGACAACTCAGAAATATTGGATCATAAACTGAATGATGAGAAATTTTTAAAGATTGTTTTTTACAATATACCATTCTTGTCGATCTTTCATACTGAAAAGTCTTGATGTAACGAATGATTGTTTGCAAAGCTTTATAATCTTGGAACTGACGTAAGTTCGTGGGCTGCAATTATTATATACGTTGTAAATTTAAAGTTGAAAATAAAATATAGGATGCAAACGGAACTCTGAAATACTTAAAACATTTTATCACACATCAGAGTAAAATTTGCCACCATTGCTGTGGATACTAATGTAGGTACTGCTATGTTCTAATCGCTGAGAATTATAATTACATTATCAACAAAAAATAACAAACAAATAAATTAAAGCACGGATTTTTTTAAAGACATCAAAATTAATTAGCATCGGTAAACAACTTTGCAATTTCCCCTCTTGATACCAGATACCTGAATGTGATGTTCTACCACTATGCTCGATTTCCATCTTCATAAGTCAGATAGAAAGTCTTTTGGTAATTCTGACCTTTTTGGTCGTATAATACGTAACATCCCTGGCGCCAACATTCAGTTAACATGTTAAGTATTTTAAGAATTCACAGTTTCAATAACAAACTTTTTCTGTTTTGTTACGGATTTGTACCATTTTTACAATTTTGAACAGACTCTAAACCATTCAGTACGTGTTTAACATTAACAGGAAAGCCGTTAAAGCGGCAATGGTATTACTACCACTACTTGGTATAACGAACATACTCAGCATGTTTGAGGGACCAGTGGCCGGACCACCTTGGCAATTTGCTGCCTGGTCCTATACCAGTCACACTCTGAGGTCATTCCAAGGAGCTGTTCTAGCGTGGCTATACTGCTTAGGAACTGCAGAGGTAATTTTTTTTTTGTGTAATTATTGTTTGTTACTTACTCCGGTACCTATACACAATATCCACACAGAATTCACGGATACTTGGACTAAGACTTTTGACGGAACGGATGGCGTAATCTTGCCGTTTTCTACTCTGCTGAAAGTTGTGGGTTCAAATCCCACACAGGACAATACTTTTGTGAACTACAAAATATTATTCTGAGTCTGAGTGTTCTTAGTGTCCGGTTTCACGTATATTTGTAAGTCCCACACAACACAGTAAGTCTTTTTATAGATTAATGGATCATTAGAACTTTATTTATTTACTACACAATAGGATGTAGGTGCATTTTGGATAAAGTTAGTTTTGTAATATCATATTTAATAATATATCTATATATATAAAAGCGAAATACCACTCACTTATTAATCACGAAATCTCAGAAACCATAACACCTACAAACTTGAAATTTAGCAGGTAGGTTCCTTATAGGGTGTAGACATCGGTGTAGACAAGAACGGATTTTACGAAACTCCACCCCTGAGGGGGTAAAACGGAGGTTGGGCGTTTGTAGGAAAGTCCCATGTTTTTGAAGTAAGAGACTTGAAATTTTAAATGTATGGTCTATAGATGGTGTTAAAGTGTACTTATAATGTATCTTAAGAAATAAACCCCCTCTTGGGGTTAAAACGGGGAACGGTAGTTTGTTTGAAAGAAATATTATTGAAGTAAAAGTAATTATGGCAGAAGGATTTTAAATGGTATTTAAGTATACAAAAAATGTGCAAATAACTAACCCCACGCGTACGAAGTCGCAAGCGGCCGCTAGTAAACCTATAATACTTACACTAAAACCTACACATGATCCTGGTGGATCCAGTAATGCCTTTCGTCTCACTTTTATACTATACTTATGGATCAAATCGCACTCAAGTACCTACTTTGGCATGGTCTTATATTTTTGTTATACAAGAAATCCGATGGATGAATAATTGCCAAAACAAATGAATTTCGATCCCTTCTGAATTTAGAAAAAGCTCTCTCTCTTCATTCCATGACCTAAAGCATCTCTTTCGTCGTCTTAGGAGCAGGATGCCACTTTTGTTTTATTTTTTTGATAGGGGATATCAAATAAAAATAGAATTGTGTAACAAAAGTTATTAAGTCTCTCTACCACGTTACGTTACTACGTCCCAATTGCGATAGGAAGCATAAAGATTGGCAACATAGATATAATATATTACGATAAAAAAAATAGCTTGCCAAACTCCAAATGACCAAAACTTTTGGTCGACGTTTAAATGGTTTAAGAACAGAAGAGAGAAGGTCATGATTGGAGTGTTTCAAGTTGATCGTGATTACGAACAAGCGTTGGGGTTATACAAGTATCAAAGCCAACCAAGTGTCTACCCCAAACTTAAGACAAATATTAAGCAGGTGTTTCTCCTAATGTTTCAGGGGCATAAGTATCATCGCCAGAGGATAAAGTAGACACAGAATTAAAATAGTATTAGCGGAATCACTTAAATCAGATAACATATTTTTTAAATATGAACGATGATATAAATTTATACTTACCTACATATAGTAGGCGTTAGGTAGTTAGATTTGTTTTTTTAAGTTATTTTATTTATACTAATAGGTTGTGCAGAAATCCAATTTTGTGTCTATAGAGTCAATTATCTTATTTTATTGGTTATTAAGGTCATACTCTAAGGCCGAACTCATCTGCTCAAAAAAATCTTAACATGTAGAAGTGTACTTGTTGCCTAATTGCAGATTAAATGATTTCATTTCAAAAAGCATGTTATTTTACATGAAATAATAGCAACAATAAGATTTACACATTTCAAAATATCTAAGCTAACAGCAGAAAATAGTTTTTTTTTTGTAAAAACAATTAAATTCAAATATCTCAAAAACGGTTACATTTAGGATAGGTTGTTTCATAGTAAAATCAGTCAGAATCAATGTAAACTACACGCCCTTAATGGGAATAATTCGACTTAACCAGTAACCCTGTATATATTGAAATAGAACCCCATAATAGGAATAAATTCTGCACTGCGAGGGACATACCTACATTAAACGGACACAAAAATTACCTGAACTCAGAGCAATAATTTGTGGTGTTGTCCCATATGAATATCAGACCACAACACTTAGCACGTATTAAGTGACCAGATGACCGCATAAAGCACTATGCCATTTGTGTGGTGCATTTAAGAACACAGTAGTAGTAACAAATATTGTCACAAAGAATAAACAGTTTGATAATTTTAATTAATTAATTAATTTTTTAATTTAACAGACTGCCTCGTTGGTCTCGCGGTTGGCGTGTGCGACTGCTGATCATGAGGTCTCGGGTTCGATTCCCGGGTCGGACCAAATGTTTGTATGATCTACAAATATTTGTTTCGGAGTTTGGGTGTTTTCTATGTATAATATGTATGTATTTACAAAAAAAAAAGTATATATATGTATTTCTATCAGTTGTCTAGTACCCATAACACAAGCTCTGCTTAGCTTGGGACTAGATGGCGTTGTGTGTTAGATGTCCAAATATTTATTTATTTATTTATTAGTTTACGTAACCAACAGAATTAACATAATGCCATATTGGTACATAATGCCAAACACACGCCATGACTAGGCACTAATACAAAACACAGTAACTATATCAGTTTACAATATTATTGACTATATTGTGAAATGTATACACTGGGAAATACATATTGATTGGTTACGTTTATTTTTTCAGATTCATGCGGTCTTAAGTAAATCTTATGCTACCCGAATCGCGATATTTCGTCATAGGCACCCGCGATTAGCTTATTGTCTTGGTTTAAAACGAAAGAGAAGAATCCAACGTTTCCCACGACACCATCCAGAACTTTCAACCAGCAGACGGTAAGTACTTCACTATTCTTATACACATATACTACTTGTTGAATATTAAAATTTAAAAAAAATATAAGAAAGACTCCGCTTTCGCAAAACATTTTATTTATTTATGTTTCTATCAGCATCGCCCGCCTCGAGACCTTAGCCTTATGTGAATTGACTCATGTGCAGCCAAGCCAACAAGTCACAGATGTCCAAGAGATCACTGAAACGGATTTTAGAGAAACAACTACTGTTGAGTAAGTAAATTTTACTAAATAGGTACAGTATTAACATACCTACAAAATGTCACAGCGAATATTACTGCTGCCATGCGACGAACCTGAGCGGTTTGTTCATGCTTAGCGAATTTATAACAGTTTCCAGGAAAATAAAAACCATTTTTGTTCGGAAGGTCATGTCTATGAGTATTGGCAACAAGAATTAGATAGATATTACTCTTAAAATTTCTTCAGAAAGTGGTTGAATTTACAGATAAAAAGAATTAGGTGAAAGAAAGCCTGCGATAAACCATAACGTGGATTTAGTTTTAATATTATACTTTGTTACAGAGTCCACCGACGCCAAACAGTCAAGTTCGCGGATGACCCCGTAACTCACGTATTCCCGTGTGACCAATACAAGAAGGGATTTTATTCAGCGTAAGTGGCACACACTTTAATGTCACGCGTATATTTTTATTAATCAAAAGATCAAAACTGCAAATACCATGTGGCATTAAGTCCTCCTCATAAAATTGTAAAAGATGAATAAATGAGAGGCCTAGGTGTAGATTGTGATCTGCAGTAGTTGAGGACATTAGTGCTGCAGATCATATTGCTTTCAAGATTCAAAATATTCTTGATAAAGGTCAGTTTCACCACTTCCTGGTAGAATAGTTTGAACTTATATGCGAGATAACTACAGAACTCTGTTTCACAAGTCTTGGATAAATATAAGTACGTCTCAAAACAATATCGCCATCAGCCTATCGCAGTCCACTAATAGACATAAGCCTCTCGAATTGCACGCTACTTTGTTCGATCCTCGGCTTCTCTTATTCACCTCCTGCCAGTCATCTTGCACAAATTATCACTCCACCTAGCCACGTCCTATACTACATTTACCGAGACGCGGTCGCCCCTCGAGAACCCGTATGAATTACCATATCAGCAACTTTAATCTATCACATAGTGTTATATTGGCATATAAATATCTGAAACTTTATCAGGAACTGGTTAAACTGGCCCTAAGTATATATAAACTTTCCTTTTTACTGTTTCGTGTCCCGTATAAAATGAAAAACAATTTGTCATTGTTTACTATTGACGGGTACGTAAACGCCACATAAACGAGGCGTCTACGTACCCTATAAGGTTTATGTAAGAGCTTAACAGGAAGTAAACACAAGACGAATACCATCATTCTAGTAATCCTGTAAATTATTCACAATTTTGTATCTTAAGTCTATGTAATAAGAATCAACTAGACAGTTTTCATGTCGGCTATCAGACCTGTACAGACTTGAGATATTTTTTGCATTAGTTATTTCAAATATTTACTTATGTTACTGTCGACACCCGACTCCGTAAAGCACAAATTTTATTTCGTAGAGACATTCTAGGAAATAAAAATGATGCTTTAGTGAGCGAGCCTGCGCTGTCAATCTTCGCTGCAATCGACAGCCCACGCCATTTCTGTTTTCAAAAGAGTTATCGACAGATTGAGTAATCATTATCATTGAAAATCTCGGGTGCGATGCTCGCACGCTATTTTTAACGGAAATACTCATTGATTATGTGCTATAAAAAACTATAGGTACAGTCAGCTTCGGCATGAATGGGCCGGCTCGACCGGAGTGATACCACGGCCTCACAGAAAACCGGTGTGAAATAGTGCTTGCGCTGTGTCTCACCGAGTGAGTGAGGATACCGGAGGCCCCTACCCCTACCTCCCCCTCCATCCCCAAAAGGCCGGCAACGCACTTGTGACGCTTCGGGTGTTGCAGGTGTCCATGGGCGGCGGTAATCGCTTACCATCAGGCGATATGTCTGCTCGTGTGCCCGCCTATTCCATAAAAAAAAATATATATATAAAATGAATAAACATTTATAAGATTAGACGAAAGTATTTTAAGTTCGTGAGTGAAACCGAGGTATTATTTAGCTGAGCGTCTCATTTGTACGCCTGTTCATATTTGCCTACCGTACCTCGCTCAGATCATTGAGGTCAGCCTGTCTGATAAAAATCGCAGCCTTAATAGTATATTTATTCACAACTTTAATTTCACGATATTATTTTATTTTCAGGCCAGGGACCTCCTGACCCAAGCGTTTCCCTAGAACGCCTCACATGCCAAGGCGTTATCCAGGTGATACGCCAGAAGACATTCCGCCGTCTACGAGCGGCTCGGAGAATAACTATTAAGTATTTTAATGATAAAAGCTAAGGGCTATTAAATTTTCAATTGTGGCATACATAGTGTTAGTGGTGTGTACAAGTGGAACTGGAAAATTGACATATTACCAAGACGCAGTGAGTGTAGTATTTTAAAATACTATAAAGAAAACACGTTATGAATATTGCTGTACATACTGAGCTACCAAATTTTAAGATGACTTTATTGTTAAGGATTAGGATGTAACCTATCATGGAAAACGTATACGAGTATCACAATATGAACGATTACGGTAACTGTATTATTTCTGTTCTCAAAGTGTCAAAACATAAAAACTTCACCTGTGGTGATAAAGTCACAAGTGAAGTTTTAGATTATCTTGCAAAGAATATTTTTTAATTTGTATAATATTTAGTTAGTCCATGAGTAAAATATAATAAAAAAATGACAAAAATAAGAAATAGTTTACAAGTTATTTATTGGTTATTATATCATAGTTATGACCAAAAAACCTAGAAAAATTACATATCTAAATGATTGAAGTAAATCATTTTAACATTGGCCGGGCTTTAAATCCTCAGTTTACTGTCAGATAACTAACTTGGGAGTTATCTGGCTGTTTATGAATGTTTTTTTTCTGTTTTTTAATCAAGTGGAAACACAATAAATAGTTAATTGATGGTCTTTTTTATAGCTAAATTCACTGTATGCGAGATAAAGTTATTAACACGTTACATAAAGCTGTTTACTTTATTTTGTGCACAAAACGAGGTTCAAACCTGGATTAGCCTACCTAGCCTCGCAGAGGCCATTACTCTGGACACTACGTCCAGAACACAGTGGACTGTAGTCCACTGTGTTCTGGACGTAGTGGAAGGGCGCTTGTGGGGGACTCCCCACAAGCGCCCTTGCAAAAAGGGCCGCAATTAATCAGCGGCAGCCACAGACACAAAAACCACCAGACCATAGAGGACTGGGATAAATATAAGGCAGCACAAAAACACTAAAAGAAGCGGATCAGATTCCGGAAAGCGGAGGCCTGGCGTAACTTCTGCAGCAGTATAAATTCTACAAACCATGCCGCAAAAAATAAAGCATATGCTAACAAAGGGCGATCTAAACCTCCTAGGCTGCCTTAAAAAGGTTGACGGCAACTACAACACAAACGACGAAACCAGTGCAGTATTGTTAGATACACACTTCCCTGATTGTAGTAAACAACGTAGCCACCGCGGATAAAGTCAAGGGGGCGCTGGACAGCTTTGAACCCTTTAAATCCACGGGAATTGATGAAGTCTTCCCAGCACTACTACAGTGGTATCCGAAGAGGTAATCAAACATATTATACCTTTCGAAAGGGCTTGTATAGCATTTAAATACATACCGATTACCGAAACTGTGGTAAGAGGCGAAACTACAGGATGGAGTTTTATTAAAAAACACTTCACTACATTCCCAACAACATGCAGAAACGGCAGGTTAACAAAGTCGGACCTATATATTATGGTAGTACAGAAGATTGAGTCGGCTTTTGCAAACAAACAGTCAATAATGGCGGCCTTCATAGATATAGAAGGCGCTTTCGATAAAACTATACACAACAGCATTAACTGCGCCCTACGTATATTCAATACCGAGCCAGTCATTACAGACTGGATCACTGATCTGGTCAGTAAAAGGGCGGTTCAGACAACGGTGAATACTACCATGAGAGCAAGGGTAGTCAGAGCATGTCCACAGGGTGGTGTCCTATCACCACTTCTATGGAACCAAGTAGTAGGCAGGCTCATAAAGAGACTCTATGATCGAGGATGCACTACTATCGCTTACGCAGATGACCTAACAATTCCGATAAGCGGGAGCGCGGTAAATGTGCTATGTGCGGTCATGCGTTAGGCTTTTCAGATTGTATAAGAATGGTGTGACAAACAGCAACTGCCAGTAAAATGAAACTTCAGAGTCTACAACGGTTGGCCACGGTAGCAACTACTGGATACATGAAAACTACTCCATCAACCGCATTAGAGTATCTCTTGAACTTGAGACCTCTATATCTGGTCATCCAACAGGAAGCGATAGCAGCTGTCCTAAGACTAAGATCAAACGGACTGTGGAAGATAAACACAGAAAGAAACCACTCAAAAGTTCTGCAGGGGATCCTTAAGGAAATTCCACTCCTCGAGGCACTCACGGACAGAACTCCATGTCAACATGTCTTCGATCAAAGTTATGGCATAATCAAAGCAGCACAAGCAGGTGCAGCCAGAGATGTGAGAAACACAAACATCAAAATTGTCTCTGACAGTGCATCCGTGCTTCAAGCCTTGCAAAACAACAAGATGACCTCTGCCCTCATCAAGGAATGTCATCTCATGCAATCTCCAGTCCATTGCAACCACAAACAAAATTGACCCAGCAATGGATAAAAGGGCATAGTAACTCAATGGGTAAGGATATTATATTGGAATTAGCTATATGGGATCGGAAACGACAGTTTGTGGACCGGAATCACTACTACCTTTATTCCAAACCCAAATAAAAATATGGCTGCGCGCCAATACTGAAGAGAAACATAAAACCGAATAGAAAAACAACGTAGGATGCAGGCAAGCAAGAAGTGCAGTTCCGGTAGTATCAAAAAGACTAGCCCGCAACCTAATTAGGCTGAAAAGGGACAATCTCAGGAAATTCATAGGTATCCTGACTGAGCAAGCACATATTCACTATAGCCGCAACACACAGCCCTCTGTGCAGGGGATGCATGGAGGCAGAAGAAACGCCCCAGCACGTTCTCACAGAATGTAGAAGCATGGCAGATCAACGGGCAGACATCCTCCAATCAACATCACTCCAGGAAACATGTAGTGACCTGAAAAGGATGCTGAGCTTCTGGGATGATCTAGGATGGTTGGAGTAGGAAGATGACAAAGCTACGTACAACGGCCCAATCAAGAGGCTAAGTGCGGAAATAGCCCGGGAAAACAAACAAACAAAACAAAAAAGCTGTTTATCTGAGGATTGAAAATCCGGGTCTTAATAGAATTAATATTTGATTCAACGTTAGCTACGACGAAGGGAGATAAAATATTTACCAGAGATAGGAATAAGTAGATTGCTTTTATGTAGTAAGTTTGATGTATTTGAAAAACTAATAAATAACATATTTAAATACAGATTAAACTTTAATTATGAACTTTAAAGATATTATATACTAAAGAAACTTATATTTTTTAAATTTAATTCATTTAACAAAGATGCTAGGAAATAATATTTAAAAAAAAATTGATTGTCTGTAAAGTCGGTTTACGGACGATAGTTTAATGTGACAACGTCATAACTATACATTGATGAAATTATGAGCGATAGATTAAAATTAATTAAAAGCTATTGTTATTTTACATGTATATTTTGTACCGTAGAACTACACACCCTCGCCATGTTTGAAGCAATGATGTACTTTTAATTCAGCTAACCTAAATGTCAAATTAAAAAGTTGCAAAGGAGAAGAGTAATTTTGGGTCCAGCTAACTTCATTGAAACGTGTCGTTATTTTTATCTTAATGAAATCACAAAATAACAGTATCATGTTTCAAACTAGGAAACGAGATTTTTTTTAAAAAATATGACATAAAAATTGGTTTAATACAATATGTCTGAATTCTTAGTAATCGATTGTATATGAATCGGTAAAATCTAAAAATATGTTTGTAAATCAAGTGACAAGTGCTTCGCAACACTAGTCGCCGACTGACAGATGACAACACCCATTAGTCATAAAAAACTGTACCTATTCGTCTATATTCGTCTTTTGAGTATGTATTTTCCATATTACAGACCATGCTATTATTGAATAAATTACGCGACTCTCTCAAAATATTACTTTTCCCCTACCATGCAGATGCGTTTAACCGCCCGAAATTAATCTACCTAATCTGACCTCTGATAATAATTACATATCAAAATGAGTAATGTAAAGAGTAATAGCAAATAAGGTATCAAGATTTGTTGTAAGAGTTTAACTAAAACAAATTAAAGGAACAGAGATTTGTAATACTCGTTACTAAAATGTTAAGAGGAACAAAGATTCGTAAAACACGTTACTAAACTATTAAGAGGAACCGAGATTTGCGATAAACGTTACTTAACTAACAACAAGTTAAAGGAACTGAGATTTGTAAATCACGTTACATAACTAAACAAAGGAACCGAGATTTGTGATACACGTTACTATACTATTAAGAGGAACCGAGATTTGTGATACACATTACATAACTAAACAAGGGAACTGAGATTTGTGATACACGTTACTAGACTAAATAGCAAATAAGGTATCGAGATTTGTAATGCACATTACTTAGTCAACAAATTATTGAAATCGAGAGTTGCGATAGGCATTACTTAATTAAAACAAATTAAAGGAACCGAGATTTGTAAACCACATTACAAAACTAAAAAAAAAATTAAAGGAACAGAGATTTGTGATGCACGTTACTTTATTACTTTATCAATGAATAAAATAAATGAAACGTAGATTTGGGATATGCGTTACTTAATTAATAACAAATAAAAGGAACCGAGATTAGTTAACAACGTTACAAAACTAAAAAATAAAGGGACTGAGATTTGTAAAACACGTTACTTAATTGAAGAACAACTGAGGTATCGAGATTAATTTGTGATGCATGTTACTAAATTGAAGAACAAATGAGGTATCGGAATTTGTGATGCACGTTACTTAATCAACAAACTAATGAAACCGAGATTTGTTAAACACGTTACTAAACTAAACGAATGCACCGAGATTTGTGATACAGTTTACTAGACTAAATAGCAAATAGGTATCGAGATTTGTAATGGATATTACTTAGTCAAAAAATAAATGAAACCGAGATTAGCGATACGCGTTACATACCTAATTGACAACAAATTAAAGAAATCGAGATTTGTAAAGCACGTTACAAAACTATGGAACAAATTTTACGTATCGATCGATTTATGGTATTTATTTTATTTATTTATTATACAATGCAAAACTTTAAAAATATTACTTTAAGATTTTTGTAGATCTTATATTTAATACAATATTAACTGTGACTGAGAAACGTTGAATTATTACTGAAGCAAATAAATTGATGTTAATAGTACACACATCAAAAGTGTCTAGGGATCAACATATGTGTCTAGGGATCAACATATATTTTTGCAATAACTTTTCTCCTGATTGATATTAATTAAAATTTTCTTTAAGGATTCATCAAATAAAGTGTTTTCGTTTATCACAGTAACGATAAACCAAGTCACCTTTGCATCAATAAAGAAATTTGCCATTTTCCTAATAAAGGGATTTTTGACATTTGAACCACTAACATTAAAGTTCGAAAAAAAGACTGAAATAACAGTTTTCTTTAAAATTTTATTAGGTAACTTAAACAATTAATAATCCGTGTTTCTACCGCGAACACTAACAACACAAGAATCGGTTTGGCATACTCAAAATGAGTTCATCCAAATCACGCTGTGGAATGGCCGCCCATGTTCGTTGCAACAACAAAAAAAGGTCTTCTTGCGACTGGATACCCTCCATATTCGGCAGAGCTCTTTTCTGTAGCATATCCCATGCATGCTCAATCGGGTTCAAGTCTGGCGACTGAGCAGGCCAGGGCCAAAGCCACATCTCAATCTCAAGAAATCCGCATAAAAATGCTTGATCCCTAGACACTTTTGATGTGTGTATTTTGTTAAACCTCTTTTCCCCAATATTGAATGTATTCACACGCCTTCACATTTCCCTTTTTACCCGACTACGGCAAAGCCAAAGGAAGGTTATTATTTTGACAGGCTATGTATGTTCATTTGTTCCCTCATAACGCCTTAACTACTCATTAGAACTGGACAAATGAGTTATCGTTAGAAGCGTCTTGATCGTCTGCTGGGTATAGGCTATATGACTTGACTATGAATCTAATGTGGCGCCCTCTAGCCGACATAAAGTACTGTATAAAAAAATAAATTTGAGATAAATATGCCGTGTTTGGTATCATTGGAAAGGGCGTTACTTCTACATTTCAAATATATATAATATATTAATAACGGCACCATTTTTCAGCGTCGTTTTTTGTCGTAGTTGGGTTATAGTTTTTTTCGAAATATCTGCAGTCTATTTTTATTATAAAGTAACCTGGTCTTGCTGAATAGCTGCTAGAATAGCTTCAGACGTGACTTATATATTGAGTTGACAATGTGTTTTAAAACTTACCAAGGTCTCTAAAATTTTTTTTCAATTATATTTGAATAGAATTGATTCGAATGTCCAGTAAAAATACTTAAATACTAAGTTGTGTTATTGTATTCCTGCTTTGCTTGAGGTCTCGGGTTCGATTCCCGGGTGGTCTGCAAATATTTGTTTCGGAGTTTGGGTGTTTTCTATGTATAATATGTATCTATTTACAAAAAAAAGTATATATGAATTTATATCAATTGTCTAGTACCCATAACACCACAAGCTCTGCTTAGCTTGGGATTAGATGGCGCGCATGGGGTTGTGTGTTAGATGTCCAAAATTTTTATCTATGTATTATTTATTCTTTAAAATTTTTGACGTGACTCGTTGGTCTAGTGGTTAGCGTAAGCGACTGCAGATCAAGAGGTCTCGGGTTCGATTCCCGGGTCGGACTGCTGTTGGGTTTTTCTTACAAGAAATTCTAAATAGCAGCCCGGAGTATGGAATATGGCGGTGTTTCCCGCCCGTGCCTCGGAGAGCACGTTAAGCCGTCGGTCCCAGTTGTCATGAACATCTATGGCAATCGTTATTGGGAAGTCAGCGCCCTCAAATATACTGACAACTAGTTCAATCATCGAATTTAGTTCGCCCTCAGGGTTGCGGAGGTCCGATGCCAGTCGCTCCGTGTAAAAACTGATATTCAGGTAAAACCGGTTGAACTAGTAGCCGACCCCAAATCTTGGGAATAATAAAGGCTAGGAAGAAGAAGACTTTCAAAAGAAAGAGATACTACTATCAAACAAATGTCGGACTTAGGACGAGTTCTAGTAACAGCTCAAGATTTTATTAGTGTACCCCCCAGGTTACTAAAGAAATCCAGATGGAACATTCTTGTCAAATAACATGACGCCGATTGATTATTTTAGTGCGCGTGCAGCCGGCGTCGACACTGTAGGAACACGTACATCTGTGTGCGTGTAATGATACCATAAACAGTAAAAAAGTCCCTATTTTTTTTTAAATATTCAGATTGAAAAAAGGGTATTTTAATATTAAAAACTTTAAATGTTATGGTTTTTAATTCAGTTATCTTTACATACTATGTAAACTCTCAGCAACCTTTATTTTGCACTAACTTTTTGTAATATTGTCGTTTTGCGTTTAAATTTCGGGAATTCGTTTCCAATTTCGCTATGTAGTGTAATCGTAGTGTAATCATCAAAGAATACTTTCAGATGAGGTTTGGAACCAAGTCCCTAAATATAGAAATGAGGTTCACTTATGTCTGGACTAATAAGTAATTTCCCTAATTGAAGGGGAAAAAAATAGACAAAAACTGGTATCACAGTCGCACTACGGTGAGGTTTTGTGTTCCGACACAACAATATAATTATCGGGTAAATAAATAATTATAGCAACTAAATAATCTGTATTTACCTGTGAAAAGATATTCAATCTTCTTTTTTTTTGTTTTTGGGAATTACTCTTACAGTGTTTAATGACGCAAGACGGCATTTTGAAAATAAAATAAAAAATCACTCGTGACGTGTACCTACACAATATGGCGGTTTGTCAAATACTGCCGCGAGAATGTATTCGCTTTGTAATTTATATTTACTTTGTAGATTCATTGTCGTGTTCTTTACGGTCTATCTGGCTTTCTTTTGTAATCTGAGGTGTACCCATTGCCCCTAACGTGTCCATCGGAATTTGAGAAAATATTTGGAAACACATGTGTTTTCCCGGGCTGCTTCACTAGTGTGTCACTAAGCCTCGTGGTTGGGCCATGTTAATAAAAAAAAAAACTCATGTCGCAAAATCTAGTCAGCCTAGCCTATAGTATTTATTGAACAAAGTTGTTAAGTTTTTATTCTTTACATGATGCATTTTCACATGTAACATTTTGTGTTATGTAAACTAAGAAAATTGAAATTGGAGAGGCCTGTGTCCAGCAGTGGATTGCGATAGGCTGATGATAATGAAACTAAGAAAATACTCCTCTTTATGGAATAATTATTACACATAAATATTTTTGTTAATAATTATGTACAAAATATAAAATATGCATATATTTTGGAGCATATGTTTAAATTAATATAATTATGTATACGTACCAATATAAGTAGGTACATGTATTTCTGTAGTAAATCATATTTGTAGTGTTTAAAATTTTACAGTTGTTAATTTTTTGCCAAAAAAAATATAATAATATGCGTTTGTACTTAAAATTTCAGCTCTCTACATTTTAATAGTTTTTATATTTATCATTATAAAATTATTTTTGTAAAATATCGTTTAAATTTTCAATTCAATTCAATGTTATAAGATGGTAAAGATAGTAATTATTTTTGTAAAATATAGTTTATACAACTTTATGTACACACTACACTGAGCTGTTTTACCTATGCACTTGAGGATTCTAGAAATATCTATATTTGGTTTGTTAATGGCGTATGTATGTGATTAGATTACATTTACACTGTACCCACACTGTCAGTTAAACCAAATATAACATTTGTACCTATATTAATTCTTGTGTCTTTGCTACAATATGTTATACGATAATAAGCTCTCAAAGATCCAAATTGTATATTATATCACTGTATGAAGAAGTTATCAATATTATAACTCTTAAATGAATGAAAAAAGTAGCACACCTTATTTAGATTTCTGTGGTAACTGGTAGCACCTCAGATCAAATGAAAAAAGGTAGATAACGCACGCACAAGTTGTCGATACTGACGAAAAGTAGCGTAGTTTCTAAGCATTTGTGTGCGTTAACGCATGTTTTTACTTGGAACTACGCTTCTTTTTATGCTTCAACAAGAACAAGGCCGTGCGTAATCTACCTTTTTTAATTGATCTGAGGTAACACACTATAATATTGCTATTTCCCAATGTGCACAATTGTAATTTCTTCTTGTAAAAGTTAAATTAAATAGGTACTTATATTTTTACAAATAGTTAAGTCAATAAGTTTTTTCTGCATTTATGTATACTTATGATATTTGTATTCATTAAATTTTAATATGGTATTATTATCGACTTAGACATTTATAGACGCTCAATTATGTATTTAGATTGTTCCTTATGAGAATGTATACCAAATAAGTATTATTTTAATATACTTTTCATTTAAATTATATCAGCTTTTATTTCTCTACACTCTTTTTTGAAATATCGATAGTAGGGTCAAGGATAAACCTCGTCGTATATATCGCAGCCAAGATACCCATCACACACATTGAGTTGAAAGTCAAATCTAGTTTATTACACTATTTATCATCATTAGCAATAGTCTTTGGTCGTGCACTGCTGGATTTAGGCCTAGGTACTCCACCAATATGACCAAAAATATTTCTATAGGGTTTGTCTTGTCTCAAGTTTTCCATCTCTTTGTAGGTGTATTACCTAGTCTGCTATCTTGGGCCAAGGTAGCAGACCCGGGTCCCTCCCTTCTCAGGTGCAGAGTGGCACACCGTGCGGTTTACTCGGTCCGACTCCGACACATGACCCCGCCGCAAACCCTGTTGGGGTGACGGCCCATGGGCTTTCCACACATAAGAAAAAGGTACCTTACAGGTCAGGCTACGCCCATGATCTTGGTCGTTTCTTGCGTCTGATTTTCGCAAGATCCGACTACACTTCTAGTCAGTCACTACACTGAGCCTACGTTGTCGTAGTCAGTCAGCACAGAATATACTATCATACAACAACTAACAGCGTACCAAGGTTCTATAATAAATATGATCTTCTAACCTTTAAGAAAGTATCATAATACCATTTTATTTTTTATTTTTTAACGTGTGGAAATCCCCTCGGACCGTCACCCCACCGGGGCTTGCGGCGGGGCGGTGTGTCGGACTCGAACCGACTAAAACCACACGGTGTGCCACTCTGCGCCTGTGAAGGGAGGAATCCGGGAACTGCAGTTATTAACACGTCCGGACCCCTCCCAGCGCTTGCCCGCACTGAAGCGGGCACCGTCTGCTGTTAAAACTCTCTATTTAGGCGACGCACGGCACACGCGTACGTCGCCCCCTCGCGGGTGGCCACTAGAGCGGATGGAAGGGAAAGCCCGTCCCGACCATCCGCGGCCACACTCAGGGCGGCATGAGGCGCTGATAGGCGCGCCTCCGCCGCCCGGTTCGCCGGCGGCGGATTGGGTCCGAGTGGATATCATCCTCCCGGGCCTTCTCCGCCACCTCCTTCTGCGAGATGACTTCTTCGCAGAAGGTTGCGACCGCGGTAAAACTGCTATCGCTACCGGCCATGGAGCGTATGACGGCCGGTAGCGAGAGATCTCCTCCGATGACTGCAGTGAGGGCCCGGCGCTGCGACGCCCATGCAGGGCAGATCGCCAGCGTATGCTGGGCCGAGTCCTCACTGCAGTCGCAGTGGTGGCAGGCGGGTCTCAATTCCCTCCTAGCGACCGAGTGCAGGTACTTCCCGAAGCAACCGTGCCCGGAAAGGACCTGCGTCAGTCGGAAGGAAAGGGTCCCGTGCTGCCGCCCTGTCCACTCGAAAATGACCGGCTGGAGAGCCTCCACGGCGGCAAAGCCAGCACGTGGAGTCTCCAGCCGGAACGACCATCTAGCCATAGTGGCTCGACGGGCGGCTTCACGCCACTCGCGTACCTCTTCGGGCGGAGGGCGATAGCCATACTCCGCCCGATATTCAGCCACCCGTCGATAAACTTCGGCGAGCACTTCCGCCTCCAAATCCCACGGGGGTGTTCCAGCCAAGGCGCACGCCGCCTCGGTCGACACCGTGCGGTATCCGCGTATGGCTCTGACTGCCAATACCCTCTGAGGCCGCCAGAGGCGAGCCTTATTTAGGGCAGTCAGAGCCACCGCCCACACCGGTGCGCCATACAGCGCCATCGACCGGACAACCCCCGTGTATAGGAGTCTCGTTGCGACGCTGGCTCCACCCAAATTGGGCAAAAGTCGCCCAAGGGCGGAGGCAGCGCCGACCAGCTTTGGACCAAGCTGTCGGAAGTGCTCGTCGAAGAGCCACCTACCGTCGAGGATCAGGCCCAGATACCTCATCTGGGCCCGAGAGTATCATAATACCAAATGAAACGCTGCCAACCCATTGGTGACTTGCATGGTCGGCTTGATTGCCACCAACATCACAAGGAAATGTATATTTATTTAATTAAGCGAGGATGTTAAAAAGTCCCCCATTACATTACCTATACCTTCAATAAGTACCTACCCTTGTCCAGACTGTCTGGCCATAAACACTAGCAATACTGTTTAGTTCTACCTCCAGAGACATGTAATCAGAAACAGTCAACCAGCGCAATCCAAACCTTTCCATTTTACCCCCGGAAAAAAGGACACCTCAATAGTCTGTCTCTACATTAGCAGCAAATACTCATCTCAAAGAAATGACACGCGAGGGTGGCTTATACGCCGCAACTTATCAATTGAACTTCAGAGAAAAAGAGCTTCTATTAATTTATGATCAAACAATTTGATAAATTAGTTTATTTTGTCAGCGGGTAGTTGTCTATAATACAATGCTATTCAATGAGGAAGAACACTCACACACACACAGTTATTGTGTCTCTCGAGTTCCATGTGTCCATGGGAGTCAACGTTGTATACTGTCTGCCATTAAGCTTCGTTTTTTAACCACCGGGACCACAGTGACATTATTTTGACGTGACGACGTCTTATAATTCGATGGTGGAGCCGGCTGCACGCACGAAAAAACATGACTCATGCTGCGTTACCTGACGTCATGCGGCGTTACCTCGCTCTATCTCTCGCTTGCCTCAAGCCTTAAATGGAAGCGAGAGATAGATGCATCTATCTCTCATCATTTCATCAATGTTTCGTTATGTCGTTGTCACGTTAAACTATCGTCCGTAAACAGACTTTGCAACCATTATTTTTTTAATGGAATAGTCCGGCAAATGAGCAGACGTATCACCTGATGGTAAGCAATTATCGCCGCCCATGGACACCTGCAAAACTAGAGGCATCACAAGTGTGTTGCCGGTATTTGGGGGGATGGGGGGGAGTTATGGGGAGGGGGTTGGGGTATGGGCCTCCGGTATCCTCAGTCACACGGAAACACAGCGCAAGCACTATTTCACACCGGTTTTCTGTGAGGTCGTGGTATCACTCCGGTCGAGCCGGCCCATTCATGCCGAAGCGTGGCTCTCCCACGGTAAGGTCTACCACGGTTATTTTTGAATTATAGGTTTCTAGTTTTAACACAAAAGCTTACCTATCTATAGTATCTATTTAACACATGTTGATATAAATTGCACCTAGGGTAAACGGTAGGTATATTGATTGGCACTATAAGCACAGAATAAATAATAGTACTTATATATAATAAGCCAACTTCTACTAGTAATTGATCAATTCTCGTAAATAAACAAAGTTTGCAATATTTTTAATGGTCTTATCTTACCGGGTTCTAGTTCAAATAGGCATAAATAAAATTATACATAAGTTTAAAAATAAATGTTTTGTTTGCTTATATTAAACAAGTGGATACAAATACATAAAAATTGCATATAAAACTTACTTTGAAAACACTTTTTATACTTAATTATCTAGCCGTTAAACCTACTTTTCGTCCAACTTTATCTGACTCGAGGTACCACATTTTAAAGTCCACGATTAAATAAAAATAGTTGACCTTTGAGACCTAAATATGTAAATGTACGTAAAAGTATGGAACATTCGTAACACGCGGATTAATTTAGATTAAAATGCCAATCGTTGGGAGGGTGCCAACATAAGTATGAAATCCGTAATTACTGATTTTATAAACGATTGTTTCTCGTTCTTATGTAGTAAGTAAAACCAACTTCCAAGATTGCTACTTTTCAGAATATTTTTAAATACGAATGCAAAACAAACCGTTTTTAAGCAAATCGTTTTCCTACCGTCCCCCTTTTAAATACTAAAGGTTTTAAATTCTAGGTGCCAGAGGTCCCCCAAATTTTTTTTTCTGACAATGACTACAATAAACTAGAATGTAATACTCGAAACCGCATAATGGAACTTTAAAATAAATTTATTGAAATTTCAAATATTGCCTTGAACTTGGACACTCCTAAGCCCACGTGCAAAGCAACTTTTTAAATTAGGTATGTTAATATAATCTCTGCAACATACAGGATCTTTCACCCTCTGACCAGTCTAAGTGATCGTGCTGAAAAACCGCAGGCCAAAAGTGGACGATATAACATTCCTTTTTCACGCCCACTTGATAAGAAATATCAAATTAAAAAAAAAGATTACAGTTGTCTCTAAAAACCTAAACGTAACATAGATAAAACTACAGAATTAACACTAAACTTAAATGTATTTACCATTTAAGTATATTCATTACAACAATCTACACATTTATCACTATACGATATAAAAAAAACTCAAGATAAACTTAAAAACTATTTAACGATTTTTATTGTTTCACAGAGGGATTCATGAGGAAGTCTGTAAATAAGACTATAGTTGTTAAGATGGTCAGAAAAGTCTAGGGTATCCTTAAAAAATGTATTAATGATTATTTATATTTATGATATAAATATACCTATAGTTAGACCAAATTAGACACGGTACAACTCCTGTTCAGTCCATCCATCCAATGGAGGCATTGTACCTCCAGACTTGATTCTAAATACAGGGTCTACTTATTAGTCTGCAAAGTCAGTAAAATAAATTTTAAAATTAAAACAAAATTTATTTAGATTTACTTCGAATATGTTTAAAATCCCTGTTTCATAAACACTTAATTTTACCTGATTAAACTACCTAAATAAAATAATTTGGCCATAAATTCGATGACAAAGATGTCATATTACAAACAACGAGACGACATAGACACATCCAGAACAGCTTGTTGTTTTCTACATGATTTCATCTTCAACTGCTGCTTGAACCATAAGGTCAGTTATCTTGATCTCCAGTTCGTCGACTCGTGTTCCCAGCTCATCTATTCTATTAATGATCTGGTCAGACATGACTTGAAATTGATCTTGCATCCTTTGCAGGAGAAACTGCACATCCTGTGTGATTTCCTGGAGACTCTTCGGTTCGTGAATGTCTGGAGGGAAGGGTTTTTCAGGGTCATCTCTTTTTTCGTCATTAGTTTCATTTGTGTCTTCCGGCATTGTCTCAATTGTTGATTTTCAAAACTCTTTTGTATACTTTGTGAACAACTCCAAGACACTTCCTGATGTTTTCGTAGGTGACTTACAATTAAGAGAGACTGCGAGTATTAACTCTTTGCAAATTTGCCTATTTATTTGCAAGAAATTACGCGTAAATCCCAAACCATGTACCTACTAGGAGTCTTCAAAATTTCGACCGAATGGGGAAATTTGCACATGCGCGTTAAAACCCTTACACTTGCTCTATTTAAGCTACTATAGTCTATTCAACTTCCTCTGAGACAAAAGGTAAACAAACCAGAAAAAGGTTCTTTAATAGGTCAAATTTTATATGCATCTAGAATCAATAAAAAGGTGACATTTTCTTTCTTTTTCTTGGAAAATGGCAAACTGTGCCGATGTCGACAATTCTGCCAGTGTCAAGTACAACGGAAATACGTATGTTAAAAAATAAAATAATTGCAACTGTCCAAATTTTCCGAGTTCACAGTGGACTGACTAAAAAGTGACATTAAAAACACCTAAAACTGTAGCTGTTCCCAAACTTTGAACGTATTATAACACTACTAAATTGAAGAGTAGTGATAAGGCAAATAATTTACGTAGAAATGTGAAATTTTGTAATTAGTTTGGTTACACCAGCCATCTTTACTCTCGATCAACTCGTTTGAGAAACATTGGTTTCTTTGTTTACCTTTTGTCTCAGAGGAAGTTGAATAGGGTATAGATGTGGCTCAAAGAGTGTCGAAAAAATGTGTCATTGCATTGTATGCGAGATAAGTGGAGTGCATCGCACAGTGCGATCAAGCTAAAAACCCCTTTTTCACTGAAAATGCATCTGTACTAATAATTTTCGGTAGACATTAAATTGTAACGTAAAGACAGGTGGTACTTTTTTCGAAAATAATTTTATACTTATTTCTTTTTCTTTATTTTGTATTAAAGATAAATATCCGGCCTACGACGATTCGCATTAAATAAAAGTAAAAGCAAATAATACTTTCTGTATTGTAAACAAAAATGTTAGAACATATCACACACGGCGAGCAAAAACCTTTTGATCGCGGTCCCTATTGCTAAGTACTCACACACGGTTTTACTCAATGGAGCAAACATGTCGAGTAAAAACCACGGCACAGGCTTTCGTTCACACATTCAGCATTGATCGATCGAGTGACGCATCTTTTGGCTTGCCGTTCAGTATTCAGCGAACTGTTCGAGCCAAATGATGTCTGTTCAACAAAGGAGACGGTGGCTACATTTAGCAAGTCCAGCAATTCTTAATTATAAAAGAATTAAGAAAATGAAAAGGAGAAACGTAAAAGGAGATCGAGCCAGCTCGATGCAAACCTTCGAGTTGTAAGTTTTGCGGTGCACACATTAATTTTTACTCGCTTTTGAGTAAAACTATCGAGTAATACCGTATGTGAGTAAAGACCATTAGAGTAGGGCACTGGATGCTGGCCGTCATTTTGATGGCCGAGGCCGATGTTTTTTAATATACATGTTAATTCGCCAATATGAATTTCACTAAAATTTGTTTTAGAGATTTAATCTTATGTACTTAGGCATAGTTAGGTAATATTTTTGTCACAATTCATGTGTACCAAAAATTATATCTATACTAATATATAAAGCTGAAGAGTTTGTTTGAACGCGCTAATCTCAGGAACTACTAGTCCGATTTAAAAAATATTTCAGCGTTAGATAGCCCATTTATCGAGGAAGGCTATAGGCTACATATCATCACGCTGAGACCAATAGGAGCGGACCGCCAATAAAAAACGTTTCAAAAACGGTTTTTTTACTATATCTTAATATATATATTTCTTGTGTGCGTGTGTATGTGACTGAACCCCTCCTAAACGACTGGACCAATTTTGATGAAATTTTTTGTGTGTGTTCAAGGGGATCTGGGAATGGTTTAGATTCACAAAAACGACTGGACCGATTTTGATGAAATTTTTTGTGTCTAAAAAAAAAGCAAAACAACGTTTGCCGGATCAGCTAGTATATTATATAAATGTATATACTATACTAATTTACTAATATGTAAATACAATGCACGTCATAGGTTTAAGTTAATCCCGTGGGCGTGGATATTAAGAACCCGTCTTAGGGAGCAAACTTAACCAGTAGACTACCTACTAGGAGATGATGATGCTGATTATTACACAAAGCTAACATATAATAAGTCAAATAAAGTAAAAGAAAAAAATGTGTGTGAACTTCGATGCCCGACTGGAGTTTACGTAACCACAAATGTGCCTACGCATTACACTGCTAAAACCAAGAATGTATTCATGTGTGTGTGAAATTGTGAATGTTTTAATGTTGTTTTGATATACATTTTTTGCGACTGCTGTGTTTGAGGTCTCGGGTTCGATTCCCCGGTCGGACCGAATGTTGTTTGTATGATCTACAAATATTTGTTTCGGAGTTTGAGTGTTTATAGATATATATGTATAAATATCAATACGTATTTTAGCCATAGTTCAAGGTTTGCTTAATTAGGAACTAGATAGCGCTGTGTGGACGTGGTAGAAAAAAAGAATTACTCGCCTCAATGCATCCCCAAATCACAGGGTAGTTAGTAACGAATTTCTTTATTTTATCAAGAGGTATCAAAATAAAACAATTCAACCTATTTCAAAATTTATATTCCATTTCTAATAGACGACAATATGTATTTTACAATTAAGAACTAGATAGAGATACCTGTTTGGACATTAATGGACATAAAGGTCACTGGTAACATAAATTATTTGCTATCATGCATAGTATTCTACTTAATTATGTTCTCTTAAAACATTATTTTTTGGTTTAATTAAAAAAAGGAGGAGCTTGTTATTTTTACAGGATATTCTATTAATAATATGCGGGTTTACTAACTTACGAGTTGGACGCCAGACCCTTATCAACAAGTAAATAACTTGCCGCTAGTTTGTACAAATAATTTAAATGTATCTTCAGTAATATGCCATTATGCCATATAACAACATGGTAGGAAGTAGCCATACGAAAGCGTTCCCCTCTGTCAAACTATAAGCCCAATGGGCCTACACATTATACTGTTATAACTAGGGACCGGATTATATGCATTTGTATATTTACATATGCATTTTCATACTTGCATATACATTTGCATATTCAGGCCTTCCTCAGAGGTATAGCATATTATACCTAAGATCTAGTTATGATGCATATTATCGGTACTTTTATAATATTTTTTGAGATATTTTGAGGCTATCAAAGATGTAGTAAATGGATTTTTACAGTGCCGAGTCAATAAAAGTTTTTCAGTCTAAGGAAGAATTTAACGATTCTAATATAAATAAAGAAAAACATAGCCGTGATTTGCACTCATTTTTTCTATATATCTGAAAGTATTAAAAAGCAAGAAACTCACGGGAATCTTCACTAATTGTATGCTGATTTTGAAATAAAAAAATGAAACCTACTGTATTTAAAAATGAAAATTCCATCAAGTGTGTCGACAATCGAGAATATAAATTACAAATATTACTGTTGTTCTTTTTTTGGGTTCCTAAAATTTGACATTTAATTTCGCATATTCTGAATGAACGAATGAATGACAAATGGTTGAAATATGCACGAAAATGGCAGACCATTTTCGTGCATATTTGAACCATTTTTCATGCATATTTGCATGCATATTTGCATGCATATAACAAGCTTTTTACGTTGCATATAATCCGGTATCTAGTTATAAAACAGAATGTATTCATGTGTGTGTGAAATGTTTTTGATTTAAAGAATACCTGATTATGTAAAAAAAACTAAATCTGTTAAAAATACACATTATTGCACAAGCATATACATTTATTATACAAAAATGATGAAAATATTCATACATTATCCATATTTACCCTTTAATTCCTCTTCATACAATTTCAATGTGTTATTCTGATGTAGAAGCAATATTACTATAAAGTTTTATCCAAATCCATTCAGTAGTTTTTGCGTGAAGAAGTAACAAACATACACACAAACTTTCGCCTTTATATATTAGTGTGATAACAGCACAACTTAAAAAAAAACAGCCTTACAAAACTACATACATCTCATCAGTTTGGAAGACTTAAAATATTAAACATCTATTCGCTAAAATAGCTTGGAATGATCGCTTCATATAAAATTAAATAGAACATCTAGTAGAGAAAACATTATGAATAGTAGATAGAATAAAGATATAATAAATAATAAATACGTAAAATTTATAATAATGTAAATTTCGTTTCGGAGACTTAGAGCCGTATATAAACCGTTGAAGAAATATGTGATACCGCGGGTTTCATACAAACCCGGGGTTAAGCACTTCAGCAGTCTTTTATTGCTTTGATGAAAGATGAGAAGTACCAAACAAATCAAACTTATCCAACCATCTGTAAATGTACACAAAAGATAATATAGTTTTATGAATTACTGCGCCTTTGGTGACTCGGTTGCAATATTCGAATGGAATATCAGATATAGAATGGTTCATAAAAACAAGTGAAGTTTCTATTGCTGTATGATTTTCCTACAAAAGTATGCTTTAAATTAAATGGACTTAAGTCTAACGTCGTCATTAACGAGGTGAAACCCACTGTATATTGTACTGTATAAATCCTACTACACATTATTATATAGAAGTACAAAATCTTTTTTTATGACAATTCATTTGCATCATTCAAGAGAATATTTTTTTAAGATAAAATTTCAGTACATTCTTTAAGTTGCCATTTATTAGAAATTCTGTCTATGACAGAAATGAAAATTAATTGAAAACATAGAACTCTATACTCATATAAAAAATCATCAACTGATTCACTAAGAATATGCAGTGACACTAGGGTGGAATAGGAGATCAGAAACTCCTTTCAAGTGGATACCCAGGAACAATTAAAAACTGTTGATGATGGATCATAAAATCAGAATTTAGATTTATTTTTATGCAGTGAATTACTTTTATCGGGCACAAATTT
Organism: Diaphora mendica; assembly: GCA_949125395.1. Lineage (NCBI taxonomy): Eukaryota > Metazoa > Arthropoda > Insecta > Lepidoptera > Erebidae > Diaphora > Diaphora mendica. The sequence continues at coordinate 27,562,836 of OX421312.1, read as the reverse complement.
TAGTACCATATAAGTAAACTAAGTATTTGGGTTGAGCTCGGTGGAATATGTCAATATGCGCTGAGCATGATAAACCTACGATTAATGTATTGACCGCTGAACATATTGGCCTAAGATACTTAACCAGCATGTTAGACAAACATCTCATAGGCAAACTAATCATTCGGACCTGCCTATGTTACTGATAACTACCAATGTACCGCCGTGTAGATCTCTACACATTGGCCCAATATGCTGGCCCACGATCTTAGACTAATATATGCAACCCCTCTTCACAAAGGGCCATCATGGGCCATTATAAGGGACGCAGCTATACGTTAGAGGAGACAAACGATATTGCTGTCTTGTTCTGTCGTATAGTTGCGTCCCTTATAATGATGATGATGGCCCATTGTGAAGAGGGGCCTATAATATATATAACCAACTTCACTGTACACTGACATAATTTTTTAAATGTACTAGGCGGGCTAACAAGCCTGATGGTTAGCAATTACCGATTTATGAATTAAGTTTAAAACTATACACAATAGAATATAACTGACAAATGTAAATACATCTCATAAAAAATAACTCTTAGACCTATAGAGAAGCTGTAGAGAGATAATCTTATAAAAAAACTGATTCTAACTTCATTTTATACTTTACATTGAATAGTCATCTGTATCGATAAACAACTGGAGTTACGTAAAATCGATATTAAATGTACAATTTTTGTATAAAATAAATGTTAACATCGGTTAACATTTTTTTATTTTTTTATGTATATTTGCATATTATGTCAATGTTTTATGGCAATGACTGCACGGCTGGCCTAGTGGTTTAAGCGCGACGCCGCTTTCTACTGCGCCAGGTGTTGTAGGTTCAAATCCCACATGGGACAACACTTTGCGTGATCCACAAATCCGTGTTGTTTCGAGTCTGGGTATTCTTTGTGTAAGTTTCACGTATGTTCGTTCTACATTATGTGTGCAAAATTTCATTCGAACGGTTTAGCTATTCTGGCGTGATTGACCATCAAACATACATGCACCATAAGTTCTTAAATTCTAGTATGATTAACAATAATACGCTTCTACAAATGTTACCCATTTATACGAACATTAAATATGTGTTTATATTACATAGTTATATATTAAAAAATAATTCACTCTATACATAATCTATAATAAATAACAATAATGAAGTGCAACACATTCGTCATGTTTTCATTTAGATTAAACTATATTTTTTTAAGAATAATTTGAATTTTTTGGTACAATTCGTAACCAACACTTCTTTATGTAGCTGGCCCAATATTCCTATTTTTGCATTCAATGTTTTAAATCTATTATTCGTTACCATGTTATACAAATTTTGGAAAATGAAAATTAACGTAGTATCTAAATAGTATTATTATTAGTATTTTGACTACTCCATTTAAACAAATAAATGCATACGAGACCAATGTTTCAGACAGACACAATTTCACAAGAATGAAATTATTTTCATCAGAACTCACAAAAAATAATCTGAAATTTTCTTTGTTATTATACAGACTAATATAGAACTTATTTTGAACGATGCACAGTATTACTTAAAGAGTTTATATGATGCTCAAATGCATGAGATGTTAACACAAAAGTAGGAACTGGGCAATAATTATCTATTAACTTAAACAATCTGTCTATATCATTTCTCCGCCACACGTTTGACTTGGCCCTTCCCTTTGCTGTAGAACATGTCTAAGAATAAGCCTGAAATTAAAACAAACATGTCTATTAATATTGATAACCAACATATCCTTAAACTTATATTCAGACTTGCACTGATACTTACAATATATAGCTGTAAAAGACCATTGGTCATATCAATGAATTCGTTTATTTTAAATGCATATTCGAAAAAGAGAAGTAAATATGTTACTGTAACAGCCCGAACTACTGTAAATCCTAAGATATTCCAGTAAATCTTAAGATTTACCAACCGTTCTATGATAACCGTTTATTTCGATCTTTTACCAGCGCGCGAACTTTTAACCGTACTAACGAAATGAAAATGCTTAGATGGGCAGCAGGTGTTACAAGACTCACGAACATATATGTACGTGGGAGCTTTAAATTAGCACCAATCACCCATAAAATCACAGAAAGCCGTCTTCGTTGGAATAGACATGTGAAAAGACGCACAGAAGACCACGTGGCGCAGATCGCACTAAGTCTGCCGGAAGATAAGAGGCAGAGGCCGTCCGCCGATGACCTGGATGTCAAATCTAGAAACAGACCGACAACCCAAGACAGAAGGACTTGGCCCAGACAGGTGAGGAGACCCGACCCCCACATAACGGGACCAGGGAAGGGAGAAAAAGAAAATCAGGGCGCAGCGTTCACTTGATAAATCTTAGGGTTTGTCTGAAATATCCGATAAATGTTGTGTACACATATCACTAGAACATTGTTATTAAATCACGTAGGTTAGGTTAATGCCACACCAGTGACGGTTGGTAAATGTTTGTTTTGGGAATAAAACAATCCACTCAAACTCATATAAGCCGAATGATTGTACAACAACACTGAGTATCTGGTTTTAATAGGTGCACAGTTAACAGAAATTTCCAGAGTGGTAAAATAAACTATGTACTTAAATTGAAAGAAATTTCTTTAGTATTAATAAGAATATAATATAAAGCGATAAAATAAATATTACTTTTAATTTAGCTTCAGGTGTTTTAATGTGACCCTGTTTCATTACTTTTATTTTATTTATTTAAATTTTATATTACAACTAGCTGACCCACGCAATGTCTTTTACGTCTCCTATTGCCCGTAGCGTAAAAAAAATCCCCCGTTTTTGTCACATTCTTCATTGGTCTTAGCGTGATGATATTTAGCCTATAGCCTTCCTCGATAAATGGGCTATCTAACATTGAAAGAATTATTCAAATCGGACAGTAGTTCCTGAGATTACCGCGTTCAAACAAAGAAACTCTTCAGCTTTATAATATTATTACTAGCAGACCCACGCAACCCCGTTTGCGTCTCCTATTGCCCGTAGCGTGATAATGGTCCCCCGTTTTTTAAACATACTTTATTGATGATCCGCTCCTATTGGTCTTAGCGTGATGATATATATCCTATACTATAGCCTTCCTCGATAAATGGGCTATCTAACACAAAGAATTTTTCAAATCGGACCAGCGGTTCCTGAGATTAGCGCGTTCAAACAAACAAACAAACTCTTCAGCTTTATATAATAAGTATAGATAAGTATAGATTGTAAGGAAACTTAAAACTAGGTGTGGTATGGTGAGGCACAATTTCAAGTTATTTTGAGTGCAAAATCTTACGTTAGGAATACGTAATACATGAGTCAGAATAATAAACCTGTCTTGTATCACATTCCGGTGAAGTACTTGTACAATATTCATCGATACTAAAGAAAGTTATACCTGAGAAGACGAGGATGGCTCCCACCCACTGTCTTGGCAGAAGAACATTCCCAAATAAGATGACGGATGTCAGCACGGTGAAGAATTTTCTAGTTGTCGTCACCACGGAGCAAGGGAGTGGGCCGAATTCTGCTACCTGCAAACATGTAATAATAATAACAAAAATGTAAATAAAAAGTTTGGGACGAATTTCGACCACTGGGCGATCACTACTTTATATTAATTTTCCTCAAAGTATTTTACAAATTATACCACTAACAAACCTAGGCCTTTCCGAGAGATATGTATTTGCGCATGCGGTATAAATGTGGCACATTATAACTTGAAAATCTGTTTTTCTGTTTTTCTTGGATGAGAAAAAAAACAACAGGACAAGTTTTCTTTAGATGCTTTTTTTTACTATTATTGCTAATAACACTAACTTTTACTGAGTATACATGAGCCAGACGGCCATGTTGCCAATGACAAAATCTGGGACTTTATTGCGATAACAGTTTTAATGGCTGGTATTCCAATGCCATCGTATAGAGATTATTAGTCAAAACTAAAGAATAAAGATAGCCACCAATTGCAGACGTCATGCCATTAAAAAAATATGAATAAATACGGCAAGATCTACATTTTGTGTATAATTACAAACTTAAAACATGTATTTTAAAGATCTACCACTAAAAGAAAATATAAGATAAAATTGTCTAAAACTTGACAAGGTTCAAAATAGTCGTCAATATTTGAGCAGGAATCCGAAGAAATGAGGGTTTCAAATCTTTGTTTGTGAGGGTGCAATATGCAATAGAAGATACTTTCAGAAACCATTCTTTTACCGCATATGAGAATATCCTGGGGCTAGGAGCTTAGGTGGTGTTGGCTCTGTGCAAAACAATTAAGAATGAGCCAGCTATCGTATACTTTATTATTTTTTTGCTAGAATTAATTCAATTACTGCTCGACTCTTATGATATTTTTAGTTTTGGTACAATTAAAAGCAATAGGTTGAGATGATGTTAAAAATAATTTCCTCAATGACAAAGCGTTATCCACGAAAGATAGAGGAGCTGGTAAACACTGGTCTGTAATGAAAATCCTCTGATCGTTGTCAACCGGTACGACAACAAGCATCGACACTAGCTACCCACTAGGTTTTTTTTTTATATATGCCCATACATGCATGCCAAAGTGACTCTACTTTGCCTGATGGAAAGCATAAGCAGAATCCAAGAGTCGTGGTCACCATACTCATTGCGAATGCAGACAATGCAACAATGGAGCTTGGTGACCAAGAGCGTCGCCAAGGGGGGGCAGGTAGGGGTAGCTGGCCCTTGATGCATATTTGAATTTAAAGAAACATATTGAGCATGGAAAAATAATGCCAGCTATCATGCAATTGATATTCGAAATTAGATCATCCTAACAGATCTACGCTCAGAAATTGTTAATACCACACGACCATATTTTTTATTACTAACCGTGTAGGACAAAAATATTAAATAATAGGTTAAAGTCTTAGATTATTAAAATAATCTAAGGTTAAAATGTTCTATGTCCAAATGAAACAATGTCCTACACGAAAACAGGTATATATCGCTAGTCCGACAAGAATTATTGTCACAATCGTTTTTCTATTGGTATTCTCAACTTTTGAGCATAAGAGCTGGATAATGTACTACGCAATTTGTAGGCGCGATTTCATTCTGAAATTTTGGGGGGTCACTAATAATCAATTTAAGACTTTATTGCACAATACACAATTTTATTGCACACATTAAAAACAAATGGATATCTTTTTTTTATTGGTAAATCTATTGGGATGATAATATTTGAGACGTCTGGGACAATCTCTGGATGAACACTTAGAGGAGCTAGCTCTGTGGAGGGAGGAGGAGAGACACGAAGGGCGTGTGTGGGACAAATCAGTCAACCCACTAAACCCCGCGGCGGCCTAACTCGGCAGTCAAGAGGAACTCCAGAAACGCATCAGCGGCTTCTGGAGTACCCCCTGCCGTACCTCACGCGTAAGGTACATCCCGGGGTAACCAGGTTCACCCCCGGGGCAGGTCGCTGTTGAGCCTGTCACAGCTCTACGCAGTTAGACAACATGCCCCGGCCGCACCGAGGTGTCACCGGTCTCGGGTCGTTTGCAGTGACACACACATCTCCCCTCTCTCACACTGGATGTGGTCACAACGACTCTTAACCGACGATTGGGGAGCGGCTTCTACCGCGCTCCCTTCGTCGCCCGTTTTGAGCGGGATTGGTCTTTTTCCGATCCCGCTCTGCGGACTCCTTCTGGAGCATAACGTCTCCACAGATTCCACTCGGCCTCCCATCCCTAACTACTCGCCACCATTGCCGCGATCAATGCTGGTGACAGGTTTCGTCCGATCTGTCCGCAGTGGTGGCACTGTGTCGTAACCTCTCGTCCGATTCTGTTCAGATATTCGTCGAAGCAACCGTGCCCGGTGATTGAATCGGTAGATGACACAGTCAGTTCTCTCTATCCAAGCATTGAAGCTCGTCAAAACGGCTTCGACAGTGCATTCGCTGGCACAAACCTGGGTGTAAAGCCGTGCCCGCAAAGCCCGTTGGGTTTACGTATGTGCGTTCCGAGGAAGCATTCCGGGCTCATGATCCGGCGCTGTCTCTTCGCTATTTCGACCGACAGAACGAATTTCGTCGTAGACCATTGTGTCCATGTCGGTCAGAATGTCGAAGGGTGGAGATCGCGCCAGGATCGTCGCCGCCCTGGGGAAGCCCACAACACAGCTCTCTTCGATTTGAAACTCCGTGCCGATTGACAAACTTCACTGCCCTGTCGCGCAGATAGGCCTTTATGACGGCACGCGTGATATTCAAGGGCCGCCCTAATCGCGTGCCAGGGAAGGATGCCGAAAGCGTTAACTATATCAAGGCTAACTGTCAGCACCATCCCTCCTATCCGATTCCAAATTGGCAGTCCGATAGATCAGGGCCCACTCGCGACAGGTGCCCGCTGATACGGTCAGAGATAACTCTTTCAAAGAGTTTCCCCGACTCGTTCAGGCAGGTTGTAATGCAGAGATAGAATCTGCAGCCATTCCTTACTTTTTGAGGAGCACCAGTCTCGCTTCTTTCTAGCCAAGGGGGAAGATATCGAGGCCGAAATATTCAGTGAAAATCTGCCTTAGTTTGTCTCCCAGCACCGACAGAGTGATCACTAGCGCCTGACCTGGAAAACACCATCAGGTCCAGGAGCGGTGTTTGCGGAAAGCCAGCCGCCATACGGCTCGATCCAGCTTTCCCTCTGATACCTCACACTCGTTGGACCAGAATTGCCGGTCTGATTGCGTGGGAGGGATCGGGGGACTGTCCTGGACCCTTGGACAGAGCGTGTCTGTCTATCACTCTTCCTAGAAACTCCGGTCCAGACTAGTACCTAGTGTCATTTGAGTCTTTATGGCAGAGCAGGCCTGAATCGCGACAGCCTTGGACGGCAGTTTTGCTATCCAGATTATATTACAGTTTTAATTTATAGGTGTTAAACAATTCCTATCCTTTGATTTCTTATCTCGATTGAACAATTACGGAAACAGGAGAAAAAAAAACAGGTTCATGTCCCCTGTGACTCCTAAGTCTGAGAGTCCTGAGTGGATGACGGCCGGTAGCGAGAGATCTCCACTTGCCCCTACCTAGGCCCAGGGCTGGCGACGCCCTTGTTGGTGAGCCACACCTCGGCTAGTGATGCTTCTGCATCACTGGGCCTCATGATTCTTAATCTAGGGATATAATAAGACGTTATTGACACTAAAACTAAGAAAGGTATCAGTTTTCCTGCAATAGTCAGACAATATAATAAAGACGTGGGACACGTTGACCTCGCCTCGCAGACATGTTGGTATCATTAAGGCGCGTCTCAACCAAAATTTGACAACACAAAAAAAGGTTGACAACACAAAAGTTGCTAACTTCTGTTCGGTGGAGACTTGGCTTTACAGAAACTGTTATCACCAACACCTGTTGACAACACAGAACAAAAGTTGACAACTTTTGTTCTGTGGAGACTGGGCTATATATCGATCTAATTTTAAAGCTAAACGTTGGTAAATGGCTATTTTCTCTCAATGTCTTGATATTTGTTTCAACAACCCGTAGCTATTGGTCGGAGAGATTCAAGGGCAAACAGAAAAATGTTACCACTAAAAAAACTTCAAAATCCAAACTTATTAAATACTTTTACATGGAGAAAGAGTAAGTGAAACAGAACCTGTGAAGATAACTGTTTTAAAATAAAAACTCCAGTTGGCCCCAAGTCTCCTGAAACAGTCCGGTATTGGATAGTTTCCTATTTTAACTCCATATGATAGGTGCAAGTATAGCAAAAATAGATTTGCAAATATAGAATGTACCAAATGTCATTTGAAATTGTGCCTAGTTAGCAAAAAAAATTGTTTTTATTATTATAATTAAATAAAGAAAACACGATGTCTTAAAATAAAGGCTTCTTTTTATCCTGAATTTAATTCTATTTTATTTATCATAATTATGTTGGAGAGTGTTGAAAATACTCAACAGCACTGATAACATGCGAGTACTGTATTGTTGCACAATGTTGAATATTCTTAACATATGTTATAATATGTTATTTGCATCAGCTTTTAAAGATATTTCATTCCTTATTTTTTGACAATCATATACATTTAGTCTACCCTGAATTTAGAGAAATCAATATCAAAAAGCAACATTTTTTTTTCTTGAGCGTTAAACGATTAAAATTATCTTCTTTCTGACCGGAAAAAAAAACGCTTAAACTTTCTATATCACTACATAGTATAAAACAAAGTCGCTTTCTCTGTCCCTATGTATGCTATAATCTTTAAAACTACGCAACGGATTTTGATGCGGTTTTTTTTAATAGATAGAGTAATTCAAGAGGAAGGTTTTTATGTATAATAAATGCATAATATAGTATGGAAACTCTGTTAATTTTCGAGGTTTCTAATGTGATGTATCAAAAACACGCATTTTTTGCGCTTACATTGCAAACGCTGGTTGCACCCTACGAGATAGATCAAAATAATGTACTACAGTATTGTACACCTTAAAAAGGTCTACAAATAAATCCGCAATCTCTTAGGGATAACCCACAATAAAAAAAACCTTTCTTTTCACGAGAAATAATGGCTTATTTACGAAGCGATATTAAGCAATACAGAATGAATCCTTATACAATTAAGTAAATTAAATACATTGTGCATTTAATATAGATGAAAATGGCCCTTTACTGTATATAATTTAAATGAATATATTCGAAGATATTACAGTGCGTGACGTCGACGCGGCGGGGGCATCTTAACTCCACCCGTGCGAAGCCGGCGGTCCGCTAGTCATATGATAATGGTAATTTTAAAACCGCTAGAAAATTACCAACGCATCGTTAGAACTTCCCTATTGATATGTGAACCTATATTAATATTATAGGGGAGAGTATGCTAATTTGTACCAGCAACGGCAGCAACTAAATCGTACCGCAGCCTTATTTTGACATTTTGCATTTTGACAACACTACCTACCTACCTAAATCGTACCATTAGATGTTAAAATAAAAAATTGAAGTTATATAAAATATTAGCATCACATGATGAATTCCTGCCTGTTGTGATAGAAGATAAACCATACGGTTCCTATTGTCAAAGATGCAAATCCCTATTAAAGTTTTTTTTTAAATCAAGATTGATGTTTGTACAATATAGCATGTACAATATAGCAGACACTCCCTTTTCTTTGTGCGGATATCCCCTCGGATACCACCAACTGGTGGTTATGTCGTACTCGAACCGACTAAAAACCGCACACCGTCTCGGGTACTAGAAGCTGGGGAACCAGATGCACCCTCGGAAGGAAATCCCTGGAACAACAGACTCTCCCCTAAGGCTGCTCTAACTGAGCTTAGCGCGTTCAACCAAACCAACCAATTTCTGGCTCGAATTGAGGAATTCTTTTAGTTTTGGATAACCCATTTCTCGAAGAAATTTGTAGGCTATTTATATAGCCTACAAATAATATTGGTTGCAGCGTGATGTTATCATCACGCTACAACCAATATTAACTGCCTCGGTGGCGTAGTGGTAGCGTATGCGACTGCTGTGCTTGAGGTCTCGGGTTCGATTCCCGGGTCGGACCAAATGTTTTTATGATCTGCAAATGTTTGTTTCGGAGTTTAGGCGTTTTATATGTATAATATGTATGTACCTATTTACAAAAAAAAAGAGGAAATGAGGGGTGTAATTTCAAAACCCCCTAAAATGACTTCGGACACTTTTACATATTTTTACATCAAAATAAAGTGTTAAATTTTTCTTTTAATATATATAAACTTTGATTTTTATAACCCACTTTAATACATAGAAAAATCAATCTAAAAAGTAATGTTAATTTCAAATTCAGCTATAACGTCCTACGTCAAAATCAAAATCCTCTAAAATGAAATCAACCAATGACAGCGCGGCATTTGAGTCAGATGACTTTTAAACAGTAGGAAGATTTTCGTTGCATTGTTCAAAGTTCGTCACGGATTTTTATTGAAATTCATAAGAAATAATGGACGATTTAGCGCAGTTCGTACAAAAATGCGATCCTGAATATGCTCGGAAACATCGACGCAATCCACAATCTTGGAAACAAGAACAGGAGCGCCGAAAAAGGTGAGTAAAATATTACCTAAAAGTGCCTAAAACTTACTTTGAAAGTTCGCTAAAAAGTTTTATGCAACATGTCGCAGAGCAGGTAATCTCTAGTTACTCTAAAAATGTTTAAGCTTTTTTGTAAATAAGTTAAGTTTTCTTTATCAACATTGATGACTAAAATAACGATGATATTTTATTGAGTTGTATTTAGTCACTAATCCTCACTCGCACCGCGAGGCCTGTCTCAGTAGTAGGTATATTAAAAAGGCAGATAAAATTCTATGTCGATATTGAAAACCAGCCTCAAATAACATGCACAAATGAAAATATTGTTAATAGTGACCTTTGTGAGCATGGCTTCAAAAACATAACTGTACATATTTAAATTATTTTTAACCGACTTTGAAAAAAGGAGGAGGTTCTGAATTCGACTGTATTTTTTTTTTATGTTTGTTGCCTCATAACTTTCGACTGGATGACCCGATTTTTTGATTGTTTTTTATTTGAAAGCTGGTGCTTTCATCCCGTGTGGTCCCATTTAAATTTGGTCCAGACTAAAGTCGGGTTTTTTTTTTGTTAAAATTTGTGATTATTTGAAATAGAATATTCTAATACTGATGCATTTTGTTTTTCATCTATTGATTTAATACCTTAGCTACATAACATAGTGTCATAAACAAAGTTTTGTAAATAGTCGTTCAATTTTATTGCATAACACCATCCACCGAGCAATATAAGGTTAGTTGCAAAACCCTCTACAGTAAGACAGTTGTCTTTCAAAATCCGCTAAAATGAAAAGTGACTTGCAAATTGCTCTATAATAAACTTTAATCTTTAATTTTATTGAAAATGCACATAAATATCTAAGATTTTTCACGTGTTTTAGGATTAGCATTAAGTGTCAAACAAATTAATATAATTTATTGCCCAATGAATTATGTTTCCTACAACATATTCAAAATAATCTTCTTGTGAAATATTTCTTTAGGATTATTTAGAGGGTTTTGAAATTACACCCCTCAAATATGTATTTATATCAGTTTTCTAATACCCATAATACAAGTTGCGTGGGTAGTCATACGCTAAGCAGACGGCGTTGTGTGTTAGATGTCCGAAATATATTTATTTATTATTAATATTAGCCGCGTCCATAAAATGTTGCATAAATGGGGAGAATTATACCTTTTGAAAGACGTTTATAAAAAAATAGTTATGACAAATAAAACTCACCATATAGAATATGAACATTTGGCCTAGAGCGCCTACCAATGCAAACGCGATAAGGTAAACTATGATATCCGGGTACAGGGAGATGAAGCTGATGAACTTGAATACTTCTCCGCTCACTAGTACTCCTACTGATAAGATTAACGATGACCTGTAAACAAAAGAAAAAATGTTCAGAACTTGATTGTCAGGTTCATTCTTACACTTAAGAAAACACAACGTTTCTTGTCTATGTTATCGCAACAAGGGATTCACTCGCCATAGACAAACGGAGGATCTAGTGTGAGTTTTTTTCACGTTAACTCGCTCATTCCACGTGCGTCCTGCGTTATGATTGGTAACGAATTCAGTGCGGGCCAATCGCAACGCCGAACGCGGTCAACGTAACCATGGAGTAGAAATGAAGTAAGGTGCTTTAATGCGTATTTTTGACCCTTTCATGCCAGCCGCTTAGCCGTCTGATTTCATTTAGTCAATTTATAGATGCAGATGTCAGTTGCATTTAGTCAGATAAGCATAAGGCATGTGATTTCTTTAATAATTATAGTTACTCGTATGTGTATCATTTGTAAGCCATTTGAATAAACAAAACAAAATCGCACGAAATAGGCCGAGCCAATATTATAGTAATGAAACAGCTGATTAGCATATTGAATATTAAAGAAAATTACATACAATCGGATATATTCGGTAAATCTTTGATGAAGTCGCTTCCGCTGTCCATTCGCTTAAGTCTTTTAAACATCTCAACGGATTTTAATGCAGTTAATAATAAGAGAAGAAGGAAAGAAAAAAGAAGACTAACGAGTCTACCGTGGAACCAAAGGAACCGACTGAACCATTTCATTTAGTTATTGCCACAAATATTGACTGGCTGATGAATATCTATCGTTTGAAATATCTTACCTTATTTTATTGACCAATATATACTCGTACCTACATATTATATGTAGTTATGTACATATACTAGCTGACGCACGCAACTTTGTCCACGTTGCTTTTCAATCATACTCGGGGCCTGATAGATCTAAGCGTAATGTAACTATCCTATCTTAAGCAAGCCAGCAAAATACACATTTAAAAAACGTGAAAATGGGTTAGTTAGATAGTTTTGGAGTTCATTGTGAGCAACAACGTGATGCGAGAATAGGGTAGAGAATAGTGTCAAATCAGTTACTTTTTATCATCTGTCAAAACGATACCTTTCTATGAAAAATGTTCTAAAAACAAACTTGTGACGTCACTGTCTACTCAATTGAGCAATTTAATTCAATGTTTATTTCATTAAAATTTGTAATAGAAATGAAAAGCTGTAATAATTATATTTTCCGAGATGTTTTGTAATATTCGTTTTAATGAAGGAGACATCTCTATTTATTTACGATACAGTCAAATACCTTATTATACCTGCATTGCCCAGGTAGAAACAAAAGAATTCACTAGGCCGCCATAGTGTGCGTCATTCTTATTTGCATTGAGGATGGTGACCACCACTCTTGGATTCTGCCCATGCTTTCCATCAGGCAGAGCAGTCATTTTGGCAGATCAAACTTAATAACTAAATTTTAGGTACCGGAGCCCAAGACCCCTGGTTTTGGGGGAGCGGGTTCAAAAGGCGGCTTGGTATATAAGTTATATATTTAATAATCAGCTCCTTTCTAAAGAGAGGCCCTAATACCTAGAATGAATTTAATAGTTGTAATTTAGTAAGAAATAATATGTGTTTTATAGTGTAAAATAGGAAATAAGTATCCGCAAATAAGTGTTAATAAATTTGGTCTCATGAAATTATTACCCCTTAGAAAAATAAGAAAAGCTTAAAAGATAGGATACATAGATTAGCCAGGCATCCCACCTGGACAGTGTGATAGACAGTATGAAAGAAATACATAGTATGATGAATAATAGTACAAGAAGTAGCACAAGCGAGAACTAGTATGAATGTGAAACGTAGGAAATAGGCTCCAACGAACATTGGAGGTGCTAGATTTAAAAAAGAGAGGCCCATATCTAGTAGTGAATGTATAACGGTTTCGGTGATGATAATTATTTAACTAAGGTGAGTAGAAATTAAAGAGAAATAAATGCTCGCATAAACTGCAATATTTAACCATTCAGGATCCACCACAAACTATTCGCAAAGCTGTTTATTTTAAACATATTGTGCGACTAAAATCATTTCGTCCAAATTAGTTTTCCATTTTCATTTTTTAAACACGCTTTTATAAGCTTGACCTGTATGTATGTATGTAATAAAATCTTTTAACTTCATTTTCACCTACTTCCAGGAGTCTGATTAACTTGAAATATTGCACGGGGGTCAAGGGCCGATGACAATACAACAATATGAAAAAAAAAGGATTATTTAAATAGTTTCAAAAAACTAAACAAACACGCTTTTGTAAATATACCAAACTGAAAAGTAGAAAATAAATTATAGTTTAAAAAACTAAAAAACACGCTTTAATAGCAATCGAACTAAAAAGTAGAAAATAGTTTTAATGTAAAAAGCGTGGGGTGCTTTCTGAAAATATTTTAATAATGTCATGATGTTGATGTTGTAAGGAAATTTGTTAATGTTGCTTGTGTCTTCAACAGGTTTCCAGTCACCGACACCAACACATTAAGTGGAAGCAACTAGACACAAAAAATGTTTACGTATGCGCAGCGAGTGGATGATTTCATACTGGTTCTATAGAAATCAAATATTCATCGGTGGCTTGTATCCGCCACAAGACACAAAAGTGTCCACGTTTGCGCTCTCCCTAATAGTATCATGAAATATTGTGAAACTATTCAGGATCCTACTTTCTGCATTGATATAGCTTTAAAATAGAATGTATGTCGTAAGAGCCCACTGAGGGAGCAAACAAGCACTACAAAAGTAAGTAAAACTTGAAACAAACTGTTTACCAACATCTGTGATCGGGCCAGTGTGGTAGCATATTGACTGCACGTTTGGCCTAGTGGTTTAACGGTCACCATGCCGTTTCCTACTTCGCCAAGTGTCGTGGGTTCAAATCCCACGTAGGACAACACTTTGTGTGATCCACAAATTGTTGTTCTGAGTCTGGGTGTCATTTGTGTCCGTTTCATGTATGTTTGTAAAGTCCCCGCGACACAGGATTTATTCCTAGTGCGGGAGTTGTCTTTTTAAAAACAAAACAAAAGATATCAAAACCTTCTTTTTAAGGTGAAGCTTATCTCCAGCAGTGGAGTAAAAAACAGTTCATAATACTTTAAATAGAAAATATTCTCCTCATTTGGATTTGCCGTGGTCGGGTAAAAACAGAAGAAGAATAGAAGTGATGAGAAAAGATTACAAAAAATTGGGATAATAGTGAAAACACCCTTTTCATTCAAATACAAATCGCACAGCACATAATCACATATTTGAGAGTTGTGCATGTTCACAGATTACGCAGATCGCAGAAGCACATCACTAAATCAATAACGTATATGTATATTGCATGTATACAAGAACAGATTTCCAAAAGGAAGTCCTTTTACTAAAATGAGACATTTAGAGAAAGTTTAGTTTAGATAACGCAATAGCAGAATTAGCACCATTAATATTAGGTTTTTACCTATGAAATTGCCGTTCTTCAGTACTGGTCATTTCAAATAAAAAAAAGTTTGTAATGGCTCTGTATTCTAAATTCAAATTAATTTTGTTTTAAAACCATGACATTCTATTTACAAACTCAGTCTTTTGTTTTCTGATTAGCGTTGTATTTTCATTACATTTGAACATTTTTCGTCATAATGGATACTTTAAAAAATCGTGTAATTATGGAATATGAGTTCCGTCGTGGCACCAACGCGACACAAACGGCACGTAACATCAAAATAGTTTACGGAGAGAACTGTACAAACGAACGCACAACCCGTTATTGGTTTTCCCGGTTCCGTTCTGGAAATTTTGACTTGAAAAATGAAGCTCGTGGTCGTCCGGAGACTTTGGTTAACAATAGTGAATTAAAGGCGATTTTGGAAGCTGACGAAACTCCATCTACAGCTGAGCTAGCAGCGGCTTTTAATGTAAGCATCAAAAGAATATTGATCCATTTGCGACAAATTGACAAGGTAAAAAAGCTTGATAGATGGGTGCCCCACGACCTTAACGATCGCCAGCGCAACGTACGCGTCGAGACTTGCCTTGCGCTGCTCAACAGGCAAAGAAATGAAGGAATTTTGAAACGAATTCTTACGTGCGACGAAAAATGGATTCTGTTCGACAATCGAAAGCGCTCAGCAAGTTGGTTAGACCCTGGTTCAGCACCAAAGCAATGCCCTAAACCAAAAATAACCCCTAAAAAGGTGATGGTCACTGTTGGGTGGTCTAGTGCGGGTATGATTCACCACAGCTTTTTACAAAACGGCATGAGCATTAATGCAGATGTGTACTGTGAAGAACTGGAGAGAATGATGCAGAAGCTTGCACATCTGCAACCAGCTTTGGTCAATCGGTCGTCCCCACTGCTCCTTCACGACATCGCGCGAACTCCATACTGCGCAACAGACAGTCTCCAAGCTGCAAGAGCTGGGGTTGGAAGCTCTCCCTCATACGCCATACTCACCAGACCTTGCACCTACCGACTATTACTTTTTCCAAAATTTAGACAACTTTTTAGTGGGAAAAAATTCAATTCCTGAGAGGCAGTACAAAATGCCTTTAAAGAGTTTGTTGCCTCCCGTCCAGCTGATTTTTACAAGAAGGGCATCAAAAAAATGCCAATGCGTTGGCAAAGATGCGTCGATTGCATGGGTGATTACTTCAAATAACAGAAATAAAAAAGTTTAAAAAAATAAGTACTTTCACTTATTGCATACAAAACGGCAATTTCATAGGTAAAGACTAAAGACCTATTATTAATTAATTAATTAATTCAAAAGTAACTCCGTCTATCTGTCTGTTTGTCACGCTTTCGCAGCTAAAGCGTTACACCGATTTCAATGAAATTTTGAGATACTTTGAGGATGGACATACGCCACTTTTTGCCGCGATAACCAAGAAACACGCGGGCGGAGTCCCGGGCAAAAGCTAGTATGAATATAATATTACTAGTTGTTGCTCGCGGATCCGCTCGCGTGTATGTCGCTTATAGCGGCATATAGTAGCCTATGTGTTGTTTTGATGTATAAGCTACATTACTGTAAAGTTTCATCCAAATCCGTTCAGTAGTTTTTGCGTGAAAGAGTAACAAACATCCATCCATAGTTACAAATTTTCGCGTTTATAATATTAGTAGGATAATAACGCCGCAATCAATTAAGTACTAATACGCATCATCATCATATTAGCCACGATGGCAGAATACATTATAACAAAATCGCTAATCTGCAACTACAATGCGCATTGGCTATTGCAAAAATGGTTCGTAATCTAAACAAATAAATAAAATATAAGGGTCTGTTTGTAATTTCAAATCAATAACTTTTACTAAATGCATATGAGAGTATATACGCTACTTACATCAAAAAATCAATTTTCGAAATTGTTGACTGTCTGTCTGTTTGTTCCAGCTAATATCTGGAGCAGCTGGACCAATTTTGACGGGACTTTCACTGATAGGTAGCTGATGATATAAGGAGTAACTTAGGCTACTTTTTTTAGACTAGCTTCGCCCCGCGGCGTTACATCTAGTTAAAAATAATCTTTATACTTGCAAACTAGTGAAAAATTAAGGCTCGGCTATGCACGTGAAAAATGTATTAGTAAAGGAAAGCATATTGGTCATATCAATAAAAAGCGTTTACGCACGAGTCTTGTACGTACTTAATATAACATTACACATCTCTCACACAGTCATCATATTTAACCATCATTTATGAAATAAATTACGAGTGAGCCACGTATGTTCACCACGTTCGCTGAATGACCACGAAAATTCACAATCACTCGAGTTTCCGGAAGTTCAACCGTTTTTTGGCCGAAACCGAAACCACGGCCGAAACCAGATTTTTTAGCCGAAACTGGAATCTACGGTCGGTCCCTACTATAGATACATTATACACAGGCAGAATAACTAATTGTGCTCTGCCCACCACCTCTTACTTAGCAATTAGGACTACTATATCACAGGCCCGTCGAACGTCTAATATATATATTATCTATCTCCCACCGTGTCACAGCAAATCGCTAGGATTATTTCCTTATATGTGCCCCTTATGGGCTGTGCTTTATAGCCTTTAGGTATGTTACGTGCATTTATCAACAATATATCAATACTAGTTGACCCACGCCACTGCATCTGCGTGTCTGTTCAATTATGCTCTGCTCCTACCTATCTTAGACCCGCCAGCAAAACGCATATTTAAAAAAAACACATGTAAATCGGTTATATAGTTTCGGAATTTTGCATGAGCAACAAAGTAACATAAGACATATATAAGATATAAAATTTAAACATACCATCCGTTTGTGTTCAACATCATTGCATAAGCAGACGGCGACGATTCGCTCTTGATACGTTCCTTAAAAGATATAATTACAACATTTGATTATATATTATAGCTGTTGTATTGTTGTGATGCTTAAGGATATGGAGCATCACCACCGTTTTTACCTTGTGAGTGTCGTAAGAGCCGACAAAGAGCGCAAATTACACAGGACAATAAGATAGGGAAGGCCTGGCACAAAGCCTTCACCAATCCGTCCATCCGCATGGTAAAGTAAGCCAAATACATCCTTCCTAAGAAGAGGCTAATATCCCACAGCGTAGTTTCAAAGACTGTGTCTGTCTGTTCGCTTACTCTTTGATTATCACAGAAATATGTGAGTAGCTATATGTCAATGGTTAAGATACTTTTACTACTACTTTGACTGCCTCGTTGGTCTCGCGGTTGTGTGTGCGACTGCTGACCATGAGGTCTCGGGTTCGATTCCTGGGTCGGATCAAATGTTTGTATGATCTACAAATATTTGTTTCGGAGTTTGGGTGTTTTCTATGTATAATATGTATGTATTTACAAAAAAAAAAGTATATATGTATTTGTATCAGTTGTCTAGTACCCATAACACAAGCTCTGCTTAGCTTGGGACTAGATGGCGTTGTGTGTTAGACGTCCGAAATATTTATTTATTTTATATACCCCTTTTTTTTCTGTGGGGAAATCCCCTCGGATGCCACCTCCTGGTGGAATGTCGGACTCGAACCGACTAAAACCGCACGCCGCGCCGTCTCGGGTACTAAATGCAGGGGAACCAGGTGCACCCTAGAAAGAAAACCCAGAACCTTCGAAGTACCTCGGGCCACTTACGATTTGTAGATGGCCCCCTCCTGTGTGAGAACCCCGATGTTCCCGTTACTCTCCTCCAGAGCGCGCACGCTCCGCAGCGGCCTCATCTGTCGCCCCCAGGCTTACTTTTACTATACCCCTGTCAATGTGTGTATAAAATGATGATTGTGTGAGTAGTTAAGAAGTGAAAGAGAAGTAAGAATTACCTGTACTGCACCGGTTAGTCCGTCCATGAGCAGTGAAAGACAAAGCAATAGTTCTCCAATTCCAACACCCTGAGATTCTTCTACTTTCTTATTGCCTTGATCTTTGTACATGAACATTACTACTCCGATTACAATCAGTAGCACAAATAGATATTTCTTTAAGGGATAAGACTTGTGGCCGATCAGCACACCAAGTACCATTACTGGGATAGGTTTTGCTGCTTTGCCAACCACCTGAAATTAAAAAAAAAACTTATTAGAATACTGCAATCGACACAACTGGTTATTAAAATTTTGACTAATAACGTAAGTAGTAAAGTGTAATTCCAAAGTGTCCTACTTAGTTGATGTTCTAAAGCCCGGTATTCACTTTGATTAGTGTGAGTGCAGGTGATGAGTAAAAGAGTGTAATGTGCAGGTGTGAAGTGCGAAGTTGTGAACAATTTTTGTGTATTGGCTCTATTTAGTGAATTCATTTGTTAGCTGTCGATCATCAAGTATGTGTGAGTGAGGGTTAAGGAAGGGCGCGCGGGACTTGGCTACACTCAGTCCACTCGCAAAAAAAAATAGAAAACGCTTCTAATCATATTACTACGCAGCCAACTCATCACTCGCACTAATCAGTCGCTGTCCACAAGTTTTTTTTACTAATGTCATTGATCACCTGCACTCCCACTAATGAAAGTGAATACCGGCCTTAAGAACCGAATACCAGAGTATACATGTACAATTATAAGTTTATATATTACTAGCTTTTACACGCGGCTTCGCTCACGCAGACTTTCATCCCCTGATTTACCCCCTTGGGGGTGGAATTTCAAAAATTTCTTTCTCAGTGCTCACTTACGTTATATAAAGATCCTACATACATGCAAAATTTCAGGATTCTAGCTTCAGCGGTTTGGGCTGTGCGTTGATCTCTGGGTATGTCAGTCAGTCAGTCAGTCAGTCACCTTACTCTTTTATAAATATTATATAGATTACTAGCTGATCCGGCAAGCGTTGTTTTGCCATAAAAAAAAATGGGTAATAAAAAATAGATGTTGTTCGATTCTCAGACCTACCCCATATGCACACCAAATTTCATAAAAATTGGTCCAGCCGTTTCAGAGGAGGATGGTAACTAACATTGTGACACGAGAATTTTATATATAAGATTATCCTCTTTTCTTCAAGAGATATAGATACACATATATATCTAATGGAGATGATAAAAAAAATAAAACTAATGATGGAAGATGAAGTTATTAAATATCTATTTCAATAAAATAGGCATAAACTGGAGCACTGACTACAGAAAGTGGAAATCTCATACTAATAGTAATTCAAATCCAACATAAACTTCTACTCAGTCTTCATAATATATTGACAGGTAACACCAACTTTGCTTTAAGTATCCACTCGTTTCTACGCTATTCTAGTTTAGATTGTAGTAAAAAAAATCAAAAATAAAAAAAAACATGAAAATCGTTAGAGCTGTTTCCGAGATTCGGATTATATATAATAGTAACAGTACACATCTGCATTAATGCTCATGTGTACTGTGAAGAACTGGAGAGAATGATGGAGAAGCTTGCACATCATGCTCATGTGTACTGTGAAGAACTGGAAAGAATGATGGAGAAGCTTGCACATCTGCAACCAGCTTCGGTCAATCGGTCGTTGCCACTGCTCCTTCACGACTACGCGCAACCCCATACTGCGCAACAGACAGCCTCCAAGCTGCAAGAGCTGGGGTTGGAAGCACTCCCTCATACGCCATACTCACCAGACCTTGCACCTACCGACTATTACTTTTTCCAAAATTTAGACAACTTTTTAATGGGTAAAAAATTCAATTCCCGAGAGGCAGTACAAAATGCCTTTGAAGAGTTTGTTGCCTCCCGTCCAGCTGATTTTACAAGAAGGGCATCAATAAACTGCCAATGCGTTGGCAAAGATGCGTCGATTGCATGGGTGATTACTTCAAATAACAGAAATAAAAAAGTTTGAAAAAATACTTATTTTTTCAAACTTTTTTATTTATACCTATGAAATTGCCGTTTTGTATGCAATAAGTGAAAGTACTTACTTTCACTTATTGCACTTATTCGGCAACAAAGATGAATTAACAAACAAACATGGCGGCGCGCGGGACATATGCTGTTCAACTAATCAGCGCACGACTTGTGATTCGTCGATACCATTTCACAATCTTTCGACTGTTTGCAATCTCGCGAGATAGATTACAATCTAACGGTTTTGACAATCTTACGGTAACAAATAATAGGTCTTTACCTATGAAATTGCCGTTTTGTATGCATTAAGTGAAAGTAAGTAAATAGTAGCCTATGTCCTTTCTCAGGCTCTAGACTACCTGTATACCAAACTTCATTTAACTCGGTTCAGTAACTTTGGAGTGAAAGAACGACAGACAGAGATACTTTCGCATTTTTAATATTAGTAAGGATTACCTGTGTAGGGTAGTTGATCCACTGGAGGGCCATATATGAGCACACCATAGCAAGCAAGTATGTCATCGCAGATGTGAAGTAATATATTCTCCTGGTGGTGTCTACTTCTTTTTTCATTGACAACTGAAATTATATTATAAACAATTATATTAAGAACATGTTATTTCGTTTGGTTGTAACTTGTGAAAATCTTAGGCCTCGTATACACACACATAGCCAGCAGATTATTCATAATTGAAATGATGTTCTGTGGCCCATACCAGCGGCTTGGTGTGTAAGAGGACTTAATGACTTTCTAACATATAGAAAATTATGGGCTTTATTCTATACTAGCTAGTGCCCGCGGCTCCGCATGCGTGTATGTCGGTTATCGCGGCAAATAGTAGCCTATGTGTTATTCTGATGCTATATTGCTATAAAGTTTCATCCAAATCCGTTAGTAGTTTTTGCGTGAAGAAGTAACAAACATACACACAAACTTTCGCCTTTATATATTAGTGTGATTGTCCGGCCATAACATAATAGGTATTTACCTATGAAATTGCCGTATTGTATGCAATAAGTGAAAGTACTTATTTTTTCAAACTTTTTTATTTCTGTTATTCGAAGTAATCACCCATCCAATCGATGCATCTTTGCCAACGCATTGGCAGTTTATTGATGCCCTTCTTGTAAAAATCAGCTGGACGGGAGGCAACAAACTCTTCAAAGGCATTTTGTACTGCCTGGTGGCAAGGTCTGGTGAGTATGGCGGATGAGGGAGAGCTTCCAACCCCAGCTGTTGCAGATTGGAGACTGTCTGAACTGACAACATCATTTGGTACAGTTCGCAACAGACAGTCTCCAAGCTGCAACAGCTGGGGTTAGAAGCTCTTCCTCATCCGCCATACTCACCAGACCTTGCACCTACCGACTATTACTTTTTCCAAAATTTAGACAACTTTTTAGTAGCTAAAAAATTCAATTCCCGAGAGGCAGTACAAAATGCCTTTGAAGAGTTTGTTGCCTCCCGTCCAGCTGATTTTTACAAGGGCGTCAATAAACTGCCAATGCGTTGGCAAAGATGCGTTGATTGCATGGGTGATTACTTCGAATAACAGAAATAAAAAAGTGTAAAAAATAAGTACTTTCACTTATTGCATACAAAACGGCAATTTCATAGGTAAAGACCTATTATAAGTAATGACATTTTAATAGTGAATAGTTTAAAAATCACTACTTCAGAGATCAAAATAACTATAACAAAATAAGGTGAACTAAATTTTGTAACAACTTTTTTTACATGAATAGAGTTATTTATCTTGCCCCAGTGGATAATGAGGTTTCACTTACATAATGTCAGATTTTATTGCTTTATTTAAGTATAATTAAATATCGCTGGAATATCAATTGTGTGTTATAATTATAATAAACTCACATGAAAGTGACTGAATATTGAATCGGGATTCTGTTAGTCTTTAATACAATAAGAATATGAGATTTGTGAGCCCAAGGGGCGGAAAGTATGATCGGAGTAGAGAGAGACCGAGTTTGGCTAGTGTCTGTCTCTCTCACGCAAGCTTCTGATTGGTTGGTGTATTTCCTGCCAAATCAGTCATGCAAATTGGTATGTGAGTCCACCAATCAGAAGCTTGCGTGAGAGAGACAGACAAACTCAGTCTCTCTATCTCTACTCCGATCATGATTTCCGCCCGTTGGGTTGCCACTCTAGACATATATATGCTCTAAGAGTATACTAGGCTAAAACCTCCTTTATACGGAGAGACCTATATCCAATAGTAGACTAATAAAAACTGTTACTTTAAGTAGGCTATTCAGTCATCTATATAATATCACACTACAATGATTATAATACTAAAAACACTAACTCAAATAATTACAGCAAAGGTTGCCTGGAAGTTGCCTGTTGCTATGAGCATAAGGCCGCACTTTTTACATTAATTACGATAATTGTTAATAATTACGATTGTATATTGTTTGTAATATGTGTTAGAACACATATTGACCAACTAAAATGGAGATGGACAGGGCACATGCTCCGTTCTAAGCATGAAAAATGGAGCAAGCAGGTAACGGTCTGGTATCCAAGAGACGGGTCAAGGAGCCGAGGTCGCAAAGTGAGAAGATGGGAAGATGATCTGAAATTGACTTTAGGTCCCCTTTGGCTAAGAATTGCAACCGATAGGAAACAGTGGAAGACGTTAAAAGAGGCCTATGCCGTAAGGCACACCGAACTTAGGGACTTTTTATGATTAGTGTAATAGAGATTAATTAGTAGAAAGAAAAATTGTAAAATTTCGGAATAAAAGGCTTTATTATTATTATATTATTATTATTATATTGTTTGTAAACCCTGGTGTGCAAATAAAGTATTCTCTATCTATAGCTGGTTCTAACTCATATCAGTTTATGAATTAAAATTCTAGTGGCTAAATATACCAGGTATGTATATGGATACCATATAGGTTAAGGTATGTAAGTACATGGGTAGAAATAGTAACATAGATTCCTATCAGAATCATGACCCAAATTAAATTTACTTCATAGACCATAATATACATTATAATATACATTATTACTTGCTTATAAGAATCAGAGAATAGCAAAGGTAATGATGAAGTATTTAACACATCAGGCATATGTCTAAACATACAGATTTGATACTATTTCTAAACTAAACCAAATCTGCTAGGGAGAACAGATGAGATATACTATAAAGTAGTGTAAACTAACATTTTTATAATCAACGAAATGCACTCACCATCAAAACTTGAACGAATATGTAGTTAAAAATACATTGCATTAAAACTAGGGATAGTGTACAAGTGAATTTATCATTTTCTCCATATTTCCCTCTCGTTATCTTCTCTTGAAGGATCCCAAATACAAAGTAGCAAAAGAATATTGCAAGAGCATATGTTATAAACCTAAATTCAGTTGTGGTTTTCGTCATCTTGTTTTTTTATTGCCACGAAAAACTGCAAAGAAAACAAAACATTATTTTGATTAAAACACACAAATTACCGGGGAAAACTTTAAACACTGTACTGCTACATCTCATACGTGTAGCTTTTTAAAAACATATAACTGACTTACATTCATAAAACAATAAATTGTATCAGTTAAGTACAGCCAATAATATTCACTATTTCACTATAGATAGGTCAGATAGGTGCTTGGAGCGCAAACAGTAAAAACTTACTCAAGTACATTGAGAAATATTTTCAAATATTGTTCACTACGGCTCAGGGACTACACAATCTAATAAATATGTTTATCTCTTTCACTCAATAGGTACCAAAGCGAGAAAATGCTTTTTAATGTAATTCGTCCACGTGTTCTCTGACATGGCTATCTAATTATTTTTTATTTGGCAGCATTGGCAAGGCAACTCAAGAACGCACGGTCTTTAACTTTGTTTTAATTTTCATAGTTTTTGCTATCGATCGGCTCCACTGATTAGACATATGATATCTATTATAAATCAATCAACTTGAGATTGAGAGTACAAATTTAAGACATGGAGAGGGAGAGGGAGACAACTTTTTATTGTACATGAAACTGACCAGGAGGTAAAAAAACTTGCGGAATACTTAGAGCATATATACCTGAGGGACAGCCGAACGGGCGGAAAGCGTGATCGGAGTAGAGAGAGAGAGAGAGACTGAGTTTGGGTAGTGTCTGTCTCTCTCACGCACATACCAATTTGCATGACTGATTTGGCGGGTAATACACCAACGAACCAGAAGCTTACGTGAGAGAGACAGACACTAACCAAACTCAGTCTCTCTCTCTCTCTTTCTCTCTCTCTCTCTCTCTCTACTACGATTACGCTTTCCGTCCGTTCAGGTACTCCTCAGTTATATATGCTCTAAGGGACCGTCTTTCGAAAAAAATAAAAAAGGAATCCATTGGATTTTCTCTCCTAGTACCTTAGAGCATATATAATTGGAGAGGCATCTGAAGGGGGCAGAAAGCGTGATCGGAGTAGAGACTGAGTTTGGTTAGTGTCTGTCTCTCTCACGCAAGCTTCTGATTGATGGATGATTGGTGGTGATTGAACGAGTTGCGATATAGAATTTAAATCGGACTTACGTTTTCAATAGTAAAATTTAGGTTTTACCTTATCTATTTTTACCTGTTTTGTGAAAAACAAGGATGATAGTTAGGAATGTAAAAATTAAAACGATCAAGAATTTTAGTAAAAAAAAAAAAACTTTTTTTTGGAAATTTTGAGTACCATAACTGCATAAGCTAATTTCTTATTTTCGAGAACACCTGTATATGCATGCTTACACTGTACATATCGTCAATGGAGAGTAAGGTTTTGTCGGGTAAAAGTTGGCGTTAATGAACAATGATCATTGTGTTTGTCTCCGAATGTCTTCTCAAGAGGCTAGGTAATTCCTTTTTAATAAAAAAAACAATATGTTATATATGTACTATCATCATCATATATTATTAAGTATGTAGGTTTGCCAGTTGATATGACTAAAGAGGGGCCAAGAGTAGTGTCCGATCTTAACAGGCTTTCTAGCGGAAACTGAAGTGTGCACTTTTTATTTTTAGTAAAATACTCACGTCATTTACCTACACATAAACTGAGACGTAAAGACGTCTTGATTATTTTAAATTGTAAATTTCATCCATAATGGTTAAGTAGTTTAGCCGTGAAATCGTAACAGACAGACAGAGTTACTTTCAGAGATATAGGGTCTATATTTAGGTCTCGGGTTCGATTCCCGGGTCGGACCAAATGTTTGTATGACCTACAAATATTTGTTCCGGAGTTTGGGTGTTTTCTTTGTATTAATTTACAAAAAAAGTATAAATGTATTTATATCAGTTGTCTAGTACCCATAACACAAGCTCTGCTTAGCTTGGGACTAGATGATGGCGTTGTGCGTTAGTTGTCCGAAATATTTATTTTTATTATTATTATATAATATTATTATATATTATATAACAAATATTTGACTGCCTCGTTGGTCTCGCGGTTGGCATGTGCGACTGCTGATCATGAGGTCTCGGGCTCGAGTCCCGGGTCGGACCAAATGTTTGTATGATCTACAAATATTTGTTTCGGAGTTTGGGTATTTTCTATGTATAATATGTATGTATTTACAAAAAAAAAGTATATATATTATACATATATGTATTTGTATCAGTTGTCTAGTACCCATAACACAAGCTCTGCTTAGCTTGGGACTAGATGGCGTTGTGTGTTAGTTGTCCGAAATATTTATTTTTATTATTATTATATACTTACTATTATTCTGGACAAACTGTAATTTAAATTTTATTTAACATTGAACCGTAAACTATATCTACTAAGGTTTTCCGTATAGCTTTTATTTGTCACTCAAAGTAAACGTACATATACCTAAATTACACACGAAATGAACTACAATAAATAAATAGGTATCATATTAACAATCAGGGAACGTAAGTATTTATTATCTAGTGTCTCTTTGAAAATATCTAACGATACGATCTTTCATCAACCAATATAAGGTATATTTCACTCCTTAGGATTTCCAAAATTCCTTTCTGTTTCATGTTTATAAAAAACTAGCTGACCCGACGAACTTCGTATCGCCATATTTTTCTTTCGTAAATATTTTCTAAATTTATGAAAAATAAATAATTTTTCCCGTTAACTTTTGATTTTCTTCTTTACAAACCTTGTCCTAGCATTAACGAATATATTGAAAAAAGAATTTTCCAATTTGGTGCAGTCGGTCGGAAGTTATGCGCGTACATACATTTCAGCGATTCATTTTTATTTATCAAAAACTAGCTGACCCGGCGAACTTCGTACCGCCATCTTTACATATCTGTATCAGCTTCCCACAGGCAGTGACCAGTCGCGGACAACAAAAAATGTATTTGCCCCTTATGTTTGAATTTTTCCTGTATGAAAACCTTCTCCTAACTATAACGAATATATAAAAAAAGAATTATTTAATTTGGTGCAGCCGATCGGAAGTTATGCGCGTACATACATTTCGACAATTCATTTTTATATTTAGAGATCTCAGACCAATAAAAAAGTCAAGACGGAGCCGTCGCGAACAATTGCGTTGAAAAAAGTGTAACACAGATTTTTCTACGTGTGCGTAATCACGCACACATTGCTAGCATTGGCTTCGTCACGATACGGTAGGCGAGGTCGGCATAATGTTTCAAGCGTAGTGCACAAACTCCCATGTGATGTAAGCGACTCCCGTGTGATGTGACTATAAGTACCTATACAATAATTATATTTTATTCTGTAAACGATATTAATAGGTACTGTACTGTAAGTACCTAATTACTGGAAAAAAATATTCCGGTATGCTTTAGTACGGACGTATATTAAACTGTAAATTGTACAAATTGGAAATGCTCACCGCGTATGAATAATAATAATATTTTTTGAAACAATCTCGTATAGATTGTATCGTATGTGATCGTAGATACCTTTTCGGGAATAGCATTTTCTTTTAATTCGATGATAGCCACCTTTCGTGTTATAAATATCACACTGTTAAAAATATGAAAAAAAAAACAACACTGAATTGAGATGGATACCAAACACTATCATTTCTATTTCTCCTCACAATCTCGACCCAGCTTTCCTTAGTAGTTACTTCAGTAGGAAACCTAAAATGATTATTATAATGAAATAAAAAAATCTATTACACAATAATAACGTAGGTAAAAAATTGTATAACATAATAATTCGAAACACAACAAAAAATCATCACTGGCGAAACGTGGGTGTACTAAACACCTCTGTCCAACCCTTCGGGGAATACAGGCGTGATGTTATGTTATAATAATTCGTTCGAGCGAAAAATTTCTTAAATCACCCCTTTTCATGGCAAAAAATATGTTCTTAACTTGCAACACTGCCACAATGGCGTCCAAGAAATATTACAAATTATTACTCGATTTTTTTTGGTGTTTACATTGAATTAAACAACAAATGCATTACTTTCATATGAAAACTTATTCCATCCGATGTTTTAATTACACTGGAATTTATTTTGCAGTGCCTGATAACAACATGAAGGCATAATTAGGTTTATTTTGTGCACAACTTTTAGTCCAGCGCTCTCGCTCACTCAAGATCGACTAACGAATGATCGTCTTCATTGCGCCGTTTCGTCATAATATGGTTTGTCTCGCAACGAGCGCCGTGCGCTCCGTCTTGAATTTTTTTTTGGTCTGAGTTAGAGATATAGATAATTTAAATAATGTTGATAAAAAACATCAGCTAGCAAAATTTCAAGTTTGCAGTCCCGGTGCGTCAAGCTCTCTGTTGTCTCTAGACTACTATTTTGCCCCAGGCTTCCCCCACGTTAATGGCGGTTATCGCGAAAAAAAGTAGCCTATGTCCTCTACAAGGTCCAATCTATCTTTTTACCGAAATTCATCCATCTCAGCAGTTTAACCGTGAAAGCGTAACAGACAAAGTTAATTTCGAATTTTATAATACATATTAGTATATGGGTATAGGTATAGTGAGCCCCGCGGTATTACCAGCAGTTGATATTGTAAAGGTAAAACAACAACCGTAGGTCACGCCGCGGGGCGAAGCCAGCCTAAAAAATGTCACCTAAATTACTCCTTATATCATCAGCAATCTGCCAGTTGAAGTCCCGTCAAAATCGGTCCACCCGTTACAGAGATTAGTCAGAGATTTTATTTTTGTTGTTGTATGTACCTACCGTATATCCTTCGGACGCCTTGCAATTGTTTATTTTAGTCATAAAAACGTTAGGTACCTATACACGTAACGTTTTTCAATACTTTAACTAAAAAGTCCGCCGCCGCTAACCTTTATTTCCACCTTTAATGGTGGAAATAAAAAAAACCTTTGTCCTAACTCACTTAATTAACGAACATAGTGCAAAAACTCATATTTCTAGAACGAGCGCTTTCAGTCAATGAATCAGAGTGACAGTTTCTACCTTTATGGATATAAATAGATTCCAGACACAACAACAAACATAACACGAATATAGGTATGTATAATGCAAAGCCTTTTTCGCGCATACACAGGAGCAGGTGTCGGGAGTGCGCATGCCTTGATTGCCGCGCAGGAGCGGGGGCGGTCCGGCGGTTTTCTTCCAGAACTACAACAGACTTTGCTGTGGACAGAGTATTTACGCTGTGTTCATTTATTCTAATAAGTGATCCATGAACATATCGCCTGTGTTTGTATTTCAAGTGATCGGTTTAATAGTAGAAGTAGTGTAAAAGTGACCAACCAATCGTTTTAAAAGTGACCAACTTCTGTCGACATTATTTATGATTCCAATAGAATACAACGTTCTCCGTAAGTAACTGATTTGATTTAACTTAAAAGTATAAAAAAATGAACCTATTTGTTTCATTTTCTTTCAAATAAAAGAATCCTTCCCAGGAAAATCCCAGGATCGATTCGGTGCATAAAATGTTTGTCAACTTTATTAGTCTTCATGGACAACTCACGCTTGTGTCTCAGTAAAAAACTATCTATACCTACTAATATTATAAACTAGACGAACCCCCGCAGGCCGCAACCTCGTCTGCGTTTACTATTGCCCGTAGCGTGATGTTATAAAGCGTAAACAAATTCATAGTGTACACAAAATGGTTATAGTTATACGGCCTCGGTGGCGCAGTGGTAGCGTATATGACTGCTGTTCTCGAGGTCTCGGGTTCGATTCCCGGGTCGGACCAAATGTTTGTATGATCTGCAAATATTTGTTTCGGAGTTTGGTTGTTTTCTATGTATAATGTGTTACATACACATTTACAAAAAAAAAGTATCTATGTATTTATATCAGTTGTCTAGTACCAGTACCCATAATACAAACTCTGCTTAGTTTGAGACTAAATGGCGTTGTGTGTTAGATGTCCAAAATATTTATTTACTTGTTGCTGCCCGCGGCTCCGTCCGCGTGTATGTCGGTTATCGCGGCAAATAGTAGCCTATGTGTTATTCTGATGTATTTAATAAGCTATATTACTGTAAAGTTTGATCCAAATCCGTTAAGGTGTTTTTGCGTGAACGAGTTACAAACATACATCCATCCATCCATCCGTACTTACAAACTTTCGCGTTTATAATATGAGTATAGGTAGTTAGTGAGCCAACCTGAAAAGATAGACATAATTATGCTGTCGCGGACTTTTCTTTAGAACTTTTAAATGGAACAATTTTGGCATACATGATATTTGCTAAACTTTAACCGTTCAACAGCGCACGCAGCGGAAGCTATCAAAGGAAATTTTGAAACATTCTTCATTGGTGCTCCGCTCCCATTGGGCTTAGCGTGACGATAAATAGCCTATAGCGATCATTTACTTTCCACTCCTTGGTTTATTGCATTTTTCAATAATTTGCTTGACAGTATGTATATGATCGATTGTTGAAAAATCTGAGCGGAAGCTCGTTTGTTCTTTGGGTTGATTACTGTCTAGTTCTTTAGTCAAGCGGTGTAATAAAATTTTGCTGAACACTTTGTAAAGTTCGGCTTTAAGCTGATGGGTCTATATTGTTAATTTCATTTTTAAGACCCCATCTATAAAACGACTAGCTGACCCACGCAACGTCGTCAACGTCTCCTATTGTCCGTAGCGTACCCGCTCGACCGATTTTGTGCAAACTTCTACTAAATAGTCCGAACAAAGCCTAAACATTTGGTGTGGATGGGTGAGCCCGTTCTTGAGTTATAAAATTACAACGAAAAGTGGCATTGATTTTTATATATATTGATGATTGATGATTATTGTCCATTGGGAAGGAATTGGTTCAGTTTCCAAAATTTCATTGCATACAATTATGTGTAACAGGTTGAGTTATCTCTTTCATGGTAAGTTTTAGTAATTCGTTACTTATCGTTTAAACCATTTATTTGCTACAACATAGTATAACAATCTACAATTTAGAATAACAAAATACGCAACAATTGCATTGTGCAGCAAAGGCAACCAGCTCAGTTTACGCTGTACTGAACAGCACTGGTTTTTGCTGGCCCTGACATTTGCGCCATCAGTTGCGGATATAAGGAAACACAACACACACAGACAAAACGCAACACATCAAACATAAGATGTTACTATATTAATTAGAAACAAAAATAAATTAAATAAAAAAAACTATTTAATAACAAGCTTTTATAGGAATGCTCTAAAAAGAATAAAATAAAATATTCCTTGAAAACCTTTTCTATCAACTTATAATATCATTACACAATATATATATAATGGCCACCTTGCAGCTCCATCATCAGACCTTGGATACTATCAAAACATGAAGCACTCGTTAAGACGAATCAAACGATTCCAAGCTCGGCTGTGTTGTATCGTTCCATTACAGACTTCCTATGGCTACCTTGCAGCTCCAGCATCAGACACTGGATACTATCAAAACATAAAGTACTCGTCAAGATGTCAAGACGAATCAAACGATTCCACACTCAAAGGGTTTCGTCATTTCATCACAGAGTTCCAGTGCCCATCTAACGGCTCCATCATCAGACTCTGGATTCTATAAAAACATAAAATACTCGTCAAGACGTCAAAACGAATCAAACGATTCCACACTCAATGGTTTTCGTCGTTTCATTGCAGAGTTCCTATGACCATCTTGCGGTTCCATCTTCAGACCCTGGATACTATCAAAACATAAAGTACTTGTCAAGACGACAAGGCAAATCAAACAATTCCACACTCAATGGGTTTAGTCGTTTCATTACAGAATTTCTATGACCATCTTCTGGCTCCATCATCAGACTCTGGATACTATCAATACATAAAGTACTCGTCAAGATGAATCAAATGATTCCAAACTCGATAGAATTGCGCCGTTGCATTATAGAGTTCCTATGACCACCTCTGGCTCCATCATCAGATTGTGAATACTATTAAAACATGAAGTACTCGTCTCTTGACTTCATACTTAGTACTTCATGTTTTCATTCTTGAAATGAAACGATTCCAAACTCAATGGTGTTGCGTCGTTTCATTACAGAGTTCCTATGACCAATACCCGGCTCCATCATCAGACTCTGAATACTATCACAACAGAAAATACTCGTCAAGACGAATCAAACGATTCCACACTCAATGGGTTTCGACGTTTCATTACAAAGTTCCTATGGCCACCTTCCGGCTCCATCATCAGATCCTGGATACTATCAAAACATAAAGTACTCGTCAAGACGAATCAAACGATTTCAAACTTGATAGGTTGTGTCGTTTGATTATAGAGTTCTTATGACCACCTTCTGGCTCCATCATCAGACCGTGAATACTACCAAAACATGAAGTACTCGTCTCTTGACCTTATACTTAGTACTTCATGTTTTCATTCTTGGAATGAAACGATTCCAAACTCAATGGTGTTGCGGCGTTTCATTACAGAGATCCTATGACCACCTCCCGGCTCCATCACCAGACCCTGGATACTATCACAACATAAAATACTCGTCAAGACGAATCAAACGATTCCACACTAAAAAGATTTCGTTGTTTCATTACAAAGTTCCTATGGCCACCTTCAAGCTCCAGCATCAGATCAGCTCCATGTCGTCATAATATTGCATTGTCACGCTGTTTACATATGCCTGCAAAATTTCAGCACAATCGGTTGAAGGTATCTGCTTCAAATTTAACTTGCAAGATTTGGGAACAGACAAACATCGGGACAGGTGAAGCTAAATAAAAGCTTGTAATAATCAAATAAGCAGCTTCTTTTAAGAAAATAAAATATGACATTAAAACATCAAAAATCAAAAAGAAAGAAATAAAACAAATCAAGAATTTAGACATTCATCTATACACAAAGTTTAACACTATAAAGACGGGTGCGATAGACACCCAGTTCTGCTACAGTAATTCCTGTTGAACAATGTATTTAGTATGTAAAGGATTTATCAAGGTGATTTGGGACATGCTTTTTCGCAGAGGTGGAGGTAAGTCGTGCCATATCTTTGTATCATATCGTCTCCAGGTGATTATTGATTTAGCAGTTTTCTGTGTTTGGATAGCACTTTTTACTTCACTTTGCATAACGTATGGGATTGGGTCTTCTTCTAATGTTATTTAGCGTAAGTATTCGTTCATCATATCCGTAAACAATTCTTTGTAAAAATCTGATGCCGTCGTCGTTGTCGATATTTCGTCGCTTGGTTGTAGTTTGTATTGTTGTCTTTTTGCGTTGTCTTTGGTATCCTATTTGGTAAGCTATTTTGATGCCACCAGTTTTGTTTATTTGTTCTACGATATTAAGTCGATTGGTTTTTCTGTGGTTTCTAAAGCTTTAGAAATTTCTTTACTAATCTTGTGTATTTGTGTACGATTTTATTTTCTGTTTTTTATCATTTCTTTTCTTTGGTTTATTTTAATCTGAATTCGTCACCGAGTTTGTCACTTTTGTCTCTTTATTTAAATTTATTTATTTTTAAGAGGGTTTCTTTTTCTTGTACATTATTTTGTTTCTCAATCAAGTTTATTGATATTTTTAGTTCATTAAGATTTTTTTCTGAAATATGTGTTATGGGCCAGCAATTCGTTCTATGAAATTTTCTTCTTTGTATTTTTTATTATTTCTTTGAATTAAAATTTATATTTGAGACCACGCTGACGTTGTCGAAAATCTTGGGCATATTGGTAATTATAAAATGTATCTCAATTCTATCCTTTCTATTTGGAGACATCCACGCCCATTTCCTGACTTGTTTTTTGAGAAAAAATGTGTTCATTACTCTCAAGTTCTGTTTGAAACTAAAATTTATCACACGTTGCCTACTGTCGGTTCTCTTTCCCTGGCCATATTTACCTATGATGAACTCTCCTTTATTTGATTTGGCTCCCATTTGACCATTAAAGTCCGCCATCAATATTATATTCCTATTTAGTTTCTGCATTGTCTTGGTGAGACTATTAAATTAATAAAATAAATCCTTTTTCGTTGCTTGATCTGTTGGGGCACATATTTGCAGTATTGAGAACGGGTTTCTGAAGTCAGGTAAATTAATATTTCAGATTCCTATTCTATTCGATCATCATCGTCCTAGCCTTTATTATTCCCAAGATTAATTGGGGTCGGCTTCTAGTTCAACCGGTTTTATCTGAATATCAGTTTTTCCACGGAGCGACTGGCATCGGACCTCCGCAACCCTGAGGATGAACTGAATTCGAAGGTTGAACTAGTTGTCAGTATTTTGGAGGGCACTGACTTCCCAATAACGATTGTCATTGGTGTTCATGACAACCGGGACCGACGGCTTAATGTGGTCTGCTCTTAGGCACGGGCGGGAAACACCGCCATATTCCATACTCCAGGCTGCTGTTAAGATTTGCTTGTAAGAAAAACTCAATAGCAGTCCGACCCAGGAATCGAACCTGGGACCTCTTGATTGACAGTCACTTGTGCTAACCGCTAGACCAACTATTTATTTATTTTTATTTATTTATTAAAAACTTTATGCACATTTGTACATTGGCGGACTTAATGCTCAAGGCATTCTCTTCCAGTCAACCTTAGGGTGGTGTAGAAATCTAGTAAGGTAGGTAGTGCACAGAGGTTACATGATCAATAAAAACAAACAAAACACATAAAAATAAACATAGACATAGTAAATACATAAATATACATACATACATATATACACATTATATTCGTACACTATGACAACCCGAGTCTAAGGTGAACCAATTATCGATTAGTAGTTCCTGCCGTTTCGCTAAGAAGGAGATCATGTACCTTCTTTTTGAAAGTAAAACGGTTTGTGGACATCTTGATGTCGGGTAGGAGAGCATTCCAGAGTAGTACCGCTTGGACAAAGAACGAAGAGTTCGTGAAATCTGAATTGTGGGAGGGACATAAGAAGAGCAGATTATTTTCTGAATGAAGATTTCTGTCGTGAATCGAGGACAGATAATGGTAGTATTGAGCAAGGTATGTAGGAGAAAATGGTGAGTTGAGAAATGAAAATAGGGAGGTAAGTGCTCGCTGATTGCGGCGCAGGCGGATGGGCAACCATTTTAGTTGGGAACGATAGGCTGACACATGGTCGTACTTCCTAAGATTAAAAATGTATCGAATGCAATTATTAAGAAGGCGGTCTAGTTTATTGAGGAGATCTCCATTCAGATCGAAATAACATACATCACCATAGTCAATTATTGGAATTATTAAGGATTGCATTAAAGTTGTTTTAGTGGTAGTTAGGCAAGAAGTTTTTGAGACGATATAACGTTCGCATGTTTTCCGTTACCCTCTGGCTGACATAAGTATCTTGAGCTTGCTAATCAAGGGTCGAGTCGATGAGTAAGCCCAGATCTTTAACTACAGGGCTGAACGGAATGACTGAGCCACTGAACACAATTAGTAAGATTGAAGCAGTATCGATTCTGCTTATCATGCGTTTGCTTCCTACTATTATCGCCTGGCATTTAGTTGGGTTAACCGACAAGCCAAATCTCGTCGACCATAACCTTATGGTCTCTAAGTCCCTGTTGACTTCGTCGATAGCTTGCGTTATGTCCTCCACTCTTACCTGCGAATACACTTGCGGATCGTCAGCATACAGGTGATACGCACTCCGAAGTTGTTGAGTTATGAGGTTAACAAATATTGAAAATAAGAGAGGGGATAGAATACCGCCTTGAGGGACACCAGCGCGGAGGTCGCACCAACTCGATGTCGAGTCGGTCCTGCTGTCTGCTGTCGCCCCTGAAGATAAGTGGAGAACCATTCCAGTGCCTCGCATCGGAAGGTACCATAAGATATGTAAGGATAGATAGAAGGATTTCGTGACTGACGGTGTTAAAGGCATTTGAGAAGTCAACTAATACTAGTACTGTAACTTTAGTGTCTTCCATACCTTTCCTAATATCGCCAGTCACTTTAAGAAGAGAGCGGAAACTGTGCTGTGACCGGCCCTAAAGCCGGATTGCAGAGGGTTTAATAGCTGGTTTCTGTGAACAAAGTGTGAGAGTTGCTTGTCACAGGCCTCGAGTACCTTAGATAGAAAAGGAAGAATAAAGATAGGTCGAAAGTGTTCAGGAAGTGTAGGATTATTATTTTTTGGAAGAGGAATGATTTACATCATTCCTCTTCCAAAAAAAAATGTGCTGCGGGGAAAGTTCCGGAATCAAGAGAGAAATTTATTATGTGTGTGATTGCGAGGAGATTGCAGTCAAGTATGGTGACAATCATACGACGGCTTATGCCATCATATCCTACGGCGTTGGAATGGATATATAGAATAATCTTCTTGATATCCTCGGGAGGCACCGGAGAAAATTCGAAGGAGTTGGTACTAGGACTGGTGAGACCAGATATGTATTCCAGCGCTTGACACTTACTTAGAAGATCTAGCGAAGGTGTAGATGCGAAATAATCATTGATGTCATTCTAACCAATTGTATTATTGAACACTTGGTGTTGTTTTTTACCAATACCTAATGATCCAAGAAATTTCCAGATACTGGAAGAGGAAGAAGACTCTAGTCTAGGTCTTTTGTAGAATATTTCGGCGTTTAGCGTTGCGATCACCTGATTGCACCGATTCTTTGCAATTTTATAAAGATTCCAACTATCTTCGCTGCGATTTCTCTTGAACCGATGAAAAGTCTGATCCCTTCGCTCATAGCATGGACCTCATCCGTCATCCAAGGCGCTGGGGCCCGTTTTAATTTAACTGCTCTAATGGGAGCGTAGGCGTCATACAGATTAACAATGTTGTCGTTGAAAATGATGATTTTGTTATTCACGTTTGTTATTCTATCCGATATACCATCAAATTCTTCTATGCATTGTTTAAGGCTTTTTTACTAAAATCCTATCCCATGTTTTTCTTATATTTCTCCTTTGTAGCTGTACAAATTTTTTGAATTATTTTATTTTTTCTCCAGATCTTCTAACTTCACAGAGTCCAAGTATGTTATGACTGCGTCATAAGTATATTGTTAAATTAATAGAAATTAAACATAGATAAGCATGACCAGCAGATAGCAGCATATATTATAAATCACGTATATTCAGACAGACTTTATCTCATCGAGATAAAGACACGAGTATAGGTATTGGATTTAATATAAAATACAGTGGTAAGTTGGTATAACCAACCATACGCCACCATGTATCAATTGAGTGCACAGGGTCCGAAGTACCTGCCTAATAAATATACTATGTACATCACTGTGTTATTCTTCATACAATAAAGTTCGCTATAATTGGTGACCCCGACAAAAGAACAAGGAAATAGAAGCACTATTCGCGCCTTTTGAAGGAGAACATATAGTGAACTTGTATAGCAGTATTTCGTAAAAGGACTATCGTCAGGATGCCGCTGCTTGGAGCTGGAAGTGCTGCAAAAGCCGAAATTTCAAGCGGGATGGTAGCAGAAGTATACCCGGTTGCTGATATTTCCGCGGATACCGTAGCTCGAGTAGTGTATAATGGATGGATTTCACGATTTGGTTGTATGGACATTATCACTACGGACCAGGGCAGACAGTTTGAGTCAGCATTATTTAGGTCACTGACAGGATTCTTGGGAGTGACTAGAATAAAGTCCAGTCCTTATCATCTAGAAGCAAACTCTAAAATTGAGAGGTTCCATCGAAGTTTGAAGAGTGCATTGATGGCCAGAGAATCAGGAGAAAACTGGGTCAGAGAATTACCTACGGTTATGTTGGGTTTGAGAGCCAGCATCAAAGATGATATCGTGCTAAGTTCTGCCGAAATGGTATATGGGGCACCTATAAAGTTGCCTGGAGAGGTGTTTGAGCAAAATAACGACAAGACGTATTACGATGATTTCATGTCGCAGCTAAAGCAGGATATCAGTCGAATACTGTCGTTGCCGAGGAGAGAGCAAACAGGTAGATCTACCTTCGTTCATCCAGCATTAAAGAACTGTTCGCATGTATTCGTACGTATTGATCGGTTAAAGAAAGCCCTTACAGCCCCCTATGAGGGACCGTTTCCTGTGGTCAGCAGGACAAACAAGTTGCTCTGTATTAGGAAGGATGACACCGAGCAGTACGTGTCTATCGATCGGGTAAAACCAGCGTTCTTAAGCGAAGCAAACGAACGGAGTGCTAAGCCAGCACTTAAGGGGCGCGTCCCTAAAAACGCGCGAAAAGGCAATTGCAGTTTTGCAAAACACAAACAACTCAATTCATATTTGACACTAAAAAAAAAATCTCAGTAGTTTAATAAATCAGTCTACCAATCTACCGAGTGACATTTATAAAATAATTCTTTATTTTTGTGAAAAAAGGCCTTAACAAAGATCAAAATCATCGAAATCGACCTTTTTAATTAGCACACTCTGTCCTATTTCGTGCTCTATTTTAAATGTTTTTTTCTTATTTCGCGAGACAAAAGTATGGAGAAAAGATTTACCGTTTTAGTTTTTTATTAATTCTCACCAAAAAGCCATAATCTAAGGCTAAACATCATTCATTTTTAGCGACAAAAGTTCCATACATTTTAGTACGCAGATATCGTCTCCCGTAAATGGCAATAAATAAGTTTTATCGCGCTCAAAAAATTCAGTGCCCGCCGAATATTCAAGGTGACACCACGTCCGTTTGTAGTTCGCACTGAGCTCCATAATACGTAAATGACAAGTTTTAGGGTGGGTTGCCAGTGAGTGTCGAATTGTAACTGTTAATTTGTATTCTTGAATTTAATTTAATTTTTTTTTTAAAGAATAATTTCAAAGAAAAATATTAGTATTTTTATTAACACAGAACTTATTTTTATGTTTTTTTTAACTTGCTATGTATGTATATATCTAACTATATTTGTTAAGACGGAATCTTGCAACTCAATTTTGCAGATATCTTCAACCGATTGTGTTGAATTTTTGTAGGCATATGTATATAGCGTGACAATGCTATATTATGATGACATGGAGCTGATCTGATGTTGAAGCTGGAAGGTGGTCATAGGAACTTTGTAACGACGGAACCTATCGAGTTTGGAGTCGTTTGATTTGTCTTGACGAGTACTTTGAATACACTTTGACAGACCGAGACACTTTGAGAAATTGTTTTAAAAAAAGTAAAAAAAATTTTTTTAAATGATTTCTGTTAGAATTGAATAACTACTACTGAAATAATGAAAGACCTTAAAATTACAGTTTTATTTTTGACTGCATGGTTGGTCTAGTGGTTTAAGCGGTTGCCTCGCCGATTCCTACTGTATCAGGTGTTGTGGGTTCAAATCCCACATGG
Organism: Diaphora mendica; assembly: GCA_949125395.1. Classification (NCBI taxonomy): domain Eukaryota; kingdom Metazoa; phylum Arthropoda; class Insecta; order Lepidoptera; family Erebidae; genus Diaphora; species Diaphora mendica. The sequence goes on along the minus strand of OX421312.1, from coordinate 27,523,391 downwards.
GACAACACTGTGTGATCCACGAATTGTTGTTCTTAGTCTGGGTGTCCATTGTGTCCGTTTCATGTATGTTTGTAAAGTCCCCCGCGACACAGGATTTATTGGATATATACGGAAGTTGTCTTTTTTGAAAAAAAAACTAGCTGAGCCCCACGGTCTTACCCGCGATACTACACCAACCGCGGTCCTCCTTATATTATCAGCTACCTATCAGTAAAAATCCCGTCAAAATCGCTCCAGCCGTTCCAGAGATTAGCCGGCACAAACAAACAGACAGACAGACAAAAATTGTAAAAAGGGTCCCATCTACACTTTACGTCATTTCCATTATTATTCATCCCTTAAGTTCGAATTTAATCAATTGGTGAATTGTAAAACAATAGAGGCCCTATCCCTTACATAAAGTAAAAAAGTGGGGCGTACATCTACGTAGTAAAATTTAGTCAATATGAGCAATAAAAGCGATCAAAAATTATATTTTTAAGAAACATTAACATTATGTTCCATTAATATAACTTAAATCATACAAATTCTATTTCATTACATAGCATTAAAATCCGTTGATTACTATAAAAGATCTAAGCTGACAGATAGCGCGAGCGACTTAATTTTATACTGTGTAAAAATATATTATTTGTCCATGAAATGAATTAAAAATGAATACACTTGAACCCCATTCTCGGCCGTTGACGAGTTACTTAAAGCCCGCGGGCTTTCCGATATGACTAAGATACATTGCGTGCTTTGTAGGACATTCTAAACATTCTTCAAAGGCGAACAGTTAATGGATATGTAACTAGAAGAAAAAACCGAAAGTAAATTTATTAGTTGCCAGGGTTAGTATGCAACAGTGCCCGATGCGTTTGTGTGCATGTAAAATATGAATGTGGGTGTTCAATCTCAAATTCCCACGCTCAAGGACTACAGTCTTAAGGAGACACGTGCTGACAATACGGAGGAATCATCTAAGCAGATAACTACTAAGTCAGGAAGGCACGTCCGACCGGTTGTGAGATTTAATGTATAACACACTGTTTGTCGGTAGCATAGCACTCGCTAGAGGAGAAACTTGAGGTTGACAGCTAAATTATACCAGAATGAAATATTGTAACGTGATGACGGTGTAGTTTATAAATTTTTCTGATACAAGAAGGTCGCGACTCGCGTGCCAAGTGAATTGTTTGTATTGTTTACTGTTATATAATTGAGTTGTTATGTTTAATATTGTTACCATTGGTCAGGTTAATAATTGTAAATAGTCAAGATAGGATAAAGGTCGTCTGAATTTACTACCGTAATTTTTTGTTTGGGGGGGAGTTATATGACTGCGTCATAAGTATATTGTTAAATTAATAGAAATTAAACATAGATAAGCATGACCAGCAGGTAGCAGCATATATTATAAATCACGTATATTCAGACAGTCTTTATCTCATCGAGATAAAGACACGAGTATAGGTATTGGATTTAATATAAAATACAGTGGTAAGTTAGTATAACCAACCATACGCCACCATGTAACAATTGAGTGCACAGGGTCCGAAGTACCTGCCTAATAAATATACTATGTACATCACTGTGTTATTCTTCATACAATAAAGTTCGCTATATATGTCCCATCTAAAATCTTTCAATGATTTTTCAAGTTCGATTAGTATTTCCTCAGTTCTTAATGTTCTTACGGTAATAGTTGCAATTTGTATTTTGTCTATCTTGTTTGTATTGTTTTTGGTAGGTGTAGGGGTGTTTGAGGGTAGTGGTCTGGTCTGTCGACCCCACGGAGACCACCTTGAATATTAGCAAAATGACTATTTTTAAAATGATAAACGAACGAAATTGATTTTACTTTATTGGGACTAAAATTGAGATGCTATATGCAATAGTCTCTCAAACAGTCATTCTCTCCTCTTTTTTACCCGACTGCGAAAGGAAGGTTATGTTTTACGAGTGTATGTATGTATGTAGGTGTTAGAAACTTAACGTTGTATGTTATTGTAATGGCAACATTTTTGATTGTCATTTTTCTTGTTTGACGTTTGAGGTTAAGTAGTACGTTGAGACGCTTGGATCGGTCGAGCTGGAGCTTCGTAATTGACTGCCGGTTTTAAGTTAATTGAATTGTATTTTAGCTAATTTTCCAACGACTCGGTGTTTCGTCGGTGACCGCTATGATTGGTCGGGGTTGGATTCGCGAGTGTTAGTAGTCACGTTCAAAGGGGCGCGATGCGCGATAGCTAATAAGAGTGTATTGTAATTCGAATTCCTTGAAGATTGTACAGCATTCTGGAGCATGAACGTACCAGGACAGACCAGGCGGTAGGGTACCCCATCAAAGGCGCCGAGAACAAGGAAGCCACACAACTCCAGTAAGTGCTTGATGATTTTAGTTTAGATTAAGAACACGGTGAAACGCCGTCGTTCATTGCTCTTGCCAATGAACTAGTTTTAGCGATTGTATGCTTATAACATGGGCCTATAGGTATTTCAAACGTCACAAGGTGATCGCTGCATTGGCGAGAGGAATGAACAGTAGGTATGTATATTTCTTTGGCACGCCCTAGAACCTAAACGGCTTGTCGTATTTTTATGTGAGTGGTGTCAATAGATTCGTCTTAGTCGTGCGAATGACACTAAGTACATCAAAATTAAATAAAAAAAAAATAAGGATTTTTGGCGCCATAAAGTAAAAAAAAAATGTTTTCAAAATCATCGAGTGCGGTATCAAAATAAAGAATTTTTTACCGTGATTACGAATATATATAAAACTTATATGTTTTTATTGTTAAATATTGACGCAGTCGGGTTTTTTATTTTTAATAATTTGTTTGTGTTTGTAATTGTAAGCATATCTGTATATCAAAAAACTTTCAATAATGATAACTTTGCACATATGGTCAGTGTGTTAGTTATAATAAAACTTTAAGTGTAAATTAATTCACAATATCTGCTGGTTTGCTTCTTACTACTGTACTTCTGTGACAGCTACTCCTGCGCCGCCTCACCAAGGACCCAGCTCAATTGGAGCTAACCTCAGACTTTAAGTACAATTACAGGTACATTTTTACCAGAATGTATATACCCGTGATTGTGCATAGGTATAAGCGTATAGTATTTTTTATGAGAGTGCTATGTAACTACCTATGCTGTCGGGGTAGAAAATTTACACCCAACTCACCCAGAAGCGTCTCTAGCCCGTGAGGTGCCCGTGTGTAATCATTACTTTAACGCCCTTTAGTAATCATAGCGACCGTCAGTAAGCGCGAGGGTTGATTAAAAGTGCCGCGCAATTAAATTTTGTGTCAGTGTGCATCGCAAACCCTGCGCTATACCCACAGAGTACATTGTTAATACAGAAAGCTATACCTATTGGCTAGGCGCAAAGTAGGTGGTGGGGACCACAAATCGATCACAGCGGTTGTCGTAGCCAAAAAGGGAACTTTCAGCAGAGCAAATGTCACTTTTTACATACGAAATTTACTCTGTGTATCTTACGTAAAAAAACTAAACATATGATACGAAACTTGCTGCATAGTTAACTTCAAGAACAATGGCTAATATAATTATCACAAATTATATAAATTTCTGCAAGTAAATTGGAAACAAAACAAAAATTTCTTCAAAGTATTTCCCTTTTAAGTAGGTAAATAAATAAATAAATGAATATTTTCGGACATCTAACACACAACGCCATCTAGTCCCAAGCTAAGCAGAGCAAGGTAAGGTAAGGTACTTTTCTTTGACGAACTGTCTGGCACTAGGTCTGCCCATTTGCTGTTCTCTATTGGTTTTCGAGAAGCTTTCTTTCTGGTTGAGGTAGTAGGTATGAGAGCTGCAATATGTTTACATCTGCCACTCTGATTATACACAAAATCATATTTTTCATTAAACATAACGACTAGACTCAACCTGTTGAAAAAAAACTTTCCCTTGACTTTTTTAATTAGAATGGTTGCGCTCTCTTCTATTATCGGGTTACGTCTCAGTATACTTTTCATTTTTGCTGATTCGGTTTGATTGCTGATTGGATTTTTTTTATGTTGTGTCCGCCTGCTTTTCCCATTTGTCGATATTGTTAAGTTTTAAGGTTCTTTAGATTTGCTTTAAAAACTTATAATTTAATTGTAACTTGTTATACTCAAGATAAGTAATGTTAATAATGTTATAAAAACATTTTGTGTAATTTTTTTTTATATACCTACCTATTAAAAGAAAATTCGTTTTTTTTTTTAATTCTGATGTATAAGCTATATTGCTGTAAAGTTACATCCAAATCCGTTCAGTAGTTTATGCGTGAAAGAGTAACAAACATCCATCCATCTATATTTACAAACGTTAAAAGTATGATTATTGATTACCCACAGAAATTTAATCCGTGATATCTGCCAGTTCCGCTTTAATACTACCTATCCCTTCTTTTGTTTCAGGTTCATATGAATCGCCACGCCATGTACCCTCCTCAGCAGGAGCTAGGGATTATACATACAAAACCCTTGCAGGTATAGTTTTACTAGAACGTGTGCTCCTGAGTCACGAAAAAGTGGCAGATGCGTGTGTGCGTGATTGTGAATGTGCACGTTCGTGTGTATTAATTGTTGTGTTTATGCCATTGCTTATTTTTTTTTCTGAATACCAATAGCATAAAAACATACTTTCTAGAATCCTAAATAGTTTATAGCATCATCATCAGCCTATCGCAGTCCACTGCTGGACATAGGCCTGCGATAAGCATCTCCAATTGCGCGCCACTTGGTTCGATCATCGGCTTCTCGCATCCAGCTCCTGCAAGGCAAAGGCGTTATTAATTAATCCACTCCCGAAGAAATCAGTCTCAGGTCTTGCCAGGATCACGTGGTTCGATAGGCTGTGTGCAACCTTATCTTTAAACTTTACAATACGCCATGGTTGATTGGGATAAGCCCAATCAACCATGGCGTATCTTCCACAGTTCCTGGCCTGGATATTTCTGACCCAAGCCATTATGTTTCGTACGGTCTATCTTAGCCTTTGTTACAAGTAGATGTCGACTTCAGATCTCAAATGCGTGCCATTATTCTACGACATCCGTGAATACTTTTTGCTATGTGTGTAGCCGTGACGCTGTGAACACTATGCTAACCACAGAACAAGTAGATTTGCTATGTAGACGGGGTAGGCGCGCCGAAGTTAAGGGCCGATACCTCTAATAGGTCAGCTGGCATCAACTGAACGCTTTAATACACGTATTAATTTCGTCGAAAACGTAGCTGTGTAAAAAATTATTGCTATGCCGAACTGTGCGATAATTACGTGCCGAAAACGAAGCAAGGACTACAATTTACTCAAAGGAAACATATCGTATCATCGGTGAGTCTCAAAACCGTAGTGTGAGGTGAGTCTCAAAAGTAGGTAGTAGAGCCACGCTGATTTCAGCACGAACGGGCCGGCTCGACCGGGGCGATACTACCCTCGCACAGAAAATCAACGTAAAATGACAGCGTTTGTGCTATCGTGTTTCGTTGGTGAGTGCGAGACCGGAGGCCCAATTAGTCTAGTCAACAAGTTCCATACTTGTTGACTAGACTAAAAGATGCAGAAGCATCACTAGGCCGCCATAGTGTGGGTCGCCATACTGCATTGTTGTATTCGCAGTGAGTATGGTGACCGCCACTCTTGGATTCTGCTTGTGCTTTCCATCAGGCAGAGTGGAGTCATTTTGGCGGGCCAAACATAAAAAAAAAAAAAAAACCAGGGCCGTCTTAACCTAAGCGGGGGCCCCTGGGCACATAAGAATTAGGGCCCTTTTGGAAAGTAAATAAAGTGTATTATGCTAAGAATTTTCTACTATGGACATTTATTATGAGTAATCGTGTATGCTGTTAGTTTTTTGGTTACAATTACCTTAATGGTTTGTTTCAGGTTTTGTGTTAAGCAAAACCTTCTATTTATTATCACGTTTTCGGATTCGACGAATTTGAGAATTAAGCCTTTTGACGTGTAAAAGAGACTTTATTATAAACGCTTTTAAAACCATAGAATAACAGCCCTTAATGACCGCCTAGGTCGCTCTGTTAATCACTTATGTCACTCAGATATTTGTCGCACTGTAGCTCAAAGTAAACTGCCTTTTTATACTAGATGCCGCTATTACTAGATTATTTGGGAAAGTTCAACAGCCTCTCGAAACGCCCGGATTCGAAAAAACGCTGTCGAATATAAACCTGCCAACCGCGCGACAATCAGTCTATATTTCTTTAAGTTTTATTATTCTGTGCCCTAAGAATCCGACTAGAACTTTCTCGGGTAACATTGCATCGCTATTGCTACCACGCCATATTGCTGCCATATTTAGCCACTTGTATATTCAGCCAAGTGGGGTATATGTAGTGGGGTAAAGACACAGTGACTAATATCCTTACACTATTATATAATGTCAAGATCTAAAATTTTAAAAACTAAATATTACTTTATCAATAATGACTACAAATGTGGTTACATAAAGCGTTCTATATTTTTTTCCAAATACTTGCATATGTTTTTGAATAATATTATTCTATTAACACATTTCAGTCTAACAGTATATTTACAAACATTCACAATAAACACATACACAACATACACTACAGCACATGCCTATTCTCTCTTATACAATATAATATGTATTTGTAATAAACCATTTCTATCAGTACATAGTTACATTAATTACATAAATATTATATTTTTTATTCAACCAACACTAATATATCTACAATGTATACTTTTTGTCCATTACACACAGGGGAATACTTCAATTTTAATTTACTTTGTCTTTTTTACTGTACACACACAGCAAATGCAACTCTTACCTTACTTTCAAATTAAAACAAATATTGTTATCTGTACTTTTTTTTCACTAGTAATAATTTCATGAAAAATTCGATCCCACAAATAATTTAATACAAAGTATTGACCAATTTAATATTTCTATCCCTATTTCTTGTGAACCGGAGGAATGCATTTCATATCTCCAAGAGTATACGCAATACCTAAATATTCTACAACAGAATATCCGTAGCTTGAACTGCAACTTTCAGGAGTTACACATTCTCCTTAAACGATTGAAATTGTCCTGTGATATTATAGTGCTATCAGAATGCTGGCTATCCCATGTCAACAACTTACCATTTCTTGAAGGATATAACTCGTTTAAAACCAATGATAACTACAATCAAAACGACGGCCTTGTAGTCTATACAAAAGGTAATTTGAATTGTATTGTAGAGGAACCCTCTCTAGCTGAAGCCAATTGCCTGACAATTAAAATACAAAATCACACAATATTGATTGCGATTTATAGGCCACCAAGTTTTGGTACATCTGATACTTTCATTGATTCCTTACATACACTATTAGAAGGTTTTTCGTCGTTCAAAAATATTATAATAGTTGGCGATATTAATATTGATCTTATGAAAACAGGCCCTTTTAACACAGCGTACATGGACACAATTACCTTCCATGGACTGCTTCCTGCCTTCAGTACTGCCACTAGGGGTAAGTCTTGCCTGGATCATGTGCTACTAAAGACAAGGTTAAGTTCGTATTCATTTACCTTAGGCACCAGTATCACGGATCATGAGGCAGTCTTATTTAGTTTGAAAACTAACGTGCCTATTAAAAAATCATATAGACCATAGATGATCTGTAAAATTGACAAAGACAGACTAAAATCTGATTGTGAAGCATATGATTTTGTGGAAGTTTATCAGGAAGCCAACCTAAATGCTGCAATGAGCAAGTTCGTTAATATAATGCAGCTATTAATTGCAAATAACTCGATAAGACGATTAACTCCGAGAAGTAAATCTATAATAAAACCGTGGATAACTGTTGGTATGTTGCGTTGCATACGAAATAGGGATAGGATGCATAAAAAACTTAAATCAGATTCCGCAAATGAAATATTAAAAATAACGTACTTAAGATATCGGAACTATTGCAATAATTTGTTAAAAAAACTTAGAAAACAGTATGAGAAGGATCAATTAATAACGTCTAAAAACAATACAAAAAGGCTTTGGTCCACTATTAAAACAATAACTAACGGCAATAATAAAAATCAACTCCCACTACAACTTTTATCAGTTTCTGACAATCCAAAAGAGGCGGTTAATAGAACAAACGAATATTTCTCTAATATCGGTAAACGTCTATCAGATATGATTCAGCCTTCTCGCTTTCCAAACTTCAAGAAAGTTATTGAGCCTCCCGTTAAATCATTTGTACTTCTACCAACCGACATTGAAGAAATTGAGAGAACAATCCAGCTTCTAAAGAGTGACTGTGCACCAGGTTGGGATAAGATCAGTGCCGAGATCCTTAAAATTACTTCCAGATCAGTAACACCGGTGCTTACTGATTTGATAAATCGCTGTCTTGAGGCTGGGGTTTATCCGGATTCTTTAAAAAAAGCTGTAGTACACCCGATATACAAGATGGGTGATAGAAGCAGTGTTAGCAATTATAGACCGATTGCAATCTCAACTACATTATCGAAATTATTTGAGCGCATTATTAATACCAGGCTTACTAAATACCTAGAAGACGGTCGTCTACTTTCAAACTCTCAATATGGTTTTAGATCTGGCCGCTCAACAAATAATGCTGTACTTGACCTTGTCAACTTTCTAGTTGATAAATTAGATAATAAAAAGAAATGTTTAACTATATTTCTAGATCTTGCAAAGGCATTTGACACTGTTTCTATCCCCTGTCTCGTTAAGACACTGGAAGCCCATGGTATAAGAGGCATCCCTCTGGCATTGTTAACCGATTATCTGCAGAATAGAACCCAATGCGTAAAAATCGGTGACTACATCAGTGACGAATTGCCAATAGCATTTGGGGTGCCACAAGGCAGTATACTGGGCCCAACACTCTTTCTCTGTTACATAATGAACTGTGTATACTTAATAACAAAAACTGTCGCATCTCGGCCTATGCGGATGACACAGCTTTAACCTTTTATGCTGATTCTTGGAGTGAAGTTTTTAATCTTGCCCAGGAGGGATTCAACACAATTTGTCACTGGCTAATTTCACACTCTTTGACTTTAAACGAAGATAAAACAAAATTCATTATGTTCTCTATCCAAAATCGAAGAGAAATATCTAACCTTACAAACAACATATATGCACATAAATGTAATTTTCCTCCTAATCCAAGCTGTACATGCCCTAAAATTACCCCGACTAAATGCATTAAATATCTTGGAATCGAAATTGATGCTAATTTAAATTTTAATAACCACATACAAACTTTATCTATTAGAATGCGAAAATTAACCTACATATTTAAAACACTACGCGATGTAGCAGACAAACAGACCATAATATTAGTATATGAGGCCTTGGCGCAGTCAATATTATCCTATTGCATCACTACTTGGGGAGGAGCTTGTAAAACAAAAATTATAACTCTTGAAAGAGCTCAAAGAATGATACTGAAAGTAAGTCTATCGAAACCTAGATTATTTCCTACTTCAAAACTTTACGAAGAAGCACAGGTCCTCACTGTGCGCCAGCTTTACATATTGCTATCTATACTTCATAAACTGAGTGACATACCAGAGGATAGAAGAAAGCACATAGCTCAAACTAGAAGAAACTACGCGGTATGTGAGACTATTGCCGTAAACACCTCTTTTGCTCAACGGTTTTTTCCATACCGAGGAGGCATGCTGTTGAACAAAATAAATAAAATGGTTGCCTTACCCAACTATTGTAAAACTGAATGCAAAAGTAAAATACTTAAATGGTTACAGAAACTTAATTACTCAGAAACGGAAGAAATCCTAGAAGTGATAATATAGACTGATGTGTACAATATATACTTATATATAGATTACATTCTATTACAATTATATACATTACATATTTTATTTACATTAAGTTCAAACATCATTTAAAAGACAACTCACTCATACGCGAGCACACACACAATCACAGATACACACACACGCGCACATACTACACTCACACTCCACATGCATACATTTACTATTAATAACACCAAAAACTTGTTCCTAAATATACTCATCCACAACAATCGTGTACGATTCTCACATGTTGACAATCTATTCAATGTTATGGATTGGGGGGCCTGGAGATCTATAGCACAGGCCTCGGCTTAGTTTAGACTCCAGATCTCCCACAAATTACGAATTACTTGTAAAACTAAAAAATCTGTCAACTGTATACTGTATACATGATGTAATTTGTGGAGATAAATAAATGTTTTATTATTATTATTTATTATTATATGCACCACTTTGAACTTGATTGTCGCTGAATCCTGTGGGTCATGTCGTTAATCCTGTTATCTTTATACGGACCCTCCCACTTGGTCTGTAGTTTTGGGGCTTTACTATGCATACGTGTCGAGTTATTCAGCCAAACCAGTGCACCTTTATCAAAACTGTTTAAGCGCCAGCTGTATCGAGTTTTCTCGTTCCCGCTCGCTATGTCAACTGCAATTAGTTTCCAGTCCATTATAAAGTTGCTGGTATCTTGGTTCCGCATGTGTGGGCCTTTAAACAACAGTATAAAAGTAGTACATTTACGGCACCACTACGACACCAACCCGGTACATCTTGCCGACATTTCTTGACACTAGCCTGGCCTGGCCTCCTGAAGCTCCATTGTGAACTTCATGGAGAACTTCCGGAACCTTAGATGCTTACCATGTGATAAGTTTCTTCAGGTCTATGTCATCCCCCTGTGCTAACTCTATTGATTTATCTTCACAGGGTCCCAAAAGTCAAGCATTGAGTTTCAAGCAAGATTTCGAGTTTTGAGTCGGAGTACATTTTGTCATCGAGACTGTTGGATTTCGAACGTCATTATAATGGCAACATTTCGATTGTCACTTTTTCTTGTTTGACGTTTTGACGTTTGAGGTTAAATAGAGTACTAAAAAAACGCGCGTGGTGAACGGTCGACGATTGTTTTTGAGAACCGAAAATTAATTGATATTAAGCTAATTGTATTGTCCATCGACCCCGGTCTCTTTAGTGATAAACCGTTGTGTGTTAGGTCGTGGACTCGTGAGTTTTGTGGGCGCGTTCCGCGATAGCTGAAGCGAGTGAGTTGTAATTCGAATATCCGTGATAGCTGATACGAGTTTGTTGTAATTCGAATACCTTGGAAGTTGTACAGCACTTAGGAGTTTATGATTGTGTGACGACGATTGTGTGGCACAGGCACTGTTCATTACTCCACCCGCATTTTTTCAATGTGGCTGACATTTCACGACGTCCCGTAATCTTCACCAGGTCTTCGGACTACCCTGTACCTACCAACGCTGTAATAACATGTTTACGGTCATCTACGTATATTGCAAACACTGGCTGAAACCAGCGAGATAGATGAAAATAATGTACTACAGTATTGGACAACTTATAGAGGGCTACAATAAAGTCCGCGATGGTATATGTCTATCTCTCAGGGATAACCCACAATAAACATTTTATTACATTTATTCTTTTTACAAGAAAAAATGGCTCAGTTACGAAGCGATTTTAAGCAATACAGCATTTATCCTTATTCAATTAAGTACTATAAATATATTTTGCATTTAATATAGACCAATGTGACACTTTACAGTATGTAATTTAAATAAATATATTTTAAGATATTACAGATTTTAACTGCACGAATTCTGTCATCAGTTGGTGCATCTAAAATCCACACGTGCGAAGCTGGGGCGGGTCGCTAGTTAATAAATAAAACGTTTAAAAACATAAATAAATTAATCATACATACTTACAATTTTTAATTAAATACATACCGCGGGCAACACTTAGTGTACCATATTTTTTTGTGAAAAAAGTGTAAAGTGTACGCAAATTATAACGAGAACATATGTCTGACACAAAATTGTTGGTTCATCGGGGCCCCCCTGATGATGGGGGCCCTGGGCCCTGGCCCCGTGTGCCCTTATGGTAAAGACGGCACTGCTCAAAACTTTTGTTTTTAAGCAATATTAACAAAAAACTAAAAAGTATTATGTGATACACAAGAGAACCGTTATATTCTAATCTATTGAAATAATCATACATTACGTATTAAATTTAAGTATGATTTGCATAGCTGCCACGAGAGCACGCAATGAACTGCATTTCCTGCGGGAATATTTCAAAACATTTGGCACAAAAATATTTACTAAAAGTAATGGTTACAAATATTTGACATAGGGATGTAGACAAATTCAATCTATATCGTAATGTTAAACTTTTCGATGATATTGGTTTTTACAGTGATTTTATGTTGTATGTATTGTACTATGGTTTTTAAAACAATATATGATTTTGTTTATTCGCAAAATGTTTATACACAGTTATTTTGGATAAATATTTGAAAATATTTTTTTTAATGAAAAGTTTATAAATATTTCATATGTGAAAATTTTACAGCTACCAGACAAATAAAACAGATTTGATTAAAAAAAGATAGTATGTAAGTACTTTTGACTGAATAATAAACGTGACATATTTTTAGTAATATAAGACTAAGTTAGTTAGCCATTAATCCAACGGCTTCCTGTAAGATGTGGACGCAAAGCACCGGTGGTTGTAGAGAACTTGCGAAAATGCGCAGTCGTTTTTTATTTATTTAAAGTTTCTGAAATATGCCTAAACACACAAATATATAATTTATTTTAGGTAAATAAGGGAGTTGCAATGCATTGCAACAAAAAAATTATAAAGTAGAATGAAAGGATATCAGAGTATCAGTCAAATAAATAATTAATTAGAAAATTATTGTAACATAATCATCATCGATAAATGTCAAATTCACGACATCCCTAAAGTCTTCGATGAAACTGTCCACGAATAACAAATATGCAAGTTAAACCCTACCTTAGTTGAAAGGTATAAGGTTGTATTTAGTAACATTGTAAGTGGCTTTTTGACCTTATATTCATTACATCCTTTGGACGAATCAGGAAAGACTTCGTTATGTGTGTATAATATTATTGATCGTTAATGTGTGCTTCTAGGCGACAGCGACACAGTGTATCTTGCACTTGCTGCTCGACGCCCCTTCTAAGTATATTCTTATGTTCTGTGATGCTAACAGCGACTAATTATATTAAAATCATCAATATTTTATGCGGTACTGCTACTACTGTGTAATACTACTCTTGTTTTTTTTTTTCAGGTCAACATGCATCGTCTGGCCAAGAACCATACTCAGTTGGAGCGAGAGATTTTACTTTAAGTCCACCTATAGGTAACGTTTTGCCAGAGTGTGTGATCGTTACTTCCGTTTATCTTCTTCTTATCATTACTACTGCAAATGAAAATTTCTCACAAAAGCAAAAACTAATGCAATAAAATTGGACATACCATAGGTAGCTTGGTCTACTTGCTACAATGAGCTCAATGGTTTTACAGAGACCAGGACCACAGTAGAGTTTAAAGTTACTTTTAAGATGTTCGTAATTAAAAAGTAAAATAAATGTTACTTATAGGACAACCAACGAGTTTTAGTTGTAGCCTGAAAACTAGATTCTTCTCTCTACTGATTGATTAGAAGGATCATTATTATCCTTGGTCCTTTAGTTTGTACTAGCAACCCACCCCGGCTTCGCACGGGTTCTTTATGGGCAATACAATATAGCCTATGTTAATTTGAGAAGATGCAGCTACCTAATGGTGAAAGAACTTTTAAAATCGATTGAGTAGGTTGACTTAAATCGTAACAAACAATAAAATTAAATCTTTTCTCTGTATAACATTACTTTATATTAGTTCTTATATTTATTTTCTTCCACATTTCGAACAAAAACACAAATATTATTAAGACTCATACGGACATTTCATGTTTTAATTTCACCATTTTCTATTTCGAGCAAATCGTTAAAAATCACCTATTATCGTCGCTAGAGTATAAAATACTCATTTTTTAATATGTGAGCCAGCCAAAGTGACTCTACTCTGCCTGATGGAAAGTACGAGCAGAACCTAAGAGTGGTGGTGATCATAGTCATTACAAATGCAGACAATGCCGCCTGGTGTCCCACACTATGGCGGCCTATTGAGATGCTTCTGCATCATCGGGCCTCCGGTCTCGCACTCACCAACGAAACACGATAGCATGTTGGTTGGTTGGTCTTCTGTGCGAAGGTAGAACCAACCCCAGTCGAACCAGCGTTTTCGTGCTGAAATCAGCGTGGCTCACCTAGCTTGCGTGGTTCTATCCCCTAATTGGTTTTAAATTCACATTTCGTTATATGTGGCCGAAGATACGATATTTTATGCGATGCATTGACTTGATCTGCTCTCGTTCCCCTAGTTATGATTGGCAAATAACGGAAATCTCTTTCACCGCATTAAACGTGAGCAATTTTTAAAATATATAATGATTATATTAAGTTATATCCCTTATATATGGGTATATGCTATCGCTGACTTCCTAATACTACTCTACTTTTATCTACTTTTGTTTTAGGAACAACCGCAGCGCAGCATCAAGTTCCCAGCTCAGATGGAGCTAGAGATAATACATTTAACAGACTTACAGGTATAGTTTTACCAGGGTGTTTTCGTGCATGATTATGTGTGTGTGTATGACGTGTGTAAGTGTGAAGACTTCTTTGTGTGTTTGTGATGTGTGACTCTATGTTGTGGCATTTATACTGCAAACTTCTCACAATGGATAAAAGTAATGCAATCAAATTGTACCTACATACTATAGGCAGCTCGGTCTGCTAGCTACAACGAGTCTAATGGTTGTACATATTATTTGGATAAAGAAACAAAAGTGGTCACTTGAGAAGTAGGTATCTCCTGAGCGCTTTTTTGCTTGGAAGGTAGGTAGGTAGGCTCAGCAACGGAGAAAGCGGAGAAGCTAAATGAAAGCGGGAGCAGGTAGTTTTGCTGTGGTTATTATAATACACCGTCGTTTGTAATTTTCAACTACTCATCCGCTTCACCCGATGTTTAACCTCCCTCCCCTCTCCCCCATACTTCAGTCCATGGTTATTGATTATTGTTATTATATTTCATTTTAAGAAATGAGAGAACTATGAGGGCAAATATTTCAACGGGCCTTACCTGAAAAAGAAACTCAAGGACAGTTACTAGCCTTACCTCTCGGTTTCGGTACCTAACTCAGGAACGGAGAAAGCGGAGAAGCTAAATTAAAGCGCGAGCAGGCTGTTTTGCTGCGATTAATTTAATACGCTGCCGTTTGTAATTTTCAACTACTCATCCGCTTCACCCGATGTTTGCCCCAATCTCCCCATACTTCAGTCCATACTTATTGATTTATCATATTTCATTTTAAGAACCGAGAGAACTAGGATGGCAAATATTTCAACGGGCCTTACCTAAAGAAAAAAGGAAACTCAAGGACAGATACCAGCCTTACCTCTCGGTTTCGGTACCTACCTCAGCAACGGAGAAAGCGGAGAAGCTAAATTAACGCGGAGCAGGTTGTTTTGCTGCGATTGTTTTCATACGCCGTCGTTTGTAATTTTCAACTACTCACCCGCTTCACCCGATGTTTGCCCCAATCTCCCCATACTTCAGTCCATAGTTATTGATTGTTGTTATTATATTTCATTTTAAGAACCGAGAGAACTAGAATGGCAAATATGTCATCGGGCCTTAGATAAGAAAATACAAACTCAAGACCACACACCAGCCTTACTTCTCGATTTCGATACCCACCTGAGCAACGGAGGAAGCGGAGAAGCTAAATTAAAGCGGGAGCAGGTTATTTTGCTGTGATTTATTATAATACACCGTCGTTTATAATTTTGACTACTCATAAACTAGGTATTAGGTTGTAGGATTACTCTTTTATTCGTGGTTTGTGAGCGTAATCGTGAATGATATTTGAGATTAAGAAAATAAACGAGTCATATACATTAAGTTTACTTGGTCTATCAGTAGCATGTAGTTGGAAGGTGGTTCACATGTTATTTTGACTGGTCATAGCTCCATAAGTATGTTTATCAGCAGCCAAGTTTGTATATTTGTAAAAAAGTGAAGCGAACGAATATAAGATTAAATGTAGCGGTGTGATGTTGCGCAGATAATGGCGGAAGATTTGCGCGCGGGCGCTCCTTCATCGTACTACTGGCAACGGGAGCCTGGCGAGGTGAACGCGTCCCTGCCGATGCACGGTGCTCATGTTGCGCCGCCCGGCTGGACCTGCTGCTTCTTGAGGTAATAATACAAAATTTTAAATAAAAAAATCGACTTTAAGTACTGTACCAAATTGAAATGGGACCACACGGAAAGCATCAGCTTTCAAATAAAAAAGAATCTTCACAATTATAAAAAGGTTCACCCAGTCCAAAGGTCTGAGGTAACAAACATAAATAATCGGTGTCGGTGTAATTACCGAATGATATAATAATAATAGTAAACAGCAACAATAATAACAGTCATCACGTAGACTATACATTAGACACTGTATAGCCACAGAATAACTATATAGCCATCATACATAGACTGTACATAAAAATCTTAAGCTTTTTTTTAACGTTACGGACGTTTTTTGTCGGCTAGGGTAGGTCCTTCTGCAACGTCATTTATGGAACCTCATTCCAAAAAATACAGTCCAATTGAGAACCTACTCCTTTTTTGAAGTGGTTAAAAATGGAGCCCGCTGCAGATCTCGCTTAGACTATCCAAGTAGATTTAAAAGCTGCGTTACTTTTCAATACTACTCGTATACCTTTTTTTTTTTTTTACGCGGGGAATGCTTTTCGCACCATACCCTACGTAGGGGGGACACACGAAGGGCGTGTGTGGGACTCCCGACGAATCGGTCTACCCACTAAACCCCGCGGCGGCAGTCTGGAGGAGCTCCAGGAACGCATAAGCGGCGTCTGGAGTCCCCCCTGCCGCACCTCGCGTTTGAGGTACATCCCGGGGTAACCAGCGTCACCCCCGGGGCGGGTCGCTGTCGCGCCCCTCACCGTTCTACACAGCAAGAGTCGGAACACCGACCCGCCTTAGACGACACCCCCTGGCCGCACCGGGGTGTCACCGGTTTCGGGCCGTTTGCAGCGGCCACATCTCCCGTAGATGTGGCCACAACGACCCTTAATCGACGATTGGGGAGCTAGCGGCCTCTACCGCGTCCCCTTCGTCGCCTCCTGCGAGCGGGATCGGCCCTTTCCCGATCCCGTTCTGCGGACTCCTTCCGAAGCATAACGTCTTCGCAGAAGGAGACCGCGGCCTCCCATCCCTCACTACTCGCCAGCATTGCCGCGATCAATGCTGGTGGTGATAGGTTTCGTCCGATCTGTCCGACCAGGACTCGACGCTCGGACTCCCACGCAGGGCAGTCCTCCAGCGTGTGCTGGGACTACTCGTATACCTACCTATGCTATCAGTGACAATTTTTTGCAATCAGGTTCAGATACTCAGTAGGTACTTATTTAAGAACGAACAACATGAATTTATTTGTGAATAAGAACAAAAGAACTGAACGCATTAAAACAGATGAAAAAGGTAAATAAACAAACTTTATTGTCTGCAGACTCTTGAAGAATTGTTATAACTAAACCAATAATGTATAAAATTCAAAGGATTATGAATAAAATTCAGTAGAATATTTAATAAAAAATAATTATGTTCCTTGTTATATTGCTAAGATTCACCAATAGTTTTAGTGAATTTAAACCACAGTCGAATCTGAAATTCAAAATTATCTTTGTTTCGTGATTGTGTACTCTATTGGGCTACAGAATTAGGTATTTTTTCACACCATCAACGACTTTTGCTTCTTATTTTTAACCGACTTCCAAAAAGGAGGAGGTTCTATGTTCCACTGTATGTTTTTTTTTTTTTTTTTTTTTTTTTTATGTATGTTACCTGATTACTCCGTCAGTTGTGGACCGATTTTGATTTTTTTTTTTATTCGACAGGGTATGCTTCCGTGGTGGTCCCATTGCCAGCATATCAGGATCTGATGATGGGATCCCAGGGAAATCGAGGGAAACCCTCATTTTTTATAGGCACATACTATGTTTTTCGTATATTTTCTGAAGTTACACCGGTATTTGCGTCTGGTAGTCATCATTTTATGATGATGAGCTGATGCTGTAAGGTACCACTCCTTAACGGTTAGGAGTTGGAGGATAAATCTTTAAATATCATATGTATATAAGTTACCTTTAGTCGTATTCTTACAAATTATTTAGGTAAGCTGATGATGGAAGGTGGAAGGTACAACTCCTCAACGGTTAGGAGTTGGAGAATAATTCTTTCAATTTCATACGTATCTAAAGACCTTCAGTCGTATACTTTCAAGCTATTTAGGTGAGCTGATGATAGAAGATTAAACTCTTCAACAGTTAGGGATTAGAGCATGATTTTAATATTACACGTACCTTAATTTGTATTATTCTTGATGATGAAATTCGATGAAATAATTCAACTTACTACTTACCTACGATTGTTTGCACTAAAAACTGTAAAATAAAAACTTTTTATAAAAAAATAAAAACCGACTTCCAAAAACATCCAACGAAAACTCTCTGTCAAAAAACACTTAAAAGCGTAAAATAAACTGGTTCTTCATAAATTGCCTATACCTAATTCTTTATTCATTTAAATAGTAGTATTATAATGGGTGCTAGGTACCTAAAATCTGTTTGAAGTCGGTGCTAAGCCAAAAAGAATACAAACGAGCAAGTACAAAAGTCTAAGCGATAGTCACTTGGCACCGACTTCAAACAGATTTTAGGTACCTAGCACCCATTATAATACTACTATTTAAATGAATAAAGAATTAGGTATAGGCAATTTATGAAGAACCAGTTTATTTTACGCTTTTAAGTGTTTTTTGACAGAGTTTTCGTTGGATGTTTTTGGAAGTCGTTTTTTTTTTTTTTTACATTAATTTATTATGATCTTATCGTGTGCGTTACAGTGCGTTACTACAGCAGGAATGTAGGTCCTAGAACAATACCTCTCGCCTCTACATATGGTTCTATGTTTGTGCATTCATATAATTATACAGGTCTGAAGGGCGCTACTACTATCGTCGGGATTCGGATGGCTTTATACAATGGGAGTATCCGGTCACCGATTACACTGACATGCAAATGCTGAATGCACTGCCACTACCGGACATGAAGCCAAAGGTAATGGGGAGGACATGTTTGTGCAGTGGTTAGCGATATTAATTGGTATCGTAGCCTATTTATTTATTACTAGCTTAAGCGCGCGGCTCCGCCCGCGGGTGTGTCGGTTGTCTTCTATGTCCTTCCTCAAGAATCAAAATATCTCTATGCCAAATTTCATTAAAATCGCTGCAGCGGTTTGGTTGTGAAAGCAGGACAGACAGACAGAGTTACTTTCGCATTTGTAATTTATGTATTGAAGTACGGGTTACAAGCTCTTTATTAACCGACTTCCAAGAAGGAGGACGTTCTATGTTCCACTGTATGTTTTTTTTAATGTATGTTCACCGATTACTCCGTCAATTATGGACCGATTTTGAAAAATCTTTTTGTATTCGAAAGGGCATGCTCCCGAGGTGGTTCCATTGCCACCATGTCAGGATCTGATGATGGGATCCCAGAGTAATCGAGGAAAATCCTTAGTTTTTATTGGCACATACTATGTTTCTCTTATATTTTCTGAAGTTACACCGGTATTTGCGTCTGGTAGTCATCATTTTATGATGATGAGCTGATGATGTAAGGTACAACTCCTTAACGGTTAGGAGTTGGAGGATGAATCTTTAAATATCATATGTATGTATGTTACCTTTAGTTGTATTCGTTCAAAATATTTAGGTAAGTTGATGATGGAAGGTGGAAGGTACAACTCCTCAACGGTTAGGAGTTGGAGGATAATTCTTTCAATTTCATACGTATCTAAAGACCTTTAGTCGTATACTTTCAAGTTATTTAGGTAAGCTGATGATAGAAGGTTAAACTCTTCAACAGTTAGGGATTAGGGGATGATTTTAATACATATTACACGTACGTATAGACCTTAATTTGTATTCTTTCAGTTATTCAAATGGATCGTTATATTGAGTAGACACCTACTTAGGAAGGAATTTTGGAATTTCTACCCATAAGGGGGTGAAATAGGGGTTAAAAGTTTGTACGAAAGCCCGTCATTTTTTAAGTTAGAAATATGAAACTTTTTCTTTGGGCTTAAACATAGTTACATACAATACATACCTACATTGCAAGTTAAAAACCGACTTCCAAAAAACATCCAACTTAAACTCCCTGCCAAAAAACACTAAAAAGCGTAAAATAAACTGGCTCTTCATAAATTGCGAAAGTCGGTGCCTACCGACTATCGCATAGATTTTTGTAATTGTTCGTTCGTGTTCTGTTTGGCTTGGCACCGACTTCGAACAGATTCTAGGTACCTAGCACACATTGTAATACTACTATTTAAATGAAGAAAGAATTAGGTATAGACAAGAATTGGCACATAGCAATTTATGAAGAGCCAGTTTATTTTACGCTTTTTAGTGTTTTTTGGCAGGGAGTTTTCGTTAGATGTTTTTTGGAAGTCGGTTTTTAACTTGCAATGTAGGTATGTATTGTATGTAAACTATGTTTGTTCGGGTGGAATCTTGCAAGTCAATTTTGAAGCAGATATCTTCAACCGATTGTGCTGAAATTTTGCAAGTATATGTAAATAGCGTGATAATACGATAATGATATGGAGCTGATCTGATGCTGGATCTAAAAGGTGGCCACAGGAACTCTGTAATAAAACGACGGAACATGATCGAGCTTGATCGAATCATTTGATTCGTCTTGACGAGAACTTTATGTTTTGATCCAGGTCTTATGATGATTTCCAGGGTCTTATGGTGGAGCCGGAAGGTGGTCATAGGAACTCTATAATGAAACGAAGCAACACCATCGACTTTGGATTCGTTTGATTCGTCTTGGCGAGTACTTTATGTTTTGATAGTATCCAGGGTCTGATGATAGAGCTGGAAGGTGGTCACAGGAACTCAGTAATGTAACGACGCAAGACCATCGACTTAGGAATCGTTTGATTCGTCTTGACGAGTACTTTATATTTTGATAGTATCCAGGGTCTGATGATGGAGCTGGAAGATGGTTACAGGAAGTCTATAGTGAAACGCCGCAACCCCATCGAGTTTGGATACATTGGATTTTTCTTGACGAGTACCTTGTTTTGATAGTATCCAGGATCTGATGATGGAGCTGAAAGGTGGTGGAAAGGTAATGAAACTACACAACCCATCGAGTTTGGGATTATTTGATTCGTCTTGACGAGTACTTTATGTTTGGTAGTATCTAGCGTCTGATGATGGAGCCGGACGGTATTCAAAGGAACTCTATACTCTAAGGACGCAATCCATCGTGTTCGGACGTGACGGAATCTTTTGATTTGCTTTGACGGTAATCGTCAAAACAAACCAAATGATTAAAACAAACAAAACCAGGGTTTGATGATAAAGTTGGAAGGCGTTCATAGAATCTCTGAACGACGTTACCGCCTCGAGTTTGGGCGCTTTTGATTTTTCTTTACTTCTTCTTAGTTCTTTGGTCTTAGATATGCGTTGAATGAGATGAACAGACTAGCCTAATTAGGGAAACCTGTCTAGCGAGGACTAAAAAGTTAAAATAAATTAAAACAAAAAAATCTTGAAGCAAGCTTTTACAGAAATGATCTAAAGATAATAATATTTAAAGTGGCTTGTGAGGCTGCTCAACACCATCCTGACATCACACACTATACCAGAAGCGTGGCGCCAAAGTTACTTGATACCTTTTTACAAAAACAAAGGGGATGTCAGTGTCTGCGGAAACTATAGAGGGATTAAGTTGACTTCACACACCCTCAAAATTTGGGAGAGAATACTTAACAACCGCCTTTTTAAACATGTTGTCATATCTGAAAACCAATTTGGTTTCACACCGTCGAAATCCACTACGGACGCTATCCAGGCCGCCCGAATCATTGTGGAGAAGCATCGAGCAAACCACGAAGATTTACACCTTGTCTTTGTGGACCTAGAGAAGGCGTTTGATCGAGTGCCTCGGTAACTGGTGTGGCAGGCCATGAGAGCGCAAAGTATACCTGAATGCTATGTCGCTATAGTACAGGACATGTACTGCAAAAGTTGCACAAGTGTGAGAAGCCTGGCTGGGCTAAGCAAAAGCTTTGAGGTCAAAGTAGGCGTCCATCAAGGCTCAGCCCTAAGCCCACTTCTCTTCAACATGGTAATGGATTTCTTAACAAAAGACATTCAGTCTCCCTTGCCATGGTGTATGTTGTACGCAGATGACATAGTGCTTATAGAAAAAGATGCCAAAACGCTCCAAAATAGCCTCGAAAAGTGGCAACTCGCGCTGGAAAGCAGAGGCCTTCGAATCAGCAGAAGTAAAACTGAATACATGGAGTGCGCATTCAATGGTAACACCAACAACTCCAACTCGATTCTCATCGACGGTAAACCGCTGCCAAAGGTATCCCAATTTAGGTATCTTGGTGCGATGCTGACAGCCGAGGGAAACATTGAGACCGATGTTACTCATAGAATTGGCGTGGGATGGCAGAGGTGGCGAGCTCTGTCGGGGATTTTATGTGACACAAGAATGCCTATTAAAACGAAAGGCAAGATCTACAAAACCGCAGTCAGACCAGCCATGACATACGGTACCGAGTGCTGGGCTATGAAGAGGGTTCACGAACAGAAAAAAGAAAAAAAGAAGCACGTTAACGAGATGAAGATGCTAAGATGGGCAGCAGGTGTGACTCGACTTGATAAAGTGCGAAACGAGCACATCAGAGGAAGTTTCCGGGTCGCGCCCATGGCAGAAAAACTCAGCGAAGGCCGCCTGCGATGGTTCGGTCATGTCATGAGACGCCCTGAAGGCCATGTTGTGAAACAAGCCCTAGCGCTGCCAAATATAGGGAGGGGTAGAGGACGCCCACTAGCCACCTGGTGGTCCACGGTGGCCAAGGACTTAGAGCGTGCCCAAACAAATGTTTCGACAACCCAGGATAGATTGTCCTGGCGCCGCAGAACGAGGAGAGCCGACCCCAAATAATGGGAAAAGGCTAGGAAAAAGAAGAAGATCTAAAGATAATAATATATCTATACTTAATATTATAAAGCTAAAGAGTTTGTTTGTTTGTTTGAACACGCTAATCTCAGGAACTACTGGTCCGTTTTGAAAAAATCTTACAGTGTTAGATAGCCCTGTTCAGTTCTCTCGCCAGTGGAGCGATCACCTTGTGAAGTTTGCAATACCTATAGGACCCATGAGTATAGGCATTCAATCGCTAACTGGTCACTGGAAAGAGCAATGAACGACGGCGTTTCACCGTGTTCTTAATCTAAACTAAAATCATCAAGCACTTACTGGAGTTGTGTGGCTTCCTTGTTCTCGGCGCCG